>OX276352.1:15006106-16284856 GCA_946251885.1 Cosmia pyralina | reverse complement strand
TTTGATCTCAACAATGAGCCCCGGGGAAAAATTTAAAATCCAATGAGATGGCAAAAAACACCTTTAAAGAATTCATCGATTCCCGCCCCAGGAATTCTATAACAGAGGCATCAACGAACTTTCATTAGAACGGCAAAAGTGCAACGACAATGTTTCTTTTAAAAAAAAAAAAAATTTTTTTCTATTTAAAACGGCAATTTCCTAGGTACCTAAGATCTATACGTAAAGAAGATTTTATTAGCTTCCTTTAAAATGATAATGTTTGGAACTGCGAGTAGCGAGTGGAGCGAGCGGTTTGTCCTTATTTGGCGGTCTGGTCTATAATACAACGGATAAACTCATTTGAATAATAGTAGCCTACGTCATGGCTCATCACGAACTGGGTTCGTGTGTAAAAATATACTTACGTGTTTTCTTTCTATTTAGAAGCAAAATACTGTATTATGTTCCATTATGACATGTATGGCGATGTAAGTGATGTAGCAAGATCTCCTTGAGTAGCACAAGAATAACATAAAAGTACCTTGGGTTAAGTAATTGTTTTTTTTCTTGTTGTTGCGTATATTGTAACCTAACAGATAGCCGTGGCTGTCTGCTAGTCACAATTAAATATAATTTTTATGTTAAAAAATACAGAAGATCAATAAGAAATAAAAGATTATGTCTTCTGGGGAGTCTTGAACGTAGCGGGAACCGGTTCGTAGCACACATAGTAGCCGGTTCAGTTCCAGGATCCAGGCGTCAGCGTCTGCGCCAGATGCGCGCAGTAGCAGGCAGCAGCAAAAGATAAGGCCGTAGCGGCTTACTTCAATGAGGAGTAGGAGATTAGAATGTTAGAGGAGGTGCTGTCGGCCACTAGAGGGACGAGAGGGGCCTTTCTGTTCAGGAGTAGGAAGTAGAATAGAGCGGCGTTTCTCGCTACGCCACCAGAGGAGCTTTAGAGGTCCTTCTGTCCGAGAGTGGACAATTGTAGGAGGCGGCGCAACAAGCCACGCCGCTTAGAGGGCCCCTCCTCGTCAAAGACCTCTGAATGAGTCCATGTATGTAGGTTGCTCGCGACTTGGGCTGGTGACCGGAGCCCTCCGGTTAAAAATACTTCTTGAAGGCTTTACATAATACTTGGGCTGTTGTCCGGAGCCCACCGGATAAAAATACTTCTTGATGTTACTTCATGGGATTTATTAGACGGTGATATTTTTCAAAGAAAAACTGATGGTAGACTGAGGATTACATAGCTTGACAGGACTCTATATACTGTCCTGTCAAAATTCTAGAAAGACATTTTTCCATATATTAATCTTAAATCAATTTAAAAAAAAATATTAGCCAGCCAGGACCATCCTTGCCGGCCAGGATAAGCATAAGGAATGAAATGATTTCCCATAGAATTGTATGTATAAAGTGTTAGGTGAATTTTATGTGATCTAGGTGAAAATCAGTTGCGAACACTACAGCTCATTCAATGTAAACAACCAAAAGATGTGGTTTAGAATAGCGAAATACCACAATACGGCTTAGAAGTCAATGGTATGCAGTAATCATACATGCTGGTACATCTATCTATGTGATAACATCTGCTTGTCTAGCTACCGCTATTGTTGTTCAAGCTCACTGGCAACTACGTCTGCCGACTTTGCCCCCGTTGTTTTTCTAATTGCAATTTCAGTTATGTTATTTTTAAATTAATCATGTGTTTTTTTTTTTCACCATCATCTTCCTGCCCTTGTCCATGTTACTTGGGGTCGACGCAATACGTTTTCTCTTTCCATTCTCCTCTATCAATCGTCACGCTATCATTCACTCCCTTCTCTTTCATATCATTCCTCACACAATCCATACATCTTTTCTTTGGCTTTCCTCTCCCTCTATCAACATCTAAATTCATCACTCATGTTTTTTTTATATTGTAGAAATCCCATAGCGGCGACCACCAGTACCATACATGTACTTTGTAGGTTTACGATAAATTATTGTAAACATAGACTAATTTAATTTATCCTCTTGTAGGTAACGATTAAGTACGTACTCGTAACTAAATCAATTAGACATTTAATTACTTAAGAAATGATAATGACAGGTCCATTACAGTACCTTTAAATCAATCTAAGTTAATAAAATCTGTGCTAGTAATCTTCGTACGCACGAGAAGAACATGTACGGACATGGCCACATTAATTAATTAGGTACCTACCTAAATTATTGTAAAACCTTTTTTTCAAATGTAGATAATTCTATTTTTGTAGGTGTCAGTAGGTAATTTGGAAGATAACAACTGAAATGTTAGCTCACAAAAGAAATAAGCACTTAATTGAAAATTATGTTCAAATCTTCCACTGCAAAAAAGACAACATCTCACAAAACGCCATAAAGATAGTGTTTACTCGCACATATGATGTATTTATGTGTATTTCAATGTTTTATGTATTTCAAGAGTCGTAGATAATGCTCTCTGGATCGTCTATCAGTTCATTACGTAACGGGTGTATTGGAAGGACAAGTCAAGTGTACGTGCTTCTATATACGAATAAACATTATCCGTACCTACATAAGTTACAAACACTTGAACAGCCACATGCATTTTACAGTAGGGAGAAAACAGCTTTATTTGTACGATGCCATAATTCAAATAGTCTTGCGTCAGCAGAATAAAACAATACAACGATAACTTTAATATCAAATAAATACATACAAATTGTTATTACTTCATGAAGTATGAGCTTGCAAGTGCAGGTGCCCTTAGCCGCCCTTAGGTATAACTGCCACATTTTCCTTGAACTGTCTGCTACTGAATACCGCGAATAATACGACGAATACCTAGGTCTAATTCTGTAAAATATCTAAGGCACAACTCACAAGTTTCATTTAAAACTTTGCTCCTAAAAGAATTTGTGTACCTACCAAGTAAACGAAGTAAAGTTTCTACCCTTAGCATCAGCATTATATTTTGTTCATGCTGTATATTATAATTATCAGCGGTATAATCGATTTCACTTCTCATTTGAAACGTAAAGAAGCGAAGCCACAACCATTACATGATTCTAAAGACCAGTTTTACGTCGACACCTGACTTATCGTATACTGATGGTTGACAAACACCGTCTGATTATGCAGTTGGCATGTTTACTAGCTCCCGAAATATGTTTACAGTATGAATCCTGTAAAGTGAAACATTTTTAGGGACAAAAAAAATGCGAATAAATATTTATGTGCTGAGGCAATAAATTGAGGCTCAGTTTCGAAACGTTTTGTGAATAATGTGGATAATATGACGCAAGCTCTAGCCTTGTGGATGCGCCCCATTTCACAAGCGCTCCGGTACACACACGGCAAGAAGCACGTTGTCTGATGTACTTATGAATGTAGCCACTATTACTTTACAAAAACACTAGCCACTGAATATTCATGAATCGTATCTTTACATCGCTTCTTAACTACTTCATTATCTTCAACAACATCACGATGTTTTAACTCATAATAAAGGGATTTGTTGCCGCCTGCATTCTAATGCCTGGAATGCACTAACTCGCGAAACCGAAGGTCGATCCTAAATTATGCGTACCTACACTTTGATACCACTTGATTTGCGGTTCACGTTTATCAGAAAAATCATCAATGTTACAGAACACGCAAAATCGGATCATAATAATCGAGTCCTTGAAACTAAATTCCGATCTTAGTACACCATGTGATATAAATAAATGTTCATTGTGTAATGTTTTACATTTAATTAGGTACAATTGGATCTATAATAAATAATCTTAGGAAAAAATTATGAATGACACGAACAAGTTTTCGGCATAACTGATCCCAGCTGAAGTCAATAATTTAATTATGTATTCAATTGTAATTGTATTTATTTAACGGTTCTCAGAAACTTATCCATGTAGTCGCGAGCGCACGGGCACACCATAGTGTTTTTTTTTTTTTTTTGGAATAATGTCGCGATCGGCCACGTTTAACGTTTGAAAAAATATTACAATTTGGAGTGATTGAACTTAGATTCACAAGGCTGTATAGTTTTTTTACTTGCCATGAACTGTATATTATAATCTATGAAGTTCAGACTAGTGGAAACATTTCTATTTCTTTTTAAGATTTTGTGAAGATATTAGTAGGTAGGTGAATTCTGTTAGCCTTAAGAGCGTTGGCTCCGTACGGCATTTCATACAAACTTTTAAGTCCTATATTAACGTAATGAATGAACCGATTTTAATGACACTTCATACGCATAAGCAGGATACATAGGTCTAAAAAGTTAGTTAAGAACATTTTCGAAAAATAGTGTTGCAGCGAAATTCGACCGATTTAAAATATTCCATAGAAACAGAGATTTGCAATTATCTTTTTTTAAATAAGACATTTCGAAAATGTTCTTAACTAACTTTTTAGACCTATGTATCCTGCTTATGCGTATGAAGTTTCATTAAAATCGGTTCATTCATTTCGATAAAAAAGGACTTAAAAGTTTGTATGAAATGCCGTACGGAGCCAACGCTCTTAATAGTACGTAACATGTATATAAATATCACTTGTTTAGCTTGCATCTACTTACAAGTTATTTTGCCATACTCGATAATGTGAACTTTCCAACTAAAATTATTTTATTTTAGTCTGCCGGCGAGACTATCAAGCCACTAGACAAACAGACAAATACTGAGCCTGAAGGCGAAGTTAGCACATTTATATTTGTAGGATCTATTCAACAGGATACTCGCAAGGATACGAGGTAGGTACGAGGATGTAAGGATATTCGCAGTTTCCCCCTTCCGCTATGTACCCTGAATTTTGATTTATTTGACGTGCAGATGTTTGTTTTCATATTAAGTTGTTTTACGACTTGGCTGATATGTTTTCTTTGTCCAACATTATGGAGAATCTTGCCTATCAAAAGCGCATCCTCTAACATGACTATGGTTTGTATAATGAGGGTAACTTGCATGGTAGGTTTACAAATTATTATTTACATACCTACTTCAATATTTACACCTATCTTTAGGATATTATAATGAGCTTAAATCGAAAAAAGAAAACAGATTCAATCAATCTGCTTCCTCTTCTCTATGTTCGGGTCAGAAGCAGTGTAATACCAGTATGAATAAACTTTAAAAAAAATAAGGATCATCTAGGCCCGTGGTCGTTGGCAGGACAGTTTAGGAGCATGGCAGATAGGTGAATAAAAGGTGAGAGTGATATATTATAGTTGCTCCGCACATGGTATGTACAAAATCGCTTGACACTTCTTGCCTGCTAATAGTGTATGGTTGGGCGCGCTGTTTGATCAGGGAGGTTATTTGGTATTTTACAAAACTTTGCTTCAGGACAACGATATTATTCAGTCCCGTAGTTTTATAGATTCCTTGAACGTGAAAACAAAAATTACATAATAAGAGAGACTGACAGTATTTAGGTACAAATGGAAATGAGCAAACGATATTGTCATGTTAATCTTCTTATTTTTCACCATGTTTTCCTCGTCATACCTAATAGTTAATTTTGCTGAAAGGAGTTTTGCTTTCATTGAGTAATGAACCACGCGTGACGACCTCTTTCATCCTAATTGTCTATGTTTAACTAGTCTATGCTTCTGGTTATGTTCTGCTCGTGTTCTTGATGTAACCCTTAATGACCTCTTACGACCGTTTCTATTTTTACATGGTTAGATAATTCTTGCTCACGTGATGAGTCGGTAATTAAATCTTATGCATGCATGATATTTTATTCTAAATAAAATAGAGGTGTATAAAAAAGTGCAATTTAATCTATTAGGTCTCGGCATCCGTAAAAAGCGTGGTCAGTGTCGGACTGCATGGAAAAGAAAGACAAGCGCACTGACACAACGCTGGTAATTTATTGCAAAATATGAAGCAAATAGCTATTTACAAAAATCTATTGATTGGACTTAAAAAGTAATGATATGAAATCATTCGTTATTATTTTGTAAAGAACTGTATAAAATGAACTGTCTTATCCCTTTTAGATTTCAGGACAAATTAAATCACTTCTTAAGTTTTGTAGATTACTTACTGTGTATATTTTCCTATCAAAAAGATTATTAGAGTTACTAAAGACGGATATAGTTACTTAGTTTCGTCGTATTTTACGGAGGACAAGCTAAACTTGCCATGCACATTTTTTTTTTTTACACAAACTTTATACCTATTTAGTTTATGTATATTATAAGTTATAAATGCGAATGCATTGGAAATACCATTTTCTTTATCTAGGTAAGCTAGTTTCTGCAAATTAATTTTGTTTAGATTTGTATGTAGGTACATGAGTAGGAAATGTATACTATAGCGAGTATTGCCTCTGTACCTAAGTGCATTTTACTTTGAAATGATCTATCCATCGTGCTGGGTGTGGTGTTCTGTGTGTGCAATACATAGGTACCAGTTTTTATTTTACTCCAGTACGCATCAGTAGTCATACCGAAGCTGTATGAAGAACTTTGATACCTCAAGTATATAAGTATGACTAATATAACTCATAATTCTCGTAGTATTGTCCCCGTGCGTAAATAGTTATGAGGGGACTGGTCTGACAGCCTCATAGCCTCTATTAATTGGTATTACTCATGGTGTTAGTTAGTATTGCGGTATTTTACAAAATAATACTACTTACCTACTTTATGATGTGCGTAAGTATTACGCACGTTGTGTATTTCTGATATCAAAAGTCTAGCAAATAAAGTGTAAAGAAAAAAATAGTTATTCGTCTTCAATACGTAAATACCTAGGTATAGAAAAATATGTAACTGGTTGGTCTAGTGGTCGCAAGCGCTACTGCAGAGCGTGAGGTCCTGGGTTCGATTCCCAGGTCAGGCAATGTGTTATTAAGTTTTTTTTATCAGGAATTTCTCAGTAGCAGCCCGGGCTCTAGATTTGTGCCCGGTTGATGGCAATAGGCTCGCTCCCTATTATATAGGACATAAATATAACTGGGGAAATGTGGGCGTACTATAGGTACATACCTACACCTCTGCCCAGCCCTTCAGGGATTACAGGCTTAATGTTATGTGTGTGTAAATATCTGTCTTTTGAAATTTACAATATCTACAGATACTATTAATTACAAGACTTTAACTAAGTAATAAGTACTATTCTGTAGGTGATTAAAATTAAAGGTATTAGGTACTAGGTAAGTATTAGGTGCCTACTACGCTTTGGAATGGGCGACTAGCTTCATCTTTCTGACTGACTGACCCTTGACAATTCAAAAGTGCCTGTACACTCCTACCAACTTATTTGTGAAATGGCGAAAATTGGAACTGCGGCCGTCATGTTATTTTATTATTTTTATATAAGTATCATTGTTTTTAATTTGTAAAAACTGTAATTCTTATTAAACGATTATGTCTAATGTGAAATTTCCTTCTTGAAAACTTACTCAATTTTGGGCACCTTATATTATTATTAATTAGCAACACTGAATCGACGGTGCCGTTCTCTTTCAGTTCACAGATAAGTTGGTAGGACTGTAATTGGTTTATTTGAAATAAATGCTTTGAGTTTGAGTTTAAACTACTTATGTATTTACTAAAGGGTCCCCGAAACGATAAATTGCAATTGTCAATTTTTACGTGATTGATACACATTAATGTGTAAACTATCATCTACCAAGTGCAATTGAAGCGATTGATAATATTACTACAATAGAAATTGGTGGCAATTGATTAATTGCGATTGACCGCCTACTACCGTAAACACATTTAAAATGTTTACTACTAAGGTCCACCAAATACCTACTTACCTACCTAACAACACTGCAATAGCTACTATTTCAATAAGTTTTGTATAGATATTTAACAGTATCTTCTGATGTATGAATGTAAACGAGGCAAAAGGTGTATGTAAGGATCGTAGCAGGTGACATTCTGTACCTGCCTGCCCCCATGGGAAGAAGGCGTGAGTTTAGTATGTTGCTAGACACATACTTAGGTTCACTCAACAGTACTTTGATTTGATAATAGTACCTAGATACATGACTACCTACTCATATAAAACCAGCTAACCAAAGAAATCATATATGTACTCGTAGAACCCGATTAATATAATAAAAGTGCTATAATGCCGAAGGCTTAAACTATTCATTAATAAACGTTAAACGATATTGATAATTATTTATTACGTTCGGTCATCGATTTCTCATGAACTTAATAGTAGTACCAACAGATTTGTACAATATCCTGTTATTGTTTTTATTTAGTTACTTACGCGTAAATTAATGGTTTTGGACGAACTTGAAATAATTAATTTTTAACAAACTTAATTAAACATAATTTATGACATAATTTGCGTAGGCATTAAAATAATAAAGACTTCAAAAGCTTTTCACAAATATTGTTTCAATAAAAAATGGTAGGCAGTTAGGCTCGTGGTACACCGCGAGTGTTTTGTCTTATGGGTACCCGAAACGATCAATTGCAAAATTTATGCGCAGGTTGATCGTCTGCCAAATGCAATTGAAGCGATTGACAAGTACTAATTGAAGCGATAGACTAGTAGTTCAGCGAACAGTAAACCTTGCGAGCACAAACTTTTTTGCAACAATTAATATACTCGTACCACTAAAGTTATTTATAACGAAACATTTACCACAAATTTTTTTTGGTCAGATCTTCACCAAATTTTTATGAGACCAACTCAAAGTTACTGCCTTTCAAATAGCAAAAGAACTATCGTACTCGGATCTCCTAAGGCGGAGATATCCAGTAGCCCCTTTTTTGCCCCTTTTTGGAGGAAGTACCCCTCCAATCCAATACCTATCCCCGACGTCAAAATAATTATACAAGTCGTAAAACCTGTATACCAAGTTTCGTCCAGACCGGTTATAAAATGCGACCCGTAGAGGAGTAACAACAAACTGACAGACGAAAGCAAATTTTACCAGACTCGAAGCAGAGTCGCTTCGTTCGCTACGCTCGCTTGGTTAACTACCACAGACATTGACGGCAATTGATAAATTGCAATAGATCGTTTTGGGGACCCCTTGGGCTTAACATTTCAAACACGTCAAGTGACAGACATCGACAGCTGTATGAGTCATCGTAACGCACTTAAAATTAAACACTTCCTCTACAGCATATTGTTTGGCACCAATAATGCATCCTCTTATTGATTACAAACCACTGCACACAATTTTATATAAAGACACACCATTATTTTATTTTTTCAATAAACTTCTTACTTATATACTTCCTACTAATATTGCTAACAATTCTTCTTCTTTTTAGCGTATCCATGGCAAATGCAAATATATTCAGATTTTGTTTGGCCCAAAATTCCGCGACGCGAATTCCGATTACTGAATAGTAAGTATCAGTTTAATAACAAATAAATGTAGGTAAGTTATTCAACCCAAAGTTACCTACAGTGTATAGCTGTAGAGAATTTTAATAAGTTGTCAAAATATTTTATCTCAACTACCTACTTATGTGAACTTTTTCTCTTACTAGCTCGGTGTTTTCATTGTGTTGGTAGCTTTATAAAAAATCGCAATTGAATTAGTAGATTCTATAGAGACAACGGCACAACACGTTGATGTTGATACTAACGTTAATTTCATATTCATATTCATTTATTGCATTCCATATGTAAAATAGATGTTAAAAAAGGCGTAAAGCTAGGTAAAAGAATATGGACCCTGTAAGGGCACTGCAACTTCTGATTTTGAACAAAGCGATTATGTACACACCTGTGTGTAGAATTTCTAGTTTTAGACCCTGCCCATTACACGACATGAATATGTTAAAGTTAACAAGTCGAATTAACAAATTAATTACAGACATTACATTAATTAGTTAATTACAGACACAATTAAAAAGCCAATTGTGTCTCGCGTGGATCCACGTTCGAAGGGTTTACGGTTCTATAGCGGACAGACATGTCTACTAAATCGTCAGACAGCATCTATATTTATGGCGCAGCCGTGAATTGT
Source organism: Cosmia pyralina (assembly GCA_946251885.1). NCBI lineage: Eukaryota > Metazoa > Arthropoda > Insecta > Lepidoptera > Noctuidae > Cosmia > Cosmia pyralina. The sequence continues at coordinate 16,274,920 of OX276352.1, read as the reverse complement.
TGATAAAACATTATTGTCACTTTTTATTTGTTTTTTGTGTTTCGCTTTCTGTGCCCAAATAAACTTTATTCTTTCTTTATTTCTTTCTTAATACGCAAAATCCAAAGATTCTGATAAATACTCATGTTTCATTAATGCAAAGACGGGTGCTCTTCGGGAAATCTTAAAAGCAAAGTTCACCACTAATAACTTAGAGACTTCATCAACGCAGATTTATAATCTACTATTAATATGGCTTCTGCCCGCGACTTCGCCCGCGTGGTAGTCGATGAAATACAGCCCATGTTACTCACTAATAATGTAGCTTTCTAAAGATGAAAGAATTTTTAGAATCGGTAAAGTGTTTTTGAGTTTATCCATTACAAACAAACATACAAAAAAATAATTTCTCTTTATTATATTACAGTCCTAATAGTCCTATAAACTGCGCCCAAATAGAGTTTTATAAACGTTTTTAGCATTTCTAAAGGACTAAAAAAGACTTGCTCCTAAAATACATAAAGGACCACATTTTGCTACTTGCTACAGAAGTTATAACTTCTGTCCGCGACTTCGCCTGGAAGTCAATAAAATACAGGCCATTGTTACTCGCTGTTAATGTAGCTTTCAATAGGTGAAAGATTTTCTTAAATCTATTAAGTATATTTATAGCATTTTTTGAGTTAATCCATTTCAATTAAACATACAAAAATATTTTTTTCTTTATAATATTATTTTAGATAAAACACAGTTACCTTATTAAAACCAAAATGCATCTTTGCTACTGTAATCGTTACTTTCCGAGATTGTAAGGTGTCAAAAACAAGAAAAGATTTTCGTAGAATTACCAAGGTGCACATTTAAAGCCAGCTTCCACAGTAGTCCTTACCGCCTTGGCCCTGTTAGTCGGCCTCATTTATCCTCAAGCCATGACGAGCTTATCTTCCGTCAGGCCACACTTGGTCTGGTATTTTGTATTCGCGAGAACAGATTTCCGCTTGCCGATATTATTAACATTTGACCCCGAATTGGCTGAGTATTGTTCCACGTTTTGTGCAAACGGACTGCACAATTTGCCGCCAGACATACTAATATATCATTTGGAATCGATTGGTGGATTCTTTGATTAATTCTAGTGCCAAAGGATCTCCTTGACGGATTTTTTCTTTGAATGTTATGGGTTTCATGTGGCATAGCAATAATATCTACGTGAATAGTGTCCACGAAATTAAACGCAAAATTGCTTCTTATATAATTTAAGATAAATTATATAAATTAATATTTTTTTGAATGCAAATCAAATGTTTTAGTCAAACAAGTCTCGAGAAAATTTGGGATGAAATAGCTATAAAAACACTTACCCCCTCGGATTAACGGTACATCCAGTATTTGTAGTACCTTCAGATTTACCATACGTTGTTCGAGGTTTAAGTTTGGTATAAATTTACTCCGAGTTTATTATTATAGGTGTTAGAGCATATTTTCATCTAACGCAAAAACGATACTGTCAGTTAGGCTGTAATAGGTACTTATCAGCGTTCATTCAACATCAACACTAGCAAACTCTATCAATTTTCCGCCACTTGACAGTTTACAATCAACCCTAGAAATCTACATCGATGCCTTTACCATTGTCTATGATATTGTTGGTTTAACATTGTAACTGCAGACATTATAAGAGCAGGTGCGATCAAACAGTCACGACCTTATGTCACCCGCTGAAGCTGCAAGGTTGAACGTCAAACCACAACAGTTATAAGAACTTTTAACACAATACGATTTAAAAAAAAAAACAATTACGAACTACTAGTGAGTGAGCTTTAAATATACTCGAACATCATTGACACTGTCGAACATGACATACGATATGGTTATGGTAGTTAGTTGGCTATGGAATTATGGACGATATACCGTATGGTCCATAAGGCATGCGACATGCCTGCACGGCCGTTTCCTATCGCTAACGGCCTATTGTGAAACTTTTGGGGCATCTGCTTGTGTCTGTCTGTTCATTACATTACGAAATATTTACTTAGCATTGACACGTATACGTATCGTATACGTCAGTAGAATATTTACTTAGAAAGGGCTTGTAAGTACACAGGTGTTACAAATTACCTGAGCACTACAGAAACACCACCATTCATCCGTCTCTTTACTCATGTGTTCATACATCGGCATAACACTTAGTTACGTTAATTTTAGATACAAATAAAAAGCAGAAAGCGTATTATCATTACTTATGTTTATGTATGTATGATGTGTTAATACAATATTTAAATAATTAACTACGTAAAGAAACCAATTGTAATCTTAGTTAATTAAAACTTCACCTACTTACCTATTTACAAAGACGTAAGATTTTGTTTTAGTTAGTCAACAATTTTGAAGCATTATAAAGCATTTGTTCACCAACTTAAATCACCATCTTGGCTAGAGCAAAATATTTCTAGTGCAAGTGAAGATGACTCATACGCGTACAGTTTTTAAATATTTATTACTAGTATAGGCGAGTGTGTCAGAGCAGCTGAACCAACAGCTTACACCTGCGCTGAACCAAACACCATCCTGCGTCATCTGGTTAATTTCGACATCGCGCACCGCCACCACGCGAGCCGTTCAATAACATTACATTCAATAAGTAAGATATTCATCGACAATAACACTCTTACTGACGTTAGTAACAGCTTGTTCATTACTTGAATGAAATTCACTCTACATTTGCATAAAAGTATTTTAATTATTCGTTAAAACTAGAACCACAGAATAAATAATAGTACTAACGTAACTTTAAATAACAATGAGATCGTGGCTAAGTAATAACAGCCGCATGGGTCGAACAATCAGGTTAAGCTATGGTTGCCGGGGTCGGTCCGTGGATGGGTGACCATCTTATATACCGAGACTCCTCCGTGCCTCGGGGTCTCGGCTATCGTGGATCTTTTTCGTCTCTCTTTGTCAGAAGCCCGAAAGTCTGACAACCAGTCTCCAAGGGGTATCGTATTACCCAGTTAATGGGTTGTGGAGGTCAGATAGGCAGTCGCTCTATGTAAAATACTGGTATTCAGCTGAATCCGGTTAGACTGGAAGCCGACTCCAACATAGTTGGGAAAAGGCTAGGCAGATTGACTAACGTAACTTCAAATAAGTAGGTCAGCGAAAACTTTTGAGGTATCAAAACAAAAGCATAGCGAATAGCGTTAGGAACAAACTTTATCTACTTTATTGAAATGGCGCCCAGAGAAAAACAAAAAACAATACAGCATGTTTATATAGTTAGTGTGTACTTATAAAACGTTTGCAATAGCACAGGAAGGGCGATAAATGGCGCTGGTCGTCACGTGACACGACTGGACAAAGAGAGTATTGTGAGCTCATTGCGATAATTACTAACACTCGATTAGGATAAAGGCTCCCGCAGACAGGCGCGATGCGACGCGACTCTGGTTTAATGAAAAATTTCTATGAAGTTTTCATTGAAATTATTCTGCTAAAGGCACGTTGTGCTGTCGCGTCACGCCTGTCTGTGGGAGCCTTAAGGGAACACGAGACTTGAGGAAAATCGTTGCTTTAAATAATTAACTGAGTTTAGAATTTGAATAGAATTTAGGTTTAAAGAATTTATTCTCATAAGAACTTAAATAACAGTTCGCTTAAAATGAGATACAAAGTGCTTACATCTACGTAAAATAAATTATCATATTTGCCTCTGGGGTCTGAATTTCATGTGGCGTTTTTACGTGCGGTTGGTTTAGTTTGTAACCGGTAGAGTGATTCATGAATTTACAATGAAAATGATGGCTTCTTCCTAAAAAGCCCTCATTCTTAATTGTTACTTTGGCAATTGAGTAATTTTTTATATTAGATCTGACTGAAACCTTGGCATCTTAGTGCAAATGCTTAAAAAATCAGTCTGTGCGTGTTAATTTACTCCTCCGTGCCTCGGAAAGCACGTTAAGCCGTTGGTCCCGGCTGTCATTCGTGGATCTTTGACAGTTGTTACGGGTCGTCAGAAGCCCGAAAGTCTGACAATCAGTCTAACCAAGGAGTATCATATTACCCAGTTAATGGGTTGTGGAGGTCAGATATGCAGTCGCTCCATGTAAAATAATGGTATTCAGCTGCATCCGGTTAGACTGGAAGCCGACCCCAACATAGTTGGGAAAAGGCTAGGCAGATTGATTGCGTGTTAATTTACATATACCTCTAAATAGCTACAGAAAAGTTATTTAAATATCATACCCTGCATGTGCGCGTGAAGCTGCGTATCGAATATATTGAACATACGATTTCATAAAGGTCAACGCTCTACAATGAGCTACTTTCAACAAAATCATAACTTGAAGATTTATTAATAAACCTGTTCAGCTGATGATTTTATTTATGGAAGTATTAGTAGTAATAGCCTGACATAGAAATAACTAATAGCACATCACCCTAATTGCGTAACACTATCAATCGGAATCGATTTCATTTTGACAGTTCAACAACAGCCATTGCGTTATTTACGTTATCGAGCAGACAAATTTTTCGAACTTAAGAAGCATTGGATTAGCAATTTGCTTCAAAATGATTCAAATTCCGATTGATAGGTAATGCGTTCGGCAATTAGGGTACCGGTAATTGATATTACAAGATGGAACACACTCCTTACTACGGCAAATATGTTGCTTAAACATTAACTTATTTCAATATTGTTATCGTTTTCAATGATGACACTGTATTGAGCGTGTCTAAGCTGCAAACTAATGTTATATTAGCTACTGTTAAACATATTTGATTTGGACATAACGAGTGCTAACACCACGACCAGACTGGCCACATCGCAAACATTGGAAAAGTACGCCGGCAGGAGGCTGTGAGTACGCGTGCACGATATTACTGACTAGCATTTCTGTTGCATAGTAAGCCAAAAAGGGGCTCGTGGCTAAGTAATAACAGCCAAACGGTTTGATCGATCAGGTTAAGCTACAATTGCCGCGGTTGCTCCGTGAGTAGGTGATCATCTTTACACACCGAGAACCCTCCGTGTCTCGGAAAGCACGTTAAGTCGTTGGTACCGGCTGTAATTCGTGGATCTTTGACAGTCGTTACGGGTCGTCAGAAGCCCGAAAGTCTGACAAGGGGTATCGTATTGCCCAGTAACTGGGTTGTGGAGGTCAGATAGGCAGTCGCTCCATGTAAAATAATTGTATTCAGCTGCATCCGGTTAGACTGGAAGCCGACCCCAACATAGTTGGGAAGAGGCTATTAGGCAGATGATGATGGAGTAAGCCAAAAAGTGGTTTACCACGCTGAATTAGAAACAAAATCGTTTGTATGTCACGATATCAAGTTAACTAAACAGTTCTTGTTTAGTGATAAGTATTTTCTTTTGGTAGAAAACTGCATGATTGCTACTTCCATGGTTGACCGGTGATAATGGAGCCAGATCGGTTAAAACTGGATTACGTGTAGGTGATAAAATTTGCAGTAAACATGACTTCACCCATGAACCTTAATTAGATTAAAACCGGTTTCGTTTTATTTTTGGAAAACAATGCGAGTAAACAAATGAAAATAATTACAATAACAACTTGTAGTTCGAAGCACAAAAACAGTTTACATACCTATTCGTTTTTTAGGTTTAAGAACAACTTTATTTCTCATAAGAATTGCATACATAATGCACTTACTGAGAAACAATGTCTAAAACTAAGATTGATAATTAATTAGAGCGCACAGATGTACGTTTAAAAAATAACAAAACAAAATAACAAAGAAAAAAAAGGAAAAAAAAATGTGGGTAAACACATAACATAGAAATCGATCGTAAATTAACCAAGCACAACATGGATGTATGAATTTGATTTTTACTAGATGTGGCATTGATGGCATAGTTTGTTATTAGCAAGTTTATTATTATAAGACTATTTTATTTTTAGTTTATTGTTATATTTGTATATTTTGGGTACATACATGGTTTATAAAATATTTTGAGTGTTTCGTTTTGTTATGCAAGCCTGAAATTTTCCTTTATTTAGAAGCATTGTGAATTGCAACGAAATGGAAACGCGTATAAAATATTTCGAAACTTTATTTTACATTAGTGTCCATGAAGTATTGCATTTTTCGTTTATGGTTGCCTGTCAATAAATAAGGAATTTCATAGGCGTGCTTATGTCAAAAGTAAAATAAATGGTTGGAAAGAGATAATTATGAATTGTCAATCAATCTGCTTAGCCTTTTCCCAACTATGTTGGGGTCGGCTTGCAGCTGAATACCAGTTTTACATGGAGCGACTGCCTATCTGACCTCTACAACCCAGTAACTGGGTAATACGATACCCCTTGGTAAGACTGGCTGTCAGACTTTCGGGCTTCTGACGACCCGTAACGACTGTCAAAGATCCACGAATGACAGGCGGGACCAACGGCTTAAAGTGCTATCCGAGGCACGGAGGAGTCTCGGTATGTAAAGATAGTCACCCATCCACGGACCAACCCCGGCAAGCGTAGCTTTACCTGATGGATCGACCCGTGTGGCTGTTATTACTTAGCCACGAGCTCATTACCACGAATATTAGCAATATGTTCAGATGTATAGCTAACTGGCATGACAAGATTAAGTAATATATTGTTCCTTACGTCAATTGATAAGCAGATGTTACAAAACAGAGGTAGGTAGATAATGTAGGTGGGTACGTATTATTGATTCTTCAATTTAATGGTAATAATTATTATTATTCACTGATTTACTGAATAAGCAGTAACACTTCAAATGACAAGTGGGATTCTCAGACATTCGGAAATATTTCGATGCATGAAATGAACCATATCGAATGGTAATACCTATTTTTTAATTTTTTATTATAAGGTACAACATGCGTAACACATAATTATGTATACCTTTTCAAATCTACCATGCGGTTGATTGCAGGTAAAAAAGTCAACGAAGAGACCTTTTCAATACTTACTTATTAATTTATTTCGAGAGGGATATGTTATTAACATGCAAATAGCACATCCGTGAGCATGACCTAATCGAACACAATTTTTTTACAACCGAAGTAGTACGCAGGGAGTTATTACCTTTTGGAAAAATTATTACCTCTAGATACTATTTTAGGATGCATATCCGATACGGCTCTAATAATCCTCCCATATCCTAAGGGCACGTCTTCCCTACCATTATCGCGCCCCCCGGTCTACTCCTTGATATGAATTGGGCTCTATAGCCCCACAAAACATGAGGCTCCAGGGACTAGTCTGAATCTTTGGGTTCATCTGGTCAAACCACGGAGTCGGTGCATTTCATTCATTTTGAGAAAAAAATGTTCCCTCTTGGTGGCCACAAGTGGTTCACGATTGAGGCGGGCCGCGCAGCAACGCAACTCATTACAAAAATTCGTCTTCATCACTTTCTTACATTTGCTATGAACCAACGCACACTACAGGCGGGCCGCACCACGTTTTTTTGTATGAAAATGGCGTTGCGCTGCGCCCGTTGCGGCTGTAAAACTTGGATAAACACTAATATTGCTAATTAATAAATATATATATATATATATATATAAATATATTATTATACAAAGTACCTACAATGTTTTTTTTAGGATAATGATTTTAATTTTACTCGGAACATTATCTGTTGATAGAGTACCTCATTCGTTCTCTACGCAACGTTGTTTTCAGCATTAATTACGTTGTATTTTCAGAATAAATTATAGTAACTTAGTATGCGTTAAGTTTTATTTTTTTAAATTTGTTTTTGGCTATCCTCCTTCGCTTTGTTTTTAAACGAATTAAATTAGCAAAGTATCGCATAATCTAAGTTACTTTATTTATATTTTATTTAAATTTTTTACACACACTAAACGTAAAAAGGCGGACTTAATGCCTTAGGCATTCTCTACCAGTCAACCAAGGGTGGTGAAGAGATTAGATAGCAGGTGCTCTATTTGAGAGGAACAATGATAAAAAAAAATACTTAAAATATATCTAAAATAATAGAAATAGGTCAAGTACGTAAATAGGTTATAAAACACATACATAAATACCACACCCACAAAAATATCGTCTTAAAATATCACGAATGTTTTTTTTTCTTTTGACCTTTTGTCTGTTATGATGAGTTAGGACTACCACGTACCAGTTAATTTTCTAAGGTCATGAGTCATATGACATAGAAAACAACTTTAAATGCGAAGTATTTTGTCATTACACATTATATAGTTGCGTATAAAAGTAACAATTCAAATACTGTACGTAGATTTGAAAATGTCAACAGCATTATTTTATACGGTTCCTTGCGAAAATAAAGTTATGGGCTTCCAATACTAAGGATAAATGACGTGTGTTTTATAGATAATGTAATATACTGACTGCGGAAAAGATTCGTTAGCCAGTTTGACTGTTTATATCAAATTTGGGGAGGGTCTACGACGCTACGCTCGGGGCTACGCCGAGCTACGATAATTTTGGTAACAGATTATAAGTACACGAATCGTATTTTTTTTTACTGTCGGTCGAACATGTGGCGTGTTTAGATTGGGAAATAAAATCCAGTTGGTCTATGGTTCGTGATTTAGGCTCGTTTCTCATTTCGACTTGAAATCTGTCCCTACTGAATTTTGTTTGTCAGTAAAAGAAAAAGGAAGGGACGAGCTTGACCCCTGCTGAAAGGACTGGCCGACACTAGCAATCTGCCTAGCCTTTTCCCAACTATGTTGGGGTCGGCTTCCAGTCTAACCGGATGCAGCTGAATACCAGTATTTTACATGGAGCGACTCCCTATCTGACCTACACAACCCATTAACTGGGTAATACGATACCTCTTGGTAAGACTGGTTGTCAGACTTTCAGGCTTCTGACGACCCGTAACGACTGTCAAAGATACACGAATGACAGCCGGGACCAACGGCTTAACGTGCTTTCCGAGACACGGAGGAGTCTCGATATGTAAAGATGGTCACCCATCCACGGACAACCTCGGCAAGCGTAGCTTAACCTGATGGATCCACCCGTGCGGCTGTTATTACTTAGCCACGAGCTCCTGGCCGACACTAGCAAAAGACAGAATAGGGATAATGCCTGGGTAAATAAAAAAGAAATTCTATTTAGTCCGTCAGTCATATACCTACCTAATATTTTTTACTTTATAATATTAGTAAAAAATTACTTCGATAACATGCATTAAAGTTGGGGAGTGCGGCTTCGCTACGCCACTAAAATCAATCTCCACTAATCTAAAATCTAGCTATAGGCGTGACGTCATGTCATATTTTAGCTCAATTATCGCCGTAATCTTCTGACTACGTAAAAAATAAAAAATATGTGTCCAATATTTTTTAATAATATACATGACGGAAAAAAATTTTACTCATTATTCCTATTGTGTGGAAAAGGGAGAGGGAGGCCTTTGCCCTGCAGTCTGCAGTAGGCAGGCTAGTAGTTAGATAGATTAGTACAAGTAAAGTAATGCAACTCGTCCTAAAGCCGAGGTGTTTAGGGCAGCTTTTAAAGTCGTATCATCTGCCAACGTCCGATAGACATTGGCAGGTGAAATTGCATTAAAAGAAATAAAGTAATTACTCAATTGGTTTAGATGTTTTTATGTTCAAATGGACAGATTTACGCACCGGTCGCAGCAGGTGTGAATTCTTACCAATAATAATAAAGTAATAAAAATTACCTTTGTTATTAACATGGAGTTAATGTTCATTATTCAACTTTTTCAATGTATTCATGTTATGTGACACGGTGCAGTCACGGTCAATAACAACGAAAGTAATGTATTCTTTTTTAATGTAACAAAGAGTGCAGTACGAGATCTATGTAAACTCACGGCGACCTCGAGACTGCGTTAGAGCACATTAAGTCCACGCGCCGCCGTCTGGTGCATAATGCTACTGCATCTAGGGATGCAATATCAGGAATTCGTTTAAATTAGAGCTAGAAGAACGTCCGTTTTAAACAATTGCCAAAAAAAATCACACCTTTATGTTAGGTCACCAAAATGTTTGCTACTGTATCATCGGTCGGATACCTGCACAACTTAGTAGTCAAGATTTTGTTAAACAAAATACGATCATTTTCCCGGCTTTTTTTAAATGTGTGAGAACCCTGAGTACGGTGCAGTGGAACAGCGCAGTAACTAGCAATAACTTTCATGGAGCGACCCTGACTTGACCTCTGGTAGGACAACTTGGTCGGTATTTCGCTGAGCTATGTCTTATTCATCTTACCCGTTTTGTATTAAATGTCTGACTTCTCCGAACAAAGTTCACTGAGTTTATCTTTCAGTATTTTTTTTATTTTACATTTTTATCCGACTGGTTGTATTTTTTGAACAATTTGTCAGGAATTTCCGAATCTAGCCTAAAAACACTGATAGACAGATGACCGAAGAATACGCGTTCCAAACTATTTGACAACACGCACACGCGCAAAATGTAACCCGTTGACCCGGACATAGCTAAACATTCATGACATTAATGAGTGACATGGAAATACCATAAAATCTCATGAAAAATACCTCATTATCCGTATGTATACGTCAAGGTAATAATTTCTACTTAACTTTGTGTAAAATTTTAATTAATTAACCCAGAGGTATTAAGTCCTAAGATCTAATAATTACGAATGTTTACGAATATGCAGTGTTATGTAATTTCACCCTACGTAGTATTATTGACATTAAAGATTGACTTGTACCGACAAAATAGGAAATATCTAGTATAAACAAAACTATTTACTTACATCCAGGCTGTTGACTCTTGAAACTGTATCATCATCTTACATCGTGGCTTTAGATTGCTATCAATTCATTCGTTGTACCTAAACTGAATTTTGATAACAAACACAAATGCAATTTGATCACTTGATGCTCTATGTTGATCAAATATTCGTATCGATTTCAATACAATTGATGGCGCTCACGCTGCCATAGCGTGCATAATTTATGATATTACAACTACAACACAGACGAACGCTGTGTCACCTTTATCAGTCTGTTCTAGTACTCACCTATCTGCCTGTACCTACTTGCAGGTAGGTGTAGGTGCAGACAAACCTGTAAATACACCTGTACCAATTTCTCATGACGCACAAAAATATATTGTTGTTCATAAAATTATCTACTAAATGTCTGCGCACTTATTAATTCAATAAAAAATTGTCTCATATTTTTTGCGACATAAAATTATAATATTTTGATAACCTGTTGTGTAAATTACTTACCTAACTTACAAAGTCTGAAACTCACTTCATGTTGAACTCACCCAATACGTTGTAGGAGATGACATTAGTTTCACTGATGACTTCAGGACTTAATAGTCGTTGTACCTAGATAGACGTCATTGAATTACTTCAATAAAAAATGTCTGGTCATCAGTACTAAGAGAAACTTGCTCTCCTGTTATAGAGCGCACTATACAAAAGTTTCTCCAAAAAGATTAATTGCCTCAGGATTATTATCTCATATGCCGTATCTTAGTTAAATATTAACTGTGTGTAGTTTCCGTTGTGTAATAGTATGTTATACTTACTTAATACTTTATATCAACGACCAAGTCAGCTACATTTGTATATCCTAACGGTCGGATAATTAACAGTTGCATTTGCAACTCCTCTTTACTATAACGTGTCGTTTAAAAAAATAAAACTCGAAAAAAATACAACAATTAATCATTTAATAAAACAAAAATTGGAAAGGAATTTATTAATTATGTCGAGGATTGCCAGAGTAAACAGGGGTCATAAGTTAATTACCTAACTAGAACTGTTTAGTTTCTCTACCATATTTCGGTAATCTTTATTTACATAACATTACTCACCCAGTACGTACTTACTAATGCCGAGCTCCGAGGTCTGCCGCATTTGCACTCTTCCGCAACTTTCTCAACTTTCATTGTTCTAATTATTCAGTAGTAAAGGTCATTGGTCTGCTTTAATACATATTACTTATTATGCTAGGCTCTATGTTCACGTTCAGCATAGTTTTTACCCGACTGTGACGAAGCCAAAAAAGGAGGGTTATGTTTTTGTTTTTAAGTTGAACGTGTTTGTATGTCCGTTCCATTGTGACCTCCTGTAGCCTAAACGGCTTAACTGATTTTGATGAATGATATGTCGTTAGATTCGTCTTTATTGCGCGAGTGTTTATTATACAAAATCTAAATGGCGGATTCTTGGCGCCAAAATGTACGTTTTCAAAAATAGAATCTCCCAAACTTATCGAGTGGGGATCAAAATCTTAATTTTGATCCCCACTCCCCTTAACCAATAACCTTTTAAAACCCTTAGGTTTTAAAAGGTTATTACAAAAATATATTCAAATTATATGTTTAAATGTAATTTGGAATGAGAAATGATAAAAAAAACTTGTGCGGTCGGGAGACCCCCGTCACAGAATAAATAATACCTAGTACTAACGTACCCCCGTCAGGAACGAAGTTCCTTCTCACGTATGATATAAAAAAAAAATTTTACAAAAAAAAGCAACCGACTTCCAAAAAAATACTACAAAGTGAAAAATAACTTTAATTTCGAAAGTTGGTGTCTTTGGATCTGTATTTTAGCCTTTTGCCACCGACTTCCGATATTAAAATTATTTTTCACTTTGTAGTATTTTTTTGGAAGTCAGTTGTTTTTCTTTGTAAAAAAGTTTTTTTATTTTTCACTTTTTAATCGGTCAGTCTGTTAATTTATTTAAATTTCGTTTTTTTTATTGTAGTTACTAACAGAGTAAGATACTCGCACGTAACTAAACAACTCGGCGCATCACCTTCAAGTTTTTGCTTAGTACGTCACAATCACAGTATTTTCAAACGAAGACTACATTTTTTTTTTATATCTTTATTAATTTATAGAGGGTTTGATCAGTATGACCATGTCACCCTCATAGGGGCATTCTATGTTTATCTACGCTTAATACCTAGATGTACAATTTTATATAATTTTTTTGCTGACCTGGACAAGGGAGCAGCCAATATACTATTATACATGCCAACATTAATAGAATTAAAACCATTTTCTATGAAATAGTTACTCCTCTCAACCTCGTTCCGGACACATTCCGCTAGAATATGAGTGGTATCCTCTACCTTATCACACTCAGAACAATTGGGCAAATCAGTCTTTTTCATTAAAAAGGTGAAGCTATTCAACGGAATATGTCCCGAACGTAGTCTGAAAGCAGTCACAACCTCACTTCTATGCATATCTGTACCCACAAACCAAGGAAGTCTGGACAGGCTATGTTGAATGGTTCTGTACCTACCACATATACATATATATAGACTACATTCAATTACCTATCTAACTCAGACATCAATTTAAAATAGCAACTAAAAGTGCACCTAATTACGGCCATTAGCTGATTTTAGTACAATGCTCGTAATTAGTAAACACAAAAATGTTCGTGCTACGTCACTGTTTGAGTTACGCGGGTCGTGCGCATTCAGCGTTCGCCGGTCGTGCCTGCCTGGATCGCTATCGTCATTTGTTTGCCCGCCATACTACGCTTATACGCGCCTTCCTTCCCCCTGCGTCACGAACTAAGGACATTCATCGTTTCGTCATTCAGGCTGGATTTTCATGACTAATTTAAGTTTTTCATTTGTTTTGCGTAAGATATACTGTGTCTTTATGACAAACAGATTTGGTTCTCACGGCATGTTTATGTATCAAATAGGAATCTGATAAAAAATCTTTGAATAATTTGAACGAGATTTTTGACATTTATTTAGCGTTTGTGGGACCGATTAAGTTTGTAATATGATACAAAGAAAACGTCACACGAAACCAGATAAACTAATTTATTACTAATGCAGTTGTATTATTTTGCAGTTACCGTTAGCGTTATTAACTAGTTACAAGTAGGTAGGTACCTTGCATTAACGGCTAAATACAGCACAGTAGAAAACTTCATTAGTCAATCAAACGAATGTTATATTTAATACGCTATTGCTAAAGCATTACTAGACTTCCTTTATTTGTTTTTCTCGACAAGAATTAGAAAGAAAAATATTAATACATAAGTTATCTGAATATATACACACGCTGTGGGAAAACATAAAATTAAATAAAAATGAGCTGAATGAGGGAACATAAATGAAATATAAGTAAGTCTATGAAATACATAATTTATGTCAGGAATATAGATTGTCTGGAAGCCTAAGTAGGTAGGTACAGTCAACAAAAGAGATATCTAGGCAGGGTATACTAACTTATTTGTGTGTGAATTGCTTCATGTTCAATTTTATATATATTACCTACTTTTTTTTTGCCATTGTAACATTGTAACACACCAACACAAAATTGTATATTTTCACGAAATTGAACATGAAGCAATTCACAAACAAATATGTTAGTATACCCTGCCTAGATATCTCTTTTTTTGACTGTACCTATAGGATCTGTGGCGCCGCGCCGCGCACCGCACCGTAACGTTGTTCATAGCTATTCTCGCAGCTTCGCTGAAAGTCAGATTACTAGATTACTTCGTGGCAGTTCAAATATGTATAATGTCAAATGTGATATTTTAAATTCCTCCAAACCAAACAAGGGCAGTCAAGAGTATAATGCCACATCTAAGGCGATCAGATAGCTACACATCCTACACTACGATTGGTTGATCCTTAACAATCTCACAATACCTAGACAGACCAGTACTCCAATTGCGTAACACATTATCGATCGGAGTTGGTTTCATTTTGAAACAAATTGCTAATCCATTGCTTCATATGTTCGAAAAATTAGTCTGCTCGACAACATAAATAACGCAATGAATGTTGTTGAACTGTCAAAATGAAACCAACTCCGATTGATAATGTGTTACGCAATTAGGGTGCAGTAAAAAGTTACTATTTGGAAGGTAAAAATGCTTATGTAGGTATTTAAGTTTTTTGATTAGGTAGGTAATTTATTATTACGGTAGAGCAGGAGTCACCAAAAACCGGACCCGGAGCGCTGAACTGTTTTGTGTGGACTTCGATAAACAGTAAAGTGTTTAACTAAATCTGACACTGACTAAAACTGACTGATCTAAAAAAATTAAAATAAAATTTTTGAGTTTTAGCTTGCACTAACTTTACAAAACATCAAAGTTTCTTATTATTTCTTTATCTAGGAGCTCTTGGCTAAGTACCTAATAACAGCCGCACGGGTCGATCCACCAGGTTAAGCTACGCTTGCCGGGGTTGGTCAGTGGATGGGTGACCATCTTTACATACCGAGACTCCTCCGTGCCTCGGAAAGCACGTTAAGCTGTTGGTCCCGGCTGTCATTCGTGCATCTTTGACAGTCGTTACGGGTCGTCAGAAGCCCGAAAGTCTGACAACCAGTCTTACCAGGGGGTATCGTATTACCCAGTTACTGTGTTATGGAGGTCAGAAAATACTGGTATTCAGCTGCATCCGGTTAGACTGGAAGCCGACCCCAACATAGTTGGGAAAAGGTTAGGCAGATTGATTGACTTATTATTTCTTTATTTGTTAATAAAAAAAATCCTTTTCGTTTTGTTTCTTAATATCAATTCAAAATATCAATTTTAAATTTTGGCTGCTCCTTCTTGATAGTAATCGACTCCCAATCGGACTGCGACAGTCATATTAGGTAATTTTTAAAACAGACCTCCAATAAAATTATTTGGTGATCCCTGTAGCCAGTTGAAGGAGGGTCTGGGGGCAAACTTTACGTATGTGGTCCATATATATACTGTAGGTACAGCGTCACTTGAAAGATCTAGAAGATTGTTCCCTGTTTGCCCTCTATGCATAAGTAATACACTTTTTTGTAGTAATATATCATTTCTTAAACCGTACCTAGGATACTTACGTAACAAAATATCCGTACCTAAATGTTATGTGAACAAATTTATAAATTAGGTACCTACTACTAAAACAGGCTCTGTATTTGCACTATCAGGAATGTTATTAATGTATACCCTTAGTGATCACACGCCCTTGACACCAATATTTTATTAGTAGGTCTAGTATTCGCAATAATACGCCTTATAAAGATATGAATCGGCAATATAATTTGTGGAATAGCTAGTAAGTAGATACGTAATACATCGTTTAAAAGCATATAAAATACGCATAAAAAATCTCTACATGACATCCATCTTTCCCACAGTCCGATGCATCAATGCAGTTCCGTTTTTGTGAAAAACAGAGGCGCTAGGAAAACTCAGGGGGGCGCGGGGTGCGCGCAAGGCGCGAGAGGGCCGCGAGGTGGGCGCGGGGCCGCGAGCGGGCCGCGGCGGCGCCTACGTCACGAGAAAGCCGAGGTCTCTATAAAACCGTCGGCGTCCCTCCCACTTACATCACACGCTGGCTAGCAGCAGTCCATTGCTCACGCTCGTTCGCTCGCTACCCGCGCTCTAATTGTTTTATCGCTCACTCGTGTTCGCGCCTTCTACGCACACACTCGTACGCTATGACCGTCTCCAGCAAGATGAACAGTGTCTCCCGCCAGTCCGTGCTGAGTCGCCTCGGCCCTGGCGGGCTACTCTACGCTGCCAATAAGATTTTAGCGGTACGTCATCGAAATGTTGTGCTGTGTTCGAAATTTTTTGTGAAAGTGAATATTTCCTAAGTGTTCCATGGTGTGTGACAAGGTGTTTAAACGTGTGTTTTTGGTTGTCCTCAGGTCGCAGCACCTGGCAAAGAGGAGGAACGCTGGCGCAGCAAGGATGAAGGTGCGCTGTTCAAGCGTTGGCGGCGCACCCCGTCCACTGTTGAAGCCCCCACCTCCACGCCGGCGCCCACTGCGCCCACCCCTCAACCCTCCGAGCTACTCAAGTTCCTAGCCATTGTAAGAATTGCTATGTCTACAATGTTTTACAATTATTTCAAAGAATACAAAAGTTACAAATAATCAAATAGGTAGAAATAGTTTGAAAATCCTTTAAAAAAATCTTGAACTGTTGAACTCCTTGCTAATAGTTATATTTCTATTGTTGCAGAATGCATTGGAATTATCAGCACCCGCATCTGATGCGTTGCTGAAATCGCGCTCGTCGGAATGGTTCCAGCTGGCCGGCCACCCCGGCTCGCTGGCCCCCGCGGGGCCCGGCACGGTGTGGAAGCGCCGCGCCGCCGGCGACCACCCGGCGCACAACCCCGAGCGCGACGCTTACGAGGCGCTCGCCGCCTGCCCCCACATGCGCTCCGCCATCCCGCGGTACTACCGTGAACTGGAATACGGTGGTGAACGTTTCATCGAACTGCAAGACTTATTGCACGGCTTCAGAGATCCTCACGTCATGGACGTGAAGATGGGCACCCGCACTTTCCTGGAAGATGAAGTTAGCAACGCTCGTGCTCGTGCGGACCTCTATGAGAAAATGGTGCGTCTGGACCCGAAAGCTCCCACCGAGGCCGAGCATGAAGCTCGTGCCGTGACAAAACTACGTTACATGCAGTTCCGTGAACAGCGATCTGCTTCCGCTGAGCAAGGCTTTCGTATTGAAGCAGTGAAAGTTCCGGGAGAACCACCCCTAACCGATCTGCAAAATGTGCGTGAACCTCAACAAATTGCAACCACAGTGGCAAGGTTCCTGGGCAATAATGAAAAGGCGCGTCGTGCTATCATCACGCGGCTGCGCGAAATCAGAGAGCTCTTTGAAAATTCCGATTTCTTCAAAAGTCATGAAATCGTTGGCAGCAGTATATTCATCATTTACGATGATGAACGTGTTGGAGCCTGGCTGATCGACTTTGCCAAAACTAGAAGTGTACCGGAAGGTCTTCAGGTAAACCATCGCGCTGAGTGGCAACAAGGCAATCATGAAGAAGGTTTTCTTTACGGCTTAGATAGACTTATACACACTATAGAAACGGCAAAACTTCCGACGCCGGGCGATGAAGCAGCGACAGAACCGGATGTATCACGTTGAACATAATCTGGCGAGAGACCCTGGACTCGCCCCTCGGTCGTTGTCACCGTCTGCCTGGCCTTGCGCCCTAGAACCGCTCCACTAGCGTCCGAGTCGACGCACGGAGAGATGTATCATAAAACTATGTATATTTTTGCATATGAAGAGAATTGCGATTTATCGCTTTATGTTTCGATCTAGTCCTTAATTATTTAAATAAACTCCTCATGATTTTATAAAACTTGTTTCTTTTTTACTCTGTGTAATCCAACTAAGTAGATATTGTCATTACCTATAGACATTAAATAAAATATCCTCGCTCGAACTCATACAACTAGGTACTTATAGTACCTACAGACAGAAACTATAGAACCTAATTTAAAGGAAGCTATAATGCCCTGATTGACAATGGCTATTCAATAATAACTTGACAGTTTTAAACTTCAAAGTAACATTATTATTGAGGTCCTGGGTTCGATTCCCAGGTCGAACTCTAAATACACAGTACCTACATAAATGGTTTTTGGTAGGCTAGTCCTGTGTACCCTCTATGTCGGCGGGTATACGCCCTTTGTGTGGCAAGCCCACTGCCGATGGCTCAAACATAGACTAATTAAAAAGACAAACTAGTAAAGACTAGTAAAGTACAAAATCCCACCCGGGAATGCCGACGGGCTTGTTAGCGGCATGGCCGCCGGCAGTGTGTAGGAGCCAAAGACATCATATGTACGCTGTTATACAACTAACGCCATCTATCGCTTAACAAGTGTGCTTAACACAAATCATGAACTGTGTGAAGATTATGACAACGTTGATATTCATCATATCAAAGCATAGCTAGGAGAATAAACTTAGACCATTCCAAAAACGGGATCAGGGAGTTCACAGTCCATATACGCACACAGTTAGGTTGCTATACCAACATATAAGACGAGCCTAGGCTAGTGTGATGTAAATTACTGCAATAAAAGCTATCTTTTTGTTTGAATCATAAATAATTATCGGCTGCATAGCGTTAACGAAACTGGCTGCCTCAATTCTACTGCTGCTTTAAATCCATGACTGCAAGCTGCAAGGGTGACTGCCTTACAGGAAAACATTGGCTAGTAGGTAGGTACCTACCTACTAATAGTTGTTTAGGCACTGTTTGTGTCCATGGCCAGACAGACTGAGGCTAGTAGGTACCTATTGTAAATACCTATAACGAGCTTGTAGGTACATTAGTATCTACTTACGAGTACTTCCGTTAAAACTTGACTTGACGAAGACTGAATGAGGTAGGTACCAAAAGAGTTCTTTTGTCAATTTTCAATTTTCATGGCGAGATTGTGTTGAAAAAAGGGCGATCCTGAGTCCTGACGGCAAAAGATGTTGAAGACGGTCTAGGTCAATCAATCTGCCTACCTTTTCCCAACTCTGTTGGGGTCGGCTTCCAGTCTAACCGGATGCAGCTAAATACCATTATTTTACATGGAGCGACTGCCTATCTGACCTCCACAACCCATTAACTGGGTAATACGATACCCCTTGGTAAGACTGATTGTCAGACTTTCGGGCTTCTGACGACCCGTAACGACTGTCAAAGATCCACGAATGACAGCCGGGACCAACGGCTTAACGTGCTTTCCGAGGCACGGAGGAGTCTCGGTATGTAAAGATGGTCACCCATCCACGGACTTAACGTAGCTTAACCTGATGGATCGACCCGTGCGGATAGAAAATGAAATGAAGACGGTCTAGGTAAGTCGTAAATAATGGTAAGTAAAATAAGTACCTAGCTAAGAAAAAGGGTAAACCATAAAAGTACCTATGAATAGTATCTAAATAGGTAAGTACCTAGGGAGGTACCTTAACAAAGTGTAATTGAAATAACTGAAAACCTGAAAAGGGGTCGTCGTTCATTATGATGTTAAACGAGAAGCAAAACAGCTGTTCCATACCGAGTTGTGCGGACATAAAAATGTAAGGAGCAAATGATTTTTTTTCGCGATTTCAGATTAATTTGTACCCTAATAACTAACACATGAAAACTGTTTCAGCTGCCTGCTTAGAAAGTTCTCTTTTCCGCTTTTATACGTAAAGAAACGAAAACTTAAATTTGCCGTAATTAGGTATAGTACTTAAGTAGGTAATAGATTACTGTTTGTAGACGTATTTATTAATCTTATTTTAATACTACTAGCGCCATCTAACGGCTCAAATGGTAGTTACAATTCTTATTAACTCTTAAAATGTCGATTGTACACCATGTGTACAGATAACAATAGAATTTCAATTGTGTCTGCTAATTGGCGCGCGACGGGTTAACACATGACGCCTAGGTTTTAAACCGACTTCAAAAAAAACTTTTTTACAAAAAAATACAACCGACTTCCGAAAAAGTGAAAAATAACTTTAATTTCGGAAGTCGGTGTCTAGTTAAATGTATTTTCGTTTTTTGCCACCGACTTCCAAAATTAAAGTTATTTTTCACTTTTTAGTTGTAGTAGCTACCCCAAACAAATTCTAATACCACTACCTGCAAAACAAACTAGAACATCATCCATATAAAAGTAGGGAAAAACATACGTATTATTGAAGCTAACTCAAAAACTACCGAAGCAAAGTTAATCAATTTTATATGGGACCAACTGTGATGGTATACCCTCTCGAATAAAACAAAAAAAATCCAAATCGGTCTAGCCATCTTCGAGTAATCGGGGAACATACATAAAAAAAAAAGGTTCCGACGAATTGAGAACCTCCTCCTTTTTGAAGTCGCTTAAAAAGGAGGTTATACGTAGGTTTTTAGAAAATAAAAAACGGAATGATGTAGAAGCCTGTTAATATTTTTATTGCTTTTAGAAGTAGTCTCCATTCCTTTCTAAGCTCCGTCGCATGCGTTGGAACATTGACTGAAGCAGTGGGCCCACTCTTCTATACGGATTTCTTCCACGCCTTTTTCAAACGCAGCCACGGCATCTTCAGGGTTCATAAAACGAATTCCTCTAGGTATATTTTTGGAAATAAATAAAAGTCACAAGGTGCCAGGTCAGGACTGTAAGGAGGATGACTCACTAACTCCACACTTTCGATAGACAAAATATTTGATAGTCCGTCTGGCGGAGTGAGCTGGAGCGTTATCATGGTGGAGTAGGATCCTGCTTCTTGGGCGCTGCTGTCAAACAGTTTCCAAGTCAACACAATGACTGACATACCAATCTGCAGTAACAGTCTTTTTACAAAGAATAAGGGAATCATCATATTCCCTGGACCTCTTTACTTTTGTCGGCAAATCTTCGAATGGAAACATCCATTGCGCAGATTGTCTTTTGGTTTCGGGTTCGTAACAATATAAATATCTAGCTCAATCTAGCTTTCGTCACCTGTGATGATGTCATAAACAGCATTCGAGTCACCTCCGTCATACTTTTCAAGCATGAAACGACGGTATTTTTTATCTTCCGTTAAATTATGAGGTAGGTATTCATCTAGTACAAAGCTTTCTGACGAGACGCCTAAATGTTCATGTAAGACTTTTTGCACTCGACTCATACACTAATGCCTAAAGCTGCCCGAATCTGTTCATCTGTTGATCTTCAGTAGTCGCCGTATAGGTAGAAGGACGTCCTTCTCGTGAATCATCAGTGAGTTTGCTTCGATCACGTTTAAATGTAAACAGTGGCCGGGATGGGGCTTCGTCATGAAATGCTAATCGAAGTCTATCGTAACATTGTTGTTGAGTAAGACCGCAACGAAAGTTACGACTTTAAAACGACTTTTTTTTTCAATGGTTCAATGATACGTCATTGAACCATTGAACGAAAATTTTCTCTAGTCAAATCCACTTCGACGCACGACAGACACTTTTTAAATTGCCACCAATTTGTAAAAACAAATGACATAATATGAATTCATAACACATCTACCGATTCCCAGAGTTCCTAATTCGAAAATAAATTTTTCATCGGCTGCTTTTCTTACTGGCCTATTCTGAAAACTTTCAATGTGACCCCCGTAATGTTCGTCTGTACGACTTCAAAAAAGGAGGTTACTCAATTCGACCGTTTGTATTTCTTTTGTTTGTTCGCTGATAACTTCGTCGTTTATGATCCCATTTTTATGATTCTTATTTTGTTGGAAAGGAGATATCCCAAGGGTGGTACCATGATAAGGAAACCAGGATGTGATGATGGCATCCCAGAGAAATCGAGGGGAACCTCCAAATTTTATAGGCGCACCTATAGCGATTTGGGTATTTTTTATAGTAACTCGTGCATTTGCTACCGGAAAGCACCATTTAGTGAAGTGGAAATGCTGAGGAAGACCAGAGATGGCCATCGGAACTACTCAATAATACGTATTTCACGGGTTGCGATTCGATTATTGCTAAGCAATTTTATGCTCGTCACAATACATGTTGAAATGGAGCTGATGGTGACTTCACCATCACTTCCAGTCCTCCTGGTTCCTAACTGGGAGAACTCCTCAACAATTAACGTCCTTGTATCGGGAAAAGCAATATTTTGTAAAAGGTGATGAGCAGTTGACATTAGGCTATTGTAACTTAGATGAATTACAGACTGACCCACTAAAAAGTGAAAAATAAAAAACTTTTTTACAAAAAAAAAAAAACAACCGACTTCCAAAAAAATACTACAAAGTGAAAAATAACTTTAATTTCGGAAGTCGGTGGCAAAAAGCTAAAATACAGATCCAAAGACACCGACTTCCGAAATTAGTTATTTTTCACTTTGTAGTATTTTTTTGGAAGTTGGTTGTGTTATTTGTAAACAAGTTTTTTTTAGGGTTCCGTACCTCAAAAGGAAAAACGGAACCCCTTTATGATCACTTCCTTGCCCGTATGTCAGTCTGTCAAGACCCTTTTTCTCAGGAACGCATGAAGGTATCAAGTTGAAATTAATATCAAATACGTAGGTCTAGGGTCCCTTGAAGTTTTAAAAAAATCAAGCTTCTAAGTCAACGCAATAAAAAAATACGGGCATTTATGCGACATATTTTGATACTCGCAAGTAAATGAAAACCTTGGTTCTTCCCGTTGACCTAGAATAATGAATTTGGCAAGAAGCAAGGTCTCACAGCACAAGTAAATGAAAAAGTCCGAAAATTGTTAATTTGTAATTTAATCACATAAAATTTTTTTTTTTGGGATTACAATTTTGTTTGTTTTTGGGATAAATTCATTTCAACTACGGAATCCTTGATTGTGCGTGGTCCGACACGCACTTGGCCGGTAATTTTTTTATTTACGTTAAAAAATGCGTATGCGTGCGTGCGTGCGTCAATTGTTTACCGATGTGAAAATTCTATTTTCATTTGGAAGGAAGCTTGCGCGGTGGTCCCATATAAATTTTATTTACTTTGATTGGGTACTTTTTAAGTTGGCTTCGATAATTACGTATTTAATTAAATTTAATCCACTTTCTTGATGTTATATTTCCTATCGCTGTTGTTTACCTATAAAGTAAAAAATATAAAGTAGTGGGTAGGTACCATAGCTAGAAACTTAAAAAAAGAACAAGACTTTCAAAAAAAAAAAAACACTACAAAGTGAAAACAAAAAAACTTAAATTTCGGAAGTCGATGGCAAAAAACTGAAATATAGATCCAACTTCCGAAATTAAAGTTATTTTTCACGTAATAGTGTTTTTTTTTGAAAACCGGATGTTTTTTTTTTTAAACTTTTTCAAACGAGCTGAAAGGTTACAAGGCCTTATCTATATTATCATCAACTGGGTACGTGCGAAAAAAATACCGAGGTTTACTAATTATTAGGTATATTATATTTAATAAACAATTACACATGAAAATTAATAATAACATAATTTTTTGACAGAAAACTATTAAAAATTAAATAAAATAGGCACTGATATTTAGTCAAATTATTGATTAAAGCAGATACAAACACCTCTAAAAGACAAAAACTAACAATTGAGTTCAAGACAAAAGAAGAAAAATACATGTTTATAATAATTGTTTGACAATGTATTGAAAATAAAATAAAACAGGCACTATTATTTAGTAAAATTACTGATTAAAGCGGTGTACAAACCACGTCTAAAAGATAAAAACTGTAGCAATTTAGTTTTATTTTGCCGGCCAAATCAATCCTATTTCAGGCCAAACCGGTTTATCCTACGCGTGTCTAGTTTAGCCCAGGTCAATCTAGTTTGGCTTAAATAGTTGGGCCTAGGCTAAACTGATTGATATTGTTGCTTGTGACAAAATAACACAGGCTAAACTGAGTAAATTAATGGTTATGTCACAGCCAACTAGCCTTTGAGGTACGGAACCCTAAAAATGTCACAGATTCGAGTCAACCCCAACTCCACGTGTTACTTGTTTGGCCTACCCCGAGTGTTTTTTAGAGCCGGTGGCGCTCAGTGAAGACAGCCTTCGCCCGCTGTAATAAGGCGCACGCATCATGCGAGCCGTAGCGGCCTCCACAGCGTCGGCTTACTGGAGGCCGCGTAGGCGAGCATAGGTGCTTGCGTCTTATTACGCAAGGGCGAAGAGGCTGTATTCTCAACGTGTTGACAAGTCCTTTTATTCATAAAACGGGGGGCGTTTCGTATCCTCTGACCATTAGTTTAGCCTGAAATCGTGTTTGGCCGGTAACATTTATAATAGTTATGTACTATCTCGGACATTTGCAGTGGACCACTTTTGAACCTTATTACCATAGTAATAGGGCCGAAAAGTGGGTCATCGCAAATGTCTGCGATGGTACAGTCAACAAAAGAGATATCTAGGCAGGGTATACTAACATATTTGTATGTGAATTGCTTCATGTTCAATTTCGTGATAATATACAATTTTGTGTTGGTGTGTTACAATGTATATGTGTATGTGTGTGTAATGTACATGTCGCACCCCTAAATAAAAACCCCACTAACTCAAAAAGTACGAGTTTCGAGTTAGTGGCTTTATCGAATTCCTGACTCGAATACCTATACATCAATATAACTCGCGTAACTATACCTTCAACCGCTGTCAAAAGATGGCGCTAAACGCAGCTTTACTTAAATGACCTTGCTCCGAAATGCGCGCGCACTAGTCCGCCATCTTTAGTTGTGTTCTGGTTGGTGTAAGTGACGCACGTTTGAATAGTGGCAGATGTTGAGTTGCAGGAGTTTACACGAAATTTATTGAGTAAGTTTCCTTATTTATTTTGAGTTGATTGAGTTTTGCTGACAATTCATTGTATGAAGTAATAGTTCATTTTGATTTACGGGGGTTTTGATGATTTTATGTTGCAATTTTTTTTTTATATTTCGAGTTCCTCAGATTTACATGAAAGTAAAGGTAAATTTCGACTTACCTTAGTTTTGTTGAATCTAACTTTAACTTTGTTTATTTTTGCCTGTTAAGTGAAATTATGAACTTTTTATAGAGAAAATAGATTGTTTATGACAGGTTCAATTATTATTTTTTATTTGTTATACAGTAACTAAACATAGTACGTGCTTTTGAGGGGTTTTTTGAGTTGGTTGACTTTACTTGATTTATTATTGAATTTGAACATTATTTATTTTTAGGATAATGACAGGGCGAGGAAAACTTATGGTACAAATGATTAACGAAGAAAAAGAGGATCCTGAACAACCAGCAGCAACGGATGATTCAAGACCTATTCTATTTCCTGGTATAGAAACGCTCAATAATATAAACGAGTTAGTTCCATCACCGAGCATTTTAGAATCTTCGTTAAATCTTAATGAGCAGCCTACAAACGCTGAGGGACGACGACGAGTTCCTAAACGTCAGTATGCTGCCTCACCAGTTCATAGCGGCGATGGAAGTGATTTCGACGATTCCGATGTAGATCCGCACTATGAAAACCCTATTCCCAAAAGAAAAATAATTTTCTCTCCCTTGCGTAACTCGCCTATTTCACCTAAGCCACGAACTCGCTCCCTTTCATCTTCGTCTAGCAGTTCGAGTTCATCAGGCTCGAGTAGTAGCTCCAGCAGTAGCTCTAGCAGCAGCAGTAGTAACTCAACGAATGAACATGACGATACTGGCCCTAATTGCGAGATTCAACGCAACGAAAATAACAATACCGACAATAACTACGAGGATCACAATCTGGGTCAAAATATTAATCCAAGTGATGAGACTCTAGCGCAAGAAGGACCAAAACAGTGTAAAAAGAAACTAAGGCAACCGGAGACATGGAAGGTCAATATAGCTAAAGCCCTTAAAAATTCAGGCAAGTCTTACAAGTCGAGGGGTAAACTACAAAAAGAAATCCCTGCTCGCAAAATTCGACCACCTTGCGGAGAAAAGTGTCGTTTGAAATGTAGTACCAAGATCAACTTAACATCTCGTCAAAAATGGTTTGAAGCATTTTGGAAACTCGGTGATCTTCAGCGACAGAGGGAGTACATTGTACGACATACCAATGAAATAAAGCCCAAGTACCGATACTCAAGCACGGAAAACTTCCGGGCTCTAAATACAGCCTTCTATTTTGAAGAAAATAACTCGCGCATTCGTGTTTGCAAGACCTTTTTTAAGGCCACGCTCGATTTAGGTGATCAAGTAATTAAAACAGCATTAACCAAAAAGACGGAAGCTGGGTTTATTGAGGGAGAGTACAGAGGAAAGCATAAAAATCATCCTACGATAGATCCTGTAGTTAAAGAAAGCGTTGTTCAATTTATCAACTCTATTCCACGGGTTGAATCGCACTATCTTCGAGCTCAGACTACTCGCGAATACATTCAAAGCGAAAGATCATTAGCAGATATTTACCGGGACTATAAAAGCTTACGCCAAGCTAATGACTTGCCATTTGCTTCCGAATCAACATTTCAACGCATATTTAACTATCAATTCAACATTGGCTTTTTTAGCCCTAAAAAAGACTTGTGCGATTTCTGTGAGAGCTACAAAAATGCGGATGATGAAAAAAAATTGACATTGCAGCAAGCCTACGAACAGCATCTACTTGAGAAAGACCTAGCGCGAAGTGAGAAAGAAAGGGACAAGAAAGAATCAGATGCTATAGTAGTTGTTTATGATCTCCAGGCAGTAATGCCAATTCCTAAAGGGCAAGTGTCTCTGTTCTTTTATAAGTCTAGAATAAATTGTTTTAATTTTACTATTAGTGATTTGTATGCAAAGAATGTGGATTGTTTCTTCTGGGACGAAACTGAAGGAAAGCGTGGTTCAGTAGAAATCGGAAGCTGTGTTTTAGCTTTCATCGAAATGTTGCTCAATAATCATCCCACTGGAGACATAGATCTAATATTTTACTCAGACAACTGTTGCGGGCAACAAAAAAACAAGTACTTGTTATCTGCTTATGCCTATGCTGTATTTAATATGAGAGTGAAGTCTATCACTCACAAGTTTTTAATTAGAGGCCATTCGCAAAACGAAGGGGACAATGTACACAGCGTTATAGAGAAGCAGGTGAAGAGGCACATAAAATCAGGCCCTATTTACACACCACAGCAATATACAACATTGATCAGGTCTGCCAAAAAATCTGGACCAGCATACAAAGTGCATGAAATGACACATGACCGCTTTTATGACTTGAAAGTGTTGCAAGAAGCTTGGGGCACAAATTTTAATATCGATGAAAGTAACAACCAAGTTAAGTGGCATGATATAAAAGTCCTCAAAGTAGAAAAAGAAAGTCCAATGGCCTTTTTCTATAAAACGTCATTTGCAGAGACTGAATTAAAAAAATGCTGGGTGAACAAGAGAAAGACTAGACGCACAGTAGAATCAACACCTGGTAATACAATAAATTTGAGTTTGAGTAGAGCATACACAGAAAAATTTAGTTTGTCTGAAGCAAAAAAGAAAGATATTAAAGAACTTGTAGACAAAGATGTGATTCCGAAGCCTTATTATGATAGTTTTTACAAAAATGTTTTGTAATGACGTTACTATTACAATTTTTATAGTAGAAGTAGGTAGACTAGTTTAAAAATTCTGTGCCATTAACAAATTTATTTGATTAGAGAGTACTAATTAAGAAAAATAGACCAATAAATAAACTGTGATTTGCAATTTTAAGACTGTGGGGGGTACTATTACGTACTTAACTAAGTAAAACTAAGATGAAAATAGACTGCTTGAGATTTTTTTTTATGACTTGTTGATTTTATAGTTTTTAGCTAATATTAATGTTTGTTCAGAGGCTGTACTTATTTTATTTTATATTATTCTGATATTGCGTAAAGAGATAAGAATACTCAAATTTATTTTTGTTTTTATGTGCTAAAAGTTTTTGTTAACGTATTATTGCTGTGATTATTTAAAAACGCATACTTAATTATTAATTATTATACGTGTACAATCTCAATTTCGTTAAAATGTCTAGTATCTAAGTAATAACTGTTATAAAAAGGACATAATATTTTATAACACTAATTATTTTTTCTTTTTTATTCATTTCGTAAATAAATAACTTTCTATTTGAGTACATATTTTATTTATTTCAACTATTTTAGATCTATAAAAACTAAAGCTTATGTTCCTAAGATTAGCACGTTGCAATCACCCGTTCATTAGCATTAACTCAAAACCCCCGACAAAAAGTTATCTTATTTTTGGGGTGAAAAGTAATGTAACTCAATTTTATTTCAGATGAAGTAAAGTAACTTGACTTAGTACGCAAAAAATTTGCTTACTCCCGATGCAAAACTAGAGTAACTAAAAAATCTCGTTATTTTCCAGGTTTTTAACTGACAAAATACAAATAAGCTAATTAAACAGCTTTAGAAAACATTAGCTTTACGAATGTCTCATTAGATCTTTGATATCTTTCTTATACACTCTAAGAACAGTTTTTCGTCATTTATGAAAAATTAGGTTTTTTGAGTTGCCGGAGTCTTCATCTAGGGGTGCGATGTGTATTGCAAAAACATAGTAATATATATACAATTGAATATGAAGCAATTCACACACAAATATACCCTGTCTAGATGTCTCTTTTGTCGACTGTATATAAATAAACATCTTAATCGTCTACAGAAATTATGAATTAAGTGCATTGTAGTCTTAGATCTTGGATTCCAAGATGGAAGGTAAGGGGTCAACTGCAAGCCTCGTAAATTCTTACTACTTAATTTAGACTCTTTGCTAAAAAAGGCTCCAAATTAAGTAGTTTAATAAGAATACCAGTTAATTTCAATTTATCATGTCCTAAATAATCGTTCAGATAGGACTTCCCCTATTCTATTCCATTTTAATAGTAATAACTGTTAAATACATAATATTATAATGTCAATAAATCTAACAAAACAAAATTAAATGTTATTATGAGTCAAACATGGTGATATTTTTCTTGGCCTTAACAACTCTGCAATTATTAACCTGTGTGGCAAAGCGTAGGGAGTTAAGGGTCTCATTGAAGCATTCATCAAATTGGTTGACATTTACCAACATAAGTGTTTTTGAATTACCTCCCAGACTGGGCATCAACAAGTGGGTCAGCTTAGAATTTCTGTAAGGTATATGAGACTGATTAGTCTGCAGTGACAGAATAACTTTAGATAACTCTGATAAAGATCTGTTAATATGCTTTGTCTCATCCATTCTTTGTGTAGTTTTCCCACTCTCTGATCCAGCCAGATCCACCAAATTCAAGTTGCTCATATATTTTTCTTTACGTTTCTCGTGTACCGCCGATATTTTAATTTGGGCGACTGAGTGAGACCGAGAACTACGTTCATTGTTTAAGGTTGCAGCTGTTTGTCTGTTACGTTGAGCAAATATCATCAGCCTGATGAAATCATGCGAGTTCTTTACTTCCTCTTCCTTTAAGTTGGACACATATAGATCAGTTCCTTTGGAATTTGACATTTTAATCTCATGAGATACTTGATCCTTGCTAGAATTTAGCAGGTCGTAAATGATTTCATTGTATATTTCCAAAAATGATGCTTTTATTGTTAACTCCCATCCCATGCGTTTTAAATCTTCCATACATGTGAATATCATGTTGAATGCTCTTGGTATGATTCCATACTCCTCGGTTCCACAACCACCTTCCATAGTGTATGTCTTACCAGAACCAGTCTGACCATATGCAAATATACACACGTTGTACCCATCTAATGCAGACTGGACCATAGTTGAAACTTCAGCAAACACATCTTCTTGGGATGCATGTGGTGTAAATATACCATCAAAGGTGAAACCATGTTGTGGCTTCCCTTTTCTGACAGAATTTAATAGTTCGACCTTCTCAACCTCTATAGAACACGCATCAAGAACATTGAGATTGAATCTGGGCTTCGTTTGCTCTGACTCCAGAGGAGGTCGTATTCTACAGTATACACGAATATTACCTTTCAAATCTTGAATAGTATTTCTTAAGTCTCTTTGCTCTTTATGCATTGCAGCTAAAATGTTCTGCAATATTTCTGATTCTGCCTTATATGTAGCAATAGTCTCTTGTCCATCTTTATAGTCAAGTTGCAATTTGTCAAATTGAATAGATATTTTCTTAAGATGATCCGTTAAGACTCTCAATGCCTCAGTTTCTTCTTTCAGACTTTTATGTTGTCTGGACAGTTCAGTAAAATCTGACTGTACTTTGTCTAGTTCAGCTGTCTTCTGCTTCAGACTATTTGTTATTTCATCCAATACTACAGTCTTACGTTGGAGGTTTTCATTTTCCATTTTCTGAATTTCAAAATCAACTTTCATTTTGTCAAACTCTACAGTTTTTTCTCTCAATTCAGTAAGGGTTTTCATTAAATTTTTTTTTAGCATGTCTCTTTCATTAGTGCAACTCTGTACTGAATCTTTAGTCTTCTCGTAACTGTCAGACACTTCAACATGTTTTTCTTTCAAGTCATCAAATTCACTTTTCATATTCTTGTGCTTACCAAGCAAGTCATTGAATCTTGCTTTATAATCATATGGTGCGATTTTAGGAGCTACAGTGGTCTTCTTCTCAATTTTAGCCACTTTTGATGGTGGCACATATACACATGACGGTGCAGTAGCTGATCTCTTGGTGCGCTGAGCTGGAACTGTAGTGGAAGCCCCTCCGCGACCCGCAGGCTTGGTGTGATTCATTATCAAATCCTTTTTATCAGCATCACTAAGTGAACCAACCAGTGTTCTTGCAATTGGACGACGAGTTGAAATACTCGGTTTATTTTCTTTGGTGGCATTCACTGGCATTTTCGGTATTCGGGACATCTGAAATTTTTTAAAGTTCTTATTAAAACTTGCAACTTGCATCAGCCTGTTTTCGTTTACGATTTATTTAATTTACCTACTTCGTTCTTTTCTTCATAGGATTAGAAATATTGAAATGTACCATGAGAACCTAATTAATAAGTAAATCAGCGTTATTTTGTCAGTCCCGAATAGTACAATCTAAAAAAAAAAAAAAAGAAAAAGAAGAGTTGAAGTAAATCTGTTTGAAGTGTAAGCAAACTTATCAGACTTTGTGTGCTACAAGGATCTTTTGGCGCCTAAATGACATTGGCAGCCCAGCCGTTGTTGGGAAACATTTTGTGATTTTTTTACAGAAATGGCAGCGTTAGTTCCGATTTTCACCACACGCTAAAAGAACTATTTCGAAAAATGAAACAAACTATAATCTGTGATTTTAACTAGTTCGCGCCTGCGTGCGCTGCCGCTATTGTGTTGCCTAGAAATGTATTGATTGTCTTTGTAAAAAGAAGAAAGGATAATAATTACAATGTTAAAACTTGTTTTATTTCAATAATTACTACAACAAGAACCTCATAGGTGAATTAGCCCACTGTCAGCTACAAGCCGCTATCCTTTGCTCAAAGCGAGCTTGCGTACTGCAAAACCGATTACACCAGTGTACATCTCCCGCCTACACTACACCACTAAAGCAGAGGACATTGTGGAGTACGTGCACCAGAAGACAAGGTACACGCCGAGGGTGCAGTTACTGGAGTTGCACCGCAACATCAACTTCAAGGCATTTGTGGTGCAAGTACCGAATTGTTATCTGCTCCTCGTCATGGAAGAAGGCTTTTGGCCGCAGGACGTAGTATTCCGTCGCTTCCGTGGACTACTACCACAGAACAGCACAAGGACAAGCTAGTGAAGTGAAGTGCTACTAACACAGTTATAAGCTACATTTATTAACACAAGTTTTATTTTATACTATTTATATGTTAGTTTGTAAGGTATGTGTCTATGGGCCATTGTCGTCTGAAAATAATTGTTTTATTAAGTAATTTAATTATTATTATTTGCACCTGAGAGTAACACTAAAGTTCAATTTTCTATTTCAATAATCGTTGAATAAATGATTGTAATAATAATATCTATTTTGATATGAATCCTTGAATAGGTACTTCAATTCCACAACAACTTATACCCCGTCAACGCAGATAAACTTGAAAAGAACAAAAATTGAAATGATAATCTATGCTCAAGCGCGGTCTCGGCCACACTTGCATGGTTACAGATCAAGTCACTGTTTGCTTGGGTTCGATTCACGAACTGAGTAACAATCTAAAATAAAGCCAAACTCAGCTTGAACTATGATCAATGAATCTATGCATGATGAACATTCTAAAATTAAAACCAAACTAAAAACTAGTTTTAAACAGAGATCAATGCTTGAATTTCCTTCTGTATTACGGGACCTTAGTATTTTACGATACTCGTACTTACTAACTCCGCCCCTAAGACGACCCACTGACCCTAGGTGGACCTAGTACGAAAATTACCTAGTACGTACGACGGCACGCCGTAATAAATTAAGGACATTAGGGACTGTGCATAATCCACAAATTGTTACATCTGGTAAAACCTGTATTTTCAGTAAATAAATTATTCTTATTCCTATTCTAGAGTATATAATTCTTCAGATAAAAATAGAATGTGTTGAAGTTGCGAATAGACATTGTATTGGAGGCAATAAACTACTAAGCATTTTAGAGCTACATTTATAGATTTATACTGGACTAGACTAGACCTATCTAGGACTGTAAATTGATTTCTGATTCTTACCTTATTCATCACAATGTTTAAGCCAGTTTATTCGTAATAATTCGTAGTAAACAACAATACCGAAGATTCTGAAATATGAAATTGTTAGTTCGTAAATGGTTCGTAACATTCATTGCACTTTTGAATTTGTTGAAAATATGTTGGGGAAAAACATCCAGTATTTCAGTGATGCTATATATTATATTCGAGAGTCAGTTTCTTAGCATTCACTAGAGTAATTACCTACAAATCTTCGATTTCTCAACTTCCGTTGAATTAAAACAACAATCACAAAATCACAACGGATATTTTCTGTTCAAAATTCAAAA
This sequence comes from Cosmia pyralina, assembly GCA_946251885.1. Taxonomy (NCBI): domain Eukaryota; kingdom Metazoa; phylum Arthropoda; class Insecta; order Lepidoptera; family Noctuidae; genus Cosmia; species Cosmia pyralina. The sequence goes on along the minus strand of OX276352.1, from coordinate 16,241,792 downwards.
ATTACATGACTGACGCAGACAACGACAACGACGCTATCACGCTTGTCCTTTTTGATGTTGCACGAGTGAAAATAAATAATAACTACCATTGTGTAGACTATAGCGTTTTGAGCATAGAAGATAATAATAGTACGGGAGTTTTGAGCCGCTTCTTAGAACGCACGATGTAGAGTTTAAATGATTAGTTATTATTTGGTATTTGTGCGAGATTTATATTTTTATTTCACTTGCTTTGTTTTCTATTGCCCATTCTTACAGTAGGAGTTAAAGTTACTTGTTGAGTCACGCAGATAATGAGCATCTCGGCTGCACAAACGAGCCTAGCCAGCTCGAAAATTTTTGCACCCCGACTCCGATACCATTCAGGAGTTTCTTTGTTGCAAGCAAGCAAGCAAGCAAGCAAGCAAGCATACAAGCAGAAAAGTTGAAAAATATAGAGGAACTAGCCTCAAAAATTTCTGCACCTCACCTCGGATATTATATCATCCACCTAGCTCGTGGCTAAGTACTATTAGCCGCACGAGTCGATCCATCAGGTTAAGCTACGCTTGCCCGGGTTGGTCCGTGGATGGGTGACCATCTTTACATACCGAAACTCCTCCGTGCCTCGGAAAGCACGTTAAGGCATTGGTCCCGGCTGTCATTCGTGGATCTTTGACAGTCGTTACGGGTCGTCAGAAGCCCGAAAGTTTGACAACCAGTCTTACCAAATGGTATCATAATACCCAGTGTGCAGGTCAGATAGGCAGTCGCTCCATGTAATATACTGGTATTCAGCTGCATCCGGTTAGACTGGAAGCCGACCCCAACATAGTTGGGAAAAGGCTAGGCAGATTGATTGATCCACCTAGTCACATCCACATCATACATCTCGTTTATAAGTTTTATTTTTGTTTACATTCATAATCTAATCTACGGTTTCCTAGAAGAGCGGTGGCCGCCACTAACGGCCGCAGTGAGGGCTGTCATGAAAATGATGGCAGTGGCAATGGCAAATAAATAGATCGCTAGATTCTTGTCAAAAGATAGTCGGTCGTACGGTTAGCAACAGAAGTCGGTTAATTAACACTGCAACTTTTTGTCAACATCTAACTAAATTAACACAAAATGATTCGATAAACTGTTTTTTTTGTATAGCTGATAAGAGTTAATGTTCTTAAAATTTTAAGTTCTGATTTGAATTAAATATTTCGCTTAATAATTAAGATTAAAAAACTGCAAGTGTTAATTGACTTTTGTTGCTGACTGTACCTATTCCATTCGTTTTGCCACCTCTGACTCTGACACACAATGACTCAGTGAATACACTTGATTGTCATGGAAATGTAATAATATATAATAATGTAATAATAAAAATATTATAATAAAGCATGTTGTAAATTTCTTAAAATTGTTGTGGGAGAATACGTAGGGACAGTCAGGCTCCGTTCACACGGCAATGATCGGTATCAGTACATTTTTTTTTTGCATAATTTTGGGACTTATTTTTAACCGTCTGAACAGTGGATGTTGACGTGTGATCTCAACTTTCTACCGTAAAATATCGTACAGAACAGCGCCGCGTGTGAACGGCCGCTCAATAGCCACTGGCTCACTTGTTAACCTTTTGAACGCCAGAGCGTAAACGCATCGGCGCCCCTTCCACGCCAAGCCACAAATTCAGCGAAAATACCTACAAAAAAAATAGTGATTCCAACATCTTGTCGACAAGTTATCGAAAACCTACCTTTTGAACGCCACGGTCGTGTATAGCCGACAAATGAAAACGTGCCCAAAACGCCACCGTCGTGTATAGACGACAAGAAAACGACATTTTTAATCATTGCTTTTCGTTCCATATTTTTAAATAAAATATTACTCGTTGCATTATTCTTTTATTTATTTTACCCTATTTAGTATCATACTATCATTAAACACCGGTTACAAAGTTCTAAACAACCTAAAAGCAGACATTAGAACTACAAACGAATAAATCAAATAATAATAAGGTACAGCACTAAGCTCGTTCATGACGTCATCCGCTGTCGGGAAGAGCCGACTGTGGCGTGGCTGGCAAGACTTTTGACATCTTCCTCGCATGCGAGTAGGGATGTGACATTGTGGGACATAATAAATAATAATCGTATAGTATTTATAACAATTTATTATTATTTAACTATTACCACCGATCATAATAATAAGTGTAGGAAATCACTAGCAGTCTCCTGTAGCGCTAATGACGTCACCGCTTGACGTCTATTCCCGACTGTGGCGTACAGGTCACTGTTTATGCACTTTTGCGTAGGGATGCGCGAGAGTGGACAGTAAATTATCAATCGATAGATATCAATTAGGATGTTTTACACAATTCTATAAAAATTATGCATTAGGAATGTTCAGATACGATTAATTGTCATTAAAAAATAATTGTCAAAGTTATAGTAAGCTACTTTTAATAAAATATTTAAAATTTAAGTTACCTTACTTACCCATCACTAGCTGTCGTGTCTTGCCGACTGTGGCGTGAGGAAGAACACTTTTTTACGGATTTCGATTAACAATTTTTAATGATTGTTTTTTCTAGTGAAATGTAACCAATAAATATATGTTTGTGCCATTTTACAATATTTCATTAATGTAGTTTTAAATAATAGGAAAAAAAAAACACAGAAAACTTAATTTAGTATATTTATTTTGTACTTTAAAAATGTCGTTTTCTTGTCGTCTATACACGACGGTGGCGTTTTGGGCACGTTTTCATTTGTCGGCTATACACGACCGTGGCGTTCAAAAGGTTAATTAATATACCTCGTGCCTGGCACGGTATTGCACGTCTCAAAAATAAGTGTGTGCGCCAACTGGTGGCACTTATAAAAGTACACCTTTTATAAGTGCCACCAGTTGGCGCCACTAGCACGGAAGATATCTGTCAAATAGGTTCTGGTTTTCAAATAGGTTCTTTGTTTTTTGAGATACCTTACCTTTGGACAAGTTTTGCTTTTGTTCCACTGGTTTTAGCCCCTCTTTTTTTTTAAGTTCTAATCTTAATTAATTAACTTTCATTGCCCTTAAGTTGTCCATAAAACAAAAAGTTTATTTCAACAAAAACACAAATAACTAACAAAAAGCCATAAGTTTTGCGGTCATTTGACATTTTTCTATACCTGTTGTGTCAGTAGCGTCACCTGACTTCGATTTTTATTGTGGTAGACCGGTAACCCTCATTAAAGTAAGTAAGCAATGCGAGAATATTTGTCTAGCACTTTTTATTTTACCACATTTTAGACTCAAATAATTCGGTTTTTTTAAACCTGGCAGCACCACTTCGTTCTTCTGTTCCTCAAGATGCAAGCGGCAAAGGAATGTTTCCGTCTATCCGTTCATAGTTCCTATTGGCTCGTGGATGATAACGTACATAGTTCATCCAATAAGAAAATTAGGTTATGGCCAGCACGCAGTTTTACAGTATGTGTGAAAACTAAAACAAATGAATATGAAATCAAATTTCCATTGCTGTATTGCACGAAGTGCTGTGTTTAATTTTGAAAAGTGGATAGATATCTTATTGTGTTTAAGTGTAAAGTGAAATATTTTCTTAGAATCGTTTCATAGCTTTCTAATATCGTTAAAGTATACGTTTCAGTGGCAAGTTATAATAAAAACAAACCGCATTGTTAAACTGTTTATCACCATTGACGGATGTCCTTGTGGGTTTTGCAAAAAGTGAAGTGGCGGCAAATTTGACTTTTTATATGATTTATAATTTTATAATGTAGTTACCGTTGTGGTAATAATACGTAATGGGTAGCCCGGAAGAAAATGTAATTGCTTGTGAAAGCACCGTTGTAGATAATGCTGACAATGAAACAGCTGGTGATATCTCTGAGAACGAAGTGGGCGACTCTACAGAAACTTCTCTGAATATTAGTGAGTCCAATGCTCTAAATTCATGTGATGCCAACACGTCCAAGGAAGGTGATGCATCTGGAGTGGGAAATTCAAAAAAGACCAAGAAGAAATTTCGCCATGGCAAGAAGGGTCACACACCTGCCAAGGATAATCCTGATAGGAGTATCATGCGCCGACCGAATTACATTGGTACCAAATTCAAGCAAGGAAGAAAAAGGGCACAGAGTTTTCCATCAATCTCGAAGTTTTTCTTACCCCACAAGAGACCACGCAAAGAAGTTTTCATTCCACCTACAAAATTTTTGCTTGGGGGAAATATATCAGATCCACTCAACTTAAATAGTTTACAGGATGAGGACATCAATAGAGCCATGAATGCAGTAACTCCAGAATCTTCACCTTTACCTACACCACCTCGTCACAAGGCTAAGATTGATGTTATTATTCCTCCTAACATAAGGGACCCATTGAATTTAATGGAACCATTGGATAATGAGGAGTATGAGAAGAGACTTGAGATGCAGCAACGTAAGCCACGCAAGAAGGCTCGGCTAAGAAGACGCACAACAGATAATACCTCTCCAGCCACAGAGGAGCCTCCTGAAGTGGTTGTTGTAGGTATCAAGGAGCCGCCACCACCACCAGAACCGTCGACATCAGCATGTAAATCACGTAAAAGATCTTGTAGTGATAGTGATAATGCATCACTAAAAGGAAAAGATCCCAAAAAGTTACGTCGGATGGATTCATTAGATAAAATAGTAAGTCCAGTTGTGCCTCAGCCTGGAGCATGGATGCGGGCGCGGCCGCAGCAGCGCGCGGCGCCGCCCGAGCGCCCCGCCTCGCCACATCGCACGAAACTCAAGAGTAGCACCGATGAAGATCTAAAGCTGCCCACGTTCCACCCCAAAAATTCTAGATACCAGTATGGAAATTACGACAGGTAATGTATTCTTCAACCATTAAGAGTTAATCTGTTTTTCAATTGCTTTTATGACATTCTCTTATTTTGCCAGCTGGTAATATTTGCATGACAACTGCTTGACCTCTAAATAAATCTTTTGTCATTCATTATTATTGCATACAGTATGAATAAATAGTTCTTAATGATTTAAAAAAGTTAAGCTACAAGGAAAGCAACTAAATATCTGAGCATACTAATAATAATGTATTGTGTAGTGTGTACGATTTTATAACTGAAGTTTTAATATTTCAGGTATTATGGTTATCGAAACTTAAATGCTATGATGGACATTCGGCTGCAAGTATTTGAGATGCATCGGCATCTTTTCCAGCATAAAGATGTGTTGGACATAGGATGTAACGTGGGACATATTTCAATAGCAGTGGCTCGCACACTCGGTGCCCGATCTGTTGTTGGCATGGATATTGACTCAGTTCTGATAGGTATGTATTAAGTAAAATATTATAAGTTAATATGAAACTGTACACAATTTTTAGTTATATTGGTCACTGACTTAACCTGATTAGGTGGAATTCACTTTTGGGTAGAATCCAATTACATTGTGTGATTTGCAAACTTTTGCAATAATAATTATTGTAAAGACACTTGACACTTAAAACAATTTTTATTTACTTAACTGGTAATAAGAATAAAAAAGTTAAATATATTACTTAAATGAAATGAAAAAATTAAAACAAATTAATAAAAACAATTTCTTATGAGTTTGTAGTAATGATTATAAAAAGTAATGAGGCTAATAAAAAAAAGCGTGACATCAAAATATTAATTGGTTATCTCAGTGAAATCTATGATTTCTCCTTGATGAATTACTTCTTATTGTTGATGTTATCTTTTATTATTGATGAGTAACATAACATGCCCAGAATCTCCACTTTTTTTGTTGATAATGAGAGAGAAACGCATTAATCATAGAAACATTTTCTCATTCCAGGACGGGCAAGGAAGAATCTGAAGTCCTTCATTCCAGTTCCAATTGAACCAAAGAGGGACGATGATAAGAAAACAGATTTAGAAGACGATAAGAAAGGAGACTGCGAAAAGTGTAAGGAAGATAAATGTGATGATTGTAGCATTGATCAGAAGCTCGACAAACACGATGATTTGAAGAAGGTCCTCCCTCTGACGGGAAGGAAACTACGGAGGCCAAGGAAGAACAGGAAGGCGGTGCATAAACAAGAACATGGTCAATGCTTCTTCCCCATGTCCATGACTATGTTGTATGGACCACTGGGAGACTCGACCGCAGAGGTGACTCCGCCGGCGTTCCCCTACAATGTTACTTTCAAACAGGTACGTTTCTATTTCATCTAATGGTGTAATTCTATTCAGCACCCTAATGGCATAACACACAGTAGGAATCGGTTTCATTTTGACAGTTCAACAACATTCATTGCGTTATTTACGTTGTTGAACAGACACAGAACAGAATTTATTGAATATGTGAAGCATAATGCTAATGCATTATGCTTCAAAATAATTCAGATTGTGATTTATAATGTGTTACGCAATTAGGGTGCTGATAATGCTAAAATATTCCATGATGTGCTTACGGAAAATTTCGTCATGTCCATTCATATTGTGAAATACATTACGATTATGTTATTCACTCTCTGTCATGGTGTCGAGTAGCATAATCTGATTCTAACATTTTCGTTTTCCAGGGCAACTATGTCCCCCGTGAGGAGGTTCCAGTCGGCAGCGGCCCTGACAGTCCTCAGTTCGATCTGATCCTGTGCCTGTCCACCACCAAGTGGATGCATTTAAACTGGGGCGACGCAGGTCTTAAGCGTGCCTTCCGGCGAATGTTCGCCGATCTACGTCCCGGCGGGAAATTGGTGCTAGAAGCTCAAAACTGGGCTAGCTATAAGAAAAAGAAGCGTCTAACGGTATTTATTTTTATTATGCACTAGCTTTTGCCCGCGGCTTTGCCCGCGTGGATGTCGGAAAATATCCCACGGGAACTTTCTACCGGGATTAAAAGTACCCTATCGCGCACTGCTTATACAGGATGTATCAGAAAGTCATCAAACTGAACAACTTACTCTATGGGACCAACATCGTAATCGAGAAAAAATTATCAGCTGTCCCATACAAAGTTTCAATACCTACTAGACCCAAATGTATGGGACATTGGTCCCGTAGAGAAAGTTATTCAGTTTGATGGTCTGTACCACACCCTTAAATTTGACCACAGGTTTCTGATACACCCTGATCTTTCTGATTTCTTATCCGAGGAGCGGCAAGCCAAAACACGTCATTCGTAATTTCTAAACAAAAGGCTTAGTACCAATTTTTCCTTACACACTTTCAAACCCCTATTTCCCGCCCGGGATAATTTTCCTAAAACGCTGAAACACGTGGTTATAAATTTTTAACAATAATGACGATTTTCCATACAAACTTTCATGTCCTATTTTACTCCCTTAAACTGTCCACCACACCGCACCGGGAACGGGATGTCAACGAGAAAACAGATGACGGCGCTGAAGTAGCGACAGTACATTTACTAGGGCCGATTAATCTCGTTTCTCGTTGACGTCCCGTTCCCGTTGCGGTGGACAAACAGTCTGCGGGGCTGAATTTCGAAAAATCCTTCCTTATTCCTTGTTTACATTATAAAGGGAACCTCTGTGCAAAATTTCAGCTTTCTAGGTCCAAGGGTTTGGGCTGGGCGTTGATGAGTCAGTCAGTCAGGCCTTTCCTTTTTATTTATATAGATAAAAAAATGAAATAATAATATTTAAATAAATTTATGACAAGATAGAAGATAGATAGATTCTCTTTGCTAGATTAGCATTGCTTTGATTAGGTACTAGTTCAGCTTATATGCAAGTAAATAATATGCAAATTTTATTCTTTTCAGCCGACAATATACGAGAACTTCAACTCGATCGAGTTATTCCCGAACAAATTTCGTGATTACTTGCTGTCACCTGAAGTTGGATTCAGCAAGTGTTGCATACTGGGTGTCCCGCAGCATGCGAGCAAAGGTTTCCGGCGACCGATACAACTGTACATAAAGGGCGACTTCACGCCGAGCAAGGCGAACTGGTCGGACGCGTACGCGCCGTCGTCGCACCACCGGCCCGAGGCCGAGCCGCCGCGCCGCACGGTGTACGCGCCCGTCGCGCCCGCCTACCGGCCCAGCGACGACGCGCCCTCCTGCGGTGCCGCCACGCCCTACTCGCCCAACCTGGACTGCTGCGCCGACGACTCGCCCTTCTACAACCCGCGCAGCGACTCATACGCGCCATCGTACCAGCCGCCGCGGCCCACAGTGTACGCGACGCTACCCTCGCCGCTGAGCACCGCGTCGCCGGCCGCGTCCCCGGCCGCGTCGCCCGCGCCGCACGCGTCGCCGGCGCCGGACCCACTGTCTGCGCGCGGCTTCCCGGAGCCGCGCCCCCACGATGATTAGACGCCGCAGAGCGGTGTGCTTGTTTTAAGTTTAGAAGTGACCGGAACTTATAAAATGTGATATTAATCACTAAATTCGAGGTTAGGACTGTCTGTGAACTCTAAAGAGTATATAAATTCAAGCACCAGCTCGGGACCTGGTTGGCACGAATCTTAACCAGAGCACGCGAGCCTTTACTGACTGTTTCCACGATCATGCATAATAAGTAACCGGTGTAAACTTTGTGCCCGGCAGGCACGGGATATTGTCGGCACTCATTTCTAGATTTGTAATGTCCTCCCGCCTTTCATAATATGTCTATGTAAATATCGATTAGAACCCGTAAGATTATGTTTCGATAGGCTGAAAGTATTTTTTAATATTATAACCGCACATTAATCTATTCTGGCGTTTTATTTTAATCCTATTGCGTACCCGTTTATTGTACTGCATTTTCTTGTATTTTATTTTCGAATAGGCCAATAAACATGGCGTCTTGTAATTTCTTAGAAATCTTAGATTTCTCATAACATTGTCTCTTACAGTTTTATCATGTAAGCAAAAGTAGCTGTAACCAAAAACGAGTGGACAATAAAGAACAATCTATACCAATCATGGAATAATTGTGTTGTTTACATACAAGTTTGTTTTATTTGTTGTTTTAGTACACTATTCGTCTTACTTTTAGTATTATATTGTAGGTACTTTGTACAATCGATCTCATAAGTTCCAGTACCGCACCACAGACCGCGCTAAGAATTGTACAATGTATTGCTGTGAACACGATACAGGCCGCTATATAAAAAACTACACTACGAAGTGAAAAATAACTTTAATTTCGGAAGTCTGTGTCTAGTTAAATGTATTTTCGTTTTTTGCCACCGACTTCCGAAATTAAAGTTATTTTTCACTTTGTAGTGTTGTTTTTGGAAGTCGGTTGTATTTTTTTGTAAAAAAGTTTTTATTTTTCACTTTTTAGTTGTGGTACCTACCCCACAAAAATTCTAATACCTACCTGCAAAACAAACTAGAACATCATCCATATAAAAGTGGGAAAAACATACTTATTATTGAAGTTAACTCAAAAACTACCAAAGCAAAGTTAATCAATTTTATATGGGACCAACTGTGATGAATACCCTCTCGAATAAAACAAAAAAAAAATCCAAATCGGTCCAGTATAAGCTGATCTCGCATTTTATAGGATTTCCTTACAATGAGAGGTCAGTGTAAAATGGAAATTAGCTTGATGTGTAGCCGTTTGTACATCTTACAAATAACTAATATTTTGATTTGTTAATTATTTTCTTGGTCTAAAACAAAAACTTAAGTGCGCGCGCCCCCTTGTATCATCGCGCCCTTAGACACGTGCCTAGTTTGCCTTAGGGATAATACGCCACTGGATCAAGTGTCGACAGTTGTTAGCGTATCGTATTGGATTGTGAAACACAGGTCTGGGGTACATTCTCGGGGTCAGTCTTGTTCTTTTCAACAATAATCTTCATTCCGTTCTTTTACTATTCGATAAATTAAGTAGGTACCTAATAATTATTTTAATTGTTATCAATCTGCCTAGATTTTTTTTCTAGGCGGATTGATAACAATTAAAATAATTATTAGGTACCTTCTTCATTATTTTAATTGTTATATTGTTATTTAAATAAGGGGTTATGAATAAAAATGTTTAATAACAAATTACAAAATGTTTATTCATTATCTTAGGTATATATAAAATTCTCGTGTCACAATGTTCGTTCCCGAACTCCTCCGAAACGGCTTGACGGATTCTCATGAAATTTTGTGAGCATATTGAGTAGGTCTGAGAATCGGCTAACATCTATTTTTCATACCGCTACTTTTTATCCCGGTCTACGCGGGTGAAATCGCGGGGCGCAGCTAGTAATTTTATAAAGTTTAAATATAAACTTCTAGTAACAGTTTATTTTCTCTTAGAGAACAATTTATTGGAGTATAGTAATTACCTAGTCACTAATCAATGAACTACGACATTCAGGATATACTAGGTAAAACAATGTTTTATATTGTATCCTAATAATTTAATAATATTGTGTTTTAATTACTAGCTGTGTGTGGGTAGGTACTCTAACAAACCACAACTAGCGAATCTACGCAAATCTACCCCGTAAATATAAAAAGTGCGGACTCATTGTCAACAAAATTAAATTAGGTACTTATGTATGTCAATTTATGTCTCTGACATTTTATTATTATAGTTCAGTTTTACATTACTTACCTACTGGAATTCCAAGCAACATTCAGCTCAGATTTATATTAAATCATAAAACTGCACCAGTAGTTAATAGATCAACGACCCACAGCGAGCAAACTTTCGTTCTTCGTAAGATTCAATTTTTGATGGCGATAATCCTAGAATACAGTGCTGCAATTGGACGAGCGAACTAAAGCAATATCGCTTGATACCTACGATTATTGCAAACTTGCTTGAGGAATATTGGACTAAAGGAAAACTTGTGAAGAATTCCGGACTTAAAATGTTCTAAAATCACCAACGAAAAGCGAGTAGGTAGGTAAGTAGGTAGCCACATAGCGATCAATGCTCGTTCATTCTCTACAGAAAAGTTTTCTAATTCTATTTTCTAATAACAGGGTTTTTTATCCGATGACGGCAAAACAAAAAGGAGGGCTATGAATTTGACCGGTATGTATTTATGTTCATCTGTTCTCTCATAACTTCTAAACTACCTACTCGTACCTACTTACCATAATTTGACAAATGAGGTATCGTTGGAAGCATCTTGATCGTCCGCTGGTTAAAGGCTATGTGAGACGTCACATTAAATTGAATTCAGGCACAATGTAAATTGTTATTTAATAAATGATATGAAATAAAATGAAATGAAATATGGCGCCCTCTAGAGAAACTAAAGCAATGAACTAAAAAAAAAAAAAAATGTTTTTAATGATGTCTTAGTGGATATCAAATGAAAGGGCTTAATTAGCACACTTCAAAAAATGCAGAATTGCTTGCATGCACCCGATATTATTCCGAAATTATAACTTCAAAATAATTTAATTAAAAAGTAAGTTCAAAAACTACAACCCGAACCTTCTGTAAAATCACGCTTTAAAAAGTATGAAACAAGAAAATGTTCTCTGAATTTTGGAAAAGACAGAATACTTCCATAATTAAAAATCCGGAGTTATACATTATCATGTCAAGGTCCGACACATTTAATTTTACAGTCCGCTAGCAGTCTGCCGCCCGCAGGCGGTCATTCATAAAAACAGTTTTTATGAATGACCGCCTGCCGGGGGACTACTAGCGTAACGTGTGGGGCCCATTAGGGGCCTAAATCGAACAGAATACTTATGTGACTCCGGAATTTTAACTTGTCTGTCTTTTTCAAATTACAGATTCTTGTTTCATACTTTTTAGAGCGTGATTTTTCAGTACCTAGTCGGGTTTTACTTTTTGTACTTACTTTTTATTGTTTTTTTTTTTGTTGCCCGCGGCTTCGCCCGCGTGGATGTCAGAAATTATCCCACGGGAACCTACTACCGGGATAAAAAGTATCCTATGTCCAGGTTATAAAATATCTGTGTGCCAAATTTCATCCAAATCCATTCAGCCGTTTTTGCGTAATTGAGTAGCAAACATCCAAACATCTTCACCGACTTTGACATTAAAAAAATTTTTTTTTCTTAATTTTTTTTTTTAATTCGTTTTTTAGTAATTTTTTTTTGTAGTAAGATTTTTGACCTGCACCCTAATTGAGTAACACACTACTCATCAATCGGAATCTGAATCATTTTGAAGTAAATTGCTAATCCATTGCTTCGTATGTTCGAAAAAATTGTCTGGGTAGGTACCTACCTAATTAACACAATAAATGCTGTTGAGCTGTCAAAATGAAACCGATTCCGATTGATAGTGTGTTACGCAATTAGGGTGCTGGACTGCTTACCTGTGAAGGTAGGTTACAAAAATATTGTAGATCAATGCAATTATTTAATTAAAATAATTATGAAAGCAATTTGGGCTTCCCGTATGGCACAGAATTCGTAAATTTGCATCATCAATTTTTCATTTTGTTCCAATACAAAATCAACCAAAAAAATCAGTAAATCTTTTTTACTTTGTTACCTAAGTAACAACATACCTACTATTTTTAATTAAGCTGATACAATGCAATTTTTATATTAAATTACATACATTTATTCATGGATGAGTATGAATTTGCTGCAGATCTTGTTTGTATGCATTGATTTAATCAAAGGCTAATATGGGTTGAGCGTGTAAGCTGAGTGTCAAATGGAATGGAAGTAGCCACTTAACCTAGATGCTGTGGAAGAAATCGCTGGAAGTATCGGTCTCTGCATGTAAATATTAGGTTGGGGAAAAAGTCTTTTCGCATTATAGTAGGTATGAACTTAAAATAAAATCTCTTTGGCTATACTATTTTTATCTGGCTGGTTTTGGTATCATTGAAAGTTTAAATTTTAAAGAACATAATTCCAAATTCAAATTAGAAAAATGTGTGATTTTCATTTGTTTTTCGTACTGTCAAGATGAGTGAATCTAATGAAGAAATCCGATACATTTTAAAGTTTTACTACAAAAAAGGTAAAAATGCAACGCAAGCCGCGAAAAAAATTTGCGATGTTTATGGACCCAGTGTAGTGTCTGTGAGAGTAGCACAAATTTGGTTTAAGCGTTTTCAATCCGGAAATTTTGATGTCAAAGATGCACTTCGCTCTGGTCGCCCTATTACGGATAAAATGGATGCCATTTTTAAAAAAGTGGAGCTAGATCGGCATACCAGTAGTTACGACGTAGCTGAAGAACTGGGAATTGACCACAAAACAGTTTTGGCGCATTTGAAAAAAACTGGGTACACAAAAAAGCTCGATATTTGGGTACCTCACGAACTCACTGAAAGAAACCTAATGAACCGTGTATTCATTTGTGATTCTTTATTACGACGTAATGAAACCGAACCATTTTTGAAGAAGCTGATAACTGGTGATGAAAAGTGGATCACGTACGACAAAAACGTGCGAAAAAGGTCGTGGTCAAAGGCCGGTCAGACTTCACAGACTGTGGCGAAACCCGGGTTAACTCGCAACAAGGTGATGCTGTGTGTGTGGTGGGATCGGAAGGGCATTATTCATTATGAGCTGTTACCACCAGGCAAGACCATCGATTCTGAACTCTACTGCGAACAACTGATGAGATTAAAGCAGGAAGTTGAGAGAAAGCGGCCGGAATTAATCAACAGAAGGGGTGTGGTTTTTCATCATGATAACGCTAGACCTCACACATGTTTAGCCACTCAGCAAAAATTAAGAGAGTTTGGCTGGGAGGTGTTAATGCATCCGCCGTATAGTCCTGACTTAGCACCTTCAGATTTCCAGCTGTTTCGGTCTCTTCAGAATTCTTTAGGCAGTGTCAGGTTAACATCACGAGAGGACTGCCAAAACCACTTGTCGCGGTATTTTGATCAGAAGTCCCAAAATTTCTATAGCAATGGGATCATGTCCCTACCTACAAGATGGCAAAAAGTTATCGAACAAAATGGTACCTACATACTTTAGATAAATGTAAATAATGTATATTAAAAAATGTTTTGAATTTTCTTAAAAAATGCGAAGAAACTTTTTCCCCAACCTATTACAAATGTTAACGCTCCATTACACGATGTAGTTCAGTGTTCTCATGATCACAAGAATAAGGGTACCTACTTAGATGTTGGATCGTGATTCTAGTTTGGGTAGATATAGAATTTCCGACATTAAGATTTAACAAAGATTTTAATCCAATACCACAGAATACCTAGTACAAGTAGGTACCTACAGAAGATTCTCTCCGCAAAATCATTTAAATAAATAGCGACTTGCTACGATACAATAAAGTGCAATTCAGGTCGCACAGCGTTAAGTAATTACCTACAGTTTTATTGACCTAGAAGTTGCCTCTGTTTCTATCGCGTACTTAACTTAGCTCTTATACCTTCTGACTCGTTAGGGTTGTCTTCTTTTACGACGCGGCGCGTGAGCGAGTGTCGAACTAACGTGCGAGCCGGCCGGTGCGCGGCAGCCCACACTGAATTGTGTCAACCTCGACAAGTCGAGCCCGCCGCGTACTTGTAGCTTCATACCTAAAATGCAGAGTGCGCCTGGCCTGCCAATACTAAGAAACTGCGAAGGTCTACAACTAGGTATAAACGACGACTAGGTATACGACTGAACATCTAATTTCAGCTTCCTTATCAATGGGCGTCTCGTTAAGGGATGAGCGGGGCGGCCATCCAAAACTTGACGACAAGTGAACCAAGCAGCTTTTAATAATATTAATGGTCTATCAATTATATTACATCATTGATTACTTATAGGAACCTACGTACTTTTTTTATTTAACGTATAAACAAAAGAATACAGGATTAAATACCCACTAGATTGTGCTTGACATGGTACAAAATATGTATAATTCCAAAGATGCCTTATGTACTACAATCTCCAATGTTTATGAAATAAATTTATTATTATTATTTCCTTTATTTCCTTTCCTTTAAATTATATAGCAACCAAAAACCACTAAGGCTACTTATTTGGCTTCGTCTTGATGAGAAAAAAACCAACAGGTAGGGAAACTTTTTACTACTGTTATTCCAATTTCCAGTTAGTCCATTAATCATAGATGACTTTTTCTGGTTCACCGGGCAACATAAAGAGAAACTGTTGACAACATGATCGAGAAAACTACCTAAAACAACTTTTTTCAAAGCAGTGCGGTGGCTCAGTGGTATGGCTGCGACTTACGAGTTGTAGGTTGTGGGTTCGATCCCAAGCAGGCGCTTTACTTTACGTAAATTATATCTTCACCACTGCTCTCAAAACGGTGAAGGAAAACATACCTAAAATCAAAAATTCGAACACATGTGACTTCTGTCAAACCACACTGTTTCCGCGTGGTGGGTTACGGCCCACTCCCTGTCACAGAGAGGAGACCTGTGTCCCAGCAGTGGGAACATTATAGGCTGATTATGTTATGTATATATACAGGGTTATTGGTAAAACACCCAGTAGCCTCTTAAGGGGTCATTGTATTAATTATAATGGACAACTTTTAGCTACAATGGGACCAAACCTGAAATCGCGAAAAAAAGATCAGCTGTTCAGTATATTTCATCATCAAACTCGTCAAAATGTAGGGAGCAGCAGATTTTTTTAGCGATTTCAGGTTTGGTCCCATAGTAAAAGTTGTTCATAATGATGAGTACAATGACCCTTTAAGAGGTTGCTGGTGTTTTACCAATAACCCTGAATATCTATGGCTTGCAATCAATTATCAGTAGGTAGGTAGGTACACTAAGAAATAGTTTTGTGTCATGTTACTCAGTAACTGAATTTATTTACCAGTAAAATGACGAGATAAATATACTTACTTCTAAAAATTGCGCTCATAAATATTGATTCCTTCACTGGCGCATTCTAGAAATGCGGCATGAAAATATGTGAGCATTTATTATTAAAAGCTACATTCGAAAAGGACATTGGGGTCGCAGTTGCTAGCGTATATCGATGCACAAGAGCTACTGAATTAGAAAACATTGATATCGTATTCCCAGCAGAAAATAAAATTATCTACTTGAAACTTACTGAAGTTTCAGCTGACTTCACTTATTCAATTATTTTAATGTATTTCTTCTATTTTATGAGAACCCGTAAAAAAACATTGGATGGAGACATCTCCAGTGTGCAAAATTTATTGGGTAAAAGCCGAAACAATCAATCTGCCTAGCCTTTTCCCAAGTATTTTGGGGTCGGCTTCCAGTCTAACCGGATGCATACTGAGTGGATACTGAGTAATACGATACCCTTTGGTAAGACTGGTTGTCAGACTTTCAGGCTTCTGACGACCCGTAACGACTGTCAAAGATCCACGAATAACAACAGCCGGGACCAACGGCTTAGCCGCCGTTCGCACGGACGTAAAAATATAGTGCGCGATAAAATCCCGCCGCAATATTTTTACGTCCGTGCGAACGCCGGCTTACCGTGTTTTCCGAGGCACGGAGGAGTCTCGGTATATAAAGATGGTCACTAATCCACGGACCAACCGTGGCAAGCGTAGCTTAACCTGATGGATAGACCCGTGCGGCTGTTATTACTTAGCCACGAGCTCCTCCGAAACGTAGAAACAAAATCGATTTGCTATTGTTTCTAGAATAGTTTTTGTTGAGTAAATAATGTATGCATTGAAAGGGATGCATATTAGAAAATCAAAAATTTCTCGAGCAAATTTCAAAAGAACAATAAACGAAATAACAAAATTTAAATGACCAAATGTTTTATTTAGAAAAAATTTAAAATCCCAATGTATGTGACATCAAATGAACGACTGATCAAAAGTTGCTACATGTAATTTTAAAATATCAATACATTTCGAACCTAACTCCCCGTGATGTCGACCGTCTAGGGTTAGGGTTTCCGTCAGCAGGTCGACGGAGCCCCGCTGCGCGGGGCTCCTATTTCTGTCTGCAGGGTTTAAAGGAACCTAACCAACCGAACCTCGGGCTGCCCCTGACGTCGACCGTCCAGGGTTAGGGTTATCCAGTAAAAATAATAATTTATCCAGTAATCCATTTTGACCTTTAAACGATTTGGTCAATAGTGTAATAAATAATTTAAACATTGATATTCCAGACTTTGGGCACCTGAACCTTTGATCCATCGTTATTTTAAACTTTGTTGATTTGTACGTTGTTCTTTTGAAATTTGCTCAGGAAAGTTTTGATTTTCTAATATGCAACCATTGAAAGAGTAGTCTCACTACTCTATCATTACATTTTGTGTTTTATGCATACAATCTCCCTTGTCTTGCCATTTGTGTGCAGTAGCACTATACTATACAGGATGAAATTGAATTCAAGGGCATTTATTTATTTATTAGGTACACCAACAGCAGTACATACAGAACCAAATAATTCAGAGCAATAAGATAATAAAATTACTGGTA
This sequence comes from Cosmia pyralina, assembly GCA_946251885.1. Classification (NCBI taxonomy): domain Eukaryota; kingdom Metazoa; phylum Arthropoda; class Insecta; order Lepidoptera; family Noctuidae; genus Cosmia; species Cosmia pyralina. The sequence continues at coordinate 16,224,521 of OX276352.1, read as the reverse complement.
TGTATGCCTATTACAGGTATACACAGCATTCACAACAAAACAACAACGTAATTAACTTAAATAAAAAACTGGGGCATCTTTTTAAGGGGTCATTGTACTCATCATTATGAACAACTTTTACTATGGGACCAAACCTGAAATCACGAAAAAATAATCAGCTGTTCCCTACATTTTGCCGAGATAAGCGAACATAATTTTGTAGTAACCAGCTAATTTTTCCTGAGCCTCTGGTTATGTTTAAGCTTCCAACGGATAAGAGACTGGGCTTTCATCAATATCAGTTGGTTTCACAAGCACAGGACATTAGAAAACAATCGGCCAGTTAGTACCATTCATGTCCATCAATGGCAGACCATAGAAGACCACTGAGAATGGACCATTATAAAATGAATTATGTTATCATGAATATCACATCAATAAGTAGATCGAACTATGGAGGTAAATTGCTTCAGGCGACATCAACGAACTCCATTCTGATATTGCTTTAGGTTTCTTCATTTTTAGAGAAATAGAAGAGCAAAAGGGAAAACCAATGATATTTTGGTGTCCATTTGTATTTATATTTTTTATTCCCTATTTTTTTTGGGATCCAATTCAGAAGCAAATGGGATTTCTATGTAAGTTTATTCGACAGTGAACATTCTGTTATATTTGGCTATTTGCATAGCGATGTCGATCGGCTTTTTGCTGTGGTTTGGGGACAATGGTTTCCCTACTATCATTGTGTTCAGCGAGTTAATAGCTATTAGGAGTGTAGTGAATAAGCAATTCCTTGCAGGCTAGATTTTAGTTAGGTAATTATTTTAGTGTAAGTTGGTACAAAAATGCTTCTATTAAATAGGCTAATAATGTTGATATCTTACAGGTTTATGTAGAAAAGAGACAAATAAAATCAACAGTCTTTATAAACTTACAAGACTTTTTTTTTAGATAGGAACCGAAAAAAGCTTCGATACAATCAATCTGCCTAGCCTTTTCCCAACTATGTTGTGGTCGGCTTCCAGTCTAACCGGATGCAGCTGAATACCATTATTTTACATGGAGCGACTGCCTATCTGACCTCCACAACCCATTAACTGGGTAATACGATACCCCTTGGTAAGACTGATTGTCAGACTTTCGGGCTTCTGACTACCCGTAACGACTGTCAAAGATCCACGAATGACAGCCGGGACCAACGGCTTAACGTGCTTTCCGAGGCACGGAGGAGTCTCGGTATGTAAAGATGGTCACCCATCCACGGACCAACCCCGGCAAGCGTAGCTTAACCTGATGGATCGACCCGTGCGGCTGTTATTACTTAGCCACGAGCTCCTCTGAAAAAAAAAGCTTCGATACAAAAGAACTAAATCAAAGGACATTACGTTCAATATTTTCACAACTATGCCAACTAGAAAAAAAGATCTGACGGGTCTGAATAAACATGCCATCGAGTCTACCTTTTGTCTGAATTTTTCGAAAAGAACAATAGTCTATTTGCTTTAACTTTACGTATATACTGTGCAGCAGTGCTGTGCTGTGTGTGTGTGTGTGTGCTGTGTGTGTGTGTGTGTGCTGTGTGTGTGCTGTGTAGGCACAATCAAGACTGACAAGTTAGAAGCATTCGTTTGTATGGTACCTACACAATATTTCATGAAAAGCGGTACTGCCATGACGGGCAAGACTAGCTTTGTTTTACAACATATTTTTTTTTCGTTTAATCTATGTTGTCCCACTGCTGGACAAAGGTCTTCTCCACATTTTTCCTATTTTCTTTATGCTCTGCGTTCTGTCCAATCGGTTAGGAACGAGTTCAAATCGTCACGCCAGTGTTCTTAGGCCTGCCTCGGTGACGACGCGCGTTTTCAGGCGTCCACTGTGTGATGATCTGTCTGGAATTCTGGATGTATCCTATAGGTGTAACCCACCCAGTCCCATTTCATCCTTGCAGACTTATCTCCATATCGCATAGGTATCGCTTAAAACATTGTTGTTTATTTACCCTAATCATGACGTAGGTATACTCTTTATCCATTACGCTGTCAGACCTTTTAACACCATTACTGAGTAACAAAGAGATGCCAAATCTGTTTACAACAAAGATCACAAACATGTACACGAATGACCGGGAGCGTTGACTTGATGTAGGTATATGTAGGTATTAATAGAACGAAGTTTCCGAAAACAAAAATGTTATTGTTACTGCAATAGTTGAATAGTATTGATGTTTGCTACTCAATCACGTCACTCCACTGCATGCAAGAATGTTGTTTATTCGTCCAAGGTTGGAGTTTGGTTGCCAGAATGTATTATGGATTTGACAGACTACAGGGTTCCGATTTCGAAAAACTAAGGATATTCCACTCAGTTAATATCAGTTATAGTCTACTGGTGTTTCACTCGGAATGATATAATTAACTTACTTGGCAGATAATTTAATGCAAATTCTGTTCCATTTTTGAATTTATTCGGTGAGGAATAAAAGGTCTGATTCACGATGTCCGAATAGCCACTACTCGCCGAATAAATTCAAAAAAGGAACAAAATTTGTATGAAATTAGCTGCCAAGTAAGTTAATAGGAACTTAATCGTAGGTGATGAAGCAGGCCCTTATTCTATCAAATTAGCATCGGAAAGATTTTAGGAAAAAATAAGGCCGCCGAGAACGGAAAATGAAGTTTTGCAATGCAGACTCGTGCAATACAAGGTGAGGCTTGTGGCTAAGTCACACGCATAGCCGCACGGGTTGATCAATCAGATTAAGCTACGCTTGCCGTGGTTGTTCCGTGGATGGGTGACTATCTTTACATACCAAGACCCCTCCGTGCCTCAGAAAGCACGTTAAGCCATTCCGGCTGTCATTTGTGGATCTTTGACAGTCATTACGGGTCGTCAGAAGCCCGAAAGTCTGACAACCAGTCTTACCAAGGGGTATCGTATTACCCAGTAACTGGGTTGTGGAGGTCAGATAGGCAGTCGCTCCATGTAAAATAATGGTATTCAGCTGGATCCGGTTAGACTGGAAGACGACCCCAACATAGTTGGAAAAATGCTAGGCAGATTAGTCGTGTAAATACAACTACTAAACTATTCTTGCAAATGTTCCAAATTATGCAAACGGCCGTGGATACGATAAATACTTTATTATGCTGGCTTGTTTGACCAGAATATCTTCCTCGGTATACGTTAGTTTCAATCACAATTTCTAGGATTCGTGGACGAAGTTCTGGCACATACTTATGAGCGTTTTTTATCTCTCGCCAAAAAATATCAAACTGGGGAGAGTCAAAAAAAAGATAAATGAGGACTTCGGCGATGATAGCCAATAGATTTTTTACAAATTGCGATAACTTTCGGGCGAAACAGGCCGGAAAGAAAATGTCGCCGAATGCATAACCGCTAATCGATGACCCGCTAAACTTTTAAACAATTCTGCGAAACATCAATAATTACATATATATTAAAACCGCTAAACGTCATTCTGTTTTTTACATAACGGCGCTGTTTTGTAAAACAACTAGCGGTTTTGAAAAACAGTGATTTCTACAATCCATCTGCGACATATAATATACATATTTTATGGTCGCATTATTAGAGGTTACTGCTACGCCACACAGCAGCTACGAAACGCCTACGCGCCTACGAGTCCAATAAAGGTGCTTATTTAGAATCAATAGAATCAAACCTTACAAATGCAGCTAGCCTGTCCTTTAGCCTGTCCTAACCGAAAGCAACAATCGCGCGAATACGCGCTTTCGATTACGTGATCATGATCATGATAAAAACGCGAATTGATTGAGCGTGCGAGTACGTGATCCTAAATAAGCGAAAGTGAGTTTGTTACGCTTTTACGCTAAAACGGCTAAACGCAAATTTGGCACATGGGTAGACCATGACCTGGATTAGGAGTTTAGGACATAGAATAATACAAATACAAACAGATGACTACGGAGTGCACAAGTAAAAGTATGACAGCCTACCAACCCGTCTCGGCTGGCAGGGATGACGCTGAAGGATGGCAAAGTGTTTCATATCGTAGAAAACATAATATGAATTACCGTTATCACGGCTCGGCTGGCAGTGCCAGAGACTATGCAGGGAATTTCAAGGCCGCAGTGAAAAATGTGCCTATATTTATTACGAAGGTGCACAAAGATACGACAGAGCAAGATATAGCCGACTACGTCTATCAAAAAACTGAAGAGGTTATAACTCTTGAACGAATAGTGTTAAAATATCCGAAACCCTATAACGCATTTAAATTTCTTGTGGCGGAATCTAAATTATCTTTATTTCTGAATAGCGGATTATGGCCTGAAGGAATTATTTTCAGACGATTTGTGAATTTCAAATTAAGAAATTCGAACGCGAACGGTGTAAACATAGGCACCGTGACCGGCTCATTGTAACTAGCTCAATGGATATAAAGTCTCATTACAAACTTATTAGTTACAACTGCAAGAGCGTGAAGCGCTCCGTGGAGAGTGTAAGGCAGTCACTTGTCTCTACAGGTTCATTAGAAAACCAGCGTCAGGCAGCATCTGTCTGGCATTAATGCTGAAATGAACCTTTTTGGCGCAGCCGTGAGGCACACACTTTTGTTTTAAAACATTATTTTAATTTTTTTTTTTCTTTTGTTTTTGTGTTTCACGAAGTGTGTCCAAATAAACGTTTTTCTTTTTTTTTTTTTTTTCTTAGTTATGTCGCACATCGGACATAATAGCCTTACAGGAGACATGGTTGCTGCCGGGAGATATTACGTTCCTGAACGAGATAGACGTGGAATACGGCTGCACCGGGACGTCGGCGGTGGACGCTGGCGCCGGCATGCTGCGCGGCCGCCCCTACGGCGGCGTCGCGCTGCTGTGGCGAAAGAGTGTGTTTACCAGCGTATCGGTTGTGGAGTGCGATAACCCGCGAGTGTGTGCCGTGAAGGTAAACGCGGGTCAAAGGTCATTCTTGGTGTTCAGTGTGTACATGCCGACGGATAATGATGTGAATTTGACGGAGTTTACGGAGTGTCTCGGTCTGGTGAGTGCTGTCATAAACAATAGTAATTTAGAATCGGTATACATACTCGGGAATTTTAACGCTCACCCGCACGAACGATTTTATGGCGAGTTACAGAGTTTTTGTGTAGAATCACAGTGGTTATGTGTGGACATCGAACAACTAGGGGTGGATTCTGGAACTTGTACGTTTATAAGCGAGGCGAACGGTTCGAAGCGCTGGCTAGATCATTGTATAGTCACTAAATCAGCTCGGGAGACTATTGTAAGTGTACAGGTTAAAGAAAGCGTCCTGTGGTCCGATCATTTTCCTCTCGAGATTGTAATATTGTTAGATAAAATCAAACCTAAATTTCTTAATAATTGTATGCAATATAGCGATGTGCGCTGGGGTGATAGAAACTCAGAACAATGTGACATGTATAGTAATTTATGTAATAATAATTTAAAATTAATTGACTTTCCAATTGAAATGACCGAATGTTGTGATTATGTATGTAATAATGTGGATCACAGACTTGTTATAGACAATATGTACAATAAAATAATTCAAATTTTATGTCGGGCAGCTTCCGATAGTCGTTCGTCTAGTGTTCTCAGATACAAGAAGCCGGTTCTCGGTTGGAACAAGCACGTAAGTGATGCTCACAGGGCGGCGAGGGAAAAGTTTGAGTTGTGGGTGTTGTACGGCAAGCCGGCGGCAGGTCGCGTGTGGAATGACATGCAGACGACTCGTAAGATTTTTAAATCTCGTTTACGCTGGTGTCAGAATCATACTGACCAAATAAAAATGGATATCCTTGCGTCGCATCATTCCAGGAGCGACTTCCGCAGTTTTTGGAAGTCTACAAACAAACTTAATAGTAAACCAGGTCTACCAGTGAGTGTCAATGGTGCTTGTAGCTTGTCGGGAATAGCAGACTTATTTAGGGGCCATTTTACCGTTAAGTCACCTTTGGCGGCGACTCAGTCCACGAGCGATGAAGGTTGTAGTGGTCGAGAAGTCAGCGTCCGGTTTACGGCCAAAGACGTACGGCGGGCCATTAAATCTATGTCGCGGGGCAAGTCTCCGGGCCATGACGACCTGAGCATTGAACACCTAAGGTACGCGGGATATCATATGCCCAGAGTGCTGGCGATGTTCTACAATTTTTGTGTAGGACATTCATACTTACCTGCGCCAATGATGAAGACTGTAGTGGTGCCAATTGTCAAAAACAAAACCGGTGATATTGGTGACAAATGTAATTATCGACCGATTTCCTTAGCCACTATAGTCGCAAAGGTGCTTGACAGTTTGCTGAACACTCAGCTTGATCAACATCTACAGATACACGACAACCAATTCGGTTTCAAGTCAGGTCTCTCTACTGAAATGGCTATACTGTGTCTGAAGCAAACTGTCAAGTACTACACGGATAAAAATACGCCCATTTTTGCGTGTTTTCTTGATTTATCGAGGGCGTTTGATCTGGTTTCTTACGATATACTGTGGCAAAAATTACACCAAACAACAATGCCCGAGGAACTAATCCGTACTTTTAAATATTGGTATGGGAACCAGATCAACGTTGTTCGGTGGTCAGGGGCGTATTCTACGCCATACAGGTTGGAGTGCGGCGTGAGGCAGGGGGGCCTGACATCGCCGAAACTTTTTAACCTGTATGTGAATGCGCTTGTGGAGGAGCTCAGCAGCACACATGTCGGCTGCCATATCGATGGGGTCTGCCTTAATAATATTAGTTACGCGGACGACATGGTGCTGCTGAGTGCTTCTGTAGGTGGACTGTCGCAGCTGCTCGACATTTGCGCAAAATATGCTGGACAACACGGGTTGATGTACAACATTAACAAAAGTGAGTGGATGGTCTTTCAGGCTCGGGGAAGGTCCTTAAGCCAAACACCTAGGGTTACACTGAATGGCTACCCCCTTAGTAGGGTAGAACAGTTTAAATACCTTGGGCACTTGCTAACCCCGAAGCTGAAAGACGATAATGACATAGAAAGGGAGCGTAGAGCGCTGTCTGTTCGTGCGAATATGATAGCACGCAGATTTGCTCGTTGTTCAAGAGACGTCAAGATCACCCTGTTCAGGGCATTTTGTACGTCCTTCTACGCGAGCGGTCTGTGGGTGAATTATACGCAAAAGCAGTACAGCGCTCTACGCGTCCAATACAATAATGCATTCAGGGTGCTGTTGGGGCTGCCTCGCTTCTGTAGCGCTTCGGGGATGTTTGCCGTAGCACGCGTGGATTGTTTTTATACAACCATGCGCAAGCGGTGCACATCCCTGGTGCGCAGGGTGCGGGTCAGCCCGAATAGTATCCTGAGCACCTTCGCCCAGCGATTCGACTGTCAGTACATGTATCACTGTGACATGGTACATGTACGGGCTAATGTGGAAATATTGTTTTAATTAATACTCTTTATCCCAGTAGTACATTCCTGTGGGATAATTTCCGATCTCCAAAAGCTAGTATTCATATTTAAACGACCGTGACAATCGCGTACTCGCGCGACAATCGGTTTCGGTTTAGGACACGGCCTTGGCCTTCTTATTGCAAAGTTTCGTAGTTATAATTACCCCAAGTTCCTTTTAGCGAATATAAAGCAAACATAGCTATGTATTCCCGACAATTTCAGCCCCCCAAGTTGCTATCTTAGAATCAATAAACAAAATAATCTTTCTTTTTCAATTTGCCCTAGTGGACGTCCGGGAAATTCGAGAAGAATTTATCGTACCAACTTTGTCGGTGTAACGATGGGGAAATTTTAATCGGAAAATGAGCGATGGTGGCCCAGTAGTAACGGCCGCGTCTTACGAGTTGTCGGTCGGAACTTTCTTTACTTTGTGTAAATTATTTCATCACCACTCTCAAAAACGGTGAAAGAAAACATCGTGAGGAAACCGGCATGTCGTACAATTAAAATTCGAAGACATGTGACATCTACCAACACGCACTGGGCCCGCGTGGTGGATTATGGCCCACTCCCTCTCACATAGAGGAGGCCTGTGTCCCAGCAGTGGGAACATTATAGGCTGTTTATGCTATGCTTATGCTTACAAAATTACTTTAAAATAATTTTATACAAAAAAATCTGCCTAGCCTTTTCCCAACTATAACGGGGTCGGCTTCCAATCTAACCGGATGCAGCTGAATACCAGAATTTTACATGAAAATATCTGAAATAATACACTTCTGGACACATCTATTGGCCCACCTTAGAGTTTAGGTTTCGATGGCCCCTACCGAAATATGATTGCTAGATTGAACAAAAACTGTTGATGCAGTTTTAAACCTGATACATTTTACCATCTTTTTCGATCGTATTGTTTTAAATTTGAATTCAGAATACCATACGACATGGAGCTACGCCTAACAAGTCGGATATGCGCCTTGTTAAAGGCAATTGATTTTTGAATAAAAAACATGTTTTATCAAATAAAGGTTTAATTTAATAACGCGTGTTGCCTCCATGGGCATCTACCACAGCTCTCATACGATTAGGCATAGAGTTTATCAACCGCTCTATGAAATTTTGAGGGATCATCTCCCATTCCTCTTCTATGGCAGTTTTCAACTCCTGCATCGTCTGGGCAACTGGCTGACGAGCCCTAACACGTCTTTTTAGCTCGTCCCACATGTGCTCAAAGGGATTCACGTCTGGGCTTCTGGCTGGCCAGTCCATAACTGTGATGTTCACATCCCGAAGATATTCCCTGACGATGCCGGCCGCATGGGCTCTTGCATTATCATGCATAAAAAGGAAATTTGGGCCCACATAGTCCGCGTATGGTATCACGTGAGGTCTAAGCACTCACGAATGTACCTTTCAGCATTTAATGTTGGCAGCCGTGGTCCTGTAACAACCTCAAGTTGAGTTTTGCCGCTCGCGGATATACCGCCCCAGACAGTCCATGAGCCACCGCCATAAGCAACCCTCTCTTCAAAGCAGCATTGTGCGAAACGCTCTCCCTTACGTCGGTAGACCTTCTTCCTTCCATCATTGCCATGTAACACAATTTTAGACTCATCAGAAAAGAGTACACGGCTCCAATCTTGCTATGTCCAATTTAAATGACTGCGTGCGAAATGAAGGCGCGCTGTTCGGCGGGCTCGCGTTAGTTTGGGGCCATTAGCTGGCTTGTGTGGTACCATATCGCGTCCTTTAAACATTCTCCGAACAGTTCGAGCGCTCACAGATACTCCGTGGAAGTCGCGAAGTTGGTTTTGTATCTCAATGGAGGTAAGGTGACGATTTCTCAAGCTGGTCGTCACGATGAATCGATCCTGCCTTTCAGTTGTGACCCAAGATCGTGGCCTTCCTTGGCGACGAACAAAGCCGCCAGTCTCTAGGTACCTCCGATAAACATTTCGGACCGCAGATCGACTTAAATTAAGTTGAGCACTCACGTTTCTTTGGCTGTGTCCGGCCTGAATAAGTGCCACAGCTTGGGCGGCGACTTCAGGTTAAGTATCCATAGATTATTGATAGAACCTCACCTTAATGTTAAGAATAAGTAATGTTTGTTGCAAAACCAAAGATATCAATCACTTTTTCAAGAATTAAATCCAAGTAAACCAATAAAACCAAGTTTTCTTAGTATTCGATTGTTTGATATCAAAAAACAGGCTCCAAATTGTCTTTTGTTTCTTTAAATTCTGTGTTCGAAATTCAAAAAAAGACTATTGAATGAAATTGTGAATGTGCCAGGTTCAAAACTGCATAAAAACTTTTTGCTCGACCTAATATAAAATTTTAGCTAGGACCAAACGAAACTGAAAATACAAGGTGGGCCAAAAGATGTGTCCAGAAGTGTATTATACAGGCAGCGGGCGTATTTTTTTTTAGCTCACTCTGCATTCGTTTGGATGTATTAATTTTGGTAAAAGCGACGTAAGCCTAATTATTGCGATCGAATTATATCTGACAAGCTTTACTCGAAATAATATGATTAGCTATGAAGTACCTAACTTAGGAACATAAGGACCTGTCGACTTTTCAGGCGTCAACTAAACCCAGGTAGTACAGACGCCAGCACATCAAGCTACTACAATCTGTCAAATTTCTTTAATAGATTTTCATCTTTATCGCCTAAGCTTTAGGTTCAAGGTTGATTGGGAAAATTTGACAGTTTCGGGTGGCTTGGCCTGCTGGCGTCTGTGCATAAGTAGGTACAACTTGTCACTAACAAGATTGATAGCATACACAGACACACAGACTGGGTACCTTTAAACGTGCTACGAATCAGTATTCCTACCTAACCTGCTTTTGTCCACCGCACGCCGTCACTGGGACGTCACGTTCGGCTCGAATAATCTCGTTTCTCGTGACGTCCCGTTGACGTTATGCGGTGGACAAACAGGACATTGTCAATCGATTGGCTTGCTGTTTGAAAGCGGGTATATTTAGCAGAGATTTTAGCTCTAGTACGCTCTAGACTCCCCATTTACATGATGCAAGTGCCATGCAATAAAATTGCACTTTAATGTGTTGTAGGAAGAGTCGCTTTTTATTTTTAAATGATTTTGCGGAGTGTCCCAGCTGTATTAATCTGTGGCTCTAGAGCGAAAATTATACCCCATTTACATGATGCAAGTGCCATGCAATAAAATTGAAACAAAAAATTACTTGCATCGTCTAAACACTGGCTAGATGGTGCAACTTTTGTTGTCGCTTCAAGTTATGCTATGTCACATGTAATTAAAATTGAATTATGGCTTTAGAGTGGAAATTAAAGAAAGAGAAGTGTTAAAAAGCCTCACATACTTATTAACACAAAGCAAATAAATATATTCTATTCAATTCTATTCTGTTCTAAACAAGTTTAATATGTCTTGTCTTAATTGTTATTCCAGTTTTGCACTTAGAGATTTTTGTATTTTGATTCCGGAAGAATTCTTGTAAATTTTTTCTAAAAATTAAGAGAAAGCAAACATCAACTGAGGTATGACTACTTAGTTCACCACATTTCTTCTATAAATACAGCTTTTATGTGTCAAAGTACTTTGCGAATATTTTTTCTTCCATTTGTGTGGAAGTGAAAAGCGTCATTAGTGTCGTTTCTCTGACGGAATGAATAGCCAAAAACACTTCTTTTTATTCCATATTTTATTCGTAGGTTCTGTGATAAACAAAAAAAAAACCGGCCAAGTGCGTATCGGGACACGCGCAGTAATAGGGTTCCGTAGTGCACGCCGCAGCCCGACGTTATTCGAGCGTAAATATTATTAATTTAGAAATCATTATTAAAAAGAATGTTATGATTTTATTTTCGTCTATTTTTACACGGTTCATAAAATTATATTTACTACTTACCTGTTTCCCTTACCGTTACCTGGATCCCTAAATAGAAACATTGTTTTCACAAATCCGCAATATTTTTGAAAGACCTATCCAACCTCCACACCATGGGGTAGACGGGAAAAAAAAAAATTCCCTATTTTACGTGTACAGAAGGTACCCTAAAAAATTTTTTTTCCAACATTTCATTTTACCAATTTGTCGGCGTGATAAATATATATCCATGCCAAATTATAGCTTTACAGTAAGTACAGTACTAAGAGTCTCTGAGCTAAGCTGCGGATGGAATGACATAGCGAAACTATAAGGGTTCCTTGTTGACTACGGAACCCTAAAAACCGGCCAAGTTGGGATAAATTTATGTCAAAAACAAACCTAAAATTGTAGTTGAAACACATATGTTCTCCCGTGCAGCGTACGTCACGGTCAATTCTCCAGCTGCAAATGTAAGTTTGTAATCGCAAAAAAATGTGATAAAACTAAAAATTAACGATTTTCAGACTTTTTCCCTTACTTGTGCTGTAAGACCTTGCTTCTTGCCAAATTTCATGATTCTAGGTCAATGGGAAGTAGGTTTTGATTTATTTGCAAGTATCAAAATACACCGCATAAATGGCTATATTTTTTATTGCGTTGAAAAATCAAGCTTCTAATGCTTGATTTTTTTAGAGCTCCAAAAGACCGTAAGTAGTATGTACTTGATACCTCCACGCGTTCCAAAGAAAAAGGGTCTTGACAGACAGACAGACCGAAACCATGTGTTCCTATACTTAAGGGTTCCGTTTTTCCTTTTGAGGTAGGGATCCCTAAATTTAAAGTAAGAATTTCATTATAAAAGGATTCGTCGCTGAAAAACGTTCTAAGTTGGATTAATTCCGCGATTGAAGTTCCTGTGTCTATCATAGATTTTGTTGCAGTTTTATACCTACACATACCTAAATAATTAAATGATATAATAAAAAAAATATTATATCATTAAATGATAATTATATAATGATGATAATGATAATTATTTAATGATGACTATATTATTAAATGATTATAATGATTATTATTGATTTATTTTATTTATGAAATAATAGAATGATTATGATTATGATAATTACTACTAACCTACGTATTAGCTCGTACTAGATAGAACTCATTGTAAAAAAGTTTGTCCAGAGCCAGCAGTAAGTAACAAAATTCGATTAACACTGATTCTTTTACACATCATCTACTTAACTAAATTGACGCAAAATGATTCGATATTGTTCTTTTTAGCTTTTCATAATAGAAGGGAAGAGTAAAAGAAGAGACAGCTCTAATTTAAATTTCACTTTGGGTCAGATTTTAATAAAATATTTTGCTCAATAATTAAGATTTAGAAAACTAAAGTGTTAATCGACTTTTGTTACTAATTGCACAACGACTACCCTTTTATTGTTTATAAATAGCATTATGTATGGTGTTTACAATAATACAATGCGTGCCACAAAAGATGACACGACTTGACGAAAGCAGTATCGCGCCTCCCGAGCTCTTTCCGCCGTCCCGATGACGCCCGGTCCCTTCCTGTCTCAGACCTTATACCGCTAAAGACTATAAATCAGAATAATCAGAATCTGACAATTATAATCTACTGCGCAACTCAAACTACGTGGTGTGTCTCATCTTTCGTGGCACGCATTGTATTACTGTCGTTGATTTTACGCGATGTACAAAGTTATGACTGCTGTAGTAATAGTTTTATTATATTCACTAGTTTCTGCCCACGACTTCGTCCGCGAATTTCTTGTTGCCCCGACCCACCCCGTCGCATCGCATTGCCTGCCCGTGCTATTACTTCGTTTTCACTGCGCGTTCTTTCTGACTTTTTTTTGCTCGGCTTCTAAGAGTCCTAGCGTTAAATAGCATATAGCCTTCCTCAAGAATTGGGCTATGGCGTAGTTCCAGAGATTAGCTCGTTCAAACAAACAAACATACAAAAAAAAAAACGCTTCAGTTTTATTATTGGTATAGATATACGAGCTATATGTAAAATAATAATAAAGCTGAAGAATTTGTTTTAAAAGCAGTAAGGTCAGATTTATAAGTAGCTGCCAAGATTAATCTCTTTCGTGAAGATTAACTGAGTCTGAATGCAAATCAATGTGCACTTGCAATGAACGGTCAAACTCATCATTCTATTTACATCAATACTTGATATAGATAAGAAAGAAGGGCTAGGGAAGCGTTTTTATTAGTATACAATATTATTTTTAGTATATGCGAAACCTGAATTAATTAGTTCAGAATAAATAACTGAATCGATTCCAATAATTTTTACAATATGGACACCGAGTGACGAACACAATTCACGGCAGGTCATAGCGGCATTAGGCACGGGCGCATAGCGGGCGCCGCGTGGTGATCATGTTTTTGTATGGACAACCAGGTAACATAACCAGCTTATAACTTTGTGATTTTTCATGATATAGTTTTGAAATTTTGTACATAGATTCTTTACATAAAAATACTAGACACGTGTTTCTGGTTTCACATATACTAAAACTGATGTTGTATATCTATAAATGTATACTAATAATAAAGTTTCCCTAGCCCTTCCCTCCCCTGCCCCCGCCTGTCTTCTGTGCCTGTTTCCTGCCCTTGCGTTTTTTTCTTCTTTTCTTTTTTTTAAAGTTGAAGAGTAAGAAATAGTTGATCGATAGCCAACTAACAAGTCAACTATAAAAAACTAAATCTTCATTCTTGAATCAATAAAAAGCCAGCATTCAGCAAATCAGCAGCCTTCTCTGATGATCCAGACGAGTTTGACTGTTCACTGCACGTGCACATTGATTTGCATTCATAGTCAGTTAATCTTCACGAAGGATATTAATCTAGTCAGCTACTTAAAGCTGACCTTACTGCTCTTCCCCAGACATTACACTTTCTAGGTAATAGGTGGTTCTATATTCAGGGGAAGCGTTATGCCTACCGGTTAATTCGTGGCCAACATCTAGCGCTGACCCATTATGATTTTATCTTTATTGTAAAGCTTAATTGCGAGGACATGTAGCGTAACAAGATTATACAGATAGAGGAAAACGAACAACAATTTGACACAATAAAATTGGGAACTAATTTTTTGAGCTGTTATTCAAATATTCGAGATGTTATTATGATCAGTTGAAAAACATATTGAGCAGTTATTTAATTTAATGGCGGTTGATTAATTATTGCGACAGTAAAACATGGACAGTAATAAAAAATCAATTAGTCGGTTATTTTATCATACAATGTCAATTCTAAAAATAATTGAGCAGTCCAATAACTGAATGAGCGGTAAAAATGATGGAATGAGCGGTTCGATAAATAGTTCGGCAGATCATAGCGAGCGGTGACACCCGAACTCAAATTCGTTGAAAAGAGAGGTAAATGTTCGTTATAACCATAGAAATATAAAAAACAGGAGAAGTGGCATGGGGGCGTGTTTGTGTCCACGCGTTATGCGCACGCTGTGCCTTTACTCGCCAAATGGCCGTCTCCGCGAACTAGTACGCTTTCGACCGTGGTCACGATAAATTATAAAAATGCCGTGTTCTTCAGTGGTTTCCTGCAAAAACCGAAGTGATATTAAAAACTTCGTATCTCACGGAATCACTTACCATATGTAATTAAAAGTATTTTACTGTATTTATCTTTAAAATCATAAAAAACAACAAATCGTAAAATATTTCTTGCTTTTACTACGTTATTTTTGTTTTCAAATATCGCAGCGGCTGTACTATTTTTGCAGCAAATACATTGCTCCTTAACCACTACCTTAAGTATGTCGCTAAGCGACTGGACAAGCAATGTAAAAATAACAAAACGATACTTTATTTACGCGGAGCGTCGCATAGTACAGCCGCTGTGTCTTGCGGCGAGATAGTGATGAGGTTAAGATCCACTAAAGTAGGCTATCGATAATAATGTCGATTGCCCAGCGAATATTATATTGCTATTATAGTTTATTTTTCAATTTGTCAACCGTTTTAGCCCGGTTGGAACACTTGAAAAGATGACGTTTAAGTACGGTTGGAAAACCTTTGAGAATGTAAAATAATCTTTTTTACTATTTTTGATTATTTTACCTAGTTGAGAAATGCATAACCAACGGTCGTAAAGTAAGTTTATTAATGTTTAGGTGGAGTGTTTTAGGGTTTAAATTATCGCATCTTCGTGCTATTTCCTTACTTTTTTTTGGTTTTGGTATTTTACTTCCGCTAAAGTCTTTAACTATGCACCACAAGATTCGAATGCGTTGTAGTAATCGGTATGGTTCAGATAAAATATTAGTGATTTTTGCTTAGAATAAGTCAACATATTCATGCTATTTATTTGTTATGCATGAGTATGGCATGTGTTTGTTTTCATATATTTAACTATTTCTTAACTAAGGGTTTTTTTTTAATAACAAAAGCCTATTCGCCTGTTGCCTGCTACCTGCTTACTCATCGTGAGGTTAAGAAGTATAGACCGCGCGGAACTAGTTGATCGCGCCTTAGGTATGTGAGCGGTGGGATGGAGGAGCGAGGGCGCATTACTCAGTACGTGCGTTGCGAACCGCCGCCTCACCCCTGTCTCAGCGGCCAACTAGTTCCTATAGACTATATAGACTATAGCTTAAGATACTTATTATGTAAATGATAAATAAGTTCATAAAGTACCTTTTTAGCTTCCCAAAAGATACAAATACAAAAAAATAATGGATTGATGCCACAAGAAGGCCACCTAACTGGTTCCCAACAAAATGTAGCACCATATGCTCAATTCACTTTAAGGCAGAAATGTTCCAGCCTCTAAAGAAAACTCGCAGGCTTTTTGAATGGGCAATCCCAAAATTAAGAGTACGTCAAGTACTGAACAAATACCTCCACTTTACAGGTCAGTGAGTAAACACATCATAACAGGGTTCAACAATTCCTATGGTTTCACAGCCTAAACCAACTTAACCGGATTGTTTTAATTTATTGATTCGTGTTTTTTTTTTAATATACATTTTTTTTTAATTTAAAATATATAATACTTTCTAGACATATCATTTTTTATTTTATTTTCAGGACCCCAAATTTTTCTTGTACAGTAATAAATGGAAGTATCGATAACTTTCCGATTTAGTCAATCACTAGCGTATATGTAAAATAAATTGCTTTTTGCACAACACAATAATAGCGCCAGATGTTTTTGTGTGAGTAAGTTGTACGGTGCATGGTAAATGCACGCTGTGTGTGACGAGTTAAGGTTTATAATTGATTGTGTAGTATGTTCTGATTAATGAATTGCAAGTGTGTGCGCGACTTTGTATCTATTGCTTTTAGTGAACTACATGTGTAGTAGTGGCGCGGTGGTGGGGCCAACCTAGCGACATCGGGTTCTGATACATTTTCAACTACCGGGCATATCTCCTTCTTTCATATATCTATGGTTATAACTTTATTGTTGGTGAATCATTTGGTTTAGGTTAGAACAGTGATCATTACCTCTATGCTGTTGAATAATTTGGGTTAGGTTAGGTTAGGTTAGAACAGTGACCAGTAACGCGCGAAGGCGAGCGAGCGAAGCGAGCGTGCCGCGGTAGCGGCCGCCGAGCGTTAGATCCCCTTTATTGTTGCTAAGCGTTTGTTTGCGTGGTAAATGAAAACACTTGAGCGAGCGAACATGTTTGTTCAGGATGCGACTTCGTCCGTCTGTCCGTCCGTCACACCGCTATATCTCGAAAAATACTTTACCACCTCATTGTTTATATAATTGCTTAGAATGAGATTTCTTACCGACAAATTCCGATTTATTACTGCCCACACTTAACCGCTCGTTCAATATTTTTTACCGCCCATTTAATTATTTTCCTGCTCAATTATAAATTCACTGATCCATTTAATTATTTTTTATTACTCATTTTTGTTTACTTTATTGCTTAGTTTTAACCGCTGAACTAGTTATTAAACGTGCCATTTATAATTTTTAACTTACCAAAACCACTATTTACAACTGCCTCTTTAAATCAGTGCCACTAAAATTTTGGTGCACAGCTTTAAGGCTCCTATAAACAGGCGCGACACGCGACGCTAATCGCACGCGACACAAAGACACCACTCGTCGCGCGGCACGCGGTGCGATTGTGTCGCGCGCGATTTTATAGCATGTCGCGCCTATTTGAAGAAGCCTTTATTCGCTTTCTCATAAATATTTGTGATTTCTACATTCAGCAGGACATCTGCCGCAGTATAATTTAAACTTTTATATCTGATGTAGAAGTTTAAAGTTTTAGGCTAGACAGACAGACGCTGTTTTTTTCCTGAATCACGTCGTCTTCTGGGATTACCTTTACTTCGATAGCAGAGTTTTTGAACAAATCGGCGAATTCTGAGGCTATTTTAACGTCATTACCCATCAAGACATGACTGTCAGCTGTTCTTTTTAAGTATCCTCCTACACCATCCATAGGGCCCTTACCATGCCCTTACCATGCCCAGGCTCGCTAAAAGTCCAAGTAGATTTGGTCACTTGTTGAAAGTCATTAATCAATGTTTTTATCCAAAGAGTTACATTTGTACGGTTCCGGTATTGCGATGTTGGTCCGTCAGAGTAAATGTGAAGTGTGTCAATTTGTTTGTTTTCCAAAATTGTTATTTATTATTTATTTATTTATTTATTTGTTGTTAATATTGGTTTCATATGAGCCCATACGGCATGTGCTTGGTGATCTAAATTATCACTTACTGTAGCAAAAGATTTTGATTTCAAATCACTGTTACCATTTCGCAAATAATATACGCCTGTATGAATAGATAATTGTTTCTTAGCAAAATGTGTTGACTGTATTTCATTTGCGTACTTCGTAGTATAGTTCTCTGAAAAGTCTATCTGTATCATCACCTCATTTTCATGTAAATTGTCTTTCAGCTCTTTTTTCAATTTATTGTAACTATAAATGCCGTATAAGTGTTTCTTCTTAGCCGGAATAACTTCAAATAAAGCAATTTTCAATTCTTTCACTGTACTCGAAATCGGAACTTTTTTTGTTATCTTAAAAGTCTTTTTCTCACCTCTTACAATTTTATCTTCTTGAACGGACCTCCATATAAAATATGTCAAAGAATCACTATTATCTCCTAATTCAAACTCCGAAATGTTGCATTTTTCACATAAACTATTCATGCAGTCATGAGACTTAACATCACAAGTGTATTGTTCAATAAACTTATCAATAGACGCGTGTTTAAGCTCTTTTGCATATTTCATTTATTGAAGTTTTCTTCAAAATTTGCATGCTTAACACACAAGCATGTTTCTCTATCCCTTGATTTTGGCGCTACGACCCAAAATGGTTTTGCTCTCAATAGCGTTGCGTATGATACGACAATTCCAGTTTCTTTTACAAATTTTGATACCAGGTCTTTAACTGTGTGCAAGAGCACGCGTCTTTGTTTTTTAATACTATTATGTTTTACAGAGTCTCTCTTAGATGGGCACATTCGACTTACTCGTACATCATCTTGTTCGAAGAAATCAGTGACCTTTTGGCGAACTTCTTGCTTTAAAACAATTTCGCGAACTTTGACATCAGACTTTAAAATTGACCTATAATTTCTTTGCTTTGGTCTAGCTGGTAAAATCTTCTTGGCCATATGTAGCATTTTATATTTCCGCAAAGTGCTTCCACTGATACATTTATGAAAAACTTCTCTCTCTTTTGAATTTTTTGGAAAAGTATCAGCTTTTTCTTGCAATTGCTTAGTCAATACTTTGCTATATAGAAGTCGTTTGCGTACTTCATGAGGTACGTGAATATCTTTAATTAAGGCCAGGTTATTCGGGCCTTTAGGCCTTTGAAACGCTACCTCCGCCTCTCCCAAATGCAGCGCGACGTGTTTATTTACGACGCGCCGCCGACGATTTCGCGGAAAATCCATGCCACAGTGTAAAATATTTGCAGTTGATCAACTTAATTAGTTTTTCTTAGGTCGGTTTTTTTCCCATAATTTTACATTTTGTGCTGTCTACGGTGGAGTGAACTAAGATTATTACATAAAATGTCGTAAATTTGTTTTCACATTATCAGATAACGATACCAACCCAATTTGATACTAATAGGTATAATTATTATCGGCCCATGATATTGGTAAATATCGATGACGCGACAAACAATCACACTGTAGTATAGACGTCTCGAAGTCGGCAGTGCGATAAAGTTTGCTCAAGTGAAAGAATGCCCGCTATTCTTACCCCGCACTGTCTTCGCCGGTAGATATCGTGCCGATATCGGTGTCGGTGTGTGTGGAAATCGGTTATTATGGTATGGGCATGTGATGTGGAGAAATGAAGAAAATGTTGTCTGGAATGTTTTGATTATGAACCTGGATGGCTATACGAGTAAGGGAATACCAAAGAAACGTTGGATGATTTGTGTGAAAGGTAATATGGCTAGAAAGGGAGTGACTACCGAGATGACGGCTAATAGAGAAGTATGGAAGATAAAAAAAAGTTGTATCGACCCCAAAAAAATTGGGAATGATGATCTGTGTCGGTCGTTGTCTACGATGATATAGGTGACAATGAAACATAATGTAAAAGCGAATTATTCCATTACTTCATTGGGCTGAGCAGGAAACGATTAAAGCAGATAGTTACAGATGTATCCTTTAAATTATTATCATCGCGCTCAATCTTTATGGAGTTAAGGCTTAGCGGATGGAAGGATGTCAATCATGACATAATAATAACATAAGAACGGCTACTTTAGTTAACTTTCATAGTAAATAGCTTAGCGGTTGGACGACTGCTTTGCAAACCCGTGATTAAATGTTCGATTCTCAACTGTTGATATTTTTTGCGATTCTTTTTTTACATTTTGTTAAACTGTTATTTGATAGTCCGTTGAACGTACACAGAAAATCATGAAGTTAGGCCTCTTCTGTCATCTATGGCTAGAATAAAAATAAAATCTATGGTTAGCTGACAGTAAATGAGAAATCTCGGATCTCGTGTGCACAGTCTACTGTTATATTTTTTAGCGTTAACCTGGTTCGTCAGGAATAAATGTAAAAATCACTTAGCGTATGCAGTGTTGTGCCATTAGGTGTTATATGTAGGAACGGCACAAACAGGCGTTTATTTATTCCAGGAAACAAAATCCCGTGTTTATCGGTGTCGGATCTTAATCGTAGTGCGGAAGCGTTGTAACAGCCATGAAAGAACAGGAGATTAGGTGAAAATTAAAACAAAAAAAAATCAATTTTATGTAGATACTATAATAAATTATTTTGCTCTATAAATTTATTTATAACGTTTTACTTTTATTTCCCTACAAACTAAACCCCCGAAATATTAACATGAATTCTGTAAAACAAAGTTACAAAGACTGTGACGCAACATTTTTGCACAGCGGGGTCAGCAAGTTCATTTGAACTGAGGTAACGCTAAATGCTACTGCGCTCGAATATCCCGGCCTTATTTTGTTCGTTCGTTATTCGCCTTATTCAGTTCGTTACAAAACGAACTTTTGTGCAAAATTTCTTGCTTCTAGACCCAGCGGTTTAGGCTGTGCATTGTCTGTCAATGAATATAATAATTATATCAAGTAGACAAGCCGTGTGACGATCGTATTTTCCTTCGACATAAATGTTGAATTTTCATACAAACTCTCATCCCCTATTTAACCCCTTTAGTGGCTGAATTTTCAAAAATCCTGAATTTATTTTCTTTATTAAGTAGTATAGGTTAAAAATAGTCTTGCTGGTTTCCTTACACTGTAACCTATTCTTTTGTTTTTGATGTTTGTCACCGCTCATGAAGATCCGTAAATTTTGACAGCTACATTATATAGGAACAATTGCCGTACTTTATTGCCAAGTGACGTACCTAGTACCTACTGCTGCAGCTATAAATTATCGAATTTATTATTTTAGGACATCAAAATTAATTTAGTATATTTTTTAACCGTCCCCGGACATGTCGGATTGCCGTCCCATCGGACTATTTACCAAAACAAAAGTGGCTTTAATGCAAGTATCAATAAATATGTTTAAAGTTACAAACCAACAAAGATGCGATACGTCATCGACGAACTTGCTTTGAACATGGGCACTGAGTGATACGGTTACCGCCTAACCAGGCTACGTTCACAGTTACACGGCGCTATTTTTCAACTGTATAGAATACGATATTTTATCGTAAACAGTGACTTTTTGTACTAAAAACTGAAGGTCAGTTCACACAGAGCCAAAACGATACGAGAAAATATTCTTGTGTTAGCTCTGCTATTTGAGAAATATCATTACGATTTTTATCGTGTTCCATGCGTGTTTGTGTAATCTGTTAGTATAGCACTTTTGTTTGAAACAACTATAGGAAAGAAATTCTCTGGTAGATAATCGTCATGTAACGAAAAAGCGTTTAAATGCCCCTCCATGAGACTTTCTCTCTCTGTCTCTTTCTATAATTTTAAATCATACGTTAGAAGGAACTTCATTCCTGACGGTGGTCCCCGACCGCACATTTTTATTTTTTTCTAATTTTCATTGTTGTTGCCAGAGTGAAAGTTGGTATATCCAACCGACAACCGGACACATTGTATTTATATTATATGTAATTATATATTAATGTAGGATATGGTAGTAGCGAAGACAGTTCGATGGAGAGTGAATATAGTAGATGAAAAAATCTTTGAAAAATGTGTTTTAAAACTTCTTCATAAACGACCACGATAAAAAATTGTAAATTATTCGCACTTGACTATAATTTTATCGATAATTTGCAATGTGTCTTAATACTATCGTAAGATGACAATTAAACGTCATCATACCACATAGAAATAATCACATTTTCGAAAACGATATTATGAATTAAAACTATAATATAATTACGAGATATTTTTTCTGAGCAATCGCAATTTCATATCTAATGTGTTCTTCGTTTATTCGATTTTTTTTTTGAACAACTGCAGGGAGAGCGAATTTTTAAAAATTTTGACACAGGTCCAACCTTGATGAAGTCCCGCAGGACTCTGAGCGCGAGCCGATTTAGCCCGATTTACTATTTTTGTGTTTATTTAGAAAAAATGTATTACACTTAAAAATCCAACCGTAGAATTCCCTCTGAAATACTATTACCTCATGGTACATGCAATTTTCATATAATTTTGTGCTATAACTAGGAAATGAAACAAAAAATAGTTTTGAAATCGACCCCATTTCGGATTTTTTTTTTCATCGAGCAAATTACAATTTATCGTGATTTGAACCGTAGATTTACCTAAAGCAAGGATGTATCTATGACATATTTTTTTTTTCAGGATCTAAATACCCTAATTTGACTATTTAAAATTGATTCTAAAAACAGGAATATTCAAATAGTGTGCCTTTAAGTATCAATTTTCTTGATGGGGCTTGGAACAATTTTCATTTTTGCATCTCTTCTTTGAAGTTTTTTCTTTAAAGATTGAATTTTCCGCTTCATTTGAACTATAGTGTCATACTGTTTTTTTTATTTTTCGGTATGCTTTCGCCCTATCTTTTCGAACGGTTTTTCTACCTACTTGTCTTCTGTCTGGAGGTACTGCGGCTAAGTCGTCATCTGATTGTGGCGGCGTATTATTAATTAGATTTGCTAAACCTTTTTTCTTTTCTCTGTATTTTTTTGAAGCTTTTTTCCAATCTTTTCTCTGCTTTCGCTTCTCTCGTTCGGTCATATCAGTAATTTTCTTCGCTTTATTCTCTGCCTTTTTCTTTTTACAATATTCCCTGTCCTTAGCCCGTTTAATTTCTTTCTGTTCTTCAGTCATCTTATCCAAAAACTTTCTTTTTCTAGCATTTGCCTTTTCTCTTTGGCGCAAATAAGCTGCACTATCCTTTTTAAGCTTTTTTTGAGCTTTTTTTTTGTTTTTTTCTTTATCAGGAGTCTCCATTACGCTATAATTAAAAAACAACGAAATTGTAAAATAAATTAATAAAAAATTGTAAGTGAATCGCCCTTGGAAACAATAATTATCATTCCGAGAACGCAACAGTCATTTCGGGAACGGGCCATCATGTCCGGGAACGTTTCCGAAATGATCGTTCACGAAATGACGATTTCAAATAAGCGCGCGCTTTGATTATACGGCGGCCATCTTAAATGCGACCTGACTTTGTTAATAGTAAAATATTTGAGGTTACTTTGTTATTTCGTGTCGTAAAAAAGAATTTCATCAAAAATTAAATGTAATAAACACGTTCCCGAATTGACGGACTATTGATGTACGCTCTACGAATATTGAATTGAAAGGTACTTACCACTTATATACACTTCTGGACACATCTTTTGGCCCACCTTGTATTTTCAGTTTCGTTTGGTCCTAGCTAAAATTTTATATTAGGTCGAGCAAAAAGTTTTTATGCAGTTTTGAACCTGGCACATTCACAATTTCATTCAATAGTCTTTTTTTTGAATTTCGAACACAGAATTTAAAGAAACAAAAGACAATTTGGAGCCTGTTTGTTGATATCAAACAATCGAATACTAAGAAAACTTGGTTTTATTGGTTTACTTGGATTTAATTCTTGAAAAAGTGATTGATATCTTTGGTTTTGCAACAAACATTACTTATTCTTAACATTAAGGTGAGGTTCTATCAATAATCTATGGATACTTCACCTGAAGTCGCCGCCCAAGCTGTGGCACTTATTCAGGCCGGACACAGCCAAAGAAACGTGAGTGCTCAACTTAATTTAAGTCGATCTGCGGTCCGAAATGTTTATCGGAGGTACCTAGAGACTGGCGGCTTTGTTCGTCGCCAAGGAAGGCCACGATCTCGGGTCACAACTGAAAGACAGGATCGATTCATCGTGACGACCAGCTTGAGAAATCGTCACCTTACCTCCATTGAGATACAAAACCAACTTCACGACTTCCACGGAGTATCTGTGAGCGCTCGAACTGTTCGAAGAAGGTTAAAAGAACGCGATATGGTACCACACAAGCCAGCTAATGGCCCCAAACTAACGCGAGCCCACCGAACAGCGCGCCTTCATTTCGCACGCAGTCATTTAAATTGGACACAGCAAGATTGGAGCCGTGTACTCTTTTCTGATGAGTCTAAAATTGTGTTACATGGCAATGATGGAAGGAAGAAGGACCACCGACGTAAGGGAGAGCGTTTCGCACAATGCTGCTTTGATGAGAGGGTTGCTTATGGCGGTGGCTCATGGACTGTCTGGGGCGGTATATCCGCGAGCGGCAAAACTCAACTTGAGGTTGTTACAGGACCACGGCTGCCAACATTAAATGCTGAAAGGTACATTCGTGAGTGCTTAGAACCTCACGTGATACTGCGTGATACCATACGCGGACTATGTGGGCCCAAATTTCCTTTTTATGCATGATAATGCAAGAGCCCATGCGGCCGGCATCGTCAGGGAATATCTTCGGGATGTCAACATCACAGTTATGGACTGTCCAGCCAAAAGCCCAGACATGAACCCTATTGAGAACATGTGGGACGAGCTAAAAAGACGTGTTAGGGCTCGTCAGCCAGTTGCCCAGACGATGCAGGAGTTGAAAACTGCCATAGAAGAGGAATGGGAGATGATCCCTCAAAATTTCATAGAGCGGTTGATAAACTCTATGCCTAATCGTATGAGAGCTGTGGTAGATGCCCATGGAGGCAACACGCGTTATTAAATTAAACCTTTATTTGATAAAACATGTTTTTTATTCAAAAATCAATTGCCTTTAACAAGGCGCATATCCGACTTGTTAGGCGTAGCTCCATGTCGTATGGTATTCTGAATTCAAATTTAAAACAATACGATCGAAAAAGATGGTAAAATGTATCTGGTTTAAAACTGCATCAACAGTTTTTGTTCAATCTAGCAATCATATTTCGGTAGGGGCCATCGAAACCTAAACTCTAAGGTGGGCCAATAGATGTGTCCAGAAGTGTATAATTTATTTGACGATAAATATACTGACAGCCGGCTTTGTTATTGTTTTCTTCCTCTACTGATGTTTGACACTGAATGGCTGCGTTCACTTAAAATTATTTTTGTTCGATTATCGATGCGTTCACTGAAATGACTTGTACGCTATCGGACCAACTATTTTTGCATTTTTATAATTAAAAAATAATTAATCTTTTAGTATCCTTTTCAAAACTAGATTTTGTATAAAAAATACGGTATATTAAGTAATGACAGGTGTTAAATACCTCACATTTTTCATTAATATTTTGGAGTTGTTGTTGAAGATCGTACATTAGGACGCGTTCCCGAAATGACTTTCTGTACATGTATATTAATTTAAAGGACAATGGGCAAAACACTATGGGAGTTGGGCCTGCTGACCAATACACATGAGATATTGTTTTTGTGATAGGTCATAACACACAACTAACGAGAAAAATAATAAAAAAAATTAAATGTACCGGGTTCTTGTACAGTCACGTCGAAAAGTTTTATTTATTTATGTTAAATATTTTGCAATTAATAATTGTTTTTCAATACGAATGAAGGAATATTACCCTAAAATAGCACTGGAGCCACTCCCAAATGCTGTTGATTGCAATATTTGCAATTTAAAACGCCTGTTACGACATCCATCGACAACTACGTATAATAATAAATACAATAAATGAAACAACAAGTTTCCTTTTACGCATTTGTTTATTTTTCTTTACATTAGTATATATCCAGAATAATAGAATCTAAAAATGCGGCTGGAGGGTTAAATCCTTCGTATCTAGCTAAGCCCATATACCAAACTACGGATAAAATGTGCGCACAGCTTCCCAGCGTACGACTTCCGGTCAAACAAGTACAATAATATTGTAAAATAGAGCTGATGCCAGTTTGGTCTCTGTCAATTAATATGTAGCCACGATACTCGCGCGCCCTCACATGTCGTGATTGAATATGAATTCTAATCAAAAATACATTTGTTTGAAAGATACTAAAATCTGTCAAATCTTCTAATTGCTCGTCTCGATAAACCTCAATTATGTAAACGCCATCCCGTAAATGTTCACTGCAGTAAGACCTTGCCAGTTTCAATTGATATGTGCCCAGCGCGAAAAGGATTATTTCTTCCTCAGTCAAATGTGGGAAGTCCTCTATTTGATTGTCTTCTATTCTCACGAAAGAAATCCTTTGTCTGTTAAGATGCTTTCGCTCTACATCTTGCAAAATGTTAGGTGTGTTTACCCTTTCCTGTATGCGGTTTATTATCGCAGGAGAGCGTTCACTATCACTGATTACAGGATGAAAATGGTTAATTAATGCTCCGCACACCTTAAAATCATCAAACATGTGCAAAAGTGCTTTGTTGAAATATTCCTGGCGTAAAAGTTTATAGTGACGCTTAAAACGCCCGTTGACTACTTCAATTTCCCAAAGACAAATTGTTACTTGTCGAGACTTGTTGGTTTGGGTAGTCGTTAATTGTGTGGCACTTCTATCTTTTGTAGGAGGGATATGACCTTCATAGTCATCATACATTCCAAGATTCTCGATGGCATCACGAAATCCTCTATCTAAAATGAACACATCGTTCGGGACAAGAAATACGTGCAGCGGGTGTTCTTCCTTTTCCAAAATGGAATTCATTATGTTCGCATCACTTGTTGTTGCAGCATATGGACCCAAAATATCTATTATGTATCCATCATTAGTTGTAATTATGAACGGTTTCAATAAATTGGAAAACTTATGCAAGCTATAACTCAGTCTCTGGAATAAGAAGTTGGAACTTTTTTGAATATAAACATATGTTCCATCGCAAATCACAATCAACTTCGTGTTTTCATGATTTCGGAAGAGATATTTAGGTATTGCCAGATTTCTTTGTAGTGCATCTTCTCTGGTGATGTGGTCAATACCTACATGCTGAGGAACATATTCATCAATCAAACATTGCCTTGCAATTGCCAGCTTCCTCTCTAATGTTCGTCGAGACATTTTAAATAGGTTCGCAAGCCTTTCATTGCTCTCACCAGTCCGTAGCTTAGCGAGGTAAAGACCGAGTATGGTTCTATTATCGCTGTATGCACGTAGCGATGGTGTTTGCAATAATATGGAGCGAAACTTACTTCCATTGAGTCCAACCCAAAAATGAAGACTGTCGTCATTGAGACCGACCATAGTTTCGAAATCATACTGCTTGTTAGTAATGATTCCTTCAGTGAAGATGTTACACACGTCTGTGAAATGTTCTGCTGTAAAGTAATGAGAAATTGTGCAGTGGTTCTCCAATTCATCCCACATATTACTTTCTAAATGTTCCCTGCATACTCGTGCATGTTAAGGAATATACAACTGATGTGTAGTCATCATATACAGCTTGATTGTTTTCGGTATACGCCGGCGGTTATCGTTACCACAAGCGCCAAATATGCAGTGGCTTGATGTGTTTGGTGCTCTTTTATATGAAGGCACATCATTGGAACCCTGTGCATCAGTTTGCAAAGGTGAAACTGGTACTGGAACTGGTACTGGTGGTGGAACTTCTGGTTCATATTCTACTGGATTTTGTACTGGATTTAAAACATTGTGGTCGACTCTTTGCCAACAACGATGACAGACAGATTGTGTGCTGTTGAATGATACCTGCAAATAAAATAATTCACAACTTAGATTACCTGTTATCACACTTTCTAAAGGATTAAGAAGGTATTCTAAGCAAGCAGTCTATACGAGTTCCCACCGAGGAACATAAGGTTCATAGAGAAGTTAATAGAGAGGGATTAGAGATCGTGGTACTATTCGAAACTGGCACCACACATCACCGTAATCGGCAACACGGGTTGTGTAACATATAATTAGGTTTTTGTAACACCTTGTAGATTTCGTATGGATCGCACTTTATGTATATAAGTGTTACAATACATGTAAAGCGCAGGCTAGGTATACACCTAGCCTGCGCTTTACATGTATTAAATATACTTACTTAATAATGTTTATCTAACGCATGTTAGATAAACATTATTTAAATAACTGATATTAATAATAATAAACGGTATAAAACTCACCTGTCTTATAGCGTTTTCCTGTATATAGGAAACATGCGCAGGATGCGTATGTAACAAGCTTGCTTGCAAAACATGATTTTGTCTACGTCTATGAACAGAACGTGGACACAGAACACACAAACGTTCTTCCTGCATTTTTAAGAACAGAATTCAAGTCCGTAAAGGTAGCCAAAGTTAGTTCATGTAAGAATAACACCAGAGTCCAAAAACAAGCAGGGTTAGTAATAGAAATACGTTAAAAGTAAGAATAACAGGAGCACTGCACAGTCAGAAGCGGAGAATACCGACTGACCACTGAATAAAACAGTCGAACGAAACGATTTACTTACCTGCTATGCGCGGGCGCTTGTTCAAGGTCAACAGGTTTCTCTCTCTTTCACGCGCCCCGTTAGCATTCACGTGTTATCTTGCTTGAGGACTAATCGCACACAATGCCAGTATAATAAGCAACGGTCTGCAATTCAATCTCGCATAGGTACATAGAACTTTTATTACGCCCTCTAATAGTCGAAATACACTTATTATTATTTTTGTAACAGGTTTATTGTGTTATTATAATCCCATGTGGCTCTATGTGGTTAGAATTAGTGACTTTAGTAATATTTTAAAGTAATATTCTTTCACTCCTATTGAAAAACATTTAATAATTGAAAAATATTTGACATAATTAAATAAAACTTTTCGACGTAGCTGTACAAGAACCCGGTACATTTAATTTTTTTTATTATTTTTCTCGTTAGTTGTGTGTTATGACTAGAGATCGGATAATCGGATGCATATTAACCTAAAGTTGAGGTGTTGGCTAAGCATGGAGTGGGCTTTTGGATTGTAAAATCCCAAAATTCCGGTATCGGCCAATTTTGACTTCTGATTAAAGAATCGAACGTATAATTTGCTTAAGTTCAGATGTTAGTTAATATGGATTGCACTTATGTATCGAAAAAATCCCGGGATTCCGGAACGACAATTTTTAAGTTCTGATTTTGTAATCGAATGTTTTAGTTAGGTACTTGCGTTCAGGTGTTGGCTAATATGGATTGCACTATTGTATCAAAAAAATCCCGGAATTCCGGGATTCACAAATTTAGAGTGCTGATTATAGAATGGAATGTATAATTTGCTTAAGTTCAGATGTTAGTTAATATGGATTGCACTTATGTATCGAAAAAATCCCGGGATTCCGGAACGACAATTTTTAAGTTCTGATTTTGGAATCGAATGTTTTAGTTAGGTACTTGTGTTCAGGTGTTGGCTGATATGGATTGCACTATTGTATCAAAAAAATCCCGGAATTCCGGGATTCACAAATTTAGAGTGCTGATTATAGAATGGAATGTATATTTAGTTACGTTTAGGTTTTGGCTAATATGGAATGCACTTTTGTATCGATCGTCAAATTGTCGCGATTCCGGAATTGATAAATTAAGTATTTTTTGACTATTAGAGGGTAACTTTTTTTATCACTAAATTTTCACAGGGTGTTTTTCTCATGGAACAAATTTCACTATGGGATCAACCCTAAATCACGAAACATAAATCAGCTGTTTCATACATTTTGGTCGAGTAGGTATTAAACTTTTGTATCAAACATCGTAAATTTTTCGTGATTTCAGAGTTGGTCCCATAGTGAAAGCTGCTGAAAATGTAAATCCAAGATGGCGGCTGCGAATATTTTCAAATTTTTCGTCATGGGTTTCGTTTTTATGGTTTTCAAGGGTGTTAAAGCTGATAGTGACATGAAAATGTAAATCCAAGATGGCGGCTGCGAACATTTTCAAATTTTTCATCATGGGTGTCGTTTTTATGGCTTTCGAGGGCGTTAAAGCCGATAGTAACACTAAAATGTAAATCCAAGATGGCGGCTGCGAATATTTTCAAATTTTTCGGCATAGGTGTCGTTTTTATGCTTTTCAAGGGTGTTAAAGCTGACAGGTGCCATTAAAATATAAATCCAAGATGGCTGCTGCGAAAATTTTTAAATTTTTCGTCATGGGTGTCGTTTTCTTGCTTTTTGAGGGTGTTAAAGCTGACAGTGACATTAAAATATAAATCCAAGATGGCCGCTGCGAACATTTTCAAATTTTTCGTCATAGGTGTCGTTTTCATGCTTTACCAGGGTGTTAAAGCCGATAGTGACATTAAAATGTAAATGCAAGAAGATTGATGGTTTTTTAATTACTATCACACGTGTTTTCAGGTTGAAACGCGATACGCTGCGCTGACGCAGGGTTAGTTAACTAAGCATCAGCCAAGCGCCACGCATTTTGACTTCACTATCGACATTAGCACACTCCAAACCCATGAAAACAATTTATATTTTAACGCCACTATCGGCTTTCTCGAAAACCATGAAAACGACACACATGACGATAAGTTAGAAAATTTTACAGCCGCCATCTTGGATTTACAATTTAACGCCACTATCGGCTTTAAAACCCTCGAAAACCATGGGAACGACACCCATGACGAAAAATTAAAAAAAATCGCAGCCACCATCTTGGATTTACATTTTGACGTCAATATCGGCTTTAACACTCTCGAAAACCATGAAAACGACACCCATGACGAAAAATTTGAAAATGTTTGTAGCCGCCATCTTGGATTTACATTTTAACATTACTATCGATTTTAACACCTTCGAAAACCATAAAAACGACACCCATGACGAAAAGTTTGAAAATTTTGTAGCCGCCATCTTGGATTTACATTTTAACGCCACTATCGGCTTTAAAACCCTCGAAAACCATGGGAACGACACCCATGACGAAAAATTAAAAAAAATCGCAGCCACCATCTTGGATTTACATTTTGACGTCAATATCGGCTTTAACACTCTCGAAAACCATGAAAACGACACCCATGACGAAAAATTTGAAAATGTTTGTAGCCGCCATCTTGGATTTACATTTTAACATTACTATCGGTTTTAACACCTTCGAAAACCATAAAAACGACACCCATGACGAAAAGTTTGAAAATTTTGCAGCCGCCATCTTGGATTTACATTTTAACGCCACTATCGGCTTTAAAACCCTCGAAAACCATGGAAACGACACCCATGACGAAAAATTAAAAAAAAATCGCAGCCGCCATCTTGCATTTACATTTTAACGTCACTATCGGCTTTAACACTCTCGAAAACCATGAAAACGACACCCATGACGAAAAATTGAAAATGTTCGCAGCCGCCATCTTGGATTTACATTTTAATGTCACTTTCGGCTTTAACACCCTCGAACCTATGAAAACAACCCCACCGATATATTGACGGACCTTCCAGGGACATCCATTTTAAATCGGCAGCTTTGTATTTCTCGCGGGGACCACGTGTAACAAACGGAATATTTATGTGATCCCGATTTCCTGGTATTTTTAAATAAATAAAACTACATTTTATAAGAAGTCGTTTCCATACCATGTATCCGATTAGTTGTACATTCCCACATTTTCTGGAATCCCGGTATTTATATTAAGAAAAAAAATATTAAGAAGCCGCTTCCATAGTTTGTTAGCCAAATATTAACTTTAGGTAAATATGCATCCGATTATCCGATCACTAGTTATGACCTATCACAAAAATAATATCTCATGTGTATTGGTCATTAGGCCCAATTTGTCGCATTGTCCTTTACTTCCTTAATAAATTTTATTGTTTGATGTACACACAAAACAGGTTAGTGTATTATTATTTATTTATTTATTTATAACAGCTTAAACTACCATTACAGGGTTTTACCCTAATGCGGCAGTTAACCCGTCGCGCGCTAATTAGCAGACACAATTGAAATTCTATTGTTATCTGTACACATGGTGTGCAATCGACATTTTAAGAGTTAAGAAGTTAAACTAATAACCTAAGCTACATATTTACAATAATTAAATTATAAAAAATTAAAACTAACAACATTATTAAATTATTACACCATTCAAATCACGAAAACATAGTATACCATAATTACTTACGTCACATAGTACAAACTTATCAGTACAACATAAACACAAACTTACTTTACTTACAGATTGAAGAAAAAATTAAGTATTATTTTGCTTGTAGCATAATATAAATAGTAATACCCTTGCGAATTCACTCACACAACATGCAAACACATCAATCTGAGTTTGAAGGTCATTGATGGTACGAATAGCTCTGGTAAGGGGTGCCTTGGCAAGCAGGTTAGTTCTGGCTGTAGGTACCAGTAGCAGTGGCGGGCTGCGCCGCCTCCAAACGTAGCGGTCAGGCACCCACAGACTCAAGCGCTGCAATACTCCCGGGTTACTCTCCACTCCACGTAGCACCTTCATCAAGTAGGCAACCAGCGTAAACTCCCGTCGGACATGCAATTGGTGTAGTATTTTATTAATATTATTTTCTCAATAAAGTCAAGATTTATGACATTAAATTGCTAGCAAAGCCAATTCTGCACCTTGGTGATTTTGAGCCATATCCATCTGTCTAGTCATTACTCAACTATGTTGGGGTCGGCTTCCAGTCTAACCGGATGCAGCTGAATACCAGTAATTTACATGGGGCGACTGCCTATCGGACCTCCACGACCCAGTTACTGACGATAGCCCTTGGTAAGACTGGTTGCCAGACTTTCGGGCTTCTGACGACCCGTAACTACTATTTTGTGACGTTAAATTGACGTAGGGTGTCAATTTGAGTAATCAGCTGTAATTATTTACTATATTTACGTGAAAATCCCGTCTTCAAAACTTTAATTTTTAATGCTCAGAGGGCAGTAGCTTCGTTTCCATAAATCTTGTCTAATCCCTTTTGGTTTAACGCCGCCGCCGCTACCAGACGGAGGGTTCCTAAGCTACTGAATATTTTACGAATTGTTGGTGCTTTTCTTGTGTTAATTATTGGCCACTGCATTGGCTTTTAGTAATTATTTAAAAATTCTAGTAACGTCTCGAGGCTACGCTGAAGTGCGTTTGTATCCACATAGGTAACACAAAATGAGACTAATTATTTTATGACGTCAAAAATATGTAGCAAAAAGCTATTTAAAAAAAAAAAAAACAACCTTCTTCCAAAAAATCACTACAGAGTGAAAAATAACTTTAATTTTGGAAGTCGGTGTCTTTAGATCTGTATTTTAGTTTTTTGCCACCGAGTTCCGAAATTTTTCATTTTGTAGTGTTTGTGGAAATCGCTTGTTTTTTTTTTTGTAAAAAAACTTTTTATTTTTCACTTTTTAGGTAGGTACCCCACACCATTTCGTATATCACTACTTGCTATGTACACAACAGTGAGTGGAACTATTAGAACATCATCAAGATACACACAAAGTGGATTAAATACGTACTATCGTAGCTAACTCAAAAACTACCAAAGCAAAGTTTATACAATTTATATGGAACCACCTCTGAAGTATGACCTACCAAACAAAAAAAGAATCATCAAAAATCATTTCATAATTGGTGGAGTAATCGGAGTAAACAAACATACAAAAAAAAAACATACAGTCGAATTGAGAACCTCCTCCTTTTTGGAAGTCGGTTAAAAATAATGTTCGGTAATCCTGAATTCTATACAAAGAAGAAATGGAGAGAATTACAAAATGGATTTTCCTCGCTTCTCCATAATTATCTACTCCTAGATTTGGGGATCTGAACTCCAGGCAGATTTAATGAGATTCAAACAGTGCGCTTGTCACGAACCTTCATTATAATTGGAATTTGTGCTATTTGCCTTCTATAATACATTCTTCATGAAATTATCTTTATTAATATATTTTATACGCAGAAATACAATATTGAGATACTGTTTTCTTGCAGATATTAAGTTTATTCAGGTGATTCTTTTTATCTTTGTTTCTTGAGGCTGTGTTTTACCGGAGGGACGTCGTTTCGAGTCATTCATCATTCTGAATTTTACTAAGCTCTGAAGATCCGGACAAAAAATACAGTCTATTGTAGACATAGCCACAGCGTAAACATAATGATATTTTCTCGGAATCAGGATAAAGCAGTGTTCGTGAGTGGGTTTTTCATGGAAGCATTTTTTTTAGTGTTGTTTTTATTAGGTACCTACATTAATTTGTAAAAGGTCAAAGAGCCTATGACGGCATTTACATCGCCACATGCGAACTACGCATCAAACTGACGTCACGCAAAATCCTGCATCGCGCAGAGTTTACCGCGCGACTGGTACAACATCCCGACATCAACCGTCGGGCAGTTGTCCACCAGACACAACACCCGTCTGGTCGGAGGATTCCCCGTTTTTTATGGAGGATGAATGACACCCTATCACTCATACCTCCATAAGGCAAATAAATTACATGTACAAATTACATACTGTTTTTAAGAAAGGTTAGAGCATGCATTTTATATGGAAAATCTTTTCATAATCATAATTGACTCACTAAAATAACAATACTCCCATAACAATTCACTACTGCACATGGTTTTAGACATAAAAAAATCAATCACGAACTTAAATCATTCATTAGTAGGTGTGCCAGTTTCAAGGGAACACAATCAATTAAGAACCCTCTCGAGGGTACAATGGGTGGCTTCATCGCAATCAGAGATCTCATTCAGAAAACATTTTACAGATCTTTTTATAAGTAAGTCTATTCTGTTTCACTGACGCTTTTAGATTTGGGAAAAATACCATTTAAAGTATTAGGTACTTTTCCAAACAATTCTAGATTTTGTCCAGTCTAATCTTCTTTGCGGTTTTTTGTCGTAGGTAGGTACATACATATAAGCTACAAAACATATAAAAGTTCTTAGATACATTTATTTATGAATTCCATATATAATTTGGGTGCTTAGGTTACGATGTAGAACTACTGCAAAGTAAATGCAACCGGGATCAATTCGTGTCTGTAAATATTAGTGCAGCGAATCATAAAGTTCTTGGTTTATGTCTTGAAACCTTAGTAGTTTAGAAGTCATCTCATAAAACGCAGCTCGACATGTCCTACATATTTACATTTTAGGAAAGCAGTTTTAAATATCGCACACTCACTACACACCCACACACCCTCACATGTACCCACACACACCCTCTCTCTCACACACACACACACACACCCCCACACCAACACACCCTACTATGCTGTTTAATTAATTATTTGTTATTCCTTATTCCTTGTCTTAAATTGTTTTTATCCCAACATTTTCATGAATAATTTGTATTAATGTGACATGTCCGTGTAGTTTGGAGGCCGGGAGACCTGTCACACAGGTATTCCTAGTACAGGCTCCAGTCTCCACAACATCAATGTATTTATGTATACACAAATTATGTATTCTAGTAAGTTTTACAAATATCAAGCTAGTAGGTAGCCAAACGGAAATTCACTATGTATATAAGTACCTTGCGGGGTTATAGTGCCATATTTATAACGATCGTAGCAGGTGGCGTTCTGTAGCTTCTGCTTCTCCTCATGGAAGAAGGCGTGAGTTTATGTATGTAAAGTAACGTTGAATACACGGATTAGAAAAAAAAGAAAGACTCCGCGCCACGCATATCGAAAGTGAAGCACAGTAAGTATGCCGGGCCCGTTTGTACAAACATGCGCCCCACGCACACATTTACATCATAGAATGCCGACCGCCATTATGTGACATGACGGCGTCTTTCTCAAATCACGCACACATAGATCGGTAAGGTCTTTCGATACGCGTGGCGCTGAGTACTTCTTTTTTTTCTAGTCCGTGGTTGAATACTTATAATTACGTTATTTACGTTCAATATTTATAATTTTACATTCTTCTAGACATCGACATCGGTCCTGGGTCCTATCAATTCCCAGGTCGGCGTTATTGGGTTTTTCCACGAGGAATTTGTCAGAAGCAGCCCGGAGTCTGAATTTGTGCCTGGTTGATGGCAATAGGCTCGCTCCCTATTACATGGGACTTAAAACATAACTGGAAAGAGTTGAATGAACCAGGTACTCAAACTCAAAGCATTTATTTCAATTAAACCAATTACAGGCACTTTTGAAATGTCAAGGGGTCGGTCAGTCAAAAAGATGAAGCTAGGCGCCCATTCCAAAGCATAGTAGGTACCTATGGAGAAGAACGGGCAAGAAACTCCACGGACACTCTTTTAAATCAAGATATGGTTACAAAATAATGGTTACATCATTCATGTTGAAATTTTACATGTGAGAACGATGCAGAACGTTAAAAGCGTCCTTAAAAAAAAACAATTCAAATATTTAAATTAAATTAAAATAAGCCGTGGCCGCTAAGGTATGACCAGCCTTCACTGACAGCGCTTGTTCACGAACCTGACGCATGGATTAGCTAAATGATCCAATACGCGCCACTATCAGCGAGACATTAGAGTGAGCGTCACATACTCTCAGCCGCCAGGGCATATTCAAGTCAAACAAAGACGTACCCAGTAAATGGTAGCTTTAGAGTATGTACATAGTACTCACACATGTACCATGTACCTACAATAAGTACACCTCTGTATAACCCTCCGGGGATAGCAGGCGTGATCACAGAACAGATACTTTATCTGTTCTGTGGGCGTGATGTTATGCTTTTGCCCGCGGCATTGCCTGAGTGGAGGTCGGAAATTATCACACGGGAACGTACTACTTAGATAAAAAGTATCCTATGCCCTAATCCAAGTCATGGTCTACCCATGTACCAAATTTCATCTAAATCCGTTCAGTCGTTTTAGCGTGAAAGCGTAACAAACAATTTCATATTTATAATATTAGTTATTCGCCTCTGAAAACTACGGCTGTAATTACTATATTAATATAGTTAGTAATTATTAATCTATCAATTCAGACTGAATTGATAGATTTTGCTGTAAACAAGTCGAGTAATCTCACAGGACCTTCAGAAAAGTCCTTAATCGGGTATTAACCTTTTTACCCAACCGCAATTTGAGGTTCATTCAGAGGCTTTTTTTAGGACATACTCGTAATAGGGTTCAGGACAAACAAGTGCCAACCAGCGTAATTTCAGTAACTCAAAGTGAACTCTAAAATTAATGCCTTTATAATTTGAGCCGACTCATTTTCCATCGGCTGTAGCGCAAATAGCAACATAATTTCTGCGACTCACGTTGAGCGGCGTAATTTACACTACATCTGCCTGCTACGTCTTAGACATTTCCACATTTGCTTGACTAGGTCCTATAGTTTCTCTGAGGACACATAATATTTGCTATACAACATGTCTCAGAATTGATGGCATAATCGTTTAAGGGGGTCATTGTACTCATCATTATGTTTGTGTGCAAAGTAATGCACCACAAAATTGACTGCCCACAAATATTGCACACCTTTAATTTCCGTGCCCCTCAAGAATTCCTCGCAGTGCAATAACACCACTCTGCCCTCCGCAGAGAAGAACGGTCCTAGGCGCTAATTCCCCCTATGCAAGGTTCTGCAAGGTGGTAAATAGCTGCAGTCTTTCTTTATCTCACTCAAAGGAAATGTGTTATGAATTGTATTGTATTGTTAGAGTAATTATTTAGACCTTTAGATAAGTAATTTAAAAACTAGAATGATATTATAAAACTTTGTACAACTTCTTTATGCATGCAGAGTTTACCTGTAAGTGATTGTTGCACTGTTGCATATAAATTGTTGCACTGTTGCATATAATCACTGTTGCATATAATCAATTATGAACAACTTTTACTATGGGACCAAATATGAAATCGTGAAAAAAAAAACAGCTGTTCAGTATCTACATTATTTTATCTACATCAAACTCTTCAAAATGAGCAGCTGATTTTTTTTGCGATTTCAGGTTTGGTCTCATAGAATTTGTACAATGACCCCTTAAGCGGTTGTGCCATAAATTCTGGGACATGTTGTATACAGAGCGATTGGTTTGAGAAGCGATTGACCAACGCTTCAAGACGATCAGTTCTGAGACAGTAAATATACACCAAACTGTTGGCAGTTAACCAAGTAAGTACCTAAATAGTTCAGTTCAACGGTTTCACAACTGTATCTCGTAATTTTTAAACCCCTCGAGTGTAGAGAGACAGAAATAAATGCGACCCCAATCTCAGGCAATAAAGGTTCCGTGAAAGTTACACCAACGCAAATGTCTTGGTGTTCCAAAAGAATTCAATTAGACGGGATTTTCAGGCCATATACCTATCTGTCTGAAGTTTGTTTAATGGGGGTAATGAGATATTTAAATGGCGGTGTAATTTAAATAAGGATCGTATATACTCGTACAAAAATAAGATGGAAGTTGCTGTGTTACAACATCCTCATATTATACTTACCTACTCTTTACTTTTAACTCATGTAAATTGTAAGAAAACTAAAAATGTAAGCTTCATTGCTTGTATTTTCTACACTGACGTGAAACGATTTTGAACAACAGCTAGCAGTTAAAAATATTTTGCCATTTGTAAAACTATACAGGGTTAATGGTAATTCGACGTATATCCGTCAGGGGTTGATAAGGGGGCCAGAATACAACAAATTGAACCTCCCATATGTATGGCCGAAATTCAATAGTTTTCGAGATAATTGAATTTTAAGAGTTTTTCGATATTTACCCAAAATTTGATATTAATTCCAAATAAAAAAAAATGCATATTTAAATGGGTACCATTAAAAATGATGTTGTAGCTGGCACTTTAATTAAGCTATTGACATAATTAAAACTACTTTTTTTTGACAAAATAATTAAAATAATGAGCGATTTAAGAATAATATCTTATTAATATTTTCATTTTACGCTTCAAAAATGTTGTCTCGTCACAGAAAATACTATGACATTAATCGTACAAATAACTAAAACAACTTGCCTATTCTGTAAGCTTTCCAAAAAGGTATAAAAGTAAATTTTAAAATACATAATTGTTATTTATAATTATTATGTCGTCGTAAGGGGTATCCTTACGACGTTGTGCGTTATTTAAGTTACACCTTGTATACAAACAAAGAAAATAAATACATAAGCGAGTTACAATGGTTTTTATTTCAATTTTCAAGATAATATTTACACTATTTAAAATGTTAACAGTCTAAGGGATAATTATTCAATCGTCACATAACTTTTATTTATGGAATGGTGGTTTTGCAGCTTTTATATAGAAAATACTCGTACTTATGTCAAACTCATATTATTTTATTCTTCGGATAAAAGTTATCTGACTGAAAAATCTGCCCTTAAAATAATAATATAATCAAGTAAATATAAAAAAGAGGGGAAATAAATAAATAGCGAGTTACATAATTTTCCGTCAATCATGTTACTATTTTACAAAGTGTCCACAATCACAAAACGGAGCACCTAATTAGATTTAGTGAAGTTATTTCATTGGAAAAAAAATTGAGCTCGTCAAGGAACCGCTAACTTAATATTCCAGTCGTATTGCTAAAGAAAGCTTTTTATGTTTTAGGTTTCACATTTTTACAAAATGAAGTACTTTTTTTAAGACTCAATCTCCTTTCATACCAAAACCGGCCAAGTTCGTGTTGGATCACGCACAATGAAGGGTTCCGTAGTTGAAAATAATTTATGCCAAAAATAAACTTTGTGGTTGAAAAACATATTCTCCCATACATTGATAAACGTCACGGTCAACTCCAACTGCAAAGTTTGTAACCCCAAAAAAAAAACATTTTTATGTGATAAATTTACAAATTAACTATTTTCGGACTTTTTCTTTTACTCTTGTACTGTGAGACCTGAATTCTTGCCAAATTTCAAGATTCTAGGTTAACGGTAAGTAGACCCCCCCCCTGTAGATTTAGATTTACTTGCGAGTATCAAAATAAGTCACATAAATGACCGTATTTTTTTATTGCGTTGACTTAGAAGCTTGATTTTTTTAGAGCTCTGAGGGGGGGGGGGGGGGGGGTATTTGATATTAATTTCAACTTGATACCTCCACGCGTTCCTTAGAGAAAGGGTCTTCACAGACTGACAGACAGACAGACTGACAGACGGACAACGAAGTGATCCTATAAGGGTTCCGTTTTTCCTTTTGAGGTACGGAACCCTAAAAAGTCCTTTTTTTATAATACCACCTTAATACTTAGTAGGTACTTCGGTAAATAAGAGACAACGCTAAAAGGTTTAACATGAAAACAAAGGCATGGTTGTTCACTTCATAGTTCTATTCTTCGCAGAATCTTTTCAGAGAGTACCATTTTGTATAGGTTCACAGAAGCTCTCGTTTCTCGTTTAGGATTAGCAGACAAAACGTAACTAAGTTGAGAAACGTAATTTAAGTGCTGAAAGAGCATGATGATTCAATACATTTCAGTACGCGATCCACGACTCACAGTATGGAGTGTTACGTCAATAAAAAGTTGAGAACGAGGGCTTTCGACTTAAGATTCCACTTCCGAATTTTCAACTCCCACCTCGAGAAGCAACGAACAAGGTTCTTTCTTGCATTCGTATTTCGTTATTTATTACTTTTTCATAACTCCTCAGAAGCCCTCGAGGTTTCTGTCAACAGATTGTGAAAGATTGTTATGTCGAAAGGTAGGTCGTAGATGGCACTCGAACTGCGAACGGTTCAATGAAACTGCGTTCACAGCTTCTACGAAAGCCACGTCGAGGCTTTAGACCTTTTATAAGTGCCATTTAAGTGCTCGCTTTTTTAATGCCTCCTTTTGTATTGTTCTACGTGAAGTGTTGCGCGTACATGCGGATTATGCATCTGATTAGTGTACAGAAAATTTTTCAACGGGATTCTAAAATGTATCTGGTTATGTTAGGATTAATTTATTTCAAAAATGCTTTCTTTAATCGAATCCTCATCAATCTGCCTAGCCTTTTCCCAACTATGTTGGGGTCGGCTTCCAGTCTTACCGGATGCAGCTGAATACTAGTATTTTACATGGAGCGACTGCCTATCTGACCTCCACAACCCAGTAACTGGGTAATACGATACCCCTTAGTAAGACTTAATAGCATCTTCATAAAAGCTTATATTTAATCGGTATATCTCCCTTATGTTTCCATATTAAAAAGTCTAAGATTTCTATTGCAAACTGACTAAACTTTACAGTGGAATCTGTCGGCCCTCGTGCCGCGTTGACTTCATTTTTATTCGTGACATGGGAATATAGAAAACATAAAGAGAATTTCCTGCTGATAGTATTTATATTATAGTCGTAACCTCAAATCAAAAAGGATTCCTGGGCAGGGGCTTGATACCGCTATGATGTACATGTACAGAGTACAATCCTCAGGTGGCAGGCGTATCGAATCCCTCTCTAACCTGTAAACATAAAATTAGAAAAATTTAGAATAATCGATCGTAAAATTAAACTATAAAATATGATTTTTAGTTCAGAGGCAAATATTTCGTTTCTTTCAGCATCCTTTTGTAAAGATATTAATTAAGTAGGTACATGAATTTTTTAGAAGTTTTTCCGTGAAAATCTTTCGCCACTGGCAAGTAAGAATTGTTTAGTTTTAATGACTTATTATAATAATATACTAGCTGACCCGCCAGACGTTGTCCTGAAATTTCAATTTCTTTTTTTTCCTTTTTTTTTTTTAAAACCAACTCAGTAAAGAGGAGAATACAGTTAAATAAATACAAATCGGTCAAGCCGTTTTCAAGTTAAGTAGGTTTATGGCGTGACCAAGGGAAATAGGGATTCATTTTTATATAATAATAAAGATTTAAAGGTTATGCTCTTATTAAGTCCAGATATTACAAAGGTACACAATTATGTGATTACCTCGAAAGAATAATTATGTGAACTCAGTTTTAATAGCCAACTGTAATTATTTACAAAGGAAGAAATAAGCCGATGTCAGGAAACCCGACCCGAGGCCAAATTTAAACAGGATAACTCACATCAAAAGTGTCTAAGGATAAAGCACGTTTTTGCTAGTTGCTAAAAATTTGGTTTTTTAGTAACTAGCAACATACTTTTTAATAAATTTCGTCATTTGAAAAGGGAATAGTTTTTGAATTTCGGTCAAAAGATGAAAATCTTATATCAAGTCGTATTCTTCCTCCTCCAATGCAAAATACAAATGTATTCTTCCTGCAATGGTTTTGAGGTCAAATCAGTTAAGTTTTATGCCATACTTCTAAATGGAAAAACACTAAGTGTGGAGTACATGCAAAATAACGATATTATGGGGTGAATACGTCATTTGACCCGAGAAGAAATGATCAGAGCCTTGGGAATGTTGGAAGCTGCTTGTCAGCAACGCGCGTGCTGTGGCAACCGCTTTGGGCACTACGCAGAGTATTTATAAGTCGACTTTGGACACGTTGCCGCATCACTAGCAGTGTGGCAGAGTGACATGGAGGACGAGCTCGCATCACCAAGCAGACAGGATCATTACATCACTGCTCGACGAAATCGAACAATGACCGCAATGATGTTGGTTACGAGGCTTCATAGCTCTTCAGGAATGCTAATAAGCGATCAAACCATAAGAAATCACTTATGGGTTTATCGAGCCGCTACGTGAACCACCTATTGAGCCCCGCAATCGCAGAGCCCGATTACAATGGGTTCGTGAACACAGAAATTGGGCAGAAGATCCACTCATCTTCTTCGTTTTGTTTCGTTTTGTATGTTTTTCTGACGAATCTTGCTTTGGCGTGAGGCCAGATACTAGGCTTACACGGTATTGGAGGATTCCTGGACGCTAAGAATGTTTAAAATCATACTAGGAAATCCATGCATACAATGGTGGAACAATGATATGGGCGGGTATTTGGATCTGCGGAAGAACCGAACTGATTTGGATCAGAGGCAATCTCAATGCACAATTTACGCGGAAACTATTGTATAAGATGTTGTCATGCCTTTGCGGACCCAATTTCGCTTCTGCTTATGCATGATAATGCACGTCCACACACTGCTAGAGTCGTTGCAAACACACTTGCCGCAGCTAATAT
This sequence comes from Cosmia pyralina, assembly GCA_946251885.1. NCBI lineage: Eukaryota > Metazoa > Arthropoda > Insecta > Lepidoptera > Noctuidae > Cosmia > Cosmia pyralina. Next base: position 16,181,374 of record OX276352.1, on the reverse strand, counting down.
CACTGTCCGTCATAGCCTGCTCAATTGCCAGACTCGAATCCCATTGATCACGCATAGGATATGCTTCAAAAAAGAACTCTGCCAAATATGAATCCGCCACACAATGGACACACCAGAAAATCTTTTTCGCCTGTTACAACGGACGTGGCCGGCCATTCCGAAACGACATTTGGATGAACTCATATTGAGTATGTCGAATCGATTGTGTTATACGCGTTAATGGCGGAAACACAGACTACAATTTTTTTTATTTTACGCAATAAAAACCTTTAAAAACTTTTATCAATTCTAATCAATAGTCAATAGTCTTTTTATCAATTTTAATGTTAAGAAAAAAAGGTGTTCAGCAAAAATCGCGAAGTCTTTATTAATGCAAAAACAGAGAGTACTTCGTCGATCTACACATAAAACATTTTATTTAATCGATCTATATACCTAGACATTTTTATTTAATTTCAATATGGCAATAAAATATTTAAAAAAAAATATCTTGATCCCTAGACACTTTGATGTGTTATGTTCAAACTAGTCCTGGCACATTTCTAGTATAATATTAAAGTGAAAACAACAACAACAACAACAACAGGGGCTAGTGTGAATCTTTAGGTTAATTCGCGTAATCGAGTCTGGTTAAACCACGCTGGGTTCGGTGCATTTCATTCATTCATTCAAATAAAATAAGTAACGAAGTCAAAACTGTACATTGAATATTTTTCAAAAAAACTTATTGCTACGAGGTGTGAAAATAAAACATGCCGAAAATAAAATAGTTTTTAGAATTTTCGTCCGTTTGTCTATCTGTCCCGGATTGGCGCAAAAACGACTTTGGCACATAGATGGATTAACACATAGGGTACTTTTAATCCCGGTAGTATGTTCCCGTGGGACATTTACCGTCATCCACATGAGCGAAGCCGCGGGCAAAAGCTAGTATCAAAATGTGATAAATAACGTGATTTCATACGACGTGCCTGCTACTTTATCTACGGTTTATTGCAATGCAGTCGGCATTGCAATAAAATCGCAGTGTGTTTATGCTTGCCCGAGAGTTAGAACTTGGAAAATAGTGCGACCAACCGGTGTAGTTTGATAACAACGATTTTTGCAAATGGGACATTAGTAAATTCGAAGATAGTACTGGTTATCTGAAATGATACAATAAAAAAAAAAACTTTATTCAGTTCAGAAAAAAAAACATGGTACAATATTTAAAAAAAAACTAGTACTTATCAGATATATAGGACCCTTAAGCCGTGTACACACGAACGAACAAAAACATGGTGAATACGAACATAGAACACTTTATGTTCAAAAGGGTCCTGAGTTTCTTCAAATGTTCCGTGATCGATGTTCGTGTTCACCATGTTTTGTTCGTTCGTGCGTACACGGCTTTATGTGCTAGATTTTTACAAACTACCTGGACCCTGCACTAGGATTCCCTGTGTCGTGGGATCCAGTCTCTTCCCAAGTAAAGCAAACATTTTCATTTATTATGGTGAAGTACTTAGTTAATTTGAAATGATAAATAATAATAAAGTTAAAATAATGGTATTCAGCTGCATCCGGTTAGACTGGAAGCCGACCCCAACATAGTTGGGAAAAGGCTAGGCAGATTGATGGTGAAGTACTTAGTTAATTTGAAAAAAAAAAACAAAAGAATGAAACAATCATAAAAAAAGAAACTTATGTAAGTACCAGTACAAGATGGTTTGATGACGAGAGGTGTGAGTGCTTTTGGGTTTGAGTGTGTGTGAATAGTGGAATTATTTATTAGGTACAAATAAAAATAAAAAGTGGGTATTAATTCCTTAATTCCGAACATCCATATTATATCACCAGTCTCTCCACTATTCCAATGCTTATTTTACGGTGCATACTGGATAGGCTCTTTATCCCCTCCGTATCCTAAGGGCATGTCTTCCCTACCATTACCGCGCCCCCCGGTATACTCCTTGATATGCAATGGTCTCTGTTGCACCATGTAACATGAGGCAACAGGGGCTAGTGTGAATCTTTAGGTTAATTCGCGTAATCGAGTCTGGTTAAACCACGCTGGGTTCGGTGCATTTCATTCATTCATTCATTCAACTCCAAAACTCAAACGCCACTTTTACTTAACAAAACTTTAACGATTCCTTTTGCTCCTAATAATAAAAAAAAAATAAATAAAAATAAAAATCGTTTATTTTCAGGCGTCGACGGCCCATAGTAATCAGTACAAACTTAAAAAACTATGTTAGTAGTAACACTTAAACACACATGAGTACAACAATAAAAACACAAATACACACTAAAAATACAGCCAAGATAAGAGGAGGAAGATTTATCAAGTCCCATGTCTGACATGCAGTTTGATAAATCTATCCATTGTAGGCCCTTCTAGCCTTTCTGCAAATCCATTGCTTCATTTCGTATGGTTGAAAATTTGGTCTGCTCGACGGTGTAAATAACTCAATGAACGTTGTTGAACTGTCAAAATGAAACGTTTGCTTTTGTAAGTGTGTTACTCAATTACTCAATTACCCCGCAGTGTTATTTTAATTCTAGAAATACGTTCGTGGAACATAGCCGAATATTGAAATGATTAGGGACTGCTTTTTTTTATTTCTTTCTTTTGTTCTTTGTAGGTTCAAACGAAGATACGATTGTTTCATCTTCGCATCAGCCTTAGGCTAGGCAAGGGCGAGCGGCATTTGCTTAGATCTTTTTGGATACGGAACATAAGCACAGAAAGAAGAAGCCAATGTTGTTAAAAACAAAACATATTTTTGCAAATAAGTTAGGTTTGAATTTAATTTACTTATATGGATTAATGGTACCTCATAATACAATTTGAAGGACATACTTTGTATTGGTGAGATCTGGAACATATTTTTCGAAGCTTGACTTTAACACTGACCGTATAACAAAGATTTCCATTCTTTTTCTGTTAATAAACCGCCACGGATTACAGACCTAACCCTCCTAAAACACAGACAGTCGCTTCATCCGAGATAAACCCTTTAACATAGACAGACAATTGTCCTACATATAGAAGTAGAACAATTGTACACAGTGGTTCGCCGCAAATGTCCGCGATGGTACCTATGTGAACCACTTTTCGACCTTATTACTAAGGTAATAAGGTTGAAAAGTGGAAATGCACAGCGCAAATGTCTGCGATGGAACGTGCAAATACTTGGACTTACATTTGGCGACCCGCCCTGCTTCGCACGGATGCAACCTACTGGTATGGCGCCATGTCAAGAAATCGAGATTTCAAGAAATATATTAATGTACTAGCTGTGGCCCGCGACTTCATCTGCCATCCACGGTCTACCCATGCGCCAAATTTCATCCAAATCCGTTCAGCCATTCTAGCGTGAAAGTGTAACAAACAAACTCACTTTCGCGTTTATAATATTAGTTAAGTTTGTCCACCGCACCGGGAACGGGACGTCATCGAGAACATAGATGACGGTACCATCGCCATAGTAAATTTCTTCGACACCGTCATTTGTTTTACCGTAGACGTCCCGTTCCCGTTCCGTTGTCCGTTTGTGCGAAGGACAAACAGTGAAACTCCCGAAGTAAATTCTCTAAATCATGGTAATGACCGCATCAAAATCCATTGTGTAGTTTAGGAGAGCTAAGCGGCCACACAGACAGACACGACAAACGACTTTGTTTTATACTGCTATATGAGTAGATAATAATTATCATGTAACAGATGACATGTGACATGTTTGTAATGTGTATCATGTATCATGTGTATGTTTACTCTATAAATGAATTTATAAATAATGTTAAATAATTTGTTTTAATTTAATGTGACGATAACTGATTTTTTTTTTAGCATTAAACACCAAAATTGTAATGTCTCAACCACTGACTTTAAGACCAACACTGTACCAATACTTATTGCAAATAAATGATTATGATTATGATGTGTCGAAATACGATATTTGATATTATTCCTAATCAACAAAATTTAAGTTAAGGACGCTGTTACAAATGGGTAGTCAAATCATTACTTTTTACACAAAAGTATGTTTAATAAATAAAATGCTTTGCATTCTTTAATTATTTTTTTTCATGATGTGTGTTGCATGGTACGATTCTGAACTATAAATATAATTTTAGATAGGTAAATTTTCTCAATAAATGTACCGAAGTAAAAAATTTCACTTCGCTACATTTATTGAGAAAATGTTTCTTAAAAAAAATATATTTATAGTTCAGAATCGTACCTTGCACATCTATCAACAATTCGACCAAAAAATATTTTTAGAATGCAAAACATTTTATTTAATAAGCATACTTTTGTGTAAAAAAGTAATGATTTAACTACCCATTTGTAACAGCGTCCTTAAAGACGTAACACGAAACATCACAAGTGTTATGAAGCTAAACACCAACATACTATAAATTTTCATCCGTGAATTCGCTTCGCGGGAAATTCGTACTTATCATACGATACAAGTAAATTTAACTAAAGAGAAACGAACCGTTGTGACTGGCCACAAAGTTATACAAGCGAATAAGTCACATGTGAAATTAAATGAATAATTTACGAGTATTTGTGCAATAAAATCCTTTTGCTTATATTTTATTCTTTACCATATTTTGAATTTCATGGAATTCAGTAAAACATTTATTTGATAAGTGAATATGTGGTTGAATATTTATTAAATCTACTACGTACTTAATCAAGATATAAAAGACATTGCGAAAACATTGCAAAAGTTTCGCCGCAAATAAATGGGCTACGCTGCTACGCAACAAGCTCAGCGTAGCGGTTTCGTAGCAGTCTCGTAGAGCCAGGCAATGACCATTTATTTTCTTCCGTTGCGAATTGCCCTGCTCTAGACTTTCACATTGAGCGCCCTTACCAGACTGATATGTCACTAGCCTTAAAAGATAGCACAGATTTCTTTACTTGAAGATAAATTAATATTTTGTTATTTAAATTATTCCAAAAAATACCAATCCAGTCAAGTGAAGGCAGAACTGCAAATAAAGTAAAGTTTAAAACATTCTAGTAAGTATATAGTTGGTACACTAGTTCCTCAATTATATTTAAAAATTTGGAGGATTTTGTACATTGAATAGCGACTTATTCTTTCGACGTCTATTCTAACAGAAAAAGTTCGAAATATGCAGATAAACAATGTTATTGATAATAATGCTATCTAGTTTTCTAGATAATGGTCTGGTCAGTATGCATTATTTATGAAGCGATCTATTCCCATTTTTATTGACATGTTTTTTAACCGACTTCAAAAAAAGGAGGTTACTCAATTCGACCGTATATATTTTTTTTATGTGTGTTCGCGGATAACTTCGTCGTTTATGAACCGATTTTGATTATTCTTTTTTTGTTGGAATGGAACATATCCCAAGGGTGGTATCATGATAAGGTAACCAGGATCTGATGATGGCATCTTAGAGAAATCGAGGGGAACCTTCAAATTTTATAGGCACACCTATAGCGATTTGGGTATTTTTTATAGTAACTCGTATATTTGCTCCCGGAAAGCACCATTTGGTGAAGTGGAACTGATGGGGAAGACCACATATGGCCATCGGAACTACTCAACAATACGTACTTCACAGCAGTTAACATTAGGCTATTGTAAGTTAGATAAATTACAGACTGACCCATTAAAAAGTAAAAAATAAAAAACTTTATTACAAAAAAAAAAAAAACAACCGACTTCCAAAAAAATACTACAAAGTGAAAAATAACTTTAATTTCGGAAGTCGGTGGCAAAAACTAAAATACAGATCCAAAGACACCGACTTCCGAAATTAAAGTTATTTTTCACTTTGTAGTAGGTATTTTTTTGGAAGTTGGTTGTTTTTTTTTTGTAAAAAAGTTTTTATTGTAATTTAATTAAATGTGGAATGTGGAAACATGTTAAATGTATTTTGATTTTTTATTTCATGTAAACTATGCCTATTAAATAATCGTAAATGTAGTTTTAGTAAGAAATTCACTATTTTTAGAAATTAAGTTTAGGCTCTTGCAATGCCGCCAGTCTCTTGGGCACTTTATCAGTCGACAGCAATGCGGAGGAATTTTTCGACGCCTTATTTTAGTTTTTTAACAGTTTTAATTAGTTTAGGATATTATATTTGTAGCTTAATTATACTCTTTATGTGTACCTAACATAAAAAAAATATTTTTTATAGGCTCTTATATAAAAAGTATAGGCTCTTAAAGAGCATATTATACCATAACAACCGTCATTTGTACGTAATATATTCTAAAACGAAATGTCAACCTGTACGTCAAACTCTGTATGTTTTTGGATAAATAAAGATTTTTTTTTATTTTTTTTTTTTATATACGTCATATGTACATGTAAGGGTTTCTACCTTTAGATTTCAATAAAAAGTGATTTATAATAACACATTTTCTGAAATTAAATACACACATTTGACTACCTTCTAACGGAGGTAATGGAAAAATTGCGTCCCCGTTTCCAAGTACCTATCTACGTATTGAATTCTAATTACTTATACCTACGTCAGTTACCTATTCATTTCTTTTTTCGTTAAGGTTGGTTAACCGAAACGGAAAAATGAACCACTCTAGCAATTTCGTTTGACCTATTTTATAAATTCGTTTTATTATCGAAGCGTGTCGATTTATATTTTACACACGACGTTGAATTAATATCGTCCGTGTGGTTCCGAGGAAAGAATAACCATTTTTATGTGTTTTAAGGCACATATCAGAGTAGTTTGCATAATTTTAACTATGGCAATCTTTAGTCATCATCTGCCTAGCCTTTTCCCAACTATGTTGGGGTCGGCTTCCAGTCTAACCGGATGCAGCTGAATACCAGTATTTTACATGAAGCGACTGCCTATCTGACCTCCATAACCCAGTGACTGGGTAATACGATACCCCTTGGTAAGACTGGTTGTCAGACTTTCGGGCTTCTGACGACCCGTAACGACTGTCAAAGATCCACGAATGACAGCAGGCACCAACGGCTTAAATGTGGTTTCCGAGGCACGGAGAAGTCTCGATATGTAAAGATAGTCACCCATCCACGGACCAACCCCGGCAAGCGTAGTAGCTTAACCTGATGGATCGACCCGTGCAGCTGTTATTACTTTGCCACGAGCTCCTCTGTATGTGTGTCTGTGAGCTCCTTTGTGTACCACAAATAATAATTAAATTATTACATCAAAGAAAATACGAAGCAAAAGGAGTACCTACCTACTTATGTAGGTAAAGGTCGTAGCAGGTGGCGTTCTGCAGTTCCTGCCTACCCCGTGGGAAGAAGTTGTGTGTAAAATACGTGAAAAATAAAGCTTTTATGTGGCATAAACAATAATATTTTAACTTGAAAGTCTAGGGCAGTTGTTAGCTTGATCAAACGCATTTAGAACAAACGACAAGAGGGTAGGAGGTTTTCATATATTAAAAAAAAACAAGACTTAACTTTGAGAACAAGCAGAAATAGAATAGACTACCCTAAAAAGAAGTGTAATATTTTCACTATGGCAATCTTTAGTGCGTATGAATATTAAAGTATACTGCAAAGCAGCTGCAGTTACTAAATTATTTCTGATAATAAAGTATAAACGTCTATAAATTAGTGTATAATCTATGGTATAAACCGCGCTGGTAATCTGTGGAGGATGCGCTGAGGTAGCGCGCGGAATTTTAATTATCTTACATTTTTTGCAATTTCCAGGTCAGTGTTAGCTTTTATGTTGATCAAAATATGATCGCGGCCGTAACAAACAAGTATTTACAGAATTATAATCAATATTACAACACTCTAAGTTAAAACTGGCTTCAAATGTCATGATTTCTCATGTAATGAATCGGGTATGATTTTAATTATTATAATTCTGATTGATGATGCGCTTTCGTCTTAACTGGATTACTTCTTATAATACACAAAACGCTAACTCGTTCAATAAACATGACTCCATTTATAATCTCTGCAAATCCTATTATGTTACAGAAGATGTAAATCTGTGCTTACGTAATACATACATAATCAGCCTAAACGTTCCCACTGCTGGGACACAGGCCTCCTCTCTGTGACAGGGAGCGGGCCGTAATCCACCACGCGGTCCCAGTGCGGGTTGGGGATGTCACATCACACATATCTTCGAATTTTTGGTTCTAGAACATGCCGGTTTCGTCACGATGTTTTCCTTCACCGTTTTGAGAGCAGTGCTGATGAAATAATCACACAAAGTAATGTGCCTGGACCACCACTGCTCTCATTTATTACGTATTCTATTGCGTATATTTGTTGTGTGTGTGCGTATACATAATGTGTGCGTATTCTTGACTAATTACGTGGGCATTGTTACTAGGGCTTAGTATAAATAGACGTGTAGGTGAATCCTTTGGGTCCTTAAGATGTGTTTCTATCTAGGTCACACCGACGGCTTGCGTGTTCATGTGAGGGTGAAAGAATTGAATTACATTGCATCTGGAATCAACTGGAAAATGTAGGTTCACTTTAAATCTAATAATGTAAGACCTAGATTTGTGACTTTTTCACAAGTCCCGTGGGGCGTCACAGTCTTTTGTTTTTTTTTTTATTTGGGTGTTTACTCATATTACGTCTGACTCGCTGCCGCGGATCTGTGCCATGATTCCCTGCTTGGCTATTTTTAACCGACTTCAAAAAGGAGGAGGTTATCAATTCGTCGGAACCTTTTTTTTTTTTTTTTTTTTTTTATGTATGTTCCCCGATTACTCGAAGATGGCTGGACCGATTTGGATTGTTTTTGTTTTATTCGAGAGGGTATACATCACAGTTGGTCCCATATAAAATTGATTAACTTTGCTTTGGTAGTTTTTGAGTTAGCTTCAATAATACGTATTTTTCCTCACTTTTATATGGATGATGTTCTAGTTTGTTTTGCAGGTAGTGGTATTAGAATTTGTGTGGGGTAGGTTCCACAACTAAAATGTGAAAAATAAAAACTTTTTTACAAAAAAATACAACAATAATTTCGGAAGTCGGTGGCAAAGAACGAAAATACATTTAACTAGACACCGACTTCCGAAATTAAAGTTATTTTTCACTTTGTAGTTGTTTTTGGAAGTCGATTGTATTTTTTTGTAAAAAAGTTTTTATTAAGTAGACTTCTTTCAATAAGGCATGTACCTACTCATAAAACGAGCCTACTCTTCCTCCATGTCTATTAATAAATGTTCGTCTGTCACACCCTGACCTAATTAGCCCAGTTAACAACCTTACAATTGGTTAATCTTTTTGTTACTAAGTAGTAATATTGAATGGTGTCAGAACCTACCTAAGCACGAAAGGAGAAGAATTTATAAAAAGTTAGTAACCCCACTTGGTGCCAGTTTCGTGACCGTGAACCTAGTTTTATGTGCCTAAACGTCTCGGACTTCATACTAAAATGATTAGTTTTAGGTTCCGTACCTCAAAAGGAAAAATGGAACCCTTATAAGATCACTTCGTTGTCCGTCTGCCTGTCTGTCAAGACCCCTTTTCTCAGGAACGCGTGGACATATCAAGTTGAAATTAATATCAAATACGTAGGTCTACGGTCCCTTGGATCTCTAAAAAAATCAAGCTCTAAGTCAACGCAATAAAGAAGTACGTGCATTTATGCGACATATTTTGATATTAGCAAATAAATAAAAATTTATACTAGGTAATTCCCGTTGACCTAGAATCATGAAATTTGGCAAGAAGCAAGGTCTCACAGCACAAGTAAAGAAAAAGTGTGAAAATCGTTAATTTGTAGTTATTATCACATTTTTTTTTTTTTTGCGATTACAAACTCACATTGCAGTTGGAGAATTGACCGTGACGAATGATGTACGTACGAGAGAAAATGTTTTCAAAATAAGTACAATGTTAAGTTCGTTTTTGGGATAAATTCATCCCAACTACGGGACCCTTCATTGTGCGTGGTTCGACACGCACTTGGCCGGTTTTTAAATATTCCTATGTTATAGTGCCGGCCGGGGCACCCCGACCTAATGGGTTAGGTTAGGTTGGCTTCGCAGGCCTGAGGAGGCCCGCAAAGGCGGGCCGGCACTAGCCGGGGATCGTGGAAGGCGCCCAAGTTCCCATGATCCCCGGTCCAGGTGTGGGAAGGGAACACCGGGGTGGTTTTTAGTTAGTAAGAGTCTGACAGACCCCTCCGCTCACCCCAGGGCGGGGGACATCCATGAGGATTTTCCACCCCGGCAAAAAAAAAAAAAAGGTCAGACTTATGACCAACCGCGGGCGAGCCGAGCGAGTTGGCTGTTGGCTGGCTTGGAGGTTGGCTGCGACATATCACGCTTAGGATAAATGATTGTGATTTTCGTTAAGAGATGCAATATAATTTTTGCCCCTCCGATGAAAGCTTTATCTTAATATTCATCGGGCAATCAATTTTAGACCACCTCTTGAACAAGCAAACGTAAACTAACAATTCTGGATTTCGATTGGCCAACATTGTTTCTATGTTACGTGTATCACGCTTGCTTCCACAACAGCTTACGGCACTCCGTGCATACCATAGAAATATAAAAAACACAACTTCTTTCATATATCTATGGTGCATACTCATTACGGCAGTCTAGATGGCGCCACTATTATGCCGTAAGCTCACGGCACTGTAACCGATAGTGATAAAATGCCGCTTCCGGCACTCTTTAAACTGCCTTGTTTAATTATTAGCCCCTGTCATATTATCAAACTTTGGTTATTCAACTTTAGGTAGGTAAACGCTTAAGCCACAGAACTCATTATTTTCCGTTCTTCGAAGGACCATTCGATTTAGATCAATTCGGCCCGGTCCAGTACCATTAAAGCTGCATGACGTTGTGAGGCTTTACGTTAGGTATTCTATTGTTAATGAAACTGGATTGTTTCCCATATATTCCTTTCTGTCAAAGGAACATATCGGAATCAATCCAGTGTATTATACTTAGGCTTCGTTCTCGAAATAAAATTGACATTGCAGCTTCCTCACGCCAGTCAACAACCAACGCGTATTTAGAGCTGAAAGCATAAACTAAACGCACAAATGTGCGTCATCTGTCACTGTCATCTGTCATGTTTGCGCGGGAAACAGTACGCTGAGATTCCCAAAGAATATTAAGCGCCCATAATTACCTCAGCTTTTTATCTCGCTCGCACGATATTGCTCGCGGACTGAGTGAGAGCGAGACTGAGTCCAGTGCTGGGCGCCGATAGTTTAGCTAATTGCTTTTTACGGTGAAAATAATGGTAATTTGAAAAAAATACAAGACATAAGAGCTGCTTTATAGTTAGTTCAGTTAGTATGCAAAGTTTCATGATCTGATTTGAAGTATTTTTTGAATACCAGCGGTTTATTGTTCTGTTTGGAGGTAACTTTGGATTTTTTTTCTATAGAGAAAATTTTATGGAATTGTGTTTTCGTCAAACATAGTATTATAGGCTGTTAATTAAGTGTTTAAAACTATTTAATTTAAAGTTTGTTTAAAGTTGGCATTAGGTATCATGCCAAAACAAAAACATGGAAAAGAATATTATCTTCAAAAAATCCGAAGATTAGAAACGAAGATGAAGCGATGCTGCTATGTACCACACCGATTCATCAGAGTCGTCCATTTTTTCTTCACCTGGTAAAACAATTATCTTAAACGTTTTATACAGTAAAACGTGTTTCACATGACATATGTACGTTATTTATTGTACCACGCAGGTAATGTGCGAGCTGCATTGACGCGAACAAATAACTCGAGGCGTTTACGAGATAAACCACGCGTTTTTTCATTTACGCTAATGGTGTAGTGCGAGAGGCTACGCTTAGATATATTATATTATGGGAGGACAATTCTACTTTTTGCAGACCGCAAAAATTATGAACCACAAGACATTAAATTACTAGAAGACTGTGTGAAACCACCGGTTCTAATAGAAGCAAACCCGGATATCACAAATACAGCCATGACTGTAACTAATGCTGTACCTGACCCTGACCCTGCACCTGATCTAGACACTGAGCCTACTCTATCCCCGGAAGTGCTCCAAGCATTAAAGGATTTGATGACAGAAAAGCACTAAACAAGGACTTAGCCCGTATTTGGAATTTAATTTTGAGGAACGGACTCCCAAGGGAAAATAAGCTGAAACTGAAGCAAGATGTAGGTACCAGAAACATGCTCAATCCAGAAATGATTGCAGTGAACGACACAATAATTAACCATGATATAAAGATAGTATCAAAACAAAACCAGTTAGCAATGGGATCCACCATTTTAGGTGATGCGTTATCGATGTTAATCAACTACAACAATATCGATAGACTTAAACTGATCTCCTACACTCTGACTCTGGAAGGATTTTATCAGACTTACAACCCCCCCCTTAACCCCAACCCTCCAACCCCAACCCCAACCCCCAACCCCCCAACCCTTTTATTAGACTTACTTTCGTGTGAAAACACGAAAAAAAAATCGCGATTTCGCTGTCCTGGCGAAAAATTCCAAAAAAATTGTCAAAGAAGTACAAAGAGATAATTATCTATATGGTAACAGACTATCTGAAAGGATAAAAGCTAAGCCAAAGAACACGCCCATTTATAAAAAAAAACAACTACTTTTACCACAATCCGTCAGGGAAACTTGAGTGGCCCACCTCATTACAACCAACAGAGGACAAATCTGAAGCAGGGATACAAAAAAACCGGCCAAGTGCGTGTCGGACCACGCACAATGAAGGGTTCCGTAGTTGGAATGAATTTATCTTAAGAACAAACTTAACATTGTAGTTGAAAAACATGTTCTCCCATACATTTCAACTGTAAATGTAAGTTTGTACTCACAATATTGATAGATTTACCATGTTATTTTAAGACCAGATACTTCTTACAGGTTTTCTTGTAATCTACAGGTAAAGGTCTATTTTCTGTATTTTTTTCAAAATTTTAGGCTCAGTAGTTTCGGAGATAAGGAGGGGGGGGGGGCGGAAATGGTCAATTTTCGTCTATTTTCTTAAATAACTTTAAAACAATTTATTTTAAAATTATAAAAAAAATATTTTTGAGACCCTCATAGTAAGCCTTTTCATTTGACATGCCACATGGTTTAGTTTTCAAAACTTTTTTTTTTAAATTTTCTTATTTGCCCCCAAAAGTGACCTCTACATTCAAAATTCATTTATTTACTTTACCCGTCCGTGTTTGGGTCACAGAAATTCATAAATGTACCAAATTTCAACTTAATCGGTCCATTAGATTCGGAGCAAATTGGCTGTGACAGACGGACAGACAGAGAGACAGACACACGAGTGATCCTTTAAGGGTTCCGTTTTTTCCTTTTGAGGTACGGAACCCTAAAAACCACAGTCCTCATAACGATATCCTTATATCGAACTTCACAACAGGTAAGTAGGTTTGATCGCTTATAGTATAACATTTATTTAAATATTTAATTAAAATTCGTACAAATAAAATATGTTTTTTTTTGGTACCAATAATGAATAAAAATTCCGGTATGCTGCATACAATACGTAACGACAACATTCATACTGCCAGCACCCAGGTACTATGCTACGAGTCTTTAACATAATCAAACCAAGCGACCAACTGCCATAAGTTACCTGAAAGAGCTCCATTGATAAAAATAGACTTTACAAAAAGCTAAGACGAGAATTGATCGCGAGGTCTTGAGGTGGACGGCGACGTCGTCGGCTGAGTAAGTGCCGCTTAATAAAGTGGAGCCTGCGGGTCGTTGGAGTAATGGCCGCACTGCCCGTGTCTCCGCTGAAGGATAACTTTTATATTACAGGTTCACTCTGGCAACACCGACACGATCCACAAATACGTGGTCATTTCGAATAAACTAAGAAAAAGGACTAACGAAATTAATTACCTACGTAATTCTTGTAAAACTCGCACAATTAACCTAATTTGACTGGTTCTACTTGTAGAATAAGATTACTTAGCTAAAATATAAGCTGAATTAAATGCTTTACTATTTTGAATTGTTGTTTTTACTTTTACAGTAACAGCCTAATGAAGTCGTAAATAATACAAAATTTATCTCGTGCATACATTACTTTTGGGTGAAACATAAAATTTGTTTCAGAATAAATGAGTACACACGTTTCTGCCTCCGCTGTCTATCTCAGCGGTACTTTGTGTGTAAATGTGGATTGCTGTTAGCCATTTGTTAAGAGCGTTCATCCTGCGCGGGCTGGCAACGTCGCATTTCTAGAGGTTTTTGTGATTATTTTATTAAATTTAAATCAAACTACAATTTTTTTCAGTTACGTAACTAGATCGTTGGTAAGTATAAGTATGTATGCTATTTATTGACAGTTATTTTGGTATTTACTCATAAAAAATTACATTAATTTCAATTATTTTTTATTTGCGGTATTACGATTAAATATTTTTATTTACTACAAAGTAAAATGTTGAAAATAATTATAAAATACAACAATCTAGATATTTCACTGAAATAAAACCAGCGAAGTGCGTGTCGGACCACGCACAATGAAGGGTTCCGTATAGTTGAAAATAAACAAACAAACCAAACAAAAAACAAACCAAACATAAACAAACTTTTACCTTGGCCAAAGGCTAAGCGTTGCCTAAGATACAACGTGGTAATGCTGCCAGTCTCTTGGGTACATTACCAGTCGACAGCAATGTGGAGGAATTTTTAGTAAACTTAAATTGTAATAACAAAAACAAAAAAAAAATTATGTGATAAAATTACAAATTATCAGTTTTTGGTCTTTTTCCTTTGCTTGTGCTGTGTGACCTTGCTTCTTGCCAAATTTCATTATTCTAGATCAACATATACTATGCTACGAGTATCAAAATATTTCGCATAAATGGCCGTATTTTATATTGCTTGATTTTTTTAAAACTCCAAGGGACCATTTGACCTACGTATATGATATTAATTTCAACTTATTACCTCCACGCGTTCCTGAGAAAAAGGGTCTTGACAGACTGACAGACGAACAGACGGATAACGAAGTGATTTTTCCTTTTGAGGTACGGAACCCTAAACAGATACCAAAATAAGTTTTAGGACTTATTCCTTTACTTGTGTTGTGATACCTTGCTTCTTGCCAAATTTCATGATTCTAGGTCAACGGAAAGTACCCTATAGGTTTTGATTTACTTGCGGGTATCAAAATATGTCGCATAAATGGCCGTATTTTTTATTGCGTTGACTTAGAAGCTTGATTTTTTTAGAGCTCTAAGGGATCGTATACCTACGTATTTGATATTCATTTCAACTTGATACTCCACGCGTTCCTGAGAAAAAGGGTCTTGACAGACTGACAGACAGACAGACAATGAAGTGATCCTATAAGGTTCCCGTTTTTTCCTTTTGAGGTACGGAACCCTAAAAATAGTACACTGATTTAAATTTAATAAAATTATCACAAAAACGGGATGAACGCTCTTAACATCATGTTACACGGAACCTGTTTAGGCATAACGAATTTTGAAATTATTATACTGAAACGGGAAAACATAAAAAAAAAACCTTTTTGTAATGAGTTCCATGTATATAAATGTTTGCGAGTAATGAATATATATAGAAAATTATGTTGTTTTACATTTATTATAAAATTACTTGTAAGAAAATAATTTTGTATGACTGCCTCGTTGGTCTAGTGGTTGCAAGCGCTACTGCTAAGCATGAGGGCCTGGGTTCGATTCCCAGGTCGGCCAAAGTTTTTTTGGGTTTTTCCATCTGGAATTTCTCAGTAGCAGTCCGGGGCCTGGATTTGTGTCCGGTAGATGGCAATAGGCTCGCCCCCTATTACTTGAAACATAAACGTAACTGGCGAAACGTGGGTGCACTATTGGCATACCTCTACCTATTCCTTAGGGGAATACAGGCATGATGTTATGTGTGTTATTATAGTATAGTTAAAATCTCGCTGCAGACTCGGTCATATATCATAATCGGAGTAGGGATGTGCGCTAGTTGCGCGCGCTCAAGGCCATTATCGATAACAGAATCATTAAGGTTATCACGTATCTTACCGCCTTACCACTGTCAGTACAATCCCAACGAGTTGGTGTGGGCTCAAGTAAAAAATGAAGTTGCAACGAAAAACAAAACCTTCAAGATAGCTGATGTCGAGAAGTTAGTCGATGAAGCCATTTCCAATGTCTCCATTGAAAATTGGCAAAAATGTGTGGAACATGCAGAATTGCTGCAAAATGAAGACTTAAGAAAAGCACATTTAATAAAATAAAAAAAAAATTGTATTTATTTCTATCATCCATTTATAAATATATAAAACTATCGATATCACTCATCGACTGCAGTAATGCACAGGACTACGTGTGGGTGTGGCCTGCCCATAAGGCCCGTGAGTGGGAAAGAGAGCGAAACACTCGAATGATTTATGACCGAGTCTGCAGCGAGATTTTAACTATACTATAGTGTTTTCCCGAAATTCAAAGTTCGAATAGTTTCGTCAGAAGCGGCATCAAATTGGCGGGATAAACCGCGTGCAAACAACTCACAAGATTAATGCAGGG
Organism: Cosmia pyralina; assembly: GCA_946251885.1. Taxonomy (NCBI): domain Eukaryota; kingdom Metazoa; phylum Arthropoda; class Insecta; order Lepidoptera; family Noctuidae; genus Cosmia; species Cosmia pyralina. Next base: position 16,164,874 of record OX276352.1, on the reverse strand, counting down.
ACTTGGGGAGCACATCACTAACGAACTGTACATACACTTTTGGTTTAGCAATCAGTCGAACTGTCAAATGAATTGATTGAACCTCACCGAAACTCAGATGAAGCGCCTATACCACAGCCCAAAATAATTAGTTCGTGTCTTTATACTATGTAAGTTTATGTGAAATTGATTTAGGTAGCTAGCGCTTGGTATTATACTATTATGGTGTCCCATCATTAGCCATCATATCTTATGGTACATCATGTCCGTCTCATTCTATCTGCCCTGAAAATTGTCGTGTGCAAGTTTACCTATGGTTTCAAAGCTATGGGTAAAAACGGTAGAGAATGAGTGTGAATGAGAAAATGTGTGATAATGGTATACTTCCTGACTCAAAAACTCAACCCAGAAATGCTGTAGGTACTCTTTTTGCTACCACTTGGATATAGGTATGTTCGCGAAAAAAAAACGATTGTGAAAAACATGGAACGCCATTCATTTGAACTGGTAGGTACACGTCGCACGGAAGATGAAAATAAAGATTTAAAAAAAGATAAAGCTACATTTTCAGTGGTTTCAAAAAGTGAGTATTGTACGTAGTAAAGTTTTGCGGTCAGGACCCACAAAGGCTTGTGACAAACATGCGCTTTTGCGTGCTTTGAACCGTTCTAGTTGGAGGTTTTCATTAAAGTCGAAACCCTCCGTGGGCTGTGTAGTGTCAATTCCGTTTCCTCTTTTTAGGGTTCCATACGTCCGAATGAGAAAACGGAACCCTTTTAGGATCGCTTGTAGTCTGTCTGTCTGTCCATCTGTCACAGCCAATATGCTCCGAATCTTACGGACCGATTAAGTTAAAATTTGGTACACATATGAATTTGTGTGACCTTTGAATGAATTTTGAATATGGGGGTCACTTTTGGGAGGCAAATAAGAACATTAAAAATAATATTTTTCAAATTGTACCCTGTCACAGACATAGCAGGCTTCAAGTATATATTTTTTTATAATTTTAAAATAAATAAAAGAAAATAAATGAAATAAAAAAATATGAAAATAGATGAAAAATTACAATTTCATCTTCGAAACTCCTAAGCCAAAAAATTTGAAAAAAAAATACAGGAAATTATTCTTTACCTACTTATATAGATTATAAGAAAACCTATAAGAACTCTATGGTCTTAAAATAACATGGTAAATCCTCAATATTGCGCGTACAAAATCACATTTGTGTAGTTCGAATGTATGGGTGCACAAGTTTCCCAACTACAATGTTTTGTTCTTGGGATAAATTGATCCCAACTACGGAACCCTTCATTGTTCGTGGTCCAACACGCATTTGGCCGGTTTTTTTTGAGGTAGCCTTGGTTACTAGACAACAGAGATACAACTTATCAACTCAAAAGTGCTGCAGGTTGACAACAAATGCAAGACTTGTCTTTTAAACGTTTATGGGATGACATTTTTAGGCCATTCACTGAAAAATGCACTTTAGTTAATCACTCTGCTCCTCTGCTTTCAGTTTGATTGACTGTCGGTAACATTGATATTTTTTAATCTCTACGATATAACGGCTCAATTATGCCATTTCTGCATATTTAAAAAAGGTTTGTTTATTCTGTAACTTTAAAAGAGGGTTAAGTACAGACCGCTATAAACGAACACAATAGTGAAAATGACAAAGCAAGAGACGATTTTCCCCATTTCATTTACAAATCGGCGTGGGAACTTAAACTTTTGCGTTAAACTTATTGTTTACAATAATAACTTTCTACAAAGTAAACTGTCGTATATTCTACTTAAAATAAGGGTTACGAACCTCTACAATGGCGTATCACACTTTGTTAAAGCTGTTAAAAGATATGTAATATCCGACCGTAGGTACATGATACCGTTTATACTTAAATACAATGTTTGTAAAGTACCAAATTTTGCTTGAATCCTTTGGTGAATAATATGTTTACGACTGAAAGTCAAGTGGCAACGAACGAATATAATTTAGATCCTCGTACCTACATTCTTTTTCATGAACATTCGTATAGCCACCACATTTAAAAATATGTAACTAATGAAATGAAATGTTTATTTCTATAAGTAGATCTTATATGACATTTTTACACGTCAATATTTTGGTCAATAATTTAAAACTAGATGGCGATATCCTAGCTTACTGATCTCTGACAAGAAATGCCGAAACAAACTCAGAGGTCATGAGGTCTCTTTTTAACCGACTTCAAAAAGGAGGAGGTTCTCAATTCGTCGGAAACTTTTTTTTTTTTTTTTTTTTTATGTATGTTCCCCGATTACTCGAAGATGGCTGGACCGATTTGGATTTTTTTTATTTTATTCGAGATAGTATACATCACAGTTGGTCCCATATAAAATTGATTAACTTTGCTTTGGTAGTTTTTGAGTTAGCTTCAATAATACGTATTTTTTCCCCACTTTTATATGGATGATGTTCTAGTTTGTTTTGCACATAGTGGTATAAGAATTTGTGTGGGGTAGGTACACAACTAAAAAGTGAAAAATAAAAACTTTTTTGCAAAAAAATACAACCGACTTCCAAAAACAACACTACAAAGTGAAAAATAACTTTAATTTCGGAAGTCGGTGGCAAAAAACGAAAATACATTTAACTAGACACCGACTTCCGAAATTAAAGTTATTTTTCACTTTGTAGTGTTGTTTTTGGAAGTCGGTTGTATTTTTTTGCAAAAAAGTTTTTATAATACAAACATTATGTTATTAAGATTTCATGTGAGTGTAACAATGCAGGGCTATGTCTAGAAAGAGCTTTTGAAGAAAGAGTCATTGCAGCTTTAAGAAGACCTGTCCCAACAGACGGCATGCATTATCAGTCACCGTGTAGCTCAACCCTATTTTCGGGAGCTCACCGGCCCGTCACACGACACTACCAGATCTGTAGGACATATGTTTAGGCCATATACAAAATACTCAAAACCGCCAGACAGTTATAAAGTCCCATATTCATTAGCCTACTTATAATTAACACACAAACTATACTAAACAGTTAAACAATATGTAAAACACTTTGTGATAAAGATAGAAGTCACCGATTGAAGGACTGTTATCAAATGACTTACCTTTTTCGTACCTTCTGAAGTTGGTTGGGATAAAATTGATTGTATTCATTCCTTGTTGAGCCTATTTAAGTCTAATTCTCTCAAAATGACTCTCTCTGGCGCCTGTTGCAGACGCAATCCATCAGCAAATGCTGCACGTCCTCAATTTTTTTTTATAAGGAATGCAGACTTCGCTGTCGATCGGCTTGACATCGACATCGACACTATTTTTATTACTCCTTATGTTTATGTATAAAGTATACCGCGGGTTACGATTTATTTCGAAAAATTTAAATTACTCTTTTATTTTTGTTAGGAACTGAGAATCAACCGAGTTAAAAAATACCAATCAAGAGCAAGTCGGACTTGCGCATGAGGGTTCCGTAGTATCACATAGAATAATTCAAGATTTTTCTCTATGCAGACTTCGGAGATGAGGGTAACGGGTAACGGTATTTTTTTTACATTTTTCATCAAAAGACGACAATAATAGGCCGTAGCCTAAAATAAGAAAAAAAATGTATGAGAATGTGCAAACAGCGCTCTTTCATATGATTCACATCATGCCCTAGTAGCCCCACTTCGAATTTTTAAGACCTTGTTCATCAGCCACTGTTGCCAAAAATAAAACATTTCTTTCTTATTTGCAAAATAGTTGGAAAATTGCCATCTAAAACCACAGAACAGATAAAGAGATAAAAACTGTTCCAAATTTTAAGGTGATAGCATTATTGAGATATCCAGCTGTGACAGACGAATAGATAGACAGACAGACTGAGTCGCACCATAAGGGTTCCTTTTTACCATTTTGGTACGGAACCCTAAAAACGGTACCTACCTATGTACATTATTTATACATAAATAAAAAAAGGAACAATAATTAAGAAAAAAATAATATTTTAACAATTAATTATTACAACTTGATTGCAACATGTATTTCCTAGTGTCAAATAAATATTTTTATTTTATATTTTATTTTTAAATAATTAATTATTAAATTTGTAAAAATGTTTTTGTTCCAATAAAGATTATGAGATTATGAATAACACATAAACACGTACAGCGAATAACATTGCGGAAATATTTCTTCAGGAATTGGATCAGAGGGCCAATTCTCGTAATTAAAAACGTTCAAATTCCAAGTCGCAATGTCAGCCAGCGACAATCAAATGTCAAAAATGTAGGCAAACTCTATACAATTTTGACAGATTGAGACTGAGATGAGATTGCGAACGTTGTTATAAAAATACGGGAATTGCCCCTCTGTGCGTGAGTACTACGAGTATGTGCGCTCTTGAATGAAATTGAAAGACAAAGCCTTTAGTAAATCTCCTACTGAGGTTCGAGCCTTCACATAGTGGTGGAGGCGCCGGGTATTATATTAACGAGGCTTGATCAAAGCATCAATCCTTTACAGTACCTATCAAACTTATTATTGGCTATTAAGAGGCCGTAAACGAAATTTTGGCGATTTCGCGGATTTGCGTGATTTTACAGACGTAATTTTACAGTTAAAATACTGTATTTCTATAAGATTTAATGCCCAACGTGAAATATCATTTCAATTTTGATCTAATGAATGAGCTACTTTTTTATTTTGCGTCGAGTTTATAATGCGAGAATTAGGTTGTTTTAAAAGATTTTTGCATTTGGTTTTCAGGAATGGATTCATTTTGAACTGAAGTTTATTTCTGTTGTTTTAATTTTATGAACGAGAGTTTTAAGGAGCCGAAATCAAAAGTAATTCTTTGCTAATTTTCTCTATAAATTGATTAAGATAAATATTTTTGTCCTCAACATTTTTATATGAAAGTGGTAAAAACTGATTCATACATTGTATAGACAACATTCAAAAGAATACATTGTAATTTTCCCATACCCTTGAAAAGTCAAATATGTGATATTATAAACCTCTTACAGCAAAAATTCGCAAAACAGTCGCTGGTTTAGGTTGATTAATAAAAATTAAATAATAAAAATAAAAAAGTAGTTCATACATATCAATCTGCCTAGCCTTTTCCCAACTATGTTGGGGTCGGCTTCCAGTCTAACCGGATGCAGCTGAATACCATTATTTTACATGAAGCGACTGCCTATCTGACCTCCACAACCCATCAACTGGGTAATACGATACCCCTTGGTAAGACTGATTGTCAGACTTTCGGGCTTCTGACGACCCGTAACGACTGTTAAAGATCCACGAATGACAGCCGAGACCAACGGCTTAACGTGCTTTCCGAGGCACGGAGGAGTCTCGGTATGTAAAGATGGTCACCCATCCACTGACCAACCCCGGCAAGCGTAGCTTAACCTGATGGATCGACTCGTGCGGCTGTTATTACTTAGCCACGAGCTCCTCGTAGTAGTAGTTCATACATATCTAGTGTTAAATTAAAACAACAGAAATAAACTACAGTTCAAAATCAATCCATTGCCTGAAAAACAAATGCAAAAAAAAATAAAGGCATTTGCCATTAAAAAATCTTTGAAACAACCTAATTCTCGCATTATAAACTCGACGCAAAATAAAAAAGTAGCTCATTTATTAGATCATAATTGAAATGATCTTTCATGTTGTGCATTAAAACTTATAGAAATACTGTATTATTGCTGTTGAATCATGTAAATCGGCGAAATCGGCAAAATTTTGTGTACGGCCTCTTAACTCTGACCATAAACAAGAAACAACTGAAACAACACTTTTGAAAAGTTACATTATCTTAAAGTTCCTACATAAATTCAATAAAATAAACCGAGATAAAATATTCATGACATTTTATACCTTTTAAGTGCCTACTTATCCTGTTTTATGTTTTACTTTATTTAAAACAAAATTCGTTTACTTTGAACTGTTGATAAACCTTTTGAGTAGAAAAAGACTGATCTATTTTATTTAATATTCGTCGTAGCTAGAGTTATTAAGGTTAAAAAATGACGTTCTTTTAAGTTTTAGGAAGATAAAATGAGGTAAAAAGTGCTGCAAAGACTAAGACAGCAACACGGTTTCTTCCTTAAAATTTTCAAAGTTTTGAAGTGTGCCGCTTATAATCAGTGAAACAAAGCCTTGCAGGAGGGTCCGCTAATTCTTTTAAGGCTCGTTTGCTAAGGCTCATTTGTTCTAATTTAAGTGTTTACTTTTTATTATAAAACTGTAACATCTGATATCGCGTCAACCTGAACAGCGGTGAGCTATAGGTTGAACTTTGAATAAAAATAAAATTACATTATTTGAAGTTGGAGCTGGACAACAACTAGGAACGGTCCGATATCGTCCTGGACATTCTGCTGCTGACAACTCATCAGAACGAAGAAGAATAGAGTCGAGAAGGCAGATTACCCGTAATACAGCATAGCAGCGACATAAAAAGAGTCGAAAACGCAGTTTAACCGCCAAAAGATTAACCGGGGAAGCTGGACTAGAAGCAACATGGCAGCAACGTCGTAAAAAAGCCCATCCATATTATATCACCGGTCTCTCCACTATTCCAATGCTTATTTTACGGTGCATACTGGATAGGCTCTTTATCCCCTCCATATCCTAAGGGCATGTCTTCCCTACCATATCGCGCCCCCCGGTCTACTCCTTGATATGCAATGGTCTATGTTGCACCAAACATGGAAATATACGACGAAGAAGGACAAACACAGATCACCCTGTATCTGTGTGTGTCCTTCTTCGTCGTATCGAAGATTCCACGTAATTCGACCAAAACCAGCAATTATTATGGTGATTTTTTTGGTTAAATTCTTTTTGGTATTTATTTATTGTACCTACCTAGTTAATCGTTTTTGTAGTTCATATAAATCTAAACCCTATGAAGCATTTTTCCAATAAAATATTTTATTTTTATAACGAAGACAAGCGGCAAAAAACATTTATTGTTATTCGAACCAAATTGGAATTTGTTAGAAAGTGACAGTTTTTTTTTTCAATAATAGAGCAGATAGATCCATTTACATGAAAATAAATTAATTGTTTTTGAAGCTCAGATTATTTGAAGTCCATTACTTATCATTATATTGATAACTGTTTAAACGAGCTTTTAAAACTATGCAGTTAAAATGAACTTTGCGATTGGCTAAAATTCGCGTTTAATATACGAAGACAATATTTTCTTAGTTATGATAAAAAAAACCTTATGGATGCATTTTAGGAGCTTGTGGCTAAGTAATAACAGCCGCATGGGTCGATCCATCAGGTTAAGCTACGCTTGCCGGGGTTGGTCAGTGGATGGGTGACCATCTTTACATATTAGGTTGGGGAAAAAGTCTTTTCGCATTATAGTATGTATGAACTTAAAATAATATCTCTTTGGCTATACTATTTGTATCTGGCTGGTTTTGGTATCATTGAAAGTTTAAATTTTAAAGAATATAATTCCAAATTCAAATTAGGAAAATGTATGATTTTCATTAATGTTTTTCGTACTGTCAATCTGAGTGAATCTTATGAAGAAATTCGATACATTTTAAAATTTTACTACAAAAAAGGTAAAAATGCAATGCAAGCCGCGAAAAAATTTCGCAATGTTTATGGACCCAGTGCAGTGTCTGTCAGAGTAGCACAAATTTGGTTTAGGCGTTTTCAATCCGGAAATTTTGATGTCAAAGATGCACGTCGCTCTGGTCGCCCTATTACGGATAAAATGGATGCCACTTTTGAAAAAGTGGAGCAAGATCGACATATCAGTAGTTACGACGTAGCTGAAGAACTGGGAATTGACCACAAAACAGTTTTGGCGCATTTGAAAAAAACTTGGTACACAAAAAAGCTCGATATTTTGGTACCTCACGAGCTCACTGAAAGAAACCTAATGAACCGTGTACTCATTTGTGATTTTTTATTACAACGTAATGAAACCGAACCATTTTTGAAGAAGCTGATAACTGGTGATGAAAAGTGGATCACGTACGACAAGAACGTGCGAAAAAGGTCGTGGTCAAGGGCCGGTCAGGCTTCACAGACTGTGGCGAAACCCGGGTTAACTCGCAACAAGGTGATGCTGTGTGTGTGGTGGGATTGGAAGGGCATTATTCAATATGAGCTGTTACCACCAGGCAGGACCATCGATTCTGAACTCTACTGCGAACAACTGATGAGATTAAAGCAAGAAGTTGAGAGAAAGCGGCCGGAATTAATCAACAGAAGGGGTGTGGTTTTTCATCATGATAACGCTAGACCTCACACATTTTTAGCCACTCAGCAAAAATTAAGAGAGTTTGGCTGGGAGGTGTTAATGCATCCGCCGTATAGTCCTGACCTTGCACCTTCAGATTCCCACCTGTTTCGGTCTCTTCAGAATTCTTTAGGCAGTGTCAGGTTAACATCACGAGAGGACTGCCAAAATCACTTGTCACGGTATTTTGATCAGAAGTCCCAAAATTTCTATAGCAATGGGACCATGTCCCTACCTACAGGATGCCAAAAAGTTATCGAACAAAATGGTACCTACATACTTTAGATAAATGTAAATAATGTATATTAAAAAATGTTTTGAATTTTCTTAAAAAATGCGAAGAAACTTTTTCCCCAACCTATTATATCGAGACTCCTCCGTGCCTCGGAAAGCACATTAAGCCGTTGGTCCCGGCTGTCATTCCTAGATCTTTGACAGTCGTTACGGGTCGTCAGAATCCTGAAAGTCTGCCAAACAGTCTTACCAAGGGGTAACAAGGTCAGATAGGCAGTCCATAAAATACTGGTATTCAGCTGCATCCGGTTAGACTGGAAGCCGACCCTAACATAGTTGGAAAAGGCAGATTGATTTTGATTGCACTTTAAAAAAAAAAAAAAATAATAAAAAAATTATTGCACAAACAAAAATCACATTGCACTACATGCATTCAGTTGACATAATCCAATATAAGTTTAACCTATAAGTACAATAATTTTACACTCTATCCTTTAAACTAGATCTGGCCTGTATCTTAAGAGATAGGGTTCAGCCATTGTGTAGGACTAAATTATATTTACTATAAGACAAGTGAAGCCAGCGACGATGTGGTACCTAAAACCGTGCATAAATAAAAATAAAAGAAACAAAAAAAAAACTAAACTAAAAGTACGGAGGTGTGAATCGGTTGCGTATTTCTGTTTGGGTGTAAGTGGTGTTGAGTGTGGTGTATGTGTATAGTATGATGTGGTGGTAGGAGAGATGTTAATTATGTTTGTGTTTAAGAGATGTATGTCAGTAGATTTTCTGTTGTGATGTAGTCCTGTTGAAGTAGCCACTGAGTGATTTTGTGTTTTAATGCGTATCTGTTAGAATCAAGTAAGTTAAGTTTTTGGTGTAGTTGCTTGTATAAATGTGTACCTATAACGTAGTATTGGTGCCTTGCAAAAGATGTCTTATGTCCTACCCCAGAGGGGATGTTTGTGCGTTTTTCTGGATTAGACCTGGGCATGGTTCTATGGGTTCTGAGGACAGCTTGCAGGATAAAGAGCTGCCTAACCGTTAAAACTTTGCATTCTTCGTATAAATGCACTGTTGGAAATCTATACGGTTTACGAGTCATTGTTTTGAGAACTGCTCTTTGAGCTCTCTCTACCCTCAAGAAATTAGTTTTCATTGCACCACCCCAAGCAGTAATACAGTAACCGATGATCGACTGGCATAGCGCATAGTAGACCATCTTTAATATTTTGACGTCAGCAGAATCTCTTAGGGATTTAAAGATATAGACGAGACGCATTGTTCGGTTTGTTACCGCTTCGAGTTGCCTGTCCCACTTTAACCCACTATCAATTTGAAGACCCAGGTATTTCAAGCTGTCAGCTCTAGCCAACGAGGGACAGGAGCAGGAGGTTGGGTTACAACAGGAGTGAGCAGTTACTGCAAAAGTCGACAGCGGCATTGTACTGCATTTAATTGCGAAAGGAATGTAACTGGATTTATCTAGGTTCAGTGTGAGTAAATTCTCGTTAAACCAGTTCATAATACTTTTCAAAGCAACTTCCGCCCTATCTTTGACTACTTCCCAAGTTGGCCCGTGAACTAGAATCGCGGTGTCGTCGGCATATGTAAAAATCTTACAATTCGGAAGGATCATCTTACAGAGGTCATTAATATAGATTTGAAACAAAGTGGGGCCTAAAATGCTTCCTTGGGGCACACCGTAAGTAATGGTCTCCTCTTGGCTAATGTACGTTTCTATTTTGACCTGCTGATACCGATTCCTGAGATAATCCTTGAAAATATCCAGAGTTTTGCCACGTACACCCAGTTTCTCAATCTTCGAAATAAGTTTAGGAACAGAGACTGTGTCGAAAGCCTTGGACAAGTCCAGAAAGATGCCCATGCACCTTGTTCCACCATCCAGCTTCTTTGCTATGAACTGAGTAAGGTCCAAAACAGCATCTTCCGTCGAGACCCCAGACCTAAAGCCATACTGGTTTTCAGCAATAATACTATGCTTGTCGAGAAAGCTATTAAGACGTAAGTTAAGGACCTTTTCTAAAATTTTAGAAAGTGATGGCAGAACAGAGATGGGTCTGTAATTGTTGACACAGCCTCTGCTCCCACCCTTATAAATAGGATGAACTATGGCTTTTTTAAGGCCATCTGGGAATAGCCCTAATTTTATGCTAAGATTGCAGATATAGGTTATTGGTGAAATCAAGATGTGACGACAAACTTTAAGCAAGACCGACGACACCCCATCCCAGCCCACGGCACAATCGTTACGGAGCTGTAGGATTATTGTTTCTATTTCACTTTCATCGGTGTCAAGCAAAACAAAGGAGTTGGTCGGTGACGAATTTAATGGTTCGCATATTGTTGATCGTTCACGACCCAAGGGTAATGACCCAATGTTTGACCATGGTTAGTCAAAATTTTAGCTGCTAATTTTTTCCCAATCTCACTAAAGAAAGAGCACACCTGATTTACTGAGGATTGAGGATCATCACATGTTTTTAGCAGTTCGACAGGACTAGTACGTATTTTATTGGTATTAGTAATTGTTTGGATAGTTTTCCAGAGGGCTTTGGGGTTAAAACTTTAATGAACGTGTTGCCTTTCGCGTTTTATCTGACTTGTAAATAAGTAAACTTACCTTCATCTAAGAATTTAAATGTCACATAGAGCATAGAAATGAAATGCATGTACTCGTATGTACCTACATACAGTCATCCAAAAAAAGTGGTATTTCACTCTAAGATCAAAATTCGTTCTGTTTTCAACCTTTGCAAAATTTGTACTTGATGGGAAATGTTCTTGGCCGATATTACTACGAGATACGATAAATACAGTAAACTCGCAATGTAAGCCCAAACTATTTTAACAAGGCTCACGATTTATTCCTGTAAGCAGTAAACAAGGACTTTCGTTTTAACCTTTCGCAATAAACTAAGACAATAAAGTAAGAACTCTGCCCCGAAGCCTCGAAGTGTTAAAGCCAATAAAGATAAATTGGTTCTCGTGGTCGACGCCGAAGTAGAGGGTAGTCTAGCCGGTGGTAGGTTATTAATTACACTCAACGCATTAAGAACGAAAATCTGGTCTTCAACATCGATTCAGTTTAAATTTGGGTGTAGGTACTTAATGAAACTTCAATATTGTAGTTGGTTGATATTTTTTTAGCATAACCACGTAAAAGTTCCCTTTTGTGAGGCATTCGTAACTATGTAAAATTAAACTTGTGCGGTTTTACGAGGTCAAACGGTAAAGCTGTAAGTGCATACCTACCATACTTTACTCTTTTAGCACTCTGACGCTTAGCCGACGTTCGCACGTACGTAAAAATATCGCGGCGGGACTTTATCGCACATTGGATTTTCAACTCTCGGTAGTGAGCCGAGCGTTGAGAATCCAATTTAACAATAACAGAGTGCATTCTAGCGCGTCGAAAAAACACACTGTTGAATTTCGATCCTCGGCGTTAGCGGCGACAGAGCAATGAAAATACAGTGCACGAAAAAAAAATCACCGCGATATCTTTACGTCCGTGCGAACGTCGACTTACCGCTGCGCTTTCGCTGTGACGCGATATTTTTTCATATATTTTGTTCTGTTATCATAATGTTTTCGCAACCCGTTGCGTTGGTATGCTAACGGCTTTACACTTCGATACTCATCAGTGTCTCGTACATTCATACATAGGTAGGTATAGAAACATAAACACACGCCTTTTTCCCATGGGGGTAGGCAGCAGCTACAAGATGCCACCTGCTACCATCCTTGTTGTACCTATACTCCTTTTGCTTTGTTTACATTCAAACATCAAATTCAGTAAGTATCTCGTAGTTTACATTAAACTATCCGTGGCGCTCGTGGTTGACATACGATATCTACAGTCATACAGAAATAATGTAATAGTTGTAACAGGTAATATGAGATGAGAAGTATCTTTACTATTTACGCAGAAATAAATGGTATTCTATTTTATTCTATTCTATGAAAGTCTGGCGGCCCGTCACATGTCTCAATGTATACTTACGAACCACATAGGTTCATGACAATAAAAAAAAAATAAATAAATGTGTTTATTATCTTAAATCTATACAATTATGTTGCCGGGGTTTCCCAGAAAGTAATCCGAAGATACTTGTGATGGGATAAACCTCGCTCTTCCTTGATTGATTAACAATTGATTTGTTGTGCTAGTGAGGTATAAATTACACGTTTTTATATAGCTATTAAAAAGAAAAAACTTTTTTACAAAAAAATACAACCAACTTCCAAAAACAACACTACAAAGTGAAAAATAACTTTAATTTCGGAAGTCGGTGTCGGTGTCGGTGATAAATGTATTTTCGTTTTTTGCCACCGACTTCCGAAATTAAAGTTATTTTTCACTTTGTAGTGTTGTTTTTGGAAGTCGGTTGTATTTTTTTGTAAAAAAGTTTTTATTTTTCACTTTTTAGTTGTGTACCTACCCCACACAAATTCTAATACCACTATCTGCCAAACAAACTAGAACATCATCCATATAAAAGTCGGGAAAAAACACGTATTATTGAAGCTAACTCAAAAACTACCAAAGCAAAGTTAATCAATTTTATATGGGACCAACTGTGATATATACCCTCTCGAATAAAACAAAAAAAATCCAAATCGGTCCAGCCATCTTCGAGTAATCGGGGAACATACATAAAAAAAAAAGGTTCCGACGAATTGAGAACCTCCTCCTTTTTGAAGTCGGTTAAAAATGAAAAATGAAAATCGTGATTATGGCCGTATGTGAAAACTAGAGTGTGTTTTGTATAAATGTGCGTTTGTGAATGTGTATTTTGTGTTTGTGTGTGTGTGTATGAATTGAATAGGTGTGAGTGTATCTGTGTGTATGTGTGTGTGTGTGTCTGCATGCATGACATTCAACCCGTAGTCGCCAAAATGTCTTCCACGGCATCATAATTTAGCGCGAAGAGCCACTCCGTCAATGTCCTCTTACACTCATACAGTTGCATAGGGTAAATATTTAGTATGCGATTTACTTTATTATAAACTCGTGGGGCTTGCGTTACATTTTGGCGACTTGCAAAAATTGAACGTGCTGGGTATGTAGGGGCTACTATATCACAACGTCTTTTTTTAAGTTTGGCATGACTAAATGGTAGAATTTTGTGATATCTTAGTACCATGTGTAGTATGTAGAGTTTTCTAACGGAGAGCAGCTTAGAGGTTGCATATAAAGCTTTAGTAGGAAATCTGTAGGGCTTACCTTAATCAAGGATCTCTGTGCCCTCTCTAGATCAATAAAATACGACTTAGCTGCATACGATACCGAGATACAAAATATGATTACAGATTGAGCCAGTGCGATATAGATTTTCTTCTGTAGTTCTGCATTCATAACATGTCTCAAAGATTTGAAAACCTTGTTTTCTTACCCTCCCTATAGTTACTTCGAGGTGTGGGTACCAGCTTAACCTTTGATCCACCACAATCCCTAGGTACTTGACAGAATTTACCTTATGAATTACAGGGCAACTGCAGGTAGATTGGGTTGGGGTATGACAAGAATGTATTCTGATGTTAAAGTCAGGCGCAGGCTGAGAGTTTGCGTATTTAGTGAAGCATACGTAGTTGGTTTTAAGGGTATTTAGCGTAAGCAGATTCTCACATAGCCAATCACTAACTCTAGCCAGTCCCCTCTCAGCCTCCAGCCTAACTTTGTCCCAGGTCCTAGCAGAGAAGATAATAGCAGTGACATCCGCGACAATGCGAGCTCGAATGTCAGCCGAACCCCATAGGTTCACAATTACTATAAGCCCGCGGTCGCCATCGGATGATGGTATTTTACGTTTATTTAAATATGATATAGGTTTTTATCTATACTAATATTATAAAGAGGAAATATTTTTTGTTTGTTTGTTTGTACCGTTTAGGCTCCGAAACTAGTGAACCGATTGTAACCATTTTTTCACCAGTACAAAGCTAATTTATCAGGAAGTAACATAGGCTATAATTAATTTTCAAAAAATTTAGAGATCCTTAAGAATATTGCAATAACGTAACCCAAAGTAGCAAAATTTTGCCTATAAACTTCATTATTTGGCGTGCGCTGAGAAAACTATTGATGATACATAAAAAATATGTACTACATGATTAAAATACTCATTATTATCTTAAAAAAACGTCCACGAGACAATATATCTAACTGTCATAGTTAAGTCACAATAGTAGCTTTTGTGTTCTAAAATTTAATTAGATCGCCGGTAGAAACAAAAGTTGGTTACATTCGTATCGTAGTATTAATTCTTATTCAAATAAATAGTTTTATCATCAAAGGTATTTATGTAGCAGTAAAATACTTTTTAATTCATTCGAATCGGACATTTAATTTCGAAGTTATCACGATTATAAAAATGCCATACGCGTTCCGTTCGACGACGCGCTGCCACGCTGTGATTAACTCGAAACTCAATTTTTATTCTTGAGACCAAAAATGAAGAACAACGTGTATCAGGGTTTTTTGAAGGGGGTCAAAAGCGGTAGTAAATTTTTCAGGGGAGGATTTTACTGCGGGACTTGAATAACTCGAAAATTGGTAAAAATTATCTTTCAGTCAAGTTATGGAAACATCCGAAAAGATTTTTTAAAATTCCACTCCTGTGGGCATGAAAACAGGGAATACAGTTTATATGAAAAATCTTATTTATTTGGTTAATTAACTTGAAACTTGCCACAAATTCTTGCCAAAGCAAGTAATAAAGTTTGTCATTAATAGTTTTTCCCCCGAGGGGAAGAGGGGCAAGGGAGGGGGTGGTGAGGACAGAATGGGAGGAGGCGAGGAGGGAACGGTGAAGTGGAGGGGGTGGTGAGGAGGTAAAGGGGAGGTGAGGGGTGAGGGGATCGGGACGGGGTGGTGAGGGAGAGAAGAGGAAGGGGATGTGGTGAAGGGGGTGTGAGAGTGGGTGAGAGGGGGAGGGAGAGGTTAGCGGGAAGAGGATGTGGTGAACGAACGTGCTAATCTCTGGAACTACTAATCGGACTTTAAAATATCTTTCTTCATTTTATAGCCCAAATCTAAAGGAAGGCTATAGGAATATTTAACATCACTCCAGGACCTTTACGTGGCGAGCTAAAATAAAAACGGCAGAACGAACGCTAAGCGAAAACGAAGTAATAGTGCGGGCAGGCAATGCGATGCGACGGGGTGGGTCGGGGGAACAAGAAATTTCACGCGGACGAAGTCGCGGGCAGCAGCTAGTACAATTATAGAAAGGTTTCTCCTTCTCCTTACGCACCCCATGTGTGCGTCTGACATTTAAGGGGGTTAGGGTAATCTCAGAATATTGTTGTTGCCTAGGGTTATATCGTTCCATGTATTAGCTTAGTAGTTTGAATTTAGTTAGACTGGAAGCCAACCACAGATATACATATATCTCTGAAGCCAACACATACGTATGTAGTTGGGAAAGAGCTTAGCGAATATAAGTATCTATTTTCTAAAACTGTTACGAAGGGATTAAGTTATAACTTTACAAGTTTCTATCAAGTACTATCGGCATGTGGACGGTGGTTAGGCCCCGTTCAAGACCTCGAGCAATGCGACTTGCGTCAAGCGACACGCGCGCGCGTCATCTGTTTCCGTCCGTCGCTTCGCAAGTCGCGTCGCGGTGACTCGTGGCATGCTCGGCTCTAAACACCTTTCATTTGTTTTCTCTGCAGTCTCTGTCGCGAGACGCGTGTCGCTTGTGCGTGTTGCTCGTAGCCACACAGCTAGACGGCTTTCAAGCACTAATGCAGAAGTGACTCGTGGCGTGCTCTAAACAAGTTCTTTCATTTGTTATCTTCGCAGTCGCTGTCGCGAGACGCGTGTCGCTTGTGGGTGTATAGCTCGTAAGCACTAATTTAAATGCGGAAGCGTGTTTCCTTGTTACGTGCGAATAATATCGTGCTGCGGGCTTCGGTACAACTTGCATTCAAACTTGATTGCTGCTACCGACGAACAATTACTATTTGCCGTAAGAATAGGTATAGTAGGCAAAAGAGTTTGGTATGCAGGCTAGAAATAAATACGTCTTTTTTGTATCGGCACGAACTACATTCATTGCGTTATTTACGTTGTTGAGCAAACAAATTTTTCGAACATACTTATGAAGCAATGGATTAGCAATTTGCTTCAAAATGATTCAGATTCCAATCGATAGTGAGTTAAACAATTAGGGTGCAGGTCTACGCTTGACTTACGTCCGTATTTAATCGGATTTTCATTATACAGGGTGTCCAAGAACCTGGCGTCCAACTGGATTCCCACGATGCCCCAAGTTCTAACAGTACTCAGAAAAATATTTTAAAAAATCCACCCCATGTACTTACAGAATTATACTGATTTCAAAAAAAAAGGGGAAATGAGCACCCTGTGACATACTTTTGAATGCTGTGACTGCTAATGCTGATAATTTCGATATTTCTTGGAGGTTTTGTAATCTAGGGTATTGCTGTGTCTAAATAGAATGTAAAAATAATGTACTTATTGTACCATTTTAAAATAAAATATTATTTTAACTAAAGGTGATATGGAAAACTATTGAATTTCGCAACTTTGACCGACTGTAGTGTAAAAAAAATGTACCAAAATAGTATGGCAAGTGACGTCAAATTTTGACGCGTTTATTCCTCTTTTTAAAAAGGTATAATACTTACACATTAATTTGAAAAAAAAAATTTTTGATAATATTTTTACTCAACAACCCAATTTTTACGAAGTGCCTACCTACTAACGGTAACTGTCGGACCCTTTCTTATCTTAGAAACTGTTATGTTACTACTATTATTTACTTCGGTTCCAAGAGTGAGCAAGAAGGAAATACACACAGGTAGATGGGTTCCCAGTAGAATAAAAGCAAAGAATGTTAGTTTAAAGATATTTTATTACAATAAATGTTCAAAATGTTGACCACCCGCGGCAATACAAGCTCTCACTCTCCTTAAAAAGGACCGCTTTATGTTTCGCGAGTAACTTTTTTGACGTATCACCTGCACTGCTTGTGTTATCTTCTCACGAAGGTCATTCTTCTTTTTTCATCATTTTTCTTTTCAAGGTATTCTTCTTTTTGGAGAATACTGTGTGCTGTGCTCTTCGGTATCCCCGTATCAGCTTCTATTCCTCGCACAGAGATGCTTGGATTTGCCGACACCGCCTCTAAAACTTCATCGCGTATGAAGTCATTTACGGGTCGTCCTTCACCAGCTACTTGATTGGGGAACCGCCCGTCACATAGTGATCTGTGCACATTAATGAAAACTCGATGGTCGGGATATCGCGTAGCCCTCGGATACCTTTCTCTGTAAAGTCTCGCTGCAGCTCGTCCATTACCTCTACATTCTCTATAAATGTAGTGCATATTTGCGTATTCTTGCGGAGTGTAGGTCGCCATGGTAGCACACACAAAACACAAACTGTCCAAACACAGGCAAAGGTCGTCGTAAAGAGTTCGTTTCAAAGTCCAGAGCACAAAGAGTAATCGAGTCCAATAAACAAAGCTTTAAATCGTAGTACGTGATCAATGGTAACAATAAGAGAGAGGTGCGTAGTAACGGCAGGAGGCAGTGACGCGTACTGACCGTACTGTTATCCTAAATAGCACGATCCCAGATAGCGTCACTATCTATCTCACTCGCACCTCTAACCTTTTTCTCCCTCACTCTTACCTGAATAATGGGGTACCATAAAGAAGAACCAGCAAATCGCAAAGATAGTTTCTGTCTTGCTCCCTCCTGTTGTAATAACGAATCACTATGGTGAGATGCATGCACATACCGTCCCTTACGGTCTAACCTGTTTTTTGAGAGGCCTGTTGTTATTTTTATGAGCATACAATAGTAATTCTTTAGAGGTTAGATTCAATTCGTCGTAAATTTTTCTTTCTAAGAATTCTGTTAGACATCGTAAAAATTGGGTTGTTGAGTAAAAATATTATCAAAAATTTTTTTTTTCAAATTAATGTGTAAGTATTATACCTTTTTAAAAAGAGGAATAAACGCGTCAAAATTTGACGTCACTTGCCATACTATTTTGGTACATTTTTTTTACACTACAGTCGGTCAAAGTTGCGAAATTCAATAGTTTTCCATATCACCTTTAGTTAAAATAATATTTTATTTTAAAATGGTACAATAAGTACATTATTTTTACATTCTATTTAGACACAGCAATACCCTAGATTACAAAACCTCCAAGAAATATCGAAATTATCAGCATTAGCAGTCACAGCATTCAAAAGTATGTCACAGGGTGCTCATTTCCCCTTTTTTTTTGAAATCAGTATAATTCTGTAAGTACATGGGGTGGATTTTTTAAAATATTTTTCTGAGTACTGTTAGAACTTGGGGCATCGTGGGAATCCAGTTGGACGCCAGGTTCTTGGACACCCTGTATAAGTACAAAATTTTACAACTCGAGTCAACTCGCAATACTATTGCGTATGTGCACGATACTAGAATTAAAATGTTGACCACTTGTCACATCTAGGTGTACGGTCAGCAAAAGAAGTCGGTTAACACTGCAACTTTTTGACATCATCTAAATTAACACAAAATGATTCGATAAACTGCTTTTTTTCCTTTAACTGTTAATAGTTAATGTTCTTAAAATTTATAGTACTTCTGTTCCGATTTAAATCAAATATTTCGCTTAATAATTAAGATTAAAAAAACTGCTAGTGTTAATCGACTTTTGTTTCTGACTGTACCATTCCGGTTTAAAACTAAGTTGCCTATCCCTTTGGCTGACTGTACAAGTTATGAAACTATTTCATATTCATGTGTAGAGTGTTAGTCAAAAGATTGTATGGTTTCTCGTGAAAGGATTTGTGTGCATAGGAAACGTGCCCGGTTCAAGGTTTATTGAAAACATACTAGATATGATTCCTTCAGTGTAGATTGGTGGGTATTGGTCGATTCAAATTTAATGGCGACTCGGAAGTTAGTTCAGAACTTGCAGGTACAGTCAAGTCGACAATAATTTAGGCTCCATTTAGTTAAGCTCGATTAAGTTTTTTTTATTTAAGATTTTAGCTCCTTATATTTAAATCGTACTATATCTGCACTCGCAGCTAACTTCCGAGCCGCCATTAAAGTTGAATCGAACTCCTAGCTAACAAAGGCACGATGATGCCGTAGTCTATGCTCGATTTCTAATCAAACTGCTAATCATACTAGAGCTCAATGAATATCCGATTCTGAATGGTTTTTATAGAGGAAAATGTTGAATTGATCTGCCTTCATAGTCGAATTCATCCTTTTTATTAATACGTCTTTTTAACTGGGCTCTTTTCATCACATAATCCGGATTTCTTGGAAAGGTCTATTTACCGGCTTTTATTCCCCAGTTTATTAATCTGTTCTTTAGAAACCTTAGTATGTCTACTTCATAACATGGCACTCTTGAGGCACTTATCGAAGAAGTCCTACTCAATTCATTTCAAAAATAAAATTAATTAAATACTGTAGATACGGGGAACAACAAATAGGGAAGGCCTAACTGAATTTCACCATATTGAATGGAGTAATCAAACAAAACCATTTATGTGGTAATTCACAAAACAGTGAACAGATGTTAATGAAAGAATAGATTACACAATACAGTACAGTTAGTATTTCAATGAAATAATATACATTTCTGAAAAACATATAACACCGCTTTAGAATGGTACCGTACTTTTAGTGTTCCACTCTGCTGGCTTTGAAAGGCGTGTAAACTTTGGTGTTCCGGTACAGGGCTCGTGAAACTCGTCCCCTGGCTCTCGTTTATCGGGACAAACCTTTTCGGCTAGCGGTCGGGTACTATGATATTAACATGAATATAAAAAATACGTCGACAAACTTCGTGTGATGACGATCTCGAGGAAATCGGTGAATGTTGCGGATTATCGGTGGATATGTGTTTTAGCCCAATATTGTGGTTATACGATATATACGGATATATTTCGTATGTATTCGGTATGTAGGGCCAAAGTACGTTTTTTTGTGAAAATGAGATTTTAGTGCCAAGTTATTGAAAAAGTGATATATTTATGTGTACTAAAAGGGCGTAAGTGTAACGATAATCTCTCAAAAGATACTAGGTTAAAAAGGCCAATGTGGCGTGTGCTTTCATACCGTTACACAAAAATTATTAAGTGTTAAAAGGGCTGCAGTGTACTTAAGCCCAGGGAACTTAAAAATAAACACTACGCTAGTAATATAGACGGAACTAAAACGACCAAAGTTAACTTCCGTTTTTGTGATACAATCTTTGCTTTGGCTGCATAATTTAATATATAATATATATCCATACGCAAAATACGCGCATTGTCGTGGAGTTGCGAATACCAGCCCGTATCACCTATAATAATATTATTTAATAAAGCAAAATAGACCAATATTGGCCCCATTGGCCCATTTTGCATTTGCACTAAAGACAATAATATTTTTTACTATCCTCTTCTATTATATAAAAAATACCAAAGTTACCATTTCTCAGGATTCTTGTCAGTGCTAAAAAGGCTTAAGTAGCAAATATTTTCAAAAATATAAATTTTTTCTTGAATTTGAATTTAATTAATAAATCAACCTACAAATATGTATCAAATAACAAAAAGAGATTTTGTCATTCTACAATATAACATTTAAATAATAACTATCAATAAGTCTCTAAGTATATATAGTTTAAATTGTAAAAAATGTAGTGACATGTTGAATGAATACTTGGCGACATTTAATTACTCAGACACTGAAAAATTATTAGATGTAATGCAATAAGTTTATTAGTGTTAAGTCAATTTTTATTTAAAATATAATTATGATGTATAAATGCTAGCTCTATGTACAGTAACATATTGCCCACTAGCTCGCAGCGTTGATAAGTGATGGCCTGAAACACAGGTTTGAATAAACCTACATCAGGCAGGTCGCTATTGTATTAATTAGACCTTTATCCAATAAATGTAAGATTTACACTAGATTTTAAACATAGTTTAAGATTTTCTTACCAATATTAATATGTAACTTTGTAATGTGTAACTTCTACGTAATTTATTTATTTAATGTGAATTTATGAATAAATATTCTATTCTATTCTATTCTAATTCTGGTTCATTCTTCGAATGCATATAACTGAAAATAAGGATTACTGACAATGGCCCTTTTAGCCCAGGCCACAGATTTATTTCCAAACCTGCTGTGCTACCACTTGAGATCATTTTCCAAATTCTGAAGAACTGATAAAGTTCACTAGAAGACTATAGGAATTCAATATAATAATATTCACTTTATTTTATTTATGTACCATTCCAGATTTCTAGCTTTTATAGAAAGAACACCAAGTTCTAAATGAGTAAAAAATGAAATTAATGACGGTTATCGCGTATGAATACGCCGCTAGAGGCGCTAGTGTAGCGCGAGGTATCCGAAATGTTAAATGTCACTGTTTGTGGGTGAGCTACGCGGGTTTATTTCTAATTAGAATGATGTTGTGAGTATTTTACAATAGGTACCTGAGATTAATTATGGCAAATATGAGTTACGGGTTAATGAATGTCAGTGCTTTAAAAGCGGGGCTAAGAAAAAGAGGTGCAAAATAAAGCGGGAAGAACAGCTAATTCAGAGGTTAGTTTGTTTACTGCTTATAAACACAGTCTTTGTCAAAAGTATGTGTAATGTTCGTGGACTATTTACTAAAAGACAGGCGTTCGACAACAGAGCTATAATTGGACTGACTTCATGTACAGCTTACATCTACCGACATACTTGCAAACTAATTAATATTAATCTACCTACATTACAGTATGCTTCTCAAAGTATCTTATTTGCCGAGTTTACAGCTATGTTTTTTGCTATACTTCAGGACCTTACTCGACAGTGGCGCCAATAAAGAACTACAGCGATGACCAGGAAAATAGTGAAGTAGGTAGGTATGGAAAGTCAGGGAAAATAATTGTTTATCAAATTGACTACCAACGTATGACTGTCAACAAATAACAACTGTCAGTCAATTTGATAGTAAGCAATTAATTTCCCCTATAGTCTATTGGAAAAAATATTCTTGCTTGCAGAGCTCGGCCGCTAGAGTAACGCTTGCTCTGATGAGGTCATCGTGTGCACTGGATTTTGTTTTCAAATTGGTCAGATGTAATTTTCCTCGACAGTACATACATCATTTGGATATTCTCAACAACCAGTCAGCATGTTCACAAAGTAAAACATCAACACCAAGAAACAGGTCCATTTGTAGCATTATTATGAACGTTTAAAGCAGAGGATAATAACAGATACAACAAAAACTTCGTCTAACAGGGTTCAGAACTCGCTCGTTCCAAATGGTTTGTTCTGGAAACTTCCAAACTTCAATATTGTCTTGTGTTAAATGTTTGCGTTTCTAACGAAGCGATGTCTTTTATAAATGTCCTGTAGAATCACCACTGAGATGAAACAAAACTCGAAGCTCCTAAAGCCGGTGATAGACTGGAGCATTCACAAAGCGAATGTTAAAATGGAGCGTTTTAGCGAGCAGTCTATCAAGTGTTCTAGCGAGCATCCTAGCGAAACAACAGTTTTGCTTCGAGCTTTTGGCCGAGCCAAGCAATTTTCAAGGCAAGTCTGACCTTTGTGAAGAATAATATTTTTTCCTTTTCCGCCTTTAATTCGTCATTGTCGACCAAAGTCTTCGGACGACCGCGAGGTTCATTTTTCAGGTCGAAATTTCCAGAACGGAAGCGAGTAAACCAATAACAAGTGGTGCGTTGGTTTGTAGTGTTAGCTCCGTAAACGTCGTTGATGTTGCGTGCCGCTTGTGCCGCGTTGCTGCCACGACGGTACTCATATTCCATAATTACTCGAATTTTTAACGTATCCATGATGACGAAAAAGATTGAAATGCGATGAAAATGTAACACTAATCAATAAACAAATGACTACTTTTGGAAAGAAAAATCCATGTTTTTAAAATAAAATTAATTTGAAATTAGAATTCTTAGCCAAACAAAAATTATTTTGATTTGAAATGGCCAGTACTGCAGAACGGCAATTTCATAGGTAAAGACCTATTATTTAACGATAATTTGCTAGAGCGTTCGCTAAAATGATCGTGAAAATATTCCTAGCTATGATTGGCTCTATGCTTGGCTCTGTTCGTTGTTCAGTTCGACAAATTTAAAAACGGCGTATGCTCAAGTCTATCAGCGACTTGAGAAACTTTTAAAATTTAACTCATCGTTGTCTTGTAATAGACCCTCTTTCATTCCGTCTCGCGTCTTACAATATTCATGGAAGGTGAAAAAATAGTTGATCTTATGAAATGGGACGCTTTCTGAGAAACGGTTTAATATCTACTTAAATGGGATCGGATAGATTAAAGGCATTTATAATTAAGATCTGTTTTAGTTAGCACTAATAAGTAGTTTGTTCTTAGCAATTTTAAGTGTTCTCTTTAATATTAAGTAATTGTAGGAGCTAGAAGCCTGAACAAATTTTCTGTGGTGATTTTATAACAAACTTGTACGTTGTGACTTGTATCTTTATGTACCTAAAGCAGTAATTAAATAAATTACAGTAAATTATAATTTTCTTTATTGTGTCCCATTTTTGGGCATAAGCCTCCCCTTTTTCCTTCCAAGCCTCCCTCTCTTGTCTTGTCTCTCTGGCCATGTTGGCCCTGCAAACTATCAGATCGTCACACCACCTTCGCCGTGGCCTGCCTCGACGACGACGTCCTCCCTCAGGCGTCCAGTGAGTGACGATCTTTGTCCATCTCTCCGGGTGCATTCGTGCGACTTGTCCGACCCACTCCCATGTTAGCCTGTTTTAGAAGGTTTAGTTTAAAAAAAACCGACCAAGTCCGAGTCGGACGCATAATGAAGGGTTTCGTAGTTTTTTTTCCGTAGTTGGTATAAATTTGTAGGAATATGTACTTTGCTGCCGCCGATTGTTAAGTTTGGGTACCCGTAGATATGGATTGAGGAGCCATGTCTATCAAATTTTCAAAAACTATCGGTACCTACTACAAATTTCCGGATCGGGCCTACAAAATCGGCAAATTTGTTTCTAAATCTTGGTAGTACCCGCGATTACTTAAGAGACATGGCTTCTCAGTCCATATGGACTTGGACTTTTCATGCTATCACCCGATTCAATGTTTCGGATGGTAACTAAAGGAAATTTCACCAATAAAATTATGAATGACAACCCTACGTAGTTGTTTGTAAAAGTTACCTGAAATTAGTTTTTTTGCGCATACATAGCGACCGTTACAAAAAAATTAGCCTTCATATAAATTAGAGATACTTTTGGTTGAGAACTTAATTTAAAACAAACCAATACATTTGAGTTCATAGTCCGTAAGCGAGCGACAAAAAATTGCAAACAAGTGTTTGCAATTTTTTGTCGCTCGCCTTTCGGAAAGGCTATTTTTAGGGTCCCGTACCTCAAAAGGAAAAAACGGAACCCTTATAGGCTCACTTCGTTGTCCGTCTGTCTGTCCAACAGTATGTCAAGACCCATTTTCTCAAGAATGCGTGGAGGTATCCAGCTGAAATTAATATCTATAGGAAATCAGGTTACGGGCGTGAAGTAAAAAGCAGCACTTTGATTTTAAGTAATATAAAAATATATTTAACTTGAACTTTTCACAGGGAAGGTTTTATGTCTGTCTCCTAGCACAGCGAATAGAAAAAGGAACGAACTGAGGGCAGTGGTTGGTTTTATATTAATCATTTAGTGACAGTGTTGCCATTACTAAAAAGTAAGAATCGACTAATTTTTGCACATTCAAATCTACTAAATACCAACAATATCAAATATATATCTATAGGTTTACTTCCCGCTGACCTAGAATCATGAAATTATGCATGAAGAAAAGGTCTCACAGCACAAGTATAGGAAAAAGTCCGAAAATTGTTAATTTGTAATTTTATCATCGTGGTCCGACACGTATTTGGGTGGTTTTTTTTTAATATTAGGTACGTCACATTGGGTGAAGTAAAGAAATAGCCTGCCATCAGTCAGTGGCGCGCCCGGTTACAAGTTTGCATGAATGACGATCGTAAAACTTATTTATACTTACTACTTACCGCACCAAATGCTAGTGAAACCAGATGACTGAGGCAGGCTATTTCTTCCCAATGTGACGTAGTAATATATAAAAAAAAAATTAAGGCTATTTTTAAAGTGCTTGCAATTTCTTTTCGCTCGCCGAAATAAGTCGATACAGATAACGAAAATATTTACTGTAGACTTTAATTTTTCTGAACGAATTAGTTATTTCCTTCTTATCATAGAAAGAGATGCGACAGTATTCTCCTTTACCGATTTCGGTATACCATAATAATATTATTATAATTAACTAAAGTACCCGCAAACGGCAGCGAACGGTGCTGAGACGGTACGATGTGATAACAAACTAATATGTCCTAAATAAACCAAGATAAAGTGATTGATTGAATAATTTATTGAGGTAAGGCGAAACTGTTGATCCTAGGAACTGAACGTTTGGACAGGATGTTATTAGATAGGGATGTTTTTTTATTATATTATAGCTTAGTTTAAAAGATTCAGAAGTACTATGGGCCAAAGTTCCGCATGATCACCTCAAAGGCGATAATCGCATAGCACGGCTCACGACTCGACGCACAATGTTCGTTTGTCACTAGCTGCGCTCTCACAGGAATATTTTCTTAAGTGAGCATGCTTAAGTTTTGTCCATAGTACCTATAGATATAAGTAGAGCTTGTGGCTAAGTAATAATAGCTGCACGGGTCGATCCATCAGGTTAAGCTTCATTTGCCGGGGTTGGTCCGTGGATGGGTGTCCATTTTTACATACCGTGACTCTTCCGTGCCTCGGAAAGCACGTTAAGCCGTTGGTCCCGGCTGTCATTCGTGGATGTTTGACAGTCGTTACGGGTCGTCGAAGCCACGACAGTCTGACAACCAGTCTTACCGACGGTTATCGCGTATTACCCAGTTAATGGGTTGTGGAGGTCAGATAGACAGTCGCTCCATATAAAATACTGGTATTCAGATGTATCCGGTTAGACTGGAAGCCGACCAGTAGAAGCCGATAGTTGGGAAAAGGCTAGGCAGATTGAAGTAGGTACCTAGGTATAGATATAAAAAGTAGGTTCTAATCTTAATACGAATGTAGATATTTTACTTCGCTAAAGTATTTTTAAGTCAAACTGTTAAGAATAACATGCTTTCAATGGAATTTGAATTGAAATACATTTAATATGAATGCAACGTGCAGACTGTACGAATTAAGGTAAAAATACACAGAAAGGTACAAAATTAGCATTTTGGTTACTTAATTTTAAATTCTATGTTAGTTTTACTTTTGACAACGTACTGAGGTTTTTAAAAATGTAGACTTTTGAAACCTTTGCACGTCATATTATAAAATATTATAATACGATTTCGTCTCGAACATAAAAACGAAGTACTTAGTACGAAAAATACTGTTCGATTTTTAAAACAAAATTTACTTAAATAAAAGAAAAATAGTGATGTTGTTTTGATCGACTGTTAGTTTTGATACAGCCAGATTTTCTGTTTGGTAAAAAAAATATTGTTAGTTTTTGTTTATTAATTTACGGTTGAGACACAAAAAAATATTAACTATATTGAAGCATAAGAATCACATTATATTAAAATGTGTTAATGTGTACAATGCCTGCGACGAAAAATGAGATTTAACACACCACATAGTTTAACTTGCGCACTAGATTATAATTCTCTGATTCTTATAATTCTGATTTATAGGTCTTTTTAGTGGTATGAGGTCTGAGACAGACCCGGGACCGGGCGTCATCGGGTCGGCGCGGCGGAAAGAGCGCGGTAGGCGCGATACTGCGCTCGTCAAGTCTCATCTTTCGTAGCACGCGTTGTACCTAATGGCCGTGTCCTATAATAAGCGATCGTCTCGCTTACCTATACCTTAGGCCTTCCGATTTTCAAACAATCAAGATATTAGTGACAATGATAGGCACAATCGTGTGTTCGCGCGCCGAACAAAAAATATTCACATACTTGTGAATATTTTTATGATCCTTCCGAATCTGAACTAGTCGACAGAGATACGTACTGTTTCTCATACTTCAATTTTTTTATCCTTGTCCTTGTCTTGTTTTTTTTGTCCTTTACTACTTACCTACTAATATTATAAATGTGAAAGTTTGTGAAGATGTTTGGATGTTTGTTACTCAATCACGCAAAAACGGCTGAACGGATTTGGATGAAATTTGGCACACAGATAGTTTATAACTTAGGATACTTTTTATCCCGTGGGATAATTTCCGACATCCACGCGGGCGAAGCCGCAGGCAACGGTTAGTTATCTAATAAAAAATATACGCCTTTCGTTTTGACTTGAACGTAGTTAGATAAAAATATGATACAATGTGAAGTCATTTATTAGTAAAGGCTGCCATTACTTATACAACACTTTTCACAGTCCTAGGTGCCGCGTGTTTTAAAGCTCATGTTTCATCTCATAAAGGTAAAAGTTATGAACAAACGCCATTTTCTGTGAAAGTAAAGAAACTAGAACTTAAAGAATTTTTGCGTTAAACACACGTGTAGTGATGTAGTTGTGCAACCTAACTGTCAATTTGATGCAAGTGCACATCGTTACCTCCATCATACGTAGACCTCACTTGCATGCGGTGTGTCTCGGTTGGTATCGTTAATGACCAATGGCTCCAAATTAACTAATGGCACGTAGAATTTAAGCTCCATTTGCACGGTGCAAGGTACACCATAAAACACCATAGCATAAAATTGAAGGACAATTAACTGGCACCGTCTAAAAAACACGTACAATATTATTGCACGATACGGGCAAGTTAGCCGTTCAAAACGGGCATAGGTTTAAACAGCACGTACAGTAAAATCACATTAAAATCTGGCATGAAAATTTTCTAACATTCAAACATGAGCGAACGAGACAAGACTTTCAATAAAATTTAATTTAATGTTTGGCAGCGCAACTACGGGTTTACATGAATCAATTGTACCTACATGGACATGTAACTCTGTGTTTAGACGAGGAAAACTAGCCTGTAGGTAACAATCGCCTTGCAATTTTATTGCCTTGGCAAAACTTGCATGCAATTATTGATGCCAATTTATGGAAATTGCACGCGTTTGACTTGCATGAAATTCTTGAATGGCAATAAAATTGACCGTGCTCTATGGCATGCGATTATTGCTCTTGAACGTTCCAGAAACTTGCACCGTGTAGCGTGGAGCTTCAGATATGTACACACAACTATACCTACTATTAATCAATGATCAAACTTTTACAACATATTTTCGGATCTAAGCAAACTACTAAGCACGAAAAGCTGCTTTTCTAGCCCATATACGAGTAAATGTCATACGATAGGTTTTCGTTCGTTCAGGCTCATATTTCATACATTTTACGGTAAGTGTCTGGAGCAGCAGCTGCACAATACCTACTATATTTTCATTGCGAGACTACGTGACTCCATAAAAAAGTTAGATTTCACTGTCTCAAACAATAAAAGTAAAAGGTGCTCTTGGCTTCTTTCACCGCTAGCGATATTCTTTAAGTTTGTGGCTTCGTGACAAATTACTGGAGATATATTAAGGCAAAGTAATATTTTAAATGTGTTTTATGTTCTAGCTGCGGTCTCGAAGGAAATCTTTCTATAACCTAACGTCGTTTGCGTGATAGAGACCGTGTCTACCGAGACCGGCTGGCGCGGCCGGTTTTGTCCCAGCACTATTAGTTACTTGGGTGAAATTTGAACGGATTATGTTTAAGTAGTATTTATTTCTCAAGAAAGGAATATAAAAGTGGGTTTTTAATTTAAGTGACACCAAGGCTATCCTTATTTTTGAAATATTTCTTATATTCTTCTGTGGTTGCGCGTGATGTCATGTTATTCTACTGTTAAGACTGTTTTCAATAAATTAATTAATTAAATTTTTATTTCACAAAAAAAAAAAACATTTACGGTACCGTACACTAAAACAATTTCAATTTTAATTTTCAATGTTTTTTTTCAATGTTACGTCTAGATGACTGGATCATTGTTGCCGTAACTTTGCTTGATGAAAAACAAGTAAGACAGGCGGGGATAGCCCGTCTGTGGGGCTAGTGCATCTAGCATCAATCGACATTTAAAAAATTAAAGCTAGACGTAAACTCCACTTGGCAAGCCTACTCTTTGGTGTTATTAAGTCTCATTCCCCTTGTTACTTATATGACAAACTATCGTGGACAAGAAGACACAGAATCGGTGAGGAAAGAAAATGTTCTCAACAGCTTTCTATCCACGGCACAAGTCGGCAGCTTTTAGAGGCAGTTTTCACTACGCAGCTACTAAATGCTGGAACAACATCCCTCCTCCCATAAAGTACAGTAAAAGTTACGCGACTTTCAAATTGTAACTCAAAGAATTTTTATTAAACCAGCAAAAATATTTTGATAATGTTCGAGCCGATATATCCGCCATATAACGCAATTTATTATTTTATAATTTTTTATCAATTTTATAATACCAATTTTATCAATTTTATCAGTTTTATTTTTATTATAATGAATTATTATTGTCTTGTGTTCTTAATTTTAATAAAACCACATCAAAATACTTTTGGTAGTTTATAAAAGTGTAATGCAGTCTCTGATTTTGCTATGTAGGTGATATTTATTAGATATAGATTTATTATTATTTTATTATTTTAATGTGGTAATATTGATATTGGGTATTTATTTTTAGTTTTTAATTAATCACAATACAACACACACACGCATGCATGTCACATCATTTAATTTTAATTAATTCTCTTAAATCTATTCTCTCCTTGTGTTAATTATTTAGATTATTCTAACCTTAGATTCTAGCGTCTGGCACTCGTGGGTTGCAGCTGAAAATCAGCGTCAGGTGGTACACCTTGTGTTGTCATCTGACAATATGCTGAGCTGAGGCCCTTTTGGCATTACAATCTTTGTTTTATGTTTTTATAATTTTAAGGTGTATTTTTTTTTTTTGCTGTAATGCCAATTAAACGCATTTTTCTTTCTTTCTTTCTTTCAATATCTCAAATGTTTTGCAGGTAATTGAGAATACTGCCATCAATAAACGTTCTTTAGCGCTTAAAGAATGTTCTTTAGCGCTTAAAGAACGTTTATTAAATAGTTTCAAAATCAATTTGTAGATAGCAATTCTTCACTCATAATACTGTGGCAAGCCATTTTGTTTGCAGTGATATTTCATCTCGACATACAAGTTTGACAGGTTGTGAAAAAATCACTTTATTTCAGATAATCAATTTATTTTAGTTTTAAAGAAACAGATAAGGTGAGTGCGTTGCGGTAATATCTTGTTACATAGGTGACTTGTTCTAAGTGGATTTCATAGTTTTGTAAACTTTTGAAAAACATAACTTAAGTGTAGTATGTTGAGGGAAGTGCGCCTAGGCGATTAGGGGTAAGTGCGATTGCAGACGCACTTAGCCCAAATCATATATCATTAACCTTTTTGTTTAAGGTTGCATTTTGCGGAAAATATATTTTTTTGTTTCAGAATCGTCAAAAGGAAAGGAGGAGGAAGGAGGAGGGTCGAAGAGGCCAAAGTGTAGTAAAACACTACACTGCACACTATACACACACACACACACACACTACACTTCTGTGTGTGTGTGTACTCATGGAAGGCCATCAGCCATTTAATTTTAGTTTTAATTATTTGCGTTTTCTTTTAATTAAATATCATATTATAAGAAAAAGTCATAACTTGTTTTATTTCATCTTGTGTAGATATACTTTTTTAATTCAAAATGTTCAACACTGATGCAACAGGTATGGCGCACTTGCCCCATTTTTAGTTTATCGCAAATATCTCTAAAAATATGCACATTTTGCTATATTTATTTGTATCATCATGTCTAGTTTGACATATTCTATCTTAAAATGGTCTGTAAAACTTGAAACGACGTTTTTATTAAGGTTTTCTTTCTTGTAGATACCTGTTTTGCTGGGTAAGTGCGTCTAAATGCCAGGTTTAAAAATAAATGTATACACTGGAATTAAAAGGTTTTTATAAAGGTTTTCTTTCTTGTAGATACCTGTTTTGCGGGGTAAGTGCGTCTAAATGCCATGTTTAAAAAAAATGTATACACTGGAATTAAAAGGTTTTTATTAAGGTTTTCTTTCTTGTAGATACCTGTTTTGCTGGGTAAGTGCGTCTAAATGCCATGTTTAAAAAAAATGTATACACTGGAATTAAAAGGTTTTTATTAAGGTTTTCTTTCTTGTAGATACCTGTTTTGCTGGGTAAGTGCGTCTAAATGCCATGTTTAAAAAAAAATGTATACACTGGAATTAAAAGGTTTTTATTAAGGTTTTCTTTCTTGTAGATACCTGTTTTGCGGGGTAAGTGCGTCTAAATGCCATGTTTAAACAAAAATGTATACACTGGAATTAAAAGGTTTTTATTAAGGTTTTCTTTCTTGTAGATACCTGTTTTGCTGGGTAAGTGCGTCTAAATGCCATGTTTAAAAAAAAATGTATACACTGGAATTAAAAGGTTTTTATTAAGGTTTTCTTTCTTGTAGACACCTGTTTTGCTGGGTAAGTGCGTCTAAATGCCATGTTTAAAAAAAATGTATACACTGGAATTAAAAGGTTTTTTATGAATAATAACAAACAGTCTTTAAACCCAAATAAATAAGAAATATTTATATTTAAAAATGCGCTTCAAGAAATGTATGACGCACTTGCCCCGCCCGACTACATAAAATATTCTTTATCACTATTCTTTTATTACGATACGTTAAGGGTTCAAAAAATTCGACAAAACATTGATAAAATACCTACTTAATTATTATTTCGTTCAACTTTTCTATTTCGTGTCTAATCAGGAATCTATGTAACTTTGGCTTACAGAATGGAGTTTAGTTTTATAATTATCTTGCGATCGAGAACGCCGAGAGGAAAGTTTTCTCCCTAACTACCTAATACCTACAATGATTAAATGAGTACCTACTTGAGTACTACTAATTAAAGTGTTAGTTTTGTAGCTGGGCGAGTAAAGTAATAATTGCTGTTAACCGATGCCAGTCAATGATCTTCTCAGTCAACGAGTTTTTAAATTGCATCCATAGGTACCATCGCGGACATTTGCGATGGTACCTATAATTTTAAGGGCTTCTTCTTGTATCCATGGTAGGTACGTCTTGACAAATTACAAGGGCCTAGTAGGCGGCCATGTTAATCGCGGTATCAGATATGTATACCTATTGGAGACTCCAGCAAGTAGGTTATGGTCTGGTTGGGAGCACAGCGTGCCAGAGGGATATTTAATCCCCATTTTGCCTTATAACAAAAGAAAAAATGGGGATTAAAGATCCCATGGAAAGATAGCATGGTTCCTGAGATGGGAAAAACTTAAAATAAAAATCAACCATTTAGGACATAAAATGGGGTGTTGAAGTTTGTATGGAGCAATTCAAAATGTATGCAGACGAAGACAAACTCATACACTTTTGGTTTTATATTAAATTAATTTACTATTTCCTATCACAGATACGTAATATAATGTGAAAAAATTCCATAACGTTACAAAATGAAATGAAAAATGAATGAAATGTAGAATTTAATCAAAGAAATTGGTTCGGATCTTCGTCTCTATTTGACCAAGGATAGAGCATATTACGATTATTAAAATGTAGAGTGGGTAGTAATTTTGTTGGTTTTCTACTAGCGAAATATAATATAATCAAAAGGCTTCGGGGAAATATCGGTTTATCCAAGAATAGACTAACAAGATTATTCTAAAATATTCTTCAAGTTTAGCGAATATTTCAGCAAAGTATGTAAAGCAGCGAGGGAGCAGTGGTGGCTCAGAGGTAACGGCCCGACTTACGAGTGGCAGGTCATCAATTTCATCACTACTGTTCCCAAAACAGTGAATTAAAACGTAGTGACGATACCGGCATGTCCTAATACCAAAAATTTGAAGACATGTGACCGGGTGGTAGTTTACAGCCCACTCCCACCCGGTAAGAGGAGGTCTGTGTCCGAGCTGTGGGAATGTTGTGGGCTGACTACGCTTCGTACAGCTATTAAGTCTCTACCTACTTTATAAAATACCAAAACCAAACCACCAACCATATACCAAATGACAAATGTCAACCTGTACGTCGAACTGTATGTTTTTGGATAAATAAAGATTTTTATTAATGTACATCCACCCTTAACAATCGTCACGTAAGGCCGCAACACCGTTAAAGGTGTGACATTACATGAAAATATATGATAAGTTACAGGAACCTACTAAGACTTACAAGCCTAACAGTCCCTACGACCCTAAGCCCTATAAGCCCTACAGCCCTAACCTATCATATACCTAATATGTGATAAATAAATATATAAATAAGTTCAGGATGTCTGCACCATGCGACCTTTTTTTTTTTTTTTTTTTTTTTGTGGAAGGGAAATCATCAAATGACTTCTCTCGCTCTGGGCAGAGCGGGAGGGCGTGTCAGACTTTTACTGACTAAAACCCACCCATGTTCCTTCAGCTGCCCGTGCCAGGGCCACGGTATCTCTTTCGAACTACCGCGACCCCGGCGGCATCGGCCCAATTGACCCCGTCACTGCTGACATCTCTTTGAGGCGCGCGTGGAACACAACGCGCCGTCGACCCGGGCCTGGTCCTTACCGGACGGCGAGCTGCCCATTACTCGTCGTCCGCAAGCCCGCGCTTACGGTGGCCGGGAATCGGCAATCGATTCCCACCGCCCAGGGCGTCTCCTACGGCGGCTAGGGGCGCGAGGGCGCGGCTGTTGCCTCTCCCTCACGCGTTCCGCTTCCTCCTTCGCGAGCATTACTGCTTCGCAGAAGGAGGTGACGGCTTCCCATGCACTCTCGCTCCGCACCATGGCCTGGACCAGGTTTGGACGCGAGAGATCGCCGCCGCCGATCGCCTCCGTGAGAACACGGCGGTGCTCCAAGCCGGGCAGACCTCCACTGTATGCTCCACCGTCTCCTCCGGGCGATCCACACAATGGTGACACCCGGGCGTTTCCTCCCGCCTTATCCGAAACAGGAACCTCCCGAAACAACCGTGTCCGGTGAGGACCTGCGTCAGGCGGAAGGTGAGGACGCCGCACAGTGGATCGTCCCCATACAAGAGGTCGGACATAGAATTAAAAATTGAAAAAGTATTTAATTGAAAAAAATGAAATATGCAGTTGCATTACTCTATTAAGGAACTACAAAAAATGTTACTACAATTTTTTTATTTGACCAGTACTTTATGAGCAATTCGATGAAAAGTGTTATTTTTCTATGGAAATGGTCACAAAAATGTCTGTATCTCATGATTCCCTCCTTGTTTCGATTTGCGGTTTTCACTACTGTTATCTACCCATTTTATGCCACATTTTCTTCAAGGACACATGGTGCCCCCAGCGACCCCCTTCCGAGATATTTTGCTTTTAGTAACTTTACTTTTTATTGTATAACTGATGATATGGAGGTACATTAAGTATATTCATTACTGAGAATAAGTCATCCCTAAGTAGTTCCTTAAATAACAGGTGCATTTACGATTACTTTAATGACTTATGAACGCTTCTGTTGCCATACAACAAACGCGTTAATGAGTCCTTAAGTGAAGATTCCCAGTACTTGCTTAATCTAATTAGTTATTGTAATTACTATGTTAACAGCCCTTAATCTCTGCATTGTGATTGTCTAATGTCATCATTAGCTTAGTAATGACTGAGTCGCATTTACAATAACACATCGAAAAGAAATAGAGTTTTATGATCAATAAGAAAATATGTAGGTATAAATATATTTTTTATTTATATAATATAACACTGTAAAAATAATTTAAAAATAAAATAACTATGTACCCTAAAACAAACTAAAAAAATAAACAACTACTAAAAACTAAATTATAATAGGAAATTAATTAATTAACACGACCATGTAGTTACTAACAACAATAGAAAAGAAAGAAAAAAACCATTTATTGGCTGATGGGTGGCATAACACAAAACAAAAAAAGAATAAAATTAAAAAAAAAATCACAAAAACTAGAATAGAAAAAAAGAATAGAATAAAAAAAATACACAAAAACTAGAAATTAACAAAGAAACTGCTTGTAAAATAATAATATTAGGTACTATAAGACTTAAACTATATTTTCTTCATCTTCATCAATAACGACATCATGATCATTATCATCGTCATCATCTTCTTCAACGTCACTACATGCAGCAAGTGTATCAGTTGAAACGTCCGCGTCAATGAACTCCAATTCACTCTGATCACGTATGAGTAAATCGTCTAGTTCTCTAAATGAAGACTTTTGGCTTTATTTGTCATCTTCGGTCGTAAGCTGGCGAGAAGAGGATCGGAAGATAATAGCAGATTATGAAGAATGTCTTCATTAGTGGCGATGCTACTATGCTTTCGTGTATGACATTCTCTAAATTTGCGAAAGTCCTTGTTTCTTGCTTCAGATGCTTCTTCAGACAAAAAACCTATAGGCACTACTGATAAGTGGTCCACTATCTGTGATCCATGAATCAGCAATTTGTGTAAACTTGCTGGCATGTTATACCATGGATATAATTCCACGAATAAATTTGCTGTTTCATCACAATATGATTTGAATTTTTGGACTTGATTTTTTTCGCCTGAGGAAATGCATTGCAAAATAACGGCGAGTCTTCTAATTAAATTAACATCTAATTTAGTAATTTCGGCAGTCGTTTCAGGGTTTGCAAAAAATCTTCTTGCAGCATTTCCAGTGTTTGTGTTGCCACTACCCTGCTTAACAACGTCTAGAAGTAAGCCTGTTCTTCTTCGGAAAGCTTCTTGAATGGCTTCTTTCTTATCTTTAACTTTTTTTTTATTTTCGTCACCTTTTGCTTGCCATGATTTTATGTCCATTCTGTAAGAAATGTGTAATAAACATTCCATGGACCGAATCCAAGCATGCAATGAACTAAATCCATGCTTGTATAAATCTGTATTCACGGGTTTAGCTCTCACTTCTTCCAAGTTATTCATTTCGCTTGGGCGAGCTTTGCACAAATCACACACTGCTGCCGATGTACCAGATATGATTGAATGTACCTTACCATCAATCATGGTTAGCCATAGATTGTGAGTAACAGTAGCATTGCCGCAATCAGTCGGGTTCCGTTCACGAATCTCGGTCTCAAATATTTCCATTTCAGCCTTAACATTCGCTTCCGTTTCTTTCATAAATGTAAATGAAATCGGGCGACAATATGTGGTTGACGATGGCCGATCATTCTGCCACACTATACTTCCACTAGAAGTCACTAACTTAAGTGGTACAAGACTTGCCATAAATACACTGGATAAGTCTTGTTCACTTGTTGTTGTCGTTTGATGGTAAATGCTTTGACTTGAAGCTCCATCAAAACCCCATTTACTGTGAAGCACAAGTTGTTCACCAGCATCAAAATTTGATTCAAGTGAATCGATCAGCCTCCTAACGGTGAGATCAAGGAGGGCTTGGATACGTATCTTTGCGGAAGTTTCAGTCACAGTTATGTCTTCTTTTGCCGGGTAGCATTTAAGCTTTTCTTTAACTAACAAGTAGTAGCTTGGGTATTTCGCATGACCTTCTTTTAAACTAAAGTCCCGAAGTGTGATGTAACGCCACTTGGATAACTGCAAGTAAACGTAAAGAGCAAGTGCTTTGTGAGTAGGAACTTCACGAAGCGGAGGATTCTGCTTAGTTTCCAGGACATTTATAACTGTTGAGACGTGTTCAGGATTTTCCAGCAAATTTTTCATTATTCTGGCTATATCATTTTTTCCGGCAGACTTAAGTATACTTTCAACAGTATGCAAAAGCTCATCCGGACGACTGCAACTAGTAACATTTTCATTAACACGTCTTCTTTTGTGTCTAGTTGATAAATCTTCAAAGCGTTTGCGAGGAGATGTATATGTTGAAGTAGATGCATCTGATTTTGATGGAC
This sequence comes from Cosmia pyralina, assembly GCA_946251885.1. Lineage (NCBI taxonomy): Eukaryota > Metazoa > Arthropoda > Insecta > Lepidoptera > Noctuidae > Cosmia > Cosmia pyralina. The sequence goes on along the minus strand of OX276352.1, from coordinate 16,127,389 downwards.
TGACTACCTCTTCTGCCTCATTTTCATTTGCTTCTTCAGTGTCAACAACATTTTCTTTAAAGCAATCTGGCCAAACGATATCGGAATTTAACCACTCTTCGTTCTTGTTAATGAACCTGTCAACTGTCCTTCTTGATTGCACCCATTTGGTGTAAACCCTATAGCAAAATCGTCGACACCAGTTCTTGAGATCCGTCACATCACTTTCACTTAACTGGACGTTAGTATTCGACTTCAATGTGTTAAATAAATGGTCATAGTCACGAAGATCTTTATGATTACGAAGAGCAACGTAAAGATCTAGGTAAGTAGAAAACCCACGGAAAGCCATAATGACAACACTTGGTAGAAGTTATAATTACAACTGAATTACATTTGCTAAACACACTCAAATATATAGGGCAGCAAGTAGGCAACTAGCAATGAATTTGATAAGCTAATGATGACATTAGACAATAACAATGCAGAGATTAAGGGCTCTTAACATAGTAATTACAATAACTAATTAGATTAAGCAAGTACTGGGAATCTTCACTTAAGGACTCATTAACGCGTTTGTTGTATGGCAACAGAAGCGTTCATAAGTCATTAAAGTAATCGTAAATGCACCTGTTATTTAAGGAACTACTTAGGGATGACTTATTCTCAGTAATGAATATACTTAATGTACCTCCATATCATCAGTTATACAATAAAAAGTAAAGTTACTAAAAGCAAAATATCTCGGAAGGGGGTCGCTGGGGGCACCATGTGTCCTTGAAGAAAATGTGGCATAAAATGGGTAGATAACAGTAGTGAAAACCGCAAATCGAAACAAGGAGGGAATCATGAGATACAGACATTTTTGTGACCATTTCCATAGAAAAATAACACTTTTCATCGAATTGCTCATAAAGTACTGGTCAAATAAAAAAATTGTAGTAACATTTTTTGTAGTTCCTTAATAGAGTAATGCAACTGCATATTTCATTTTTTTCAATTAAATACTTTTTCAATTTTTAATTCTATGTCCGACCTCTTGTATGGGGACGATCCACTGTGCGCCGTGGCGCCTCTCCAACCACTCCTCAAAGAGGGGACTTATCGCCGCAATTGTGGCGTGCCCAGCGCTGGGTTGCGACAATCGCACTCTCCATGTCGCCATGAGATCCCGCCGGAGCCCTGTCCGCTGTACCGTGATTTCTCGCGGCAGCGGAGTTACGCCCGCACCATGCGACCTAAGGTTACAAACGGATGGTGGACAGGATTCCAGGTTCGGGAAGGGTACACTCACTGCCAGTCCCGCAGACTCACGAGACTGATCATAGATGGTTAAAGGTGTCTTGGCCACAGTGAGGGATAATGAGACAAGAATATAAAATTCAAATCTGATTTATTTACATTATGTTACGGCTTATATACTACTTTTTCTTAACACACACTATTATACAAAATCTTTGTGTTTTGTGCGTGTAAGATGCAACCAATCGTTAATTTAACTGGGCCGCGCATGTGCTGATTCAATGTCCAAAGGTAACATGAAACAATTATTATTATTATTTAAAATGAATAAAAGTTACCTATTTATTCAAATGTAGCGCTAGATGCATAATAAGTATGTAAGGATCGTAGAAGGTGGCGTTCTGTAGTATCTGCCTACCCCCATGGGAAAATGGCGTGAGTGTATGTACAGTCAACAAAAAAGATATCTAGGCACACCAACACATTTGTATATGAATTGCTTCATGTTGAATTTTATATATATTACTTTATTTTTGCAATACTCCTTACCTTACCTTCCTACATTGTAACACACCAACACAAAATTGTATATTTTCACGAAATTGAACATGAAGCAATTCACACACAAATATACACACACCCACCCACCCAGATACACCCACACCCTGCCCAGATATCTCTTTTGTTGACTGTACATAATAAATAATTAACCTTTACTTTGCATAAAATAAACTGAATTTCCTTGTCCAGAAATATTTTTTTTAAACCAGAAAACAAAGGACATTTTTGCGTAAATTTTCAGATCGTCAACTCAGCGTTTCCTCAAGTTTACCGTCGCCTTTTTAGTATGGAGAGCTTTAAGCCACGCACAGAACGTCGAATATTGATTTCGTGACCCTTGTTCCTTTGAATAAGGAGCACGCTAATACACATTTCAGAGGTCGGATCACATGACATACGGGCAAGCCAAATGTGGTCGTGTAGTCACATTTGTCAACAAAATTAGTAAGTAATAAACAATTTATTATTTCTTGTATGTTATCGCCGTGATAAAAAAGTGTAATTTTAAGTGTAGTAAGTGTAGTGTATTTTTTTGTTTTTTTTTTAGTGTGTTTTTTTATTCTTGTTTTCACCAATTTATGGTGCTTAACTAGATACTGCTAAAGCTATATTCTGCAAACATTAAATGAATCCCAATTAACACAGAACTCTTGAAAGGAGTCCCGTCATGTACAAAACTACATAATTGGCACAATAAGTTTCTGAATTCACTAATGCCTACTCATGCGCACCAGTAATTTCATCCAAAAATTACAGAAGAAAGTTATCGCAGGTTGACCTCGAAAAGTTCCCGAACAAATCGCTCGCATAGAATGGAGGATCAGTAGAAACTTTAGGAGACGGTTCCGACAGAAAAATAACTGAAATTGCAATGCCCATCAAATAGGTTTCCGAGAGATTGGCCAGTGAGAATTCTTTTAAACTCAAATTAGCTCTAAGTTCACCCAGACTTTCTCAGAATTTCCCGATAATCTTTACAGACAATTAGGAAAGTTCAAAAACGTTTGGTTAGTTAACAACGATTGTTGGTGAAGTTTCACCTAATTACATACAAAGAAACAAAACTTGGAAGGCATGTCGGTACCGGCGATGCTATTCACAACCATTCGATACTCTTCCGTGCCGAATCGAACATCAATCGCTAAATGCTGTATATAAATCCGAAACCCGAAAATTTTGATAGATTATACCAAATAGAATAGACGACCACTATTACTTCGACGCGACGGCTCGGGGACTAGACAAATCAGTAGCCCTACTAGACAAATGGCATTCACTTGAGTTTCGGAGCGATTATAATTCTACAATCGCTATCGACGCATCTTTATGGAAGTTATCGTTGGACAATGTCGATTCATTAACCTAAGATCACGTGACATTTCGATAGCTTATGTCAACCTCATACATTTTGTGGCTTTCCACTAGCGTCATCGCTAATCGAATATTACTTTGTCTAGGCCCGCAGGTAACCGAAAATGTGTAATTATCGACTCGGAAGCCTGTCGAATGGTTGTGGTTTATGGGGAAAATACAAAGAATGTTTTGACTACCCCGCCCAATCTCTTTATTCCACTCTAACGTCATTGCGTCACATCCCTACACGTCGAGACGACGTCGAAGTGACAATATAGACGAGATAATGTTACATTTTAACAGCATGTCCATAATACATCCGACTAATAGGATGAATCGTAAAATTTACGTTTTACATTGTCACTGTAGCAAATAGTGTGAATTTTATGACATGGCACTACGGAGATTTATTTTTATAGTAAAAGTAAAGACACAACATAAACAAATGAAAAACACATGACTGAATTTAATTAAATTATATAGTTACTATAGAGCAAGATCCCGCAGAGCTACCAGACCTTACTTATTTTCTGATTAACAAAATGTATGGGATAGAGTAGTGTTAGTATGTACTTTGACCACCTGCTAGCTTGGGCCTAACGGAGCTCGGAGGAGCTCGTGGCTAAGTAATAACAGCCGCAGGTTAAGCTACGCTTGCCGGGGTTGGTCAGTGAATGGGGGACCATCTATAAATAACGAGACTCCTCCGTGCCTTGGAAAGCACGTTAAGCCGTTGGTCCCGGCTGGCATTCGTGGATCTTTGACAGTCGTTACGGGTCGTCAGAAGCCCGAAAGTCTGACAACCAGTCTTAGCAAGAGGTATCGTATTACCCAGGTACCGGATTGTGGAGGTCAGATAGGCAGTTGCTCCATGTAAAATACTGGTATTCAGCTGCATCCGGTTAGACTGGAAGCCGACCCCAACATAGTTGGGAAAAGGCTAGGCAGATTATTCATAGCTTGGGCCAAACGGCAATTTTTCAGGTACCAGGTACGAAAGTTATGTAAAAATATTAGTCACTTTTCTTAAAATCTGACTGCTGATTTTTAAGTGTGTTTTACAGAATATTGATAATAATTTAATAATCAACACTGTCAGACACTTCCCATCGGTGGATTTTGCCGCCAGACTCTTTAAAGCTCGCAAAAAATGACGTCATCTTACTTATAGTTTGAGTCCTAATTTTTATGTACTGATACTCGGGGAACTAAATATTTCAATACTATTTGTAAGCAGCCAGATCAATCGTAGCGGTCAAACATCCCCCAGACACAATTAACTGTGTCTGATGAGTGATGTAATAAGAATTGGGTTATGAAATACAAAAATAATTTTTCAAATCTGACTGATAGTTCCAAAGATTAGCGCGTTCAAACAACCAAACACTTCAGCTTGTTACCTATTATACTCTGTTTTTTTAATAAACGAGTACTGAGTTATGTCTCTCGCACATTTCCGATATTGACAGAGTGAGATGGGTCATTGGTCGGGGTGGGGCCAACGCCTTTGTTTTGTTTTGAAATTGTTAAGGCCCGTTCATATGGAATACTTCTAAAATTGACTGTACAGGAGACATGGCCGCCATGACTCACGCATAAACAATATCGTCCGGTTCACTCACTAAAACACGTGCGACGCGCAGGTAGTCGATGACTCAACTGAATATACATGTAACTATATACAGCGTTTGGTTTGTGTGGAACGGACTTTACGTTGATTACGTGGACCAATAGCAATAGTCAAAATTTTCGGTACTCGTTTGTTAAAAAAAATAGAGTATAGTATAGACTATAGATAGATAAAAATTTCAATGTTATTGAAACTGCCATAAGAGAAAAAAAGTAGACAGGTAACTACTTGATTGAAGACGGCATTTTATACTTATATATTTAACTAAAATAATGATAGGCGATAAGAACGATTACGTGAACTAAGAAAAATATTTTTTAATACACTTCCTCAAAAACTGGTTCTTAGCGCACTACGATTAGGTTCACAATGCAATGTATTTCACACGCGTGTGATTTTTCATTTTCCAACACGTGTGCGGGAATAAAAATTGCCACAGATAACTTATACCTATTATTAAGCCTTTTATATCCCAAAAAAAATATAAAAATTACATTAAAAAAATAATTTTATAAAAATATTAATTTGTATATCAATAATTCATTCTAGCTAAAAACATGCAATTTTAACAACAATTAGGTAAATAAAAATAGATTTTTAAATAAATAAATTAATTAGATTGAATAAAATATAATAAAATAAATAATCACTTTTTCAATTAATATTAAGTATTGGGTGCCCATTTAAGGGCGAAGGCCTCCTCCATCTTTCGCCATACCTCTCTGTCTTGGGCTATTCTAGTCCAGGTGGGGCCAGTCACGGCCACAATATCGTCGCACCACCGGCGCCTGGGTCTACCACGAGAGCGTGGTGCATCGCGAGGGTACCAATGGAGGACCCTCTCACTCCAGCGTCCATCTGTGGCTCTAGCTACATGTCCAGCCCATCGCCACTTCAACTTGCAAGCTAATTCCACAGCATCTATTATTTTAGTGCATAGTCGTATGTCTTTGTTTCTTTTACGGTCTCGGAGTTTAATTCCTAACATACTCCTCTCCATTGCTCGTTGGAAGGATTGAAGTTTGTTTGTAACTGCCTTTGTTAGTGTCCAACTTTGACAACCGTAGAGTAGAGTAGGTAATATAATAGTGTCCATAGCTTTTTTTTTCAAGCGAATCGGGATGCGTGATTTAAACACTTCTTTCAACGACCAATATCTTCTCCATGCACTCCTTATTCTGCGATCTACTTCATTTTCTGTCGGTCTGCTAAATGAAATGCTTTGCCCAAGGTAAAAACAGTTATCCACGTATGCGATTGGCATGCTTTGTATCACCGTTGGTACTCTTGTGCTGTTGGTTAACAGGCATGTTTTTTCAGCGTTCATGTGAAGACCACACTTTCGGCTCTCTTTGTCTAGAGACTTCAGCATGCGCTCGAGATCTGCATGTGTTTCGCTCATCAAAACAATATCATCTGCGAAGCGGAGATGGCTGAGAAACTCGCCGTTTATTTTGATACCGACATCGCGCCAATTTAGCCTTCTGAAGATATGCTCCAAAACTGCGTTGAATAGGTTTGATGAGATGGGGTCACCCTGCCTAACTCCTTTTTGAATGTTAAATGGCTCTCCCTTTTTCTCTAGTTTAATTATTGCTCTACTGTTCTTGTAAATTTCTTTTAAAATATTTATGTATTTTGTGTGGACTCCTTGTTCACGAAGAGAGCACCATAGAGATTCATGGGAGATAGAGTCAAATGCTTTGGAGTAGTCTACAAAGGCCACGTAGAGCTCTTTATTGTGTTCATTGTACTTCTCGATTATCTGTGTTAGCGTGAAAATGTGTTCGCTAGTAGAGAAGCCCGATCTGAATCCTGCTTGCTCTCTAGGTTGGTTTTCGTCTAAGGTCTTAGAGATTCTTTTTAATATTAGGCTGGTAAATAATTTGTAAAGTGTCTGTAGCATACTCAGTGGTCTGTAGTTGTCCATTTTGCCTGGATCCCCTTTTTTATAGAGTAAGGTTATAATCGCAGTATTCCAGTCAGGTGGTATCGACTCTTGTTTCATGATTTCATTGAATATTGTGGTTAAAATAGGTGTTAATGGCTCTCTGATGGCTTTTAATATGTCATTTGTTATACCATCTTCTCCAGGGCTTTTCTTCGTTTTCAGTTGATAAATGGAATTGCTAATTTCATACTCCAGAAATTTCGGTACACTGTCTGCATCAACTAACTCCTTATCTCGTAGTGAGTCTTCGCATGAGGCCGAATACTCATATAGTCTAGTATAAAATTCTGTCGCAACTTTCAATATTTGCTTTCTGTCCGTTACTTGGTGTCTGTGTTTTGTAAGTTGTGTGATCCATTTTTTGCTGCAATCTATTCTTTTGTAAGCTCTTTTTACTGATGCAAATTTCTCCAATTCATATTCAATAATAGTATATCTATGTTCTTTTGATTTCCTTTGTATTTGCTTTCTAATTAATTTGTACAATGCCGATAAATGTTTCCTTTCTATGTTAGTTTTGTTTTTCTTTTCTTTTAACAGAGTCCTTTCCTTTATTAGTCTTGCTAGGTTTTCGTGAATAATAGGTTCATAACACTTTTTGTGGTTTTTTAGTTTGTCTTTACTGTTTCTAATTTTTGTGACTAAGGTAGAGTAGGTGCGCTGTATGTTTATAAATTCCATGTTTCTTATTTCTTGCGAAAATTCATCTTTCAAGTGCTCTTGTTCAGGAGGCGCAATATCGGTAAAGTTTTTTTCTCCAAAATGTTTTCTTGAGGTAACTCGCTTGTTGTGAAGTATCAGTGACGCACGCACCAGTCTATGATCCGTAGGATATGTAGTAGGTATGACATTGACGTTATGTATACTGTTATTGCATTTTGTTATGATGTAGTCGATTTCATTCTCATTCTGAAATAAAACTTGAAGGCAAGGAAATTATAGAACATCAAGATTTTATATTTATGTACTACGGACAAACTCATAACAGGAACGGTATTGGATTTTTAATAAAAAAAGAATTAAAGGAAAACATCACAGACTTTGTACCAGTATCCGACAGAGTAGCAAAGTTAAGCTTATACATAGAATCTAAAACAATTCATATTATCCAAGTGTACGCGCCAACAGAACAATCGCCGTTGGAGGACATAGATCGATTTTACGACGATCTCAGAAAAGCGATGGAAAACACGAACAGAGACACATTGATCATAGGTGATTTCAATGCACAGATTGGTCTGCCCACTAATGATCATAAAGATGTTATGGGATCGTGGGGATACGGGAAACGGAGTCAAAGAGGTCAGTTACTAATAAATTTTTGCTTTGAACATCAACTGCATATTTCAAATACTTACTTCAAGAAGAACCCGAATCGGCGATGGACTTGGACTCACCCTAATAACTTATACCTATACTTAGTCCAAATTGGTTCAATGCCTCTATCCACACCGTCTCGCACCAGTTTCATTTTGGCACTTGCCGGTACTAAGTGCCAAAATGAAACTGTACTTCTCTATACGGAAGTGTATTTTTTTTTTAATGTTTTTGTTTCTCGGCAAAGAGATATGCGTCTTTACGGCGTTAATATTTTTTGAATATTTAAATAATGTTTATAAATAGAATATCGTCCCCATACCATGATTATTACAATAAAAAAACGTTTATGAACAAAATAACATTTATTTGTGTTCTAAACTCAAAAATATTTGAATTTTCTATTTTTCATATTAGGCTGTTTATTGGCTTTATACCTTTACTTCTCCTTCAACCTGGCGAAAGCAAAGCGCGGAAAAAAAGAAAATTTAAATTATAGTTTCCTAATAATTCATGACAAAAATATTTTTCATTATTTTATTTTATTTCTTCAAAAGTGTATTGAAAAACGTCGTTTGATATACGTGGGCATTTGTTATTGCAGTTCTCGGCTCAAAAACAACCTAACATACGGCTCGGGTGTTAATTCCGCCTCGCATGCAATAACAAACATTCTCCCCTTGTATCAAAATGTACAATTTTTTTCATTACCATAATTTTCTATAATACCAACACAAATAGCAAGTACAAAAATTAATAAAACTATAAGAAAAATTTTTACTCATCGTTCAGAAAAATAAACAGTGTAAAACGTCAAACTTTAGGCTACTCGTACAAAAACTCGTCTGCGAGTGTAATTACAGGCCTCAAAGTGTCTTTCAACTTTTTTCTTTGTTTGTGCTTTTTCGGTTCTAGTCTGATAACAAAAGTTACAAAATGAAATGGTCCATTTTGCGGAAGACGTTTAATAGAAGTTGAGTGGTCCTTTGTTTAAATATCTAGAGCGTGTAAAAATTGCCATAACAAAGCCGAGAGTCACTTATTTTTCCCGTTATTATGATCATTTTTTTGTAATGGACCATATCTGGGAACCCTCTGGGAACCCTGTATACCTACTACGTTGATTGATTTTATAGGACACCAGAGGCTTACTGACCTTGGCATATTTAAACTGAGGAAAATATTGTACGTTCATTGGTAGTAATAATATTTAATTATGGCATACCTAACTAACAAAAACTTTTAGTATTTCAAGATTCACAATAATTTGTTCTTTGATAGACTCCATAATGAATACCAAACTCTCGATTTATTTTTATGTTAAAGGCTACATTGCAGAAGTTGGAGTGGGCTGGACACTTCGCACGAATGCATCCAGGAAGTTGGGCAAAGATCGTCACAAACAAAAGGCAAAACAAAGACAAGACAAGAAAGGCAAGACATAATCTTAAATTGAAGAGAGTAAACCTTTCAAATCCACTATACTTAAGTACCTATGGCATTTATTATTAATCATAAATCCATCTACTTATAATATTTAAGCCCTTTACGACCGTTCTCCTTAAATTAAATTCTTTTTACTTAAATTATCGACGGGACATCCATTTAAAATAATATTACGATGAAGGTAAGTAGGTAAACTGTTCTGAAAATCATGCGTAAACGGAAGACTAATATGTAAAGCAATTTCGTGAGTTTTATATGATGAAACATCTCCAAATTTTTTGGCACGAGATTAAAAATCAATAGGGTGGTACGACTTTGGTTTTCGAGAAGTTGAAATGAAAATTAACATCTTAATTAAGAAAATAATTCGAAATTTAAATAAGTGAGAAAATGAGCAGTGGTGGCCCAGTGGTAACGCCCCGACTTACGAGTGTCGTGGTTTCGAACCCAGGCAGGCGCTTTACTTTGTGTAAATAACTTCATTACCACTGCTCTCAAAACGGTGAAGGAAAACATCGCGAAGAAACCGGTATGACCTAGAACCAACAATTCGAAGACATATTACCAACCCGCAGTGGGCCCGCGTGGTAGATTACAGCTCACTCCCTCTCGAAGAGAGGAGGCCTGTTTCCCAGCAGTGCGAAAAGTTTGATTATGCTAAGTGAGCAAACTATAAAAGAGATTTACCACCCTATTCCTCATTAAGAACTTTATAGGCTTTCAAAAGTTATGTGTTTTGTTCAACTTTCTGTATGTCAAGTTTGAACTTATTATTTCATTATTATTTTAACCAACCATATTGTTCATTTTGTCCATTGAAAGTGATTATAACTTAGGTATATTTCTTGATCTATAATTCATTTTTAAAATTAAAACTGATTCATGCCATTTAGAGACTAAACGATGAGGAAAATCTGTCATAAAAGGCATACACTGGACGACTAACTTTACGCGTCTGACATAAAGCATGTGTTATCTTTAAGACTTCCCACTCCGCATAAAACAATAAACACGTTTTTATGTGATTTTAAGAATGTTAAGGCGACGATAGCTGACTTTTAATGATTTTAAACTGAAGATCACTTCGAAATGAGTAGTGTTAATGATTTGGAAAAAATATAAGTCAATCAATCTGCATAGCCTTTTCTCAACTATGTTGGGGTCGGCTTCCAGTCTAACCGGATGCAGCTGAAAAAATATAAGTATGTTAAATTAAAGCTTTTTGTTAGTAACTTAATTTGTGAGTATTTTAGATTATGTTTATATAACATAGTGTAATTAATTTGTAAAGTTACGTCTAACGTGGATAAAAATCTGAGAATCGCGCAAAAACTACAATTTTTATGAAATCTTCACCATTTTAAAGATAATTTAATTATTTATCTTTTAGTATACGTGTTTTAATATACCTAATACCTTTTGTTTTATGTATAATTAATTAATAATTTGGGATATCGCTCCTTGATGGGTGAGTCCTATTAATGTGGACGTTCGACGCGACGCGTTGCGTGAGCGCAGCACAGAACACGCAAGCTAGCCACTCTAGGCCGTTGATTATCTGCGCCTTAAGGAGGAACTGTTTACGTAATACGATACGACCAAGTATGTGGAACCCAAATGTTCAAAATGATCTGGTTAGTTCATGATTTCCTGGTAAACAACCACATTGTTTTGAGCAAGTTCCTGGAGTTTCCAGAATTATTAAGCGCGCTCGCACATGGCATACTTTTTGTAAGTGCAACAATCGGTCAGTATTTTTTTATATGACCTACGTTTTGTAGTGCGTGTGCGTTGATACATTTGATCTGTAAGTACTGTTTCATTCAGCTCCTTCAAATAAACGGCCACCAATTATTGTGTACCGTCTGCGAACGCTCTTAAGTTCAAAACAAGTTTTTGTTAGAAGGACCTATAGATATGTGATCAACAAAGGCATGTGAAGCCGAATATAATCTATATGCTCGAACCATAATTTTGCGGAATATTGGTTTGGATGCAATCAATCAAACGATGGTTCAAATTCGTAAAGGACGTTAAACATTTGTAGTTGTAGCAATCCTAACTAATCTTACTTCTATTATAAATGCGAAAGTTTGGATGGATGGATGGATGGGTGGATGGATGATTGTTACTCAATTACGCCAGAACGGCTGAACGGATATGGTTGAAAGGCACAGATATAGATTATAGTCTGAAATAGCACATTTGCTACTTTTTATCCCGGAAAAACGTACGGTTTCTCGTGGGTTAATTTCCGACATCCACGCGGGCGATGCCGCTGGCAAAAACTTATATACCTAAATGCGAAAGTAAGTTTGTTTGTTTGTTTGTTACGCTTTCACGCTAAAATGGCTGAAAGGATTTGGATGAAATTTGGCACAAGGGTAGATCATGACCTGGATTAGAACATAGTATACGTTTTATCCCGGTAGTACGTTCCCGTGGGATAATTTCCGACATCCATGCGGGTGAAGCCGCCGGCAAAAGCTAGTTATTAGAGTTCCGCACCTCAAAAGAAAAAAACGGAAGCCTTATAGGATCACCTCATTGACCGTCTGTCTGCCTGTTTGTCTGTCTTTCTGTCAGTCTGTTAAGACCCTTTTTCTCAGGAACGCGAAGAGGTATCAAGTTGAAATTAATATCAAATACGTAGGTCTGTGGTACTATGGAGTTGTAAAAAAAATCAAGCTTCTAAGTCAACGCAATAAAAAAATACGGCCATTTATAAGACATATTTTGATACTCGCAAATACTCGTTAATCAAAAGCTCTATGGTACTTCCCGTTGACCTAGAATCGTGAAATTTGGCAAGAAGCAAGGTCTCACAGCACAAGTACGCAGTACGTAGCAAAAAGTCCGAAAATCGTTAATGTGTAGTTTTATCACATTTTTTTTGCGATTACAAACTTACATTTATGACGTAAGTATATCAATGTATGGGAGAACATGTTTTTCAACTACAATGTTAAGTTTTTTTTGGAATAAATTCCTTTCAACTACGGAACCCTTCATTGTGCATGGTCCATCATGCACTTGGCCGGTTTTATACTATACTGACGCTAGTTACTAACTAACTATGATTTAAATTAATATTTAAAGTTTTGTAGCACAGAAAATGCGTTTGATAATGAACCCTGTACCCATTACAGGTAAGTTCACAGAAAGTAGCAAGGCTCAGGGACAAATACTGATTGAGACCATTGTCTACAAGTACTTTGAGTACCTTTATAACGTCCTGCTCCCATTCGCCTCTTACAAGTGGAATGAGCAGTTGCTGATATGTATAAATCTTCATCGCAGATAATGTGCTCTGTGTTACATGCGTGTACAAAACACTTGCTGAAATATTATGTGTGAGCATGATACGTGTACGTAATGATACGACGTCTGTTCTATATGGCCAGTCCTATACCTACATTCAAAGTACCTAAACAATTTTTTATGGCACGCGTCTTTACTCTATTTTATTATTATAACTAGCTATTATATTGTAACTAGGCGTTCGTGCCCGGTGTCGCGCTCGTGAATTTCATACAAAACTACCATCCAAATTTTCGACTTTCCCAAAGAATTAAAAAAAAAATATTTTATACAAAGTTAAACCTTGCTCTGACAATTACCAACACAGCAAAAAAAATCTGCCAAATCGGTCGAGCCGTTCTCATGTGCCGTATTCATATGTAGCAATTGATTTTTAGTTAGAAGATAGATAATCTTCTATCTTCATAATAAGCCCCCGTTCCCACGGGCGTATTAAAATCGCGGCGGGATTTTATCGCGCACTGGATTTTGCACTCTCGGCGCTAATTATTATTATTATTATTATATTTTATTTATTTCAGAGCAAACTCCATATTGATTACATAAAATGATCAGAACAAAAGAACATAAAATCATAAAATGTTAGTGTGTTAGTAACAAAACTGTACCTAAAATATTATGCTAGTATTGTTAGTACCTATACCTAGCTGATGCCTATGGCTGTCCTAATCCACTTATTTTGGAAAGGACAGTCAAAGCGGGCAGAAATAGCTATCAGGATGCTGTTGCTGCTGCTTCGTAGACGGTGCAGTAAGGAGTTTGCTTTCTTGCGCATGATGGCTTGAAAGCCATCCGTACGCGCTTCGGCAAACATACTAGACGCGCCGCAGCGCCACGGCAGCCCCAACAGCATCCTGAAAGCGTTGTTATACTGGGCAGAGCGTTGAAAATCCAGTGCGCGAAAAAAAATCGCCGCGATGTTTTTACGTCCGTGCGAACGGCGACTAAAAGTATTACTTTAATTTTATAAAATTTATTTTACATCGCCGGTTTAGCTAGCTCTAAATACTTGGTACTCGTATAATCTGTGGAGAACGTAAGTAATTTGTTATTAATTAGTTATGTTTAAGATCTCCAGTCTCGTTATGTACTACTAACTGTAACTGTGTGTTATGTGCTACTGTTGGTTTCTGAATAAAAAAAAAAAAAACGCAGACTACGCAAAATGTGCTCCAAGTCATAATGGGTCTTCAATCACCGCTTTCACCATATTATTTACTCATTTCAGGAAACGAAGTTAGGCTGACTAAAAATAAGCGAGAAAATATTAAAATGTTTGATATTACTCGGCACACGTTCCATTATTACTGCTACGTTTAATTTGATCGTGACGGTTTTTGGGGAAACCTTTTCAACAAACTTTGCTAAAGCTTTTTACGAATTTATTGTTCCAGTTTTAAAACAACACATTACGGTGAATATGCGTGGGCGAGGCTTTGATGGATGTGTTTTATATTCATTTATAATATCATACTTAATTTGACCAAAAATAACTATTTTCTAGATAGATATTTTTATTAATGTTTGGAGTTGAAATAAAACAAAAATATCTGATGACAGTCAGAAAAGCGAATTTATTTTGAGTTGTAGACAGTTGGTTTATTTCTTTTGGTTTTGTCTGGAGCGAGCGAACCTTGGGTTAATTGTGAGTCGAAATTATAGATGTTTTTAAAAGCTAATTATAACAATTAGGTATAAATTGTCCATGTTGACAAGAATAACAAAAACATTCTGTTTATTGTTAGTGTAAATATTTATCTGTTTGTTTAGCTATGGTTAAACGAGAAAAATGGAAACGTTTTTTTGTGGTTTTAATTTTTACCTAGGTTTTCGGTTAGATACCAAGCTCAAACTCAAACTCAAAGCATTTATTTAAAATAAACCAATTACAGGCACTTTTGAATTGTCAATGGGTCGGTCAGTCAAAAAGACGAAGCTAGTTGCCCATTCCAAAGCGTAGTAGATCCCTATGGAGAAGAACAGGCAAGAAACTCCACGGACACTTAAACACAGAAAAGATAAAGTGGTCTCTTTATCTGTTCTGTGATTTTAAATCATAATATTTTTACAAAATATTATGAGGAGCTCGTGGCTAAGTAATAACAGCCACACGGGTCGATCCATCAGGTTAAGCTACGCTTGCCGGGGTTGGTCCGTGGATGGGTGACCATCTTTACATACCGAGACTCCTCCGTGTCTCGGAAAGCACGATAAGCCGTTGGTCCCGGCTGTCATTCGTGGATCTTTGACAGTTGTTACGGGTCGTCAGAAGCCCGAAAGTCTGACAATCAGTCTTACCAAGGGGTATCGTATTACCCAGTTAATGGGTTGTGGAGGTCAGATAGGCAGTCGCTCCATGTAAAATAATGGTATTCAGCTGCATCCGGTTAGACTTTTTTTTTTTTTTTTGTGGATGGGAAATCATCAAATGACTTCTCCCGCTCTGGGCAGAGCAGGAGGGCGTGTCAGACTTTTACTGACTAAAACCCACCCATGCTCCTTCAACTGCCCTTGCCAGGGCCACGGTATCTCTTTCGAACTACCCGCGACCCCGGCGGCATCCGGTTAGACTGGAAGCCGACCCCAAACGTAGTTGGGAAAAGGCTAGGCAGATTGAATATTTTTACAAAATATTGGTTACATCGTTCATGTTGAAAATATACATGTGAGAACAATGTAGAAAGACGAGCACGTTAAAAAGCGTCCGTAATAAAAAGATAAAAACTAAAACAATTAAATTAAATATTAAAATTAAAAATAAGCCATGGCAGCTAAGAGACGACCAGTCCCAACTGACGGCGCCCGTTCACGAACATGACGCCCATGCGTCATGTTCGTGAACAATGATGATGTGGATCAGCACCAATTAGCTCAACCATTTTGAAGGGAACTTAATGATCAAAATTTAACTACATAGATACCTAGAAAGTCAGGTAACTTCAAGACAAGTTTTGGCTTTCAAAGCTCTCTGTTTTATACCGTTTCTGATGAAATCATCCACCATTTCAGCTGCGGGGTGATTCAATTACTAGCAAACTTAATTTGAAATCGGGAAATTTTATTGATTTTATTGAATCCATTTTGTTTCTTGCTGATTAAGTAAAGAAAGTACCTAGTACCTACCGAGTTGGAAGGTTCATGCAAAAGTTTTAGTTCTACAAAGCGGAGCTGCGATTGGAAGGTATGAGGTTCTAATTTTTTGATGAAAAAGTTTATATTAACAAATCACTTAAGGGTTTTCATCTCTATGTGAATTAAGGCAGTGTAGGTTTTTCATTTTAATGGAAGAACAATAAAATTTTCTAGATAACAATAACGTACCTGCCTACAATTTTATATTGCCTGGGGTGGTCGTAAAATTGTCACGGTGATTCTTTTGTACGCAATTTTGTTGGGGTACTTCAAAAAGCCTCATAAATTAGTAGTACCTACAATTATATTTGCTTACTACCCAATTCATAAAGTTATAGTAAAATATAAACAAAGCTTAGGAATTACCTGCCTATATACTTTCCCATTTTCACCTATATACGTGACAGAGGATGGGCAGAAATTACTAAAGTAAATAGGTACTTACGTACATAAGCGACAATTGTGACAACATTTAGTATTCTTTCAGAATAATGTGTTACATTGCAATTCGTGCTTCGCGTAATTCTCGTAAACCGATTACACATTGTCACGCCTGCCTGAAACGGTAGTAATGTGTTTAAGGGATTTATATAAAAATGCCTGATGGTGTTTACCTTGATCACATATGTTACGTAAATCTGCTGAAATAAACGGTCCAAATATTTCAATCCTTTTTGGTGTTAGCAGGTATTCCATCTCAGGTTCTACCAAAAAAGGAAATATAAAACCTATAAATTATTACTGTACTTCGGTGTAAAATAAATTGTCGTATTGCTCGGTAAATAGATATCAGCCAACCAGCGACTCTGCAATGCATTAATAAAGGCTCTTAATTAATGTGCAAGGGGGTATGGAGATCCTTTCTATACAAAGCTACAGTGTAATAATGATACAGTAGTTTACCTGCATAGAAAACGGCCGAAATGACGCGCTTCGAAATCATAGTGAGTGTCAGTTAGATACGCAACAGCAGTGCTATTCTGTACAAATCTCATCGTGAAAACTTAGGTGAAGTGAGCGTGGAGTGAGCTGTCAATAGTGTCAATCCCTAGCATCAGGTAGAATGACAACGCACTTCACCTAGGTTTTCAGTATGAGATTTGTGCAGTTCGAGTGCGCGGCAGTTACGCACGGACGGACACTTATTTAACTACCGAGCGGCTGTAGGTAATTAATTCAAGGTCACTGCCCAGATAAACTACTGTAGCTTTATTACTCTATAACAAAGCTTAGTTACGTAGTGATTTCCCAATTGGAATTTCTCTAACATCGGAAGTTACTTTGGGGTGAAAATTAATCATAGCGACAAGTAATTTGTGAGTTAGATTAAAAAGTTGAGAGACACTTCTTTAAATCAAAGTGATACCTGAAAACAAAGCCGTATTCTAAGTCCTTCCTCAAAAACTTAAAGGAAAGAACTGTCGAATTGAATTCGACAGCTTTACATCTTTCCTTTAAAATCAAGTCGATAAATATGAAAATCGTTAAAACTTCTTAATCCTCAAGAACAGTTCCAATTTAGATAATTATTTTATGAAAATGTTTCTTTTTATTATTCGAAACACACAATTTTTAATAGAATAGTGAGGACGTCGTTTGCAAAAGGTTGTTTGTTAAAAAACATTTTTTGAGAAATACTTTGCACTAAGAAAGATTTTTGAAGAAAGACACTAGTTTTTCTTCGACAAACCAGTGGCATCCCTTGTTGAATGAAACCATGACACAAAAACCTATTGTAGTGCCTGCGACCGCTCAGGCAGGCGATGACTTTTCAGAAACGAGCCCTGAGTTCAGTTTGATAAACATTGTAATTACATAGTTTTATCTTGCGGCTCATTGTAGCGTACTCAGGAAGGCTTTTAACATGGATAACTTATTTTAATGTGCATAGATATTAACTACGAGCTCATATTACACAGGAAGGTACGGTCAGCAACAGAAGTCGGTTAACACTGCACTTTTTAATGATACGATAACCTTGTTTTTAGCATTTTATTTATTAGATATGAGTTATTTTCTTTAAAATTTCCATCAGTTCCGATTTTAATTAAGTATTTTCTCAATAATTAAGATTGTGAAAACTCAACTGTTAATCTGTGTTACTGACTGTACCTGTGTATATCATAGGAAGAACAAAAGACTTTTTTTTATGTAAGTTTTCTTTTGTTAGATAGTCTATTCAGTCCCTTTTCTGGGCAAAGCCCACGCTTTGTAATTTGGAGACTTAGTAACGCAATTGAATGAAAGAATAGTTCTTTAATTTTATTTGGTTACTAAGTCAACAACTACTGTTGTCTCCATGCTTAGTTTATAAAATTTAAAAGACAGTATTGAAAGCTAATGTTGACTTTCTAAAAACGGGATTTTTACTGCACGTGTCGAGTTGTTTTACTTTTTCTAAAAGGATGCAGTTGATTTAATTTAAAAATGTAGGTTAGAACAAATGCAACTGTATACGTTCGTATCTATGTGGTTTCTGAGCTGAATACAAAGTACTTTATGTAGGTATGTATGCTATGTTAGCTCTTTTAAAATGTTTGTCGCCTTCCCACTTTGTTGTAAACTGATGATAATCTCATAGACTGGGAAACCGTACCTATGGTCCGTTCTAAAAGTATCTAATCAAAGTATAAGCAAACGCTGTACCGGTAATTTTTTTACGCAATCACTTACCAAAGGAAATTAGTAACACATTCATCTGTATTTTGATGCGGTTCAACTAAAGTTGAACCGCATCAAAATCCACTGCATTGTTTTTAAGTAGTAAACAAAGCGGTCACACAGACAGACAATAAAATTACTTTATTTTAGACCATTTACTTAGATTATAACATAGATCCAAAGGACCTACTTAAAATCTTTCCTTTTGAATAACTTATCGCATTTGATTTGCATTCTAAAACTTCTTTGCCCTACTCAAGCAATGTTGTCATCGAAAATTGACATTAGGTACCAGATATTTACAAAGTTTATACTTATATACGAAATATTTTCTTCAGTAGTGAGACATAAATGTCTCACTACTTTATTCAACAATTATTGTGAGAATAACATTATTAAATAGCAATTGAAAACCCATCGACGGAAATTGAGGTTATAAAATTCATCAACTGTCAAATGAAAAACATTAACAGAATTCAGAAAAACACAGCAGACAATTTTGCAAATTGCACCAGGCCAGGCGCACTCCACATTTTAGGTATGAAGCTACAAGTTCGCGGCGGGCTCGACTAGTCGAGCTAATTCAGTGTGGGCTGCCGCGCGCCGGCCGGGGCGCACGTTAGTTCGATACGCACTCAAGCGCCGCGTCGTAAAAGAAAACAACCTTAACGAGTCAGAAGATATAAGAGTTACGCGATAGAAAGAGAGACAACTTTGAGCAATACTCCACTCATCATTCTGGCCAATGCATCATCGTCAAATCAAGAGACATGAAAAGCACTCTATATAGTTTAGCTCGGTGTGTAAGTGAAATGGAGTTATAGCGGTCTAGTTTGACGCCCGAGATACTTTCACGCGCACCCGAATTTAAACTCCTTTCATTTGAATGTAAAAAAATGTAAAGCATGTTTACTAAAGAGCTCAATAAATCTGCCGCAAGCAGCGAAAATCCACATAAAGTTTTATTTGTAACCCGCATTACCTTGTTGGTATTTTATTGAAATCCACAGTATTGAAATATTGTAAATAATGAGTTTACCCACAAAAACTGTGTATTACGAGTTTACTAGAACTTATCATGTGTTACACAGGTTAGACTGAACCGCTTTTGATAGCATTTGATACAGGTATAGAAACTTGGAAGTGTTAAATATATACCTAGTAATTATTCACATATTGTAACACCTTGACAGCTGTCTATATCATTTTTGATTTTGACGTTTGTACTTACTACTTCCGCTCTCACCCTTTTTTGCTCTCCGTGTGTTTACATGTACCTAATTAATTTATTATTTATTTCTATTGTGACAATCATACGATTTTATGCAAGATATTTTGAATAATATATTGAGGAATCATTGTGAGCTTAAACTGGACTTTTTATTTTCAATCGCCGAAACCCTTCTACAGGAGAAGCGCCCTCGAACAGGTTATGGGCCCAGATCCCAGAACCCAGATCCAAGTTTGAAGGTTAGAAATTATCTTCAGAACAAAAAGGGTATCGTCAAGAAGTCGATTTGAAATGGGCGATAATGATTCCTCGAAAACATCTGGAATATCACACATTGAAAAATTGTCAGGTGTGGGAAATTATTCAACATGGAAATTTTGTATGCGTATGGTATTGGTACTGGAAAATCTGTGGGATGCCGTCACAGGGAACGACGTTGATCCCGGGCATGTTCAGAAAGCGTTGGCCCGTATATGTCTAAGCATTCACAGCAGCTTGTTACAGAATGTGCGGGATGCAAAGACTGCTAAGGAGGCATGGGATAAACTATCCCAAATTTATGAAGACAAGGGTCTCTATAGACGAATTTTACTACTGAGAAAACTTTACCGTACAAATTACTCTGAATTCTCCAACATGAGTGAGTACATTAATGGTATCACAACAGCTCGCTGATATAGGAAAAAAGATTGAGGACTGTGAATTGGCTGAAATTCTCCTAAGCGGCTTACCTTCTGAGTTTGATGTGCTCGTGTCGGGTCTGGAGACAGCAAATATGAGCAATACACTATCAAGTGAACTAGTGCGTACTCGACTATTACAGGAAGATCATAGAAGAAATTGCAATGACATTTCTAATCCAGTATCGAGTATGGCCTATGCAGCAAATAAGAAGACAAAAGTTTGTCACTATTGCAAAAGAACAGGACACATCAAGGCTAGGTGTTTTAAATTGAAAAAGGACAGAGAGGCCAAGAAAGATGAAGAACATAAGACTTTCCTGACGACTGCAACTGCAATGTCTGTGCGTCATCACGAGTGGATTGTGGACTCTGGCTGTTCAATGCATATGAGTAACAACAATGAAAATTTTGTGAACCTAGTGCAAATTAAAAGTAAGGTGTGCGTTGCTAATAGTGATCAAGTGGATAGTGTTGGTAAAGGAACTATAGAGATTTTATTGGATAATAACCATAAAATTGTAGATGATGCTTTGCTTGTCCCGGAGTTAACGTCCAATTTATTGTCTGTAAGTAAATTATGTGATCAAGGTTACAATGTAATATTTAATGATACAGGGTGTCACATTTATGAAAATTGTAAAATTATGGGAAAAAGTGTAGGTCATGCCACCAACTCCAATGGTATTTATAAACTTGATTTCATCTCGTGTAATAAGGTCTTGCACATGGAGCATTCTTCAGCTTCTCTGGAAGGAGTTTAGAGAGATCAGAGTGCGATGGTAGCAGCAGTGCCAGCTACAATCTGGCATAAGAGGCTTGGTCATTTAAGTTATGGTGGGATGCGTGTTCTGCGGAACAAAAACATTGTCAAGTTTCAGGAACAGAAGCTCGAGGAGTGCATCGGTTGCCTGCAGGGGAAGCAGGTGGCCAAGTCGTTTCTCAAGGGCAATGCGAAACGTGCCACGTCTCCGCTTGAACTCGTCCATACCGATGTATGTGGACCCATGCCTGTGTGCAGTTATGGTGGTGCAAGATACCTTCTCACATTCACCGATGATTACAGTCGAATGAGTTGGGGTTTTTTACTTCGGCACAAGAGTGAGGTAATGAAACATTTTATTGATTTTAAGTCTCTTGTTGAAAAACAATGTGGTTTTCCCATTAAGTGTTTAAGATCAGATGGCGGTGGTGAATATTGTGGCAATATTTTCACGCAGTATTTAAAGGCTGAGGGGATTATACACCAAGTCACGGTTCCGTACTGCCCTCAACAGAATGGGGTGGCAGAACGGCTTAATAGAACAGTGATGGAAAAGGTCCGGTGTATGTTAATGGATTCAGGGCTTAGCAATGAGTTTTGGGGGGAAGCAGCAATGACTGCGTTTTATTTGAAAAACAGATG
Organism: Cosmia pyralina; assembly: GCA_946251885.1. NCBI lineage: Eukaryota > Metazoa > Arthropoda > Insecta > Lepidoptera > Noctuidae > Cosmia > Cosmia pyralina. The sequence goes on along the minus strand of OX276352.1, from coordinate 16,105,480 downwards.
TCCCACTAGTGCTTTGGCTGGATTGTGTCCCAAGCAGGTATGGTCTAGGTCAGGTTCCGATGTTGAACTAAACCATTTGCGAGTTTTCGGCTGTGTGGCGCTTATACCTGAGAGCAAGCGTAATAAATTAGATGCCAGATCTGATCTTTGTATTTTCGTTGGTTATAGTGACACGACAAAAGGATACAGACTAATTAAACCCACGGAACCTAAACGGATAATCTTTTCAAGAAATGTAGTATTTTTGGAAAATAAATTTTGGAAAGATTTGAGCAATGTTTCTCATGAGCAAAAGGGGAGCTTAGATAAATATTTTTTATATGAATCTGACAATTCTAATATGAATGAGATAATTAATATTAATAATTCTAATATGAATGAGATAGATAATATTAGTAATTCTAATATGAATGAGATAAATATTAATTCTAGTAAGAAAGACAAGACTTCTGATGATAGTGATAATGAAAATTTTTCTTTTAAAGATTGTGATATTATAAATGACAACTGTGATAATAATCAGAATGTTTCTGTAACTTTTGATAGCACTGGAAATGAGGGCCATTTAATAGGTCCTGGCAGCAGTGATATTTTCTGGTCTGGCGACGAGCAGCTTCTGTCCAGCCCGGAACCAGAAGTTCCAGTGGTTTCTTCTGAGAGGCCTGTGCGGAGCACACGCGGTAAGATGCCTGATAGGTATCAGGGCTTCGACCTTTCAATGATGGTACAGGAAGTAAGTGAACCTTATTCTTACAGTGAAGCTATGTCATCACCATGCTATAAGGACTGGCATAATGGCATGGAAAAGGAGTATGAGGCCCTTATGTCCAACAAAGTTTGGAAATTAGTTCCTAGGCCTGAAAATACAAATATTATTAAATGTAAGTGGGTGTATAGAATGAAACGTGACCATGTAGGTAATAGCAGATACAAAGCCCGTCTTGTTGCACGTGGTTTTTCACAGCAATTTGGAGTGGACTATGAGGACACTTTTTCCCCTGTTGTTCGTCGTAGCACTATGCGTTTGTTATTTGCTATAGCTACAGAAAGTAACTTAAATATTGACCACTTTGATGTTGATACTGCGTTTTTAAATAGTGACTTGAAAGAAAGTATATACATGGAACAACCAGAGGGTTTTAGTGATGGTAGTAACAAAGTATGCTTATTGTTGAAAAGCATATATGGCCTTAAACAAGCCAGTAGAGCATGGAATTTAAAAGTAAATGAAGTATTGTTGGAAAATGGTTTTATGCAATCAAAATGTGAACCTTGTGTCTATATTAAGAAAGATGACAAATCTTTAACAATAGTTGCCCTGTATGTGGATGATTTTTATGTTTTTGGCAATAATGTTGAAGCCACAAAAACTTTATTTAATCTGTTAGAGTCTAAATTTAATGTAAAAAATTTGGGATCTCTACAGACTTGCTTAGGTATGAAAGTTGCCAGAGATAGGAATAAGGGCATGCTTAAACTGGATCAGTCTGAGTACCTACATCAAAAGATTATTGTGTAAGTTTGGGATGGAAAATTGCAGGCCTGTTTCCACCCCGATGATAGTAAATGATAAATTGAATAAACCTGAGCCTGATCAACTTCTTAGTGATGATGTTTATAAATACAGATAACTTTTAGGCTCACTTATGTATTTGGCAGTATGTACTCGGCCTGACATATCATTTGCGTGTAGCCAGTTGAGCCAATATAATCATGGTTTTGGTAAAGAACATTGGCTCGCTGCTAAGAGAATCCTCAGGTATTTAGCAGGGACATTGAATCATGGCCTATGTTTTTATAGAAGCTCTGATTTAAATGTGACTGCCTATACTGATGCAGACTGGGCCAACGATATGCTAGACCGTAAGTCTTACACTGGCTATGTGATAAAATTAGGTAAAAATAACATCAATTGGGAATCAAGGAAACAGAGATGCGTTGCCCTTTCTAGTACAGAGGCGGAATATTTAGCGATAACTGATGTCTTAAAAGATTTATGTTTTCTGAAAAATTTTCTGTTTGAAATCTTATGTAAAGATGTTGAAATTATTGTGTTTAATGACAATCAAAGTGCCCATAAATTATTACAGGCCAAGGAATACTGTCACAAGAAAACAAAGCATATAGACTTAAAATATCACTTTATTAAAGATTTAATTCAAAAAGGATTTGCTAAAGTAAAATATTTACCTAGTAGTGATATGATTGCAGATGTACTCACTAAGCCGCTGGGTTCCAATAAACATAGGGAATGTATAAATAGCATGAATGTTAAGTGAGTTTTTTTTTTCATATGTTAAGTTTGCATGTAAGTCTGTATTGTGCAAATGTGCATGTATTATGTAATTTATGACAATATGTGATTAAGGGGAAGTGTTAAATATATACCTAGTAATTATTCACATATTGTAACACCTTGACAGCTGTCTATATCATTTTTGATTTTGACGTTTGTACTTACTACTTCCGCTCTCACCCTTTTTTGCTCTCCGTGTGTTTACATGTAATTAATTTATTATTTATTTCTATTGTGACAATCATACGATTTTATGCAAGATATTTTGAATAATATATTGAGGAATCATTGTGAGCTTAAACTGGACTTTTTATTTTCAATCGCCGAAACCCTTCTACAGGAGAAGCGCCCTCGAACAGGAAGAACAAGTCGAGTCCTAACCGAAAGCGATCATCGCGCGAGTAAATACGCGATCGTCGCGCGAGTAGGTACGAGATGGGTCGCCCTCTTTTATGTGTATGAATATGACGTATTTGTGCGATCAACCGTGTCGTGTTTGACAGTAGTAATTCATACAAACGATCGCGGCGAACGCGTACGCATTCGAAGTAAAGGGGTGAAATGAGATCCACCCGAACGAAGTCTCTGGCAGAAGATAGACATTTAAAATTAATTTTAGCTAAACGTATTGGAGCATATTGAATAATAATTACAGCCTATTGCTGTCCCGCTGCAGGGCCAAGACCTTTTTTTGTCAGGGAAGGCACGAGCATTGATGACCACGCCTGCTCAAGATGGGTTGGTTCAGACTATAAGTCTAGGTTTCCTGACGACGTTTTCCTTATATTGAATACTTTCTGTGATTTCTTGTTGAAAATGAACGTAAAAGTATAAAACCATTCACTGGCAAACATTTGCTTAAGGACCAGCAAAAAGTGAATTCATCTTTTTTTTTTTTTTTTTGTGGATGGGAAATCATCAAATGACTTCTCCCGCTCTGGGCAGAGCGGGAGGGCGTGTCAGACTTTTACTGACTAAAACCCACCCATGTTCCTTCAGCTGCCCGTGCCAGGGCCACGGTATCTCTTTCGAACTACCCGCGACCCCGGCGGCATCGGCCCAATTGACCCCGTCACTGCTGACATCTCTTTGAGGCGCGCGTGGAACACAACGCGCCGTCGACCCGGGCCTGGTCCTTACCGGACGGCGAGCTGCCCATTACTCGTCGTCCGCAAGCCCGCGCCTACGGTGGCCGGGAATCGGCAATCGATTCCCGCCGCCCAGGGCGTCTCCTACGGCGGCTAGGGGCGCGAGGGCGTGGCTGTTGCCTCTCCCTCACGCGTTCCGCTTCCTCCTTCGCGAGCATTACTGCTTCGCAGAAGGAGGTGACGGCTTCCCATGCACTCTCGCTCCGCACCATGGCCTTGACCAGGTTTGGACGCGAGAGATCGGCGCCGCCGATCGCCTCCGTGAGAACACGGCGGTGCCTCGCCCAAGCCGGGCAGACCTCCACTGTATGCTCCACCGTGTCCTCCGGGCGATCCACACAATGGTGACACCCGGGCGTTTCCTCCCGCCTTATCCGAAACAGGAACCTCCCGAAACAACCGTGTCCGGTGAGGAACTGCGTCAGGCGGAAGGTGAGGACGCCGTGGCGCCTCTCCAACCACTCCTCAAAGAGGGGACTTATCGCCGCAATTGTGGCATGCCCAGCGCTGGGTTGCGACAATCGCACTCTCCATGTCGCCATGAGATCCCGCCGGAGCTCTGTCCGCTGTACCGTGATTTCTCGCGGCAGCGGAGTTACGCCCCGGCGTTTCACCTCCTCGCGCCACTCCCACACGTGCGCAAGAACTTTTGCCTCCAGATCCCATGGCGGTAATCCGGCAAGGAGGCACGCCGCCTCACAGGAGACCGTGCGGTATCCCCGGACTAGCCGGATGGCCATGACCTTCTGGGACGCGTTCAACCGGCGGGCTGGTCGCAGCCTCAGGGAACGCGCCCACACCGGTGCCCCGTAAAGGGCCATGGACCGCACGACCCCCGCGTAAAGCCTCCGGCAGGAGGCGTTTGGACCCCCCAGATTGGGCAGGAGCCGCTTCAAGGCAGCCCCGGCCCGCTCCAGTCTGGGAGCCAAACGTCGGAAATGCTCCACGAAGTTCCACCGGCTGTCGAGGACGAGTCCCAGGTACTTCATCGTCGTCTCGACTCCGATGTGAACCCCTCCTACCGTTATTTGGGAACCCGACGGTGGCGCGTTCCGAGGACCATGAAAACACATGACCTCGGACTTGTGCAGGGCCACCTCGAGTCCCAACTGCCGGATCCTCTCTACGATTGTCGCAACCCCGCGTGTCACTAGTTCAGCCGCCGCCTGGTGCGACCTCCCCTGCGCCAGGACCAGCGTGTCGTCAGCGTAACATACAACGCTGACGCCGCTAGGGAGGTCGGCGCGCAGCACCCAGTCGTACCCGATGTCCCACAGATGTGGCCCCAGGACCGATCCCTGTGGGACACCTCATGACATCTCTCGCCGGTTCCACTCTCCCTGATGACCGGGGTAGATGACGGCCCTGTCCGTCAAATAGGCCTCGACCACTCGACAGAGGTAGGTTGGCACCCGGTGATACCGGAGTGCCTCCCTGATGCAACTCCAGGGCAGGGTATTGAAGGCGTTGGCGATGTCGAGAGACACCGCCAAGACGACCCCACCCCGGGCCACAGCATCCCCCGTCGTGAGGGCTCGCACGCGCATGATGGCGTCCACCGTAGAGCGCCCCCTGCGAAAACCAAACTGGCTCTCCGCCAAAAAGTGAATTCATCTGACGTTGAGATCCTGATCTTCGCAAACTCAAAGAAATGTTCTTGTAAGGAAATTTGATTTCGAAGATGTCATTGAACACACCTAATTTACAATTTAAATTCGCCGTGTTTCTGACTCTTGAGTCAGAAGAAAATATTTCGTATATAAGTATAAACTTTGTAAATGTCTGGTAACGTCAATTTTCGATGACAACATTGCTTGACTAGGGCAAAGAACTTTATAGAATACAAATCAAATGCGATAAGTTATTCAAAAGGAAGGATTTTAAGTAGGTCCTTTGGATCTATGTTATAATCTAAGTAAATGGTATAAAATATAGTAACTGTCTTGTCTGTCTGTGTGACCACTTCGTTCATCTACTTAAACGATGCAATGGATTTTGATGCAGTTATCACCATAATTATACTTGAGATATATTTTGAAATGTCGCCAGAGTACCCGTGCGGAGCAGGGGCGGGTCGCTAGTATTAAGGCTTGTCCTCCCAAAATACGGCGTAACAGTAACTATAGCATCTTTTTGATAGGAAAAAATAGACGGTAAGTAATCTAGAATACATAAGAAGTGCTTACATTTATCTTGAAATCTATTTAGTTTATAGAACTAAAGAAAAAGAAACTAAATCCAGGTCTATTTTTTCTAGTTTTTACCATATTATTACTTCTACTATTTCCGTTACAAGTGTTCATGTTCTTTACAAAATAATAAGGGATGATTTCATGTCATTACTTTTTTAGTCCAATCAATCGATTTTTTGTAAATAAATAATTGCCTCATATTTTGGAATAAATTAATTACCAGCATTGTGGCATCGCGCTTCTCTTACTTTTCTATGCAGTCCGACAGTGATCGCAATATTACGGGAGGACAAGCCTTAAAAAAAATAAACTACTTAACATGTTGATGACATTTATTTATTTCCGCCTACAAGTATTTCTGTCTGTTACCACTTCATAGTGTAAAAATTACATGCATTTAGATAAAGTAGTATCATAACGTTCTTTTAATAGGTACCTCACTATAACTAGCGTGCAATCGAGGATACTAAAATCTCCCAGTGCATCATAAACTCATGGACATTAAATATATACCTTAGTACTGATTTATTTATCTAACATTTCTTATTTATAAATTTTATTTATGTACACTGTAGTTTATATAAACTGACAAGTAGAATAAAACGGAAAAAAACGTACAAAGGTGATGTTTATTTCTAAAGAAATCTCTTCCAGCATACCTGCGGTCTTTTTAGCGTGTCGATGGCAATAATAACACAAAGAAATATGTTGTTTGGCCGAAAATTCAGCAACGCGAATACCGTTCGCTGACGCAGACATTAGTTACTCACGTGTGCAGGTGACAGGGCATGTGGTGCAAGATGGGAGGTGAGCCATTGTCTGTGGAGAGACGCCGCATACGCACCGGAGATCTGACCCGTCCATGAACCACTTGTGGAGATTGTCCTTGCAGCGGCATTCTTAGGTACGAAGTCTATTTAAGGTTTTCTAAGTAGGGCACGGTTACTTGTGCCCGGATGGGAGGCTCTCTGATGGTTCAATACGATACAATAATCTGCGATAAGAAAGTATACCTAGATAAAAAACCGGCCAAGTGCGTGTCGGACCACGCACAATGAAGGGTTCCGAAAAGAATTTAAACCAAAACATACCAAACTTTGTCGTTGAAAAACATGTTCTCCCATACAAAATTACAAATTAATAATTTTTAGATTTTTCATTTAGTTTTGCTGTGAGACCTTGCTTCTAGCCAAATTTCATGATTCTAGGTCAACGGGAAGTACCCTATAGGTTTTGATTTACTTTCGAGAGTCAAAATATGTTGTAGAATAGAATAGAATAGAATACTCTTTATTATGCACACCATTTAAATTACAGGTTACAATGTTACCTAAACCAATGTTACCTGTTGTGTATACCTAAATGGCCGTATTTTTTTATTGTGTTGACTTAGAAGCTTGATTTTTTAAAGCTTCAAGGGACCATAGACATAAGTACTTATTTGATATTAATTTCAATTTGATACCTCCCACGCGTTCCTGAGAAAAAGGGTCTTGACAGACTGACAGTTAATTTGCAATTTTATCGCAATTTTTTTTTTTTTTGAGATTTCTAGTTTTTCTACTACAATACTACGTTAAGTTTGTTTTGGGATAAATTATCTTCAACTACGGAACCCTTCATTGTGCGTGATCGGACACGCACTTGGCCAGTTTCTATTATTAGTATTAGTATATAATATTACTATTAGTATAAGCAAAAACAAGTTTCGATAGCAGAGAGATGCAAAGTTGTAGGGTGAGTGGAGTGGGAAGTATCATTAAGGAGCACGATATATTTTATGAATTTTCGTTTCAGATTTTAATGTATTCCAAGCTAGGCATATAAAACGTCTACGTTTGCAAAACAAGTATGCAAACGTAGACGTGTGAATTCGCCACAGATTTTATTTTGGATACGAGCACGTCCACTTTACTTCGTTAGTGTGTATGTATTTCATAAATCCTACTATCACACTTATCACACTAATATTATAAAGGCGAAAGTTTGTGAGTGTGTGTGCGTGTTTGTTACTTCTTCACGCTCAAACGGCTGCACCGATTTGGATGAAATTTGGTACGTAGATAGCTTAAACCCTGGATTAACACATAAGTTACTTTTTATCCCGGTCGACGCGGGTGAAACCCGGGGGCGCAGCTAGGAATATTATAAATGTGAAAGTTTGTGAAGATGTTTGGATGTTTGTTACTCAATTGCGCAAAAACGGCTAAACGGATTTAGATTAAATTTGGCACACATATAGTTTATAACCTGGATTAACACATAGAATACTTTTTATCCCGGTAGTAGGTTCCAGTGGGATAATTTCCGACATCCACGCGGGTGAAGCCGCGGGCAACGACTAGTGTGTTATATTCTGGTATAAGCACGTATATCATTGTTATTACGGCGTTGATACAAACGAGCTTTTGCAAACTAAAACCATGTCCGCGCTAACTAAGTTATATCCTAATGAATTTTTGAGATGATAATGTTGAATAATAACAGCCGCAAAGGTCGATCGAAGGTTTAAGCTACGCTTACCGAGGTAGGTCCATCCATTAAATATCGAGACCCCTCCGTGCTCGGAAAGCACGTTAAACCGTTGGTCACGGCTGTCATTTATCTTATTATCTTTGACAGTCGTTACATAGTCACAAGCCTGAAAGTCTGACAACCAGTCTTACCAAGGGGTATCGTATTACCCAATAACTGGGTTGTGGTGGTCAGATGGACAGCAGCTCCATGTAAAATACTGGTATTCAGTTGCAATCGGTTAGACTGGAAGCCAACTCTAACATAGTTGAGAGGAATAGGCAGATGATGATAAATACACTAGCATAAGCATAGCATAATCAGCCTAAAATGTTCCCACTGCTGGGACAGGCCTCCTCTCGGTGAGAGGGAGCGGGGCGGAATTGACCACGCGGCGGGCCCAGTGCGGGTTGGTAGATGTCGTATGTCTTCGAATTTTAGTTCTAGGACATGCCGGTTTCCTCACGACATTTCCTTCACCGTTTTGAGAGCAGTAGTGATGAAATAATTTACACAAAAAAAAAGCGCCTGTCTGGTTTCGAACCTACGACCTAACTCGTATGTCGCGGCCGTTACCACCTAAATACACTGCATGTGGATAAATCAAATTATAAATAAGAATTTATTGCACGCCGCGCCGGCTAGCGGCTGTACAGTTTGGTAAAGTAACAACAAACAAGTATTGTGTTGATAATAAAGTTGCGTGATCTAAAGCACTAAATCTTGTCTTCTGGACCTAGGTATAAACTTTGAAAATGAATAATAGTTAGCGTGAAACCTTAACATATGGCCGACTATGAAAATATGTATTAGGTAAGGTGAGGCGCAGGTACAGATGATAATAATAGGTCTTTACCTATGAAATTGCCGTTTTGTATGAAAAAATTGAAACGAATTTTTTTCATGCATTTTTTATTTGTATTAATCGAAGTAATCACCCATGCAATCAATGCATCTTTGCCAACGCAGTGGCAGTTTATTGATGCCCTTATTAAAGAAATCAGCTGGACGGGAGGCAACAAATTCTTCAAAGGCATTTTGTACTGCCTCTCGGGTATTGAATTTTTTTCCCGCCAAGAAGTTATCCAAATTCTGGAAAAAGTAGTAGTCTGTAGGCGCAAGGTCTGGTGAGTAGGGCGGGTGACGGAGAGCTTCCAACCCCAGTTCTTGCAACTTGGAGACCGTCTGCTATGCAGTATGAGGTCGCGCGTTGTCGTGCAGGAGCAGCGGAGACGAGCGATTGACCAATGCTGGTTGGAGATGTGCCAGCTTCTCCATCATTGTGTTCAGTTCTTCACAGTACACATCTGAAGTAATGCTCACCCCGTTTGGTAAGAAGCTGTGATGAATCACACCGGCGCTAGACCACCAAACAGTGACCATCACTTTTCTAGGGGTAAGTTTTCGTTTAGGGCATTGTTTAGGTGCTGAACCAGGATCCAACCAACTTGCTGAGCGATTGCGGTTATCAAACAGAATCCATTTTTCATCGCAGGTAACAATGCGGTTCAAAATTCCTTCATTTGTGTGTCTGTTGAGCAGTGCAAGGCACGTCTCGACGCGTACTTCGCGCTGGCGATCATTGAGTTCGTGGGGCACCCATTTGTCAAGCTTTTTTACCTTGCCAATTTGACGCAAATGGACCAATATTGTTTTGACGCTAACGTCGAAAGCTGCTGCTAATTCAGCCGTAGATTGTGTATCATCAGCTTCCACAATAGCCTTTAATTCGTCATTGTCGACCAGTCTTCGGACGACCGCGATGTTCATTTTTCAGGTCGAAATTTCCAGAACGGAAGCGAGCAAACCAATAACAAGTGGTGCGTTGGTTTGTAGTGTTAGCTCCGTAAACGTCGTTGATGTTGCGTGCCGCTTGTGCCGCGTTGCTGCCACGACGGTACTCATATTCCTTAATTACTCGAATTTTTAACGTATCCATGATGACGAAAAAGATTGAAATGCGATGAAAATGTAACACTAATCAATAAACAAATGACTACTTTTGGAAAAAAAAAATCCATGTTTTTAAAATAAAATTAATTTGAAATTAGAATTCTTAGCCAAACAAAAATTATTTTGATTTGAAATGGCCAGTACTGCAGAACGGCAATTTCATAGGTAAAGACCAATATTATTATACGAGTATACCTATAATATAAACTCGGTGCCTATAAACAAAAACGAATCGTTTTGCTTACCAATGATGATTATGATGATGATGATGATTTTTAATTGATATCCGTGGGTATGTCCGTGGCATCACACAGGCCCTATCAGAATACCAGCGTTGCGGTATTTATTTTTTAAATATCGCAGCTTTATGCAGAGATGGGAGCCTTTTTGGCCACGCACAGGTCTCTTTTTTTTATTCTGATTTCTTTTTTTTGTTTTTTTGTTTTGTGCGTGTCCCAAATAAAATATTTTTCTTTCTTTCTTTCTTTCTTTCTTTCAATGGTAACTTTTTTTTTGCCAAACAGGGCTTATAAATAGATTCGAAAACTAATTTTACCTGTGAGAGCTACTTCCATATAGGAGGGTCTGCTATGCAAAGCTACGAGGTTTGTGCATCATTAATGGTAAAGATACACGAGTCTTAATTATAAACAGTAACGGTCCGTTTATATAATTATAGGAATCGGCCAATAGTCGGCATCTTGGCTGAATGAACGACCGCCGCTTTTGTTATAATTTAGCTTCTTTTTATCATTGGGAAAATCGTGTCAGATACAACACACAAGACTTAATATTACATTTATTTCTGGATAATATTTTTAAAACTGAGAAGCTAAAATATTAATAATGTATAAGTAAGTAGGTAAATGAAAAGGGACGGGAAAAAATCATAGGGCTACAAAAAATGTGTCGGCTGCTGCAGGTGCAGAAAACCTCAAATGGTGCAAATACTTTAATCATATTGGGACTTATTTATGTCCGAGCATTTGGGTTTCAAACACCAGGGCCATGGGGTCCAAGTGCCCGCTTAGTTTTTCGAGACATCGCCACCAAGCGGTTGGTCGACTCTTCATGTGACAGGGCTGTCCTATTTCTTGGCCAAAGCTGATTGCATTGCCATGCAACGTGGCAATGCTGCCAGCTTTTTGGGCACTTTTCCTGTTGACAGGGATGCGGGTGAATTTTTTGATGCCTTATTATTCTTTCACCACAAAATATAATAAAATGTGTGTCAATCTACTGATTTTTCTATTGATAATCTTCTCTCATTTCAATGCTTTTTCATAATGGCAAGATTATGCATGTGGGTTGTATTGCCTTGATCTCTTGACTTACTTTTTGTGTCATGACCACACAAAAAGTTCACTAGGTAAATAATTTACCAGTTGAAAACTTTAAACGAACTGGGTACAGTTTTGTTTGCTGAACGCCGCCGCCTTGTTACTTTCGCACGCGCGTTGCAAAATCTTATTTACATTAGGATGATGGATTCAAATTGCTGTCTTAGTTTTTCCAGACTTTTTAATGTTTTCTTTATAAACTAGTAGGTATTTCCTGCACCATCACTCAGTTGCATAACTTGCAAGCTTTTTATTTAATTTACCAATTTGTTAAGTTACTAGTAAAAATACCAACTCCAGACTAGTACTGACGTCGGAAATAAAGGAAGAGGCACCCTGGTGCACGCTATTTGCCGACGCTATTGTTCTTGTTGGTGACGATAGACCTGAGATCCAGAGCAGATTAAAGAAATGGCAACGGAAGCCCGAGAATGTGGCTTGAAAATCAGCAGAACCAAAACCGACTATATGTTCTGCAATTTCAGCGGTCTCTCCAGCTCTGGGGCCATAGCGCTTGATGGCGTGCTTCTCCCGGTCTGCTTCGACTTTCGGTATCTCGGTTCACTTGTGCAAAGCGGTGGAGAAGCAGAGCGGACTGTTAAGCACAGAATCAACACTGTATGGATGAAATGGCAACCTGCGACAAACTGCGACTCCCGCATTCAATAAAACAATGGTTAGACCTGATGTCTTGTTTGGATCAGAATGTTGGTTGGGCCACAAAAGGAATGAATGAAAGATAATTGCAAGCAGCTGAGATGATAATGCTAAGAGGGATGTGTGGTACTACGCGAATGGAATAAGAAATAAGTATAAGAAGAAGTCTGAAAGTGACACGGGTGACTGAAAAGTTATGCGGAAATCGGTTGTCATGGCATTGGCATGTGATGCGGAGGAATGAGGAAAATGTACTCAGCAAAGTTTTGAGTAAGAATGTGGATGGCTATACGAGTATGGGACGACCAAAGAAAAACGATGCATGGATTGTGTGAAAGATGATATGGTTAGAAAGGAAGTGACTATCGAGATGACGACTAATATAGAAGTATGGAATAAAAGGACATGTTGCGCTGCTGACGCCAAATAAATTGGGATAAGGGTAGGAGAATGATGACTAGTAAAAATACCAACATTATTTCATCCGTGGGTAGCTTTTATTTTTAATATTTACTTGGTTTTTGGCTATAATAGTAAGTATTTAAACCATTTTTCATTCTGCTGTAAGAACGGAGCGACAGTTACTCTTTGTTTAATAAGGGTAAGTAAGAGTTCAAGCTTCAGTCGTAAATCACGATAGTAGATGAAATTGCGTGTGAAGATAAGCTTACGATAGATTACAGACTCCGCGCTTCGCTTCACTCAGTACTTTAGCTACATTAAATTAATTAAAAGAACATAAGTCGTGTTGGAGCTCGTTTTCGTATTGTTTGTATGTAAAATATTGGCAAGTTTTTCGTCTTTTGTATTCTGGCAGTTTCAAGCTCGTCGATATTTCAGTAAAAACGGAATAATGTTGACTTTATATACGTCAATAAATCTGCCTAAGCTTTTCCCAACAACATTGGGGTCGGCTTCCAGTCTAACCGGATGCAGCTGAATACCAGAATTTTACATGGAGTGACTGCCTATCTGACCTCCACAACCCAGCAACCGGGTAATACGATACCCCTTGGTGAGACTGGTTGTCAGACTTTCAGGCTTGTGACGACCCGTAATACTGTCAAAGATCCAAGAATGACAGCCGGGACCAACGGCTTGCCATGCTTTCCGAGGCACGGAGGAGTCTCAGTATGTAAAGATGTTTACCCACCTACGGAAAAACCCCGGCAAGCGTAAACCTGATGAATCATCCCGTGCCTCTGTTATTACTTAGCCACGAGCTCCTCCTCCCCGACTTTAAATACCTATCATGTAGCATGATTTAAAATCCATCCAAATGTGCTAATAATACTTTTGTCTAGTTAATTAATTGTTTTCATATGTGAACTTTACAATATAATTTACACGTATTTCAAAAGGTCAAGTGCCTACGTACAAAAACCCTTTGTGTAAGTAAATAAAATTAAAATAATTAACACCCAAATCCTATGAGGGAATACAAACATGAGATTAAATTTTTTACCTATCGTTCATAGGCCGTTAGGGCACAGGATAATAAAGCTACAGTAGTTTAACTGGGCAGTGACCTTGAATTAATTACCTACGGCCGCTCGGTAGATAAATACGCGTCCGTCCGTGCGTAACTGCCGCGCACTTGAACTGTTGCCCACTGGTGTTTACTGAGATTTTGAAGCGCGTTATTTTTAACCGACGAAAAAAAAAGGAGGAGGTTCTCAATTCGACACGTATGTTTTTTTTTTTTTTGTGTATGACCACGCATAACTTTTACAGTCGTCCGATTTGAAAAAAAATTGTTTTAGTTTTATTCGAGAGAGTATACATCAAAGTTGGTCCCATATAAAATTTATTAACTTTGCTGTGGTAGTTTTTGAGTTAGCTTCAATAATACGTATTTTTTCCCGACTTTTATATGGATGATGTTCTAGTTTGTTTTGCAGGTAGTGGTATTAGAATTTGTGTGGGGCGGGTACCATAAATAAAAACTGAAAAATAAAAACTTTTTTACAAAAAAATACAACCGACTTCCAAAAACAACACTACAAAGTGAAAAATAACTTTAATTTCGGAAGTCGGTGGCAAAAAACGAAAATACATTTAAATAAATAAAATAAAAAAAAAACAAAATAAATTTATTTCAGGTAGGAACCCATATCATACAAAAATATACAAAAATCAAATAAGAAAGAAAGAAAGAAAAATATTTTATTTGGGACACGCACAGGAAATACAGTTAAAAAAGAGCATATAAAAGTAACAAAATAAACATTAAAAAGCAAAAAAAACAAAAAAAAAGAAATCAGAATAAAAAAAAAAGAGACCTGTGCGAGGCCAAAAAGGCTCCCATCTCAGCATAAAGCTGCGATATTTAAAAAAATAAATACCGCAACGCTGGTATTCTGATAGGGCCTGTGTGATGCCACGGACATACCCACGGATATCAATTAAACACAAACCAAATCACACAACAATAAACACAAACGAATAAATATAACATGAACACACAAATTGGATATATCAAATTCATTACCAATCAATTTAACCAGACACCGACTTCCGAAATTAAAGTTATTTTTTACTTTGTAGTGTTGTTTTTGGAAGTCGGTTGTATTTTTTTTTAAAAAAGGTTTTTTTTTCTACGAAGATGTAATACTGCTTACTTTATAATACTGTGGTTAGAGTTTCATACAATGTTGCTATAGGAGCAGTTTTGTTCCGACTTTATTTAGTATTTCATTCAGGTAATTGATAGGTAAGTCCTGTAGGTTCTATGGTTTAACTTAATTAATTGCTAGTAAAGCCTGGCTTAACGTTGGGATCCAAATCGTCCTTTAGATTTCTGAATAGGTAAGTAATTTATTTTCTGATTAATTTAGGTAAAGTAGACAGAACGCCTAGTTTGACTGTCTTTGTTACATAAATAAACCTACTTACGTTTCTATTTAAGTTGACCTATACCATGCAAAAAATGTAGCCTACAGCGAGAAATGAAATATACGATGTCAGTAACAGCTGTGGGCGTAAAATCTCACACGTGGTATAGCATACCATAGCATATAGCATAGCATAGCGTACGTAAAAAAAAAAAATCTACCAATTAGTATTTCGTCGAGTTTGACAGTCCAGTTTTCATTACTTATCTGTCAGGCTGAATCACACGCATGGCCACACCGAGTAATAGCGATGTTCCACCACTCCACACCGAGTAACGGAACAGATATTATTTATATGTATAGTCAAACTAGTTTGTCGTAGGCCAACCCGGTTTATCCTACGCGTGTCAGGATATAAATATACAACAAGTCCCGGAATTTATGGCACAACCGCTTAAGGGGTCATTGTACTCATCATTATGAACAACTTTTACTATGGGACCAAACCTGAAATCGAGAAAAAAAATTGTCAGCTGTTCAGTACTTACATTTATCTACGTCAAACTCGTCAAAATGCAGACAGCAGCTGATTTTCTTTCGCGTTATCAGGTTTGGTGCTATGGTAAAAGTTGTTCATAATGATGAGTACCATGACCCTTTAAGTGGTTACTAGTTTAGCCCAGGACAAACTAGATTGGCCTAATTATTTTAGGCGTAACTACTTATTTGGGCCTAGGCTAAACTGATTGATTTGTTGAGCTTACGACAAAATAAACACTGGCTGAACTAAGTAAATGAATGGTTATGTCGCAGCCAACTAGATTAATTAGCCGCTTAGTTAAAGGCTTCCGTAGATAGGCGCGCGCGATTTTTATGGAAGAATTTCTATGAAAACTTCATGAAAATTGTTCTGCGTGTGTGAAATGGTCTTTTGAGGAAAGAACCACAGAAAGGACATCAACCACTTTGTATGGCATTTGGGCTTGAACATGAACATAAAAATATTGCACTATTATTGATTTTATTGAGTGGCTTACAGTAGAAAGAAAACATGTAGATAAGAAGTTTTGTATCAAATTGACTAAATAATACAAAAAAAAAAATAAACTTCAATACTTTAAAATAAATTGTTTATTTGCAAAACTATCCTACAAATGCCAGGGTTAACGTTTGAAGCGGGTACTTAGTTCGAGAGTGAGCCGGGGTCGTCGTTTAGAAAATCATCAGAATCCATTTTGAACAGCACAAGTCGTCAAAAATAGCTAAAGTCGAAATAATATTCACAATACGATACGAAAAAGAGCGCAAACACAAAGCGAATGACATTGACAATTTGACAATCGGCTCTGGGTCAGTGTTGCCAGTTCTCTGCACTGTCAGTCGAACACTCTATTTGAAATAGATTCCATCGTGCTGTGCTGTTTTGTTTTGCGTAATTGATTTGGTTATGGACCATGCCCCATTACAATTAGAATCTTCAAGAAAAGCACGTATTAATAATACCCGCTACAAAAAGTAACAGTACCTAGCAATCGACTTTTGTTGCTGACCGTACAAAATTTTCATTTGGGTGTTTAACCGTTTAGATAATAGGATTGAGCTTAGTTTCTCCTAAAAAAATCAATCTGCCTAGCCATTTCCCAACTATGTTGGGGTCGGCTTTCAGTCTAACCGGATGCAGCTGAATACCAGTATTTTACATGGAGCGACTGCCTACCTGACCTCCACAACCCAGTTACTGGGTAACACGATACCCCTTGGTAAGACTGGTTGTCAGGTTTTCAGGCTTCTGACGACTCGTAACGACTGTCAAAGATTCAAGAATAACAGCTGGGAACAACGGCTTACGTGCTTTCCGAGGCACGGAGGGGTCTCGATAAGTAAAGATTGTCACCCATCCATGGACTGACCGCGGCAAGCGCAGCTTAACCCGCTATTATTACTTAGCCACGAGCCCCCCTTAGTTTCTCCTAAACTGTAGTTATTGTAACACAAACTTATTCTTCGAACTTTCACATTCAGTCTGCTTAGTCAGGTTTTTATTTACCACATTTCGTTTACCGTTTCCATGTCTTTATTTCCTTTGTCCAAGTTTCTTTTGTCTCGGCGTGGCTCAATCGATATATAACAATATTCGATGACAGTACTTTATTTTTACAAAATATTCCGTAAAACACGGAAGTGAATTCTCTGAAAAGAAAAAATGAAATTACAAAGACGGACAAAAGTAGAATATATTTTCCATTACGGGTAATATCTCAAAAGAATGATTTGCAAAGTTTGTAAATTAAAAAGAAGACATGGTCGCGAAATAAAGTATCCGCTTTGAAAACATTGGATACCTACCTACGTTTCGTTGATTACCGTTACATTTTATGACTCGACTGCGGCAGCCGGGAAAGGAAGTACGAGTATGATATTTTTCGAATTGCTTACCCTACCATTTTCCGATCGGATATCTCCAAATCGATTTATTTATACTCGGTTCTGATACCGTCATTAATTTCATCGCTGAAATCAATCATTCGATACCGCCGTCGTATATCTGCGATATTATAAAATACCTACAAATTGGTTGATCGCTTGACCCAATTATACCTATTATTTAAATATAAGCGTCACTCCTAATAGTTGGTCTAATTTTATACCTACCTCATTACTATTTGGGTATTAATATGGTACAGACAGACAATCGCACATCAAAATTTTCACAGCCGCCATTTGAATATTGATTTTGACCTCATTATCGTTTTCAGCGTCCTCAGAAACCATGAAAATGACACCCATGGTGAAAAACTTTGAAAATTTTCGCAGCTGCCATCTTGGATTTTCATTTTGAATTCATTATCGTTTTCAGCGACCTCAAAAACCATAAAAATTACACCCGTGACGAAAAATTTGAAAATGTTCGCAGCCGCCATCTTTTATCCGGTTATTATTCTTTTCAATTCAGTCAGAAAATTTCTTCATCTGATGTAGCTGTGTCAGTAAGTTCACTAGCAATGGAATGATCTGTCTTCACTGCTCGAACAGTTTATTTATTATACAATTTTCCATGTGTGAATTCAAATTTCAATTTTTCATTGGTTCAAATTTTCTACATTCATCCTCACATTCTATTGAATGATCACATACTTTTTTCCATTCTTCCGGGCTAATCATATTGATTTTTTCCAATATAATTTCTTTGATTGTTGCTACATTCATCGCAACATTTTTAATAGCTGCGTATCCTACAAATGTTATGTTAAAAAAAAAAAAAAAAAACAAACAAACAACAAATGTTATGTTGTATGTACAAATGTTTTCAATGGGATTAAAATCCGGATGATATGGTGGCAATAGTAAAATGGTAAGCATAGCGATGTTCTTCCATAATGCGATCAATAGCAAACTCTGAGTATCTATCTTTATGTGTTTTTAATCTCATTTAAATCGAACTTCAATGAGTTTGGGTTATGTTATGAGGAATGTTATTTTGCTGCAACCAAGCTATAATTTGTGGTTGAGTAGTGTTTGAGTTCAGGGATTTAATTAATCATTTATTATGGTACGGCGCATTATCTATTACTAAAACACTTTGTGCAACATCAGTGCACCTGGAATAAAACCTTTTTCATTGCCAGTGTGAACGATGATTTAAATACGTCCTCCTTTCGAAATTTAAACATTTTTCATTTTTATCTGTCCGAAATTTCCCTTTTGAGTGCGACGTATGCACATATTATTCATCCATGAAGACAATATTTTGCCATCGGCCCTGATCCTTTGAATTCCTCGGAGATACTTAAGTTTTTTATTTGGATAGAGAAGAGCCGTATCGTAATCATTAGCCATTTATCAGAAACAGAGCCCGCGGGATGTTACTGACTCACATCAAGTCTAAGTAGTGATTACTGTGAACATTAAGACAGAGCCCTCGGGATGTCCAAATACTAAGCGTCACTAAATCCTCAAATATATGAGGTTCTCAACTTGTCATCACTAAGGCAGAGCCCTCAGGATGCCAAAACCATTTTGAAATTCACATGACAGAGCCCTCAGGATGTCAAAGCCATTTTGAAATTCACATGACAGAGCCCTCAGGATGTCAAAGCCATTTTGAAATTCACATGACAGAGGCCTCGGCATGTCCCAACTCAATTACCAAAATTATTTCATACATGAAACAGAGGTCGACATGTCTCAAACAAGAAATAAATAGGTAAAACTAGGGTGAACTCATCCAATTTCGTGATAAAACAAAATATGTGATAAAACTTAGATACTTTAGTAAAATCTTCATTTTTATTTGAATTAGGAACATAAAGCAGTCTTTCTTTTACAATAATTAGGATAATAAACTTACTTAAGACGACTTATAGCTAATAATCGAAACCTTTGTTAACTTTTTTAACTTAACGAAACAGACTATCACGAAATTAGGACTATCACTTATTTGAGTGAGTTTACTATACTTACTATCAAAAAATGCACTGCACACATCAGGCGTCCATTCTCCACGCCACAAAGTTATGTACTCTGTGGCCGCTTGCGTGGTTTTACCATACGAATCTGCTATGAGTTTTAGTTCATAACGTCCATGAGGCAATGCCTTAATAATTTGGTATGGGCCACGCATACATGCGTCTAACTTGCCCTTGGACTGGCTGCTCTTGTGCACAAAAACGACGTCATGAACAGTAAAACTGCGCGGCGGCTTTCGTTTTTCATTAACGCGGGCGTCTTGTCGAACTCTGTTCTCGTCCAGAAGTTCGGAGGCGCGTTGTCTGGCTAGCTCACGCAGGGACTCCCGGTTGGGACTCGTTCCTTCCAGGGCCACATCGCGCACAATAGAGCGTAGGACGGGTGTCGTAGCTTGGCTGCCGGATAATAAATTCATAGGTGAATATTGATTAGATTTATGCTTTGTTATGTTCAGAGTGAGCTGTAATTTTCCCAATACATCTGACTACTTTTCATTTCTAAAGTTAACTTCAACTCCTATCATGTTTAGGATAGTTCTGCAATATCGCTCAGCCTGACCATTACTTTGATGCATTTCAGGTGTTATTAAATATAATTCACCCCCTAATTCACGTACCCAAGATGCAAACGCTGAACTCTCGTACATTCGCCCACGGTCAGCGACAGTAAATTTTGGCATTCCAAACACTGATATTGCCGATTCAAAAACGCGTTTAAGTTCGTTTGCATCTTGTTTACGTATCGGATACAATAGGCAGAATTTTGTAAAAGCGTCAACAATAATCACACCAAATTTAAATCCGTTGGAAACAGGGAGTGGCCCCAGAGCATCACTATGTATGCATTCAAACGGCTTAATGGGCTTACTCCATGATTCTATAGGCTGTAACGGTTGTCTTGGAACCTTTTTATGGGATAAGCAGACAATACAATGTTGTACATATTTTTTTACAACTTTAGCAAGGCCAGGGAACCAGAAATGATTTAAAATTAGATCAATTGTTTTATCTGTGCCAATGTGATGGTGTCCATCATGAAAAATTCTTAAAAGACTGAGGCAATGTCCTTTCGGTATATAACACAAATAACGTGGTTCTTCACCAGTTTTTACATATTTGTAGTAAAGGACATCGTTTCGCTTGATATAACGATTAGAATCGAGTTCACCCTCATTTAACTTCTGCAACAGAGAATGCGTCTCTTCATCCGCAAACTGTGCCAAATGTGCCCAGTTATGTGGTTTCTGTATTTCGCACATATTTACTGGATTGCGACTCAGATAGTCAACGTGAGATAAATTGATGCCTTTACGGTGCTCTAAATCAAAGTCGTAATCCTGTAAATACATCCACCACCGAGCAACTCTCGGCAACAGATCTCGCTTTCTTTGCGTAAGTTTTAAGGCGTTACAATCAGTTACCACTTTGAACTTTATACCGATAAGGTAGTGCCGGAAATGTTGTAGTGCTTTTACCACTGCCAACGTTTCCAACTCGTACGAGTGGTAACGTGGCTCTGCCCCTAGAGTTACTTTACTAAAATACGCCACAGGTCTTTTGCGTTTCTTAATATCGGTCTGTAAGAGCATCGCACCATATCCCACTGCAGAGGCGTCAGTGTGAACCTCCGTCGGGAAAGACGGATCAAATATTGCTAGAGCAGGCTCATTTGTTAAGCACTTTATTATGTTTTAGCGAACGCACTCACGTTCCTCATTCCATTGAAATGTGACGCCTTTGCGAAGGAGGTGTGCAATACAAGCAGTCCTGACTGAATAATTAGGCACATATCGTCTAAAATATCCAGCCAGCCCTAAGAATTGTCTCACTTGCTTTACACTACCCGGGATTGGGGCATTAGTTAATGACTCAACCTTATGACGGCTCGGTCTAACCTGACCGTTACTAATTATTCTACCTAGATATTCAATCTCTTCAGTGAGAAAAATACACTTTTTCAGGTTTATAGAGAACCCTGCTTGAGTTAATGTTTGACTTCCCTCGTGAATCTGAACGTTGCTTTGTAAAACACTCCTCTACACTATGACCTGATTGTTTGCAAAAGGAACATATTATAGATTTGTTAGAAGCATTACTTGAAGTTTAGTTGTTTTTATTGGTACCGAGGGTAGATAGCGAAGACTTTGTACGAGCTTGTTCGTCCGTTTTTATACGTTTGGTACAGAAATATTGTTTGTGACCGAAACCGCCACAGGAAAAGCACTTTAACCTAGTGTCACCATGATCACGTTTGCGATAGTCACCATTATGAGGCCTAGCGTCGGTATTACTTGTACGTGGATTAGGTTTACGATTAGGAGCCGATGTATCGGCTTAACATAAATCGAGAGAAAGCCGACTAAATCTTCTGGTTTCAGTTTGGCATTGGTCGCGACCGCCCGTATTTGTGGATCGACAATACCGCGTATAACTATTGCACTCATGAGTTCGTCACTTAATCCGCCTACTATACGAAGACGTAATAGGGATCGTCGTGCATAATCGGCATACGTCGTGTAATGCTCGGAATTGGTACTCATGACTTGAAATAAAATGTTTGCTACGTCTACCTTACGCGGACACAACGGCTTAAACTCTCGTTTAAAGTTTGACCAACTCCGATCATTCGTGACCCACTCATTTAACCACTGTTTCGCGTCTCCTTTTAAACAATTTCCTATCCTAGCTAAGCATTCTCGATCATCCCAACAATTTAAGCTACACACATGATCGACTTCGTTACACCAAACATTAATATCATTAATAGCAGGATCAAAATTAGAGATATAAAAATGATTCGATCTTACCGCGTTCAGTTTGCCAATCGCACTTACAATCCGATCGGTCATTTTACCCATCGTGTCGTTACAACCAGGCGGGCTTTCAGATACAGGGACAGACACGTCGGTAGTCGAGACGCCGAGCAGCGACGGCGCAGGCGCCGCTATGGCGGGCGTCGGCGGACGCGCGCCGGCGCTCGACGACAACGCGGCGCCACCGCCGTCGCACCATGCCCCGCGCTCTTCACCGTTGCTACCCACATTTTGCTCTAATGAATTAGTACGGGTCAACATAACTTTAAGAGTTTGTTGCAAATCTAAATCTGGTGTACGGTTCCGCGTCCTGCTGCCTCTACTGGTTTTACTTTTACTCCGTTTGGGCATTCTGCTCGTACAATATTCAAACTGCAGAACGTACCCGTGGAGGTCACTACACTCACTACTATAAAGAATAAACTAAAATGCAATAACTCGTCAGAATGCCAAATCTCAGTGTGGATAGCTATGAGAGCTATCCCACTTCTGATGTAAGCAGAGTGAACAAGTTTGAATTAAAAAAAAAAGTTAACGACTACAAAATAAAACTTATAATTCCTTTAAGCAAATAATTTATAAAAATAAATCTTAATTAAAAACAAGTAACCTAATACGCCTAGCTAAAACCCGTCCTAACACTCGAAGCGCCCAAAATGAAATGACCGAGGAAATGCGCTCGCCGCTGCAGCTGTCCGTCTGCCCCACTCTAGCGCCTCGTGACCTCATTCAGCCGCCACGCTTACCGTCGCAGGATTCTCCGCTAACAATATTATATAAACAAAACAGGAACAAAATTTTGTAAAAAAGGTGACTGGTGGCTTCTCATTCTTTTGTTTACCAATATTTTTTAAAACAAAAATACAATATTTAGAAGAGAAGGAGTAAATAATTGAAAAATCGTAGAAAATTAATTAAATTTGATTCATTTAAATAAAATATATGGGCGCCAAAAAAAAGTCCAGACCAAATTCTGCCATGATTCTTTGAAGACTAGCTCCAACGTTTGGCTGTAAAACCTGTGTGACAAACGACGGACATACGGACAGACGGACATGAGAGTGACAGCCGTAGGGCTCCGTTTGGACCCTTCGGGTACGGAACCCTAAAAAAGAACAAACGCTTCAGCTTTATTAGTATTGTATAGGTTAGTACAGATACAGAGTGACATTTTTTCCACAGGACAATTTCGTTTAAGGACGCTGTTACAAATGGGTAGTCAAATCATTACTTTTTTACACAAACGCATGTTTATTAAATAAAATGCTTTACATTCTTAAAATGTTTTTTGGTCAAATTGTTGATAGATGTGCATGGTACGATTCTGAACTATAAATATAATTTTAAATAGGTACATTTTCTCAATAAATCTACCTACCGAAGTAAAAATTTTCAGTCTGTTATCGACGTGGGTTGCAGCGGTGCTAAAGTAGGCAGCGTGACGTCACGTCCGTCTGTCAGCCCGCCTTGCGGCGCCGGACAAGAGTTTATAAAAAGGCATTTGACAAGTGGATCGAGTCAATCACTGAACCCGATGACCCTATCACCCTCCTCCAGGAAAGTAGTAGGGAAACTAGCACTGTCTATAAGAAACACAAACACAGATCTACATTCCGGCCTCGCCGCCGAGGCCCACCGCGTTTATAAGCCGAGGTCCGTATCCCACAGGGGGTGCCCTTAGTGCGCAGTCGTTTAGTTTATAAGTTTAGTTAGTATATTATGCCCCCTGGCTGGAGGCTTTTGAGCTCGCTTAAAGGCACCCACTGGAAGTCCGGTTAAGTAGTTGAGACCTCACATGGTCACACTACGAGATGCCAATTCAAAACAAAAAAGAAAGATGGATCGAGTCAGTTGGTGTACGGCGACGGTTCTCAGATATATCTATGGTTCTCAGCGAGTTCACAACTGTCTACAAGTGTTCGCCCCAGTTGTCGTGGGAGGGTAACAAACGTATCAAAGTGCGGTGCACTATTCTATAATATGGAAGTTAAAATAATTTAAAGTGATTCTGATGTATTTCGATAACATGTAGGATGTGCATAAGTGCTTATATTACATGAATATTATATTAATCTGTGTTGTTTCTATCAAGTCCGGTACATTTATTGAGAAACTGTACCTATCTAAAATTATATGTATAAAAAGTAATGATTTGACTACCCATTTGCAACAGCGTCCTTAATTATTTCATTTCTATAACAACGAATATTTTGGAATAGTCTTGGCTGCCACACTATTAGTATTTTTGAAGTACCTAACTAACTAAATAAGCATGTCACTCAGCGAAAATGTGCGATACAAAATTGTTATCAGAATGTGATACATATGGAAGTCATTGGCATGATTAATTAATAAGAGCTGCTTACCCTCCGTTTAAAATTGAAAGGTTTACTCGGAATATTGTTTCTAGGAAATTTAACGTACATGAGCGTATAATAAACCTGTAATAACTTTTATGATTATAAAGCAGTAACGTACTGGCATGATAAATTAATACTTATTTTAACATAAAAAAAATTGTGTGGATTTTTAGCGCCATAATAGGTACTTCTCATGAATGCCTTTTCTTGCGTGGTTAAATATCCTACAGAAAGATAGACCTTATTAAATTTAACATGAAACACCGAAATAACATGTCCGATCCAAAACACATAATTACTCTTGGCTAATTAATCTCTATATTGCTTCGAAGGATTTCGATATTGGCCGACCTCAATGCCCATACATACTTAACATTATGTATCTAACAAAAGCGGCGAAGTGCTGGTCTCGCACACGAAGGGTTCCGTACCGCCCTTGATACATATTTAAAAATATGTAATAAAAAACGCGAGCAAAAACGCTAAAAACAACACGTTTCTTGTAAGGTTAAAAATGAAAGACGTTCCTTTCATTTTTAACTTTATTTTATTTTTATTATTTGTTGTTAAAGCGAGCATAGTACTACACGCTCTGTGAAAATTTCAAGTGTCTACCTTAAACCAAGTGTTTCAAAAAAAGATACATACAGCCCTTTTACAGACGGACCGACGCGACGGACCCGTTGGGGTCCTGTTAGCAGCTCTTGCACGGAACCCTAACACTTTCCTGTACACAGTGTACAGGAAAGTTTTAACAAAGAGGAAAAAGACAAAAGCTTAAGTTGTCTTATTAAAAAGTTGTGCGCTGAAACTACTTTAAGTATATGCGCGAACATCTTGTGAGCTAAGTACTTACCTATAAGTATAGGTACTAATATAAGTTCGTGGTGTGGTGTTGAAAAGTTTTCCTGAAGCAGAATCACAAGACACACTTTGTGCATATATTCTAGAACAGAAAATGTGTTTCATTTCGATTTATACCCCGCAGCTTTGTGTCCCCCTATATTATTTATGAATGTTTATAACGAGTCATTTTCTTATCCTTTTATCTGCGAGACGCACCACGATGGTCCGATGTATATGATGGTCCGATGATCATGATGTTTATGATGGTATGATGTCCGGTGTGATGATATTTCTGTCTGTGAATCGGATCCCAGTGGTCTTATCGGCTCCCGACGTTCTTTTGACTGTTTTTGTATTCATAAACTGAATCAAGACTAATCCATTTTATTGTGGTAGCTTATTTCATAAAACAAAATGGCCCTCACATTGAATAGGTTATTAAGACAAGAAAAAATAGCCTGATTTTGGATTTATTTAATAAAGCATATTTTATTTTCACGGATTAAGATATAAATTCTGTCGAAAATGACGAGGAAAATCTTTTTCAGTTAGCTAAATAAGTAGGTACGCTACATATTAAACTTCAGAAAGATACGTAATATTTTAGGAACAGTTAAATTCAACCAAATGGAATACTTTCTTTCATCTCGTAGCGTTTCTTTGAATATAAAAGAAAAGCTATCGGCTGTGTTCGCGCATTGTTTGCTCTAGTACTATTATTTATTTTCTCAAACGCATTGTTTTCAAGACAATAGAACCGAAGTAAGCACGTTTTCAGACACAAAGCAGAGTTTGAACTTCTTAGTGAACTGAACACACTGATAGGATAATTAACAATATAATAATAATAATATTAATCATATTTCACATTATCAGTAAACTGATACCAATCCTAAGGGGCCATCCATAAACTACGTCACACGAATTTCATGATTTCCGGAGTCACCTCTCGTCCTCGTCACAGGTGGTCATATTATTCCTCGCACACGTGTGGGAGTGGCGCGAGGAGGCGAAACGCCAGGGCGTAACTCCGCTGCCGCGAGAAATCACGGCACAGCGGACAGAGCTCCGGCGGGATCTCATGGCGACATGAAGAGTGCGATTGTTGCAACCCAGCGCTGGGCACGCTACAATTGCGGCGATAAGTCTCCTCTTTGAGGAGTGGTTGGAGAGGCTCCACGGCGTCCTCAACTTCCGCCTGATGCAGGTCTTCACCGGACACGGTAGTTTCGGGAGGTTCCTGTTCCAAATAAGGCGGGAGGAAACGCCCGGGTGTCATCATTGTGTGGATCGCCCGGAGGACACGGTGGAGCATATAGTAGAGGTCTGCCCGGCTTGGGCAGAGCACCGCCGTGTTCTCATGGAGGCGATCGGCGGCGGCGATCTCTCGCGTCCCAACCTAGTCCAGGCTATGGTACGGAGCGAGAGTGCATGGGAGGCCGTCACCTCCTTCTGCGAAGCAGTAATGCTCGCGAAGGAGGTGGCAGAACGCGTGAGGTAGAGGCATCTTTCGCGCCCTCACGCCCCAAGTCGCCGCAGGAGACGCCTTGGGTGGCGGGCGGGAATCAATAGCCGATTCCCGGCCACCGTAGGCGCGGGCTTGCGGAAGGCGAGCAATGGGTGGCTCGCCGCCCGGTAAGGACCAGGCCCGGGTTGTGTGTGGTGTTCCACGCACGCCTCAAAGTCTCAGCATCATCAGATGTCAGCAGTGATGGGGTCCGATAGGGCCGATGCCGCCGGGGTCACCACGGTATCTCTTTCGAACACGTGGCCCTGGTTTTAGTCAGTACAAGTCTGACACGCCCTCCCGCTCCGTCCAGAGCGGGAGAAGTCATTTGATGCATTCCCATCCACAAAGAAAAAGGTGGTCATATTATATTTTCTGTAATCCCTGGTGTGACGTCACATATTTTGCAACTTGTGATGATGTTGCTAGAGTTTGTAAGATTTTAAAGTTTTTCATTATATGTGAAGTTAGTGTCTAAATAATTTAAATGTATACATGTGACGTCACAAAGCTCGACCCCCTCGTCACACGATGTCACACTTTGTTGACCGCCTCCCTCCCCTTAACGTGTGACGTAATTTATAGTTGGCCCAATATTTTACTTTATCTTATCTATTTAAACAGCTTTTGAGAAAATGCAATATTTTTCCTATCAATGGGTTCGAACAGTAATCACGGATATCCTATCAAATAAATAAATTATTAAGTTTTAAAAGCTGATTCTCATGATTGAATTTCGCCAAAATATTGCTTTGATTACATTTTGATCACAGACAAGTTCCAATTATAGCAGATATAATTAGATTTCTTCCGAATGGTTTCTTATTTAAACCGAAGTAGAAAACTAATCAACACTTTACTAGAAGATTCAACACATTGTTTATTTTTGTTAACCAAGGATTATATTGCAGTGTTTGTACTGCAACACGTTGACCTCTAGTACAAGAACATACGTCACGACTCGTCGGGTTTATTTTTAGTAAGTGTAGGTACGGTTAGAAAGAAAAGTCTTTTAAGCAATTTTAACACAATATGTACCCATATTTTTTATGATTTAGATATTATGCATTGTTAATTATGTGTTTCTATGTTTTCTGTTACTTAGTGAGGTCTTGCGCTCTCCTCGGGCGGCGAGCGTTTTATCTGGTTTTATCATTACCAGTCCACCTTGTGGACTTCAATTGCACGCTATTTAAATCAAATCTCTGATGTTAGCATGCAGCTGCTACCAGTCCCGCTCGTCCTAGATCGTTGTTAGAACAAGGGTGGAGCTGAAAGCAAAAAATATCTTCTGTTTCCTACATTTTGTCGCGAAGAACGAACATAAATGTTATATGGAGCAGCTGTTTTTTTCGCGATTTCAGCATTGGTCCCGTACCTACTAAGAGTTGTTCATGATACGTATAATGACCCCTTAACCCGTCGCGCGCCAATTAGCAGACACAATTGAAATTCTATTGTTATCTGTACACATGGTGTACAATCGACATTTTAAGAGTTAAGAGGTTTTCAGTTATTTCAATTACTTACACCTTGAAGTTCCATACAAACCAATAGAGTCGTTTGCACTCTACAGGATTTATCCGAGCAATTTATACTCAGGATAGTATTGAATAATAAAAATAAAATAAAATAAATAAAATGTAAATTCAATAAATATAATAATATAATAAAATATGTATCAGTCTGATACATATTTTATTGAATATCTAATATGATTTTTGTCTCTGCCTGTACATGTACAATATGGTTCTTTCCTTTTGTACATGTCGGGAACGATAATTGTGTAAATATAATAATGTATTTGTATTCGATTCTGCCTGTATTTGATAGGCCTAAGGGCTTTACATTATTATTGAAATTCCTTTGTGTAGTGTAGAGCAAGTACCGTCTTCCTTTAAACATGTTATGGTTTAATTTCGTGTATTTTACATTTTAATGTCTCGTTTATAATTATATTATATATGTTTATTAGAAACAAAACGTCACTACTAAAAGAATTCTTGACTTAATATTACTAGTGACTTAACTTCGGACACCTAAGGCCTGAAGCAAATCTTGTGGTTGATTTCCAACTGCAAATCAAGAAGTACAATTGCTATACGATTAAGTAGGTACCCAAAGGGTAACACAGAGTTTGGACTCAAGATCCTTTTGACAAATGTTTATTGTTTAAGAGATATTGCTGAATATAAGTAAATTATTTTTTTCAGAAGCATAACAGCTTTGGTGATGTCCTTTTCACAACCCTATTTATTCTGTTTTGTTTAGTTTTATTTTTTCTATTGTATTTGAACTACTAACACTAGTAATATTATATTGTTTACTAACACGCTAGATCATTGTTGTCCGAAGAATAAAGAATATAATCATAATATGCGTGCGAGTGAGGACGACCTTTTCACATACAAGGGGCTCCAAACGAAATGCCTACATCAGGCATTTTAAAAGCCACAATTCAGATTTATAATCTGGTCGGCTTCAGAATACTTCAATCATTTCAATTAAATCTTATTCTAATGTAAACAATTTATCCTACTGTATGATTTCAACTTATATCACAGCGTCTCACACACATAGTCTGGGAGGTGTTATACAATGAACAACCATTGAAAACCAGTGCGTAAACACAAGTTACTGTAGGGTTGAAGAATTATTTGTAGTTCTACATAATATGTATTCATTTGAGCATATTTCTTAAGCACGTTATGTGGGATCATGTGGATTGTAGTGTTTAAGTATACTAAACATCTCTATTTTCGGTTTCAATAGTTTTCACTCTCAGCTTATGTCTGTAAGCTTCATCAGTTCTGAAGGGTGTGTTCACTTTACGTCTCTAACAATATAACACACCAACTTACATAAGTTCAGAATAGCGTTTGTAAAGTAGGTCCACATTATACACACATACACACAACACACACACACACACACACACACTTATACACACACACACTTATACACACACACAACACACACACATACATTACCACACATCACACACACACCACATACACAACACACACACACACACACACACACACACACACATACACACACGTGACTTGACGTCACGTGTGTTAGTTTCACATTACACATTATCTACATTAGAAACATAATTGTTCATACGAGATTCCTTATTTACTGAGTAGCAATCTCAAAAGAGACTCGATTCAAACAAATCTGTATGTAGATAATAGTAACTCGTGCTAAAGAGCTCGTGGCTAAGTACCTAATAACAGCCGCACGGGTCGATCCATCAGGTTAAGCTACGCTTGCTCGGGTCGGTCCGTGAATGGGTGACCATCTTTACATACCGACACTCCTCCATGCCTCGGAAAGCACGTTAAGCCGTTGGTCGTGGCTGTCATTCGTGGATCTTTGACAGTCGTTACGGGTCGTCAGAAGCCCGAAAGTCTGACAACCAGTCTAACCAAAGGGTATCGTATTACCCAGTTAATGGGTTGTGGAGGTCAGACAGGCAGTCGCTCCATGTAAAATACTGGTATTCAGCTGCATCCGGTTAGACTGGAAGCCGACCCCAACATAGTTGGGAAAAGGCTAGACAGATTGATTGAGTTAAGAGTAACCTGCGATTTCGTAAGCTTTGTAACTAAAATGGTGTTATAGAGCCTTTATTATTATTTATACTGTATTAAAAAGTCAATGACTGGGACATGTAGTATTTATAAAACGTTTGTTTTCGATCTTTTTTATTGGTACATTAGGTAGACGTTTATAATCCCCAGTTTATAAAAACCAAATTCTCTGATCAGTAAATCGGTCAAATCTGACAAAAGCCGTTGTGATTGGTTGTCCGAATTAACATAGGCCAATCAAATCAATTGAGAGTTTATTGAATTTCAGATTATGTTGAATAGGCTCTTAAAAAACCCTTGGTTTGTGGTTTAACCTCTGGGTTAGACGAATAAATAGGCGTTATACATTTATGGTTAGTTAGGTCTGTTGTTTCGGTTTCATCTTAATTTGGTTCATTGTATGATTATGTATGACGGCTCGATCAACTCCTGGGCTACGAGGCGCAGGTTTGATTATAGCAAGAAACAAATATTAGCATGGTATACTGAATATTCGCACCGAGCCTGGGTGTTTGCATTCACGATACTGAACAATCGGTCGGGGTGCATGGCCGTTGGTTAGTGCAGCAAGTCCAACATTTAAATAGGCCCATTTCATTGTGAGTTATTATGGTACGCGTTTTTCCCTGGTATGGTGGTGTATTTCAGTGTGATT
Source organism: Cosmia pyralina (assembly GCA_946251885.1). NCBI lineage: Eukaryota > Metazoa > Arthropoda > Insecta > Lepidoptera > Noctuidae > Cosmia > Cosmia pyralina. The sequence continues at coordinate 16,074,300 of OX276352.1, read as the reverse complement.
TTACAGACTTTACACATCAAAAATCAAAGTTAGATATCAATTTTACTACGTATACTTTACGCCAGATAAGGCTGCAATAAAAGTCATTAACCCCATTTGTAATAAAAAAGTCTCGAAACTTAAATGCAAACAAAAAAAAAACACGCCACGTGCACGCGTCAAGGACGCCTCTTACCGCGATACGATTGTTTTGATCGTGTTAACGACACTGCCTTAACATATTTTCGTATCGTTTTTAAATCTAAATATATAAAACTCAAAGGTGACTGACTGACATAGTGATCTATCAACGCACAGCCCAAACCACTGGAGGGATCGGGCTGAAATTTGGCATGCAGGTAGATGTTATGACGTAGGCATCCGCTAAGAAAGGTTTTTGATAAGTTCTACCCCCAAGGGGATAAAATAGGGGATGAAAGTTTGTATGAAACTTTGTCAATTTTAAACCGATCGGGCTGAAATTTGGCATGCAGGTAGATGTTATGACGTAGGCATCTGCTAAGAATGGATTTTGATAATTTCTACCCCCAAGGGGATAAAATAGGGGATGAAAGTTTGTATGAAGCTTTGTCAATTTTAAACCGATCGGGCTGAAAATTGGCATGCAGGTATATGTTATGACGTAGACATCCGTTAAGAATGGATTTTGTTAATTTCTACCCCCAAGGGGATAAAATAGGGGATGAAAGTTTGTATGAAACTTTGTCAATTTTAAACTGATCGGGCTGAAATTTGGCATGCAGGTAGATGTTATGACGTAGGCATCCGCTAAGAATGGATTTTGTTAATTTCTACCCCCAAGGGGATAAAATAGGGGATAAAAGTTTGTATGAAGCTTTGTCAATGTTAAACCGATCGGGATGAAATTTGGCATGCAGGTAGATGTTATGACGTAGGCATCCACTAAGAATGGATTTTGTTAATTTCTACCCCCAAGGGGATAAAATAGGGGATGAAGGTTTGTATGAAGCTTTATCAATTTTAAACCGATCGGGCTGAAATTTGGCATGCAGGTATATGTTATGACGTAGACATCCGCGCTAAGAATGGATTTTGTTAATTTCTACCCCCAAGGGGATAAAATAGGGGATGAAAGTTTGTATGAAACTTTGTCAATTTTAAACCGATCGGGCTGAAATTTGGCATGCAGGTAGATGTTATGACGTAGGCTTCCACTAAGAATGGATTTTGTTAATTTCTACCCCCAAGGGGATCAAATAGGGGATGAAAGTTTGTATAAATCTTAGATTTTCGACTGATTGAACTGATATTAAAGATTGGAGCTACTATGATGAAGACGTCCGCTTAAATAGGATTTTGATAAATTCAATTCGAAAGTAACTCTGTCTTAAGTTACCTTTTCACGCCTAAACCATTGAGCGGATTTCAATAAAATTTGCCAAAAAGATAGATAGCATCCTAGGAAAAGACATAGGCTACTTTTTGTTTTAAAAATAATCCTAGAGGGGGTGATATAGGGGATAAAAGTTTGTAAGGGAAACCTAGCATTTGGGTTTTTTTTTTGGGTTAAGTTAGGCATAAAGAATTACGCGTTTCAGCGTTTTTTCAAGGGGGTAAAACAGGGAATGATTTTAAAATTCACATGTAATATTGATATTTTTATGTACTTATTTTTAAGAGATTTAAAGGTTATAAATACAGTAATCTAAATATATAAAACTCAAAGGTGACTGACTGACATAGTGATCTATCAACGCACAGCCCAAACCACTGGAGGGATCGGGCTGAAATTTGGCATGCAGGTAGATGTTATGACGTAGGCATCCGCTAAGAAAGGTTTTTGATAAGTTCTACCCCCAAGGGGATAAAATAGGGGATGAAAGTTTGTATGAAACTTTGTCAATTTTAAACCGATCGGGCTGAAATTTGGCATGCAGGTAGATGTTATGACGTAGGCATCTGCTAAGAATGGATTTTGTTAATTTCTACCCCCAAGGGGATAAAATAGGGGATGAAAGTTTGTATGAAGCTTTGTCAATTTTAAACCGATCGGGCTGAAAATTGGCATGCAGGTATATGTTATGACGTAGACATCCGTTAAGAATGGATTTTGTTAATTTCTACCCCCAAGGGGATAAAATAGGGGATGAAAGTTTGTATGAAACTTTGTCAATTTTAAACTGATCGGGCTGAAATTTGGCATGCAGGTAGATGTTATGACGTAGGCATCCGCTAAGAATGGATTTTGTTAATTTCTACCCCCAAGGGGATAAAATAGGGGATAAAAGTTTGTATGAAGCTTTGTCAATGTTAAACCGATCGGGATGAAATTTGGCATGCAGGTAGATGTTATGACGTAGGCATCCACTAAGAATGGATTTTGTTAATTTCTACCCCCAAGGGGATAAAATAGGGGATGAAGGTTTGTATGAAGCTTTATCAATTTTAAACCGATCGGGCTGAAATTTGGCATGCAGGTATATGTTATGACGTAGACATCCGCGCTAAGAATGGATTTTGTTAATTTCTACCCCCAAGGGGATAAAATAGGGGATGAAAGTTTGTATGAAACTTTGTCAATTTTAAACCGATCGGGCTGAAATTTGGCATGCAGGTAGATGTTATGACGTAGGCTTCCACTAAGAATGGATTTTGTTAATTTCTACCCCCAAGGGGATCAAATAGGGGATGAAAGTTTGTATAAATCTTAGATTTTCGACTGATTGAACTGATATTAAAGATTGGAGCTACTATGATGAAGACGTCCGCTTAAATAGGATTTTGATAAATTCAATTCGAAAGTAACTCTGTCTTAAGTTACCTTTTCACGCCTAAACCATTGAGCGGATTTCAATAAAATTTGCCAAAAAGATAGATAACATCCTAGGAAAAGACATAGGCTACTTTTTGTTTTAAAAATAATCCTAGAGGGGGTGATATAGGGGATAAAAGTTTGTAAGGGAAACCTAGCATTTGGGTTTTTTTTTTGGGTTAAGTTAGGCATAAAGAATTACGCGTTTCAGCGTTTTTTCAAGGGGGTAAAACAGGGAATGATTTTAAAATTCACATGTAATATTGATATTTTTATGTACTTATTTTTAAGAGATTTAAAGGTTATAAATACAGTAATAGTCATATTAAAATTGGTATACTCGGTCAAAGTTATTACAATTTATAGTCACAAAAACAACTTTGTTAACACGTTGTACGTGTGTTGAATGTGTCATTCACTTACGGACTACGGGGTCAGTGGTAGTCAATCACAAAAATTAATGGTGATCATATTAAAATGAATAAGTATTATTCTTATGTTAAACATTTAGGCCCACTAGCACCACAAATCACAAAATACGTTGAGCGCTAAACGAATTGAAAACATTGTTCTATTTCTGTTAATTTTGAAGTTGTCAGGGATGGAATGATGTTTTAAAAATGTTCAGCGCTAACTGTATTTATGGTTTTTGGTGCAAGCGGGCCTTGGAATCATACAAACCTGTTTTATGTTTAAAAAAGATTATTTGAATTTATTATTTGTCTGTCTGTCTATTTGTTACCTTTTCACACTTTAACGGATAGATAGGCCTTGACCTGGGTACGAGCATAGGATAATTTTTATTCCGGCAGTACGTTCCCCGGGGATAATTTCCGAGTTACACGCGAGCGAAGCCGCGGGCAAAAGCTAGTATTCGAATATATTGGTAGAAGGCGTCAACGACTTTTATTACACGGTTATCCGGCGGAAGGTATAATTATGTACTTTATTTTTTACCGTATTTTCTGCTGACGTCTAGAGCAGGTAAATTATGTTATTATACTTGAAAATGTCTTAAATTCACATTAAAATAAATTCAAGTAATATATATGTGTACTACAGCTACGTCCAAGATAATGTCCTAGCTGGTTCCAGATAAAAGCTTTTACTAAGTGCGACGTGTTTAATCCGCCTGGGTATGAGCGGACACATACCTACAACATGCTCTCAACTAGTACCTACCTACCTATTATTTCAGAAGTGACGTACTTATGGAGCTATTTCTGTAATACTTAAACGTTAAGTCTAAGAGCCTGACTTAATTTTAAAGGTGCTGTTTTGTAGCTGAAACTTGAACATAATAGTGGCGGACGTAAAATTATGGATTTTTAGATTCAATAAAATCTTGCGGGGGCGGACATGTTTACCCGCACGAGACTAAAATGCATTAGCGGCACGATATTATAATATGCGCTGAATACTTATCACCGAGAATGCATTAGCGGCACGAAATTATATACGCGTTAAATACTTATCGTCGAGAATTGGGTTAAAAAAGGGGCGTATGTAATTAATTTCGTAAAGATTTTGTTCTACATGAATATCAATGCAATCATAGCTGATTACACACAACAACAGCATCTATGTACCTACTTGTGGTGTACGTGAACAGACACTCATTTCACCCCCACATTCATTCATTTCATTTTTCCCTTCACGCAGATACGGACACTATAAAATAAAAGGTTGTAACAAAATCGACGTCGCAAGATGAAGCTTACTCAGAAAACGATCAAAATGAATATTCAAATGACAAAAAAATTGAGCACGTCTGAATTTAGTTACCGTTGGTGCGTAACTGAGCCGACAAGAAACTTTCATTAGTTACGCGGAAATGAGTGAAAGTTAATGTAGAACATTGATGAATTATTAATTCCTTGTTTTTGTGCGCAAATTTGCTTCTAAAGATTGACAAAGCATAGAAGCGAATGCGAACTTATACGAAATGAACTTTTATTTTTTGGTGACCTAGCAGTCGACAAAAAATAAATAATTCAAAATATTCGATAAGTAAATATAAGTTCGGAAGTATACGCGTAACCTATTACCATGGATTCAGTACATGATTCTGGACCCACCTGCGTTGAAATATTTCATCGATTATTTAAAAAAATCAGCTGTTTCCTACAAAAGTGAAATACCTACGCGGGCAAAATGTATGGTACCTAAAGTTACTTTTTTAAATAACAATAGGCGACCAGTCAATATCAGTCTCTCGCTTGACTACCCAGAAGTACCGTATGATTAAGGGAATATATCGATAAATGTTGTGTTTTAAAAATTCCTATAAATTCCAAATGTTTTTCCAATGTATTTATGGTTAAATTATTTGGTTTTTCGAAATGTGTTGATCATATTATAAAAGTATGTATTGGTTACTTGGAAGGAAATCCTGTCTATCAATACCTAATAAAATGATATTATACAAGCATATTCTTATGCCAATTTGGACGTATGGTATTCAACTTTGGGGCTGTACTAAACGAAGCAACGTTAAAATAATCCAACAATTCCAAAGTAAAGTACTCAGAGATGCTGTAAATGCACCATGGTATATTAGAAATGTCGACTTCCGCCGCGACCTTAAAATGGAACTCGTCACCACCATCATCCAAAAATTTGCTGAAGCCCACGAACACAGACTTCACCGACATGTGAATGTCGAGGCAATTCAGCTGCTAGACGAACATAGTGCGCAGGCTAAAGAGAACTAAACCATTTGAGTTAGTGTAAAGTGTGAATGAATGATAGTAACGCTGTGCTATACATAATATATGACACATGAACAAAGTGTTTTTATCAATATTATCAGACTCTAAGAAAGTGCTACGGAATTGTGAAAAAGTGAAAATCTATCACATAAAATAATAAGTTAGAGTTAAATTGCTTATTAGTCTATTAGGCTAGATTGTAAAAAAAAGTACAGCATTTTGTCATAAATCTACATCCGGTGCGCGTGAGAGTCTTCTATCTTGCGCGTCACAAACTATACAGCCATAACGCCATTTCACTTACACACCGAGCTAAACTACGCTTCGATGTATCCTCTTAAACAAGAAAATACGAAGTAAATATTTATTTCTGAGAAATTCTCGCAGGATCGCGGAAAACTAATGAAGTAGGCTTCCGACCTCGAGAAAAGGCTTGTAATGTATTGTGGACACACCAGCCTGGATTTACTCGAGAGATTTGTTAAAGAATAGTGTTACCCTGCCCTACATACTCGTACCGTTGCGTGTCGTAAAATGTGACCAAAGGATTGCTTACTCCTTCACGGTTCTTATCTGGTTTGTTTCGTCCAGTTGTAGTGTCTCGGCGCTTTTCTGGTATCATATCACTGTAAATTTTAGCTTTTAGGAATAGGGATGATGACAAAAATTTTTTTTTTGTCCGTCATTCTAGACTACTTATTAAAAAATATTGGACACGTTTTTTTCTTTATCTACGTAATCAAAAGATTACGGCGATATATTCAGTTAAAATGTGGCATGACGTCACTGCTTGCTAGATTTTATACGTAGTTTGATAGAGTTGTGATGTAACGAGCCTCCACTCCCGAATTTTAATGTGTTTTAGCTAAGTAATTTTTTATTAATACGATAAAGCAAAAATACGTTTCTAATATTTTTTATGTTATCTGAATGAGGGACTAAATAGAATTTCTTTTTTTACCCAGGAAACATCCCTATGGCAGTGGTCGCATATCGCATGATTGCGAAGGGACGATCTTTATGTAATTTATTTTCTTCATTAATGTTTGACTTTTTAGGGTTCTGTTCCAAAAGGTACCAACAGGTCTCTATTACTAAGTAATAGACAGACACTTGAAATTTTTTCAGAGTATGTACTATTAAGGCCGCTATAACAACAAATAATAAAAATTAAATAAAGGAAAAATTAATTAAATAATTAATAATAATATAAAATAAATAAAAAAAAAATTGTAATAAAAAAATAAAAAAACATTTTTTTTTAAATAAGTGCCTATTTATAAAAATGTCGTGTTAAATATTGTAAGGTGGTACGGAACCCTTCGTATTCGAGTCCGACTCGCACTTGGTCGCTTTTTGCATATTTATTAGCATTTTAATCTCAATTCATTAGTTGTCTGATATGTAGGTACCTATCTTCACTATCAATCTGCCTAGCCTTTTCCCAACTATGTTGGGGTCGGCTTACAGTCTAACCGTATGCAGCTGAATGACTAAGTGACTACCTATCTGACCTCCACAACCCAGTTACTGGGTAATATTATATTTATTTATTTATTTATTTATATATACTTTATTGTACACCACAAAAATACATAACAAAAAAAAAAAAGACACAAACTACAAAATATACAATGGGCGGCCTTATCGCTTTCTGCAATCTCTTCCAGGCAACCATAGAATGGACAGTGATTTGCCTGGATATGAAATGGGGCTGTCTTTGGTGCAAATAATAAGTGCCTACTTACAATATTATACTAAAATAGATACATACATAACCTAAATAATAGATACATAAATACATACATACTAAATATAAGCAACGAAAACAAATGAAGACTAAAGATATTTACAGTTACGTGAACACGATCACAACGACAAATAATGTTCCTTTACGAGCCTTTTAAACATAGGTAACGACTGCGCGCGTTTTATTTGAACTGGCAATGCATTCCACAAACGAGCAGCCTGGACAGTAAAGGATTTATCGAGGAAAGTTGTGGAATGCATAGGCATTTTGAGCTTTAAATTATCAGATGACCTTAAAAATTTCGTGTGGGAGTCGCAAAGAAACTGGAAACGTTTCTTGAGATAGAGAGGGGTAGTAGGGGAAAAGAGCACATTATACAAAAGGGAAAGGATATGAGCATTCCGGCGATGGCGAATTGGTAACCACTTGAGCTTCACGCGAAATTCAGAAACATGGTCATATTTGCGCAAACCGAATATGAACCTTATACAAACATTTTGAAGCCGCTCAAGTTTATCGAGTTGGTCTTGGGTAAGGTCAAGATAGCTGGCATCAGCATAGTCAAGGATGGGAAGAAGAAGCGATTGTGCAAGCGCAATCTTGGTGGCAGTCGGTAGAAAATTACGTAATCTCTTCAAAGATGCAGCAGATGCAAATAGCCTGCGGCTAACTTCCCGCAGCTGCGCAGTCCAAGAGAAATTCTTATCTATGAATATCCCCAAGTTTTTAACTTTCTCACTGAACGGAATAACTGAATTGTCAAAAGAAACCTGGGGAAGAGTCATCCAGTCGATCCTTGAGACCGTCCTAGAACTGCCTACCACCACAACCTGCGTCTTTATGGGGTTGACCATAAGTCCATACCTCTTGCTCCACTCGCATATACGGGCCAGATCACTATTAATCATTAAGATAGCCTCAGACAGATTTCCAAGAGGGGCTCGCGAGTAAATTTGTAAATCATCTGCATAAAGATGGTAGGAAGAAATAATTTCGTCGGAAATTGAGTTAATGAAAACTGCGAAAAGTAAAGGGGATAGAACGCCACCCTGAGGTACACCGGCAGAAATATTACACCAGGAAGACAAGATCTCTCCAATGCAAATACGTTGCCGGCGACCGAACAGGTAAGTACGAAACCAGTCAATTACCGATGGAGATATGTTAAGAGAGCATAAAATGCCAAGCAAAACATCAAAATCAACAGTATTAAAGGCATTACTGAAATCTAGCAAAGCTAGGACCGTAAGATTACCTTGTTCCATGGCTGACCTTATATCATCCGTAATGTTCAGAAGCGCAGTGGTGGTGCTATGACCAGGACGGAAGCCAGACTGGAAGGGGTTGAGGAGATTATTTTTAGAGAGGAAAGTGCTTATTTGATCGTGAATTAACCGTTCAAGGACTTTGGATAGGAACGGCAAGACGGATATAGGACGGTATTCAGAAAATGATGTGGGATTAGACTTTTTAGGTAAAGGAATTATTTGAGCATCTTTCCATGAGCATGGAAAGACACCACTAGATGCAGAAAAATTGAGGATGTGACAAATGACGGGAAGGATAACATCCAGCACAGGGACTAACATATTACGGCTGATACAGTCACTTCCTACTGCATTTGAAGTAATCGATAGTATGCTTTTCTTAACATCACATGCGGAGAACTGACCAAAAACAAATGGAGAATAACTGGGAGTCGGAAGTGAAGAGAGATAATTCAGTGTGTTAAATTTTATTGTCCTATCAAAATTGGACGACGCAGTAAAATGATTATTCATTGCCTCAATGTCTATGTCTTTTGGGATTGTCTCTTCTCGAGTTTTACCGACCCCCAATGATCTAAGAAATTTCCAAACTTTGGATGGGTCCCCATTTTGGACAGAAGAATGAATGTGGCGGCGATTAGCATTCCTACACACCTTATTGCAGTGATTACGGATTGAGAGGTATCTTTCCCTGTTAGCGTCATTAGCCCTACGCTTGAACTTAAACTTTGCCGTAACTTTCTTGTGCATTAGCGTTTTAATCTGATTTATACCTCTTTGTAAGACTGGTTGTCAGACTTCCGGGCTTCTGACGACCCGTAACGACTATCAAAGATCCAACAAGGACAGCCGGGACTAACGGCTTAATGTACTTTCCGAGACACGGAGGTTTCTCGGTATGTAAAGATGGTCACCCCATCCACGGACCGACCGCGACAGGCGTAGCTTAACCTGATCGATCGACCCGTGCGGCTGTTATTACTTAGCCACGAGCCCCTCTATCTTCACTATTGTGGAAACGACTTAGATTGTACAATAATCTTCTTTAGCTTTTAATATTTTACTGTTACATGTTTTGTAAAATTGTTTGTTTCCCTAATAAAGTAAAAATTAAATAAAAACAAACTGCGATCGCTAAAATTTATCAACTCGCGTGAATTGAGCTTTCAAATACGGGTTTTGAATTAGATTTCTCCAATTTAGAATGGATAACCGACCCGTCCCCGTCAACTGTGAGCTGTGAGGGGATTAGTATTAATAAAATAAAATATGGCTGAATTAAAAAAAGAACCTAGATACTAAGAGGATTTCTTTGGATTTGTTTGTCAACCCTTTTTTTGCTCAGTTTTTGTTTTTTTAATGTTAAATTATTTATCATAGAAAAATAATAAAATATGACGGAGAAAAGCGAAATGGAACGTCTAGGTTCGTTTCATAAAGAACTACCTAATGTTTGAGTTGAAAACTAATCTCAGAGAACATTTTAATACAGTAGTAGAGAACTGAAATTAAAACTCAATTTTCTTTATATAAGGTTCGGAAATGCTCGGTATTTACTTACAAAAAAAAAAAAAATAGACGAAGACCTAGTCCCTAAAATTATCAGTCCATCTCTGATTTACTAATGAATGTTCCGCCACCCGAAGTTCCACGTTCGCCGTATGATCTTATCCCAATCCGGTGGGTTTCCATCCTCTCACCGCACCAAGCACCCGGACCGAACTAAGTACGGGCCGGAACGCTACGGAAATTGTCGTTGCATGATAATGGATATGGACCACTTAAAGCTGCCCTTTTGAGACGGCAGACAGCTAATGGCGTGAAGCTAATTTTAGTCTATTGTTTGTTTTTTCTTTCCATTTTAATACGTCTTTCTTGGCGCGTGGAGTAACGAACGGTTTACTATGTTAAAAGGAAAAAATGTTTTTTTTCTTACTAGGGACGTGACTTATTTTTTGTGCTTAAAGGTTATAATAATAGGCTAAGTAGTAGGTATAGCAACCTTATTTTTATAAGAAAGAATAAGGAGGTCAAGACTAATCCAGTCCATGGCATTTTTAACTCTTTATCATTGAAAATCATTAGGAAAGGAGCTCGTGGCTAAGGACGAGCTCGTAGCTAAGTAATAACAGCCGCACGGGTCGATCCATCAGGTTAAGCTACGCTTGCCGGGGTTGGTCCGTGGATGGGTGACCATCTTTACATACCATGACTCGCCCGTGCCTCGGAAAGCACGTTAAGCCGTTGGTCCAGGCTGTCATTCGTGGATCTTTGACAGCCGCGGGTCGTCAGAAGCCCGAAAGTCTGCAGTATTACCAAGGGGTATCGTATTACCCAGTAACTGGGTTGTGGAGGTCAGACGGGCAGTCGCTCTATGTAAAATACTGGTATTCAGCTGCATCCGGTAAGACTGGAAGCCGACCTCAACATAGTTGAGAAAGGCTAGGCAGATTGATTTATCATTGAAAATCATGAAAACTGTCAGAGAAGAGAAATAGTTTAGATAATTTGTCTTGAAACCTCTAAACTGTTTATCGTTCTACAATATTGTATATGTGTACATCAAAAGTAAGATGATCCTAATATGATAAGCGAAATACACCTCCAGTAAGCTCAATTGCCAATTCGGGAAACACAAATAATACTCGTTATCGATACTACGAGTACTTCATGAGAGAGCTTCACTCGATTCATCTTACCAGTTGATGGTGTATAAATCGGTATATATTCGAACTATAATCCGTTAATACTACAGGATTATACTGACGAATATTACGGCGATTAATTTTCACACGCATTCCACTCAGAGGTTGGTACATAAATAAGATATTTGTGGGAGTATATTATGTAAGTAGCTTATTAGATTTCCATAAGCCGGCTTTAAGGGGCATTCGGTGTGATTAAAATTATAAACTATAAATAAACTAGTTATTTTTCAAATGTAGGTAAGATTAGGAAAATAAACAGGTTAAATAATAATGAAAATGAATGATGAAATAAGCTGTAAATAAAAAATGTTATAAATAAATTATATATAGGTACCTAATCAAACCAAAACAAAAAAACCGGCCAAGTGCGTGTCGCGGACTTCGCACATTTAGGGGTCAGTCCCAAATGTAATTTATGAAGTATTGGTATATGTTAGTAAAATATACGTACTGGTAAACATTATCACCAAATTTCAAATTCATAGGTCAATGGGAAGTTAAAAAATTGTTCAGAACAAAATTTTGTAAAAAAAGGTGACTGGCTGGTGGGTGGGGTGGGTGGTGGCTGGTGAAGGTATGGGTGGTGAGGTGGTGGTGAGGTGGTGGTGAGGTGGTGGTGTGGTGGTGGTGGTGGTGGTGGTGAAGGTGGTGGTGGTGGTGGTGGTGGTGTGGTGAAAGGTGAGATGGTGGTGTTTGGTGGTGGTGCGTGAGGTGGCTTCTCATTCTTTGTTTTCCAATATTTTTTAAAACGAATGATACAGTATTTATCTACTCAACAAGTTCTAAACAACGGGGTAGAATCTAAACAATTCAATGGGGTAGTCAATAATTTTTTTTCGCGCTCTCCTTTCCCTGTATGTGAGCGCCCCTTAAACACATTTAAAATATAATTTAACAATTTGTATGGCTTTGGGTCAATAAGATGCTGATACTGTGAAAGTTTCCAACCGTTTGGCTGTCAAACCTGTGTGACAGGCGACGGGCAGACGGACAGACGGACATGTGAGTGACAGCAATAGGGCTCCATTTGGACCGTTCGGGTACGGAACCCTAATAAAAGACATGAGGAGATACAAGGTGTGATGTTCGTCCAACTAGAAGGAAGGATCCTCCAACCAGGCATGCAATATTGCCTGGCGTTGCAAAAGCGTTTTTTTAATAGTAGATTGTTACACAAGAGATGAAAGAGACTGAAGAGATGAAGGGACGCTGGAAATATTGTCCAAACCATCTCGTATCTAAATAGGTCTTTCTCCCGAGGTAAACACTCTGAGTAGAGGTGGACAAGTGGTAATGGCCGCGACTTACGAGTTGTAGGTCGCAGGTTCGAACCCTGAAAGGCGCTTTACTTTGAGCAAATTATTTCAGCACCACTGCTCTCAAAATCGCGAGGAAACCGGCATGTCCTAGAACCAAAAATTCGAAGACATGTGACATCTACCAACCCGCACTGGGCCCACGTGGTGTGGATTATGGCCCACTCCCTCTCACAGGGAGGAGGCCTGTGTCCCAGCAGTGGGAAAATTATGATGACTGATTATGCATGCATGAAACACTCTGATTTTCATTTCGATTAAGAGGAAAGTAAATAAAAACCTGATTAAGTTGTTAAACAAACTCAAACTCAACGCATTTATTTCAAATAAACCAATTACAGGCACTTTTGAACTGTCAATGGGTCGGTCAGTCAGAAAGATGAAGCTAGTTGCCCATTCCAAAGCGTAGTAGGTCCCTATGGAGAAGAACGGGCAAGAAACTCCACGGACACTCTTTTAAATCAAAAAAAAAAAATACAAAATATTGGTTACATCGTTCATGTTGAAAATATACATGTGAGAACAATGTAGAAATATGTGCACGTTAAAAAGCGTCCGTAATAAAACGGTTTTATCCTGGTATATTAATGTTGATTTTTTTTTGCGAAACTTGGGTTTGTTGTATTTTTGTAAATGTTGGAGATAGCAATATTTAGTCACTTCTTCAGCTGGAATAGAATTTTTTTTACTTCGCTCCGGATAGTCTTAGGAAGTACTAGGTTGCGGAGAGAATTCCGAGGAATGTAGATTTATCTTTTTGTTACTTTACTTGATATTTTAGTATTATTTTCCACTGATTATTCTATAATAATATAAGCTTCGGCTACTTTACTCGATTTCTATCCTCCGTGTCTTTTACTTGTAGTCAAATTTGCGTCTGAATCAGCTAATAAAGTAGCAGAAGTTCTGCGGAAGCACTGACCAGAATATAAGTTTGGATTTGGTAAATTAAGATACGTAGCTATCTGTTTCTTATTTATTTATTTTCCTTTATTGGCCAACCAACAATTGTTTACACTGGTAACATTTAAAGTAAGTATATAATAATCTCAGGTTAGTGTAGCAATTAATTACAGGTTAGCATCACATGCCCCATAAACTAATAAGATGTGTGCCACAAGCACTGAACTATAACTAAAATTAATAGGTTTAACAATCCTAATTAAAAGTCTAATTGAAATCAGAATTACAATCAAAAATTAAAATCGAAATTAAAAATCAGATTAAAATCACAATTAAAACCACCACACCTCCTCCTGTCTTGATACCAGACATTCTGGTTTTGCAAATTACTTGCCAGAAACATTTCCCTTTTTGGTAATTCAGGAAAAAACTACCAGTTTCCATATCCCAACAACTTTTGTTTTAGTACCTCTTATTTTTTTTTTTATTTTTTTATTTTTTTTCTTATTTTTTTTTTTTTTGTATTAATTGACCTTGTTTCTCTATTTTATGTGCCTTCATATTGACCAGTTCAATGCTACTGCAAGCGTCACTTATGGCCAATATCAACAAGACCTTAAAAGTAAATGTAAATCTTTCATGGGTTCTCTTGTAAAATATGTATACGTACATTAAGTACCTATATGTACAGTTTAAGATAAATTTCTTAAATGCGATGATTCTATAAAGATTTCCTTACCTTTACTACTAAGCATATTTTGTCTGGCGCTTGATATAAGAAGGTTTGGACCTCTTGTGCTGTGAAAACATTGAATTTTTGCTTTGAATCCATCCGACTACATGTCTTTTCAGAAAAGATGATAGTTTGGCGAAATATTTCAAATATATATCGTGTTTTGTACTTAAAGACGTCTTTAACGTTGAATACACGCTTTATAGAGTTTAAGATTTATGATTCTTAGATAATTCATAGAAATATGTTATTAACACGTTTTCCGAAAAACACTTTTTTTCAGCGCGCCATTTCATAAAAACATCGTAAGATTTTAAGCATCTTTCTCTTGATTCTGGCGGCAAAAGGTTTTCCACTACGGCTTTAGCCTCTTCTACAATGAAATCAGGCGTTAAATGTATATCTGTGGCCTTAGTGCGAGTTTTTATACTTAGTTACTCGATCGCGTTTACGTCAAGGTTAATTTACGTTAATCTGTAATAATTAAGTTTCCTATTCCATGATCGAGTAAGTTTATATACTCGCACTAATATACGACGTAAATAATTAGCACTCTACAAAACAACTGAAGATCGAACTGCCGCTTTCTCGCCTTTTTTAGGTTTCTTTTTCTGTGACATTCTACCAGCCAGTATTTTTTATTATTGATGACGGTAAATATTTAGCTCAAATCTATGTAAAATTCTTTATTTATTAGAAAAATCACAACCACATCACATACATTAAACATATGCTAGAAATAATTTTAATAACTAAAGGACTAATACACATGCCAATTATGGCGTATATAGCATTGATTACAATATCTTACTGTCTTGCAATTTAAAGTACTAAACTAAATTAAAACTAAAATAAACTAAAACAAACTAACGAAAGTAAGACGGGTAACAAACAAAATTGAAAATAAAATTAAAAATAACTTGGCAAGGATAGCGTGATTTTCTTTCTGAAGCTTGTCGCTGAAGGTATCTAAGTCAGGCGTGTTTAACACAGTATTGTTGTTTTCTTTGCTCATTCGTTTAACTGGAGACTGTTAACCTAGATTCGTTTTTACAAAAGGTATATAAAATACCTCTTTATTTTTTGGCCCTTGGGTATATACATGGAAGTGGTAAGGAAACACTTTGCAAAAGGCAACTGCACTGTATTTTTTCATTAATTATTTTATGGAGGGAGCATAAATCTAGCAAGACGCCTGCGAACGCGAAGGGTAGTCATTTTATTTTTTTTTTAAACGCTCCATGGTCGGCTTTCTGTGGGAAAAGCCTCTAGACGCTTGAGCGTTAATAGTGACTAAAATCTCTAAACGTTTTTTTCCGTTGAGAGGCCCTTAAGGACTTTAGTCACTATTTGTTCGGCCACCATAATTCGTCGCTTCAAACATTTATTATAATTTATCTCTTTCTACCATATGGCTAACTATTATTTCATCTCATTCACTCTTTATGAAGCCATTCATGTTTGAAATACGACAAAACTGTTGTACCTACTATGCGTAAAAAAAAAAGTTATATGTCAGTGCGGCGAATCGGCAACCGGTAAAATCTGTACAGACAGTCATGAGCTTGTAAATAAATATTTTTATACTGTGAAGTTAAGGTTTATGAAATTTTTCTTATGAAGATTTTTCTTATGAACAGCAGATGTAAACAATTCTGAGACCATTTGAGAGCTTCATTCACTAACTTAAACAAAAACACCACTTGAGCCATATCAATAGGTGATCTAAATCGTAAACAATTTTGTTTGATAGCTTAGCCCGCCGCGCAGCGAATACTAGTAAGTGGGTGCTCAACGGATTTTCTTTTCCCGGACGTGGGCCATTCAAGCGGTTAGTGGAGAAAACAAGATGTCTCGTGAAAGCTCGCTGTATGCTTTTCACACGTTGCGAGTACACATAAAAAGGGGTCCATACACTGCTTGCATACTCAAGATGACTGCGCACTAAGGCATTGTAGAGTAACAGTACCTTGGTCCCATGGTGATTAAACCCTCTGGATTTGCTCTTCAAAAATCCTAGCATTTGGGCGGCCTTTGTCACTGCTTTATCAATGTGTGAGGTAAATTTCAGTTTACTGTCTACGATCGAATTTCACTTGTTTCAGTGTTACGTCACCAATTTCATAAATTAAAAATTAATTAGTGAAAAGTAAATGAAGTCATGTTACAAAATTGTTGATAATATTTTTTAATTACAATTTTACGCCGCGATTTAACAGAGTGGCTATATAAAAGGTTGGGACATGGCTTGCATAGTTTTAAAATTTTTTGACAGCAGGGAAATTCGTTTCCCAGCGACGAAAAGTACTGTTTTCATCCCTCTGATCAGGTAGCTACAACGTACTTTCCAAGTATGAGAAATAAAAAATACATAAGTATATACACATACGAGTATATAGTTTATCGAATAAATCAATGGTATTCGGTTTGTCAGCACTCGTCCAAACTGTGCTCCTGTGAAAAGGATAAGGTCTAAAGTGGAGTTTAAATGAGCAACAAAAACCAGCATATGTTGACTTCCGCAAGAAATTCTTACCGTGTAAAATCGCAGCAAGATCATCACCTTTGCAAGTTTTCTAATTAACAATCGCTTGCGGCAATCAACTTCTGCAAGTTTTGTTGGTGATCTAAACTTCGCTTTATTCATGTCACAGCCAACTAGCTTAATTAGTCTTTAGTTAACAGTCTAACTTTTGAAAGTAGAGCTCGGCTCGCTCGCGGTTGGTCACAGTTCTAACCTAACCTAACCCATTTAGTCGGGGTGCCCTGGCTTAATAGTAACTAAGCCAGAACCATCCCAGAAAATGCGTGCAGATACTGACCGCATTATGTGCTACGCCGTAGCTCGTAGCCGCGTCGTAGTGATGTGATCAGTCTTGCTTCGGCTACTACGTAGCAATATAATGCAATTTCGTGCGAAGTTAACATTGCGAAACGAGTTTCGGGAAACTTTAGCTTGGCACTTTATATACTTGACCCCCACAAATCCTTACATGACCTAGTTTGTGGGCAAAGCATTATTATAGGAGCTCACAATCTGAATAGCGTGTTTAGCACGCCACAACGTGTTTTTGGGAAGTATTAGGTACTGTACCTTACCTTTCTTTTTACTGTACCTTTTGTAAAATTTTGCTTACAAATAAGCGCAGAAAATTTTAGCTATCCACGTGTCACAGACTGAAAAGCCGCAACAGCTTTTTAAAGTGTGTCCTTGTCTCCCACCTGGACATGATTTACCTTGATTTATCTGGAAGTCTTTAAACAAACTCCGGGCCTAGGTTGGCCGAAGCACGCAAAACCTGCTCAGGTGGAGATTCACAGATGACCCTACCCTGGAGTGTAAATGTGGTGCTGTTCCACAAACAATGGGACACTTAGTATAGTGTCCAGTGTGTCCTGTGGTTTGCACTTTACAAGAACAGATGGACGTTACTGAAAATGCCAAACTCGTAGTTAAATTCTAGGCCAATTCTATTTATATTACACGCTGAGAAGTTTTAGCTACGGTAGTCTATCCTGTACTCTCCTGTGAGGCGGCGTGCCTCCTTGCCGGATTACCGCCATGGGATCTGGAGGCAAAAGTTCTTGCGCACGTGTGGGAGTGGCGCGAGGAGGTGAAACGCCGGGGCGTAACTCCGCTGCCGCGAGAAATCACGGTACAGCGGACAGAGCTCCGGCGGGATCTCATGGCGACATGGAGAGTGCGATTGTCGCAACCCAGCGCTGGGCACGCCACAATTGCGGCGATAAGTCCCCTCTTTGAGGAGTGGTTGGAGAGGCGCCACGGCGTCCTCACCTTCCGCCTGACGCAGGTCCTCACCGGACACGGTTGTTTCGGGAGGTTCCTGTTTCGGATAAGGCGGGAGGAAACGCCCGGGTGTCACCATTGTGTGGATCGCCCGGAGGACACGGTGGAGCATACAGTGGAGGTCTGCCCGGCTTGGGCGGAGCACCGCCGTGTTCTCACGGAGGCGATCGGCGGCGGCGATCTCTCGCGTCCAAACCTTGTCCAGGCCATGGTGCGGAGCGAGAGTGCATGGGAAGCCGTCACCTCCTTCTGCGAAGCAGTAATGCTCGCGAAGGAGGAAGCGGAACGCGTGAGGGAGAGGCAACAGCCGCGCCCTCGCGCCCCTAGCCGCCGTAGGAGACGCCCTGGGCGGCGGGAATCGATTGCCGATTCCCGGCCACCGTAGGCGCGGGCTTGCGGACGACGAGTAATGGGCAGCTCGCCGTCCGGTAAGGACCAGGCCCGGGTCGACGGCGCGTTGTGTTCCACGCGCGCCTCAAAGAGATGTCAGCAGTGACGGGGTCAATTGAGCCGATGCCGCCGGGGTCGCGGGTAGTTCAAAAGAGATACCGTGGCCCTGGCACGGGCAACTGAAGGAACATGGGTGGGTTTTAGTCAGTAAAAGTCTGACACGCCCTCCCGCTCTGCCCAGAGCGGGAGAAGTCATTTGATGATTTCCCATCCACAAAAAAAAAAAAAAAAAAAAAAGTCTATCCTGTACTCACGTAAAATATTGGACTTAACTAATATTTGAAGCATGAAATAACCCCCGAATTTCAATCTAAACCTCTCGTAAAATATTATGTTATTGCTATAATAATTGTAACTGTTGGAATCTTGAACATACAGTAATTTGGAGCGATGCTGACACGTGACAATCAGGTTTATGTGCCGTATCTGATAAATGTTGGCAACGTGATTGACTGAACGAGCACTTCGTTCGGTGCTTGGGTACCGAGGTACTACGGTAATTTGGTTAAATTAATTAAGGGCACATCCAAAACCGTTTGAAGTAATTTAACAATAGAGTAATTTGTCGCCTATATTACGTAGAAATTGGTAAAATTGGTTTATTATTATGATAATTGCGTTAGGAACGATTTAATGACGAGTTATGGGAATCATAGTCATGAAAATGTTGTCATGGACGATATAATTAATGTGTATTATATGTATAATAAGGTTTTAAAAAATGAACTCTAAGGAGTGCTTTAGACCATCGAACAGAACAACTTTTACTATGGAACCAACTATGAAATCGCGAAAAAAAAAATCAGCTGTTGTCTACATTTATGTTCTCATAACAAGTCAAAGTGTACGGAACAGCTGATTTTTTTCCGCGATTTCTAAGTTGGTCCCATAGTAAAAGTTGTTCATTTCGATGGTCTAAAGCACTCCTTAAAGTTTTTAGAGTTCATTTTTTAACACCGTATAATATAAATGTATTAAGTTTTGATAAACATAACATAAAGCTGTATTTATTGCATAACTGTGCTCATTAAGTTCGACACAACAGTTCAGTTCAGTTCGTGTTGCTCGACATTTTAATAGAATAAATGAAAAGGTTTATTAAATCGAGTTGAAGGGCTTTCATATACCATACCTTTTGTTGCTAAGTATGCGGATTTGAGAGGTAATAGGCTTAAAGTCCCCCAGACCCTTGGGGTTACCGGTGTGTACGTACAGGCCGCGGTAACCGCTAACTATCAGGAGAGCCAGGTTGGCCATATTGTGTGTTTGAATCCAATATTCTGTTCTAGGTTCTGTGCGAACGAGTGCTCGAGGTGCACGCTACTACATGATAGAATTTCGGTAAATTACTCCGTTACATTTTGTCAGTCGATCCGTGGATGGGTCACATCTTTACATACCGAGATCCCCGTGCCTCATAAAGCATGTTAAGCCGTTGGTCCCGGCTGTCATTCTAGGATCATTGACAGTCGTTATGGATCATCAGAAATCCGAAAGTCTACCAGTCTTACTAAGGGTTATCGTATTACCCAGTGTACTGTGTAGTGTGTGTCCAGTGTTACTGGATTGTGGTCAAAGGCAGTCGCTCCATGTAAAATATTGATATTCAGCTTCATCCGGTTAGACTGGAAGCCGACCATAACATAGTTGGGAAAAGGCTAGGCAGAAGATGAGTCTGTTACATTTTCATTTCCCATTAATCCTGGAACAAAATCCTGGCTTAAAATCGATGACTTATTATAAATTATTTCTTTCTTAATAAACTTATTTTGCTTACCTTACGATTTTTGTTTAAACTTTCTTAAATAGCACCTCTAACTTGAAACCAAATGACTTTAACCAGGGAGCAATTGCGTAACACACAATCAATCGAAATTAATTTAATTTTGACACTTCAACAACATTCATTACGTTGTTGAGCAGACAAATTTTTCGAACATATGAAGCAATGGATTAGCAATTTGCTTCAAAATTATTTAGATTCCGATTGATATTGTGTTACACAATTAGGGTGCGGGTGCACACTCGGCGGTCACCTAATAACTTTATTAGTTTTCTTCACAATAAATACGAGTACGTAAGTAATTATGAGTATTGTACGACTTAACACTATGTTACACGCTTTTATTTATAAAAAATTGGGTCTGTGATAAAAAAGCAAAGATTTAATACAAGGTGTAAAGTTTTAGGGTAATAATAAAAACATTTATTTATTTATTCAATTTGTCTTACGAGCTAACAGAGATACCATCCAAAACGATCATATGATTAACTTACTATTAAATTGTGGCTACACACACTCGTCTCCTTAAACAATGGATTTTCTAAAAATAGCAATAATGCCCATGTCTATAAATAAAAATAAAAATTAGATTACAACGACGAATTAATACTGCAGCAGAATATAATGTCAGTTTAGTGTCAATTAATTAAATTAATTATTATGTATGATTGTAATAAGTCATTAAATTAGGTATGTACATACGTTAAGGGATTATTGTGACGTAGACGAAGAAGGTTAATTATCGTTAAAGGTTGCAATATAGGTACCTATATAATGGTATGTTTCTTATCAGGTTTAAATTATTTTTAACTTTTTAGTTCTTTTTATTAACAAATAATAAAAGCTTGTTTTTAAAAAGTTTTTTTTTTCTTTTGTTTTGTATCAGCCTTCCAACTTCACAAACTAAAGGAATGATTTCTTTTGTAAGTATTGCTTGTCTATTTTTGAACTATTGTGGAACTTATTTCTATGCGGCTGCAATACAAAGGACCTTTATTCTATTTGTAATATTACTTCCGCAACTGTTGTGGTTACGTCCTTCGGTTTTACTATAACGCAATAGGGTATTACACCCATTTTTGAAAAGTGTCTCAATTAGATTCTCTATAGAATCTAATTGAGACACTTTTACTTAAAAATTTTGTGTTTTTTTAGTGGCTCTATAGCCACTAAAAAACACAAAATTTTTATTCAATCGATAAGTGCCATAAAATGCATCGTAATTTGACGAAAACGCTCGACGCAGTGGACGCCATATTGCTATGTGGTCATGACGTCAGTTGGCTGTGTAAACAAACACTATTTATACGCTGATCAGTTGACATTTGACATTGACACTTTTTAATTTACACAGCCGTATGACGTAATAACATGGCGGCTACTACATGGTGTTAGAAAACAGATAAAAAAAAACTGAAAACTTTGAATTGAATTTTAAAATTTATATTCTTATTTCATGAACTAAAACTAACATTTACCAACTGCTTTTTGCCTAAGCTATCTAAATAATGTATTTTTAAATTTTTTCTCATATAGAGTAAAATACCGTACTAAACGTAATCAAGGACATGACGTATATATACTACGTGGGGCATAATGAAAGTTTCTGGAACTGGCCACTCACAATAAAAAAAAAATAAAAAAGCAATTACGGAATTTTAAAATGGAACTCTCTGGGAACATGTTACTTTTGTTTTTTTCATTGTGGCGTCCTTTAGAAAATTGTGTGTCGCTATTACAATGAATTTAACTAGTGAAAATTTTCACTCAATGATTTTTTATGATTTTCGCTGTAGCTTAAGTCAACAAGAGAGTTGCCAGAGACTTCAATTGGCATTTAGTGATGAAGCCCCATGTCGCAGCTCTGTGTATTCGTGGTTCGGAGAATTTGTGTACGTGAAGCTCGGCTGGCGACGGCGGTTACAGAATCCAATATTGATACCGTACGACGACTGATTGAAACTGACAAAAAATAACTTGTCAGCATCAGTCAGCAAATTAGGCATTGGAATGAATCAAATGCAAAACATTTTGACAACACGGTTGGCGCAGTGGTTGAGCGATTGACTGCTGCGCAGCATGTCGCGGGTTCGATTCCCGCACGGAACAAATATTTGTACGACCTACAAGTATTTGTTCCGAGTCTGGGTGTTTTTCTATCTATAATATGTATGTATTTACAAAAAAAAAAAAAATGTATATAAGTAGTTTATCAGCCATCTCGTTACCATAACACAAGCATTAGGTTGCTTAGCTTGGGGCTAGATGGCGTTGTGTGATATGTCCAAACATATTTATTTATTTATTTATTTATTTATTTTGCATTTGCATTTGAAGGTTCGGAAACTTTGCACTTGATGGATACCGCATGATTTAACGGAAGACCAGAAACGACTGCGTGTCGAGTGGTGCCGTAAAATGTTCAAAAGTTTAATGGAGGACAGTCATTGGCTGTCTATAATATCGTGACTGTCTAATATCTGGTCTTATTTATTAGAATCTAGAAACTTTCAGTATGTTTTAAGTATTATATATCTACTAAACACACACACACACACATATTTATTTATTTATTTCATTTGGGAAAACAAACAGTAGTATACTAAGCATAAACAGTGTTGTCTTAAAATTAAAACTTTACAAATATACTACCCACAACATTTTCCACAGATTACTACATTATATAATAAAAAAAAGCTATTAGCAAACGTTGACTGTAGCAGGGCTACCTTAATGAAAAACAAGTACTAAAAGATGTAACAAACAAAAAATTCATGCGTGATATACAATACAGGTCCCTAGCCTATTACTAATGATTGTGTGCCTATGGAGCCTACAGCCGATCCTTGAGAATCTTAACAATATCAGTTTTAAATTTATATCTGCTTAGGAATAATATGTCTATTAAACCAAAATGCGTATTGTATGTGTCGACTAAGCGGTACAGTGGTGAGCGCACACCAGCATTGGATCTACAAAAGCCGGTAGCGAAAAGTCGCCTGGTACGCACCTCCCGTCCATGTACTGTTCGAGGAACCAGGTAACACAAACCAGTCACCAAGTCAGGGCAATCAAACTTGTTTCGGCATATACTGAATAACGTCATTGTCTCAAGGAGGACGCGTCTTGACTGTAATGTAAGCAGGTCGTTTTTTTTAAGAAGTGATTGGCATGATGTTTTTCGTAAGAAAACATCATGCCAATCACTTCTTAAAAAAAACACATCTAAAATAAAAACATCTAAATAAATACATCTAAATTGCATAGCGCGAAGGTACTTACGTTGGACCAATTCTATAATTTCGACATATTTCGCATAGTAAGGATTCCAGATCGGCACTGTGTATTGTGTTGGATCATTAAGTTCCCTTCAAAATGGTTGAGCTAATTGGTGCTGATCCATGCGTCATGTTCGTGAACGGGCGCCGTCAGTTGGGACTGGTCGTCTCTTAGCTGCCATGGCTTATTTTTAATTTTAATATTTAATTTAGTTGTTTTAGTTTTTATCTTTCTATTACGGACGCTTTTTAACGTGCACGTCTTTCTACATTGTTCTCACATGTATATTTTCAACATGAACGATGTAACCAATATTTTGTAAAAATATTATGATTTAAAAGAGTGTCCGTGGAGTTTCTTGCCCGTTCTTCTCTATAGGGATCTACTACGCTTTGGAATGGGCAACTAGCTTCATCTTTCTGACTGACCGACCCATTGACAATTCAAAAGTGCCTGTAATTGGTTTATTTGAAATAAATGCTTTGAGTTTGAGTTTGAGTAGGTATTCTAATTGCGGCCTAATTAGGGACTTATACAAATACAATAAGGTGGAGGAACGATGGTAATCTCTAGATGCTCTCATTACAAAGCCAAACATCTGATATGCCTTAGTGACAATGTTTTCTACATGAATATCAAAATGTAGTTTGGTATATCATATCTATTCTATATTCTACAAAAATTTACTTAGTTAACTCAAAAATGTTATAGTATCTAATATTATAGTTACCCCTGAATTTGTCCCAACTGCAGAAGCTCTCCACAGATAAGGAACGAATTTAGCCCCACATTTGTTCTCTCCAAATTGAAAATGGCCAAAATCTGGAGCAAATTTCCCGATTCACCCACAACGTGAAATTCATGTCGTGTCACGTCGCAGTAAAACGACCACTATGTTTAATGGCAGGTAGTTAGGAAAACGAATGTGAATTGAATGGCTATGCAGCTATTAATCACTCAAAACTCATAACAACTTTTGAACTTTGACCGACACAAGTACTACCGGTACCAGCCACAGCTTGTCATCGACTTTATATTATATCAACTTAAGTTGGCTAGAGTTTTTGTGTGCAACATCAGACTGGAAACTCCATAGAAATCAATAGAAAAACTAAAATAAAATCTGAACCGATCATAAAAAGCAGTGCATAAGAATTTATTTAAATCATTAAATCAAGTTGTAGGTAAATATTAAAGGTAATCCTTTGGAATGCGATCTCTCGCGTCCAAACTTGGTCCAGGCCATGGTGCGGAGCGAGAGTGCATGGGAGGCCGCCACCTCCTTCTGCGAAGCAGTAATGCTCGCAAAGGAGGAGGCGGGACGCGAGAGGGAGAGGCAACAGCCGCGCCCTCGCGCCCCTAGCCGCCGCAGGAGACGCCCTGGGCGGCGGGAATCTATCGCCGATTCCCGGCCACCGTAGGCGCGGGCTTGCGGACGACGAGTAATGGGCAGCTCGCCGTCCGGTAAGGACCAGGCCCGGGTCGACGGCGCGTTGTGTTCCACGCGCGCCTCAAAGAGATGTCAGCAGTGACGGGGTCCAATAGGGCCGAAGCCGCCGGGGTCGCGGGTAGTTCGAAAGAGATACCGTGGCCCTGGCACGGGCAACTGAAGGAACACGGGTGGGTTTTAGTCAGTAAAAGTCTGACACACCCTCCCGCTCTGCCCGGAGCGGGAGAAGTCATTTGATGATTTCCCATCCACAAAAAAAAAAAAAAAAAAAAAACCTTTGGAATCATTCAAAGAGGGTTTATTTATAAATCCATGTCATAAGTAGATATTATTTAAAATCTAATTATTGATCAAAATGTTATTCGGTGGTTTAGCATTTAATAAAATATTGCTATCAGCTTATTCAACTGAAAGCAGCTGTAGATATTATTTATGTAGTCGAAACAGAAACATAAATAAAAAAATTCTAAAGGAAATTCGAAACTAATATGACTGTATTATAAATAACCGAAAAATAAAAAGTCGTTTAGGGCTTTATGTGTTGCAAGTGAGAAGACGAATAACGATCTGTCTGGTTTATTAAAAAGCGCTGCTTATATACAGTACCAGTCAATATGAATATAAATAAATAGGGTACATTAATAAATTTATTACAATCACAATTCGGTAATGTCGGTAGTACGTGCCGCGCTCCCGTCGTACAACTAGCGCGATGATACAGCCGGGCGTTCGCCTCCTTGTCCTTCGGCTACTCAGTACACGCTGGCCCACGATGGCGCGCGGCCGTATGATCTCTTCTAATTTGTATGTTGTACGTAAGTATGAGCTGCTACATCATTCCCCCGCTAGTGAAACGTACACAGGGCTTCGACGTCCTTCCTGATTTGGTAACGTATGCGTACGTATCTGTGACTGGTGTTTCTGACTCAGTGTTCATACGGAAAGCAGGCTTTAGTCTGTCTATAGTGATGTTGGCGCGTCTATTGCATAACTGGATAGTGTAATACTTGTCATTACGACTGATCACCTCGTATGGGCCATTGTAGGTAGGCGTCAGAGGCTTTCTTGATGCGTCATTGCGTAGGTAAACATGCGAACATTTATGTAGGTCGTCGTGAATAAATGTCGCTCGGGATTGGTTTGATTTTCGTTGCGCCTGGGCCTTCTTTAACACTCCATTCAACTTATTCATGAAGTTTGAAATTGTGTCGCGATGTTTTGTAGATTCTTCATAGAATTCTCCGGGTAATCGCAATGTTTGGCCATATAATAGTTCAGCAGTACTTGCACCAACATCTTCTTTTATCGAGGCGCGCAGTCCCAGCAATACTGTAGGTAGCTCATGCGACCATGTTGTAGTTTTGAGTCTCGCGGTGAGTGACGTCTTAAGTGAGCGATGCCATCGTTCTATCACGCCGTTACACTGCGGGTGGTAGGCAGTGGTGCGGGTACGATGGATTCCCATGCGTTGCATCAATTTATTAAATAGGTCAGACTCGAATTGTCTGCCTTGGTCGGTGGTTATGGTTACTGGGCAACCGAATCTCGCTATCCAACCATCATAGAATGCATTAGCAACCTTTTCTGCGGTTATGTCTTCCAATGGACAGGCTTCGGGCCATTTTGTTGCCCTGTCTATCATTGTCAATAAATATCGATAGCCGTCAGAAATAGGTAACGGGCCAACGATATCTATGTGCACGTGCTCCAGTCTGTTTGCTTGTTGAAAACTTGCTATTGGTGTCTTCGTGTGTTGTTGCACCTTAGCACGCTGGCACGCGTCGCACGCTCGAGTCCACACATTTACGTCACTATTCATAGAGGGCCACCAGTAGCGGGCAGTGACTAGCTTCCTTGTCGCCCTTATGCCGGGGTGACTAAGGTCGTGTATTGCTTGGAATGTGGGTTTCCGAAAATCTGGAGGCAGATATGGTCGAGCAGTGTTTAATGACATCTCACAGGTAACTTTGGTGGTTGTGTTGGGTATGATGATTTTTTTGAATAGGTATTTTCCTTTGTTTGCTAGCGTTTTCAATTCTTCGTCTTGGTCTTGTTTTTTTGCTAACTCGGTGTAATCCAGTGGTGTCGGGCATGTTATTGTTTCGACACGTGATAGTGCATCTGCGACTTTGTTGTCCTGGCCGGTTACGTGTTGAATATTTGACGTGAACTGTCCGATATATTCAAGGTATCTTGTTCGGCGGGGCGTCTCAGACTTGCTGTTTGACGTTAATGCAGTACACAGCGGTTTGTGGTCCGTGTAAACAATTAAATCTCGTCCTTCAAACACACGACGGAAATGACGTATTGCCATGTAGATTGACAGCAACTCACGGTCGTACGTGCTGTAATTGCGTTGTGCGTCACTGAATTTCTTGGAGAAAAATCCTAGTGGTCTCCACTTGCCGTTGATCTTTTGTTGTATAACGGCACCAGCACATGTGTTTGAGGCGTCTGTCATCAATGCGAAAGGTTCGCTCAGTGATGGATAGGACAATAATGCGCAATTCTTGATATCTTGTTTGCATTGATTGAATGCTTCTTTTGCCTCTTCGGTCCACTGTATTTTTGTTTTATCGTTCTTCTTGGCGTTGTGAAAGTATTTACTCAATTCCTTTTGATGTTCAGCCGCATGGGGTATACTTGATCGATAAAAGTTCAGTATACCGACGAAACGACGAAGTTCTTGAATCGTATTTGGCAATGGGTAAGACTGGATTGCTTGCACCTTTTCTTCTGTCGGCGTGATACCTTCTGGGCTTATTGTGTATCCCAGGAAATCGAGTTTTGATTGGCCAAAGATACACTTAGCGACGTTTATTTTTAAACCATTGTCGTTGAGTCGCTTAAACACTTCTTGAAGCTCTCTTCTGTGTGCTTCTTGGTTCTCAGAAGCTACGAGAATGTCGTCGACAAATGGAAAGACGGGTAGGCCGCGAAGTACGTTGTCGATGTGACGTTGGAATGTTTGGCCTGCATTCTTCAAACCAAAAACCATTTCTAGTGAATTCGTACAAACCAAAAGGAGTAATCACGGCTGACTTCTTCACGTCTTCTTCTCTATTTTTAATTTGGTAGTAGGCCTTCTGCAAATCAATTTTTGAAAATATCTTCTTGCCTTGGAGGTTATGTGTGAAGTCATGAAGTCGTGGTATCGGGTATCGATCGGGTGTGGTTACTGCATTGAGTCTACGGTAATCACCACAGGATCTGTAGGTACCATCCTTTTTCAAAACCATGTGTAATGGACTTGCCCATGAGCTATTTGACGGTCGACAAATTCCCTGGCTCATCATGAGTTGGAATTCTTGTTTTGCAGCGTTGTATTTGTGTGGCGGTAGTGGTCTTGCTTTTGTAAATATCGGCGGGCCGGTAGTTTCAATGTAGTGTTCGACTTCACTATTTCCCAGTTTCGTTAGGTTCGGTCTCGTAATGTCTGGGAACTTAGCCAACAGGTCGTGGTAGGGAAGCTTGTCATCGATAGTTCTGATGCTTCCTTCTGCTGCAGGTGACAGGAAACCACGTGCTGATAAATTGGTTTTTTTATCCACCAGTCGTCGTCCATGGAGATCCACCATAAGTGCGTGGTGGTGCAAAAAATCAGCGCCTAATACACCGCCGACCGACTGACTGTTGCAACCATAAATCGCCAAGTGTAGGCTCGCCGCATTCCGATGTTGAGTACAATAGTTCGCTCGCCATATGTAGGTATTTGTGAACCATTCGCTGCGTACAAGTAGTTTGTTGGAGTTCGCTGTTTATCGCGTGCAGTGGCGGGTAAAACAGAGACATTTGCTCCCGTGTCGACAAGGAATTTTCTGTCGGATGATTTGTCGTGTATAAATAGGCGGTATGTGGATAAATCGTCGACCTCGGCCACCGCCACGGCTTGAGTCTTCTTTAGTTTTCCGGCTTCTCACTTAAAATACCTTTAAAACTGCACGGACTTCTGCACCGGTATGCTGCCTTGCCGTATTTCTTGTGGAAATAGCACACGGCATTCACTCTGTCCCGAGATTTCGAGCGGGAACGGCTTCTGAAATTGCGGGATCGGCGTTGAAATTTGCGGGATTGATTTGTCTTCAGCGCTGCAACTTCCTTGGTCAGTGCTTCAATCATGTTGAAGAGTTTCTGGTGTGCAGGTTCAGATGTAGCCGCTATTTCGGCTGACGCCGCTGTCGCCGGCGCTTTTGACGTGGAAGGTTGACACTGGCAAGAACACACGGCGCTCACCTCTTTTAACTGTTCTTGCATCCTGTCTGCCATAGCAGCCAACGAGTCCAGCTTGGATTCTTCACTCACTGCCAACACTGTGCGGGTAGAAGCAGGTAGGTGTCCTTGCCACAACATTTTCAGGGTGTCGTCTGGCATCTTATTCCCAGCTAGGTTCCTCATTCGGCGAAGCAACTGCGATGGACGTTGATCGCCGAGTTCCATATCATTCAGCAGTTTCTGTAGCTGAATACCCTCGCTGTCCTCATAAACCTCCAGCAGTCTTCTTTTCACAGCGTCGTATCGGCCGGAGTTGGGCGGTGACAAGATGATATCGCTGATTTGGTCGATGTCCTTGATCTCCAGCTGAGCCACAACGAGCGCGAACTTGCCCTCATCGCCGAGCTTCTGGTTGAATATAATGACCTCAAATTGGGCGAACCACAGCTTTGGTCTGTCGCACCAGAAGTTAGGTATGCGTGACTGGACGCTAATTGATTCGACGTCTTGAGGCGGAGTAGTATTTCCTTCTGACATTTTGAACTCGGGGTCACCACTTTAGGGCTTTATGTGTTGCAAGTGAGAAGACGAATAACGATCTGTCTGGTTTATTAAAAAGCGCTGCTTATATACAGTACCAGTCAATATGAATATAAATAAATAGGGTACATTAATAAATTTATTACAATCACAATTCGGTAATGTCGGTAGTACGTGCCGCGCTCCCGTCGTACAACTAGCGCGATGATACAGCCGGGCGTTCGCCTCCTTGTCCTTCGGCTACTCAGTACACGCTGGCCCACGATGGCGCGCGGCCGTATGATCTCTTCTAATTTGTATGTTGTACGTAAGTATGAGCTGCTACAGTCGGAACGACCCAAAAAACAGGAGTAAACTCCAGTCGTGCGTCGTTACTGACATACACACTTTTTTGTTTCTTTGTTTCTTTGAACCCGCTAATCTCTGGTAGTCGGACTTGAAAAAAAATATTTTTGCATTTGATAGTCCAATACTTAAGGAAGGTATTTAACATCACTCTAGAACCCTTAGGTGCCGAGCAAAAAGAACGCTAAGCGAAAACGAAGTAATAGCGCAGGCAGGCAATGCGATGCGATGCGGTGGGTGGGTGTTGAGCAAGAAAATTCACGCGTACGAAGTCGCGGGCAGAAGCTAGTTTATTCATGAGAACGTAATTGGGTTGCGGTAGAACAATCCGCAGGATGCTGTAAGAATGTCAATTTGTGAGAAGCGTTTGCATTTCGTTAATATTTATAGTTAGGTATACGTGCCCTGATATTAGAAGCAAAGGATTTAAATTTCACAACATCGTTGCTTACAGTAAATCAGCTCAAATAGTTTCGAGGAAAATGTAACATAACTGAGCAATAATATAATGCGCGTGTGTAATTTCATAATCATATTCATAATCATGGTCAAAGTTGACCAATATAGCCCTTCATGTTATAAATATAATTCCAAGATTATATGTACGCAGATCCTATGTTATTACTTGATTAAAGAGAAGTAGCTTGCCTTTTCCTGCACTAATCAGCCTGTATCACTTTCTCACTAAGTAGTAGAGAGGAGTTATGAGTACCAACTCATGACTCCTCTCTGGGACGAGGTAATTGATGCAGGAGTTAGTCGGTAAAAGTCAACTGCTAAATATGTTCGGAACGATTTCGAGAGTAAACATTGCCAAAATTCTGAATGCTTGGCAAACGGATTGCAGTGAAAATTAAAATGGTAATTTGCAGTCTTGCCAATTTCACGCAGTGAAGTAAAATTCCGTTTTCCAACTAATTGCTAATCAATCAATCTGCTTAGCCTTTTCCCAACCATGTTGGGGTCGGCTTCCAGTCTAACCGGATGCACCTGAATACCAGTATTTTATGTGGAACGACTGCCTATCTGACCTCCACAACCCAGTGACTGGGTAATACTATACCCCTTGGTAAGACTGGTTGTCAGACTTTCGGGCTTCTGACGACCCGTAACGACTGTCAAAGATCCACGAATGACAGCCGGGACCAACGGCTTAACGTGCTTTCCGAGACACGGAGGAATCTTGGTATGTAAAGATGGTCCCCCATCCACGGACCTACCCCGGCAAGCGTAGCTTAACCTGATGGATCGACCCGTACGGCTGTTATTACTTAGCCACGAGCTCCTCTAATCAGTAATACATATTATTCATGAACGAATTTTTTAACCACGGTTACTTCGTTCATGATATTATTACATTAACAGTACTAATGATGAGTGTTGCATTTGTACCTACAATCTACATACACAAACAAACAATAAAACAATAAATTAATTCGTAATGCAAGTAGTTTGTTTCGAAGTACATTACAGTAGTATGTATTGGTAAAAGTCCTTGAAATGTTAATCTCATTTATCGCCCACATTCTGAATTCATTTAATCAGATTTATCGAACCTTTTGGCGGGAAATTAAGGCTAAAAGTAGATAAAGTAACGAATTAAGGGGACTTAATATGCGTTGATAACAGTCAGAACAACACATGGGAAATGTCGCATAAAAGCAGCGTATCCAGATTAGTTTTTGAAATTTACTGATAAGGGAATTTTGCTGGAATTGGTCCGAAATGATATTGCAAACCAGTGTGCACTAGCTTTGACATAGAAGTAATTGAGTTGAATATCACACTCGAACCAAATAAGGTTATTCAATCTGCCTAGCGTCGGCTTCCAGTTTAACCGGATGCAGCTGAATATAGTAGTACAGTATTAGTAGTAGTGTAGCAGTTTTGTATAGTATTTTACATGGAGCGACTGCCTATCTGACCTCCACAACCTAATTACTGGGTAATACGATACCCCCTGGTAAGAGCAGTCAGACTTTCGGGCTTCTGACGACCCGTAACGACTGTCAAAGATCCACGAATGACAGCCGGGACCAACGGCTTAACGTGCTTTCCGAGGCACGGAGGAGTCTCGGTATGTAAAGATGGTCATCCATCCACGGACCAACCCCGGCAAGCGTAGCTTAACCTGATGTATCGACCCGTACGGCTGTTATTACTTAGCCACGAGCTCCACCAAATACGGTGATTACCACTAGCTAATTGTTGCTTGAAACTTACACACTACAAAAGTTAGTAGTTCATAGTGTATGTGTTACTTGCCAAACCTGACTTTCAACTTACAATTAGTTAACAACTAGTTTGCGGGTTAAATTTCATTTGTGATGCCTATTAAATTTGGGATACCTCTGACTTAGTGCTCATACACACGAGCGGCATACGTCAACGGCAGAGGCAACTGCAGCCATCGACACTCGTCAACGATGCCGCGTCGTCGCCGGGTTGACGTGTTTTTTTTTATCATGTGGTAATCCTCATGGGTGTCCTTCACCCTGGGGCGGGTGGAGGGGTCTGTCAGACTTTTACTGACTAAAACCACACGGTGTTCTGCTGCTACCTTTGGCCGGGATGCTGGAGTGCTTGCGCATTTCGTCACGCACCCCCACACACACACATGCGCTGACGTGTGCTGCATGTGTGTATGAGCACTTATGCTGGCGTAAAACATTGTGAGGGAACCAAGGGTGACAGACTAGAGGCAGTCAGCCCTCTTGCTAACCTGCCTGACTGTCTAACCTTTTTACAAAGACGAGCTCTTAAGAAAAATAGACATACACTTAGTGTAATTGACACTGCACGGGGCAATTCGGAATTAGTGTGTGCAGAGGTCATTTTTAGGGTTCCGTTCCTCAAAGGAAAAAACGGAACTCTTATATGATCACTTCATTGTCCGTCTTTCTATCTGTCTGTCAAAAATCTACTTTCTGTAAAAATTCTAAGTCAACGCAATTAAAACATATGCCCATTTCTAAGCGACATTTATTGATACTCACAAGTAAATCAAAACCTATAGGGTATGTACTTACCCACCCTTAATTACCTATAATACATACATAGGTCTCACAGCACAAGTAAAGGAAAAAGACCAAAAATCGTTAATTTGTAGTTTTTTCACTTATAAAACTAGTTTTTTGCGATAACAAAAAATTTACCGTGACGTGTGTCAATGTTCATACATTGACACACGTCACGGTATATGTTTTTCAACTATAATGTTAGGTTTGCTTTATTTAGAATTAAAATAATATTTACGTAAATAATAACTTTTACCTAATTAATTAATTATTAGTTTGACAGCCGAAGCAAAACATGACGAGTCTTTTTCAATTTCAATTTTCAATTTGAATAAAACAACTGGATTCAGATATTAGCGCATTCAAACAAAAAAACTAATTAGTATACAATATAATATAAAATAAAATAGTCTTTCATAAAAATAAAAGCATCTATTTTACGAGCGATTTTTAAATTGAGTAGTGGTAATGAATATTACCTACGTATTATTGGATCTGTGTTTGTAAATTCAATAAATAATATATGTTGAAAACTGACGGAGTTTAAGAGCCCTCTGAAAAACATTTAAAAATATTTTTTGACAATTTTTATGGCTTTGCGTCAACAAGATGCTTTACTTGAGAATTTGAAGAATTGGAAGCCTGTAGCTCCAACCGTTTGGCTGTAAAACCTGTGTGACATACGACAAACAATTGTGGTACTTACCCCACACAAATTCTAATACCACTACCTGCAAAAGAAACTAGAACATCATCCATATAAAGGTGAAGAAAAAATACGTAGAAGCTAACTCAAAAACTACTACTACTAATTATGCAATGTGTCGGCGGCGCGGCGCCCTAGGCCGCCACTGGCCGCCTGCGCGACTGCGACGCTCCCGTCACATTTGTCATCGGTGTCACATAGACGTTTTAGTGTGTTTTATGTTTTTATTGTTGTTATTTTTATTTAAGTTAATTTATAAGTTTAAATTTTATATAAATTCATGTTTAGTGGCAGCAGCGATGTGGTGGATGTTAGTGTTAGTGCTAGTCAACCCTCGACATCACCGAGCATCCTGGAGAGATGTCCGCTATGTACCCAGGCACGGTTTTTTAAAGGTAAGCGGGGTCTGAATGTGCATATTGGAAAGGTGCACAGACCACATAATGCACTCACATCAGACCCTGTCTCAACAGCTACACCTACAACACCAGGTACTTCCACTTTTGACCCGTTTTGGAAAACTCTTTCAAAATCCAAAAACTCTATTCCTGTTTTGAAGCGAGTTCCCCGCGGCGCTAGACCTCTAGTGGCACAACACTTAGCAGGTTGCGTTCGTCTTGCCGCCCGGGAGAATTCGCAAAGTGCTTGGGAACAGCTGCTAACCTTCCCTTACAGAATTCTACATGTACAAAAGAATTTGGCAACCAAAAAGACTTTAAGTGCACAAATTAA
The DNA here is from genome assembly GCA_946251885.1 of Cosmia pyralina. Taxonomy (NCBI): domain Eukaryota; kingdom Metazoa; phylum Arthropoda; class Insecta; order Lepidoptera; family Noctuidae; genus Cosmia; species Cosmia pyralina. The sequence continues at coordinate 16,039,816 of OX276352.1, read as the reverse complement.
AGAAAACTGTATATTTCGGCTCATAATTTAGATTCCAAATTACCGACACAAAGATATACCTCTTTAAGAGGTATATCCCATCTGGTAGAATCCAAGTTAGGGGAAGGTGATATTAGCGGAGCAGCCAGGATTCTTTTTATGTAGTGGCACCGTGTTCTCCAGAAACACGCGCAGCTCTGGAGAGCAAACACCTTGCCCCAGCGGATGGTCTTCCTTTTCCCGACCCCCCTGATCTGGATAATCACTCCCTCACCATTACAGGTCGAGAGTTGGTCACAGCCGTTTGCTCCTTCAGGAGCGGCTCCGCTGGTGGCCTCGACGGCCTGAGTCCTCAGCACCTTAAGGACCTTATCTGTTCAGGCGCCGCCGGGGCAGCTGGTGAGTTGCTCTTGAAGGAGCTTACGGCTCTGCTTAATCTCTTGAAATCCTACCTCAGTAATCGCACGCAATATACGGAGATATTCAGAATTTGTCATAAATCAAAATGTGAACAAAAATATCAATCTGATGGGAAAATTGTTAAATTTGGTGTACCGCAAGGTAGTGTATTGGGTCCCCCGCTGTTTTTGCTGTATATAAATGATCTGCCCCGTCAGATACCAAACCCAATGGTTCTATTTGCCGATGACAGCACAGCACTTGTAAAGTGTACAAATATTAATAATTATGAACAGGATATCAATCTTAACCTTAGACATATTATTGACTGGCTTGATAAAAACAACCTGGTAATAAACTTAACAAAGACTAATGTGATGCATTTTCACCAACGTACAATTCCACCGGACGTTAATGTACAGTACAATGGACAAGTGATCAATGAAACAAAGGTCGCGAATTTTTTTGGAATTCATATAAATGATCTATTAACTTGGAAACCGCAAGTAGAAGAGGTGTGCAAAAAGTTAAGCACTGCAGCTTATGTTCTTTTTAACTTGGCAAAAAAAGTTGATAATATCAACTTGATATAGAGACTTCTTTAGTAGCATACCATGGTTTGGTCGCATCGGTTTTCAAGTTTGGAATAATTTTTTGGGGTAACTGCAGTCTAACAGATAACATATTTAAAGCCTAAAAGCGTTGTGTTAGAGCTATGAGTAGTCTTAAACCTAGAGATAGTTGTGAATCTCTGTTCAAGTCTTTGAAAATTCTTACTTTTCCGTCATTATATATTTTGGAAATGGCACTTTTTGTAAAAAAGAAATAAAAAATTGTTTGCTAAGGTCTCGGACACCAAGAAAGGTCCCGTGCGAAGTCAATACAAAAATCTCTTAATTATCAGTGGCTTTAAAACAGCACTACTTAAAAAAAGTGTTTTCTGCATGGGTCCAATAATATTTAATAAACTACCGGACAGCATAAAAAGTGATACCCTTCAGCAATTTAAAAATACAACTTAAGGTTTTTTTTTGATACAAAAATGTTATTATTCGTTAAGCGATTTTTTGAATGACCCTATGTGTGACATCTCGACAGTTTAATATTATTGACATTATTTGATACATTTTTGTGCATAATCTGGACTTTTTAAAATAATTTATTTGTATCTTAATCATTTTTTTTTCTGTTTTAATCTTTTTCACTATTTTATAATTTTTACTCACTTATTGATAGTGACATTATTTGTAAAATTTTGCATGCCAAAACTCAGGCAGAATGTAACCGGCTCACTATATTTTTTTATAACAACTTATTGGACAATACCTACATTCTATGCGAATAAATGATTTGATTTGATTTGATTCTGACTAACCTCATGCTCTCCGGCAAGGTGAACGAGGCCGTCATCGACGTTCTATACGGGGCCAACCTATGTGCCCTGCGTAAAAGGGATGGCGGCATCCGTCCCATTGCCGTGGAAACTACTTACCGTCGTATGGCAGCCACTATTTGTTGTAAATTTTATGGGGATTTTATGGGGAAGTTGTTTCGGAAAAATTGCAGCCCCTGCAGCTAGGTTACGGCTCCAAAGGGGGCTCGTGAGGCTGCCGTACACGCCTTATTGACCTACCTAAATTCTGGTAAAGGTGAGGTCATCCTGAAGGTTAACATAAAGAATGCCTTCAATTCTGTTAATAGGGACACCTTGCTGGTAGAAACTAGAAAAGAAATACTGCAAATTTATAGTTTCCTTTGGCAATGTTACAGACACCCTTCTAAATTACTGTATCGGGACAACCTTCTGGAATCTGCTGTTGGCTGTCAACAAGGTGACCCCCTCGGGCCAATGATTTTTAGTTTAGCCATTCACCCAATTATTCGACAACTAAATTCCAAATTTAATGTTAGGTATCTTGATGATGGTACCTTGGGAGGCGATGTAGAAACTGTTTTAAATGACCTTCAATTCTTAAAAAATGATCTTCATTCCATTGGTCTTGATCTCAACCTTTCGAAATGTGAACTATTCTTAGCGGACGATACTGACAGACATCTAACACTTCCCAAGTTTAACGCAATAGCCCCAGAAATCAAAATTATTGAAAAGAACTCTCTTTGCCTCCTTGGGTCTCCAATATATGAAAATTCATTTCCTGTTTTCATTGAAGAAAAAATTAAAAATTTCAATGACGTTTCGGAAAGATTGCTCCAAATTAACATGTATTCGGCCATAACATTAATCCGTTACTGCTGTTTCGGCCCTAAATTAACATATTTCCTTCGCGCTTCCCATTTGCGGAAGCACATTCACTTTTTAGACAAAATGGACAAAATTATCCGGCATACTTTATCTTCGATCTTAAATGTGGCCATGGACGACTGAGCTTGGGCACAAGCTACTCTACCCATTCATATGGGAGGCCTCGGCGTCCGCAAAATTTCTAGTATTAGTTTACATATTTATATTCATATCCTCGGTGCACGGCACAGAGAAATTAATCAGGAAAATCCTAGCCTCCACACTGGTTAATTTTGATGTGCCTTGTTTCACCGAGGCTATGGATGCCTGGACACTCGCTTGCCCGAATTCAGATCCACCCGACAATCCATCTTCCCAGAGACGGTGAGATGAGCCGCTCTGCAGAGTAGTACAGAACAATTTACTTGATACGTCTGCTACTACTGCGGAGCGTGCGCGCCTGCTGGCTGTGGGTAAGTGGGAGTCGGGTCTGTGGCTTCATGCACTACCGTTGTCGAACATAGGCACTTTGTTCGACGACACTACTTTCTGCCTCGCTGCTTCACTGCGACTAGAAGCTCCTTCTTGTTCTCCTCATCGCTGTCGCTGTGGTGAAGTTGTCAACAGCCTCGGACACCACGGCCTGTCTTGCAGCCGAAGTGCGGGTCGCTTTGCGCGGCACGCGAACATCAATGACATCATCCGACGCGTTCCAGCTGTTTTAGAACCCAATGGCTTAGCACGCGACGATGGCAAGAGACCGGACAGCATGTCTTTATTTCCATGGATGGTGGGAAGGCCTTTAGTGTGGGACGTAACGTGCGTCGATACTCGTGCGCCATCCCATCTTCCTGGCTCGGCGTGCTGTGCTGGCACTGCTGCTGCGGCTGCGGAAAACCTCAAGCGGCGAAACCTTATCGGTAATTATATTTTCGAGCCGTTTGGGGTTGAAACCCTTGGGCCGTGGGGTCCGAGTGCTCATGGTTTATTCAACGAAATCTCCAAGCGGTTGGTTGACACTTTCCATGACCCAAGGGCTGGCTTTTACCTTGGCCAGAGGCTTAGCATTGCCATAAAACGTGGCAATGCCGCCAGTCTCTTGGGTACTTTACCAGTCGACAACGATGCGGAGGAATTTTTCGATGCCATATTTTAGTTTTTTAATATTTTTAGTTATGTTAGGATATAATTTTGTTATTTTTAGGTTATGTTTATATTAAAAGTATTTTTAAATAAATGTTACTGCCCCCTGTAAAAAAAAAATACTAATTAATAAAAATAACAAAATAATATCCTAACTTAATTAAACTAGGTAGGTACTTGTTCATTGCATACATAGCATAGCCAGCCTAACCAGCCTATAGGTAATGTTCCCACTGCTGGGACACACGCCTCCTCTCTTCGAGAGGGAATAGACTATAATCTATCACGCGGACCCAGTGCGGGTTAGTAGATGTCACATGTCTTCGAATTTTTGATTTTAGTTCTAGGACACCGTATGTATCTTCACGATGTTTTCCTTCAACGATTTGAGAACAGTGGTGGTGAAATTATATACTCAAAGTAAAGCGCCTGCCTGGGTTCAAACCCACTACCTAACTCGTAAGTCGGAGCCGATTCCACCGAGCCACCACTGCTTTCAACTTCAAAAACTACTTATTCACAAACTAAAATATCACCGTCGAAAAATTCACCCGCGTCGTTGTTGGCCGGTAATGTACCCAAGAGCACAGAATAAAATATATTACTACTAACATACCAAGAGACTGGTGGCATTGTCACGTTGTATGGCAATGCTTAGCCTCTGGCCAAGGTAAAAGTTTGTTTTGGGATAAATTCTTTTCAACTATACGGAACCCTTCATTGTGCGGGGTCCGACTTCCTTTTCCAAACTTGTGATTCGTATCTCATCAAAAAATCACAAGTTATGTGTCCCCTAGGAGTACTTACCTTAGCAAGGAGAAGTGGTGCCAATATAGCTGAAGTTTTGCTGTACTCGTACCAGTTACTAAATTGATATACGTAGTGTGTTCTGTTCATGTTTCTTTTTTATGGTTTTGGCAAATAAATTGGCAGTCTTCCTGGTGGTAAGTGGCACCATCCCTCATAAACATTTGCGTTGGTCACCAATCACTACTTACCCACCAGAAGGTGCGTTATCATCCTAGAGACAAAGCCCAAATGTTTCATGTGCCTGAAATGACATCGGTCGATAGTCCCTTCAAACCGGAACGCTGCATGGCAACAGGAATACGTACTTCCCTGGAGGAACTCCTTCACAAAGAGCTCTACTACTAAAATTGAGCTTAAAGGCTCCCGCAGACAGGCGCGATGCGACGGTGTGACATGATTCTGGTAAAATAATTTTCATGAAGTTTTCATAGAAATTGTTCTACTAGAGTTGCGTCGCGCCTATCTGCGGGAAGCTTTATTTTATTTTATTTACTGAGGGATAATAAATAGCTACAATATAAAATATGACATTTTGAAAAAAAAAATATAAGAAGTATTAGCTCCAAAAACTACCCTGATAGAAATTGAAAGAGCCCAAAGAGCTATACTGAAAGTGTCGTCTTTTCGACCGTATCGCTACCCCACTGAACAGTTATATAAAGAAAATGAAGTCCTGTCAGTGCGTCAACTGTTTATATTGCACGTTTTGTTGAAACAGCATACCCTATTGGTTTATAATCCAATACTATTTTTGCAAGGCGATTCTTTTGCTATCTGGGTAGCTGTTTGTACAATAAAACTAATAAGGTGCTACATATATTTAGTCTCACTAAGAATAAATGCAAAAAGAGGCTAACTGACTGGCTACTAAAGTTAAACTATAATGATACTGAAAACATGCTTATAAAAACCTAAACTTACAATCACGCACTCTCACACACCCACACACTCACACACCCACGCATTCACCATACTACACATCTACTAACATTCGTCTCGCATTCTTAACCTTTAAATATTAATCAAAATAAATATTGTTAGATTCCTTACTACATTCTGTCAGCGCGCTTGGAATGCATAATTTACAAAATGAAAATGTAAAGGGGTGGGATCCTGGTGTCCTGAAACACAGGCCACGAGCCTAGCTTAGGCACCAGTCTCCCACAATATTGTATACCTACTTATCTGAATTGTGTATTCAGTGTCGAATCTGATCAATGTACAATAATATATATACAAATTGTGGTGAGAAAAATAAAGTTGATTGTATTGTATTGTATTAACAATATTGTGGCCCACTACATTATCCGCATATTACAAAACAAATATGGTAAAGAGTGCCACTAAATGAGCAATAAAATGAATGAATAATTATTACACGATAATAAAAAATAATAAGAAGAAGGAAAATAAAAGACTTAACAAAATAACAATAAGTAAAAATATATATATTTAAATATAGGACTAACATTCATTAATAATATCATTAGTACTACTTAAAAGTTTCATTTGAATTTAGATTTAGAGCATATAAAAATATCAATGAAGTTTTGATTGTAAGAATCTACCATACGACGAATAGGGCAGCGCAAACCAGAATTAGTACGACATAATATGTTGATAGCAAACAAAGTACCTGCACGAACACTATGCTTATAACGGTGCGAGGAACTGCATAACATAATTTGCTCGTGAGGTCAATTGTGTCAAATCCACTATGAACAATAGCATGTAGTACAGTGCCTTCCAAGAGTTTGCGTCTGGATTCCAAGGTAATCAACTTGTATTTATGTAACAATTGAGATTACGACAAGAATATCCCATGACACCTATAATGCAAGGCACGAAGAAACTTACGCTGGACCTTCTCGATCTCATCTTTGTATTTCTGATAGAACGAGTTCCAGATTGGGACGGCATATTCAAGCTGTGATCGTACAAGAGTCTTGCATAGGTAAAGATAAGTAGAAGCTCGCTTGATATCAGTAGATGACCTCATGACGAACCCATTACATCTTGAATGCGTTGTTTACTATCTTTCCCACATGTAGATTTAATGATCACTTATTGTCAAGTAATACACCCAGATCTCTCACATCAGAAACATTATTAAGCATGGTATTACACAACTTCTATTTAAGGTTTGTGGTATTTCTGTTTCTTGTAAAGTTAATATAATTACATTTAGAGAGGCTAAGATGTAGCTTATTGACAAGACAGTATCTCGCGAGTCTATCCAGGTCTGCTGGTCTGGAGTTTGAGGCAATCTTCTTCAGTTTGTACAGTTGTATAAGCTTTCAGGTCATCAGCATATAAAAGAAACTTGGTATTTAAAAAGCACTTATTTATATCATTTATATATAATAAATAATAAAGGTCACAGGACTGAGCCTTGCGGAACGCCTTTTTTTTTTTTTTGTGGATGGGAAGTCATCAAATGACTTCTCCCGCTCTGGGCAGCGCGGGAGGGCGTGTCAGACTTTTACTGACTAAAACCCATCCATGTTCCTTCAGTTGCCCGTGCCAGGGCCACGGTATCTCTTTCGAACTACCCGCGACCGCGGCGGCATCGGCCCAATTGACCCCGTCACTGCTGACAACTCTGTGAGGAGCGCGTGGAACGCAACGCGCCGTCGACCCGGGCCTGGTCCTTACCGGACGGCGAGCTGTCCATTACTCGTCGTCCGCAAGCCCGCGCCTACGGTGGCCGGGAATCGGCGATCGATTCCCGCCGCCCAGGGCGTCTCCTACGGCGGCTAGGGGCGCGAGGGCGCGGCTGTTGCCTCTCCCTCACGCGTTCCGCTTCCTCCTTCGCGAGCATTACTGCTTTGCAAAAGGAAGTGACGGCCTCCCATCCACTCTCGCTCCGCACCATGGCCTGGACCAGGTTTGGACGCGAGAGATCGCCGCCGCCGATTGCCTCCGTGAGAACACGGCGGTGCTCCGCCCAAGCCGGGTAGACATCCACTGTATGCTCCACCGTGTCCTCCGGGCGATCCACACAATGGTGACACCCGGGCGTTTCCTCCCGCCTTATCCGAAACAGGAACCTCCCGAAACAACCGTGTCCGGTGAAGACCTGCGTCAGGCGCAAGGTGAGGACGCCGTGGCGCCTCTCCAACCACTCCTCAAAGAGGGGACTTATCGCCGCAATTGTGGCGTGCCCAGCGCTGGGTTGGGACAATCGCACTCTCCATGTCGCCATGAGATCCCGCCGGAGCTCTGTCCGCTGTACCATGATTTCTCGCGGCAGCGGAGTTACGCTCCGGCGTTTCGCCTCCTCGCGCCACTCCCACACGTGCGCGAGGACTTTTGCCTCAAGATCCCATGGCGGTAATCCGGCAAGGAGGCTCGCCGCCTCACAGGAGACCGTGCGGTATCCCCAGACTAGCCGGATGGCCATGACCCTCTGGGACGCGTTCAACTGGCGGGCTGGTCGCAGCCTCAGGGAACTCCATGTGAGATGAAAATGTTCAGTCTCAAGTTCATCCGTACGTTGCGAACGATTTGTTCAAGTTTAACGCTGAACTTGCATCGCTTCATACAATAAACTTCAAGTAATTTAAACGTACATTAACTACTTGGCTTCAGTAGACGCATTCATTTTGTCAGTTGATAACTCAAAGATGATGATGATGTTTTAAAAGGTTGCCATGTAGGTACCGTAAAACAGATGATATTCCGTTCGCGTAGAAATAAATCAAATCTGTTATTCATCCATACTAATATTTATAAATGCGAAAGTAACTGTGTCGGTTTGTCTGTTCGTTACCTTTTCATGTCTGAATGAAATTTGGCACACGGATAGCCATGTTTTGGGTTAGGACCTAGGATAATTTTTATCCCGGTAGTTGATTCCCGTAAGATAACTTCCGACCACCACGCGAGCGAAGCCACTGGCAAAATCTACTTTTATTGAATTACTGGCTGCGCCCCGCGGTTTCACCCGCGTAGAAAAAGTAGCGGTATAAAAAATAGATGTTAGCCGATTCTCAGACCTACTCAATATGCTCACAAAATTTCATGATAATCGGTCAAGCCGTTTCGGAGGAGTACGGGAACGAACATTGTGACACGAGAATTTTATAAATAAGATAAACCTTCTTAAAACATCTCAAACTGTTTACCATCTCTGTTTACTGTCTCAAACTGTTTATTATCTTTTCTCTCTTCATTATTCACGTTCAAGTTAATTTAACGCCGTATAAGAATGTATTAATCCATCATCCCGAAGCACTAAGCAACCTAGCTGCAACGCTTGAACAACATAAATTACTAATTGCACTAATTAGCGAGACGCTCTCAACAAACTCTCACATTTATTAGGTACTTTCTCTGCTAAGCTAAAATGTTCGTCGAATTAATAACTGCACTTTAAAACGACAAGAATTCGTTTGACCCTTCTGTTGTTAAAGCAATATGTGAAATAGATGAGTAGTTAAGTAAGAGGGCTGTCACCTCTCTCGCTCACACGGAACCAAATTTTTAAGAATGTTAAATGAAACTTTAGATGCTTTTTTAAACGACTTCAAAAAGGAGGAGGTTCTAAATTCGTCGGAACCTTTTCTTTTTTTATTTTTTTTTAATGTATGTTCCCCGATTACTCGAAGATGGCTGGACCGATTTGGATTTTTTTTTGTTTTATTCGAGAGGGTATACATCACAGTTGGTCCCATATAAAATTGATTAACTTTGCTTCGGTAGTTTTTGAGTAAGCTTCAATAATACGTATTTTTTCCACTTTTTTCTATATGGATGATGTTCTAGTTTGTTTTGCAGGTAGTGGTATTAGAATTTGTGTGGGGTAGGTACACAACTAAAAAGTGAAAAATAAAAACTTTTTTACAAAAAAATACAACCGACTTCCAAAAACAACACTACAAAGTGAAAAATAACTTTAATTTCGGAAGTCGGTGGCAAAAAACGAAAATACGTTTAACTAGACACAGACTTCCGAAATTAAAGTTATTTTTCACTTTGTAGTGTTGTTTTTGGAAGTCGGTTGTATTTTTTTGTAAAAAAGTTTTTATTGACAAAAATTATCCATTAAAGGACTAGTAGGTAAATAATGTTAATTTAATAGGTAACTATTAAAACACATTTTTATTGTGGCATTTATCTAACTCATCTTAAAAACAGATAATACTTTTTGAACTGAGTTTATTAGATAACACAATATAAATGTATTTTAATAATTAGGTAAGTACCTATTAAATTAACATTATTAGTCCTCTAAGGAGGTTGCGCTGTGGTAGCCCGCGAAATACAAATTTTCTTGCGTTTTATGCAATTTCCAGGTCCGTGTCAGGTTGTATCTTGATCAAAATATGATACGCGACAATAAAACATATGAATTTACATAATTTTATCGATAAAAATCATCAATACAAAAAAAAAAAAAATATGTAAAATTATGTAAATTCATATGTTTCATTGTTGTTTTGTTGTTGTTGTTTGTATTTTTTGTGGAATTTTTTTTTTTTATTTGTTTTATTAATATTTGTATTTCGCGGGCTATCACAGCATACATATTTACTAGTACTTTAATTGATTACATTTTTCAAAAAAGCATCTTTTCATCCAACATTCTTCAAAATTTAGTTCCGTGTGAGCGAGAGAGGTGACAAAACGCGCCAGTCCTCTTAACTTTTATTGAAACTTAAAAAACAAAATAGCAATTAACATACCGTGGTTTTGTGGATGAAAACAGTAGCACTCGCAGTATTCTGGTTTGGAAGGACCGGTGTAATTACAGATATATGAAATAAAATAATTCAGCATTTTCACCGGGATGGCGGCCAGCAGCAGCGCGCAGCGCAGCGGCAATGATGCTTCTAATTTGCAAAGGTGGTGGTAACCACGTACCACCAGGAAGACTGCAAACTATACACAAAACTAACGCTATATGATATCGACCAGTTTTATTGCATACATAGTTGCAATTCGTCGCTTAGGGAACAATACCGCGCAAGTTAAAGATAAGTTTTCAGGAGAGACAAAAACTGATAGCGGTTGTCTAAACAATAGTAAGTACATTTTGATACAAGTGGAGAACTGCAATAACAAATGTCCACGTGTATCAAACGACGTTTTTCAATACACTTTTGAAGAAATAAAATAAAATAACAAAAAATATTTTTGGCATAAATTATTAGGAAACTATGATTTAAATTTTCTTTTTTTTCCGCGCTTTGCTTTCGCCAGGTTGAAGAAGTAAATGTATAAAGCCGATAAACAGTCTAATATGAAAAATAGAAAATTCAAATATTTTTGAGTTTAGTATACAAATAAACGATTATTCCCGATGTCCACCACTTGTTTAGCCACCACTGGGGGACAGTGAAACAACTTTTAAAAATTATTCTCGTTGTCCACCACTGGGGGACAGACCTAACCTCAAAACACTTTAAACACCCGTGATAGACACCCGTGCGAGCCGTAGCGGCTGAGGCTGGTCGCCGGAGGTGACAAACAAGCCGAAACTGCGGAAGTGAGCACCTTTGTTACGTAAGGGCGAAGGGGTTGCACTTCACGCAGCGCCGGAGACGATGCAGAAGCAACTTTAAAGTGTTTTGAGGTTAGGTCTGTCCCTCAGTGGTGGACAACGAGAATAATTTTTAAAAGTTGTTTCACTGTCCCCCAGTGGTGGCTAAACAATTGGTGGACATCGGGAATAATCGACAAATAAATGTTAATTTGTTCATAAAAGTTTTTTTATTGTAATAGTCATGGTTTTTGATGATATTCTATTTATAAACATTATTTAAATATTCAAATAATATTAACGCCGTTAAGAAGCATATCTCTTTGCCGAGATTTAAAAAAAATATTCACCTCCGAATAGAGACGATGTGAATAGAGGCATTGAACCAATTTGGACTAAGTATAGGTGGTATAAGTTATCTGTGGCAATTTTTATTCCCGCACACGTGTTGGAAAATGAAAAATCGCACGCGTGTGAAATATATTGCATTGTGAACCTAATCGTAGTGCGATATGAACGAGTTTTCTAGGAAGTGTATTGAAAAATAGCTTACAATGCCGCTTAAGTCAAACATTACCACCTAATTCAATGAACATTACACCGAAAAACTGATGGCGGACTGACGACTTTTGCGGTTGTGATACAACAAATGACTTTCGCGGTGTCAGAGAACTAGCCGAATAACGCGCTGTGATTGGATAATTTTGAAATTTTTTAACATCATTCGATGCACGCTGACAAAATCTATCCGATGAAGTAAAAAAACGTCACATGGCCAATTTCGGACTTACGCGATTTTGTTCCCTAAATGACGAATTGCAGCTCACAAGAATCTTTGTACTACCCGAAAACCAGCCTTTCGTAGCATTTTCGTAGACGGTAGGTGCTACGAGTGTCTACGACGTGCTACGCTGCTATGTTATTGAATTGAAAACAATCCTGTGTACCTGTCATTACAGTCTGAAACATAAAAATGATTATTCTATTTATTTTCATAAATAGAAAATGTGTAAATACTTACATTAAATTTATCAGGAGTATTGATTTTGCAAGTGTATTGCAGTTATATTATTATGAGAAATGTTTCTGAATAAAAATTAGATTTCAATTTAGATTCGTAATAGGTTGGGGAAAAAGTTTCTTCGCATTTTTTAAGAAAATTCAAAACATTTTTTAATATACATTATTTACAATTATCTAAAGTATGTAGGTACCATTTTGTTCGGTAACTTTTTGTCATCTTGTAGGTAGGGACATGATCCCATTCCTATAAAAATTTTGGGACTTCTGATCAAAATACCGCGACAAGTGGTTTTGGCAGTCCTCTCGTGATGTTAACCTGACACTGCCTAAAGAATTCTGAAGAGACCGAAACAGGTGAAAATCTGAAGTTGCAAGGTCAGGACTATACGGCGGATGCATTAACACCTCCCAGCAAAACTCTCTTAATTTTTGCTGAGTGGCTAAAGATGAGTGAGGTCTAGCGTTATGATGATGAAAAACCACACCCCTTCTGTTGATTAATTCCGGCCGCTTTCTCTCAACTTCTTGCTTTAATCTCATCAGTTGTTCGCAGTAGAGTTCAGAATCGATGGTCCTGCCTGGTGGTAACAGCTCATAATTAATAATGCCCTTCCAATCCCACCACACACACAGCATCACCTTGTTGCGAGTTAACCCAGGTTTTGCCACAGTCTGTGAAGCCTGACCGGCCTTTTACCACGACCTATTTCGCACGTTCTTGTCGGACGTGATCCACTTTTCATCACCAGTTATCAGCTTCTTCAAAAATGGTTCGGTTTCATTACGACGTAATAAAGAATCACAAATGAGTACACGGTTCATTAGGTTTCTTTCAGTGAGCTCGTGAGGTACCCAAATATCGAGCTTTTTTGTGTACCCAGTTTTTTTCAAATGCGCCAAAACTGTTTTGTGGTCAATTCCTAGTTCTTCAGCTACGTCGTAACTACTGATATGCTGATCTTACTCCACTTTTTCAAAAATGGCATCCATTTTATCCGTAATAGGGCGACCAGAGCGACGTGCATCTTTGACATAAAAATTTCCGGATTGAAAACGCTTAAACCAAATTTGTGCTACTCTCACAGACACTGCACTGGGTCTATAAGCATCGCAAATTATTTTCGCGGCTTGCATTGCATTTCTACCTTTTTTGTAGTGAAACTTTAAAATGTATCGAATTTCTTCATTAGATTCACTCATCTTGATAGTACGAAAAACAAATGAAAATCTCACATTTTCCTAATTTGAATTTGGAATTATGTTCTTTAAAATTTAAACTTTCAATGATACCAAAACCAGCCAGATACAAATAGTATAGCCAAAAAGATTTTATTTTAAGTTCAAACATACTATAATGCGAAAAGACTTTTTCCCCAACCTAATAGACAAAACAAAACAATAATCTCTACTGAAAATGATTCCTATTTTATTACCGTTTGATATCGTAATTCTGTCTGACATCTAATAGATATAGGTACATACAATACTAATTGGTACCTACCTACATTTATTGGGATAATAACATGAAAATGATATCAGAATTTCTCTTGTCTGTTTTCAGCTTCATTATAACAGTTTGTTGTTATTATGTCAAACGAATATAATAATTGGTAATACTAGTAATATTGTCTTGTTTCACGATTGTTAAACACTATCGCGTGGTAAACACCGTAATAATGTTATAACATTAGGTATCAGATACGGATGTTCGTATTCGATGCCAAGTATTACCTGGTAACAACTGATTCTAGAAAGTATTGGCTATTTGTAGGATGAGAATCTTCACAAAAATTACTTAAGCTATCCTAGACCACCAGTTGAAAAATAATTGTGATTCCAATAAGTTGGAATCAGCTTACGAAAAGAATAAATCTTCTAGACTTCGGTTTTGTGCCCAAAAAGGTTATCAAGTCTAGTTTAGTAGTAAATCTTCTACATTCTGCAAAGCAACTCAGTAATTTCGTAGGCCCCTTTAAATTGTCGAGTCTTGCGGTTATTCTGGTGACCCGCGGTTCCAAGCAGATGTCTACTTTGCATGGTGATATTTTTCCTGCGGGTTTTGACAAGGACTTGTAAAAAGATGTGTGTATTTTCAGCAAAGTTGAAATCAAGTAGGTAGATTTCTAAGCAGAGACTAAACTTAACATTATAAAGGCTCGTACAAACAGGCGCGAATATATCACGAGTCACGCCTCGCGCCTGTTTGAAGAACCCTTCTAAGATTATTTTTGAGACACAATTTCCAAAAAAAAAAATTGTGTATTCTCATCACTAAAGTTACAATTAGAACAGGTAGTACGTGACAAGTACTACAACTCTTTGTTCCAAATGGTGTAGATAGATATGTGGGCATGCTAAGTGCGCGCGGTCGCACAGTAAGTGGCCAAATAGACTTAGGCAGAGGAAAATCCCATCACCACTACTATTAGTTTGTGGCGGTGACTAGATTTTCCACTGCCTGGTGGTGTCATGTATGCCTTACCTGCCCTGATTTTGTAAAACTTGGTTCTCTGTTGGAGATCCACTTCCTACCCACCCCGAAGTTTAAACAAACATTACTTAATGAGGTCAGAAGAAGATGAGAAAAATAAATGTTTTTGTAAACAATGTCAAACCGGTGTTTTATTATCCTAACTAATATTATATGCGAAAGTGAGTTTGTTTGTTTGTTACGCTTTCACGCTAAAATGGCTGAATGGATTTGGATGACCTGTAATAGAAGGTATGATACTTTTTATCCCGGTTGTTGGTTCCCGTGGGATAATTTCCGACCTCCACGCGGGCGAAGGCGCAGGCAAAACCTAGTAATTAATAAAACCAAAAGCGAGTCTTCTGGTTGAAGTTGAATTTACTGCCAACAGAATTAAAAACTCCATTCTTAATATTTATTCGCTGACTCTTTTTAACTAATTTGCGCGCTAAGCGAATTTAATTAACGATAGAATAATAATTATGTAAAAGGTGCGGCCACTGGCTACTTTCCGTAATTACATGACCCTTTGTGTAAAACAACCAAAAACTCATTTAAGCGTTCATTTACACATGCAAAACATTTGAATCCAGACAATTTGTAAGGGGTGTGCGATTTTGAATTTTTATCAGGTTTTTGTTTTTAAAATCATATGTTTACACTTGGTACCATATGTGCATGTAGGTGTGCAGGTACTTAATATTCTGCTTACATATCTACCAATACCGCGGGTATTATGGAAAATAAGATTATTAGCGTTCTATTCATAGCTGCTGTGTGCTATATTTGCCTGCACAGATACGTAATTTCATTCATAAATGATATACCTACCTTCATATGGAGGGTTGCAATTGCGAGATATATTAAAATCTGTTACATATTTTTGCATGAAACTTAACTTAATCACTATGGCTGAACAAGTTACAAAGTTTGTATAAAAACATGTCGCCACTCTATTTAATGAAGTTGTAATGTAAGCTCTGAGTTTTTTTTGTTCAAAGTTAAATAATTTTCAGGATTGATATTTTTACTATGAAAAGCTGAACATGTTACAGCGGTAAAAACAATGTTTCTTGTAACACTGCGCTTAGTCCTTCCTCAGAAATTCCCAATTTCTTAGGAACGCTAAGTACCGTTAAATACTAAGTAGTGCTTAGATTGGGTGATTTTTTGATAAAAATGTAATCTGCTCATTTAGG
The DNA here is from genome assembly GCA_946251885.1 of Cosmia pyralina. Classification (NCBI taxonomy): domain Eukaryota; kingdom Metazoa; phylum Arthropoda; class Insecta; order Lepidoptera; family Noctuidae; genus Cosmia; species Cosmia pyralina. The sequence goes on along the minus strand of OX276352.1, from coordinate 16,024,067 downwards.
TACCTACCTACTACCTAATTACTGCCCTCAACGTAACAGCGGCCTCAGCCCTCCTACAGATGGACTCAGCAACAACATGTCGTCCGCGTAACTGATGTTATTGACGCAAACGTTATGTATAGTGACATCCGATATGGCTATTGCTGAGCTCACCTATCAGCTGATTGACGTACAGATCAAAAAGCTTGGAAAGGTCAGTCTACCTTGTCTCACCCTACATTTAAGTAAATACAAAATTACAAAAAAAAAAATGACAAAAAAAAAATGTAAATACTTTTTCTTTCTTTCTTTTAAATTTTCTTCAGAATTTGCGTTTCCTCATTGACACGGTTTTTTTGGTGGCTTTAAAAAGTCTTGGAAAGATCAGTCCCCCTTGTCTCACCCTACATTTAAGTAAATATTCTTCAGAATATGCGTTTCCTCATTTGACACGGTTTTTTGGTGGCTTTAAAAAGTCTTGGAAAGGTCAGTCCCCCTTGTCTTACCCCACATTTAAGTAATTATTCTTCTGAATATGCGTTTCCTCATTTGACACGGTTTTTTTGGTGGCTTTAAAAAGTCTTGGAAAGGTCAGTCCCCCTTGTCTCACCCTACATTTAAGTAATTATTCTTCTGAATATGCGTTTCCTCACTTGACACGGGTTTTTGGTGGTTGTACCAGAAAGAAAATATATTAGTGAGTTTTGCGGGAGCCCCGACCTACCCAGAGCTTATTATAATCGACTAGGTCGAAAGCCTTCGATAGGTCCTGAAAGCAAGCATATATTGGAGTTTTTCTCTGAACATAGTAAGCGACTGTGTGCTTTAGGGTCGATATAGCACTTTCAGTTGACAAAGTCTCACGAAATCTAAACTGGGCTTCTTATAGATTAATGTACTTGCTGAGCTGAGCATCCAGAAGATCATCGACGACTTAACAAAATCTAATAATAAAGTGAGATAATAATAACGTTGTCCATCCTAGCGCCATCAGTGTAGACCTCTTCTAAGAACTGGGTAGGTAATTCGCATAGGCCAGACACGAGCAAATACTTTCAAAGGTTTAATAATTCAGTGAATTTATTCCGGGAATGTATTTTTTTTTAAGCACGGCCACAGTCTATGGGTGAGCAGAGCACTGTTTATTTTTCAACAACCCAGTAAGCCTGAGGGGGCTGAGGCTACTACACAATAATAGTATTTTAATTAAAATATTCTAGATTGAGAGCAATTCAAAATTCCTGAAAGCTTTGGCTTTATACTATTAAATAGTTAGACGCTAAAGCGAATTATAATCTACATATAGACACATAAAATAAAACAACCATTTCGGTCATGACGTCACGTTTGTTTATTCAAAGCTATATTTATTGTTATGTTTATTCATATACTTTGTTTGTGAATATATTATTTTGAGATTCAAAACTATAAACAACCTCTGACGTCAATGTATTGATTTTCGAAAGATGTCATTAAACTTTTATCTAGAAAGTAAAGAATTAAAGATCAAAACATGACATTCTATTTATAGACCTGAAAATGTTACCTACTTATTGAATAATGGATATAAATAAATAATTGACATTTAAAGATATACCCAAAATATAATATTATTATCATTCTTTATCGCTCGCTTACACTACACCTTCGTCAGGTTTAATATGTTCTTAGAAAATGGGTCGTTGACACCGCTCGCGCTGATACCTAAATCAATTCCCTACAGTGAATTTCGAGTGTTTGGATTGACAGAACAATTAGCTTGATCGGTAAACGGAAACTGATCAAAGTGAATGAGTGAATGAGTAGAATCACTCGATCGCTCTCAAGCATTCTATTGGCGAATGGCACACAACAGTACCTGCAGCGGGCACGCTCCTGTTGCTGCTTTGTCTTGAACTAAAGTACTTCGTAAATAAGTGTACATGCCCACTAATGGATTAGTTTTCCTTGCACAGACTTCCTATTTTCTGTTAGTAAAAGATATCGGTATCTATTGAAAAAGTGTTTTAACTGTAAGTAAAATGCGTGTTAATCAAATATTTTTTACATTTAGGGGCTCCATTGTACTTTAACACCCGCGCGTCCGAAACTTCACAATTATATAGGGTATTGATGTCTGTAAAAGTCGATTTCTGTCGATTGATATCTGTCGAGTAAAACACTTCGCAAAATATTACACTGCGCTATTAGTTTTTGTCAAAAAAAACCTAAAGTTTATGTCAACCTATTACACAGTACACTACACACTAAATACTTAGGATCCAAGAGCGAGTGAAGCGAGCTCGGGACTTGGGGTACCCCGACTCGGACAGGTTAGGTTTGAAGGTTGGTTATTTCTTTTTATACCACCCAGAAATAGGAGCCCCGCGAAGCGGGGCTCCGTCGACCACGCCTTACTACAAAAATTTTATATTTCTTTGACTTTGAAACAAAAAGATGTTTTTTTCTCGGCCCCTATTATGTTGCACACTATGGGGATTTCAAAAATACATTAAATAGGGCATTAGGTATTTCATTAAAATACATCTACCCAAAAAAATTGCTACTATGCAAAAGCGACGGGTGTTAAAGTACAGTGGTTCCATACGTTTAAGCATTTTGACATAGGTAATTAAAGGACGAAGGCTAAACCAAAATTACATTTAAACTGTGATTAACTTGTGATTTCAGACGTGAGTGACGTGACACGGCCCATAGAGATTCGTAGCTTTAACATTCGATATACCTACTGTACTTGTATGTTGATTTTCTTTCCATGTTGTAAATAACTGTTACCTTATTCAAATTTCAGCTGAAGTCCAAGATACTGTGAGAATGGTCTTTGTTCATTATTTTTGAGGCCGGTTTTTGCGCCCTGACTGGCTGTAGCCTGTAGATAGGTTTGTAACACAGATTGTGTACGTGTGGTAATCGAGATACTGTCAGTGATTGATCGAGTGACGTGTCGACAAACTTTACCACTTTTAGTTTTAACGGTATAACCCGATATTTTGCAGCCTTGGAATATTTGCTCGATCAGTTTCGTGCCCAATCCAATACTCCTTTATTCTCTTCGAAACTTGAATAATTGAAGGATAATAAAACCACCTCTTCGAAATTAATAGAAATGAATCGGTTTAATATTACGACAATAATGGTGCGAACAATGAACACGTAGGTATTACTTATACCTAATATATAATATCTTTGGTACATACTTTGGTGACTAAGCTGTTAGGTACGTTAGACTAACATGTTCAATAAGAGCAGATCAGCATACATAAAAAAAATTATTATCTTAGATCATAACATTAGTTATAAAAAATGCACTTTGACAATTATATAAATTCGTTACAATATTCATAAACAACATAATCGTCCTTCAGAGAAACTCGATATAAATGCAAATATTCACAAAAGTAATTTTTATTTACATTTATTATTACAAATTATGCATATCATTGGACCCTAAATACAACTACATTCCATGCTAAGATTGTAATATTTAAAAATAATGTTGTAAAAATATTTACAGTTTAAAATATTCGAAGTAAGTAGCTAGTTCTTGCGTCACGGCTCATTAGACGCAAAAACTACAATACAAATCCATTAATTAAAATACAAAGTTACTTTATGCACTTATTTACTAGCTTTGGCTTAGAATATTTACATTTATCTAGTAACGTGTGACTACAGCTTAAGATTGTACAATACACTAATAGCTACTTAATGTTTATGTTGAGTTATAGAGAGCGGTGATGGTACCTGCAACAAAAAGTGAAAGAAAGTGAGTAAAAAAATACATATACTTAAATAAAAAGATGGGTTTATTAGAAAAACACGATGAAATATTATTTCAATGTTCTGTAACACCGTGTACAATCATCATGAATATAAACATAAAACAGTATTTTTGTGCTTTAATTAAAAACAACCGGTTTTTTTTAGTCGTATCACAATGGTATAAACGTAGAAATGTTTCCTTTCCTAAATTATTTAAATTTTTATTATGTTAAAAAAGTATATATATACTAAGCATACTTTTACTACGAAAATCCAATTTTATTTAACACAAACGACCGCCGCCCCTGCTTCGCATAAGTACGAGTATGTATAATGTACTGCTGTGGTGACATTTTAAAACATCGAGATTTCTGTGGTATATCTAAGTTAAATATGAAACGTCTTACATAAGTATCCTTCCATCTAAATGATGGTGAACACCGAATCGAATGCCATTGTGAAGTTTAGATGAACTAAGAGGTCACACAGACAGACACGAAAAGCTATTTTTGACACCAGCTGCTCGACAATGTCAAAGTATATGTTGACATGCAAACCTAAATAATCTAAAGTAGTCATTAAAGCCCTGGAGTCTATCCGGTCATTAATTTTGTACTGGATTTGAATTTGGAACCTCAAGTAAAATTTGCATCCAAATATTTGTCATATTACATACTAATTCCATGCATTTACCATTGTACTATATTTCGATGATCAGTCTTGTTGTTATGCTGCTCCAAATGGGCATTATACTAAACTTTCTTCTCGGCCACTCTCTCATACATCCATTTGCAGCTAAGTTGCAGTTATCGTCACTCTAACTAAACTGAATACGTCGTACTTACACCACAATATTGTCAACAAATATACAGTAATTAATGTAATGTATCTCGTTGGTAATCCTTAAATAAATAAATACAGTCTAAGGAGACTGTACCAACTAACTAACCGTAACTTTACCGTCTTCGCTAAGGAGCGAAGACAGTAAAGTTACAAGCAGTATTCAGGCTTTTAACTCAAGAAGGCGCAAATTCCACTAACTGTACACCACACAAAAAGGTTGTAATATTATATTAGTTTCCTAGCTTCGAAACTTGTAGGACTGCGAAGGCTTATGTCGACAACATACAACAGCCTTCAGGCGCAATATCTTTGGAAACATATTTGGTATTTTGTACAACAACAATAAGAGAGAAAGTTTATTACTTTCAGTGCAAAAGATAAGTTAGAATTAGTTACAACACTAGGTATTTCAAGATGGTAGAAAACTGGGAAGTTTATGTAGATAATGTCATTATGTCATCTTTCAGTCAACACTCGTTTCAATTAGATAGTACCGTAGATAGGTAGGTGTACTTATTATTAACATTCGTTATGTGCCGGATCGTTAATAAATAGTATCCGCTGTTACGGATACGGATAATAAGGGTCTAGATCCGTGAATACGGATACGGATCTCAACTCAGTCACATGTCAGTGCACGTGACCTTGAAGCGATGGTTGACATTTGGCGTTAGTAAAACACTGCTGTGACGTGTGTCGACTTGCTCTGCGCGTGTTATAGTTTTTATTTTTAGTTTAGTAGGACACAGTATAGCATAAAAGACGTGTGAATATTAGAGGTTTGATACCACTGCAAAGTTAGTTTAATTACTACCTTATAACTTACTTTACTGGTAACTACATAATTGTAATAGATCCGTGAATATGGATACGGATCTCAACTCAGTCACATGTCAGTGCGCGTGACCTTGAAGCGATGGTTGACATTTGGCGTTAGTAAACCACTGCTGCGACGTGTTTCGACTTGCCCTGAGCGTGTTTTAGTTTTTATTTAGTATGACATAGCGTAGAAGACGTGTGAAGATTAGAGGTTTGATATCACTGCAAAGTTAGTTTAATTACTACCTTATAACTTATTTTACTGGTAACTACATAATTATAAAAAAAGTTTTAATATTTAGTTTTGCGCTTGTGCCAAATATGTGATTTTAAGAAATAAAACTAATTCGGATTGAAGTTAACAGTATTTTATAATTTCATCTACCTACCTATCTTTAAAATTTCTTATATAGGTAATGAGTAATGACGGATGCGGATACAGATCTTTTTTCTCCCTCGGATGTCCGCAAATACCGATACGGATACGGATATCCGGCACATCACTGATTGATTTACAGTTCACAGATACTCTACAATCCCCTTATAAGAGAATCAGTAACATTTTAGTATCAAAACACTATACGTCTTTGTCACCAAAATATATTTTACGTAAAGATATAAATAGATCGAATTTTTCATCTCAACACTCCGTTGATCGAGTAGCTTCGGTGGCTACTGGTACACTTAATCAATGTCTTTTCGTTGTAAACGAGGTTCTAATTTAAACAGCTCACTAATTAAGACCAGACCAATTTGTATCTTAGCACCTAAGGACCATTAAATGCGTTAAGAGAGTTAAATGCATTTGGAACATAATTAATTGATACATTGTATTTACATCGAGTTTAAGACTGTATGTATTATATTTTATGAGTTTCGCTAGCTAATTTAAGGTACAGACGATCACGTCTGTACCTTACCTATCAAGGTACCAATATCTTATTAAGATAAAACAAAAATAAATTAATTTGATGATTTATTTTGTGGAATCATCGACAATAGTTAGTGTAGTCACTTGAAATATCAATGGTATTACAAAAATTGCTACATTCAAAGAATATTTTTAATACACGTCACTATAAATATTTAGTCATAAAACAGTAGTTTGCTTTTCTAAAGAGTAAAGTTTTTTTTCTGAAGCCCTTTTCAAATGGCTTATCGTTTACCAGGCCGGCTTAGCATACCGGGAAAACCAACTTTTGATATTTATCCTCGCTTTTACGTTCTAAAATTAATGGGATTAAACTTACCATAACAACTTTAGTACGATATAAACTAATGTATCTACGTGCGATATGTCAGGGTATAACAACTAATATCATAAATTCACGTCCTTGGTGACTAATCAACGCACATACCTCCTCTATATACTCGTATTCACTAAGTGTAATGAAATTACTCCCTTTGGAGCCAGTTACTAGACATTTTAGCAATTTATTATTTAAATAAAGAGAAGTACGCTAAGGTACCGGGGGACGGTAAAAACTAATAACAAAAATCTTTTGTCTTGTTATTATTTCTTTGAGACCTCGCTTAGTTGTATTTGTTCTTAATTTTTGTATTTTAGCCATTTTACGTGGAATAAAATTTGGTAGTGAATTAATTTCGTATTAAGGTATTAAAGTTCATTAGGCGGGTGAATATTCGTAACGAGGTTAAAATCTAGTGTGTCCTAGGAGTTTATAAAGATCTTATAATTTACGCAAATAACTCAAAAACTCGAAAGTCAAAGCATTAATTTCAATTAAGTAAACAGTACCTGGTCGACCAACCTCTGCTCGGGTGAAAATGGAGAAAACGAATTTTTCCAAAAATGAGACCTACCTAGATTTTTCGACACCGTATTATTGTATATTGCACATCGAAATCGTTAGAGCCGTTTTCGAGAACGTGATTGCAAATATAATTTAAACAAATATTGCTCATTAAATAGAATAGGATTATTTACAGGCACTTTCGAATTGTCAGAAATATGAAGCTAGTTGCCCATTCCAAATTGTGGTAAGTTAGGTACTTATGGAAGAAGAACGGGCACGTAACTCCATGGATACTGTTAGTTACATCATTAATACTAATTACGTCGATGTCCACCGCGCACAGGATGGATGGAAAGCACCACATGAAGTATTTTTTTGGCTCCGTTGGTGCAATTGCTGTATGGCGTTCCAGTTGGAGGATAAATAAATAAATACATAACTAACTATAGCCGGCCAGTTGATGGGTTACAAACACCATGATGCAGCAATTGCAGGTACAAATAAGTATACTTCTACAGCACTGATATTTTCAATATTTTTTGCAACAGAAAATAAAAATAGGTACTTACTTACCTATTTAATGACCTATTTTTTTTTTTTACCTGTACTATCAAAATAGAAGTTGTTGTTTATGAGTAGGTAGCTACGTATCTCGTCTAATCTACGTAACATACTTAATTTCATTTTTAGGGTTCCGTAAACGGAACCCTTATAGGATCACTCGTGTGTCTGTCTGTCTGTCCGTCTGTCTGTCTGTCTGTCTGTCTGTCTGTCTGTCTGTCTGTCTGTCCGTCCGTCACAGCCAATTTGCTCCGAATCTAATGGACCGATTAAGTTGAAATTTGGTACACATATGAATTTCTGTGACCCAAACACGGACGGGTAAAGTAAATAAATTAGTTTTGAATATAGGGGTCACTTTTGGGGGGCAAATAAGAAAATTTAAAAAAAAAGTTTTGTAAACTACACCATGTGGCATGTCAAATGAATCAATATTGTGAGTACGAACTTACATTTACAGTTGGAATGTATGGGAGAACATGTTTTTCAACTACAATGTTAAGTTTGTTCTTAAGATAAATTCATCCCAACTACGGAACCCTTCATATTGCGTAGTCCGACACGCACTTGGCCGGTTTTTTTTAGAGTGCAATATTTGAGTCCTATAGAATCAAGTCCGGCTAACTGTTTTTGGTAAAAACGAACTGTGAATAGGGCAACATTCAAAATTATAAATACTTTCTAACGAATTTTAATGTCCATACCAGAGATGGCTATCTTTCATAGAAAATCCACTCAAAAGTCACAAATTAGTAACAAATCTGGCTTTCTGTAATAGATTCAAAATCAAACCTGAATCGTTTTTCTTTCATTGCCACTATTTATTCAAAATACAGATTTCCGCTTTTGATTTTAGAGGACTCATTTTAGGATGCCTAACAAAATGGATAACATTGTATTTCGTAAACATATATTATCATCCTGTTATTGAGCTTTCGAGTATAGACAGGAAAGTTTTTTTATTTTAATTTTTACATTCAAACTTTTATCAATATTCTTTTTATTCTGTCAATATTGGGGTTAGATTTTTGTTTTTGTTAAAATTGGCAAAAATATTTTGTGTAGTTTTTTGTTTAATACTATATTATAGATTTTTTTTAATAACGCTTTAATATCGTCTGTATAGGTAGATACCTAGTTTGTCTCAGCTGCAATCAAGGCTCCAGATTCCATTTCTTGATTGAATTGCGTTCGGCCGTTCTCTAGGACCTAATATAATCAAAGAGGAATCTACCTAGTAGTGAACTTTCAAGAAATGATCTTCTCTAAGCGTGTAAGTACGAGTATGTCTTTGAGAACTTAGTTTAGATATGCGTTATACTTACTTATAAGAATATCTAAAAATATAAAAGAGTATCGTTTGAAACCATTTTGTTAATATATTTTATCTAGCTTATAAGTTATAAGTAAGTCACATCACTTCGTACATTGAAATCTTTGAAAACGCTCTTTGAGACTCACGAATTAGAGATTGCTTAGTAATAAACAAATAAGAAATAAATGCAAAAAATACGTAGCAAAAAGACAAAAAAAATATAAAGAAAAAAAAAGCTATAAAGTTATGGATTTTAGCGTCATTCAGTACTTACTTTATAATAATGCGGAGAAATTAAATATCGCACTTAAGTTTAAAACATTAGGTAGGTACTCATACGCATAGTACCTACGGCCAGCAACAAAAGTCGGTTAACACTGCTACTTTTTGACATCATCTAAATTAACACAAAATGATATGATAACCTGCTTTTTAACATTTCATTGATTAGACAAGAGTTAATTTTCTTTAAAATTTACATCTGTTCCGATTTTAATGAAGTATTTTTCTCAATAATTAAGATTTAGAAAACTCAACTGTTAATCGACTTTTGTTGCTGACTGTACCTATGCAAACTAAAATAATCTGTGCAAGCACAAGAACATTCCAAATTTCACGAGTAATACATTAGATTAGTCCTTATTTTAGTAAGCGCCTCGGACGCTTGGCTCCGTCGCATAAATTGTCACTGAGCACTTAGGACCAAACCCGTAAAACATTTTTATTTTCGCTCACATTTTGGGCCTCATGGCTATTATTAAGAATTATATTATTAATAAGCTCGGAAGCTTCCGTCCCACGTGCCACGACATACCTAGGTACTTACGGAATCACGTTGCAAATCTTGTAGTAGGTAGGTAGACGTATCGGCAACAGTAGACGAAGCTATCACGATGCAATCGTAGGTAAATGTTGAGATCGTATTTTTTATGTTATATTTTTTAACTATATGGTACATTAATAGTCAGTACTTTTCACTTATTGGATAAAAGACGCTGGTAACAAAAAATGGTACTTAGTAATGCGATTTGCAAGTTATTAACCGCCCTGGCGACCCGTATTCCTTTAGATATTTGTTGGAACGCCACAAGTCCATCACTACACTATGAACGATGTCGGGACATAGTGATGTCAATTAGTTTTAATTACTACTTACATAATCTATGTTTACTTCCTCTTCCGTTCTCTTCCGGGCAGCCATTACCTTACCAAATGTGTTCTCGTTCTCGTTTGCTAGCAGTATAAATAATAGTTATTGTTCAAAAGCTTTTAATAATTATTCTATAGAATATATACCAACAGTGTTCGATAAATTCGCATTCGTGTTTTAATATGATCACCCACCGAATCAAACCTTGTATCCAACAATATTCTTATAGTATAAGTAGTTATTCGGGCCAGAAACTTGCGTAGGATGTAAAACATTAATCCTGATTTAGATACTTACCTACCTAAGATTTCCCTTCCACTCTACTGCACACAGAAACTGGCACAGAAATGAATAATAACAACAATAAATCAAACACTGGAAGTGTTTAATCTATTGTGAGCATCACGTTTTGAAAGCTCTATTTAATTTAAATGTCAAAATGATCGAGACCTAAAAGTTATTCAACCATGTGACTTTGATAACTTAACTTTAGGCTTTAGTAAAAGCAAAACTATTTCGATCTGTCCAAAACTAGCTGAATGTGAATGAATAATTATCTCAAAAACAGTACAGTAACACACTATTAATCGGAGTTGGTTTCATTTTGACAGTTCAACAACATTCATTGCGTTATTTACGTTTTCCGAGCAGACAAATTTTTCGGACATATGAAGCAATGGATTAGCAATTTGTTTCAAAATGATTCAGAACCCGATCTGCGTGTTACGCAATTAGGGTGCAGTATTCCATCAGTGTCCATTATCCAATTGTAGAGAATTATGATGTAAATTACGCTCTAGTTACAAATTGTTGTAGGTAGGTAGTTTCAAATAGAAACACTGTGTTCAGGACTTGATATTAGGTTAGTACTACTAAGGCCTGAATTCCACGTAGGCTGTTGGTCGCGTACGGTCAGTCACGTACGTCAGCGAGAAATAAATAATAGGGAAAATACAGTACTGCGATACCGATCGCTCTACGGTGGCGTCTGCCAAGTGGATTTTCGTCGGATCGTCGGTAACGGACTGAGGGCGCTCGCGCAATTCCATGCTCGTCAGCCGACCGACGTACGCGGCGCTGACGAGCGAGACCGATGCGCACGCTACGCGGCGCGTAGCAACGTACGCGCCACTAACGTCCACCGCAGTCGCAGTATGGTGCTATATAGAACACTATGTATATTCTTACGAGCGACCGACGTACGTGACCGACATCAACGCAGAGGAACCAGGCTAAAGGCTTCGTAGGTACTGTTAGCGCTGGGCGCGCTAGCCGTATCGGAACCTACAATGGAGCAGACGCTATATACGATAATAATAAGTATTATTGAATTTTCGCTATTTATATCAAGAGGACGTGCTTACTTTTATGCTGCTATCACATAACTACTTATTGTTTCTTGAAAACAATAGCCGCATATCCAGTTTTGAAAACAAAGGCTTGGTTGCACCATAATAGTAGGTAGATAAGTAAAGATTTATGTCAAATTTGACGATAACTACGAGTATAACGCTGACTTTAGCGATTACTGCGAAATGTGTTGTACTGTGTAATGTATTCATCAGCAAGTGAGAGATCAATCAATCAATGAATCAACTCAGCCAATTGCAGTCCACTGCTGGACATAGGCCTCTCCAAGGTTGCGCCACAACGCCCTGTCCTCCGCCTTCCGCATCCAGTCTGGCTGGTAAGTGAGAGATATTTAACATTAATTACATGATTACATTACATTAACCAGCGAAGCGTGGGCGGTTAAGATTAGGTACAGTTAAAGTTATGACGTCAGCTAATAGGAGCAACCCATTTTTTGTCTAACGAGTCTACCTGAAGGTACGTTGTTTGTTATTGTTAAATAAGAAGGTGCAACCCACGTACCCTTATTCTAAACTAGCCGTTGTCCACGGGAACCCGTTATCCCACGGGAACCTACTACCGGGGTAAAAAGAATCCTATGTCCATCCTATGTCATCCTATGTAATCCTATGTCTATGTCTATGTGTGTGTGTATCCAGGTTATAAACTAATCATCCAAATGCGTTCAGCTGTTTTTGCGTGATTGAGTAACAAACATCCAAACATCTTCACAAACTTTAACATTTTTATAATATTAATAGGATTCGCTGTAGTGATCGAATCTTACCAGAGTCAAATTATCTAGCAGCCTGCATAATGTAATGTAATGTAGAAGAATGTAATTTAAAAGAATGTAAATTTCAAATGCGGTTATAGTATTTTGATCTATTTTCGCTAAATAGCACGTACGGAAAATTAATGATCAGTAATGGGACTTTTAGTGACTATTAATTTTACGTGTGCTATTCCTATAAACTATCAATGTGGAAAAAAGCTGTCAAATGAATTCCACCTAGATGGCGTTAAGTGTTTGTCACTTTCATTCATCTGCTGGAGTTCCTTGTTAAAAACTTTGCTGGGAGATGGCGCTAAGTGTTTTGTAAACTCACTGATTGGTCGCTGTTCATTCAAGATCACTTTGACAAGTGACAAACACTCAGCGCCCTCTCGCGGCGAAGCTTCCATCAAACGACCCCATTGTTATTTCATATCATTATTTTGTATGCTAGTTCTAGGTAACTAAATAAGCTAATTATTCACTTAACAATAAAGTTATTAATTCAAAATGGCCTTCGATAAACAAAGTCAAAAATAAACACTTTAGTTATTAAATTATTTAGATCTATACTCACTTATTATAAAATAAAGTCGCTTAGGCCGCCTTGTTCTTCTAAACTGCGCAACGGATTTTGATGCAGTTATCACTATCATTTAGAGAATATATTCCGGAAGGTTTATATGTATCATACATTAATATGTAACTTATACTTATATAATATAGGAACCTTCATTTTGTCAAGGCATAAAAACCGTGCGAAGCAGAGTCGGGTCGCTAGTATACATACATATAATGTTTATCTTAACAAATTGTTGCGGGGGCGGGCGGGTGTTAAATAAATGTCGATCGTGATAGTGGGCGAAGGGTTAACATCTAAACAGTAAATAACATTTCCCTTCAGCAAGCCGAATAATCCGCAACGGATGCAAAATATTTCACGGAATATTCCTAGTAAGTAGCCAAAATAGCGATATCATCTCTAAGCCCCGATCCTACGTCGCGCAAGAGTTAAGTCGCTATGTGAAACAATAGTAGCGAAAATGTATTGCTTCATGCCTTGACACGCTCTCAGAATTCATCGAAGAGGTTCCTCAATAAACCTACTGATATTTATGGCCGATTCGATTACTGACAAGTGGCATTTTTTGAAAGAAAGACTTCAAAACTGGAAAATCTCTAAAAAAGAATGTGGTGGAAAATTTAGTTACGAGACGGAGCTTTATAAGCAAGGAGCACCACATTCCGAGGCGTCTTTCGATCCTGAATTCTGTGAGGGAAACATCTCCGTGACAAGAAGTCAAAACTATTATACCCTACTACTTGACTCGGGGGTCTCCGTGCTGAGGAAACCGACCCGTGCGTGCTACTTTGGATTTATCAGGCTTCAGCGCTGACGAGGCCTGATATCTGACCTGCCCTGGTGGTCGTACTTCACCTTTCCAACCGACCGCAGCGAAGCCCTAAAGGAGGGTTTATTATTATAAAAAATCTGAGAGCGTGTGTTAGGTAGGGAAGTGTTTTTTACTATAATTTGTATTTTTTATCTTTCTTTAAATTATATTTTGTTTACGTGTCTATTCCCCTTTTATTTCAATAGATTCGTTACAGCCTATATACTTTCATTGTGGTTTTGTTGCTTTATAGTACTGTAAAGTTGTCTATGACTACTTCTAATAATGATACTCAAATATAACCAAACCAAATAAGTTGTCTTACATTTCTTTAAAGGCTACCTAAATTACAAAGTTTGAGTTACCCGAAAATTGATTGCTGGAAAAGGGAACAAATAATATTTTGTACTAGTTTTTATTATGTACTTAAACTTGTTACAAAAGTTATTAAAATTACGATCAAAAATTAAATATCAATTAGTAAATAACCAATTTCGTTTGTTAACTACGTTCACAAAAGCTTTCAACAGAATAAATAGCTAAAAGTTTCAAAACCCGTTTAATGGATATCGTCGACTACCGATAAAGTTCAAAACTATTAAAATTTTAATCAGAACGGTCAAATCTCACTTAAACTTTTCGATAATATTTGAGGAAAATTGCTCTTCTTCCAATTGGTAAAACAGACCAGGGAACCTCAAACTTATTTGTTTCGAGGGCCACACACACTACCTATACAGCCGAACTACTATTCCACCTGATACTAAGGATTGATACCTACTATCGACAGGTCATTTCAAGCTCTCTTCACATAAGTTTTTACAATGAGATGTTTACAGAATACAGGTTGGAAAACTAAAACTGCATCATTGGCTTTAAAAAAAAAAACAATATTTCTAGCCAGGAATCGAACCCGTTGATTTTGAAAAAAAAAAAACACTGTATTATTACTTACACCATTCGATAGTGTCACCAATAAGGATCGAATTCTGGGAAGTAGTGACATACGGCAATCTAAATGAAAGAGCTCATTTTTAGCAAAATAATTTTTTTTATTTTTCTTATGTTAGGTAGGTACCTATATAGCTAATAAACCATAACTGTTTAATGTTCAAAATTATGATCATTGTTTTCAATACATAGCTGGATTCGACGTCTCAAGGATTGTACAGCGTTCAGTAATATTCCTAGTTTCGAATTTGGCCATCCACGCCCACTTGAAAAATTCACCCTGTACATTAAATAAATAATATACATACAATAGACAATATGTATACAATAACAATAGAAGAGGCCTGCCGCACAGGTAGAAAAAACTGACAGAGTTGAAGCTCTACAAAGTCAGTGTTTCATAACTCGATGTGATGTTTTTGCGATCGGTGACTGTAGCAGCGGCGGCCTTACCCATTGCGAGGCTCCGGGCGGCAGGTCTTTGCGAGGCCCTTTGTCCTACGGAAAAGTACCTATGTGATGCGGAAGTAGGTCTGGTTGTTTGATAGGTATTCGTTATGTTTGACGAGAAATGCTAAAGTTATACAAATAAATAAAATTTGAGTTTTAAAATATTTTACTTACATTGAAAGATTTACAAAATTAACAAATACAGAGATGATAAATTTTAAAATTGATGTTTGCGGCTTTTACTAAGACTAAAATCTTTAATTAAAGCACAATAATCTAACGAAAGAGCTACGTCATTTTCGATTGAAAGAATAGCAAGGGCTGAAAGCCGATCCTGTGTCATCGAATTCCTCAAATATGTTTTAATAATTTTAAGCCTCGAAAAACTAATTATGAATTGAATGAATTAGTTAACTAACTTTATTTTAATTTACCGTTATGTTATAACCTTAATAAATAATTAAGAATCAAAATCAAAAGTTTTAAATAAAAAAAAATATAGTTAAAAAAAATCTGGATTTTTTTTTAAATTTGCTTGACGCGAGGCCCCTGCAAGAGCGAGGCCCCGGGCGATTGCCCTGTTCGCCACCCCCAAAGGCCGCCGCTGACTGTAGTTACATTTTTACGCCAACTTATTGTGGTTACATACGACATCCGATTTCACAAAGCCAATTTGACTACCATTTCAATTAAAAAATGCTTTGTCAGGCTCGCAGGTATACATAACTACTGAAAGTTGATGAATTCAACATTTGCACCTATGTTTGATATTTGCGAGTTTTGTACTCGTGTACGCCCACGGCCATGCCCACGGACCACGTCAAAGCTATTTTAATAACAAAAAGTAACAAAATGTTGGCCGAATGTTATTACATTTTTAACCCTTGACAAAAAGTTGGTGTTATTATAGTTTCAAACCTTTGATTGTTAGTCTGTGGGTTAATTCTTATTAAGATGGATAACTAATTTTGATGCAATTTTGTTCAGGGGAAAGCTAGTTGATCAATTGTCATCATCATTCTCCTGCACTTATCTCAATTTATTTGGGGTCGGCGCAACATGTCTTCTTCACCCATACTTCTCATCATCATCATCGTTGTCATCTCTGCTAGTTCTCTTCCTCTTCCAGTCATCATACCTCATTCCAGCTCGCATACCTTAATCTAAGTTTTGTCATATTCCGAGCTCGCGTCGCGTGTCACGACTGTTTGAAAGAGTCTTTACAGTTGGGCACCGGTCTGACACCAACCCTCCTTGGGAATTTTTTGGTGCTAAAGTCGTATGCACTAGGTCTCAAAGCTCCCTTAGTCACCTCTTACGACACCCAAGCGATGAGATGGAATGGCCACATACTTAACCCGTGATGACACGGAAAAACCGGGAAAGTCAATAATAAAACACTCAATTTTAAACAGAAAATGGGTTCATTGACCCGAATTTTAGACATAATTGATTCAACAAAACATTTAATAGGCTAGTCCTTGACCTATTTATGTCTGCTCAAGCTAATAAGTCTTTCATGCTCGATCAAATTTCATTGAAATAAATTACTTTTAACAAAATTGGTACCTCTAATCTCAGGTAGCCCAATAAATAACTCGGTAACTTGTATTCGGCGTAGTAAATGGATTATATCCAGACCAGTACGTCGATTTCACGTATCTTGGCAATAAAACCAAACGTGACACTAGGGACTTGTTAGGCATCGAGAAACATTAAATTTATGTACCTACTGACTAAATAAGTAGAGTGAGGACCGTTTTCTCGAAATACTTCTCGAATAATCTCAACGTCACTCAAATATCTCTTTAATTCAAGTAGGTTTTTGACAACAGCTGCTCTTTGAGTGACTTCGCGAGTTGAAATAAAGGAATATTTAACCTCTGCGTGACTTCGTTTCATGCATTTTTAACTTTGTATTCGAATATAAAGAAAACTTTGATGTGAAGTACCTAAGTATCGCCTACTTCTAATCAAAGTTTTGCTTGACATGTTTAAAACGAAGACTAATAAATTATGCCAAATGTCTAGCTGGCATATTCAGTTTTAGTCTCTAAACTAGAATCGTTGAGCTCCAATTCTGAAGTTCTGAGTTGAGCTGCACGATAACTGACAAATGCGTGCTCGGTGCACGCATTTGTCAGTTGTCGCATGGACATCTGCACTCAATCTATGTGGTTAAAATACCATTTCAGACACGAATCTACATGGTCCTCAAAGATTATATCCAGATTTTTATATTCACATTGACATTGATGAATTTTATATTACACAATGACATGAATAAAGCATTACATTGTTTTAATCTCTTTGTAAAGTATTATATTGTTTTATTTATTGTGAATGGGAAGACTATGTGGGTCATTGTTTTTTTTTTCTCAGTCAGTTTTAATAATGGTCTAGCAGTTTGAGTAATTTATGCAGCCTACCCAAATGTCCTTTCTTTGGCATTGTTCGTGGAATCATTGAGCTCCTTAAGTTCTGAGTTGAGCTGCACGATTACTGACAAATGCGTGCACTGACTGGACAAGTCCACTCAATCTGTGGGGTTCTTTCCCCAAAAGACCATTTCGGACACCAATCTACATGGTATTTACATAATCTAACCAAGATGACCTCTGAGCTTTTTTCGACCTTTCTTCTCAGAGTCGTCAGATAAAAAACGCCGATCTCATCTAGTTTTTTAAATATGATTGACATGTAAAAGGGCTTGTACAAACCTAGTTACACAAATAAAAGCATTTATCATTTTTATATATTTTTTTAAAATAATTTTTCGTCAGACTAAAAACGGGCCACCAATTAAAAAGTAAAGGTAGCAGGGAGAATCAGTCAGAACCGATTCAGATCATCAAGCAGACCGCAACTAAATAAGACATCACCGTGATGAAATCCCACTGTTAAACTCGTTTGATTGACAACGATTCAGTAATGGAGTCACTACTAAAGAACAGATGGTGATTGAAACATGACCATGGGGTGCAACTATCACGTCACTCAATCACGCTGTATAACCAAATCTTTGGCTCGATGTGTTTCGCAAACACATCTGACGTCTGAGAACTGACGTTGATCCCATTGGTCCATATTTGACACATATATATCAATTATGCTAGTGCTTTGTTATCCTAATTAAATATATGTTAGATTAACTATTAATCAACTCAGCTTATAGCATAATGTATAGATGGGAAGGCCTCTACGTAATATTATATTATCTGTGCCTCTACATTGTGCCGCGCATTATCCTTCATAGTGTGTGGTCTGATAGCACTTGACCGGTTTCGGTTACGTAGTTGGGATGAATTTATCCCACGAACAAACTTGAGATTGAGAGATTTAGCATGTTATTTTTAGACCATAGACTTCTTATAGGTTTTCCTGTAATCTATATGTATGGAACTGTTATCTGATTTTTTTTTTAATTTTATGCTCAGTAGTTTCAGAGATATTAGATTTCGTCTATTTAACTTTCAAACAATTTATTTTAAAATTTTATTAAATACGGAGCAAATTGATAGACAGACGGACACACGAGTAAGGGTAAGGGTAAGGGGATAAGGGTTCCGTTTTTACTTTTGAGGTACGGAACCCTAAAAAGAATATCTAATAAATTCGGATAGTTTAACAGTGTGAGATAAATATGCTGTGCAAGAAGAAAGAAGGCAAACTACTGTTCAACTTAAACGAAAAACAATGTTTTGTAATAAACAATGTTTTCATTCCGTAGAACTACTTAGTAAAATATTGCTAAGTACTAGAAACAAAGTAAAGGCTGTGTTATCTATTCTTTGTAAATAGTACTTACCTATTCTATAAACAAACATCGATTAAAAAAAACGAATATAAAAAAATATGTTTTTTTTTTAAATAGGTATTATATAATGATGATACAAATTCTTTACAAATGTAAAGAATTTGTTGATACCGAGGTACGATAGGTACCTACATTTTAATCTGTACTCGCTACTGATCTATCAAGCTATAGTTGACATTTGCGGTCTTATTACAAAACGAGGTTTTTCTTCTGTCATGGTTTAAACCATAGAGCCAGTTTTTGTAATAAGAACCTAGCTGTGATAGAAATACAGTTCTTTATACAAAACTGACAACTTAGTCCGGTACTAAGTTGTCAGTTTGTAAAACTGACATCTTAATGTGTCGGAATAAAGTTCGAAATTCAAAAAAGGGTCCATGGTTTAAACCTGGGTTTGAAGATGAACCTTGTTTTGTAATAAGACGGTTGAAGTTTGCAACTCGAAGCTCCGATGCTTTATTACATGATATCATGTGGTGCTATCAAACTCTTTTAAGGGTTCCGTAGTCAACAAGGAACCCTTATAGTTTCGCCATGTCCGTCCGTCTGTATGCCTGTCCGCTGTTTAGCTCAAAGACTTTTAGTACTAGAAAGCTGAAATTTGGCACAGATATACATATTAGTTACGTCGAAAAAGTGGTAAAACTTTTTAAACTTTCGCGATTTGCACACATTATAAACAAAACCAAGAACGGAACGGCGGGATATCGCGAGAAGACCCGTTCTTGGTTTTGTTTATAAAGTGGTAAAATAAAATCGCTGTAAAATGCCGTTTAAAAATATTTCAGGTGTGTGAACACCATTTTTCGATTCAAGTATCCGTTTGGGAAATATTAAGGTTTAAAGTGCAAATTTTTGTTAGAGTCAAGTGTCCAGCTCCCCTGCTAGCTAAACGGTTGTTTTTGGATATGTCAAAAAAATTACGGCAGTAGTACCTATATCTAAAGAAGTTACAAGGAAAACAATCACAGCTAAGTAGGCTTGACAAGTTAACGAGTAATAGTCGACCAACTTACATTTGCAGTTGGAATGTATGAGAAAACATGTTTTTCAACTACAATGTTAAGTTTGTTCTTGGGATAAATTTATCCCAACTACGTCACCTTCATTGTGCGTGACCCGACACGCACTTTGCCGGTTTTATATATTACTGGCGACCCGCCTCTACTTGGCACGATTTTTCAATATGACAAAACTTCGAGATTTCTTTAATATATGTAAGTTAAATATTAATGTATAACACATATAAACATTCCGGAAAAAATTCTCTAAATTATGGTGAAAACTGTATCAAAATCCATTGATTTTGTGCACGATAATATACCGTACCGTGTTTTTCTACTTCGCGTAGCGTTGACTATCACTGTCCTTAATGCAGATACAGAAGAATCTATAATCTATGTTTCGCTATGAGAGCGGAACTACAATCCACCAACCAACATCACCCAACGAACCACCAACAAACCCAATAAACCAACAACCAATCTACTACTGGACTTAAAAAAAATCTACAAACGCACTGAGTTATAAGAATATTCATGACATACTCAGCATAAGTGTGTACCTAATAATAAGTATACTCGAAACTGAAAGGTTCCTAAGTGCAACAAAAAAATAATAATCTAGTCATATTTTCGTGAGTGTTTATAACGCTTTTAACCCACCGATTCAGCGAGTCATACTGTGGTGCCTTCGTACCTAATTGTAAAATTAATAAATAAGTAATTAATAAATAAATAAGACGTATTGTATTAAGCTGCAAAAGTTTTGACTACTCTATATGTATATGCTGCAAAAATAATACTGAAATACATTTTTGTTCCTTACCTTTATCTATATTTATAAAATACTCTCTTCTACCACCCTAATAAGGGCGGGAATTTGGCGCTATAGCGGCCCGGTGACCTGTGAACAAACAATCACTCAATTAACACACACGTCTATTACTGGTCATTGTGACGTCACCGCCACCTAATCCCGAGATGGATGTTACAACTAATTATAATTCCATCATCCTTCGAACAATACTATTCGAACATATCTAGAGATCCATCTTTGTTCTACAAGCTGTGAATAGAATGGGATTTGGACGACTTAGACTTTGGATGGGTATTCTTATTAGGAGGAGCTCGTGGCTAAGTAATAACAGCCGCACGGGTCGACCCATCAGGTTAAGCTATGCTAGCCAGGGTCGGTCCGTGGATGGGTGACCATCTTTACATACCGAGACTCCTCCGTGCCTCGGAAAGCACGTTAAGCCGTTGGTCCCAGCTGTCATTCGTGGATCTTTGACAGTCGTTATGGGTCGTCAGAAGCCAGAAAGTCTAACAACCAGTCTTACCCAGGGGTATCGTATTATTACCCAGTTAATGGGCTGTGGAGGTCAGATAGGCAGTCGCTCCATGTAAAATACTGGTATTCAGCTGCATCTGGTTAGACTGGAAGCCGAGCCCAACATAGTTGGGAAAAGGCTTGGCAGATTGATTGGGTATTCTTATTAAATAAAGGCTTTTTTGCTTGTTTTTTAACCGACTTCAAAAAGGAGGAGGTTCTCAATTCGTCGGAACCTTTGTATGTTCCCCGATTACTCGAAGATGGCTAGACCGATTTGAATTTTTTTTGTTTTATTCGAGAGGGTATACATCACAGTTGGTTCCATATAAAATTGATTAACTTTGCTTTGGTAATTTTTGAGTTAGCTTCAATAATACGTATTTTTCCCCACTTTTATATGGATAATGTTCTAGTTTGCTTTGCAGGTAGTGGTATTAGAATTTGTGTGGGGTAGGTACCACAACTAAAAAGTGAAAAATAAAAACTTTTTTTACAAAAAAATACAACCGACTTCCAAAAACAACACTACAAAGCGAAAAATAACTTTAATTTCGGAAGTCGGTGGCAAAAAACGAAAATACATTTAACTAGACAGCGACTTCCGAAATTAAAGTTATTTTTCACTTTGTAGTGTTGTTTTTGGAAGTCGGTTGTATTTTTTTGTAAAAAAGTTTTAGATCAGTCAGTAACGATGTAACGTAAACATTTTTTTTTGTGTATATTGTAATAGCTATATCTTCAAAATAATACGGTATTTTACTCTATACGAGAAAAAATCTAAAAATATATTATTTAGATAACTTAGGCAAAAAACAGTCGGAAAATGTTAGTTTTAGTTCTAAAATAACAATAAAGTGTTCAGTTTTTTTTATCTGTTTTCTAACACCATGAAAGTAGCCGCCATGTTATTACGTCATACGGCTGTATAAATTAAAAAGTGTCAATGTCAACTGTCAACAGATCAGTGTATATAAAGTGTTTGTTTACTCAGCCAACTGACGTCATGACCACAGAGCAATATGGCGGCCACTTCGTCAAGCGTTTTCGCGCGAAATTTTGAAATGTAAAATTTTAATGCATTTTTGTGGCACCTAAAAAGTTTGTGTTTTTTTAGTGGCTTATTAGCACTATAGAACCTAATTGAGACAATTTTCAAAAATGGGAGTAATACCCTATTGTCTTTTTATACTTAATTTGTTCGTGCTTTGTTGTGCTACGAGTAGGTATCTCTTTTGTGTGCACCAAATAAACGATCTATCTATCTAATTACTTAAAGTAACCTAACGAATAATAGAAGATGCTTCTAATAGAATCTATCTATTAAAAAAAAAACTTTTTTTACAAAAAAATACAACCGACTTCCAAAAACAACACTACAAAGTGAAAAATAACTTTAATTTCGAAAGTCGGTGTCTAGTTAAATGTATTTTCGTTTTTTGCCACCGACTTCCGAAATTAAAGTTATTTTTCACTTTGTAGTGTTGTTTTTGGAAGTCGGTTGTATTTTTTTGTAAAAAAGTTTTTATTTTCACTTTTTAGATGTGTACCCACCTCACACAAATTCTAATACCACTACCTGCAAAACAAACTAGAACATCATCCATATAAAAGTGAGGAAAAATACGTATTATTGAAGCTAAGCGCAAAACTCGAGAATGCCTAGACCGATTCGGCAATTCTTATTTTTTTCAAATATTCATTAATATCTGAGGAAGGTTCTTATGAAGAGAAAAACTGGAAAAGTTGCCGGGAAAAATTGAAAATTCGGGAAAACTGAAAGTGCATTTTCTATGGGAATTTTGTATGAATTATTGAAATTGGGTCAGGACAACGTCTATTGGGTCAGCTAGTATCAGATATAAACAAGCAAGTCTGAAAATTGAATTAAAACAAAACATGGAAAATTTATCAAATCCGTTCGTAATCACTTATTTGCTAAAGCGTAACGGCACATAATGAGCTATCAAAACGCGCTCAGCTTAAAACAAATGAAGAGATTAGAGGATTATCGTTGTTTTGTTAAAATATCGGTAAGTATCTGCAACAGGACCGAAGGTTACCGTGTGACGTAACCGAAGTATTATTCGCTACGGTTTTGAATTTGAACATAATATCACGCTAGTATTTCCCGAAGGGTGAAGCAGAGGTGTACCTATTATATAGTACACCTACATTTCGCCAGTTATGTTTACGGTTTAGGTTTAAGAACAACTTTATTTCTCATAAGAATTGCATACATAATTCACTTACTTAGAAACAATGTCTAAAACTAAGATTGATAATTAATTAGAGCGCACAGATGTACGTATATAAAATAACAAAACAAAATGGCAAAGAAAAAAAAATGAAAAGAAAAAAAGAGAATGTGGGTAAACAGATAACATGCAAATCGATCGTAAGTTAACCAAGCACAACATGGATGTATGAATTTGATTTTTACTAGATGTGGCATTAAGTCCCATGTAATAGGGGGCGAGCCTATTGCCACTATCATCATCAGCCTAGCCTTTTCCTAACTAAATTTGGGTTGGCTTCCAGTCTAAGCGGATGCAGCTGAATTGCTGAAATCCTATTGCCATCAACCGGGCACAAATCCAGACTCCGGGCTGCTACTGAGAAATCCTAGTTGGAATACCCCAACAACAGTGCACGACCTGGGAATCCATCCCAAGACCTCATGCTGCGCTTGCGACCACTAGATCAACGCGAGGAAATTTTATTTTACTCAGTTTGTAAGCACCAAGTTCTTCCTTGATATTTATTATAATTTTGGAGAGATATTTCTCTTGTGTTGTTTATTTCGAGAAATCATACTCCGATTTATTGGTGTTGTTACCCAAGTGTATTTACGACAGTAACAGGTGGAAGATTCCCAAAAGATTTTATTTTTCTGTGTTTATGATTGTAACAAATAAATAAATAATATTAAAATTATTATTAATTATTATTAATTTATTATTAATTAATATTATATATATAATTAATATTAATATTATTATTTTATTTATTTATTTTATTTTTTTTTTATTTTTTTTTATTTTTTTATTTATTTAATATTAATATTATTATTTTATTATATTTATTTATTAATTATTATTTTATTTTTTTTTTATTTTTTTTATTATTATTATTTATTAATTATTATTATTAATTATTATTTATTATTATTATTTTTTATTATTATTATTTTATTGATTGTAATAAATAAATAAATAAATAAATATATTTTATTAGCTATTTGCACGATTTTCTTCAGGTTTGGGACGATTTTTAGTAGGTACTAGCTTTTGCCATCGGCTTCGCTCGCGTGGATATCGGAACCACGGGAACGTGCTACCGAGAATTCCTTCCTTATTCTTTGTCTACATTTTAAAGGGAACCTCCTTTTTATTTATATAGATAGATGTAGGTAAAAAATATTTGTATCGAAAAAATAGTTAAACCAAAATTAATAAGGACTAATTTCGTTCATTGAAATTAAGTATTTATTTTAATATGTTTTAATAATAATAATAATCATTTTATTATCAGGCAACTAGGCCCATAGATAAAATACATAAAATTATCTTAAAACAATAATAAACTAATACATATTAATAAATCTTATTAATATTAGGTATTTTATTGTTTTACTAAAGCTTTTTGTTTTCGGTCTGCTAAAAACTAAAAACTGATCGTTTATTCGGACAAAAGTTAGGATAAATTATGATGTTCATTGTGGCCTTTGAAGAGAACATTAATTCTGCTATCTTGATTGCAGTTTTGATAAGAAGAACTTCAAACAACTATGATTCCAAGTTCAAGATTACAGACATTAAATTACGTTTCAAAGAAAATAGCTTGGCATGTCTTGTGACCCAACATAATTATAACTTTAATATATTTCTTTGTGTAGAGATTATAATAGGTGTACTAAACAATAATAAGCTCTTATTAAATTTAAAGGAGACTATATAATGTTCTTCGCACATTTTTAACCGACTTCAAAAAGGAGGAGGTTCTCAATCGAAGATGGCTGGACCGATTTAGATTTTTTTTGTTTTGTTCGAGAGTGTATACATCACAGTTGGTCCCATATAAAATTGATTAACTTTGCTTCGGTGGTTTTTGAGTTAGCTTCAATAATACGTATTTTTTCCCCACTTTTATATGGATGATGTTCTAGTTTGTTTTGCAGGTAGTGGTATTTGAATTTGTGTGGGGTAGGTACACAACTAAAAAGTGAAAAATAAAAACTTTTTTACAAAAAAATACAACCGACTTCCAAAAACAACACTACAAAGTGAAAAATAACTTTAATTTCGGAAGTCGGTGGCAAAAAATGAAAATACATTTAACTAGACACCGACTTCCGAAATTAAAGTTATTTTTCACTTTGTAGTGTTGTTTTTGGAAGTCGGTTGTATTTTTTTGTATAAAAGTTTTACACTTCACACAATACTTAGATTACATGCAATACCTTTATCATTCTACAGACGACAACGATTAAACGAAGCAAAATTAGTGCTACATCTGCAACTCGACCCAAGATACTTAAAGATAGATTGTTTTCCGATTGGAGCCCTAAAGTTGGGAAGATAAACATCTCACAAACTTTAGGGACGTGATTCCAGTAACCGGATTTCCGTTTGCTTCGAAAAAAAGATAATTATGTAGGTACGAGTACGTACTAACACATCATAAACAGTGTAGCAGTGTAGCAAGCATCTTGAGACAAGTATTGTCACAAATTTTGTCAGAGATAAATTCCGTGACCCATGTCTTGTCATGTCTTGTTTCTGAATTGTGAAGTTGAGTAATGCTATTCGAAAATCGAGCCTTATAGCGTGCTAGGTCGGATTATGTTACTCACAAACATTTAACACTGATAACAAACTAGGTGTCCTAACATTGTGATACCTGCGTGGTTGGTTCTAACTTATTGGCTAGCTTGGCGGGCTCCTCGGCCGCGGACAGCATGCGGCGCGCGAGTCGGGCGAAGGTGCAGCGAAACTGACGGCTCATGCTGCAGTACAGCACGAAGTTCACTGACGACGTGAACAGTGCCAGCACGTCCATTAGATCACCTGTGGAAGAAATAAATGGCAGTTAATAAAAAGCTGAGAGACCGTAGAAGGAGTATTGGCAGAGCAACAGTCAAATGGGTGGATGTCGTTCAGAAGATCGCTGGTAAGCTGGTTGAGACTCGCACAGACCAGGGAACCATGGCACAAAATGGAGGAAGACTATCTCTGGCTGACAGTAAAGGTGATAATGAATAAATAAACTAAGGTATCTGTATGGTGAATAGGCCTTCAGTCGTTTTAGAAGTAGCAACAACGCGACGATTTTGGTGCAATAGCAGTAACTTTGGAGTTATAGTATAATAATATGTCATGTACTATTATGTCTACACAAAAAAAAATCATACTGTTAGTTTTAATGATACAAAACTTTAGAAAAGGCTCTAATAAAAATAAAAAAATTGGTAAAAATACCTACGTATAAAATCTGGTGAAAGCATTTTGGAATATTCAATACATTTTCACGGTAAGTTTTTGAAAGTGTCAATGTCTTCGAGTTAAATACATTGTGTACCCACGTATTATACCTAAAGTAGGTTATACCGCTCTGGGAACTCTTTCAGTGGATAGGTAAAGTACCAAGAATAACAAGATAACATGGATTACCTACATTGCGTAATCACAAGCGCTGCGAAGACTACTAAAAGATTAAAGATTTTAATACCGAGTTTAGATTACTTAGCGTGGATGCGTTGAGAGAAACAAACCCCTGTGTTTTTATTTCTGATTCAAATGCAAATACGAAACACTACGTCTATTTGCTAAATTCGTGAAAACTAGTTATATTTCAATTGATTTGCGTGAATTAAATTATGAAAGTTTGTAGGTAAATATTTCTCAGTAAAATAAAAATATACAAGGAAGCATGATCCTTTCCCGCTAGCTATAAAAAGAGCGCAAGAACTGCGATTTAACACATCTTTACTTTTCCATTTAGAAAGGAATACTGAAAATTCTTTAGGTTCTTCTTGAGGTCTTGAAAACCAATTTGAATCTTAGTTATTTTGAATTGGAATACCGTGTTTACGATTTCAAGGGTTTTCATTTGTTTTTCCAGATGGGATTTATTGAACGAACTATATTTACATTCCCAGTAGGTATAAAATACACCCAAGGTTGACAGAATACGTCTCAGAGCCAAGTAGCAGGTGTGTTTAGGTTGGGAACATCTTCGAATTATCATAACACGGGTGGCGATAGGTCGTGTCAACGTATTTCATATAATTTGTACCTATATTTTTTAATAAAAAAAATCGGTTTTCTTAGAAAATAAACTTATTTCCTCGGTTGTATGGATAGTCTGGCTCACTGGGCTCGATTTATAGGACGGAAAATGGTTCGAGGTTACATTAGAACTTCTCAGTGGTAGAGCAGGCCATGGTCCGTGCCTGCGGTTATATTTAGGTATTAAGACAATAGACAGGTAGCCGATAACGTCATCGCCAAAATATAAGACACAAAAATTAGGTAGGTAGACCTACATCCCAAAGATGCAATAGATTTGTGGGTATTATTGAAAAAGCTTCGGAAAATAGCATAGTTTTTTACTTTATTCACTTATAAATAATAATAACTGACGCTTCGGTTGTTTAATGAATATTAAAAAGAATTTTCCCGACGGGCAGATACCAATTTGGGTCACGTAGTGTAATGTCGATGGAGGCCGTGACATGGAGCCACTGGATGGGATCATATCATGTAGTTTAGATTACGGCACTACGCTTCGGTTGATTGTGTTTTATTTTTTTGGAAGCTCTTAAATGAGCTTCCACAAAACTGACACGGAGTTTATTTCCTTCGCAATCGCACAAAAGCCGCCTGAATTCTTATGATATCGTAATCAAGTTGGAAAACTCCTAATTGACCCAGATTCGAGACATTTCTTTTCCGAGGAAGAAAATGTCAATAACTACATTATGAACACAAAAATTAATTTATCGCGCTGGCGGGGCCAAGCAAACTTTATTGGCGTCAACTTCTCGGAATATTATTAATTTTTCAACGTAATTCTATAAACAGTCTCATATTTTGTAAGTTATAAATTTCACCCCGAAATTATTTTCGTGAACTATAATTTTGGGGTCAACTTTCAGACTGAATGTTTATAAACGCAAATTTTCTGATAGCAAAATCCCATTCAAAGGCCTAGCACGTAAATAAATGTCTGGAATTCTGGATGGTATTTTCTTATGCTGCATGGGCACTACGGTATTAATTAATAAAATATCCAGTAAGTACCAGCATGGGAGGAATAACTTTACTAGGAGTCACATAGAAAGATACAATTTCGAAGAAGAGAACGTGTCTTGAATAACAAATACATAACAGAACTCGATCTATTTGCCTAATAGGTACCTACGTATCTAAAAGTTATATGTTTCATGGGCAACAAACACACGACTTAGCCGACGTCCACACGGACGTAAAAATATCGCGTCGATTTTTTTTCGCGCACTGGATTTTCAACGCTCTGCTTAGCGCCGAGAGTTGAAAATCCAGTGCGCGATAAAATCCCGCCGCGATATTTTTACGTCCGTGCGTACGTCGGCTTACGAGGTATCCTTACACATACAAGGTTTTGTATCTTCACGATTTGTGTGATACTTTCTGTTCCCGACGATCCGATAAGAAAAACGATATTTGAGTATTCGGTAATAACATTTTCGAATATACAGGAAATTCAGGACATTATCAAGTAAAAAGTCTTCTTCGATATTTTCTCTCAACATTTTTCTACGTACGAAAGTAAATCCGCCGAAGTGACATTTTGTCCACCTTAGCTTTTTATATTTTTTTATTTTTCATAAAGTTTGAATAAAAGAGTGAGCGGTGGGTGTCCCTAAGACGGATATTTAGGTAGATCTCGTAATCCGCTTATTTCTTGAGTATACAACCATTTTATCGTTGTGAGAAAGTTCAAATCTTTTCACAACGAGAAAATGTTACGAGTTGCGGAGGTATTGCTCACCTTTTTAGATACTTACCGGCAGAATCCATTTGTTATTTCGATGTTTTAATTCTGTGTATTTTCATGTTGACCTTAAAATATCCCAAAATATTTCTCTCTGTAAACCGGTTCAAACAAAGGTAAATAATATGATCTTCTTTATAACGAGTCCTCATTAATTATGTGCACTAATGAAGGTGCACATTTTGACTCGCAAAGAGCGTACATCCGAATTACACGTTAAGTTGGGAAAATTAATGCTAAGCAAATTAATTACTAACTTAAATAGTCCGTTTATTAAAATTTTACTTACTGTCTTATTTTATTCTTTGCCAGTTTTGTTTGAAATGGCGTAAAGGGTCGATTTGCTTGACAATTAATATCTCTGACTGTACAAGTGCGACGCAGAACCGTTGCTCCGAGAGCACATTATTCAGTCATAAATGTCCAGTCTGTTACTGAAGGTAATTGCATCGTTAATTTAGCACGGAGTTGATCTGAACCCGAGAGGAGACGACTTATGACACGATCCCTTTCAGGACTGAAAGAGCACGTAAAGCACCCCACGACGGTATGTATAGTGTTATATATATAGTTACTTTCTTTGTTTTAAAATACCTACCTACACTGCTACAAGGATCTTTTGTCGCTCGAATGACGTTGACAGGGGGCGCTGTTGTTAAACATTGTGCAATCGGGAAGGTCGGGCAAAGCTAATTGTAGATGACGTGATCATAGCTAGGTCCCTAAGGCTTATAATATTCGTTCATTCACGAGTTTGATTTTATTTCACAATTTCATTATTTTCGGTTATTTCAATATTTTTAATCAAGTTTTTACATGGAAAGTGCCGAAATTTAAAACCTTAAATATTTCCTCGTATTCACTTTCTTCAAAATGTTTCGAACACAGATTAATTAGAAAAAAAAAAAATTACGAGTAGCTTTAATCTACAATCTTCTAATTTTAGGGGTCTCTCGGGAAATAATGGACTTCAATTTCAGAACACTTATTTAACTTAACAACGCGTCATTTTGGAAAAATAAAGTAAAACCACCTCACGCCTTATATTATTAGCCTATATTGGGAACTAGCTACGACAGCGCCATTTTGACAGTTGCCTTCCGCATTGTTTTGTGAAGTGTAAGAAGCGTCAATAGTCTACACAGGCAGTCTATTGAAAAACAAGATGGCGGCGGTAGTTCCAATTTTCGGCTCGCGCCAAAAGCTATCTATACTTACATAAAAACGTAAAAAGAAAGTGTAAATACAAAGAGGTCTTAATCCACTCTGCTAAATCTCTTTTCAGCAAACAAGATGGTTTATGCTAAGGATAACACAAAATTAATGGAAATTAATTCGCATAAATAATTTAGTTAGGTTAAATAAGAAGGTATTGCGCCGCCCCTGAGATTTTTTAATTAAGTAAGTCATTGAATTATAGAAATGTAAAATAAATACAGTCGCTCCATGTAAAATACTGGTATTCAGCTACATCCGGTTACACTGGAAGCCGACCCCAACATCGCTGGGAAAAGGAAGAGCGGATGATGATGATGAAAAATGAAAAAAGAATCTATGTCATCTATACCTGTATCTACAGGCTGTATCAGAAAGGTGTGGTCAAATTTAAGGGTGTTGTACAGACCATCAAACTGAACAACTGTCCCATACATTTGGAACGAGTAGGTGTAGAAGTTTTGTACGGGACAGCAGATCATTTTTAACCGACTTCAAAAAGGAGGAAGTTATTCAATTCGTCGGAACCTTTTTTAACCGACTTCTAAAAAAGGAGGAGGTTCTCAATTCGGATGTTTGTATTTTTTTTTTTTTATGTTTGTTCGCGCATAACTCCGTCGCTTGCCAACCGATTTGAAAAAATATTTTTTTTTTGGAAAGGGTATACTTCCCAAATGGTCCCATTTTTGTCAAAATCCAGTTCTGATGATGGGATCCTGGAGAAATCGAAGGAACTCTTTAAATATTATAGGCACACCTATAGCGATTTGGGTATTTTTTATAGTAGCTCGTGCATTTGCTCTCGGAAAGCACCACTTGGTGAAGTGGAACTGATGATGAAGACCACACATGGCTACCGGAACTACTCAATGATAAATATTTCACGGGTTGCGATTCAAGTACTTTAATATGGTTGCTAAGCAATTTCCGCTCGTCACACAATGCGTGTGGTGAGTGGTTGTTGAGGAGTTCTCCTGGTTCTTACCAGCAGAACTCCTCAACAATTAACGTCCCAGCATCGGGAAAAGCAATATTTTGTAACATGTGATGAGCAATTGACATTAGACTATTGTAACTTATAGAAATTATATACAGACCCACTAAAAAGTGAAAAATAAAAACTTTTTTACAAAAAAATACAACCGACTTCCAAAAACAACACTACAAAGTGAAAAATAACTTTAATTTCGGAAGTCGGTGGCAAAAACGAAAATACATTTAATCAGACACCGACTTCCCAAATTAAAGTTATTTTTCACTTTGTAGTGTTGTTTTTGGAAGTCGGTTGTATTTTTTTGTAAAAAAGTTTTTTATTTATTTTTTTTTATGTATGTTCCCCGATTACTCGAAGATGGCTGGACCGATTTGGATTTTTTTCTTTTATTCGAGAGGGTATACATCACAGTTGGTCCCATATAAAATTGATTAACTTTGCGGGCGTAGTTTTTGAGTTAGCTTCAATAACACGTATTTTTTTCCCACTTTTATATGGATGATGTTCTAGTTTGTTTTGCAGGTAGTGGTATTAGAATTTGTGTGGGGTAGGTACCACAACTAAAAAGTGAAAAATAAAAACTTTTTTACAAAAAAATACAACCGACTTCCAAAAACAACTGCAAAGTGAAAAACTTTTTTACAAAAAAAATACAACCGACTTCCAAAAACAACTACAAAGTGAAAAATAACTTTAATTTTGGAAGTCGGTGTCTAGTTAAATGTATTTTCGTTTTTTGCCACCGACTTCCGAAATTAAAGTTATTTTTCACTTTGTAGTTGTTTTTGGAAGTCGGTTGTATTTTTTTTGTAAAAAAGTTTTTATTTTTCACTTTTTAGTTGTGGAACCTACCCCACACAAATTCTAATACCACTACCTGCAAAACAAAGTACTCGTAGAACATCATCCATATAAAAGTTGGGAAAAAATACGTATTATTGAAGCTAACTCAAAAACTACCAAAGCAAAGTTAATAAATTTTATATGGGACCAACTGTGATGTACCCTCTCGAATAAAACAAAAACAATCCAAATCGGTCCAGCCATCTTCGAGTAATCGGGGAACATACATAAAAAAAAAAATAAAAAAAAAAAAAAAAAAGGTTCCGACGAATTGATAACCTCCTCCTTTTTGAAGTCGGTTAAAAATAACTTTAATTTCGGAAGTCGGTGGCAAAAAACGAAAATACAGTTAACTAGACACCGACTTCCATAGAGAAAGTTGTTCATTTTGAGGGTCTGTACCACACCCTTAAAGACCACTCCTTTCTGATACATCCTGTATGTACATAATTATAGTAAAATACTTAGGGTTGGTTGCACCATCTTACTTTAACTAAACAAACATCGAACTGAAGGTGCGATGTTTGTTATCGTTAAAGTTAGATGGTGCAACCCATGTTTGTTATAATTTCTGTTAGACATAAAATGGGTTGTTCCATTTGACAATTTGTTAGCTGACGTCATAACTTTAACTGTAACCTTAACCGCCCACGCTCCGCTGGTTAAAGTTATTGTTAAATATCTGTCACTTCTGTCAGACGCGTCGAATGTCATAATGTCCTTGCTCCGAACTTTATCTTTTACATTTGACATGACGGTGCAACATCAGGTAGTCATTCTATGGTCATTTTAACTTTGACGGACACTAAAACCTAGCCCTTGGTGCAACCCACCCTTAGTAAGAATAAGAATAAGAATAAGAATAATTTATTGTTTAAGAAATTACATTCAATGTGTTGTTTCCTGGAACTCACACTAGGATTCCCTGTGTCGTGAGATCCAGGCTGCTTCATTCCGTTAACATTTGTAGCTATGCATGAAATAGGTTTAAGTACGTTACAATAAATTTCTCAATTTAAAATAATTTACTCGTAATTAATATGAAAGGAAAATACAATAAAAACTAATTTACAAAAGAAAACTAATGATAAAACACAAAGAAAAACAGTAGATTTCCAAATATGTATGTATTATGTGTGTGTTGTGTGAGGGGGTGTGTTGGTGTGTATGTGTGATATATAAATAGTATGTTTGTGATATAAAAATAAAATAAAATAAAAAAGCCTTTTATTTCTTGCAGTTTGCCTTAGAATACATTTCCAATTAAATTTCTATCAAAAAAATATTATTATTATTATTACAAATTAGAGTTGTTCTCATTAAATTACTTCTATTACAATTATTACAAATAAATATTAACATCTAATTTAATTAAAATATATAATTACGGAATTCTTATATCTAATTTATTATTTTGCAAGAACCCCTCTCAGGTGAAGGCCTCCTCCAGAGATTGCCAATTGTCCCTGTCCCTTGCTACTGTCGTCCAGTCTCGTCCGGCTATGCGAGTGATGTCGTCTACCCAGCGTGCAAGTGGTCTGCCTATCCTCCTCTGTCCTGCTGGTCCCGGCCAAACTGTCGCATGTAGTGTCCACCTTTGGTCTGCTGTTCTGGCTACGTGGCCAGCCCATTTCCATTTTTGTTTCTGTGCGTAGGTCACAGCATCTATCACTTTAGTCTTCTCACGGATTGTACTATGTGGTATTCTCTGTACTTTTTTTATTTTCATGTAACATCTTTCCATACCTCTCTGGCAAGTTCTAATTTTGTTTTTTATTTTGTGTGTAAATTTCCAGGTTTGACTCGCGTATGTCAGACAAGGTAGAAGACATGAGTTCATTAGTCTTTGCTTAATTTTTGTAGGATATTTACCTTTGAGCACTTCCTTGTAACACCAAAATTTATTCCACGTTTTTTGAACTCTTCTTTCCACTTCTTGATCATTATTAGAAGCCTGAAATGATATTTGTTTCCCTAGGTATATATAGCTGTCCACATATTCCAGTTGGGTATCGCCTAATTTTACAGGTTTTTTCTCATTGTTCGTCATAATTTTGGTCTTGCTTTGGTTGACTTCTAGGCCGACTTTCTTACTAGCTCTATGTAGAGTACTAATCATGTGTTCCAGGTCTTTGTGTGTATCGGACAGGAGAACAATGTCGTCAGCAAATCTGAGATGTGAGAGGCGTTTGTTGTTGATGTGTATGCCAGAATTTGACCAGTCTAGTTTGCTTATAACTGACTCTAACACCGCTATAAAAAGTCTCGGTGACAGCGGATCGCCTTGCCTTGCTCCTCTTTTAATTTCTATTGGTGGTCCTGTGTTCTCCAGTCGTATACGGCTTTGACTTTTTTCATAGAGGTTCTTCAGTACATTGATGTAGGTTATGTTCACGTTTTGAGCCAATAGTGTTTGCCAGATAGATAAGTGTGATATAGTATCAAAAGCTTTTTGATAATCTATGAACGCTATGTAGAGTGGTCTTTGAAATTCTTGGTATTTTTCAACTATTTGTTCCAATGTGTGGATGTGGTCCTATTGTACTGAAACCTCTTCGAAAACCTGCTTGCTCTATGGGTTGACTAGCATCTAGTATTTGACCAATTCTTTTCTCAATGACGGAAGAGAATAACTTATATAAAGATGGTAATAAACTGATAGGACGATAGTTAGAAATGTCTTTTGGGTCTCCTTTTTTGTAGAGTAATATAATATTCGATTCAGACCACTGTTGGGGAGTAGATGCAGTTGAAATTATGTGGTTAAACAACTTCGTTAAAGGTGTCACAAGTAATGGGTGGCCAATTTTTATAGCTTCGTTAGTGATTTTGTCAGGGCCAGGGCTTTTTTCGTCTTTCATCTTCTTTATTTGTTTAATTACCTCTTTTTCTGTAATTTGTTCTATCTCTTCATGATTTCCTTTTTCAGTTATATTTCCATAGTTTAGTGAATGGTCCTGAGTAGAGCTACTATATAAATTTTTGTAATACGTCGTTGCAATGTCTACTATCTCGACTCTATTGTTACATATTTTCTGTTGGCTCTTCAGCCCTTCTATCCAAGACTTATGTGTGCGTAATTCTTTATAGGCCCTTTTTAAGCTGCCGGTGGCGTTCATGTGTCTCTCTATTGTGCGTGCTCTATAATTTTCGTAGTCTTTTTTGATATATTTACTTATTAGCTTGTACAGCGCTTTAAGCTCGTTTTTCATGCTTCTAGTTTTCGGTTTTGCATTTTGAAGTTCGTGCCTACGCCTTATTAATCGCTTAGTGTTTTCTGATATTATTGTAGTAGCTTTACTTTCAGTATTAGACGAAGACTGTGCTTTCCTTAGACTGATTTCAATTATGTTGATCAATTTATCATAACCCCTCACACGAGTGCGGTGTGAATCGGGTCCGTGAGTCATTTTACCTAATATTGTACGTGGTATGAGTTCTATACCAAGAAAATATTTTTTTATTATTAACGTTGTTCCATCACTATTAAGTAATAATAAAAAAATATTTTCTTGGTATAGAACTCATACCACGTACAATTTTAGGTAAAATGAGATTCACACCGCGCTCGTGTGAGGGGATAATATTCCTGTACTGTGTAGTTTAAGCGGTCTTCTAGGAGCATTAGTAAGTTTTCATGAAGACTCACTAAATAGATTGATATTTGCTCTTCAGATTTCAGTGAACATGTTGGATTTTTGTTATAGCCTGAACGGCTTCTTTTGGGCATTTGAATTTTTACTTTAGCTCTTACAGGTCTATGGTCTGATGGAAATTTTATGTTTAGGACTTCGATGTTTTCAAAACTCTTCGGAAAGTTTGATAAGAAAAAATCAATCTCTGTTTTAGTATTTCCATCGGGTGACTTCCAAGTCCATTTATCTCTCGATTTCTTTTTAAAATAGGTATTGTGATATAGAATAGTAAATAAATATATGTATCAGTTAGGTTAAGAAGTTTTCAGTCATATCATAGTCCAAAGTAAGAAGCCATTTTATAACCGCAATTTTGCATTTATTATGCGTAAGTTGCAGAATTTGGAGTCGGTTATTGAGTTTCGAGTAAATGTGCGGTCCCATAAAACTGTACGACCTTCTACCGATTGTTTTACGGCAGCGAACCTTTTCCCATTGAACCCTTCGACTTGACGGGATACAAGTGCACATGGAGGTTTTGTGAAATCTTAGAGTGACTGACAGGATGTAAAGCTGTCTGACTCTAAGAACTCCCACTTCGGTGTAGTGTGTTAGTGGGGGTACCGGAATGGTCTTCCATAGGCAACCTTAAGCAGAGCTCGTTGAGCTCTTTCAACCTTTATTAAAGAGGTTTTACCAGCCGCACCCCATGCTATTATACAATAGTTAAGGACCGATTGACAGAGAGAGAAGTATATCATCTTTAGAACTGAGTAGTAACGAAGTCAAAACTGTACATACGGTTACACATCAAGCTATTGATTTCCAGTTTACACTGACCTCTCATTGTAAGGAAATCCTATACAATGCGAAATTAGCTTACACGGGAAAGGTACACCTTGAACTGTAGCCATGCGTACATTGAATATTTTTGAAAAAACTTTTTTACAAAAAAATACAACCGACTTCCAAAAACAACACTACAAAGTGAAAAATAACTTTAATTTCGGAAGTCGGTGTCTGATTAAATGTATTTTCGTTTTTGCCACCGACTTCCGAAATTAAAGTTATTTTTCACTTTGTAGTGTTGTTTTTGGAAGTCGGTTGTATTTTTTTGTAAAAAAGTTTTTATTTTTCACTTTTTAGTGGGTCTGTTTATAATTTGTATAAGTTACAATAGTCTAATGTCAATTGCTCATCACATGTTACAAAATATTGCTTTTCCCGATGCTGGGACGTTAATTGTTGAGGAGTTCTGCTGGTAAGAACCAGGAGAACTCCTCAACAACCACTCACCACACGCATTGTGTGACGAGCGGAAATTGCTTAGCAACCATATTAAAGTAATCGAATCGCAACCCGTGAAATATTTATCATTGAGTAGTTCCGGTAGCCATCTGTGGTCTTCATCATCAGTTCCACTTCACCAAGTGGTGCTTTCCGAGAGCAAATGCACGAGCTACCATAAAAAATACCCAAATCGCTATAGATGTGCCTATAATATTTGAAGAGTTCCTTCGATTTCTCCAGGATCCCATCATCAGAACTGGATTTTGACAAAAATGGGACCATTTGGGAAGTATACCCTTTCCAACAAAAAAATATTTTTTCAAATCGGTTGTTAAGCGACGGAGTTATGCGCGAACAAACATAAAAAAAAAAAAAAAAAAAATACAAACATCCGAATTGAGAACCTCCTCCTTTTTTAGAAGTCGGTTAAAAAAGTAATTGTGATGCGGAAAATAAGTTTGTCTGGTTGTTTGTTTGGATATATGTTCCGGATTGGCGCAAAAACGGCTACACGGATTAAGATGAAATTTGATACAGATAGTATATTTATAACCTGTATTATCACATAGGGTACTTTTAAACTCGGTAGTACGTTCCCATGGGATATTTTCCGACATCCACGCTGGCGAAGCCGCGAGCAAAAGCTAGTCTTCAATAAAAGTATACAATATTGAATTCTTAACTTCTTGCTGAAACTTTGTCTTGTCAAATGAATTTAAATAAAATATCGCTTTGGCTCTTTTGATTGCTAAAAATAACAATTATCATCGCTTATGTAACAATACCGTCTATGTCGAACATTGGACATGTGACTTTTATACTTCATGGGATTGATTTTGTGTATCAAATGATGATAAAAAAATATCAAAATTATCCAATCACAGCGCGATTCGAAAAGTTCTGCCACCGCGCAAGTCGTTTGTTTCACAACCGCATAAGTCGTCAGTCCACCCTCGATTTTTCAGTGTAATTATTCATTGGCTGAGGCGGTAGGTATTTGTAAGACTTAGGGCCTGTTTCACGATGTCCGAAAAGCCACTACTTACCGAATAAATTCAAAAATGGAACAGAATTAAACAGAATGGAAATAAATTAAATATATAAGTTGTACAAATTATATGATACAATTAGTAGTTAAGTCCACCTACCTACACAAAACGAAAAGTATTTTATTATTGAAGTTGTAAACAAATATTTATAGTAGCCCTCCTCCTAATTTTTAATTTTTATGTTGTTATGCCCGACAGGGCCCACAATGCTCCAAAATTTTGTATGTAATTTTTTATGTACCTACCACCTAAGTTCACATTGTGGAATGCAATAAACGTATTGAGTATTGAGTATTGAGAATTTGTATGAATTTATTTATTTATTTATTTAACCTTTTCGCACATAAAACGTACAAAGGCGGACTTAATGCCTTAGGCATTCTGTACCAGTCAACCAAGGGTGGTGAAGAGATTAGATGGCAGGTGCTCAGTATGAGAGAAATACTTATATAAAGAACACCAAAAATATATCTATTAGTTATCTACCAAGTAAGTTGATAGGAACTTAATAACTTAATCGTAGGTG
Organism: Cosmia pyralina; assembly: GCA_946251885.1. Classification (NCBI taxonomy): domain Eukaryota; kingdom Metazoa; phylum Arthropoda; class Insecta; order Lepidoptera; family Noctuidae; genus Cosmia; species Cosmia pyralina. Next base: position 15,985,221 of record OX276352.1, on the reverse strand, counting down.
GTGAAACAGGCCCTTAGGCGGTATTGTAAGACTTAAGCGGTATTGTAAACTATTTTGTTTAGACAACCGTTCTCAGTTTTTGTTTCTCCTGAACACTTATCAAAACTTGCGCGGTATTGTTGCATAAGCGACTATATGGAAATTGGAGTGCGCTTTGTATCTACTTATAATTAGATAAGTGTGAACCGCGTCACTTTACAATTACCTGTACGTAACACTGGCATAAAACCATTGTTTCTTTCATTTATTCCATCTTATTCCAACTTCCAAGGCATGATTTCACTCAGTTTCTGGTATTATACTCTATAGTTACCCAAATCACGTTTTGGAATAAGGGGTTAAGTTAGGAATTGTTTCATTTGTAAAGTTTGAAGTGCCTTCGGATCGTGTAGATTTCTAGCAAAGTGTGTAATTGGTTTTTCCTCTAAAACTTCTCGACAGAGCAGCGGCTTATGTTTAACCCTCTGAGTGTGGATCCAAGCGAGACACAATGGATTTTTAGGGCTCCGTACCAAAATGGTAAAAAGGAACCCTTGAGGTGCGACTCAGTCTGTCTGTATGTCCGTCTGTCACAGCTGGATATCTCAAGGACTACATCATCTACCTAGCCTTTTTCCAACTATGTTGGGGTCGGCTTCCAGTCTAACCGGATGCAGTTGTATACCAGTATTTTACATGGAGTGACTGCAAACTATCAAAGATCCACGAACGACAGTCGGGGCTAACGGCTTAAGCTGAGCGTCCACTCTGGTCCGCGTTGGCCGCAACGCACGCACGGCACGACGGATTTCGGTTTGCTTTGTATGAATTCATATAACACTGCGTCCACTACCGGAACCGCCCACATTTTCATTTCTTCATACATACAAGCAAACCAAAATCCGTTGCGTGTCGTGCGTGCGTTGCGGCCAGCGTGGACCGGTGGGCGCTCAGCTTTAATGTGCTTTCCGGGACACGGAAGGTTCTTGGTAGATGGTCACCCTATTCACGGACCAACCGTGGCAAGCGTAGCGGGTGACCTGATTGATCGACCCGTGCGGCTGATTATTAATTTTCCAAGAGCCCAGAATCAGCTCAATCTGTTGTTGTACATATTAATTATGACAAAGCTGGTCAGACACCAAACACCCGGTCCCTTAACTTATTGCATAAATTAATATAATATTCGCATGTCCTTGCATAAATATCTATGAAACACTTACCTATTCTGTTTACGTTTAGTGACGTTGAAGACTATAGGGAATTTAATTTAAAAACTTGACTTTTGCCGGTTTCTGAGGATTTTAAACGAAGTTTATCCATTCGATAGTGATTGTGAATTGGTTCGATGTCGTGTTGCTGAACACTTCGATAATTATGGAAGAATTTAGCTTAAAAGTCGAGTAAATTCCTATCGAGGGCTTATCTGAGGATCTCAAAAACCGAGCTTAAGGAAGCAATTCGCTTAAATAGATATTTTTGTTCGAATCAATAGCTATTTATTTATTTATTTAAATAATATGGGAGACTTACAGCTAAAACAAACAGATCAAGGACAGTACATTAATCTGAACGCCAATTATAGGTCTCTACTTTTAAAAAACAGAAAAAAAAGGAATAAGCCTAAATTCTAAGGACATTCACACCCAGTTACTAAGTATACAGCATAAATGCTATGCTGCTCGCACTGCGTAAGAACCATCATACATTTTTAACATAAAAAAGTTACGGCTTAAGCACTCCCTGGCTGACGACACGCTAGTTAGGAACGGAACAAAGCTTATTTAAATTTTAAAAACGCGCGCGCGTTTTTTAAACGATTTTATTTTTTATTTTAAGCTTATTTTTTTTCTATTTATAATTTAAACTCCGTTTAACAATTTTTCAGAAATCGGGGCTATGAAGCATAATCAGGCTGTTCGTGTCCCACTGGAGAGGAAAGTAACATAACATTAAGTCTGTACCTATTTCCTGAAGGGTCAGGCACATTGTATGTTATGTTTAAGTCACGTGTAACAGGGGGGGGGCACGGGACTGCCTCGTCGGTACATTTTGGTCGCAAGCGCCCGGGAGTATTATTGGGTTTTTCCATCCGGAATTTCTTAGTAGCAGCCCGGATTCTGGATTTGTGTCCGGTTGATGGCAATAGGAAATTCAAATTCAAATTATTTATTTCAGACACGAGTCCATAGTGTTAGTATAACAAAATTACTTAAAGACTAGTGTTAGTAAGTATAATACAAAATTATAAAAAAGGTACCAATATATTATTATCCTCAACTGGTGTGGATCCTTACCCAGTGACGCAGCAGAGGGGAGTCCCACCGATCACGAAACACACTCAGGACACTATTAGTGGCGGTGCGCAGCCGGCCGGACATGGATGCTGTCCTTTTTCTTATTATGGCGTAAAAATCATCTGTGTGCGCCTCCGCAAACATACCGGACGCACTACAACGCCACGACAGCCCCAACAGTAGCCTGAACGCGTTATTGTATTGGACACGCAGATCGCTGTCTGTCCTCTGCGTAAAACTGGTCCAAAGACTGCACGTGTAAAAAGACTGGCAGAAAGCTTTAAAAAGTGTTACCTTAACTTGATGAGTACAACGTGCAAATCTTCGAACCAGCATGTTACATCGAACGGCCAGCGACCTGCGCTCCCTCTCTATATCTATATTGTCCCTAAGATCCTCAGTGACCCAGTGACCCAAGTACTTAAACTTAGTCACCCATGTTAAAGGAGCGCCACAGAGCGAGACACTGGGGACATCTGAATAGTTTATGTCACGCGCTTTAAACATCATAAGTTCGCTCTTCGTGACATTGTACCTAAGCCCATGGGTCACTGCGTAGGACTCACAAATCGCCACAAGCGTCCTCAAAGCGCCAATCGATGGGCAGCGGCGGCATAACTAATATTATTCATACAAACGCCGTCAATATGACATCCAACTCTGGTGCTGCTGAGTTCACTAATCAGCCGGTTTATGTATAAGTTGAAGAGGCGGGGTGAACTTAACCCCCCCTGTAAATGAAAGTAGGTTCTTAAACAAGGGAGGAACGGTTATAATTATATCCCACGTTTGATCTTTCTGATTTCATGTCTAGCGATTACAAAGAAGTTTTTTACGTTTTCCTATACTGCAATTGGGACTCTTATTTTCTTTTCTTTTGCTACATTTTACTTATTCCAGGCGCTATTACATTTTAACCGTGATTTTTTCATAAATTGAAATTGCACACTATAAACAAAAAAATAATTATTATATGACTCAAAATAAACGTAATCACAACTGCTAAATTGCTACATAATGCGATGCGTCGGCGTCTAAAGCTATAGACCGCGTGTCCCGAGATTTACATTGATTTTTAGCACTGCATACAATAACTAATTAAACATATTATTTTACTTTTAAATAGACTATTTTTTTTTATCAAGCAAGGTAACATAGTAACCTTATTTATTAAATACATTTTGTATGAATTTGGATTATACATTCGTAGATAAAAAATATAATTTCGGACGAAAAATTGTCAGTAACTCTCTGGTTTACGGAATTATTTTTGGTGTATTACTGTATGAAACATAAAAAACTGAATTGAGCACTCCAAAGTTGAAGATACAGTTGTTCCAAGGACATTTTTTTAAATGATTAAATTATTATATCTTCGATGTAACAAAGCATCAAAACATGTACAAAAGTAAAATTTTATGAAATATCCTTTACAGAGACAAGGTTTTTACTGATTTTTGTAAACAAATTGAAATATTTATTTAAAACACTCCCAAGAGAAATAATCAAGATTTCTTGGGCATATGTTTTTTTTTATTTTTGTGGCTCTAACAAAACCACAATCACATATCAAAACTCGAGTCAAACGCTCAAATACAAGAGAAATTGTGATAGCGCTCTTAAGGTCATATTTTGATCAAGATACAACCACTGACCTGCAAATTACAAAAAACCAAAACTCAAGAAATTTCGCGGGCTACCTTAGCGCATCCCCTTAAGTCACGTGTTTAATCTGATAAATGTATGCCGGCATACATAGGTCTGTAAAAGGAACTTTTTAATACAGTTGCTCAAAAAGTGGCGTATTGCAGGGACGTATAGCGTTCGGGATGTGGGTTTATTACATACTCGTGCTTTTTTTTTACCTTTCCCGAACTCGTGCGTTCTCTTTCCCAACTGTCAAAATAATGTCTGTTAAAAAGAAAAACCAACCATGAAGTTTTTACTAAAAAAAATTTATAGAAGTTTTTATGATTCATGCAAATACGTATATTTCTAAAAAGAAGCTACTAATTTGTTTCTATATCAGATTTAATGATTTGATTATATGAGTTAGGTTAGGTATCATTTCATTTCATCTCATTAAATTTCATTTTAATTTCATATCAATAAAAAAATGCTACTGAAGACTTGGCTGTATGGGCATAGTTCCCTTTGCCTACCAGAATAGGTGAAGAAAAAAAAAATCTCTTCTTATATTCTACGGTTGGCGCCATTTTCTAGAAATTTTCTTTTCGAGTTTAATTGTTTGTTGCACAAAATGAGTAATTTCGACCTTAATTTTTTTGAATTAACACCACCGGAACACAGTATAATTGCACAAAATGCTTCGGAGAACATTTTACCGGAAAAGTCAAAAAGTCGCTACATATCTACATTTATGATGAATTCATTGCGTGGAGAGAAAAGAAAAAAGCAAATAGTTTTTCAGAAAATGTTATGTTGGCATACTTCTCCGAACTCTCAGAAAAATTAAAACCTCCTACGTTATGGTTGAGGTTTTCGATGATAAAAAAGTATGCTGAAAATAAGGAACAACGTGGATATAAGTGAATACCCAAAATTAAATGCTTTCTTAAAACGACAATCAGACGGTTTTACAAGTAAAAAGTCAAAAATATTAACATCGAATGAAGTGGAAAGGTTTTTGAACGAAGCTCCCGATGATCGTTATTTAGCCACAAAGGTAATTTATTAATAAGTACTTATATTTTTCTTTAGTATTCAGTTTACGAAATCGCAAAATACAGTCAATACATTATTTAAAACAAATATTAATCAAATCCCTTTTTTGTAGGTTGCTGTGATTTTTGGCGTTGTTGGAGCTTGCCGCAGAGAGGAGTTAGCCAATATTACTTTAAAAGATATTACAGCCCATGGAAAAATGTTACTAATCAAGATTCCGAACACAAAAAATAAGATACCGAGAAGCTTTGTTGTTGATGGAGATTTTCTTAGAATAGTGCAAAAATATATGAATATAATAGTCCCAAAAAGGAAAAACCGACCGTTGTTTTCAAAATTACCAAAAAGGGAAGTGTACAGCTCAAACAACCGGGATAAACAAATTTGGTAATATGCCAAAAGAAATAGCTACGTTTCTCGGTCTGCCGGATGCTGAGTATTATACTGATTACAGGTTCAGGAGGACCTCTGCTACATTATTGGCAGATTCAGGAGCCAATTTGACGTCCTTAAAGCGACTAGGAGGTTGGAAATCAGACAAAGTTGCAGAAAGCTATATTGGTGATTCATTAAACAACAAACTAGAAAGTGGGGAAAAAATCACGCAATCCATTAATTTAAGGAAGAGAACGTTCGTCCATCTACCTTCGTTGACAATGATAATTCATCAGATCCAATTCCATCAACTAGCAAACGCCATTGTATGACAAATATACATGAACAATCATACGAAATTATTAATAGTTTGTCTCAAACAGTAAATATGCAACCTAAAACTTCCCCAGTTAGTATAAAAAACTGTACCAATGTCAATGTATATGTGAATTATAACTTTTATAAGAATTAAATGATTAGTTAGTTGAGTTTATTGTGTTTTTATTATTTTATTAAATTGCTTAATTTTTTCGCAACTGTATTAAAAATAGTCGTTCAGTACACGTACGGAACCGTCATTGCAACTTGTTCCGACTGTCAACCCTCGCCTTCGGCTGCGCCTCGGCTCGGGTCGACATTTGTCGGAACTCTTTGCAATGACAGCCTTTCCGAACTTGTAATGAAATATACTATTTTGTATACCAGTATTTTACCTTTAGGTAATCTTTTGGGTATGTAACATCTTGTTACATGCCGAAAAGATATAAATTTTTACAACAGAATCTAGAAGAGGATAACTCTTAAATCTCTCGGAAAATTAACTACTAACATCTGGCTTATTTTTAACCGGCTTCAAAAAGGAGCAGGTTCTCAATTCGTCGGAACCTTTTTTTTTTTTTTTAATACATAGTTCCCCGATTACTCGAAGATGGCTGGACCGATTTGGATTTTTTTGTTTTATTCGAGAGGGTATGCATCAAAGTTGGTCCCATATAAAATTGATTAACTTTGCTGGGGTAGTTTTTGAGTTAGCTTCAATAATACGTATTTTTTCCCCACTTTTATATGGATGATGTTCTAGTTTGTTTTGCAGGTAATGGTATTAGATTTTGTGTGGGGTAGGTACCACAACTAAAAAGTGAAATATAAAAACTTTTTTACAAATAAAAATACAACCGACTTCCAAAAAGAACACTACAAAGTGAAAAATAACTTTAATTTCGGAAGTCGGTGGCAAAAAACGAAAATACATTTATCCAGAGTTCGACTTCCGAAATTAAAGTTATTTTTCACTTTGTAGTGTTCTTTTTGGAAGTCGGTTGTATTTTTTTGTAAAAAAGTTTTTTTAAATCAAATATTAAGAGCGGAGACATCTATTTCCTGCTAACAAATGGTAAAAGTTAGGTAGGCAAGTATTTACTTACATATTATTATATCTTTTATAACAAACAGAAAACAAAGGACAAGAAAAAAATATTACCTAGTACTCGATAAAGAATACATTTTATAGCCTGTATACTTTTTATTTAGGGTTGGAAACATAAACAAGTAACATTGATGAACAGTCGTAACTGTTCAAACAAAACTATGAACAAACGCGTACATAGACAATAAAGATTTAATGTACTATCCGCCCGTACTTCGCACGAGATTTACGACTTAACAGAACATCAAGATTTCTTTTTGTTATGTAATTTTAATATGAATGTATTATACATAGGTATCTGTAAACCTCTTGGAATAAATTCTCTAAAGGGTTCATAAAACGATCAACAGCAATTGTCAATTTTTACGTGATTAATACACACTGATGCACAAATTGATCGTCTACCAAGTGCAAGAACTTGAACCTAATGCTTAAGCAATAAAGATGAAAATCTATTAAAGAAATTTGACAGATTGTAGTAGCTTGATGTGCTGGCGTCTGTACAAAAAAATATCTCCAGCCAGCCAGCCATAGCCAGGTCTGCCCGGCTTGGGCGGAGCACCGCCGTGTTCTCACGGAGGCGATCGGCGGCGGCGATCTCTCGCGTTCAAACCTGGTCCAGGCCATGGTGCGGAGCGAGAGTGCATGGGAAGCCGTCACCTCCTTCTGCGAAGCAGTAATGCTCGCGAAGGAGGAAGCGGAACGCGTGAGGGAGAGGCAACAGCCGCGCCCTCGCGCCCCTAGCCGCCGCAAAAGACGCCCTGGGCGGCGGGAATCGATTGCCGATTCCCGGCCACCGTAGGCGCGGGCTTGCGGACGATGAGTAATGGGCAGCTCGCCGTCCGGTAAGGACCAGGCCCGGGTCGACGGCGCGTTGTGTTCCACGCGCGCCTCAAAGAGATGTCAGCAGTGACGGGGTCAATTGGGCCGATGCCGCCGGGGTCGCGGGTAGTTCGAAAGAGATACCGTGGCCCTGGCACGGGCAGCTGAAGGAGCATGGGTGGGTTTTAGTCAGGAAAAGTCTGACACGCCCTCCCGCTCTGCCCAGAGCGGGAGAAGTCATTTGATGATTTCCCATCCACAAAAAAAAAAAAAAAAAAGCCAGCCATAGCCATAGCCATAAATCTCTAGCCAGTTTTCTAACGACGAAACAATGTTCAGCTCTTTTTGTATCGTCTATCTACACAAATCATATTAAGTACTAGCGTCTGCCCGCGACTTTGTCCGCGTGTTTCTTGTTCCCCCGACCCATCCATAACGTATCATCGCATCACCTGCCCGCGCTATTCTTCGTTTTTTGCTTAGCGCTTTTTCTGACTTTTTTTCTTCTTTTTGCTCAGCTCCTAAGGGTCCTAGCGTGATGTTAAATAGCCTATAGCCTTCCTCAAGAATTGGGCTATTAAATACAAAATATATTTTTTAATCCGACTGGTAGTTCCAGAGATTAACGCGTTCAAACATACAAACAAACTCTTCAGCTTAGATAAGCTTTCTTACTTAGGTATTCTAAAAACTTCGAAATATCTCCAATGACAGCGAGCATAAAAGTATTTTATTTATCTTTAACTATCACATATTTTACAGCCTGTCTGTAGATTTTCCTGATAATAAAAAACAAATACGTTTTGGTTGCCTAGTGTTATTACTTACGTGTTTTTCAGCAATTGTTATGAAAACAGAACTGATCGAATCTGGCGCGCCTCAATAATACAAGACTTAAGTACCTAAGTAGGTAGACAGGGTAAGTACTACAGATGTAGATGCCCGAAATTATTAATCAATTTAATTTATGACTTGTGTAAAAGGCACCTACATAATTATTTGGATAAATTTCTGGGTAAAGCTTGCTAATAACCGATCCCTGAATTGAGTTTGCCATCTTTAATGTTCGGGAGGGCGGGTCACAGATTAAAAATGAGAAACACGACAGTTTTCGCATGTCAAAACCCTATTTGTTCACTTGACATTGGGGTGGCTGAGTTGGGTTGGGACATGCGGATACAGAAACGGGCTGACCTCGGCCTGCAGCATGCGCGTAAACTTACCGAACATGCTGTAACAGCTCTTGAAGAAGTCTGGCGCCAGCGCGCTGGCTAGCCCCAGCAGCCCCTGCGGCACCTCCGTGGACAGGAACAGGCCGAGCACGGCCAGTAGCATGCGCGTCGTGCGGTCCGTGCGACTGGACCGCCGCGCGCACGCTTCTTCCGTTGCTAGGCACTGCTTTTCTGGCTGGAAACAGTAGTAGCGTCAATATTTTTTGGACTATTGTCTACTATCCTACTGTATGATCCTGTTTTGAATACTAAATATCATACGACTGAATTGTCATGGTTGAGGAAATGTGAGGAAATATTAGACAAACAATTTAATAATGACTAGATAATTTCAGGTTAAATAGTATACACATCATTTACATTTAACTGTAAACATAACCTAAAAATTTCAGGTACAAAATTCCTAATAAACACTAATAATTTGCAAGTGTTGTATTGATCCGTTCCCACAGGCAAACCGTGAAAACGGTTTTGCGAGGCATAGTTCCTAAATTAAGATTTTTTGTAAAATTTAATAATAATACTAGTACGCGTCTACTTTTTAAGGAAATTTCTCGCCGACTGGTCGAGACTTCACGTGACCAGAGGGCTGGCTCATTCTTTGGCCAAAGAATTAGCATTGCCATTCAACGTGGCAATGCTGCCAGTCTTCTGAGCACGTTTCCGGATGACATCGATGCGGACGAGAACTTCGACGCCTAAGTGTCCTTTTGTTTTGTATTTACTTGTATACTTAGTTAGTTAGTTAGTAATTTACTTTAGTACCTAGTGTATAGTGTTAACTTTTATAATGTTTAAATAAAAATTAATAGATCTTATAATATAAATAATATGTTAATATCTACTAATAATATAATAATAAATCAATTTAAAAAAAAAAAAAAAATATAACCGTTCATTATTTGTTAGAAAAATAAAAGTTGTGATAAAGATTGCAAAAAGCAATAATTTTTAGACCAGTAACTAAAGTTATAATGGCGTGGACAGAACAACCGTTAGTGACTTTTGTGGACAGAACAACCATTAGTGACTTTTGTGGACAGAACAACCGTTAGTGACTTTTGTGGACAGAACAACCGTTAGTAACTTTTGTGGACAGAACCACCGTTAGTGACTTTTGTGGACAGAACAACCGTTAGTGACTTTTGTGGAGAAAACAACCGTTAGTGACTTTTATGGACAGAACAACCGTTAGTGACTTTTGTGGACAGAACATTAATTCAGATTTGTTACAGTTGTAATAGCAATCATGTCATTTGGTTTAAATAGGTTATTATTTTTATTATTTTATTTATCTTATATGTACTCGTATATTCTTTTATATTTTGTGAGTATGAGAACGATATAGGCTTAATAGACTATAGATTTCTAGACCATTTTCTATTTTCTTTAGTACCTGGTGGCAGGCCTACACTGTCCTCCCATACCTATTAACACTGTAATTTGAAAACATTATAAAAGCCAATTATTTTTAAAAGGGTAACCACGTGGAGTTGTCGGCTCTTTTCAATATAAAACGACCATTTGGAACCGTGTACCTAGCTTTTGACGTTTTATAGGTGCCTATGAAGGTTTATCTATCTATATGTATAAATTAAAAAAAGCGGCCAGGTGCGTGTCGGGCCACGCGCAGTAATAGGGTTTCGTAGTTGCACAATAATGCGGACTAAGAAGAGGGCTTTTTGTTGTTTCATGAATATTTGACTATTACTCGTAAACTTGAAAAGCTTATTTAGCTGTGATAGTTTTTTTTTTAACTTCGTTATATATACTATAATACCGTGAATTTTTTCACCCATCCAAAACTAACCGTTTAGCTGGCAGGAGGGGGGGGGGGCACACTTGACTCTAACAAAAATTAGCACTTTAAAGCTTAATATTTCAGAAACGGATCCCTAAATCGAAAAATTGTTTTCACAAACCCGCAATATTTTTGAAAGACCCATCCAACAACATCCCACACCATGGGGTAGACGAGAAAAAAAAACATCCCCACTTTACGTGTTCAAAAAAAAAAGTTTCATGATTTTATTTTACCACTTTGTCGGCGTAATGAATATGTATATCCATGCCAAATTATAGCTTTCTAGTACTAAAAGTCTCTGAGCTAAGGTGTGGACTACGGAACCCTAAAAATTAATGGCTAAATGTGTCGCTAAGCGCAAAACTCGAGAACGACTGGAACAATTCGGCTATTTTTTTTTTTAATATTTTTTGTAGTCCGAGGAAGGTTCATGAGAATAAAAACATTTGAAAAATTGCCGGGATATTGGAAAATTCGGGAAAACTGAAAGTGCATTTTCTATGGGATTTTTGTATGAATTATTGGGACAGGAAAACCTCTATCTGGTCAGCTAGTGTGAAATAAAATATATTGATTTTGTTTTTGACGTCTTAAATTGTTATTTAATCAGAACTGTTTGTTAACTTTTTTACTTTTCATAATCACGAGGCCTAAAACGATTCTTACCATTTAATTTGGAAACTTGGATAGGTACTTGGAAACACAAAGAACACCTTGATCTTTACTAACAATAACGATCAAGGAAAAAGCAAATGTTTGTCTCAAATTCAAAAGCAAAACAGAAACTAAAGCGATGGAAAGTTTTGTAAAGATCGCCTCGACTCGCCCGATTGTAGGTTAGCGAAGATGAAAATTAGACGCTCTCGACCTCTTTGCTTAAGGCGAGTATAGCAGCTAACAGCGCCACCATTGAGCAAAAATTAATAAGTCTAGAGATATAGAACATTTTGAAATTTCCTATGCTCACATTTTTCCTGCGTTCGTAGTTGTTGGTTTTTTTTGATACAAAAATTTTTTCCTCGGCTGACTAAAAATTTTATAAGCTATACTCGCCTTAAATCAATGGTTGATTGCATCGATCGCTAGGTATTGTTCAGCAAGCAATATTTTGAAGTGATGGCCACCGATAATGGTCCGACCATTGTAGTCGAGAAGTGAGGCATCAAACTCAAAGCGCGGAGATCTACTGTACCCGCATGCGTTTATAAAGCTTTGCAGCAATTGAAAGAAGTTGATTATTAAAAGCGATCTTTTGTTTGTTTACGTTGCTGTTTGCACTCCAGCATGCAACCGCCTGCGGGAACTGGAGTGGAGGGAAAAAAAAAGAAATTGAAAAAAAAAATAGCACAAATAAATAATTAAGTTGGTAAATCTATGCTGTAAGTAACGTTTAATGTTACAGCATTTAATGACTACGAAATGGCCGGAAAGCTGGAAGCTAATGACGTATTAATGTATTCCTTTAACGCAAGTAAAATTAAAGCAAAGTTATTTCGATAAATCAAGATCTACCGATGATTTAAATAGCTTTGATGGCGAATATTCTGTTTAACTATTTTAACTATTCTGTTGATAATGCTCCACCAACTCGTGAAATTATTATCTTTCGGCTTCGCTTATCAATACATAATTAGTAGGTAAGGTAAATACCTTACCTACTAATTATGTATTGATACTCTTCTTCTCTTTCTTACTTAAATAAGTAAGAAGATATATTTAGTTTATGTCCTTTGGGAGAGCTCCGAATGATCGGCTTCAGGATGATTAGACACATGCGGTGTGCCCACTAATGAGAATCGGGTAGCTTCATGCGGAAATATGCGACGGCATTAAACCGGAAAGTTAGTGGGATTATAGGCTATTCCAACCGACCACCGAACGGAAACCGTTGAGTTCCAATGGACATTTTCTGGGTAATGTTCCGATTAATCATGCAGTATGTACCTACAGCCGCAGACGGTATTGATTGATCAGTTGAAATGCGTATAATTTCTGATAGATTACGTATTTTGCTTTTATTATGTCGTTATTATGCAAAACGAAATGTTACAACCCTATTCAATTTTCTTTTATTTCAGAAAATGTCCATACAGTGTCAGTAAATACATAAAAAAATAACTTGAAAATAAATGTTAGTACTGGTATACATTAGGAACTATTTAACTATCTAATTTAACATGGATGCGTATCCATTGCCTTCATAGAGGACTTTCTATTTTACCAGCAATTACCCTCAGGTAGCTGTTGGAACTGTCCCTCACCCTGCGCATCAGCGATGCCGCTCGCTTACGGATTACAGCATGAAAGCCATCCACATGTGCGTCAGCAAACATCGCTGAGGCGCTGCAATATCTAGGCAGAGTCCTATCAGCAACCTGAAAGCGTTGTTGTATTGGACCCGCAGGGCGCTGGCGACCCGCTGTGTGTAACTGACCCACAGGCTACAGGTATACTAAGATTGGCAGTAGGCCCTGAATAACGTCTTTTTAACCTCCTTACTACACCTAAAAATCCTGCGGGCCAGCATGTTAAACCGAACGGCGGTTCGGTTTAACATGCTGGCCCGCAGGATTTTTGGCAGCCGCCGCCGAAACCGCCGCTATAAAAAAGATTTGAAAAGATTCTTTAGATGAGAAAAGTTTCACATTATACCTAATAATGATTTTAAATAACGACTAACAAAAGGTATTTACAAGGCAGATGTGAATAAAAACGTCGGGAGGGGACGTCCTAGGAAAACATAAGTGATCCTATTGGATCACTATTATTATTTGATGATGATTACTTGGATCCAATAGGATCACTTATGTTTTCCTAGGACGTCAAGTGCGTACTACTCGCAACCGGCGTGCATGTATGGCCAGAACTTATGGATCAGAACGTAAACGAGGCCAAAAGAGTATGTAAGGATCGTAGCAGGTGGCGTTCTGTAGTTTCTGTCTACATGAGTTTATGTTTGTGTGTTTAATTTAAACAACGAAAGTATGATATGGGTGAAATTGTTATTAATGAATGAGACTCAACAAGTGACGACAGGTGCCCACGAGCCAGCACATTATAATAGCTGGCTAGTTGACAGTAAGACAAATTATTATTATTTTATGAATTTGATTAAGTAGAATGGTTGTGAGCTAAAAGTATCAAAATTCAACTTAGTTTTGTAAATGATTTTAGATTAATTAATATTTTTGAGAAATAATTACGTAAAAATATAGTCATTGGTCACGTGAAATTGAATGCCAATTAGAATGCGACACGTCTCACTATCAGTCATGTCACTTTGACAAAATAAAATTGTTGCAGGGTTTCCCACCTCACGATATTTTCCCCTAAATTTAGGGGTTTTTTTAGAAAAAGTAAATAACATTGTTTGCATGTTTATTTAGGGTATAGTCAGTAAAAATACCTACGATTGAAATGTAGGATTTTAAGAAATATCAAAATAAAAACGTCTGATGCGTTTTGAAAAACGAGCTAATTGAGTGTCAGTTCCGTTTGCGTTTTAGATATTTAGATCACTTTTTTATTTTGAAATCACAATTAATCGATTTGATTTGACAGTAATAATCGATGATATCGTTTTTTTTTAGATTCGTTAATTAGTAAAAAAAAACTTACAAATGAATAAACGATTGTTAGAATCGATATCGAACAACATAGGGGAAATCCAAAAGTAGCGGCTGGAAACACTGATTATTTGTTTTTACTTGTTTGACAGCGGACAATCTGTCACAGATGTCACAGAATTGACGATTAAGGGCGGAGTTCACCAACTTTTAAAACGGCTGTTTAGTTAATCAGTTCTTTCCTTATGGACACAAATCAACTGTTTAAATATTTATCCCGGTGGTGGTTTGAATATTGGTGAAACACAGGATTACAAAGATGATGACATCACTCGAGCCGCCATTACTGTGTGCCCCGTTTTGACTATGAAAACTAAGTTGAGTCTTATCAATGAAAACTAAGAATTGTTAATGTTAATATTTTGATGAAATAATCATGTTTTAAGGAAAATAGACCACAAGGAACATTTTTAATTGGTTTCCTAAAAACTGTCAACTAAGTACTCTATTACGTCCGGCACATTATAGTTGCTCACCTTTGCTACAATATTGCTAATTATTAGCTAATCTCTCTTCATGAGCTTAGTATGATCATTAAACTCATGCATAACAGAATACAAAACAAGTTGTTGTATTTGCAGACGCCTAGCGTCTTGCTGCGGCGCGTAACGGAGGCGTAGATGTGCGTAAATATACCTTTTTTACAGTCCGTTCAGCCGATTTTGGCTTCTATTCCGTAGGCTTAAGGATGGCCTTAAAAGCAAAAAGTGGTTACAATTACCAACTATTTACTGCAGTTGCCATTTGTCATTCCACCAACGCAATAGAAGTCAAAATCGGTTGAACGGACTGTAAAAAAACCAGCCAAGTGCGTGTCAGACCACGCACAATGAAGTGTTCCGTAGTTGAGACGAATTTATCCCAAAACAAACTTAACATTGTGGTTGAAAAACATGTTCTCTCATAAATTCCAACTATAAATGTAAGTTTGTACTCACAATATTGAGAGATTTACCATGTTATTTTAAGACCACAGACTTCTTATAGGTTTTCCTGTAATCTACAGGTAAAGATCTATTTTCAGTATTTTTTTGTTTAATTTTAGGCTCAGTAGTTTCGGAGATAAGGGGGGAATGGCCAATTTTCGCCTATTTTCTTAAATAACTTTAAAACAATTTATTTTAGACTTATAAAGAAATATATTTGAGACCCTCATAGTAAGCCCTTTCATTTAATATGTCACACGGTATAGTTTGCAAAACTTTTTTTTTTATTTGCTTATTTGCCCCCCAAAAGTGACTCCTTCAAAATTCATTTATTTATTTTACCCGTTCGTATTTGGGTCACAGAAATTCATATTTGTACCAAATTTCAACTTAATTGGTCAATTAGATTCGGAGCAAATTGGCTGTGACAGTCGGACAGACAGACAGACACACGAGTGATTATTTAAATGTCTATTATGTCTAATCTTATTTCAAATGGAGTATGGAATATGGTAGCTTAGGATTGGCGAGTACATAGTGTTTGCCAAGCGTTTCGCACAACACGGCAAACTATCTCCTTGCAAATCCAAGGAGGTAATTTCGAAAAGTTTTTCGGTCAAACGGATGACCTATATACGCTGCAAAGTTATGTTGCGCAGTTAGCCTCGTTAAGAGGATATATCGAAGCGTGGTTAAGCTCAGTGTGTAAGTGAAATGGCGTTAGGCTGTCTAGTTTGACGAGATAGAAGACTCTCACGCGCACCGGAATTTAAACGCGCTTCGTTTAAACATTTATGACAAAATGCTATACATTAATCCATTTTCAGCCTAGTAATTTTTAACATATTTAAATACCTTCGTTTTAAAGCAAATTTTACTGCACAATAAGGAACTATTTACGTGTAATCATTTAAAACAGAAAATAGACGGTGCTGCTTTGGAATTTTTTTCTATCGAAATGTTTTCATGTAATCATGTTTCGGTTTTAGTACAGCATTTAACCATATTATTATACATTTTGTTTTAAGGAGTTTTTGTCGATATATCCCCTTAACACCGCTTTTGCTAAGCTGTGAATTGCTACAAAATTCACTCTTAAAACTAAACTATTAATACGATAAAATATGTCACTTTGGCACCCTTTAGGCATCGCTAATTGCGTTACGGACGCGTCCGCGGAACCGATGCCTTTGAGACACTAATGTTATTACATTAATTACGTCACGTCATCCCAAGAACTAATTAGTGTAGGTACACGTGTCGCGTGAGCACACGAAAATTATACGCCAGATTTGTAATATCTGTCAGAACGGTAATGGAGATAATAATTGAGCTACACACTTGAGACGATTCCTATTTCCTTTGACTCTTACAAACCGAGGTTGAAACTTAAGTTTTTCAAAAGTTTCATAATTTTAGACGGTTCTAAAACAAAGTCAAATCATTTATTTCATAAGCCATTAAAAGGAACTTTTGAATGTCATTCACAAAAAAATAAAATTGATTCAAAATTCCCCAAAACCGAAACGAAACGATAGCGAGGGTAGAAGTGAAACAGGATTATTGTATTAAATTGATACTAAAAAGTTATCAGGCACGAAAAAGATCTTGCGAACAAAAAGAAATGTCTATTACTTATCTGATGCGCACTCTAATAAACCGGCACCCAAAAATAAAAGTACCTTCTTCTTCAATCCGTCCCTCATTACTGAGCATCGTGGTCACTGGACCCCGTTAAGTGGACAATCTGCCTCCAACTACTCCGGTCTAAAGTGGCCATCACCACCTGCTAAAATTTGCTTGAGGACCTAGCTTCTTTTACTTTGTCGGACCATCGTGTTGCTCGTGCTCTCTTTTCTTTGGAGTTGTCAACAATTACCAGCTTTTCAAGGCTGCTATCTCCCCTTCGCATTATGTCGCCGAAATAAGTCAAAACACGCTGTAGGCAAATCATAGACAATTGAGTCTTGACATCGAGTTGGGAAAGGGCAGACACATTTGTGCGTTTGGTTGTCCGTGGTATTCGGAGCATTCGCCTCTAGCATCGAATTTCGAATGCGCCTATACTCTGTATTTCTCTTGCTCGGATTGTCCACGTCTCAACTCCATAGAGGAAAATCGAGAAAACTAGTGCTCTGACCAATCGGGATTTGGTTTTATAATTATACCACAATTTTTCCAGATGTTCTTTAGCCATGGCTATACGTAGATTTACTTCTGGGATGCAGTTTCCTTTATTATTAATATTATTGCCCAGATAAATGAAACTGTCCACAGTATCGATGCCTTATGGATGTTATAGGTGCCCGATAGCTTTCCTGCACGAAAGAAAAACAAAAAAAAAAAAACCATCACCATTAGCTTGGTTTTCTGCCTACTTATTGCAAGCCCTAATATGCTACTTACCACCTCCAATATTTGTAGTATCTCCTTCATGTCGTCAAATGTTGTAGCAAAGAAAACGGTGTCGTCAGCGTACCGCAGATTGGAAATGCGCTTTCCACCAACAGCAAACCCCTTTTCACAGCCCTCAAGAGTTTTCCTCTCCAGTCTCCATACACATTGAAGAGCAGAGGTGAGAGGATGGATCCCTGCCTAACGTCTTTCTTGAAGGAGAACACGTTTGAAAAGTCGGGGTCTATTTTGACGAAAGAGCGGTTGTTGATGTAGAGGCATCGGACTAAATCAATAAGATGTTGAGGCGTACCCATGTCTTTTAGAAATTCCCAGTTCCCACAGCTTATCTCATTGCACACAATCAAAGGCTTTGGTGTAAACAATGAAACACAACAACACATGGCTGTTAAATTCCCGGCTCTTTTCTATTATTTGGCGTTCAGGATTTGTTCCCGCGTGCCTTTGCCTTTAACAAAACCTACTTGTTCTTCTGGAATTTGTGGATCGAGAAAGTGTTTAAGTCTGTTGTTTTTGATTTACAGGAGTATCTTGCTGACATGTGGAATAAGTGCCAATGTCCTGTATTTGCTGCAGTCTTTGGTAGAGCCTTTTTTACGAAATGGAACAAACACGGACTCTGTCCACTCTTCAGGCCATCTCCTGGTCATCCAGATGGAATTGCAGATGCTTAGAATTGGCTTTACACCTTTGGAATCTAGATTTTTAAGTAACTCGGCGGGAATCCCATCTTTACCTGGAGATTTACTATCCTTGAGACATCCAAGGACATGTTCGACCTCTGACTAAGAAGTTCGGGTTCTTGCGGTGATAAATCTGTCTGCGCGCCACTTGTGATAGGTTGACCGGTGTCATAAAGTGTTATTCAGTACTTTTTCCAGCGTTCCAGAACCTGATATTTTCAGTGAGTATGTTACCTGCTTCATCTGCGATCGTGCAGGTTCTCTTATTACGAGATTTATTCAGCTCTTTGACCTTGTGAAAAAGATCTCTAGTCTCATGTTTTGTAGAATTCTGTTCAAGATTAGCACAGACATTGTTGATAGTCATTGGTGATTGGTCATAGTCTTTGCGGCATCTTTTCTGGACCTCTGCGTTGAGTTGGTCGTATAACCTTCTGTTCTCTTGTAAGGTAGATCTTTTCCCTTCAACTCACGTCTACGAAGAATTAGGTCAGCTGTATCCGTAGATGTAAAAGGTTTCTTGCTAGGTTTTGGTAGCATGTTCCCTTTGTTAGGTAAAAGTATCTAATAAAGGGTATGAAACCTGATGAATTTATAATGATTAGAAGCAAGGGGTCAAGACAAAGTTATTTCAATGTAAAATACTACAGAAGAATTAGCAAATTATGTAAAAAGCCAGGAAAATTGCCCGGCCTGGAGTAAAGGTTATACTAGAGATAAATAATTAGTCTTCTTGACCCCTGAACCACGAAGAGTACTAGCTCTACCAATTTCTATGCATGATAAAACATATATCAAGTTACTAGCCGACAGATTGTACCTACTCGTACAAAGTAATTTATTCATTCACTCGTAGAATTCTCTCATTGAAGCGCCAATGAACTCTTTTTATATTCCAACTCAGATAAATTGGTTCCGTCTGTTAGAAAATCTGACATCTGTACATTGACCTGGAATTCATCTTTTGAATAAGACCAGACATTGATATATTAAATTAAACTTTTGCTGTGAGTGCGCAGATTCGACTTTAAAGAGCATCAAACGAAACTATAATAAACTACAGAAGGACTATTATTAATACATTATAGTTTTTTGAACAACAAGCATGTTCAAATGTTCAAGTACAATTAAATTTATATTATAATTCTATTTCAATATTTTTAGATAAAACTTAAATATACTTTAGAAGTTTACAGGTCTAACTAACATCGTATAAGGTTACCCATTTTAAAGTTAAGGCTAATATTACCTGGTAAGCGATTTTCTAACTTTTATCCCTTATGGTTTACCTAAAGCCTACATTAGGCATACACCACGGTCTCTTGTAAGGATAATTTTTAGGGTTCCGTACCAAATTGGTAAAAAGGAACCCTTATGGTGCGACTTAGTCTGTCTCTCTATGTGTCACAGCTGGATATCTCAAGAACTACTAATGCTATCAACTTGAAATTTGGAACAGTTTTAGATAACGTTTGCCCACAGAACAGATAATTTGTCTTTTCTGTGCGTTTGCCTAACTATTTTGCAAATAAGAAAGAAATATATATTTTTTTGCAACAGGGAGTTAAAAATTCGAACTAGCATGTGGGGTATCATATGAAAGAGCGCTGTTTGTACATTCTCAAACATTTTTTTTAGGCTGCATGGTTTTCGACTTTTGATGAAAAATGTAAAAAAAAAATACCGTGACTTTTCTATGTAATAGAAGTTTAAAGATTACAGGAAAAATAAAACGATGTCTCTAAATAGCAACTTTTCCAGAAATCGGAACGGAACCCTCGGTTATTACAGTATATGAGAAATACAATAAATACTTTCCAATCTATTATATTTACATAATTTAAAATCTAACAATCATAAAAACAAAAAATATGTAAAAGTATATAAAAAAGGAGGGGAAATAATCATAGGGCATAAAAAAATTCGTCCGCATCGCTGTCGACAGGAAAAGTGCCCAAAAGGCTGGCAGCATTGCCACGTTGTATGGCAATGCTAATTATTTCATTCATGGATAATAAAACTTAAAAAAAAAATATTAAAAAAATCTATTATATTATTTAAATTTTTGTGAATGTGAAAATTATGTGTGATATTGTTTTTTTTTTCTCTCAGTTAGTTTTTAATCATGGTCTGGCAGTTTGAGTAATTAATGCGGCCTACCCAAATATCCTTTCTTTGGTATTGTTCGAGCTCCTTAAATTCTGAGTTGAGCTGCACGATTACTGACAAATGCGTGCACTGACTGGACAAGTCCAAGCAATCTGTGGGGTTCTTTCTTCGAAAGACTATTTCAGACACCAATCCACATGGTCTTCACATAATCTAACCAAGACTATGTCTGGACTGGAAGAGACTGCGACCTCTGAGTTTGTTTCGGCCTTTCTTCTCAGAGTAGTTAGATGGGAAATGCCGACCTCACCTAGTTTTAATTAGAAAACTTTTTTATAAAAAAATACAACCGACTTCCAAAAACAACACTACAAAGTGAAAAATAACTTTAATTTCGGAAGTCGGTGTCTAGTTAAATGTATTTTTGTTTTTTGCCACCGACTTCCGAAATTAAAGTTATTTTTCACTTTGTAGTGTTGTTTTTGGAAGTCCGTTGTATTTTTTTGTAAAAAAGTTTTTATTTTTCACTTTTTAGTTGTGTAACTACCCCATACAAGTTCTAATACCCCTATCTGCAAAACAAACTAGAACATCATCCATATAAAAGTGGGGAAAAAATACGTATTATTGAAGATAACTCAAAAACTACCGAAGCCCAACTGGGACCAACTGTGATGTATACCCTCTCGAATAAAACAAAAAAAATCCAAATCGGTCCAGCCATCTTCGAGTAATCGGGGAACGAACCTCCTCCTTTTTGAAGTCGGTTAAAAATATGATTAACGTGTAAAAGTGTTTGTACAAACCTACTTACAGAAATAAAATCATTTCTCATTTACACTATAAGTACATTATACAGCGGTACTTAAGTGCCATTTTTACTAAAAAAAAGGTCCCTAAATGTCCTTAAAAATTCGACGGATTTCTGTAGCCGTAGCGTTTCTTGGGATTATGAGATAACTAACTTTTATAAAAACTAGACTACTAACTTGGTAAAAGAGAAGTTTATAAAAATACTGGCAAGCTCGGTTAAAGTGCTTTTTTTATAAATAGCTACCAATAAACGTAACCACCGCGAAACATTTTATAGACTCGTAAAAATAAGTTCAGATCTCATTAACCGACTTCAAAAAGGAGGAGGTTCTCAATTCGTTCCCCGATTACTCGAAGATGGCTGGATCGATTTGGATTTTTTTTTGTTTTATTCGAGAGGGTATACATCACAGTTGGTCCCATATAAAATTGATTAACTTTGCTTTGGTAGTTTTTGAGTTAGCTTCAATAATACGTATTTTTTCCTCACTTTTACATGGATGATGTTCTAGTTTGTTCTGCAGGTAGTGGTATTACAATTTGTGTGGGGTAGGTACACAACTAAAAAGTGAAAAATAAAAACTTTTTTACAAAAAAATACAACCGACTTCCAAAAACAACACTACAAAGTGAAAAATAACTTTAATTTCGGAAGTCGGTGGCAAAAAACGAAAATACATTTAACTAGACACCGACTTTCGAAATTAAAGTTATTTTTCACTTTGTAGTGTTGTTTTTGGAAGTCGGTTGTATTTTTTTGTAAAAAAGTTTTTTTTTTAATTTAAAACATAATCTTTATCTTCAAATTAAAGTACTCTTAGCTAAAGATTATAGAGACCCTTAACAATTTTGACCCTTTCGCTACTATATATCAATTATACGTTTCAATAATAGCACATATTTACGCTATTAAATAGCATTTACATTTTAGGGTTCACGTTTAGGACGCTTTTACCCTTTAACAGTTAGGTTCGGTGGACAAAGGGTTACTTAAATTACAATCAATTTGATTTTATGCCATTTTACAAAGACATTGCGGAGGGAAGGACCCATTTGTTTCTTTAATAATAGGTTGATTTAATTTGGGTCTTGTATAATTAGTAGGCAGCTTTTGGCTGCGAATTTCAGATATTAATTCGGCGGAACGTATTAAAAGGAGCACAATCGAATAACGCAATAACACTTGATTAATGATACTGTTCGCACAACTCTTGAGTCGATTTGATTCATCTCAAGTTAACAATTATTCATTTCTTACGTCAACCTTTTCATTTGAAGGCTCAGAATAATATCTAGTTAGAGGTTTTGAAACAGAACAATGAAGTTGAATATGATATTACTCCAGTATCCCATTATATTCAAAAAGTCAATATTAAAGCAACATTTTCCCCAAAATTGACCTATATTTCTGTCTGTATTTCGGTTGTTGTTTTCTATATAAAATAACGACTTATTTAGGTACTCTTAGGATGATAACTTCGGAAGTGCCCCCGAGAGGATGAGACCGAATAACACTTCGTGTCGCCAAAACGAGTCTCCGAGCGAGAATAAAAGGAAAGCAGCGGCATCAAGTATCGCTGCTAATTATTGTAGAGGACTTCTGAACAGCTTTTTCTTCTTACTTGAATTACTGATTATCTGGCAAGATCTAGTGTTTTTGGAAACCACATAAACCTACTTGAAAGAATTTTAGCTTTGGTTTTGTAATTGACACAACTTGTAGGTAATAACTTTGAACGTCATACGAGTATTCCTACTTTCTAAGATTGTGGTTTTAAAATAAACTAGCTGCGCCCCGCGGTTTCACCCGCGTGAACCGGGATAAAAAGTAGCCTATGTGTTAATCCAGGGTGTCTGCTACCTCCGTACCAAATTTTATCAAAATTGGTCTAGCTGTCTGAGCGTGAAGAAGTAACAAACATACAAAGACACACACGACACTCACAAACCTTCGCCTTTATAATATTACTAGCTGCGCCCCGCGGTTTTACCCGCGTAGGCCGGGATAAAAAGTAGCCTATGTGTTAATCCAGGGTATAAGCTATCTACATACCAAATTTCATCCAAATCGGTCCCGCCGTTTGAGCGTGAAGAAGTAACAAACATACACACATACGCATACACACACTCACAAACTTTCGCCTTTATAATATTAGTGTGATATTATAGTGTGATATTTAGATTAATTTTAATCGGCACGTTCCCGCATATTGATTACATTTTCAGAACGTTAAATGTTATTGCAGATTGTCTATAAATACACACATTATTCAATCACAACAATTCGTGTCGCTATTAAGGTTGATACAATGGTACCTTTTACCAGTTCACTTTCGTATGTAGAATAGCTATGCTTGTTTGTTTTGAAAACATTGTTTTGTTACGACGTGATGAAAGTACCTAGAGAATAGTGCCTACAGAAGCCGTACATTTCCAATATATTCTCATTCCAACTTACCTCATTTGGGCCGATTGTTGAACGCTTTAGAAGTTTCTGCCTCTTTCGCTCCGTCGTTGTTAACTTTGATATTAAACAAGTACTTAATATCGACAGCGCTATACTCGGCACGAGTTTTAATATTACACTATAAATCCACATTATTGCTGTAACTAATTGTACGTTTCTTGACATTTCTAAAACATAAACGGTCCGATTGTCCGGCAGGGAGAGATCCTCTGCGAATTCTGAATTGTTTTGAGCTGTCACTTCACTGGGCACTATATTCATCGCGAAATAAATCGGAAGACACAAGAAAGGACATATGACATATGCGCTCACGATAGCGAGAGTTGTATTTTTCTTATTACACCAGGTGCTATTCCGCTGGGGAAATGCAATCGCGACGTATCTCCACACAGCCAGAGTCACCGCCAACCAGATAGAAATGGTGTGAAACGTTTGACTGAATATTGAATGAAAGTAAACAAAAACCGCCCAAGCGTAAGTGTTCTTGTTAACTTGAGGTCCTATTTTGATGTTCATGTGCAATGCGTAGGGGATGTATTCCAACATAACGAGCAGGTCTGCAACGGCGAGCCCGGTGAGGATGGAGTTGGTGGAGCTGGTCATCTCGCGGCGGCTGAGCACCGCGATGTTGATGGAGTTGGTGGCCGAGCCGACGATGCATATCACCAGCGCGATGTAACCGTGCAGGCGGCTGTACGCCTTGTTGAAGTTGGTGGCGCCAGGCACGCAGTACGCGTCGGTCGCGTTCGACATGCTCGCGGTGCGCTCGCGGCCCGCACCGGCTGGTCATCGGCACTGCAGGCGGAAGCCTCGCGCGAACAACTCCAACTACCTCGTTACGTACTTCGTTGTCATAACCTGGAACAAATGACATCCATCTTTAACAAAGGCTACATTAATCTCAATTTATAAAATATTAAATCGAACGTTTGTTACTCGTATATAACTAAAGTCAACAAGAGTTTAGGAGTCGTCACGTATTCCACGAATATGAGAAGCCGTTGTATTAGAAAACAATTTTCGTAGAGTTGGTAAATAGTGTACAATAGCGTCAAGGTCATGGCCGTGCTCGCTGCTCGGAGACCGAATATTGTACATGTGTAATGTTGGTGGCCCATCACCTATCATAGTGTGCGTCACACGTGTGTATTGTAACGCCAATTCTAATAAAAATCTTTTTGGGACCGTTCGCTGTAAATTATGACGTCAAAAGTGTGGAAATAAAACAGCTCAGCACACATTATTTTAAATGTACTTACTGCTACAATTCGCAAGTACTTCTAAAAGTTTTATGATACCCAATATCTAGCGTAACAGACTGTAGAAACCAATATAACAAATAGTTGGTGTATTTATTGCGGATCGCTACTTTAACCTCGCGCAGAATTCACAATAGGTACCTATGTGCCGGATGATGGAGCCAATTGAAAATTTATTTGTACAGGAAACAATACGGTTAATTTATTGATGTTGTTAAATATTAACCAGCGAACATCATAATAACAAAATTGCCTACCAATTAATAATTTTGCGTAGACCTTGTTATTGAAATCCATCAGGCATTTCATTTGGCCAAATCGATTTAAGGGATGCGCTGATGAGGTAGCCCGGCGAAATTCAAATTTTCTTGCGTTTTTTACAATTTGCAGGTCAGTGTCAGGTTGTAATCTTGATCAAAATATGACGCGCGCTATTAAACATAATTTTAATCACAAAAATCATCAATACATTTTTCTAAGTTAGATTTTTTTTTTTGAGATTTAGTGCGGATTGGTCTGATTTCGGAAATTAGACGAATCCGCAGGAAATCTAACTTAGAAAGATGTATTGATAATTTTTGTTGTTAAAAATATGTAAATATATATTGGTTATTGTCGCATATCATATTTTAATCAAGATACAACCTGACACTGAACTGCAAATTGCAAAAAACTCAAGAAATTTTGAATTTCGCGGGCTACCTCAGATTATGGCGGATCAGATAGGTACCTACAATATTAGGTACACAGAAACTGTTGTTATCGCCAATCTCTTTACCTTAGTTGGTTAGTAATGGTTTACGTACCAAGTTATCCCACCTATAAGAGGTCCTGAGGGGAATCGTAATACATTTGAATGTGATTTACATAATTGTGTGTCCAGGATAGCAGAAACTCGAACACTCCATCTGGCGATGAGCGCCTAATGCATTATTGAACAATGGACGCCTAATAATATGTTTGTTGTTATGGTCTGGTTCAAGATTTGTGCAATTGTTTGTAGATGTGAATAAATATTATTGTGGAAAACAAAATACTCGTGGCTAAGTAATAACAGCTGCACGGGTCCATCGATCGGTTTAAGAGGAAATATTGAAGCGTGGTTTAACTCAGTGTGTTAGTGAAATGGCGTTATGGCTGTCTGGTTTGACGCGACAGAGATAGAAGACACTCACGCGTACCGGAACTTAACGCGCTTCGTTTAAATGTATATTTATGACAAAATGCTAAACCGAAATCAAAATTTAGCTTAGTCAGTTCTTAATATATCTAAAACCTTCGATATAAAGCAAATTTTATTGCACAACAAGGAACTGTTTACGTATAAATAAAACAGAAAATAGACGCACTGCTACTTTGGATTTTTTTCTGACAAAAAAATTTCAAGTAAGGTAAAGGCACCATATTCCGAAGGGTTCTATTATTCCGTGGGGTTCTAAAATTGTCATCATATTCCGAGTTATTCAGAAAAACTGCGTTTACGAGCGGTTTTACAAGCTTCTTATAACTGAAAGATCTCATAATCAATTGATAATATAACTTTGCGTAGTTCATCAAAGGTCCGGAGTATTGTGTATTACGTTTTAAAATAGGTAATTGGTTAGTTTTGCGTCAGCAGCTGGTCCGAACGTACCTACCCTTCATACATTTTGGTCCTTGTGCATGTAAGTATGACGTTTTTTTTTTAAATAGTGAGATTTTGGTTATTTTTGTACCTACCGTATGTACCGTACCGTATGTTCTTTGAGTTAAACTATTCAAGAATTATATTATCAATTGAAAATACTTAATTTTTGTATGTTTTTCTGAATAAATCAAGGTGAACATACGTCTTGAAAATACCACGGCATTAAGTGCCAAATATTTCAGCCGGTTCCTTATTCCGATGTATACCACGTAATAGCGATTTCAGTTATTTGATTGCTTTTTTAATTTTCAGAGTTGTTTATATGATTAGGTCCTTCCCGCTTTGAGTTCAACAACAAAAACAATGAATATTAGAATCTATTTCCGAGGTATATTTTTGCGTTTTATTCACTAACTAGCTTCTACCCGCGACTTCGTCCGCGTGAAATTTCTTGTTCCCCCGACCCACCCCGTCACATCGCATCGCCTGCTCGAGTTATTACTTCGTTTTCACTTAATGTTCTTTCTGACTTTTTTTCTTTTTTCTTGGCTCCTAATAGTCCTAACGTGATATCTATAGCCTTCCTCAAGAACTGGGCTATCAAAAGCAAAAATAATTTTTCAAGTCCGACAGGTAGTTCGAGAGTAGCTCGTTGAAACATACAAACAAACAAACAAACTCTTTAGATTTATTATTAGTATAGATTTGATTACCATTAAAAATGTTATAAGTAGTGAGCCCCTATCTACCTAAAAAGACAGACATATGCTATCGGGGACTTTTTTTTGGAACTTTTTAAGAGGATGGCATGTACCTAAAATCTATGCAAATAAATAAACTTTACTTTACTTAAAAAAAAACAAGTCCGTCATACACGATTGTTGCGTAACTTTAACCGTTTACGCAGCGCACGCAACGGAAGCTCTCAAAAGGAATAAATGTTCCCCGTTTTTGCAACATTTTTCATTGATGCTCCGCTCCTATTGGTCGTAGCGTGATGTTGCTAGCCTTTCTCGATAAATGGGCTATCTAACATTAAAATAATTTTTCAATTCGAACCAGTAGTTCCTGAGATTACCGCGTTCAACCAACCAAACAAACAAACAAACTCTTCAGCTTTATAATATTAGTATAGATTATAGCATGTGAAAGGTGAACTATTTGGGTATTTTGTTAATTCATTGTACGGTCAGCAACAGAAGTCGGTTAACACTACTACTTTTTGACATCATCTAAATTAACATAAAATGATTCGATAAACTTCTTTTTTTCGAGTTAATGTTAAGATTAAAAAATTGCAACTATTAATCAACTTTTGTTGCTAACTGTACAAGTATGGGAAAGCTAAGGCAAATTTAAGTTTATACACAATTCGATGTAATTTTTAGCAAGTATTATATTATATTTACAAAAATTTTGCAATTAAGTATTCTACGAGTCTATACAACGTGTTTCTTTTTAACCGACTTCAAAAAAAGGAGGAGGTTCTCAATTCGGTTGTGTTTTTTTTTATGTTTGTTACCTCTGAACTCCATCATTTATAAACCGATTTGGAAAATTCTTGTTTTTATTTGAAAGAATGTACTTCCAGATTGGTCCCATTTTTATCAAAATCCAGTTCTGATGATGGGATACATGAGGAATTGAGGGAACTCCTCAAAAATTATAGGCATAACGATTTTGGTATTTTCATCAACAAATCAAGCATTTACATTCAGAAAGTATCATCTGGTGAAGTGGAACTTATGAAGAAGACCACAGATGGCCCCGGGAACTTCTCAATTATAATAAGTATTTCACGGGTGGCGATAAGATATCTCGATTAAGATTGTTAAGCGACTATGACGAAGCTTTAAATAAATGGTTCTGATGAAAATGGTACCATCGAACCGATCTGATGAAGAAGCCGGAAGGTAGGCACCGGAACTCAGTAATAAAACAATGTATTCTAGCTGTGTTTGGGCTTATTGGAATTGTCATGTGGTGTACTCTGGCTGTAAATGATTTTAATGGTAATTATATGCCGCTTCAAATTACATTACATTATTTTAATTTTTTTTTTTCTTTTGTTTTTGTGTTTCACGAAGTGTGTCCAAATAAACGTTTTTCTTTCTTTCTTTTCTTTCTTCAAATTGCACTACTTGAGCTGTATGTTATGTGTGGCCTTGATTGTCAGAAGTCAGATTTCGTAGTCTCCTTATCTCCGTCAATATAAAACTACGCCTTTTAAACTTCTGACACGGCTTAGCGCGACGTATATTTGCCTTTTTGTAAAGTTTTTATTTGAAATGGTATATTTCTGCGATGGTCGCATATAAATATCTTCAAGTTCTGGTGAGTGGCTTTTGAGTTGGCT
Source organism: Cosmia pyralina (assembly GCA_946251885.1). NCBI lineage: Eukaryota > Metazoa > Arthropoda > Insecta > Lepidoptera > Noctuidae > Cosmia > Cosmia pyralina. Next base: position 15,956,320 of record OX276352.1, on the reverse strand, counting down.
TCAAAAATTTAATACGTATTTTTCCCACATACTTTATGTGAATGATGCTCTTATTTATTTTGCAGAGTGGTATTCGAATTTGTGTGGATTAGGCACCACTAAAAAGTGAAAAATAAAAACTTTTTACAAAAAAAAAAACAACCGACTCCCAAAAAAAAAAAACACTACAAAGCGAAAAATAACTTTAATTTCGGAACTCGGTGGCAAAAAATAAAAATAAAAAACCAAAGACACCGACTACCGAAGTTAAAGTTATTTTTCGCTTTTTAGTGCTTTTTTTGGGAGTCGGTTGTTTTTTTTTTTGTAAAAAGTTTTTTGATATCCCATACCTCTAGGGAATTAATGACACCATAATTTTGAACAACTTTTCAACCAAACCTGGGGTCGGATCTAGTATCGTTTGGCAGGAGGAGGGGGTAAAAGGGGTGAAAGCTGTTTGGGGTTGCCCTGATTATAACGCTACCACTCTTATTATAAGGTAACACATGTTTTTGGAGAAATTTTAACCTCAAATCAGATAATAGTGAAATGAAACGTTAAAATGGGCGATTTACAACCAAATCTATACCAGTATATTATCTGTGGTGTAAAATGTCGTGCAAAGTTGTTGAAACGAAACGTAAAAAAAAAACTGTGCCATTTGAGTCATTTGTCAGTGCCATTTTTTTGTTTTATTTGTTTTTATATCAACCTAGAAATCATGCTCAGAAGGAAGTTAGCGAACCCCACTTCATATTTAAAATAGGTTGAATCTGTTCCAAAACCGAATCAGGGTGCCCACCCTCATTCCACGTTGTCTTTTGTCTGCTACGCCTAGAGTGTATATAAAAATCCGGAGGCGCGGAGGGAGAGCAGCCTCAGCCTGCTGTAACGCAAGAGCGAAGGAGCTGCACTTTCCGCAGCGCTGGAGACGTTTCAGAAGCGACTATAGAGTGTTTTGAGGTTAGGTGACAATAATTAGTTTTTCTCAAGAACGGTGCGTTACCTTTTCATGGGAGTGGTACCAGGGGAGTAGCTGCACCACCTAAGCCCGAACCCCCCTCCTCCTGCCAAACGATAATAGATTTCAACCCACAAAATTATCGTTGTATCCCCTTAAACCTATGCTTGCCGCGATCGGTCCGTGGATGGGGATCTTACATTTTACCCCCCTCCGTGACTCGGAAAGCACGTTAGGAGGCTGTCATTCTTGGATCTTTGTCGGCCGTTACGGGTCGTCAGAAGCCCGAAAGTCTGACAACCAGTCTTACCAAGGGGTATCGTGTTACCCAATAACTGAGTTGTGGAGGTCAGATAGGCAGTCGCTCTTTGTAAAATATTGGTATTCAACTGCACCCGGTTAGGCTGGATGCCGACCCCAACATATTTGGGAAAAAACAAGCAGATTAATTGAGAATACGTTTTTATTCCTAATCCAAATAGCTGCGATAATATAGTATGATAAAACTGTCGAGAGACTTTTTAACAAACTGCCAAGATCCGAAGAGGAGAGAATTCTTCGCGTTCATTTTAATTTTTTTTCTAGGTGGATAAACGGGATAAAAGTATATAAAATTTTATAGAAGGTAGCAGAAGGAAGGCAGCACTCTATAAATATGCAAAACGACGCATGCAATCTCAGTCACGCCGCTAAAATGCACTGTAAACGTACGTGGCTTTCAACGATCGAGAGTAAAATTTATGTGGGAAACTCCAGCGCGCATAAAATCCTTTAAGTATACCTATAAAGTCTCTTAATATTATGCAACAAGAAATGTTCGCTGCTGCAGGTACAATAACGTCTCACAAAGTGACATGACGTCCCGTGTGACACATTCAAGATCCCACTTTAGTTCAACTGAAGGGGTTGAGTATAAAGGCTACGTCATTTTACTCATTCTCGACATACGTTATTTTCGTGTGAGAAGGGTATTTATCCACACAGGTACGTAACTTTCGTGTAGGTGTTCCGTGATGTAAAACTGAAAAGGATTTGTTTTAAGTTTCAGGAATAATATTCCGTAAGCGAGCTTTTTAAATAGTATTAGAGAATATATGCTTATTAAGAAATAAATAACAAAGAAATAAAATGTTGGACCCATTTTAAGGATCTTGGTTTTCTGGCTTATTGTCAATTATTAAATGTACCAGACGTTCGTTGTTCTGTCCAAATTTTTGAAAAAAGGACGGTCTGTTTTACCCGATTTTGTAAATTTTCCGTGAAACTTTTCAAATGTTTCTTTAAATAAAAATCTAATTCGGACTATATCCTAGCTCATGCACTTACAAATGAACGCATTTTATTTTTATACAGTGGTCTATATCGGACTCCAGCGGTCGACGACGACCTGTAAGGGGTGTGAGTGAAGAAAATAAAAGTTTGCGTGTGAACGCTCGCACAATATAAAATCACAGTCAATTCATAACTTGAATATTATGGAAAGTGAAAGAAATATATTAAAACTCCTTGCACTAAAGCCGTAGGCAATATTTTATGTTCCAATATTGCAATTTTGATCTATACATAGTATAGTAAAATGCTTGTAACTAAATAATAACAGCAGCACGAGTCGATCGAAGGTTAAGCTACAATAGTCGCGGTCGGTTCGTGGATGGGTGACTACCATTTGATTACATATCGAGACCCCTCCGTGCTTCGGGAAACACGTTAAGCCGTTTGTTCCGGCTGTCAATCGTAGGTCTTTGACAGTCGTTTCGGGTAGTAAGAAGCCCAAAAGTCTCTTACCAAGGGATATCGTGTTAACCCGGTATCTGGGTTGTTGAGCTCAGATAGGCAGTCGCTTCATCAGCTTCAGCTGGTTAGACCGGATGCCGAACCCAACAAATAGGAAAAAGGCAGGCGAAATGACATGGGTAGTATAAATAAAATTTGCTTTTCGTGTCTCTGTGACCGCGTTGTTCTTCTAAACTTTTTTGACTCGATTTTCACCATCATATTAATATAAGAATTTATTCCGGAAAATTATATACAAAACAGAAATCTCGATAAAAAAAGTTGGTGGTGGTGTTAGGTGGTTCAAAAGGTAAGCAGGCGTTAGGGACAAGTAGGTATGAAATTAACTATTTTTTTAAATAAATTAATTAAGGGAAATGACAAGTGTTGCGCGATTAAAAAGTCGAAAAATAACGATAAATTATGAAATAACAAAAAAAAAAAAATACCACCAGCACCTGTGTTTTTTAGGGTAAGTTTTTGTAACGTTACAAAACTTTTTGTGGTAACTAAGTATACCTAACCTATCGTTTAATTTATAAGTTAGGTACTTACAAAAACTATGCCGTAAAAAGTTCTTGTTTTACTTCCAAAATATCTGAGGCAATTACCTTTAAATGTCTTTTGAAATAGGTAATAAAATTGAAATATTATTATTTTTAAACGACCATAGGATACTTCAGTAATAAAGGCGCGCTATCTCTCTCTATAGCAATTGGAAGCTTAATAAAGTCTCATTGGCAATGAAATACAGACTAGTAAGTATTAATTAAACACTGCAAAATTAATCTCGTTTAAATTGTATTACTGATATTCTTACTTCATTCATCTTATAATGCTACGGGCAAAATATTAGGACTTCATCAAAAAGATTAGAAATGCCTTCATTTTGACAGTTCAACAACATTCATTGCGGTATTTAAGTTGTCGAGCAGACGAATTTTTCAAACTTAGAAGCAATGGAATAGGAATTTCCTTCAAAATCTTTCGGATTGTAATAAAAAGTGCAATACTCAGTTGGGAGTGCTGATCCAGTGATCACGTACATAGAGATAAACCATTCTAAAAATGAACGCCCCTCCACCGCGGTTACGCTCACATGCAAAGAAGTGTAGGTATAGATACAATACACATAATTGGCCTTCTCATTGGTAGCTCAGTCACCGGCGAATACGGTCAACAACTAAACTGAATAAATACCTTACAGACTAACATACATAAAAATATACACAATAACACAGATTTTTTTTTTATGCAAACGGCACCTACTTGTCCAAACGCCGAACAGCCAGATTTGTCGGCCAACTAGTGTATAAATGACACGAACACGCGAAAGAGCGAACGTGTCGTTCCATATAAAGTGCATACTCCCCGCCGTTCAATTTTATTACCTGGACTGATGGCACGATTAGATAACCTCTAAGTGGGCTACGAGTTCATATTGACAGTAAAGTCGTCGCACGCACACAAGTAAAACCCTGTTTACATTCAGCTCATTATCACGGCAACTTGCAAGGAAATAGGTAATGAAATGGGAAACGCGAATGTGTAAACACGTCGCTTCCCTTGCCGTTGACGTTGCCGCTTGCCTTGCCTGGCGATTCCCAAATTGGTGATTTTTTGGCGGACATCGAACGGCCGGCACCGCGAGCGCGAATGAGTGTTTTATGAAGGTATTTCTCATTGCTCTCTCGCTCACTTGCTATCGAATTTCTATGTTCTCCATTGTTGGAAATACATGTGACGCGGCAATGTAAACACTCATTTCCCTTGACGTTGCCACAACAATATTTAGGGAAATAGTTCCGGTAGCGCGAATGGTAATGGCAATGGCTGAATGTAAACGGGGTATAAAGTGTTGCAATAAATATTTCCTCTCACATATTGAAATAATCTCGTTTTGTGGAGGGGCGTTCATTTTTAGAATGGTTCATCTCTACCAGTAGTGCTATTCTGTAAATATCTCACCGTGAAAACGTATGTGAAGTGAGCTTATAGAGTAGTCAATACTGTCAATCCCTAGCATTAGGTGGGATGAATAGCATTACTGTTTTCTGCGAAAAAACACAACAACATCGCTGCGATATTATTGAATATGATAATCGGGTTCATTAGAAGGTTGAATTTCAGTATTTTGTACTGTGAATACCCAGCTAGTAAAAAGTATTTATTATATAGGTATGGATACGAGTGCCTGGTGGTATGATTACCTATCACAGCTATAAAATAATACCTATATTATAAGTAATGCTGCTGTAAAAAAATGTATGTTAACGTCAGCTCAATGGGACTGGACCGGACACGTTCGCCGCATACATTGTGAGCTAAGACCACCACAACATAGGTTCCTGAAAACGTTAAACGGCATCGTGGAAAACCCAGGCGTAGATGGCCAGATTAACTTGACGCACCTTCAACTGTCATGTTATAAGACACAATTTTTCTATTGTTAGCGATTTGTAAGTGGTCGATCGACAGTTGAGGGAATGGGATTAGACTATATTGGCTCAGGATCAGAGCAGTGGGACAGTACAGGCTGAATGTTATTATTAAAAGCTTTAGCTTCATCTTTCTGACTGACCGACCCATTGACAATTCAAAAGTGCCTGTAATTGGTTGATTTGAAATAAATGCTTTGAGTTTGAGTTTGAAAATCAGCCACAGAAAGCTAAAAACAGAATCTTACACATACCTACTTAAATTAATGATCTAAGTACCTACTTATTATGTATTTGGAGTGTATTAAAAGAGCAGGCGATATTAAAGCTGAGCGTCCACCGGTCTAGCCGGCCACAACGCACGCACGGCACTTTTGGTTTGTTTGTATGAAGAAATGAAAATTCGGGCGGTACCGGTAGTGGACGCAGTTCTATATGAATTCATACAAAGCACACCGAAATCTGTTGCGTACCGTGCGTGAGTTGCGGCCGCCGCGAACCAGTGGGCGCTCACCTTAATAATACCCCACGAAGCTTGCAAGCTTGCTAATATTTTCACAACACAAAAGGCGGAGACTTACTTATAAGAGATTATTATCGATAAAGTATCGACTGTCTTTTCGAACAAACAAAGCACTTTTAATTAACAACGGTTTTTGAACGAAAAATTTAATAGGCAAGTAACTGAGCCTCCAATATTACGAAATGTTTCTTCAATGGTGAGAACTGTCTGGAACATTGGACAACGGCAGCTGTCAATGGAAAGTTATGCTATGGAACTTGTCTTAGAAATCAAGAGAAAACAGGAAATGTCACAACTCATTTCAATTAATTATAAATTCATTTGTAACTAATTTTAACTAGGTACTTATTTAGTTCATGAATTTAGAAAATACATTTCAACTTTTGCCTATCAGCATGTATAAATTAGGAAATAATTAAATAATAGAGCTACTTAGCCAATTAGAGTTTTAATTAAAGGCCTGTATTCTATAATGGTGCTCAAGCATGTATTTTGTTTTAAAATAAGATTTCAGTAGAAAGTATGATTTATGTATGTTTTAAATCGTGATTTTTAGGATTCCGTACCTCAAAAGAAAAAAACGGATCCCAAGAATCACTTCGTTGTCCGTCTGTCTATCTGTCTGTCTGTCAAGACCCCTTTTTTTTAGGTACGCGTGGAGGTATCAAATATGTAGGTTGTTGTGTATGTGTGCATGGCTGCGACCATGTTTTAAGTGTTCATCTTACTGCGAATAAATCAGTGTGTCTTTTGCAAGCAATCGTTTCACTTGTCTCTGTCACTCTTAAATATAACATTGGCGACGAGTACCCACGAACAAAAAAATAAAATAAAAATATATAAGTATATATATAATATACTATGGCCCCTTGGAGTTTTAATAAAATCAAGCTTCTAAGTCAACGCAATAAAAATATGGCCATTTATGCGACACATTTTGATACTTGCAAGTAAATCAAAACCTATAGGGTACTTTCCGTTGTCCTAGAATCAATAAATATGGCAAGAAGTAAAACATCACAGCCCAAGTAAGGAAAAAAGTCCAAAAATCCATACTAATATTATACATTCGAAAGTAAATCTATCTGTCTGCCTGTCTGTTACCTTTTCACGTCTAAACCACTGAACGTATTTCGATAAAATTTGGCAAGTCTATAAATGGCATCCTGGGGAAGGACATAGGCTGCTACATTTTGTTTCGAAAATAACCTTAAAAGGGGTGAAATAGGGGATGAAAGTTTGTATGGGAAACCCAGCATTACATAATTTAGGGATATGAAAATTCAAATTTATGCTTTTGGTAGGAAATAAAGGAATATGTGGTTCAGCGTTTTTGCAAATTCAACCCCTAAGGGGGTAAAATAGGGGTTGATTTTAAAATTCACAAAACTGCACGGATATCGAAACGATTTGGTAAGGCTATAGATAGTATCCTGGGGAAGGACATAGCCTACTTTTTGTCTTAAAAAAATATCCTACAGGGGGTGATATAGGGGATGAAAGTTTGTATGGGAAACCCAGCATTACTTAAGTTAAGGATACGAAAATTTAAATTTATGCTTTTGGCAAGATATTATGTGATCCAGCACTTTTGAAAAATCATCCGCTAAGGGGGTAAAATAAGGGATGATTTCAAAATTCACAAAACTGCACGGATATCGATAAAATCTGGCAAGGCTAAAGGCATCTTGGGAAAGGATATAGCCTACTTTTTGTCTTAAAAACCAATTTTATGGGGGTGATATAGGAGATGAAAGTTTGTATGGGAAACTCAGCATTTCTTAAGTTAGGGATACGAAAATTCAAATTTATGCTTTTGATTTTTTCATAAATCAAAAGCATAAATTTGAATTTTCGTATCCCGTATATTAAAATTCACAAATAATATTAAAAAATTGTGTACCTTCCTCTTTATAAGAGATTTAAGGGATAGGAAATGTAGTCATAGTTTGTATTTTGAAGTAACATTTAGTCTTAAATATATATTTTTTTAATTCCCACGGGATAGGGAATAAAGAGGATTTATAGACTATCGCTTTTCAAAGGCATGCAAGTTAATAATTTTCCGTTCCATACTATTGTTAGGTTTTAGCCACTGACGCGTCCCGCTCCCCGCGCGTCGTCATTAGGATTGTCCTTGAGATTATTTTGTCGGCGCGCGACGGGGCGCCTAGCCACTTATACACGGCTTGTACACAAAACATTCCTATGAATCGCTATGAAAGTAATTACTGTTTCTTAAAGTGGATAGACTAGGCTAGATTACGAAATTTGATTTATAACAATAGATGACTTAGTTTTTTTTTTCGATAAAAAAAAACAGTTTGTTTATATTACCGCCTATAAAAAACAATTAAAATATTATTTCAAAATCTAAAGCGATAACCCTATTTTTTATTTGCCTAAAATATTGCCTATGTGTCAAATAATCAAATGACATCATAATATTTACCTTTGTTCTTCCAAAGTTTTGAAATACGAACAATAATCTCGGTAAAAAAACGACCCCCGCGCGCGCCTCCCGCACCGCATATTTTTTTTACCACATACTAACTCTGTTCTTAATGCCGATACAACCTCACGATATTTGGCAAAAATATGCTACACATAACCACCTTTCCAAAGAACCTAGAACGCAAGGGGTAGGTCCGCACACAAAATTACAAAAAATAAAACAGTAAAAGCCGGAACGCGCGCGCTGACATTGTCCGTTCAGGCCCACTTTCGTGCACTCGGACAATCCTGGGTTTTCGTTCGGGCTCACTTTCATGCAATGGTCGCGCAAGTGGGCGCTTTCAATTTAGACGTTTCGTGTCGGACCGCTGCGGTGCCGAAGCGGTGTGTTTGTCGTATTGCGCACGGACGGTCGTTTGTTGTCATGCAAAGCGCGCGATGCGGCAACAATGCGGCGTCGATATTGCGAACGCTCGATAATCGGACGGCAACGTCGCAAACTCCGTGTATGAAAACAAACGACCATCCGTGCGCAGTACGACAAACGCACCGCTTCGGCACCGCAGCGGTCCAACACGAAACGTCTAAATTGTAAGCGCCCTTAGGATTTATTATCCTCCAGCAATCACATATCAATCCGCGCGCCGCTCCTCAGATACTACGTATAAATAACTCAGATACATAAATAAGCAGTGCGAGAACACATTGTTTACATGGATTACTACTTAGGGTACTTTTAACCCGGAAGTATGTTCCCATGGGATATTTTCCGAAATCCACGCGGGCGAAGCCGTGGGCAAAAGCTAGTTAAATTTATAATTTTATCACATAAAACAATTTTTTGGGATTACATTGTTAAGCTTGTTTTTGGGATAAATTATTTTCACGGAACCCTTTATTGTGCGTGGTCCGACACGCATTTGGCCGATTTTGTATTGACCTGTATCTTTCTAGTACACAGGCCTAAATGTTTCGATCGGTTTTTAATTAGGGGCACTGGGTAAAACCTAAACAACCGCGGCAACTGTGAAAAAATCCACTTAGCAACACAAGTATTCCAAAAGCTCTTGAAAAGTGTAGGTATTAATTTTGGCTAAGATTTGAATGATTGAAATCAATCTGAATCAACTATGAAAGCGATAAAGAAAATAGTACTTTCGGTTAAGTAGGTATATGGACCATAACATCTAATATTAGTAGTAGATAGACCATCTATAAATCAACACAGTCCACTCCAAGTGGCGCTAAAACAACTCGCGTTGTTTCTTCGCATATATTTTTTCATACTGAATGTAAAAAGACTTTGAAATCACACTGTTTTCACAAATCTGTCAGTCTGTATCCACAAAACTCTTTCAAACAAACTATTTATTCACTACTACAAGCTGTTAACTGATTTGTGGTATGAGTAATGCGTGTCAAACGAGTGAGCGAACTTTACTATACCTATACATAGTTTCAGTAGGTATTTGCGAATGTTCGGATCGGCGGCCGAAGCCACCAATGGTTGGTTTTAAAATGGATTATATAACATCTTTCCCTTCATACACGAAATCTCTTAAGGGGTCATTGTACTCTTCATTATGAACAACTTTTACTATTGGACAAAACCTGAATTCACCAAAGAAAAAATCTGCTGTTTCCTACATTAATTTATGTTCGCATAATTCGTCAAAATGTAGGGAACAGTTGTTAAGGTTTGGTCCCATAGTAAAAGTTATTCATAAGTGAGTGAGTGATTGAGTACAATGACCCCTTAAGAGATTTCGTGTATGAATAGATAGATCTTAGATAAGAATAAAAAGAAAAAAAAGGAAAAAGATGGTACAGAAAAAAATAAATAAAGAAAGGAAATACGTTTATTTGCGGTAAACATCTCAACAACAACAAAGAAAGAACACAAACACGAAAAGACCAAGTTGGGGAAAATATGCGTCACATTGCACGCAAAACGCCCATCGCTCAGCATTATGCTGCGACCCTACGCGAGACAGAGCGCAGCGCTGATTTTCAGCGACAGCCCGCAACCCTACAACCGAAATAAACCCTTTGACCAACTTTTCCGACTGAGGGCATAAGCTTTTCTGTAACACGTCCCGACACGAGATTTAAAGAAGATTTTTCCTAAAACAACAATCACTAAATAAATTTCATTATTAATACCTACCCTATTTACACGCACGTAGACATACATGAGGCAAAACAATTAACTACGTTTAGTGATTTTACTTCGAGTTCAACACATTAACGTCTACGTGGTTGTAGACGTTCGTTGTCTGTCTCAATCTGATTTACGAAGACTATATTGTTTTGTTTTCTCATTGCGATGATGTAACGAAGATTATAGAAAGGTCCTATTATGAATTACGATACAATAACCATTTACATATCGATCAAATTACTAAAAAAACTTGTTAAAGATTTGGAAAGGAACCTTTTCTTTTTTCTTTTTTTTTGTGGATGGGAAATCATCAAATGCGAGTCAGACTTTTACTGACTAAAACCCCCCCGTGTTCCTTCAGTTGAACTACCCGCGACCCCGGCGGCATCGGCCCTATTGGACCCCGTGCCCTTCAAAAACATAATTTATATAAAGGTAGCCGAAACGTCTAGTTTTTGCATATTTGCCTAAAAAGCAAATTATTTTCGAATGATGAAAAACCGCATGACTCGCAACCTGCGTCCGTGTATGACCAGAATACCAGATGTATGAACGTAAACGAAGCAAAAGGGGTATTTAAGGATCGTAGCAGGTGGCGTTCTATAGTTTCTGCTTATTCTCATGGGAAGAAGGCTTGAGGTTATGTAAGTAAGTAAGGAAAATGATTTTATCATTTCCTTACGTAACGAAGTGTGTTATGAGATTGTGCTAAATATATATCGTGCGAAGATCGTGGATCGATCTGGAGCCGAAATTTTCTTTGAAATAGATTGGTTTCAGATCTTCCGGATGAATAGTCTATTCAGGCATTCTTTAACACCCGGATATCACTTATTCAATTTTTTCAGACGACCCTACTCATTTCATAATGCGAAGATCCTTGGAGTGAAGATTTCGGTCAAGTTCAAGCTTCATTCCATTATTTCGTAAAATATTCCGAAACCATTAAATATAGCTTACCCATTGATAAACACAATGTATGAACTACATTAATAATTTATAATTATGGTTTAACACCTTAGATACCACAGCCACAAATTACTCCATAAAATTAATGGATCTGGCAAAATGTGGGTGTTATGTTACGTGTATTATTTTTTAATTATTAATAGGTCTTTACCTATGAAATTGCCGTTTTGTATGAAAAAATTTAAACGAATTTTTTTCATGCATTTTTTATTTGTATTAATCGAAGTAATCACCCATGCAATCAATGCATCTTTGCCAACGCAGTGGCAGTTTATTGATGCCCTTCTTAAAGAAATCAGCTGGACGGGAGGCCACAAATTCTTCAAAGGCATTTGGTACTGCCTCTCGGGTATTGAATTTTTTTCCCGCCAAGAAGTTATCCAAATTCTGGGAAAGTAGTAGTCTGTAGGCGCAAGGTCTGGTGAGTAGGGCGGATGACGGAGAGCTTCCAACCCCAGTTCTTGCAACTTGGAGACCGTCTGCTGTGCAGTATGAGGTCGCGCGTTGTCGAGCAGGAGCAGCGGAGACGAGCGATTGACCAATGCTGGTTGGAGATGTGCCAGCTTCTCCATCATTGTGTTCAGTTCTTCACAGTACACATCTGAAGTAATGCTCACCGCGTTTGGTATGAAGCTGTGATGAATCACACCGGCGCTAGACCACCAAACAGTGACCATCACTTTTCTAGGGGTAAGTTTTCGTTTAGGGCATTGTTTAGGTGCTGAACCAGGATCCAACCAACTTGCTGAGCGCTTGCGGTTATCAAACAGAATCCATTTTTCATCGCAGGTAACAATGCGGTTCAAAATTCCTTCATTTGTGTGTCTGTTGAGCAGTGCAAGGCACGTCTCGACGCGTACTTCGCGCTGGCGATCATTGAGTTCGTGGGGCACCCATTTGTCAAGCTTTTTTACCTTGCCAATTTGACGCAAATGGACCAATATTGTTTTGACGCTAACGTCGAAAGCTGCTGCTAATTCAGCCATAGATTGTTTATCATCAGCTTCCACAATCGCCTTAAATTCGTCATTGTCGACCAAAGTCTTCGGACGACCGCGAGGTTCATTTTTCAGGTCGAAATTTCCAGAACGGAAGCGAGCAAACCAATAACTAGTGGTGCGTTGGTTTGTAGTGTTAGCTCCGTAAACGTCGTTGATGTTGCGTGCCGCTTGTGCCGCGTTGCTGTCACGACGGTACTCATATTCCATAATTACTCGAATTTTTAACGTATCCATGATGACGAAAAAGATTGAAATGCGATGAAAATGTAACACTAATCAATAAACAAATGACTACTTTTGGAAAAAAAAATCCATGTTTTTAAAATAAAATTAATTTGAAATTAGAATTCTTAGTCAAACAAAAATTATTTTGATTTGAAATGGCCAGTACTGCAGAACGGCAATTTCATAGGTAAAGACCTAATATTAATAAATGGTTTAAAATTCAATGGTTTAAAAAAAAGAAGAACTCGTGTCTAAGTAATAACAGCCGCCCGAGTCGATCCATCTGGTTAAGCTACGCTTGCCGGGGTTGGTCCGTGGTTGGGTGACCATCTTTACATACCGAGACTCCTCCGTGCCTCGGAAAGCACGTTAAGCCGTTGGTCCCGGCTGTTATTCGTGGATCATTGACAGTCGTTACGGGTAGTCAGAAGCCCGAAGGTCTGTCAACCAGTCTTACCAAGGGGTATCGTATTACCCAGTTACTGGGCTGTGGAGGTCAGATAGGCAGTCGCTCCATGTAAAATACTGGTATTCAGCTGCATCCGGTTAGACTGGAAGCCGACCCCAACATAGTTGGGAAAAGACTAGGCAGGCAGAAATGGTTTAAAATTGTCACCACGCATTTAGCAAGCGGACGCGGGACGTGGTGATCAATTCTCAGTCCGTTTATCTTCTCATAAAAATAGGTCTTAGCGGTATTGGACAGTAGTGCTTACTGGCTGGTGTAAGAAAACACCTATTATAACAAAAAGTGTAATTTAGGTTTCAAGCTACAGAATTGCAGGAAAAGAAAATTGTCGACCCTCTAAACAGTTAAATGCTAAAGACTAACAAGAAGTAATTACTTCTTGTTAGTCTTTAGTATTTAACATTTTAAAATGCACCGGTCGTTAAGTTTGATCAACAGTATCGATTTAAAACCGGTCAAACTTTCCACATAAAATATTTCCAGAGTCGTCGGAAGCTGAGAAGTGTCGCCGCATTATAAAGTTGAGTGAAACTCCGCCTTGCAAGCACAAGTTGTGGAATTTTACAGCGGCGAACCATGCTAATGTGGCGCAGACTACTTTCGACCGGCGTTTTTATACGAAAAATTTACATGTTACGGTAAGGCACCTACGTAACGTATAACTGCATAATACATAGTCTATTGCAGTGTTTCCATTTTCACGATTCGTATTTTCCTGGAAAGTTGTTCAGTTTTAACAATCCTTTTCCTAATTAATAACTTTGCTCTTCTCGAAAAGCACCTAATTGAGAGTGCTGCAATTTACTTAAAACCCGCATAGCTCCAAGATTCTCGCTCTAATTTTGGCTACAACTGCTCTCAGTATTTCCATTGCAGTTGCCAAAACCACGGTCAAACTGCAAATGAACTTCATCACCGCAGCCGCATTTGTAGGGTTAGCTTCATCCATGACAAGCGTCATTACCAGAGAACAATTTGCTGTAGCGTCTAGTCTATGCAATAAATCATCCATGGGTTGAACATAGCTCGTGCTCTGTTTGTTATTCAAGCCATTAGCTTCAATAGGTGTCGCTTACAGAACAAATAGACGGTTATAGCTATTAATTTATCGACATTTTGTGACATTCGACGCCATTTCATTAGCCTGAGTATCGAACGGGCGGTGCCTTGTTTTGGAGATAGTCGGATAAGTGGATTATATTAGAATAGATAACTTCAAGTACCTGCTATTAAACAACGTAATCCCAGTTTTATTTTCATTATTAAATAATATTTAAAAAATAATGGTATTCCATTATCAGATTTTCTTTGTAATCCAATCGTTATTGAAAGTTGTTTTTTTAATAAAATTCGCAGTGTGATATTAATTGTTAAACAGTTTATCGTCCACGGCTTGTTAAAAGTTTTATTAAAATCTGATGGTATTACAAATTCCCAATACGGGCGCTAAGCCTCGAATACTTGGCCTCGGCTCAAAATTACGGTCAATTTGCTCCCTGGGAACAGTGAGATCTGGCCATCTATTTTGCAAGCATGATTTAGGTAATATAGGTTGGAGTGTTACGTATTTATAGGAATATTCTTATTATTTGGGGTAACTTATATATTGGTTAAATTTTAATGACTAAGATAAAGTCATGCATAATAATGGCGTAGAGCTTGTCCGCTCTGAATTGATGCGCCCGACTACCTCATTTACCGTTGTGTACGTAAAAGAATTTTAGTAGGTAGTTGGGTGCATCATTATTTTCAGAGTAGACAAGCCCTAGTGTCAATTTAAGTTACCAGACATTCAAATCTACAGCTCAAAGGACAAATAATGTGCCCATAAATATCTACCAAATCAATGTATTCAGCAATAAAGCACAAAGCTAATAACATATAATTTGTACTATCTTCATACGAGTATATTCTACAGAAATTGCAATTCCACCACATATTCCATCGCAAACTCATTATGGAACCTCCCTTTGAATTAAGCTATTGAGATATTCATATCAAGCAAGAGAGACGTCGCATCTCCTGGAACTAGTATGATTTATACTATAAATCATACTAGTTCCAGGAGATGCGACGTGAAACCGCGGGGCGCACCTAGTAATCCTATAAGTTTTATGGGATTATTAGCTGCTCTCCGCGGTTTCACTCGCGTAGACCGGGATAAAAAGTAGCTTATGTGTTAATCCAGGGTATAAGCTACCTACATACTCGTACCAAATCGGTCCAGCCGTTTGAGCGTGAAGAAGTAACAAACATACGAACACACACACACTCACAAACTTTCGCCTTTATAACGTTAGTCTGATGAATACACAGGTACACATAATATACATAGGTATTTGCCTTTGGTACTGCATATTCTGTATATATAATACAACATCATTAGGAACATCAATACAGTTGAATAATATTCAATTTAATTTTATTGTAAAGTTACAATTACTTATAATTGTTTGGTATTGTTACCGATACCACATATGATAATAGATAATAGCACTGCCCGATACCCGTTTTGTCCGAAGCTAATTGTGGTTAAATTATGAAAATATTGCACTGTAATATACAGGGTAGAAAAAATCAATGGGCTCTCAAAGGACACCACTTTAAATCTTTAAGATAGTTTATTTTACACAGAGGAAACATTCCTTTATTTTTAAAAAGCAGCAAAACTGCATTCACAGTTTCATGTTTTGCCTTTCATTTATTATAATCATGGTTGTTGTAGAGATTTGATCCTTATGATTGAACCTATCGATTAATGCCGTGAACGTACAGGGTCTTATTTTTTTGGGATCTTAGCCGGTTCGATTCCCCCGTGTGGCAATCTGTAATGCAGTTTTGTTTTTTTCGCGAGCGGGGTGTGGATCGGGTCCGTAGAAACATTTTTCCTTATAATGTACGTGGTGTGAGCTCTATACCAAGAAAATATTTTTTTATTGTTAACGTTGTTCCATCACTATTAAGTACTAATATCGAATTCCGCTCGCGTTAGCGGTTATAGTGCAAATTAATAATAAAATGGAGCTACTGTACCGCTCGCGTTAGCGGCTATATAAAGGAATGTTTCCTTTAAGTAAAATAAACTATCTTGAGGATTTAAAGTGGTTTCCCTTCAGGATCCATTGACTTTTTCCACCCTGTATACGGAACTAACTTACTGATGTGTTAGTAGGTTAATATATCGCTGTGTTATAACAAAATCAAACTGTATGCTAATTTATTTTTAAAATTTATTATTTTTATCCGCTTGCGCGGTTGAGGAGCTCGTGGCTAAGTAATAACAGCCGTATGGGTCGATCCATTAGGTTAAGCTACGCTTGCCGGGGTTGGTCCGTGGATGGGTGATGACCATCTTTACATACCGAGACTCTCCGAGCCTCGGAAAACACGTTAAGCCGTTGGTCCTGGCTATCATTCGTGGATCTTTGACAGTCGTTACGGGTCGTCAGAAGCCCGAAAGTAAAAAAAAAACACTAAAACACTAATACTGGTATTCAGCTGCATCTGGTTAGACTGGCAGCCGACCCCAACATAATAGGGAAAAGGTTAGGCAGATTGATACGGAACTAACATATTGATGTGTTAGTAGGTTAATAATAGGTTGGGGAAAAAGTTTCTTCGCATTTTTTAAGAAAATTCAAAACATTTTTTAATATACATTATTTACATTTATCAAAAGTATATAGGTACCATTTTGTTCGATAACTTTTTGCCATCTTGTAGGTAGGGACATGATCCCATTGCTATAGAAATTTTGGGACTTCTGATCAAAATACCGCGACAAGTGGTTTTGGCAGTCCTCTCGTGATGTTAACCTGACACTGCCTAAAGAATTCTGAAAAGACCGAAACAGGTGGAAATCTGAAGGTGCAAGGTCAGGACTATACGGCGGATGCATTAACACCTCCCAGCGAAACTCTCTTAATTTTTGCTGAGTGGCTAAAGATGTGTGAGGTCTAGCGTTATCATGATGAAAAACCACACCCCTTCTGTTGATTAATTCCGGCCGCTTTCTCTCAACTTCTTGCTTTAATCTCATCAGTTGTTCGAAGTAGAATTCAGAATCGATGTTCCTGCCTGGCGGTAACAGTTCATAATGAATAATGCCCTTCCAATCCCATCACACACACAGCATCACCTTGTTGCGAGTTAACCCGGGTTTCGCCACAGTCTGTGAAGCCTGACCGGCCTTTGACCACGACCTTTTTCGCACGTTCTTGTCGTACGTGATCCACTTTTCATCATCAGTTATCAGCTTCTTCAAAAATGGTTCGGTTTCATTACGTGGTAATAAAAAATCACAAATGAGTACACGGTTCATTAGGTTTCTTTGAGTGAGCTCGTGGGGTATGCAAATATCGAGCTTTTTTGTGTACCCAGTTTTTTTCAAATGCGCCAAAACTGTTGTGTGGTCAATTCCCAGTTCTTCAGCTACGTCGTAACTACTGATATGCCGATCTTGCTCCACTTTTTCAAAAATGGCATCCATTTTATCCGTAATAGGGCGACCAGAGCGACGTGCATCTTTGACATCAAAATTTCCGGATTGAAAACGCTTAAACCAAATTTGTACTACCCTCACAGATACTGCACTGGGTCCATAAACATCGCAAATTTTTTTCGCGGCTTGCGTTGCGTTGTTACCTTTTTTGTAGTAAAATTTTAAAATGTATCGAATTTCTTCATTAGATTTACTCATCTTGACAGTACGAAAAACAAATGAAAATCACACATTTTCCTAATTTGAATTTAGAATTATGTTCTTTAAAATTTAAACTTTCAATGATACCAAAACCAGCCAGATACAAATAGTATAGCCAAAGAGATTTTATTTTAAGTTCATACATACTATAATGCGAAAAGACTTTTTCCCCAACCTAATATATCGCTTTGTTATAACAAAATCAAACTGGTTGCTAATTTATTTTTTAAATTTATTATTTTTACGACATTGCTATTACATTCTGTGATTTAACTCACACGCTGACTTATTACTTGTTAAAATTTTAGGAACATCGTCTACTTTAATAATAATGTTTGTAAATATGTGAGCACCTGTTTCATCACTTAATTAATTCATTTGTCATTATTTTTACCTATTGTGGTAATTGTTACGTATGTGTATCAGTCTTTATAAAATATATATTATCTGTGGTATTTCCGGATCCTGTTGTCTTGTCACCGACTCCGATCGCTCGTCATGCAATGGCTGAATACACGATACATAAAATAGTCTGGTCGTCTTATTTATCTATAATATCTGGCCACCCGTCGTAACATGGTGTCAGAAGATACAGAAGAAAAAGAAGTCACAAAAAACCACAAAAGTAAGTGCCGCAAACAGTCAAAAAAAAAAAAAAAAAATTTCGAGTAAAACGTCGCCGCGTGGTCCAGCCCTAAAATGCCGGAAAATAAAAACGCAAATAATACAAGTTATCCCCTGCCGCCGAGTAATTTCAGCTTAGATATCAACAACTCGAACATGCCATTGGCTTGGAGAAATTTCAACACAAGTCTAGAGATTTACATGATAGCCAACAATTTAGAAGAACAACCAGACAAACGAAAGGTAGCCATTTTACTACAAATCATAGGCCCAGACGCTCTTCAGATATTTTACTCGTTTAACATACAAATTGACAAGATCACCTATAAGGATTTACTCGCCAAATTTGAAGACTACTTCACACCACGTGTCAATATTTCCGTCGAAAGACATAAGCTGTTCAACAGAAAACAAGGTCCAGATGAAGAAATTGAGACATATGCCACGGATCTCAAGAATCTAAGTATCCAATGCAATTTTGAAGGTCTTGCCGATGATATAGTAAAGGACATATTCTCATGGAACTTAAATTCATCTTGCTCGTACATCAGAGAACGTATCCTGATCGAGAAACCATCAACATTTGATGCCGCCGTCAGTCTCGCTAAAACACTAAGAAATACTAGGTTACAGGCTAAAGCTTTATCAAGCCAAGAAGTAAGTGTCGTTGCCAGTCGTCAATCGCATCACAGTCGCCAAACACATCGTAGTCAAGAGAGTCGCAATCAAAAAAGTCACAGTCAAAGAAGTCACAGTCGTCAAAGAAGTCATAGCCGTCAAGAAAGTCAAAGTCATCAGTCTCAAACAAGTCAAAGTCGTCAATCAAGTAAAGCATCGTCCAGTCAAGAACCTCAATCCAAACAGTCAACCAAGAATTGTTCCAGATGTGGTCAAGTTCACCGAACAAAATGTCCAGCCATAGGAGTCATCTGTAACAACTGCCACAAGCCCAATCACTTTGCCAAGTGTTGCCGCAGCAAACATGTGAGATCCATAGAAGAAGAAGAAGAAAGTACGGGTACTGATACTTATTTTCTAAATAGTCTTTTCACTAATGAGATTTCTGTCAGCAAAAAAAACCCTTATCATACAACTTTGTCCATAAATAGTAAGAATGTAGACTTTTTACTTGATACAGGTGCTGACACTAACATTTTATCATTTAACTCTTATAAAAAACTTAATTTGCCATTGAGTAGTTTAAAGAAAAGTAGTCACAAACTATCAACCTTTAGCGGTGAAGTATTACCGACTGTAGGTCAATGCATTCTGTCTGTCACACATAACAACAAACTATACAATGTTAATTTCCACATTATAGATATACCCTGTAGGAATATTATTGGTCGCAACAGTTGTGAGAATTTAAAATTAGTTAAAAGAGTCCATAATGTCCAATTTCATGAGTCACTCAATGTATCACAGCTTGACAAATATAAAGATCTCTTCTCAGGAATAGGTTGTCTTAAAGATTATGAATGTCATTTGTCAATGAAGCCTGATGCTGTACCGTCTATAGATGCCTGTCGTAGAATTCCATTCAGTCTCTTAGAACAATTAAAAGAAGAATTAGCCATGTTAAAAAAAAATCAAATTATAGTCAAAGTCGAGGAACCTACTGAATGGGTAAGCTCAATTGTAATTGCATCAAAGAAAAATGGTAAACTACGCCTGTGCATTGATCCAAGAAAACTTAATAAAGCCATTATGCGTCCTCATTATCAATTTCCAATTATTGATGAAATTAAATCCAGCCTCTCTGGTTCACAATATTTCACTACCCTAGATGCAAACAAAGGTTTTTATATGCTAAAGTTAGATGAAGCTTCCTCAAAACTATGTACATTCATCACACCTCAAGGTAGATATAGATTCCTAAGACTTCCCTTCGGGATAAATGCAGCCCCAGAACTGTTTCATTCCATCATGACAAATAGATTCAGTGATATTCCAGGAGTCAAAATCATGATGGATGATTTCCTAATTTACGGTCAAACTAAACAAGAACATGATTTTAGGTTAAAACAAGTCTTAGATAGAGCTAGAGAAATAGGAATAAAATTTAATAAAGACAAGTCTAATATATGTAAAAGTGAAGTCAAGTACCTAGGACACATCTTTTCTAAAGATGGTGTGAGAGTTGATGAAAACAAAGTGAAAGCCATTTGCAGTATGCCACCACCAACAAATGTCACAGAATTACAAAGGTTTTTAGGTATGGTTACATACTTAGGCTCATACATAGAGAATTTGTCAGATAAAACTTCTAATTTAAGAACACTTCTGTCTAAAGATAATGAATGGTCTTGGCAAGAGAGACATAATGTAGAATTTAATGAATTAAAGGAATGTATAACAAAAGCCCCTGTCTTGACATATTATGATCAAAATAAACCAATTACACTGTCAGTTGATTCGTCTAAAGATGCCATGGGTGCAGTGATTTGCCATGATAAACACCCCATAGCATATGCTTCAGCTTCATTAAGCTCATGTCAACAGTCATACTCTCAGATTGAGAAAGAGCTGTTAGCAATCCTATTTGGTTGTACAAAGTTTCACCAATATGTCTATGGTCGCCACACTTTAGTTGAAACAGATCACAAACCAATAGTATCGCTGTATAAAAAACCAATTTATAACATTCCACCCCGTCTTCAAAGAATAATGCTAAGATTACAACCATATGACCTGAACGTAACTTACAAACCAGGTAAATATCTTTATGTAGCTGATACTCTGTCTAGAGCAGCTTTACCAGAACAGTCATTACATGATCTAGATTCTGATCTAGATTTACATGTCAATTTAGTCATTAGATCACTGTCAGTTAGTCCAAATAAACTTAAATCTATTCAAGAACAGACTTCCCAAGACAATGAATTGTCACTCTTAAGTAAATATTGCATAACAGGTTGGCCTGAACATAAAAAAT
The DNA here is from genome assembly GCA_946251885.1 of Cosmia pyralina. NCBI lineage: Eukaryota > Metazoa > Arthropoda > Insecta > Lepidoptera > Noctuidae > Cosmia > Cosmia pyralina. Next base: position 15,935,106 of record OX276352.1, on the reverse strand, counting down.
TGCTTCCAGACATACTTAGGCCTTATTTTCCTTTAAAAACCGATATACATATAATTAATGGTATTGTCTTCAAAAACAACAGTGTCATTATACCAGTAGCCATGAGAAAAGACATTTTGAAACAGATACATGAAGGTCACCAAGGTATTCATAGTTGCCAAAGATTGGCAAGAAATCTAGTATACTGGCCCAATATGTACTCTGATATAGAAAAATATGTTAATAATTGTCATAACTGTCTCACTAACAGACGCAGCAATTCCAAAGAGTCACTACAGCCCCATGAGGTAAAACCAATCCCTTGGAATAAAGTCGGAGTTGATCTATTTGATTTCAATTCAAACAAGTATGTCATAGTCGTAGATTATTTTTCCCAATATGTCGAGCTTGTAAAGCTAGCAGGTGGTTCTACTAGTAAAATTGTCATTAGTCACCTAAAGTCTATATTTTCCAGACATGGAATACCCAACATTCTAATTTCAGACAATGGTCCCCCATTTAACTCAAAAGAGTTTAATCATTTTGCTTTAGATTGGCAAATACAACATATTACATCAAGTCCCTATTATCCACGGTCTAATGGTCTTGTAGAAAGAACCATAGCCACGGTTAAAAACATATTAAAGAAATGTCTTACTGATAATACAGACCCTCATCTAGGATTATTACAGTATAGGAATACACCTAAAGAAAATATGTATTCGCCTGCCCAATTACTAATGTCCAGGACACTCAGAACTAAACTTCCAGTCTTAGAACAAACTCTGAAACCTAAAATACCTAACTACAGGTCTCTAACAAATAAAACTCAAATAAAAGTGAACAAATCACAGATTTATTATAATAAACATACTAAACCGTTGTCTTCCCTAAACATTGGTGATAAAATTTACTTCCAGAAACAGCCAGACAGTATTTGGACACCTGGTACTGTGTCAGACATAGGTCCACAGCCTAGATCATATACTATTGTCTCCCCGGAAGGTACTTTTCGCCGTAATCGCCAACATATCCTACAGCCAAAACATTCACCAACTGAGTCCGCTCCTAGTAGAAGAAGTTCACTTCAATCCCCATCAGTTCCACTTGACACTGATCCACCGTCGCCTTCCAATATACTGCCGTCGTCATCTCCATCTAATTATCAATCTCCTTGTACAAGTAATCCTGTCCAAGAATCTGAAACAAAAACAAACACATCACATACACCAAATAAACAAACTCAACACACAACTTATTCTTCATTCGGTAGAGCAATAATAAAGCCCCGAAGATTTTGAAAATTGGTCTAGATTAAGTTCTTAATTTGTACTTAGTTTTAATTTAATATACTAAATGTATTGTTTGTTGTACAAGCATTGTCAAACCTAATTTTGTTTTGTTAGTAGCTGTCAAAACTTAGTTAAGTCAATTTGATAGACGTCACTGTCAGAACTGTCGCAATGTAAATGTCAGTCAAGTCAACTTGTCACTTCTTAGAGATGTTCCGTTCCACTTAGTCTACTAGTATATAAGAATTTTGTTAATGTTAAAAAAAAAAAAAAAGAGTATACTTACGTACCATGTTCCACGTAATGATTCCATTTTCTTTTCTTAATAAGGGAGATGTTACGTATGTGTATCAGTCTTTATAAAATATATATTATCTGTGGTATTTCCGGATCCTGTTGTCTTGTCACCGACTCCGATCGCTCGTCATGCAATGGCTGAATACACGATACATAAAATAGTCTGGTCGTCTTATTTATCTATAATATCTGGCCACCCGTCGTAACAGTAATGTAATTTTATTCTAGGTGCATCGTCTTCACACTTATATACTTATACATAATGATATAATTAATGTTTACAAAATATTGTAAAAGATTTTGAAATTTAATTTTTTTTTTATTATTTAAAAATTAAATTAAAAATTAATTAAAAATTTAATTTAAAAATTAATGGGTACAAAATATTGTAAAACATTTTAAAAGAATAAAGGTAATGGTGGAGTGTCTTGCATATTTCTTCTCCATACGAAACTTCCTATTGGAAGAGACTAGAATCAATTCTATTTTCTTTTTAATATTGACGTTCAAACGTGCCTTTTATGTGCCTATCAGAAATAAATGACTTGGCTTTGACTTATAATCGTTTTCTTTAACCAAGTATCTCAACCATACAAACAACGAAAGAAACTCGTGTTTGTGATCATTCTTTCGAAAACTTTTGACAAATAATGGCTGCCTCTTCACGGCACGTATACAGAATCTTTTGTTAGAGAAAAAATTTGCTTTACATAATTGTGAAATATAGGAGACGGCGAGGTATGACGGAGATAACAAGCACCAGGGACGTAGAAGGTACTGTTGTTTACCCGAACAATCCCCTCGTTAGCCGCGAGATACACGATCTGCCGGCTAAGCACACTCAGCCTGAATAATAAGTTTATGCCCAAATGCATTTTCTTGGCACAAACAACGGCACAAAGGTACACAATCTTTTATCCATTAATGACATTCACGTGTTTTTTTTTTTGCATTTCAATCACTATTCACCATTTTGTCTTATTCTGTTTGCATTTTCGTGCGTCAGTTGTTATCAATATTTATAATCCAATGTTTGTAGTGTGGCTTGAAAGTCAGTAGATATAATTTCTAAGTACAATGTATGTATGTTTAATGCTCCTCGGTGTGCACACATTCTCTCTTCAATGTTTTTTAGCGGCCTTGGACGATAAAAAGCAGTTGAAAATAATTGTTTGTAGACCAACATAACATCATAAATCTGAATACTGTGTTATAGTTAGCAATGAGTTATGTAATGTACAGTTTTTCTTCATAACAATATTTGCTCTGGAATGCAGTTCTGGAAGATTAGGTTAGGTACTATTTTCGACTCGAAAATATACATAGTGCTGGAGGTATTTACTACTAGCTGTTTTATAGCTCAAATATTGTATTATACAGTAGGTAGTAGGTACTCTATAATGAACGTTTCATATACAATTTTAAAACTGTGAATCCGCTTGAAAATACTTACGTAGGTACCTAGTGTACCCACATTATTTATTTAATAATAGCTACCCACAATGGTGAGAACCATTAATCTTATTCATTGTTTCTGAAAGTACTTAAATGTTTAATATTGAATAACTTTAATTGAAACATTACACAATAATTTTAAACATGAGCGGGATTCAACTGAAAATTCACTGAATAAACACCTAAAGAGTTGAATTGTTTATTTAACTCTGAGGTAATTAGGACTAATTTCGTTGAATAATATTTCAGATGAGCACAGAAAGGTGCTAAAGGGTCTCTCTGAAACATACCTAATAGAATACTTCCAGTGTTACAAATGATATTGCTGCTGCCAACTGAGCAGAAAAGACAAAATGTCACAGATCTGAGACATTATCGAGGACTCAAATGGAATATCACTAAAGTATTTTGTAAGTTACGTTATCTTGGTACCCTTGGTTTGGCAGGACTTCCTCTCAAAGTTAAAGTTAAGGCCAAGATGGTCGGATTTTGACATCCGACTTTTCTCGACCCTCGGTCAAATGAATATTAAAATAAGAGGGCCCTCTTATTGTAATATTCATTTGACCTTCTTTCGTATTCCTGACCGTAAGTGAATTTCTATGGCACCATGATAAAGTTTTGTTAAAGACCCTAAAGTTGCTATTAAATAAATACATTTGCTTAATTAATTATTATTACGGCAACATTGTTGAATTTCAGCGGAAACTACTACTAGCCTTACGTAAACCCTTAAGTTTTCTTAAGTATGAGCAAGACAATATTTGTTCTGCTCCTGTATCCAAACAAGTACCCATTTAATGTTGCCGACATAACACTTTGAGGATATTGGCTTTGTAATCTTAGTCAATTGTGGGCCGTTCCTAAACTGATACTTAAGAGTTTGTGTGACGGAAAATTCTTAATTTTGCACTTTGCCACTTTTTTATATCACGTTTCATTCATTTTCTATTACTTACTAGGCTCGCCACTCGTCGCCACACACAATAATGTATATACTCGGTTGCAATCACTCGCTACAAAAGTGGCAGGCATGTTACCTTCAGGTACCACAAGTGACAGTCGCAAGTTGTACGTCTGCAGGAGCCTTAGAACGTTTTTTTTATTATAAAAATATATAAAGCAGGGTTCATTGTTCAATAACATTAAATATTTAAGAAGCTCTGAAAAAAGTCAGCGTCAGAAGTTAATGGATAGTAAAAGGTCTATGTTCGCGACGTTAAGTGTCACTACGCTTAAATATAACTTTGCCTGTAGTCCTACAGTTTGTGTCTTTGCCTGTAGTAGTTTGTAGTTGAGTCTTAAGCCTATTTTATTAACACAAGTTTTGTTTATATTCAATTAAGTATGTTTAGGTTAAGGTATTTATCTATGGGCCAGTGTCGCCTGAAATAAATGGTTTATTATTATTAATTCCGTGGCACTATTGACGCACCTGATCTGCATATTGTGCTGGTTCGCTTCTTCGTCCCAGACAATTACTGTCGTGGCAGAAAGCACAGGCTGTTTGCTGTGCCTCCATGTCGCACCGTTGCGCGTGCTAACTCCCCAGTACCTCGCACTCTGGCCGCACCTAATGATCTTTTGGATTCTAATCCAACAAACGATCTGTTTGCGGATGAATGGACGAAGATATTATTGGCATGTCAGAAGTACTGTGAGAGGGATACATGAAAGTACCTATTGCTAATTTTTATTGTTTTATAATTTTATATTTTCTTATATGTGTATGTCTCTGCCTTTAATTATTGTAATTGGTTTTTAACCGTGATAATTAAAGTTAAATAAATAAAAAAAAAATATTAAACATAACTTTTCTTGTCGCTCGTAGGTAACTTTTGCGTAATAGGTTGAAACTTGCTTACTCAATGACTTTCTATTAAATAATATGATCTGTATTAACGTGTATTTGTAGAAATATGAGGAGCTCGTGGCTAAGTAATAACAGTCGCACGGGTCGATCCATCAGGTTAAGCTACGCTTGCCGGGGTTGGTCAGTGGATGGGTGACCATCTTTACATACCGAGACTCCTCCGTGCCTCGGAAAGCACGTTTAGTCGTTGGTCCCGGCTGTCATTCGTGGATCTTTGACAGTCGTTACGGGTCGTCAGAAGCCCGAAAGTCTGACAACCAGTCTTACCAAGGGGTATCGTATTACCCAGTTACTGGGTTGTGGAGGTCAGATAGGCAGTCGCTCCATGTAAAATACTGGTATTCAGCTGCATCCGGTTAGACTGGAAGCCGACCCCAACATAGTTGGGAAAAGGCTAGGCAGATTGATTGTAGAAATATGCAGCATTTATCAGAAAGGTATAGTCTCAGTGGGAAGAATATCGTAATCGCGAAAAAATAATCAGCCGTCCCGTGGCAGTGGCCGTGGGTCGAGTAAATATTGAAGTATTGTGGGACAGTTGACTGTAGGTATATTTCGGTAAAAAAATTGATTAGTGAATGGGTTTATCGTTAGCTGGAATGGGAAACGTGCAACACAATAACAGTTGATAAGAGAGGTAACGTAATTAGCGATATCACCGATCTGATTTAGCTTAAATAAAAAAATTGACGTGTAAAAATGTTATTTAAAACAAATTTCCAATAACTAATTTACTCAAATGCTTTAACTACGGTAGGTTGGTAAGTACCCAAATAAACAATTACCTATATTCTTTGAGTAATAATTAGATTAAGGAACGGAGAGAAAGAGGACAGGAGATTACCCCAATCTTTTCAAAATTTAGAAAACCCGACACCTTCCGGATGTAGGCAACTTTAATTTGATTGATACAATTATTCAGGTTTAACGAGCGACTACATAAAAAAAAAAAAATTAATATCAAGTGTTTATACAACTCATCTATCCTAAACAAAAACACAATGTACAAAGTTTTGAGTATTTTAAAGATTGAGTAAATGAAATACAGTAAGTAGGTGTGTATACAGGGTTACTGGTAATTCGACGTATATCCGTCAGGTTTAAAATGCAACAAATTAAACCCCCCATATGTACGGCCGAAATTCAATAGTTTTCGAGATATTTGAATTTTAAGAGTTTTTGATATTTACCCAAAACTTGACATTTAATTCCAAATAAAAAAATATATATATATTTGAATGGGTACCATTAAAAATGATGTTGTAGCTGGCACTTTAATTAAGCTATTGACATAATTAAAACTACTTAACAAAATAATTAAAATAATGAGCGATTTAAGAATAATATCTTATTAATATTTTCATTTTACGCTTCAAAAATGTAGTCTCGTCACAAAAATTTCTATGACATTAATCGTAAAAATAACTAAAACAACTTGCCTATTCTGTAAGCTTTCCAAAAAGGTATAAAAGTCAATTTTAAAATACATAATTCGTGGCATGGCATGTGTTTGAATCGGCGCGGGGGGCATTAAAAAATTTACGTCAAATTTTATAAAAAAATTTAAACATCTTGTTCAAAATCAGCACCTCGATTACGAATGCAGGTTCGAATTCTCTTCCTAACTTCGGTTTTCGTCACTCTTGATGTGAACGTTGTTCTCATCTGTTGCGCGTTTATTATTCGCTGTCGAAGTTCTTCGACTGAATTTATTGGGGTCACATAAACTAAATCCTTCATATGACCCCAAACGTAAAAATCAAGTGGTGTGATATTAGGGCTTCGTGCTGGCCACGGAATTGGCCCTCCCCTCCCAATCCATCGGTTTGGATATCTCTCGTCTAGCCACTGTCGGACAGTAATCCGGTAATGTGCTGGGCAACCATCATGTTGAAACATGAGGTTGTTTTTTATTTCTTCGGGAACATCCGCCAACAAATCGTCTAGGTTGTTTCTTAAAAACTCCTCGTAATTTTCGCCGTTCAAATTTTGGGGCAAGCAATGAGGGCCCAGCAAATAATTATCAAGGACACCCATCCATACGTTCAGGGAAAATCTCATTTGCGACGCAGATTAAAAGCTAGCTAGAGGAAGCTAAATCATTTTATTGCACGTCCACAAAATGTATCTTAAAACAATAATAAACTAATACATAAAAATCTTATTAAAACTATAATTATACACGTACCCCCCCCCCCCCCCCTTAATATTTTTATCATAGGGTGAGCTATTTACGTATACCTATATATGTATATCATAATTAACGACGCAGTATCTGTATACTGCGTCGTTAATGAATCTGTGGTAAGATTGAATTTATGGGCATCCTCTTAAGGGGTAATTGTACTCATCATATGAAAAAATGAGCTGTTCCCTACATTTTGACGAGTTATACGAACATAAATGTAGGGAACAGCTGATTTATTTTTTGCAATTTTAGGTTTGGTCCCATAGTAAAAGTTGTCATAATGATGAGTACAATGACCCCTTAAGAGGATGCCCATATACCTATTCAATTTCACCCTGAAAAGCCTTTACCAGAAGTGGTCATCGTCCACGTATTAGCGGTTCAGCAGCTTCATTATCATCAGGATTGTGCTGGAATATAGCAGTTCGTCGTGGACGTGGACGACAGCATCTCCCCTGACATCATCTCTGTCATCAAAAGACGGCCTCCACTCAACCATCGATGCGACGCTCTGCGAGAGAGACTGTCACCAGCCAATGTCACTTTTAACAGACATTTTCGGTGATTCCAGTAATCGCCGTCATAATTATTTTTGTTATAATTCGTGCCAAAACGAGATAAGAAAAAAGAAGCTGAAACTCCATAAAGGTATACTTTATTCAAACGTAACCACGTTCCTACCTTACATTTTCGTTATGAGTAGGAAAAATTGGAGGCCTTTCTCGTAAACAAAAACAAACTACTACGTCTGTTTTATATTAAACGTTACCAAGAGAAAAAACATGTACTGCACGCAATTTGGCCCTCGGCGTACCACGGAATGTTTGATAGAAAAAACACGACAGCTTGCAACGAAAACAAAATTCATATTGTGAACATACATGGTGAATTTTCCGGATGAAATTGGTTGAGAATTAGCATAAAAACCGAAAGTAGAGCTATATATAGTAAAACGTAGTAAAAGGAATCGTGATCCATTTCAGAGAATACTTACAAGCATTGAATTACCAATATTAAAAAAAAAAAAAACGGGTTGTTCGATAACCAGAGCCGATGTTTATTGCCTGTGGTAAATCCAAGTGCTTAGCGTGAATAGCAGAAAGAGATTCCGAAATTGAGTTCAAGATAACATTGACAACTTTTCATTGTAGATCATGTTATTTTTGCCTTGCAGACCCATCTCAAAAATTCTCCCTAAATGTCATAATAATAAATGTACAGCATAGTAGGTATATGACATTGCCGTTATACTCGCAGCCATTACCGATAATTTCTTTTTAATGTTCAGTCAGCTATAATGAAGCCCTGTCTGTTAACAACGTTAATGTAAAAGGCAGAATGTTAAATCTTTACATTTTCAAGAAAAATGTTTACATCTGAGATACATTAACAACATGATATACATTTGGACATCTCATCTTCCTGCCCTTATCCCATGTTATTTGGGGTCATTGGACATCTATTAATGAAACACATTTGGACATCTATTATTGATATAAGGAAATTAATAAAGCAGTTTTTGTTTATATACAAAAATATAAATAGCCTTAAATACTCCTTTTACCTCTTTTACATTCATACATCTGTGGAGCATGTGGCTAAGTAATAACAGCCGCACGGGTTGATCGATCAGGTTAGGCTACGCTTGCCGCGGTTGATCCGTGGATGAGTGACCGTCTTTACATACCAAGACCTTTACGTGCCTCAGAAAGCACGTTAAGCCGTCTGTCATTCGTGGATCTTTGACAGTCGTTACGGGTCATCAGAAGCCCGAAAGTCTGAATATCAGTCTTACCATGGGGTTTCGTGTTACCCAGTAACTGGTTGTGGAAGTCAGATAGGCAGTCGTTCCGTGTAAAATACTGGTATTCAGCTGCATCCGGTTAAACTGGAAGCCGACCCCAACTTATTTGGGAATAGGCTAGGCAGATGAAATTCTGCCTAGCCTTTTCAATCAATCAATCTGTTTATTTGTGAAACATAGGGTTTACATAAATAGGGGGTGCGCTTTTTGGTGTCATAATTAAGACATACAAATTTATAAGTGACACATTAGGTGTCATTAGATTATGTGACTTAGAAAAAATAATATTTTAGATTAATTAAATACATGAACAGAAAAAAGAAAAAAACATCAAATATAATAAAATCAATAAATAGTACTTATTATCAAAAGGTAATAATGCATTATTTTAATAATTGGTCAGAACTATGTATGACATTCATGCATCAGTAAGGAGTACGTTAGGATCGTAGCAAATGGCGTTCTGTAGTTTCTGCCTACCCATGGCGTACATGGGAAGAAGGCGTGACTTTCTTTTTTCTTTTTATGTATGTAGTATATTATAAATAGCCCAAAAATATTTGTAACTAGGTACCTATACTTCTAAATATTTTTGAGCCATGAGGAAGTGAAAGAAAAGTGATGTGATACAGTTGTTTGAAAATGAGAATTATATGTTATTATTATTGTGTTTATGTTTATAGGGCAATTATAAAACGCCAGTGAACGCATTAGCACAAAATAACACACACTTAATTGTACGAAGGTTACTCGTGGGCACAAAGTGGCTGTCATTTCTATGGCAACGGAAAGAATGCGGAAGATTGATTAAACTAATTAATTCTTTGTCAAGTTTTATTTATTTAAATATTGAATAAATAATTATTATGGAATATTAACCATATTATTCAAGTTTAACAAAACTATGTTTTAAAGCCACACGTTCCTTGAACCTTGACCTACGAACAATGAAAAGGATATCACCTTAAGTCATGTAAATACAAAGTACGAATTAATCACTCACCAGTTAAAATAAAATACTCCTAAGTTAAATCAGTTCGACTCAAATATATTATTATTTTCTCCTGTTGCATCGCTCAAGAAAAGTAGGTATAAAAGAGGTCTCTACCTGTTCTATACCTGTAGTGTCTAGGATCTATACCTGTAGTGCTATACAGCAGTGCTATTCTTTACAAATCTCACCGTGAAAATCTAGGTGAAGTGAGTTGTCATTCTTCCTGATGCTAGGGATTGACAGTATTGACAGCTCACTTCACGCTCACTTCACCTAAATTTTCACGGTGAGATTTATACAGAATAACACTGCTGTAAACATCTCACCGTGAAAACTTAAGTGAAGTGATCTGTCATTAGTGTCAATCAGGTGGAATGACAGCTCACTTCACATATACTTTCATCATAAAGATTTTTACATAACAAGCCGGTTGCAGTAGTAACTAGTATCTACTTTAATTAATACTAAACCATACCATGTTACAACGTAAAGACTTCTTCTCATTCAGAGAAAGAACGAGCAATAACATGACTTATGCCCGGTTTCTGAAGAATTCTTAAAAGGTGTTTAAACTCTCAATAAAAAAAATAAAAAAATTATGATGGTGCTTAAATGATCTATTTAAGCGAATTCCTTTCTTCAACTCGGTTTTTGAGGTGCTCAGATGGACCCTCGATAGTAATTCACTCGACTTTTAAGCTACATTCTTCCTTAGCGTACAGTTCAGAAACACCATAGGTATCGAACCAATAAGTAATCACTATCGAATGGATAAACTCTGTTTAAAATCCTCAGAAACCGGGCATAATAATTTTGCTTAGTAATATAATATTTTGTCGCTTGCTTAGTGTTGACTGAGGATTTAAGAACCGTCGATTAAAATGATTTGCTTAGTTAATTATTTTCAAACTGGTATCGCCAGCACTCTAATTGCGTAACACACTATCAATCGGAATCTGAATCATTTTGAAACAAATTGCTAATCCATTGCTTCATATGTTCGAAAAATTTGTCTGCTCAACAACGTAAATAACGCAATGAATGTTGTTGAACTGTCAAAATTAAACCGACTCCGATTTATAGTGTGCTACGCAATTGCCCCGCAGGTTCGAAACCACAACCTCGTGCACGAAAAGCAAATCTCTTCCTCGTCGGACAACTAGGTAGTTACCTGCTCATATGAATACTTCTATTAGGAAGCTGATCGTAATTAAAAGTTTAAACCTATATGAACATGTGTCGTTATTTAAAGTAATACTGTAATAATTCAAACGCAAAACCTAATTTAAATAGGCAATCAACAAACATAATTAATTCGACAGACCTCGCGAACATTCGACAGCATTTAATTACTACCTACCCTCAAACTCAATATAACCTGCAGAGCAACAATCTGAAACTAATATAATATTTTAGTAAGTCGATATTGATAACCCTTTACTGTTTTATCCAATAAATAGCTATGGACAGAAGTCGACGGGTCATGATTTCCCAATGGTGTTGTAAACTTGCCTGATGATATTTTTTATTATTATAAAGTAGATACTTACTTAATTTACCTTTTAGACTAGGTGTCTAGTAATAAAAAAAATCGTTTTGGCTGGATAAAAACAAATGATAAGATAACATTAATACTAACTAATTATACAGGCATAACAAATTATGTTTTCTGGCAAAGGTGTGCCAGTTTCCATTGTGTTTTGGGAACATAACAAGGGTAACTTTCCGGAGTTGTAGGTAATTGCCATCGCACCTTTTTACGCCATCATCGCTAAGTGCGTGAATGACAATAAGGCTGTGCTCTATTAGTACTTTGCCTGATTAAAAAGCATTTTGATTAACCGAATTAAGGTGGAGGATAATAATTTATTTACTGTTAAAAGTACATAACAAACAAATGACTGTTTTAATTGCCTCAACTGTACGTGTTTTCCCAAACCAAAAACCAACAATTCCAGCACAGAGCAGCGTTTTAAAAATCTTCCTGTAGAGAAGAAAGAAATTGTCTATTCTTGCGCATAGGTACGTTGTTTATTGTTTGTAATAAATTATTGTAACTACAAGCATAAAATAAAAGTACTATTTAAATAGCATTAGTTAACTATACGTCAATATAACAAACACCAGACCATGTTAGACTATGTAGGTGTAAATAAATGTGATTCCTACATAATATAGGTATATTACGATGTCTTCACTGGCAGTTCTTACCAAATCTAATCTAATATCGGATCACTAGATATTGTGCTGTAAAAACGACACGTTTTCACCAAATAAGAGGAAAAATTGGGAAGATCTACGTGATCTTTTTCAGTCTAGGTAGACGAGTTTCGTTGAAAAGAAGTACGAATTAGTTATTATTATGTTAATGTTAAACTTAAATTCTGAACATACCTTTTTCTGAACATACCAATACTTTTTTTTTACTTCATTAATTGTAACTAATTAATTCTATTAAGTCCCTTAACGATCAATTACTTAAGTTGCTTTATCAATGATCGTAATTGTTTCTAAACACGCATTTAAAATCTTATTCAGCAAAACGTAGAAGCACTTAACCTGTTGTGTCTTTATTGGGTTGGATACGTAATTGTGAGAAAACAATAATAAGATATTAACGACTTACTAATTACAGCGCTATAAAGCAGAGTGCCCACTTCACACACTCGTAACCACATAAATTAAAAAAAAACTACACGTAAATATTCAACAAGTTGTTTATAATAAATCTGTTAAAGTATTAATAAAACGACTTACCAAGTGTTGTACTCGATAATACACGATATCATGGTTGTTGGTTCATTCACAAATATTAGCGCACGTTACAGGAGCGTCAGCGAGCGCGTCGCGTCGGAAAATGTATAACACTGAAAGTGTGACCGCGCGGTGCCGTGGTGCGTGTGGCGGCAGCGGGCATGAGAGTCGCACTGATGGGCGCCCACTGCGCCCAGCCGCGCGTGGAACCGCGACTATCATCCCAGTAAACAACCTCCTTTATCGCACATTACTACTAAATGGACAGTCACAATCACAAAACTATTGTGTCTGCAACTTCCTGTTGTCTACACCAAACCTTAACCTACGCCGCCACCGCCACTGATAAACACTTTTTTTTATTAAACCAGGATGCAGTTCAAACTAATAACTTACCCACATAATTAATACTTATAGATGATTTGTACAATAAGAAGCACATCGTAAAAAGTAAGATTGACATTTGTGTCCATTAAAACCAGTTAGTATGACGAACGTAATTATTGACCTTGTGACAGAGAATGATATCCATTCAAAACAATTGTATTGAATGTCTGTAATAATGAAATGCGTGAGAATATAGGCAATGGCACGAATTAAAACAACAATAAGTACGTAAGCAAATATACCTAGACTAGGTATTTTTGCTACATAATCTAAGTACTTTACAAAAACTAGCTGGATCTTTGTCTTACTGTTACGAATTTCAAAACACAAACACCTAGTAGGTAGGCTTAACCACATTTTAGATACCTACCTTCTCATTGATGATGATGAAACTTTTTGTACTAAGCCCTAGTCAGATTGTGAATGTTTTACTATTAGTAAAACATTCACAATCTGACTATGTTGACTGGTAATTAGTGACCGATACTTAAACATATTATATGATTTTACTCATGATAACAAACAACCAAATCAAAGGACCAAATCTGAATTCACGAAAAAAAAGTCAGCTGCTCCCTACATTTTGACGAGTTATGCGAACATAAATGTAGGGAACAGCTGATTTTTTTTTCGCGATTAAAGGTTTGATCCCATAATAAAAGTGGTTTGCAATATATATATATATATATATTTGTTTTACTATAAATACTTCAATAATAAAAGTTGAATTCACACGTACGAGTATACATGACCTCCGCGAGACCGATTTGAATAAACGAAGAAGTAAAAATAAAAATCAACCGACTGGTTTATGGATATTCTATCAACATCTCATCGTGATAACTTAAGTGAAGTGAGCTGTCATTCCACCTCATGCTAGGCTTGCCATTATCGACATTTTTACACAATGGATTGACCTACGGAGGATAAAACAAACCAAAAAATTAAGTGATATTCATTTTTTATCGTTGAAACAAATATAAATAAGTATATGCCTTATTAGCCCGTATTTAGGTACAGAAATTCTACCTTTTAATGTTATTTCAATTAACTTTACACCCGGACTAGAAAAGAAAGAAGAACTCCGCGCCACGCGTATCGAAAGTGAAGCACCTTACCGACCTATGTGTGCGTGAAAGACGAAGATGTAAATGTGTGCGTGAGGCGCATGTTTGTACAAACGGTCCCGGCATACTTACTGTGCTTCACTTTCGATATGCGTGGCGCGGAGTCCTTCTTTTTTTTCTAGTCCGTGACTTTACATTACGATTATCGCGGTTGGCCTGGTTTATTTGTCCAGTAACGCCTCATTTCTCTTAGGTACAGTACCTACGACAAAGGTTTAAAGGGTCCATCGTTTATCTTCGGAAAAAACCGAATTATAGCGAATAAAACGTGACTATCGACCAATAGAAATTGATTTATATTCCCACCTAGATTGATTGACGCACTAATTCCGTCACTTCCTCATTGAACCCGTCACATTTTATTCGCTCTTTTTCGGTTTTTCCGAAGATAAACCATGGAACCTTTGAACGTTCTCGTACTATACAACATTATTTTTAGTATATATGCGAAACCCGAATAGAGTTTATTCAGAATAAATAACTGAATCGATTCAGTTCTAATAATTTTTATACCGTGTTACATTTTGCCCCAAAAATCTTTAAAAAAGGTTACAATATGGACACCGCGCGACGAATACAAGTCACTGCATGTCATAGCGGCACTAGGCGTAGGCACGGGCGCACAGCGAGCGCCGCGTGGTGATCATGTTTTTGTACGGACAACCAGGTAACATAACAAGCTTATAATTTTGTGATTTTTCATGATACAGTTTTGAAATTTTGTACATAGATTCTTTACATAAAAATACTAGACACGTGTTTCGGGTTTCGCATATACCTACTAAAACTGATGTTGTATTTATAGTTCGATCCAAACTTAATGGCAGCTCGGAAGTTAGCTACGAGTGCAGTTAAAGTAAGATTCTAACTTAAAAGAGCTAAATCTTAAAAAAATCTTAGTTCTTATATGAAAAAGTACTTAATCAAGCTTAACTAAATAGAGTCAAAATTATTATCGACTTGACTATACCTGCACGGTCTGCACTCACAGCTAACTTCCGAGCCGCCATTAAGTTTAAATCTAACTATACCTACCTACTTGTTATATTTTTGGCAACGCAGACTTCTTTCTTTCAAAAGACTTTTTATCCGAAAATATTATATTATATATCCATATTCTAGAGTTCACCAAACTGACTGATGGAGCAACTTTCATTATTTGAATCTTGAGCTCAAGCTTGAACGCAAGCTTTGTGCTTGAGTTAGGAATTGAACGGAGCGATTGAATTGTTGCGTTTGAAACCTGACGGATGAAAGGCTCCTCGAGCTGAGATCAGATATCTATGCTTCTATAAGGCCTCTCAACTCTGTGTTAGGAAGTTTCCACTTCGGTAACTATTCGTAGTGTCAGTGGCAGAAGCAATTTCATTCAATAACGACGGAACTAGCCATCAACCTTTGATTAGGATAAGATGGGCTTCCTTATGTGAAAATAAACTAGCGACCCGCCCCTGCCTTGCATGGTATTTGTCTTGACAAAACATGGACACATATACACATAAGCTTTCCGGAATAAATTCTATAAATGATGGTGAAAACCGCATCAAAATCTCTTGCATAGTTTAGAATAATATAATAGAATAACTCGGTCATACAAACAGACACGAACGGTGACTTTAATTTCTATAATTTCTAGCGAGCCGCTCCGGTTTCGCACTGTTTTCGAGATTTCGTTTTATAAGTGTAAGTTCAGCATTAACTAATAGACAAACATTCCGGAATAAACCATGTCAACGGTAAGAAAACCGCATTAAAATCCGTTGCGTAGTTTAGAAGAATAAAGCGGCCACACAGACAGAAAAGCGACATTAATTTATAATGTTTAATTTTATTTATTTCATTAGTTCAGACACAGTGATCCATATTTTTGTTAGTATGATTTAAGAATTATGTTAGTAACCAAAGATTCAAATACACTCCACAATCATACTATATTATAACTAAAATTAAATACCAGAAAACTTAGGTGAAGTGAGCGTGGAGGGAGCTGTCAATAGTGTTAATCCATAACATCAGGTGGAATGACAACTCACTACACCTAGGTTTTCACGGTGAGATTTGTACAGAATAGCACTGCAGTACTGTAAAGCATTGATGCTTTGATCAAGCCTCGTTAATATAATACTGGCTGACATTCAATCATTCAAATATGGAATATCTTTTGTCAAGAAAACGATCCACGTTTTCTTGATAGGATGACATATTGAATCTGGTCAGGGCTCGAAAAAGAACTAATTTTAGTAGGAATATTTTTTTGGATATTTGATGTGAGCTATAAATACAGAGAGCTTCAGCCCCATTAAATAGAGTTCCTCTCGTATTGTTTAATAGTTTAGTAAATATCCTACTGTGAGGTTCGAGGCCTCACAGTACTCACATGAATAATCACAATCATCATTAAATTCATTAAAATAATTAAAACTATAACAAGTAAAAGCAATATCATTTCATCAGTTGCTATGCTTTTCGACATGCAGGGAGTCAATTCTGCCAGCCACAACGCTAAGAACTCTGTTGCCACTGCCGCGGGCACGGCTCAGCAACGATGCAGCTCTCTTTCTGAGAATGGCATGGAAGCTATCAATTATACGAGTGTCGGCAAACATGCTCGACGCGCTGCAGTACCTCGGCAGCCGCATCAGCATCCTAAAGGCATTGTTGTAATGTACGGGCAGACCGTTGATGGCCTTCTGCGTATATTTGACCCATAGACTGCACGTGTAAAAAGATTTGCAAGATGCCCGAAACAACGTAATTTTTACATAATTGTGTAGATATAAAATTATAGTAGCTTAGTAATTGCCACTTATTACGAATAAGATAGGCATAAAGTTACACGCCCACCTTTTCCGTTAACGATATTTAGTCTTACGGTAACAAAACGAGCCAATTAGAAGGTACAATTCCAGCCCCAAGCAACAGCTGTTACTAGGAAAGAACCATGAAAAAAACCGACTTTACCCTATTTTGGAATCAAAGTCATGGCCTCAATTCTCGGGAGCCGCGGCTTCTGCCGCTACACCGATGACGTATAATCAAAAATAGTTTTTTGTAGATAATATATGTACGGAACAGCTGTGTTTATTATGGCAGAAGGTTCAGCACTATACGTCTTTTTAAACTTTTAATTCAAGGTGCCCAATATATCTTGACACACTGTGGAGGTGCTACTTACTATCAAAGGAAAATGTCATTAAGATGTATAATTTAGTACTTTAGAAGTTAGTTTCTTACTTCTCCGTGTGTCATGTTACACTGGTTATAGAAACACGGTAGTCGTGTCTGTTACATTACATCACCAACTCAACGTAAACATTAATCCACGCAACACCGCAGACTGGGACAAAACATCGTAATTATCTACTAAAAATAATTTCAAGAAATTGTCTTTCATTTCGTGCCAAGATACTAATAATATTTGGATACGCTGCCTTCTTAATTTTTCTTTTATAAAAGAACTGTTTCACGTTAAACGTTATTACAGAGTTAAATCGCCAAATTGTGATTTGTTACAGACGAAAAAAAATTTAAGAGACATTATAGTCTTTTATTCTCTCCTTTTACAATAACACAGATGGACCGAAAAGTATTATTTTTGAACCAGTTTTATTATTTTAATTCCCAACAAATGATCTTTGTTGCGTCTTAACTCATACATCTGTATTCTGGTTCTGCACCTGTGGTTGCTAATTAGTGTATCATTCTATCAGAACGTAAGAGACGTTAGATGACAGACTGGCAATACGCCCAGAAAATATTGTAAAAAATTGCGACGAGAAAATGATAATGTACTGAGCAAAATTTTTTGGAGTAATCGATTTTAATATAAAGCCCCCGATATGAAAATTTTATAAGGAGTGAAATACAAGCGTTAACTCAAAAGCGTTGTTCCGTTTTTCTGCGCAACGTAAAACAAAACGAACACCTTTACACCTTAAAGTTGCTTTTTGTGTAGCACTGATTCATTGAAGAAACCCTGCGCCTATGGTCCTTTGTTTTCATCTAACAATAGAAAGTCAGAACAGCAGTCAGCACAAAAAACAACTAAAACTCCCGTCGTGTGTCGGAGCTGACACACACACTTTTTTTCCAAGTATTCTAATATCGGACAGAAAAAGATTGTACTCAAGAAAATATAAATGGTTATATAAATAAAGCGTGTCTTAGATACAGCAAATTTCTTCAAAAACGTGCCGAGAACATGTTTTCCTTTCTAGAATTTTCCGCTTCTGAAACAAAATTCCTATACTCTCTTTTTGCGGTTTTAGACTATTTCCTATCAAAACAGGAAATTCAAAGAGAAATTAAATAAATGCTTCGTTTGTCTGTGTTTATCGCCTATTTTAAGGGCAGAATTGTTAAGATAACACTAAGTACCCAAATGAGCAAATCATAGGGGTATAGGTACTTAGTTGAAAATATTAAATATGTACCTATATACATACATAACAATACGCCTTGTTTCCCCGAAGGGTTGTGTCTGTACAACTATACGTATATAGATATAATAATACACTTCTGGACACATCTATTGGCCCACCGTAGAGTTTAGGTTTCGATGGCCCCTACCGAAATATGATTGCTAGATTGAACAAAAACTGTTGATGCAGTTTTAAACCTGATACATTTTACCATCTTTTTCGATCGTATTGTTTTAAATTTGAATTCAGAATACACATACATGGAACTACGCCTAACAAGTCGGATATGCGCCTTGTTAAAGGCAATTGATTTTTGAATAAAAAACATGTTTTATCAAATAAAGGTTTAATTTAATAACGCGTGTTGCCTCCATGGGCATCTACCACAGCTCTCATACGATTAGGCATAGAGTTTATCAACCGCTCTATGAAATTTTGAGGGATCATCTCCCATTCCTCTTCTATGGCAGTTTTCAACTCCTGCATCGTCTGGGCAACTGGCTGACGAGCCCTAACACGTCTTTTTAGCTCGTCCCACATGTGCTCAATGGGGTTCAGTCCATAACTGTGATGTTCACATCCCGAAGATATTCCCTGACGATGCCGGCCGCATGGGCTCTTCCATTATCATGCATAAAAAGGAAATTTGGGCCCACATAGTCCGCGTATGGTATCACGTGAGGTTCTAAGCACTCACGAATGTACCTTTCAGCATTTAATGTTGGCAGCCGTGGTCCTGTAACAACCTCAAGTTGAGTTTTGCCGCTCGCGGATATACCGCCCCAGACAGTCCATGAGCCACCGCCATAAGCAACCCTCTCTTCAAAGCAGCATTGTGCGAAACGCTCTCCCTTACGTCGGTAGACCTTCTTCCTTCCATCATTGCCATGTAACACAATTTTAGACTCATCAGAAAAGAGTACACGGCTCCAATCTTGCTGTGTCCAATTTAAATGACTGCGTGCGAAATGAAGGCGCGCTGTTCGCGTGGGCTCGCGTTAGTTTGGGGCCATTAGCTGGCTTGTGTGGTACCATATCGCGTTCTTTTAACCTTCTCCGAACAGTTCGAGCGCTCACAGATACTCCGTGGAAGTCGCGAAGTTGGTTCTGTATCTCAATGGAGGTAAGGTGACGATTTCTCAAGCTGGTCGTCACGATGAATCGATCCTGCCTTTCAGTTGTGACCCGAGATCGTGGCCTTCCTTGGCGACGAACAAAGCCGCCAGTCTCTAGGTACCTCCGATAAACATTTCGGACCGCAGATCGACTTAAATTAAGTTGAGCACTCACGTTTCTTTGGCTGTGTCCGGCCTGAATAAGTGCCACAGCTTGGGCGGCGACTTCAGGTGAAGTATCCATAGATTATTGATAGTTCCTCACCTTAATGTTAAGAATAAGTAATGTTTGTTGCAAAACCAAAGATATCAATCACTTTTTCAAGAATTAAATCCAAGTAAACCAATAAAACCAAGTTTTCTTAGTATTCGATTGTTTGATATCAACAAACAGGCTCCAAATTGTCTTTTGTTTCTTTAAATTCTGTGTTCGAAATTCAAAAAAAGACTATTGAATGAAATTGTGAATGTGCCAGGTTCAAAACTGCATAAAAACTTTTTGCTCGACCTAAGATAAAATTTTAGCTAGGACCAAACGAAACTGAAAATATAGTATATACGTAATAAGTTGGCAGAAGCATCCCAGTGCTGACTTGCTGGCTTCATTTTCTCCTCTACTGATCGTTGTTTCTCCTCTACCGATCGTTATTTCTCCTTACAAAGTTTATTCCGTTTATATATATATATATATATATATATATATATATATGTATGTATTTGTGTAATTATATAATATCTATGTATTTATTCTTATATTTTATAGTTATTTTCTTGTTATCTATCCTTGTTGCACCTGCCATGTCTTCTCTCTGCACCACCCTAAGGTTGGCTGGTAGAAAATGCCTCAGGCATTAAGTCCGCCTTTGTACGGTATTTTTTTTACTTGTGCATAAAGTTTTAATAAATAAATAAATAAAATACAAGGTGGGCCAAAAGATGTGTCCAGAAGTGTATATAAGCCCTAATTCTGAAAAGTTTTCACTATGGTACTTTCAGTTGTAATTTACAGAATGTCTCTTAGATAAGTGTGCCTTTTGGCAAAGGCCTCCTCTAACAACTCCCACTGATTCCTGTCTCTCGCAATTCTTCTACAATTTGGAACCGCTGTGAGTTTTAATTCGTATTTCCATATTTTGTATTGCCTTCCCCTATTCCTTTTGCCATTTTTGGGGTACCATTCTGTCACAACTTTATTCCACTTGTCTTGAGTGCCTCTTAATTGACTTCTAACAACTATAGAAACTGTCCTTTTTGGTCTACATCTTTACTTTACTGTATCTTCCAGGTACACACAGCAGCAGGTCAAGTTACTACAAACTGTCAAATTTTCTCATTCTATTTTGAAATTAACCGTCAACATTTTAAGGTTTAAAATCAATTTGAGAAATTTGACAGTTTGGTATAACCTGATGTGCTGTTGTCTGTACATTAATTACATCAACATCATTGGCATCCTTGTTCCACCACTGCTGAGTATACGCCTCCTCCCTTTTTAATTTTATGCCTTGCTTCCCTGGTCTGTGCGATTCTTTCCTGCAACCTTTTGTAGGTCGTCCACCCACCTGGCTGTTGGTTTCAGGTGGCCTGTCCATCTACACTTCTGTTGGTTGGTTTTGGTAAGAATATCAATATAATAACATAGGTACCGACCTTCAAAAATGTGCCCTTGTGGCAAAAAGTTCTGTCGGTGTGACAAATCGTCATTACCAACCAGGGCCATGGCAATTAACTTTGTAAATAGAACTTGAGATTAATCACTTTTTGCGCCCGCATATCAGACTTAACTATTAGGCAAAAACACAGGGATCATGCGATTCATCCATAAAACTGCGATTTAAAAGTCCATTGAACAGTAAGCTTTATGACTTTATACTAAAACTTCGGTTTTGCTAACGTTAGTTTATAATGCTTTCATAAATCGACCAAAATAATTATTATAGCTCATAATAATAGCACAGCTATCTAAATTTGAACGGTCATAGTGAAGTTTTACGTTTTACAATCATCGTTATATTTTTTCTATGCATATGTAAATACCTACCTACTCTATAGGAAAATCTATAGTATTCCATACATAGTCTTATAAATGTCTGCCTGTCTGTTAGCTTTTCACGTCTTCTAAGCTGAACGTATTCGGTACACGGATAGGATACATTTACGTACATTATATATATTATACATTTACATGTACGTCCCCGTGGGATAATTTCGAACTTCCGCGGGCGAGGCTGCGGGCGATGCTTGTAGTTAATAAATCAAAAACCACGCTATTTGTTTTACTATAAATCCCCAGTGTGTCATCTACATTAACGACGTAAATTAGATAGTTACGTGATCGTTTCATAAATATTCCGAACGGTATAAAATCAACCTTGATATTTATAAGACAATCTACTATCGGCTCAACTGTTTCCGAGATAATCCGGACAATCATTCACACCGATGAAGATCGCAACATATAAATAACAGACGCATGACTCATATATTTTCAGACCATGATAGCTGAAAATATTACCGTACAGAAGTTTTATCCCAGAGATAAAAGACTTGCATTAAGGCTACGGTGTGCCTTACAAAACTGTCTTTGTTATACAGTTGGTTTTCTTAGCTTTTTATGTTATGTTGGCTATCTGGTGTTAGGTTCATATGTAAATCACATTTGTAGAAGCGGGTTTAGTTGGTTAAGCAGGCCGCGATACATGTCGTACAACTAAGGGAGCTTTATAAGTACAATGTAATATATTTACGACTAAAAAACCATGTGTTTCTTTTTACAGAGACTCCTTTCTTGTTTAATTTCCATATTATACTAAAATTATTTAATTAACAGAGTTTAAAACTGGTTGTCAGACTTTCGGGCTTCTGACGACCCGTAACGACTGTCAAAGATCCACGAATGACAGCCTGGACCAACGGCTTAACGTGCTTTGCGAGGCACGGAGGAGTCTCGGTATGTAAAGATGGTCACCCATCCACGGAACAACCACGGCAAGCGTAGCTTACTCTGATAGATCGACCCATGCAACTGTTATTACTTAGCCACGAGCTCCTCGTTTGAATCTTTAACAATCATTGTTAAAACAAGACTCTAAACTCGTTTTTATTATTATTCCGCATCCCCCTGCTACGAGCTACGCGCTACGTCGTTACGACTGGTACGATCCATTCAACCCCCCGGCTACAAAGCTACGCCGCTACGAAAAATAATATTACGCTTATAATAATCTGAGCAGATTGTGGTTTGTAGTAATTTTTTTTTTACATTACGCTTGCTTTTAAAGGCTCTCATTATAATGAATTATGGTTTCCTTTTTTTTATTAATTATAACGTGAGGAACATAATATGAAATATAATATTTCTAAGTTAAATTGGCAAAATTCCAAGTGACTCAAACTATGGCTATAAAGTTTGTCTGGCCCCATTTTTAGGCCATTTTTTTTTATTATTATATTTTTTTTTTTTGTTAGGTGTGTTTTTTTTGCTGTCATGCCAATTAAACGCATTTTTCTTTCTTTATTTATTTCATATTGAACTGAAAATACGAAAATTAACGTCGACTTCTCAGATTAAAGTTAAACATTAAAATACAAAAAAGCTATTAGCGTCATTGGATACAAATATGTGTTATATGAGAGCACTACAGAGAGCCTAGACAAATGGCATTCGCTTCGGAACGACTCTAGTTCTACAATTGCTACAGCTTCAAAGTGACATTGACATGATCACGTGACATTTCGATAGCTTGTGTCAACCCCATACATTTTTGCAATTTGTTTAAGTAAACCATAGTATGAAAGTATGAGGGACTTATAATAAGAAATTAAGAAATCAAATTATAATCTTCTTACACCAAATTAATATAAACTTGTTTTATTTTTAGTTTTATTTTATAAATAGAGACAAGAATCATAACGTTGTTAGAAAAATCAAAAATATAATCCTTTGTGAGAGACTGGCGTCCATACTAGGATACCCTGTGTGACAGATCACCAGGCGAGCACCCCGAATTTAATCTAATAGCAATGGTATTTTTTTATACTCTAGGAAATTTATTGATGGATTGATGGCTGAAGGGAAAAAAAACAGACATGTTTAAATTAATTAACCACAAAAGAAAAAAGAAAAACAGAATAACAATAATAAAAAAAACTGTATAGTGTAGTGTAATGCGTGTTTATGTGCAGGTAAGTGTAAGGAGAGGTAGAATGATGGTGTGAGTGTGTGTTTAGGTGAATGGTGTTTGTTACAGTCAAGAACCCGAAATAATTAAATATTAAGAAGAAACAATAAGTAGCTGCTCCGTGGCGTCATAGTCCAATTTATGTAACCAGATTGAGAGTGTTTTTTTGCAACGCTGCTTGGATAGGGCATAAATTGACAAAATTCCTTTAATTTTGTTATACAAATAGTTTCCAAGAAAACCAAAATGTCGACGGGAGGAAGCAGTATGGAACCGAGTAGTGGGACAGACAGCGTGTTTACGTCGCTTACCTTCAAATAAAGTAGGATTTTATGTAAGATGAGAGTGTTTGCGCAAGATCGTATTTAAAATGAAAAGTTGACGTACAGTTAACAGTCCGGTTCGCTCATAAAGTTCTCTAGTGGGAAACAAGAAAGGCATGAAATTACTAACCTTTAGAATTCATTATTCTAAAGGTTAGTAATTCTGGTTAGAATAAATAAACTTAATAGCCTCTTCGTTAATCTATCTTGTAGTGTGTAATCAACCTTATTGTATGTAACCAGCCTTATTTCGTATAAATGTAATCCTTTTAAATGTTTAATCATTATATTAAAGACAGTATTGGTACAACTCTCGGTGTTCCAATATTTCCTCGAGATCCCGCCTTACATGGCGACCCTGCCAAAGCGCAGTGTTTGGAATACCATGACCATATACAGGGTGTCCAGTAAATAGCACGACATACTGCAGGAGGTGATAGCTTGGGTCAATACCTATCAAAACAACACAATATATGTTCAGCAAAATCTTATGGATTTTTTTTCACCACTGTAGGTTAAAGTTATGCGAAAAGAAAATCGTTATGTGAAAATTTAAACAAAAAATACTATTTCTTGAAAACATTCTTGTTTTTGATAGAAAAAAGACTTATCAATGAGTAAAGTAACTATTCACGAATAATTTGATGTAAAAAAAATAATAGAAAAGGAATGTTTCATTACGAGATGCTTAAAAATCTGTTTCAAGGTAGAGATTTTTCGATATTTCGGAAAATTTTGTAAAACTGTAAATCCGTAAGATTTTGCTGAACATATATTGTGTTGTTTCGGTAGGTATTGACCCAAGCTATCACCTCCTGCAGTATGTCGTGCTATTTACTGGACACCCTGTATGTGCGTGTGGGACTTAATACAAAATGTTCGGTTGATACAATTAATATTGTGCGCTAACTAGTTTCTAATCAACATGTTTATTATAACTAAAAGGGTTGCGTAGAACTGGGCCTTAGCACATCTCCGCCGTGAAACCGTGAAACAGCGAAAACGCATAATGTTTTGCTGATGTTCCGCTCATGTTCCGCTTCTTGAGTAGCGGAACATCATGCGAGTCAGTTTAAATAAACTACTGCGGTATCGCTGCTATAGTTTCGCAGCGGAGCCGGAGGTGTGCTAAGGGCCTGCATAATATTTAGGTATAAGCGAGCAATACCTTGGAAGAATTTATTTTTCAATAATGTTAAAAGCTAATAGATTTAGTACCTTTCCTTCCTGTAGGTACGTTAATATTTGGACATCGAGTAATTAGATCAAATCAATTCACGATATTTTCCCAGAATTGTTGGCAAAAACTTCAGAACCCTTCGGCATTATCTTTATACTCCTACTAGCTTTTGCCCGCGGCTTCGCCCGCGCGGATGTCGGAAAATAAACTACAGGAACAAAAATATTGAGATAGCTTCTGCCCGCGACTACGTCCGCATGAAATTTCTTGTTCCCCCGACCCACCCCGTCGCATCGCATTGCCTGCCCGCGCTAGCACTTCGTTTTCGCTTAGCGTTCTTTCTGACTTTTTTTTCTGTTTGCTCGGCACCTAAGATTCCTAGAGTGATGCCTATAGCCTTCCTTAAGAATTGTGCTATAAAATGCAAAAATAATTATTGAAGTCCGACCGGTAGTTCCAGAGATTAGTGCGTTCAAGCAAACAAAAAAAATCGACCAAGTGCGTGTCGGGACACGCACAATGAGGGGTTCCGTAGTTGAAAAGAATTTATCCCAAAAACAAACTTTACAATGGATCCCAAAAAAACTTTTTTTATGCCATAAAACAAAAAATTTACAATTTTCGGACTTTTTTCTTTACTTATGCCGGGAGACCTTGCTTCTTGCCAAATTTCATTATTCTAGGTCAACGGGAAGTACCCTTATAGGTTTTGATATACTTGCAGGTATCAAAATATGTCGCATAAATGGCCGTATGTTTTTATTACGTTAACTTAGAAGCTTGAGTTTTTTATGACTCCAAGAGACCATAGACTTACGTATTTGATATTAGTTTCAACTTGATACCTCCACGCAATCCTGAGAAAAAGGGTCTTGACAGACTGATAGACAGACACAGACAGACGGACAACGAAGTGATCCTGTAAGGGTTCCGTTTTTTTCCTTTTGAGGTACCGAGCCCTAAAAGTATGTCTGTCAGCTCCGACGCACGACTGGAGTTTACTCCTGTTTTTTGTGCCGTTCCGAGTTTCCGACTTTCTATTTTTCAGTCATTTCTGTCGGGCTGGGTTTCTTCAATTAATCAGTGCTATACAAAGAGCAACTTTAAGGTGTAAAGGCACTCGTCCCCATCCCTCTTACCCCACCTCTCACCGCTCCCTCTAATCCCCCTCTGACCCTCCCTCTCCCTCTAAACCCCTCTTAACCCCCTACGCTTCCCACCCCTCTCACCCACTATCACACCCCCTTCACCGCTTTCACACCCTCCCCTTTTCCCTCCTCACCACCCCCTTCCCTTCCCCCCTCTCCCTCTACCCTTCCTTCTGGGGGAAAACCATTAATGACAACCTTTATTTGCTTAGGCAAGTATTTGTGCTAAGTTTCAAGTTAATTAACCGAATAAATAAGATCTTTCATATAAACTATTGTCCCTGTTTTCATTCCCACAGGGATTAAATTTTAAAAAATCCTTTGGGATGTTTCCGTAACTTGACTGAAAGATTATTTACAAGAATTTTCGAGTTAATCAAGCCCCGCAGTAAAACCTGCCCTGTAAAATTATTTACCCTTCTTCACCCCTTGAGGGGTATATTTTCCAAAAACTCTGACACACGTTATTCTTAATTTTCAAGTATAAATACTGAGTTTCGAGTTAATCGGACCGCGCGTTAAAATTCCCCCATACAATCTTTGACCCCCCCCCCCCCTTTCCAATCCCTCCTGAGGGGGTAGTTTAGGAAAACTAAAAATGACAAATTTTATAATTTACGTAGATAAATATTCATGGCAAGTTTCAAGTCTGTTAACTCAAGGAATAAGATTTTTCATACAAATTTTGGACCCCTGTTTCACCCCCTTAGGGGGAGAATTTTGAAAAATCCTTTCTTGGTGCTCCCCTGGACCTCATAAGGAACCTACATGCCAAATTTGGAATCTCTAGACCCAGCGGTTTGGGCTGTGCGTTGATATATCACCCAGTCAGTCAGTCAGTCAGTCAGTCAGTTTACCATTTTATATATATAGATAAAAACCGGCAAAATGCTTTTCGGACCACGCATAATGAAGGGTTCCGTAGTTGGGATGAATTTATCACAAGAACAAACTTAACATTGTAGTTGAAGAACATGTTCTCCCATAACATGCCAACTGCAAATGTAAGTTTGTACGAACAATATTGAGAGATTTAGCATGTTTTTTTTCAAGACCATTGACTTCTTATAAATCCTGTAATTTAAAAGTATAGAACTAATTTTTGTATTTTGTTTTAGACTCATTAGCTTCGTAGATAAGGGCTCCAATGATCAATTTTCGTCCATTTTCCAAAAAAAAAAAATTTAAAATTATAAAAAAATATCTATTTCAGACCCTCACAACCCTTTAATTTGATATGTCAGACGGCACAGTAAGTAAAAGTTTTTTTAAAATTTTCTTATTTGCCCCCCTAAGGGACATATTCAAAATTCATTTAGTTACGCTACACGTCCGTGTTTGAGTAAAAGAAATTTATATGTGTACCAAATTTCGACTTAATCAATCCATTACATTCGGGGCAAATTGGCTGTGACAGATGGACAGGCAGACAGAACGAAACACGAATACATACGAATGATCCTATAAGGGTTCCGTTTTTTCCTTTTGAGGTACAGAACCCTAAAAATAAGTGGAATTCAATGAAAACAAACCAATGACATAAAAAGAATAACAGTTCTAACTGATTTTGAATCAAATGGTCTTCATTAATTATCTGTGAATGTCCACATTTTAATATCAGCAATAATGTACCTAACCTACACAAAATATTCAAATGTCCCACACTCATAAGTTAAAGCATTTTGAGGTAAACACTACAAAAGGAGCGTTGACCGAGTAAGCGGTAACTGAGATTGATCTCAGCCTGACCGATAGTAAATATCATTTTATCGTAAGAACGTGGATTGAATTACTATAGAAACTGCCAGCAAAGATCTAAGTAATGTACCAAAGTTATAATAATATGTAACGCAACTTTGAGTACGCTCGATGTAGGCTGTTGTCTCTAATATTAGGTCTTTACCTATGAAATTGCCGTTCTGCAGTACTGGCCATTTCAAATCAAAATAATTTTTGTTTGGCTAAGAATTCTAATTTCAAATTAATTTTATTTTAAAAACATGGATTTTTTTTCCAAAAGTTTGTTTATTGATTAGTGTTACATTTTCATCGCATTTCAATCTTTTTCGTCATCATGGATACGTTAAAAATTCGAGTAATTATGGAATATGAGTACCGTCGTGGCAGCAACGCGGCACAAGCGGCACGCAACATCAACGACGTTTACGGAGCTAACACTACAAACCAACGCACCACTTGTTATTGGTTTGCTCGCTTCCGTTCTGGAAATTTCGACCTGAAAAATGAACCTCGCGGTCGTCCGAAGACTTTGGTCGACAATGACGAATTAAAGGCGATTGTGGAAGCTGATGATACACAATCTATAGCTGAATTAGCAGCAGCTTTCGACGTTAGCGTCAAAACAATATTGGTCCATTTGCGTCAAATTGGCAAGGTAAAAAAGCTTGACAAATGGGTGCCCCACGAACTCAATGATCGCCAGCGCGAAGTACGCGTCGAGACGTGCCTTGCACTGCTCAACAGACACACAAATGAAGGAATTTTGAACCGCATTGTTACCTGCGATGAAAAATGGATTCTGTTTGATAACCGCAAGCGCAGCAAGTTGGTTGGATCCTGGTTCAGCACCTAAACAATGCTCTAAACGAAAACTTACCCCTAGAAAAGTGATGGTCACTGTTTGGTGGTCTAGCGCCGGTGTGATTCATCACAGCTTCTTACCAAACGGGGTGAGCATTACTTCAGATGTGTACTGTGAAGAACTGAACACAATGATGGAGATGCTGGCACATCTCCAACCAGCATTGGTCAATCGCTCGCCTCCGCTGCTCCTGTACGACAACGCGCGACCTCATACTGCACAGCAGACGGTCTCCAAGTTGCAAGAACTGGGGTTGGAAGCTCTCCGTCATCCTCCCTACTCACCAGACCTTGCGCCTACAGACTACTACTTTTTCCAGAATTTGGATAACTTCTTGGCGGGAAAAAAATTCAATACCCGAGAGGCAGTACAAAATGCCTTTGAAGAATTTGTTGCCTCCCGTCCAGCTGATTTCTTTAAGAAGGGCATCAATAAACTGCCACTGCGTTGGCAAAGATGCATTGATTGCATGGGTGATTACTTCGATTAATACAAATAAAAAATGCATGAAAAAAATTCGTTTAAATTTTTTCATACAAAACGGCAATTTCATAGGTAAAGACCTATTATATATTTCAAAGTTGTTTTTTTAGTAACTGATGATCTATGTGTGAGAGAAATATCGCTGAACATCATGCGCACATATTACGGGTCTACAGAGGGGGGAACTAACCTCACTGCGTAACGTGTTAGGATGCTGTCTCTGTTTCAGAAACTGGAACCAACCGTCAAGGTCTCGGCCCAACGACCATCGGATCTATGAGGGTGGACGGCGCCACGCAGGCCGGCCCAGAAAAAGGTGGCGAGACGACCTCGACGCGTACCGCAAGGGTTAGATCAAATATCTCCGTAACCAGAAGGTTCCCAGTAATGGTCAAATACAAAAAAAATATCAGTACAAAAAAATGAGTCTCGGCTTCGTTATGGGAATTTTTACACCAATTATTCTGCCTTCCCAAAGCATCACCAAGAGTTTATTCTAAATTTTATTAATATTTATATAAATATAATTTGTAATGACATGTTTATAACTAAAGTGGAATATATCCAACAAAGAAAAAATATTACTTAAAACGTAAATATTTTATGTTAGCAAAAACAAACATTTTGATGAGAATGACTTGTTTTCTTTTATCGGAAAGTCGTATGAGTTACATGTAACAAACAACCCAGCGCAAAGTGCATTGGCACTAATGTTTAGTTTGAAACAGCTGCTTTTCAATAGCTTCTAATGCATGCTATTCACCTTGTGACATTAATGTCAAGAAAGGCCACTCATTCCTCGGGAACCACTCAATAATTTCGATCAATATTTATATTGAACTTTCCCGATATAAATGGTTAGTGATTGATAAAGACGGCACTGTATTAATTTGGTATCTTACAACCCCGTATGTATTTAACTTTTTTCATAACGCTTTACAAAATCAAAAGTAAATTATAATCTCATAATAGAAGCACAAAACACTCAAAGCCCGGTAGTTCCCATTTGTTCTATGAAACATGATGTCATCGGACAAAATGAGACATTTTTTTTTTATTTGTGCTATAGAACTATATATATATTATCGTTTCACCCATGCTCACTTCTTAGTGACGTCGTGTTGTCGTGATGTCACAACAATTTGGGAAAAATTCCGATTTTGTACCGTGGCACAAAATCGGAATTTTTCCCAAATTGTTCCATGTTTCGTGGTGCTGCGAGAACGTCCACGACCGTGCGAATTTTTTTTTATATCCTCAAAGGAAAGCATTTTGTAAATAATTATGCATTGAATTCAAATAAATCAGCAGTTTTCAAATACGAGAACCTATAAAATCAAGTTACACAAGTGACATTAAAATAATTATTTACTAGTGGCCAGTTTGATAATAATAAAATTGTAAAACCTCTTCAAAATATCCTTACATGCTTCTCCACGACGACATTAACACGAACTCTGCGACTTCCTTGTTAGTAAAACCTGGAATATTCCCATGTTTAATACATACATAACTAAGTCACATAGGAAATAATATCTTCCACAATACGCTCTGTCAGTTTCGCTGAGAAACTAACACCTGCCACGACTATTTCGACAAGATAGGCGGAAAATAAAAATGTTAGGTACATAGTTATATCTACTTGTATCACTATAATTTTGTTTGAAAAATATAAATGAAATGCTTATGGTAGGTCTACTATGTGTGTACTATGTCAGCCATTAGAGTGGTTCTATCTAATGGATAACTAACAAATCCTGAGGAAGTCTTGCACCGAGCCTAGAAAGTTGGAGGATCACTGTGGGATAACCCTACATGCCGTTCACAAGGAGAGGAGAAATGAGGAATTTTCCAACGTTTTTCAGGGTTCCATACCCAAAGGGTAAAACGGGACCTTATTACTAAGACTCTGCTGTCCGTCCGCCTGTCACCAGGCTGTATCTCATGAACCGTGATAGTAAGACAGTTGAT
Source organism: Cosmia pyralina (assembly GCA_946251885.1). NCBI lineage: Eukaryota > Metazoa > Arthropoda > Insecta > Lepidoptera > Noctuidae > Cosmia > Cosmia pyralina. The sequence goes on along the minus strand of OX276352.1, from coordinate 15,903,532 downwards.
ATTTTCACAGATGGTTTATTTTTGTTGCCGCTATAACAAAAAATACTAAAAAACAGAATAAAATAAATACAACAAACGTAATTTTTTTGCTCGATATTGATAACGGCAACAGGTAGACGCTTGAAATATTCACAGAATAGTTAATTATATATTCACTTTAAAAATGAAGAATTGAATTAAAATAAAACAAATATTTAAGGGAGGCTCCCATACAAGAAACGTGTTTTTTTTTTCAACTTAAATATACAATCAAAAAAGTGGCAGTTAAGAATTTTCTTTAACAGCTACGATCTACCAAAAAAATCTAGGTATCGAGATGAAAATACACATTCCGATCTATCAAATCTTTGAAGAAAGATACTTTGTATACAGAAGCAGTAGAACAAAATAAAATAGTGCGTCAATCACTCATCATGCTACATTTTTGAGTGTCGAATTTATTATTTGAATTATAAAAGTGGTATCAATTCATCGATGTTTCTTGTAACTTTAAAATAAATTATGTTGATGGATAAAATAAACGTGTTAAAAATATACAGTATCACACATTTCATAAAATCAAACCTAGAGTCAGGTCGTTTGTTAAAAACAGAAAAATCTAGAATTATTGGATAAGTCTTGAAAGATTTATAGCCCGAAGCGCAATGTTTTCGACTGGAATATTGTTATAAGTAGAATAATTCATAGGTAAGCGAGCTGGATTTGGTTTATATATCGGGTAGCAAATAAGCACCTACCTTTTTCGATCATTTATTTTAGATTTTTCGTTACGCAAATCCTTTATGTATTTTTTCTTCGAAACAGTCGAGCGTAATTGATGGAAACAGTTTACGATAGTTAACGAAATAAAAACATATAAAAATGTGACTACCTAGAATTTGTATTTCAGCCTGTAAATACAGACAATTTTATTTTCTTTAATGGCCAACCAACAATTGTTTACCAATTATTACCATTAATACCTATTTTTAGATGTTTTTTTTTTTTTTTTTTTTTTTGATGTAGGCATAATCCAATCCATCTTACCTGTACCATCTTCAGAGATTATTAAAAAGTTGTGCCATTTAATTACGGTCCTCCACGAATAACTCTAATTCATTAGCGATTAATAATATTATAAACTAATACTGTTTTGTAAGCCAAATAATGTAAAAGGGTACGATGAGGCTGACATATCTTTGATAAAAGCCCCTAAACAAAATTAGATTTAAAAAAAAAAAACCTATTTTTGTTAATTTACCTAACCTAACAAAATATAACTCCGAAATTCACAGCAGAGAAGGTTGCTAATTATGCAAACATTGCAAGCCTATACTGCAGTTGATATCTATCAGACGAATCGGTAGACAAATTACGACACTCAGATAAGCACAGACCCACATAATGTTAGTTAGTTCAGTAGTAACTGTTAATTCAATGACAGGGAACGCTTGATAAGCGTGAAAGTACGGCCTATTGGCAGGTAATCGTTTGTGAAATGAGATTAGTGCACGTTGACATGCATCGGCACCAGTCGGCAATAGGCCTTTGCGGGCGACTGACGATGCGTGTAGCGCCAACCTTTTGGCAAACAGTGGTTGTATTGTTATTGCAACCTGACGGCTTGCGCAATTTTAATTGGGTGTGGTTTTAATTTGTGCCAGTAACATACATACACATACTCTCACGCCGTTTTCATATGAGGGTAGACAGAAAGTACAGAACGGCGGCGAAGGGTAAAGCTGTAAACGCTAAATATTTCGATGTGGGAGCATAATTTGTACGAAAACCTGTTAAGGTTTGCTACGATCCGGATAAAATTCTAAGCAATCCTGTATAAGAACGTATGCGTTCCCATTCCCTCCAGGTGTCAATATATTTGTAAGTTGCAAATTGAAACGCAAATCACTTTACTAATACTCAATTTAATAATGAACCTCAGACTTGTACACGTACAAAAACAGCTATTATCAATCTCATAAATCAACCCAGACAAAATAATGCACTCCTCGATCTTTTTAGCAAATTCCCTTAGGTGTGCCTCTGACAACCGGAAGTCCGCAGTTTAAATTTATTACAGATAATATTAACAGGAAGCCTATGCATGCTAACACTGCCGAAATGTAAACCATAAACCATTTTTATTCTCAAGGTCAGAGAGAGACATGTTTGACAGCGAAATAACCCCATTTCAATATAGTGTGTATGTAAAGAGTGGCTAGTGTATCGCTAAAACATTCAGTTGGCAGATATTGGGGCGTGTGAAACGACATGATTGACGCCTCTCGCCGCCGGCGCATACATACTCGTTCATAATGCCGCGCCTCCGGATCTTGGCTTGGTCACAATACTTTTATGGCGTAGAGGTGTGCTTTTCTAAGGGGAACATGACGTTTGTCGATTAATCACCTTTTTATGCTTTGCCAAGCACTACACAGAATAGACAGATAATAAAATAACCTACCATATACCGCAAAGTTTTCTAATGGACTTGGCAGCTAAAAAGGTGGGGCTAAATTACAAAAGTATCTAAATAAATGTTTTAATAATATTATTAGTTAAAACAAAAATGTAATTATAATGTTTATAAATTACTTTACTGCGCCCCGCGGTTTCACCCGCATAGACCGGGATAAAAAGTAGCCTATGTGTTAATCTAGGATATAAGCTGTCTACATACTTACCAAATTTCATCCAAATCGGTCCAGCCGTTTGAGCGTGAAGAAGTACTAAACATATAAACACACACGCACTCTCAAAAACTTTCGCCTTTATAATATTAGTGTGATTACATTTACCAATGAACTCGCAGCTGAACACTCTCTAGGCTCACTTTCCTGAGACTAGGAAATGTTTCTAGTAAATTGTTGAGCTTCGCTATGTTTATCAGATCTAGGCAATGTATGCGGGACACTGTGGGTAGGGAGGGGGGGGGGGGGGGGGGTGCCGTTCGGCTATCTCAGAGCCAGCCATTCTAACACTAATAGATTTCCTAGCTAGTGTTCTTCCTATGGCGTCTTTTGATAGTATTTTGTTGCATATCCAGCCACTGCCATAGCGTCTCTTCACATGCGACTCTGCCATCTCTTACAGACCATCATACAATGCGCGAGGGTACGTTTGGGCAACCATCGAAACACGCTCAGTATTATCTGATATGATATGATATCATCTGATCTGAGTATGTTATAAGGACACCTCTCCAACTGATTTGTGTCTCCGGCTTATTATAAGTTCATTTTCTAGTCCTAGGGCTGTATAACGATGTTTTCCTCCGCTACTGTCACTGGTGGCGCCACTGTTTTGCGTGGCTGGGTTCGGTAACCGACTCAGCTGGCGGTGTCTCCTCATCTATCAGGGTGTTCGTCTCGCAACAGGCTAGTTTCATGACTATGTTGGTCTTTCGGCTGAGAGGGGGTTGTGTTTCTCAGTACTCCTAAGGCCCTTAAGCCTTAGGTCTAGCATTGGGGCCACCAACACAGGGCTTCACGCGGGACTCTTTGGACTAAACATAGATTGAGGTGAAGTGATATATCTCGGAGACTTCACTAAGTTTAAGTTCGGGTTAATGTTCTCAAAGTCCATGTGTTCATGTTTTAGTTGTTAACGTTCAGACTGATAACATGACACCTGAAAATGTAACGATAAATCATTTAGCGCCGACAGATAGAAATTTTATACGACTACCTCGTGAGAAACGCTTCCATAAAACGTTGAGAGTATGTATTAAAATAAATAGCAACGATATTGTTCAATTTCGATACAAGATTGCTATAAAAAAAGGTTTATTTTAACCTAGTTGTGTCGCAATTTACCAGATTGTACCTATAGGTATAAATTACGTGTCGTGATTGGATTCGCATGGGTGAGCTTGGAATCACGAGTTCCGCACGAGGGCAGCAAAAGGTGTGAGTGAGATCATTAAAAGTATTGCCCTGAATAACTCGCCCTTATCAGAGGCAGTCGTCGACGTAAACACGTGTTTGACAATGATAAAGAATTAAGTGTTTTGATTTGAATTAGATTATGCCTTTACTTTTTAGGGTTCCGTAGTCAACAAGGAACCCTTATAGTTTCGCTATGTCCGTCCGTCTGTCTGTCCGTCTTCTAATCTTAAGCTATTATTTATGGATATACATATTCATCACGCCGACAAAGTGGTAAAATAAAATCATGAAAAACAATTTTTTTTAGGGTACCTTCTGTACGTAAACACGTACGTGTACACGTAAAGTTGGGATGTTTTTTTTTCTCGTTTACCCCATGGTGTGCGACGTTGTTGGGTAGGTCTTTCAAAAATATTGTGGGTTTGTGAACACAATTTTGCGATTTAGGGATCCGTTTCTGAAATATTAAGCTTTAAAGTGCTCATTTTTGTTAGAGTCAAGTGCCCCCCCCCCCCCCCTGCCAGCTAAACGGTTAGTTTTCGATGGGTGAAAAAATTCACGGTAATAGTATTTAAAACGAAATTAAAAGGAAAACTATCACAGCTAAGTAGGCTTTCAACTTTACGAGTAATAGTCAACTAACTTTTAAAATGTACTTGGAGCAGTAAAAATTTCGTACAAATTCCATTAAAAATTACTTATACAACGTTGTTAGTTGTGTAAAACAGGTAGTAAATATAAGTTTATGAACCATTTAAAAATATACAAAAATAAAATCATAACATTCTTATTAATAATTATTTCTAAATTAATAATATTTACGCTCGAATAACGACAGCGGCGTGCACTACGGAACCCTATTACTGCGCGTGTCCCGACATGCACTTGGCCGGTTTTTTTATTGTTGTAAATTGTGACTTTCTTTGCGTAGGACCTAATTTGTTACAATAGTATTTTTTTTGTAGAATAAGGTGATTGCTGCTGCGGATGCTTTGGTGATGGATATTTCTTGGTGTAGTCATTCACGTGCCTTGGTATTTTTTTGCCAAATTATGTACATTAAAAACAAAACATTACAGTAACAATTCGCTTTATTCGTCATCACTCAAAATTAACTGGTTCTTCTAAATTATGAATTTCTTATGAAACATTTTCATCAGCCTGTGTGTTTACACGTCATTCATGTCATTCATAGTTAAGTCTAAAAATCTTAAAAACGCAAATACTCTTATTAAAATAATTAAGAAAATATCAAGAAACACGTCTCTGCGTCGTTTGAAATTCGTTTAAAGTTTCTCTGAAATCAAGAGCTACTCCATTTTTTTTAAATCTAAACACTTTTAATTGATAGACTAAGTTTAGTCTACAGCACGACGTCACGTAAATAATCCACTATAGAAGTTTAGTCTGTTGCCAAAAGTAGAACATTGCTTATTTTGTACAGAAAAATCAGGTATAAATAAAGTAATATTCCACTTCCATGCAAATACTTACCTATTCTTGTAAATCGGAGACAATTTGCATTGTTATACGGGTGCAGTGAAATGCGGGCGTTTTTTGGAAGTATGCCACCGACCTGCAAATAAATTGCTTAATTTTTGGTGTGTGGGCAATTTCGTACTCATGAAATATTGCATTTAAAATCATTGCTTTTAATATTTTAAAACTTTGTTGCAGGATTTGCATTAAGATTTTTTGGCTCATGCAAAGTAATTAATTAGTGTAATTATTCTGCGAAAATCAAAGTACTTAATTTTTATAGCGCGTTTCCATTACCTACCTATCTACGCAAAAAAAATACATGCTGTTGCTGGCAGAAAGTGTAATTAGCTTTAATGTAAACATGAGCTTGCTAGTCGATGTTTGGCACAAGACAAACGATAATCCGTTTACTCAGTTTATCTAATTTGAATATTTTTTATTAGTATCACACTGGTATCGAAAACAGGGTCCAAGCTGCACTACCAGGACTCCAGAATACACGCTTTTCCAGATCCAGGAGTACCTACCGCTTTCACTACTTAACGAGAGCCTCCTCGGGAGTTGGTCGAGGCTTTTGCCTAATATATTATTGGCTGTAACCACTGGTATCGGCGCAATGAACGCTGAGTCTACATCTCACATGTTGCCTCGTGAGTTAAGGCACTTAATTTACTTATATTTATCGGCTTGTCCAAAGTTCTCTGACTGTTGTACCAACAATCATTGTGCGACATACTAATCGATCACCAACCACGATATTATGTACACTATTAAATTTAGTCCCAAGATGAGGGTTATACGCTATACCCGCGTCAAAGAAACCTGCATAGTCAGAACGCACCTTTATCGAGTGACAAGCAATAACACAATGAAACAATGTTTACTGCTTCCGCACTATTGTTGTTCTAGCTTTATAGGTATCCAACTCAACTGCAGTTTCACTATTATATGATATAACAAAAGGCAATTCCAGCAACTTTGACATCGTAACCGTATCGTAAAGATCGGCAGTGAATGCACTGCCGATCTTTTATATGGAATAACATCAACAATTTGTACGTTGATATCACATAAAATCCTCCTATAATTTTATTGAATGTTGGTCATTCGATGGAGTAAATGTCAGATTTAAATCATTGTTGTGTAATCCTTTGTACTTAACAGCCCGAGCTTTATTTTAATCCAACAGATAAAGGAATCAAACATTTCCGTTAATAATAAAATAAGTTACGTGTTGTTGCGATAAAAATATGGGTACAGCGAGGTGATAGTTAAATTCTTAGACAGGATTAGAAACCTACGGTGATGAGACGGGGACTAAGCTTTTCCCAGACCTTTATTCAGGATTTAAACAATTCACACCTACTGTGGTACCAAGAGGTTTGCCGATGTGTTTCCATTTCAAGGGCCTACATACAGAATCTGGAGGCAAAAGTACTCGCGCACGTGTGGGAATGGCGCGAGGAGGCGAAACGCCGGGGCGTAACTCCGCTGCCGCGAGAAACACGGTACAGCAGACAGAGCTCCGGCGGGATCTCATGGCGACATGGAGAGTGCGATTGTCGCAACCCAGCGCTGGGCACGCCACAATTGCGGCGATAAGTCCCCTCTTTGAGGAGTGGTTGGAGAGGCGCCACGGCGTCCTCACCTTCCGCCTGACGCAGGTCCTTACCGGACACGGTTGTTTCGAGAGGTTCCTGTTCCGGATAAGGCGGGAGGAAACACCCGGGTGTCACCATTGTGTGGATCGCCCGGAGGACACGGTGGAGCATACAGTGGAGGTCTGCCCGGCTTGGGTGGAGCACCGCCGTGTTCTCACGGAGGCGATCGGCGGCAGCGATCTCTCGCGTCCAAACCTGGTCCAGGCCATGGTGCAGAGCGAGAGTGCATGGGAGGCCGTCACCTCCTTCTGCGAAGCAGTAATGCTCGCGATGGAGGAGGCGGAACGCGTGAGGGAGAGGCAACAGCCACGCCCTCGCGCCCCTAGCCGCCGCAGGAGACGCCCTGGGCGGCGAATCGATCGCCGATTCCCGGCCACCGTAGGCGCGGGCTTGCGGACGACGAGTAATGGGCAGCTCGCCGTCCGGTAAGGACCAGGCCCGGGTCGACGGCGCGTTGTGTTCCACGCGCGCCTCAAAGAGATGTCAGCAGTGACGGGGTCCAATAGGGCCGAAGCCGCCGGGGTCGCGGGTAGTTCGAAAGAGATACCGTGGCACTGGCACGGGCAACTGAAGGAACACGGGTGGGTTTTAGTCAGTAAAAGTCTGACACGCCCTCCCGCTCTGCCCGGAGCGGGAGAAGTCATTTGATGATTTCCCATCCACCAAAAAAAAAAAAGGGCATACATACAGAACATCGCAATGCTGTTTAACGTAGGAATTATTAGGATCGTAACTTCCCATTAAGAAAACTTCTGAACCTCATCCATCCATCTAAATAAAAAGAGAAGTCCTGAATGACTCATCAACGTCCAGCCCAAACTTTTGGACCTAGAAAGCTGAAATTTTGCACAGAGGTTCCCTTTATAATGTAGACAAGGAATAAGCAAGGAATTCTCGGTAGTATGTTCCCGTGGGATATTTTCCGACATCCACGCTTGTGAAGCCGCTGGCCAGTCAAACTATTGACATGGTTTTGTGGGGCTTATTTTTAATTATAAGCTAAGTAAATCATTGTAATAAAATAAAAATAAATAAAATAAAAAAAAAAAAAAAAAAAAACAGCTAGTATATTATAAATGTGAACGCAAGTGCTAGTCACCACCTGAGGTATGTAAGCGGTAAGACGGGAGAGGTCGCGATTGACAGGATTGGCACTGAGTTTTGTCTACCTCCCCGTCTCACCGCTTACATAGGTCCTACCACAGGCGGTGACTAGCACTTCTGTAATACCAAGTAGGTACTACCAAGTACCACACCAAGTACCACTTAGGCCAATACCAACACTATGACCTTCATATTATTATTATACAACCTACAAACAAGACAATTAAGTAACATCCAAGTTATTGAAATATAGTCAAGCTATTCGCATTGTTAATTCGAACATGCCAACTGTGGTGTTGTTTGTGAAAATATGAGCCGACTAATAGCGGCCCAGTTCGGGCCCCCCCCATATTTGCTGTCCTATTTCTGTGATACCTTGTCCTGTCTCGCCCGTATCCATACAAATAGATCGATAAAATATTGGTCAAGTGCACGTTCAAGCCTAGCCATGAAATTTTATTCGTGCAGTTGATTTTTATTAGGGTATCCGTTGACGATACTTGGAACGAGGTACTTTAGCTGTATTAAATCCGTATGAGATTTGTAAATCAGAAATAACTGCTGTTGTTCTATTTTCAGTTGGTAAAAATGTTCATGGTATATAGGTTCTTCGTTAATTTAGTAACGCCTTGTGACAGAGTGACAAATGTGATAACTTAAAATAGATTTACCACCGCTCTGTCAGCCATCTATACATCTACACAAATAAATAAGATTGATGGTCTGTTTGTAATGTCAAAATAACAGCGTTTTCTAAATGCATATGAAAGTATATGCGATCTTATAACAAATAGTCTGTCTGTTGTGTCATGATTTCCAAATAATAATAAGTTTTGTGGATTTAAAATACTAAACATAAAGTTGAAAGTATGTGATTTGACTCAAATGATTTTGTATCTCACTATTTGTGAAGTTAAAAAGTATCTCATTTGACAGTTGCCGCCAAAATTACTGTTTTTTTCTAGAGAATTACCATTACGAGTACCTACGTAATGAAAACATGATATTTGGAGCGTCGCCTAGTTTTCCAAGTTAGTTCGCTTCGAGCCTCAGATCCTAAAGGTTGTCTAGAAATCTAGTATATACTGATATTTATTGAGTGCCTAGTTAAACAGTTTGTTAAATATGGCTATCTTATACCAAGTTTGTATGTATGCAAGAAGATAAAATACAGAATTAATGGAATGAAAAAGGTGTATCATTTCAGTTGGTTCCCACTAAACTCCGAAACGGCTGGACCGATTGTGACGGGACTTTCATTAGCAGATAGCTGATGTTATAATAAGTAACTTAGATTACTTTTAGGTTCGAAAACTATTTAGGATTAAGCAAAAAAAAATAAAAACCCATGAAATTGTGAATAAAATCCGATTCAAATAGGGAAATACTGACATCCACGCGGACGAAGCCGCGGGCAACAGTCGGTTCACAATAAAACCCAGAACCGCTCTTTGTAGTTTACTCAAATTCCTAAAACTACAATAATATAAAAAGGCTAAAGGCAGTTTACACACCAATCCGTCTAAACCCAATACAGCGAACATTCATCGACACGTCAACAACTTTTTGCTACAGCCCTTTCACGTCAACATTGTGGTGAAAAAATGTTTTTCACTTCATCAATCAATTACCTACATAAAGCTTTTTGTGCTCAATGGAAAACCTAAACAATAATAATTTTACGTTGAATAGGTATTTGGCTGGCAAAGAATTCTGTAACCCAATGACAACGAGAGAGCTTTAAAATCTACCATTTATAGGGAGAGCGCAAACTGAACACGTTAAGCTGCATCAGTTTTGTCCGACTGAATAGTTACAAGAACTTATTACACCTACTTTTTGACATAAATCGTGTAATTTTTGACATTAATCTTGTAATTTTGACATCAATCCAGTAAACTTAACATAAATATTTTAAATTTGACATATACACACATCAAAAGTGTCTAGGGATCAACATATATTTTTGCAATAACTTTTCTCCTGATTGATATTAATTAAAATTTTCTTTAAGGATTCATCAAATAAAGTGTTTTCGTTTGTCACAGTAACGATAAACCAAGTCACCTTTGCATTAATAAAGAAATTTGCCATTTTCCTAATAAAGGGATTTTTGACATTTGAACCACTAACATTAAAGTTCGAAAAAAAGACTGAAATAACAGTTTTCTTTAAAATTTTATTGGGTAACTTAAACAATTAATAATCCGTGTTTCTACCGCGAACACTAACAACACTAGAACATCGGTTTGGCATACTCAAAATGAGTTCATCCAAATCACGCTGTGGAATGGCCGCCCATGTTCGTTGCAACAACAAAAAAAGGTCTTCTTGCGACTGGATACCCTCCATATTCGGCAGAGCTCTTCTCTGTAGCATATCCCATGCATGCTCAATCGGGTTCAAGTCTGGCGACTGAGCAGGCCAGGGCAGGACATTGATGTTAGCTGCGGCGAGAGTCTGTCTTACAACTCTTGCGGTGTGCGGTCGTGCATTATCATGCATTAACTGAAATAAGGGACCGATTTGCACTTGTAGAGGAACGATGACGTCTGATACAATCGTCTCAGCATAAATTTGAGCGTTGAGGTTGCCTCTGATCCAAATCAACTCAGTTCTTCCGCCGATCCAAATACCCGCCCATACCATGATGGTTCCACCACTATAAGGATGGACTTCCTGGCAGGATTTTAATCGCTGTTGGCGTCCAGGGGTTCTCCAGTGTCGTATACGTCTTGTATCCGGTCTCATACCAAAACGAGACTCATCAGAAAAGCACACGAAACGCCATTGTTCTTCTGCCCAATTTCTGTGTTCAAGAGCCCATTGATATCGAATCCTACGATTGTGCATTGCTATAGGTGGTACCCGTAGCGGTCTTCGGGAATGAAGGTTCACTTCATGCAAGCGGTTTCTGACTGTTTGGTCGCTAATTAAGTTCCCTGAAGAGTGATGAAGCCTCACGGCTAACATCATGGCGGTTATAGTTGGAGCTCTTCGAGTTAAGATTTGAATGTATCGGTCTTGTCTCCGTGTGGTGCAGCGATACCGTCCTCCATGGCGCTCAGCCACGGTACCAGTGCTTCGGTAACGTGTCCAAAGTCGACTGATAACACTCTGACTTGTATTCAGAGCTAAAGCCACAGTACGTTGCCGGGAACCAGCTTCTATCATTCCCACGGCTCTGAGCATTTCTTCCCTGCTTAAATGACGTCGCCGCTCCATAATAACGTTGGTTTTAATCAGTAGTAGGGAAACAGTAGCACTAATAATGTCTTCAATGCGTTGTATGTTTTTATAGGGAAAATATTGACAGCTGATTTTCATCTTTTACTCGAATTTGATTCACAGTTCCTGATTCAAATTATGAAATGCACCAAAAAGGATCCATATAAATTTATAAAATCATAAATTTACTACAAAGCCACATCTCAATCTCAAGAAATCCGCATAAAAATGCTTGATCCCTAGACACTTTTGATGTGTGTATATAGTAACTTTGACATTATTCTTGTATTTGATTGACATTATAGTTTTTTGATTTATTTTGAAGTTGACATTATAGTAAAAGTAAATTCTAATAGAAACAGTTTGCATGCTTTAATTTTAAAAGCAAAACATGTATGATCTCATAAATTATGTAATAACACCTATGTATACCATGTTTTACGCAAATAAAAAAATTACTTATTTACTTACTTACTACTTGTAAATCATGAGATGAAGATGAATGTAACACTAAGTAATTATTATATGCACGCAGATGTGAGTGGAAACGCCGCTTCGGGAGGAGACGTGACCTTATTGGTGATGTTCTACAGAAAGGTCAGGTGCGTAGTACTCGCAACCGGCTTGCGTGTATGACCATGTATGAACGTAAACGAGGCAAAAGGTACAATACTTGGAACTGGGTAAGACGTAAGGCTTCTGACGACCCGTAACGACTGTCAAAAATCCACGAATGGCAGCCGGCACCATTCAACGGCTTAACGTACTTTCCGAGACACGGAAGGGTCTTGGTATGTAAAGATGGTTAACCACCCACGGACCAACCGCGGCAAGCGTAGCTTAACCTAATCGACCGACCTGTGCGGCAGTTATTACCTACTTAGCCACAAGCCCCTTTACCAAATTGACTACCAAGTTAAATTGTCCATATGTATACAGGGTGTACCAGAAAGATATGGTCAAATTTAAGGGTGTGGTACAGACCATCAGACTGAACAACTTTCTCCATGGGACCAACATCGGGATCGCGAAAAAATAATCAGCCGTCCCACACATTTTGCGTCGAGTAGTATTGAAGTTTTTTATGGGACAGTTAATAATGTTTTCGCGATTTCGATGTTGGCTTCATGAAGAAAGTTGTTCAGTTTGATGGTCAGTACCATACTCTTAAATTTGACCACACCTTTCTGGTACACCCTGTATATTCAAATCACAAATATCATTCTTGTACAGTTGTATGAAATGGCAAACTGACGGAGGGTGAAACTTACATAACAATTAATTTCCCCAACAATACATGAATACTTAGTGCCTTTTCAGTTTTGGCATGTCTTTTTTTTTGGGTCCATAGATATACGTAGATACCTGGTACGTCACAGATAGCTTGATGGATTAAAATAACAAGTGAACTTCAGAAGAATATTTCCAGAAAGGTCCACCATGTAACATGAACCAACAGGGGCTAGTGTGAATCTTTCATAGAATAGAATAGAATACTCTTTATTATGCACACCATTCGAGTAATCCAGTCAGCGGCCTAATTGCGTAACACACTTTCAATCGGAATCGGTTTCATCTTGACAGTTCAACAAAATTCATTGCGTTATTTACGTTGTTAAGCAGACAAAATTTCGAACATTTAAAGCAACGGATTAGAAATTTGCTTCAAAATAATTCAGATTCCGATTGATAGTGTGTTACGCAATTAGGGTGCTGGTCAACCTTCTGCGAAGCAGTAATGCTCGCGAAGGAGGAAGCGGAACGCGTGAGGGAGAGGCAACAGCCGCGCCCTCGCGCCCCTAGCCGCCGTAGGAGACGCCCTGGGCGGCGGGAATCGATTGCCGATTCCCGGCCACCGTAGGCGCGGGCTTGCGGACGACGAGTAATGGGCAGCTCGCCGTCCGGTAAGGACCAGGCCCGGGTCGACGGCGCGTTGTGTTCCACGCGCGCCTCAAAGAGATAACAGCAGTGACGGGGTCCAATAGGGCCGAAGCCGCCGGGGTCGCGGGTAGTTCGAAAGAGATACCGTGGCCCTGGCACGGGCAACTGAAGGAACACGGGTGGGTTTTAGTCAGTAAAAGTCTGACACGCCCTCCCGCTCTGCCCGGAGCGGGAGAAGTCATTTGATGATTTCCCATCCACAAAAAAAAAAAAAAAAAAAAAGGGTGCTGGTCAAGCCACGCTATGGTCGGTGCATTTAATTCATTCGTACGCTTTAATTAAACGGGACAGTTAATGGGTGAAAATAAGTTTAATAAATGAAAGCTTCGCTATTCAAGTGCTGTTTTCACAAAGCTGTCTTTATGGTCCATGGGAAGGAAGATAATTAATTTAAAGTTTAGCTTAGTCGTCTCTGGCCGAAACTAAGTTCCATGCAGACTAAATACCAAATAGATTGCTTCGTTAATAGCCTTTCCATTTGAATGGGGTTTAAAAAGCTCTTTCTTTAACTAAGCCCTTAAACAAAGAAACGATGACTATTTGAAAGGGACTAATGAACACTTGCTTGAGTTTTATTTTATCAGATTTAGTTTTGAGTGTGAAGATTCTAATTAAAGAAAAACTACACAGACTACATTCAACAGTTTCATGTGACCTTGTTCTTCTAAAATACGCATCGGATTTTGATGCGGTTTTCACCATAAAGAGAATTTATTTCGGATTGGAAATTATTATTTATTAGGTACTAGCGGACCCGACAGACGTTGTCCTGTCAACAATTCATACAAAATTCCCATAGAAAATGCACTTTCAGTTTTCCCGAAATTTTCAATCTTCCCGGCAACTTTTTAAATTTTTCTCTTCCTAAGAACCTTCTTCGAACTTCAAAGAATATTTGAAAAAAAAATAGCTGAATTGGTCCAGCCATTCCAGAGTTTTGCGCTAAGCAACACATTTAGCCATTCATTTTTATTTATATATTTTACTAGCTGTGCCCGCGACTTCGTTCGCGTGCATGTCGGAAAATAATAATGTGTAGCTTATATAAGGTATAGGTGTATCCTTTAAAACTCTTCCAATGATAATGAAGAATCTTCCGATCTTGCCTATTGGGAAGTATGTGCTTCCACCAGGCAAGATCGGAAGATTCCTCATTCCTGGGGTGCTCTACCATAGCCCTTTCGAATGTAGTCACTGATGCGGTTTATAATGTCAAAGCGACGAAGTGTCACTTTGATTTATATCAAGGCACCAGCTCACTAACTGTGTACCTGCCGTACTCAATAAATCGACTGCTCGTCTGGCGGAGTGTGTTGAAGTGTTATCATGGTGAAGAAGGATCACGCTTTAAGAGCGCTGTGGAAAATTCCCCAAGAAAACACGCAAAACAACTATGAAATTATCAATATAATATTATTGTGATTTCTATTCTATGTGTAACCTTTGTTGGAGATCCAAATATAAATCTATTTCTTAAAAACTTGTTTTAATTAAGAAAATGCTTCTCTGTAAACGATGTTTGAGCTACGGTTGTCCGTGTACTGAGCGTCCGTGTACCAACTGAGATCCATCTCTGGTTATGGCCGCCATTTTGGATTCCAATTTCCTGATATTCGGCCCAGCGCCCTCGGACAACAACCCCTACCCCCCCCCTACCCCCCCCTACCACCCCCCACCCCTACCCTAGATTACAACCCCATAACGAACATGTTGTAAACCATTTTGATTTAGACCTCTTTTGTCTCCCGAAAACCGTAAAAATTACACCCCCGCTTTAAAATTAATACAGTATTTTATATAAGTGCCCATCGTTAAAAAAATAACTTTAGTTTGCGAAGGAGTTAGCAAGGAATTACCGAAACTGTAACCGACTTTAATAAATACTTATAATTAAACGTCTTTTGCATTATGGTACACATGGCTACATATTAAGCTATAAAGTTCCAGTATAAGCTGACCTCTCATTGTACGGAAATCTTATACAAAGCGAGATCAGTTTATACTGGAAATGTATACATCATACATTGTCCGACGAAGCCCGAGCTGCATACGAAGTTCGCCGAACTACGTAAGCAGCTCGGGCTTCGTCGGACAATGTATGATGTATAGACTGTGGTGTAACTGAATTAATGCACATCATGGAAGCAGTTTGTTTAGAATCGTTTACTGCAACGATTTCTGTAATTTTTAATATACCTACTTACTTAATTTTTTGTCCCCTATATACAGGGTGTTTGGCAGAACGTTGAACATACGAAAATGGTGGATAGGTGGGATCATCTGCTACTTACTCAGCCCTAATTTATTTGGCCCTGGCCCCCTGGATATTAAAAAAAAAATGTTTTTACTATCTTCTAGTTTCACCACTTTCGTAACTTTAAAGTGTATTTTTTTATTAAAAATGAGTAAAATAGGCAATATTTTGCTTTTTTTTTAAATCTTTAATGTTGGCAGATTCTTTTAAAATTATTGCTATATTCAGATGTTAGCTAGAAAAAAAGTTATGAGTCCTCAAACTTACAGAAAGATGTAAAAAATACTTAAATCTTAGTTTCAACTTGCATTTAAAAAAAAACAAAAAATGATTGAGGAGTTCCAATTCTAGCAAAACATCCCTAGTGTGTGACCTTTCTAATGGTATGTAATTTGCTTTTATAAAAAAAAACTTTAAGAGTTATTTCATAATTTTATCAAGTAGGAAATTTTTGACGAAACTCTACCTTTACGGAAAGTGAAATGTTTTGCGAAATTTAATACTGCTAGGTTGGTAAAAATTAAATGATCGATTGAAATTATGTAAGTTGTCATTTTTAATAAAAATTACACTTTAAAGTTAAGAAAGTGGTGAAACTAGAAAAAAGCAAAAAAAAATTTTTTTTTAATATCCAGGGGGCCAGGGCCAAATAAATTAGGGCTTAGTAAGTAGCAGATGACCCCACCTATCCACCATTTTCGTATGTTCAACGTTCTGCCAAACACCCTGTATATACAACTACGTAAATTACAGTCATATTTGCACTGTGCAGTCAAAACAAAACAAAATGGACGAAGTACCTACTACGTTAGACCCATACTTATTATACGGGTGTGACTGTTGTGTGCGTAGATTTGTAATATGACCACAATTTTCTCCTACCCGCTCACACGAACGTGGTGTGAATCGGGTCCGTACCTAATATTGTACGTGGTATGAGTTCTATACCAAGAAAATATTTTTTTATTATTAACGTTGTTCCATCACTATTAAGTACTAATATCGAATTCTATGCATTTAATTTGATGCGTTATCTATTTCCGAACGATTTAAGATACGTCAACACTGACTGAGACTCGTCTATGACATTAAAAAATATTTTTTTCTCTGACATGATTGTTCGGTCGGTCGATTGTGAAAAGTGTTTTACTCAGTTAATAGTTTAATTGTACTGTGGTAAGTGAGTTTATTTATGTTTCATGTTAAGAATTAACACACCATGCATTTTAAACCTTAAAACATATAGGTCAACGCTTGTTTTTTCTTACTAGAGCCATTTCTTTGAAATCTGAAGCTAAATTGTCTTTGTTCGTCTTTTTAACCATTTCTAGAAATGTAAACAATAACAAATTCAAACGAAACATTCAATATAATGCTGCTTTACTCATTAGGTTTCCAAGTAAAGAATTGGAGCTACAGAATTCTTAGAAACTATGCCGCTATCGCATTATGTAAACAAACGCGCGCCGCGGGCCGAATGACGTCAGCGGGTGGTACACTTGACTAGTTTTTTAAGCGGGCGTACCTGCCGTGTGAGCGGCTACAATCAGTAAATTAATTTAATAAATAAACAATGTTCTATACATGATAATAATACAAATTCAGTGTATGTATGATGATTATAACATAATATTCTAATTGGGATATTTGGGAGTGTGCTATTACAATGGTAACTGCCGCGACTTACGAGTTGCAGGTCCTGACTGACTGAGGCGCTTTACTTTGTGTAAATTATTTCATCACCACTGCTTTCAAAACGGTGATGGAAAACATCGTGAGGAAGCCGGCATGTCCTAGAACCAAAAAATTTGAATACATTTGACATCTACCAACTCGCACTGAGCCCGCGTGGTGGCTTACGGTCCACTCCCTCTCACAGAGAGGAGGCCGGTGTCCCAGCGGCAGGAACATTATAGGCTGATTATGCAATAAATCTGGGACATATAGTATATCGGCAGCATGTTTCTATAAAGAAAACTCATTGAAAATTGAATGTTCGACTTTTGATGATGTCTTTAAATAATAATCTATCCGTCGAAGCACATCACTTTATTGGAAATAGTGTCCTTTACTATGGATTCACGAAGAGTTAAAGTATATTTGTTTCGCTAATGGACAGACTCCATCTTAAATGTCAAAGCTATAATTAACGTTGACTTAAGAACAAAGGTGAACCAACTGGAAACAAATTTTTAATGGTACCTAATTAAAAATTTATACAGGGTGTAAGTGGCCTTTTAAGGGGTCATTGTACTCATCACTTTGAACCACTTTGACTATGGGTTCAAACATGAAATCGCGAAAAAAAAATCAGCTATTCAGTACATATATGTTCGCATAATTCGTCAAAATGTAGGGAACAGCTGAATTTTTTTCGCGATTTCAGGTTTGGTACCATAGTAAAAGTTGTTCATAATGATGAGTACAATGACCCCTTAAGAGATTGCCACTGCAACGCAGTAAGTGCAGGCAGCGCAGTGTAGTCTATAACACTTACACCCTGTATAGGTAGGTACATAACTAAATATATCAACAAGATTTTATTTTGTCAATTGTTGGTATTCCTTATTAGGAAGGTACATAATTAATAATAAAATATACTGTGATTATATTACGACAACATTCAGACACTGCTTCTAGGGATCTGCATCTTTTACAAATGTTCTGATCTTACAGTCCTACCAACTTATCTGTGAACTGAAAGAGGACGCCACCATCGATGCGTCGACACAATCGAATGACATGTGCGTCGGCACAATCAAAGACATTTCGACATGACGGCCGTAGTTCCAATTTTCGCTATTTCACAGATAAGTTGGTAGGAGTGTAACTTGAGTTTGATTTGATAAGTGTCATTATTCTGTACCTATCTCATCGGTGTAATTCGTTACATGTCCTTCTGTTGAATAAATATACTAATTGATGCCTAACAGGTGGCACGGATTTTAAATATCCTTCATTTCAATGTCAATATGACGGTTCCCGATGATTATTATTTATACTCGGAACACATAACCCCATCAAAGGAATATTTTGAGTGGGGCACAAATTGTATTTATCATCCAAAAGATTCAGGATTTATTTATGCTAAACTGTACGGGGTTCAAATTACGCAAGAATACTATGCATAGTTAAGTGGACTATTTCACGTTTTCAGTCCGCCTCTCACAAACTTATTGGTTAGGCAGAGGCTCGATGAATAGACAACTAAAGTTATAAAGTGAGTAGGAACAATACTTAGGTAACTACGAATAAACTTTCGACCTCTACTAAGCTGATATAAGGATGATGTAATGAACCTGTAACATAGATAATGAAAAAAAAAATTCAATTAAACCTTGTGACACACCATAAAAACAGTATGATAACAAAAGTTTTATTGTTATGACGGCTATAACATCCGGAAGGTGTTATTAACCTAGCGTAATTATTGACCCAATTATGAAACTAACTGAAACCCTGAAAATTATGTATTTGTGCGACGGTAACGACAGAATATTATGAACTTTTAAAACTATGTAACAACTTTGTAACAATATTCTGGTAAATAAATTATGGACTATAACTATTACTATGTTTTTATCAAAGCAAAACTAAACATGGTTCCTACAGGTGAAAATTAGTTAATGCAAACAAATTCTTTGTTATCAATTCAGATATAAGTAGGTGAAAATCCTCCTCTATCATCCCCCTCACCACCCCCTCTCACCCCCTCACCCACCCCATCTCCTCTCCCTCTCAACCCCTCACCACATCCCCTTCCCACTAACCTCCCCTTCCCCTTCTACCCCCTCTCACCCCTCCTCCTCTCCCAGTAATCCTCCTGTCACCCCCTCCCCTTCCCTCCTCTATCATCCCCTCATCACCCCATCTCACCCCTCACCCACCCCATACCTTCTCCCTCTCACCCTCTCACCACATCCCCTTCCCGCTACCCTCCCCCTCCTCTTTTACCACCTCTCACCCCCCTCTCACACCTCCGTCACCGCTTTTCCCTCCCCCTCTACCCTCGCCAACTCCTCCTCCCCTCTCCATACCCTCCCCACTCACTACACTGTATCAGTTATCTGTTGCAGCGCGACGAAATTATATTTAGGTATTGTATTTAGGACTCTGAAAGTCAAGTTAGGGAAACTAATTATATGCTCTTCACTATATTAATACCAGCCTATTATTGTCCTACTGCAGAGCAAAGGCCTCTTCTGATAAAGAGAAGGCAAGAGCATTGATCACCACGCTTGCTCAAGACGGGTTGGAGATTTCAGTCTATTAAATGAGCAATATTTGTATATACAGGGTTAGTGGTAAAACACTGGCAACATCTTAAGGGGTCATTGTACTCATCATTATGAACAACTTCTACTTTGGCACCAAACCTGAAATCGCGGAAAAATAATCAGCTGCGCCCTATATTTTGACGAGTTTAATGTAGATAAATGAACAGCAGATTTTTTTTCGCGATTTCAGGTGTGGTTCCGTAGTAAAAGTTGTTCATAATGAGTACAATAACCCCTTAAGAGGTTGCAGTTTATGGAGGCGAAAAATCGATCTAGCTAAGTCTCATATCTGGCAAAATTCGTTTTCTCCGTATTTTTACACAAAAAGATGCGGTTCGTGATTTTTCCGCCGCCGCCGCTATGCATACTGTTTAAGGCTCCTTCAAAGCCTTTAGTAGGAGCCTTTAACCGTGAGGTTGAAAAAAGTTAGTTTAGAGTTTATTTTAAAACCTTTTCAATACTTTTTTATAACTTTTTATTTTCATTGGTCTAAAAAGCTTCAAAATTGTCTACTAAGTATTTAAGTTTTACAAACTTAACAAAAGACCAAAGAGATATAAATACTGTATTTAAAAAACTCTTGTCTTTGGTTAAATCTCGATTAGTTTTTCCAGACGCCATCTATTGATATTAAAGAAGTAAGTAGGCCTAAACAAAATAGATTTACTATGTCTCATTTCTGTGAAAATTCGTTTTCTCTATTTTCACACAAGCAGAGCTCGGTCGCCCAGGTACTATATACATATTTGTAATCACGTTCTCGAAAACTGCTCTAACGATTTCGATGAAAGTTGCAATATAGGGGCTTACCAAAAATCGATCTAGCTAGGTCTCTTAATGTGCAAACATTCGTTTTCTCTATTTTCACACAAGCAGAGCTCGGTCGCCCAGGTACTATATACATATTTGTAATCACGTTCTCGAAAACTGCTCTAACGATTTCGATGAAAGTTGCAATATAGGGGCTTACCAAAAATCGATCTAGCTAGGTCTCTTAATGTGCAAACATTCGTTTTCTCTATTTTCACACAAGCAGAACTCGGTCGCCCAGGTACTATTAACTATAATTCACCTATGTCACGTGTCCAAAGATAAACTCAAAAAATACATTATTAATTCAAAAAGTCACATTGATTCTTGCTCGGATTTAAACCCACAATCTCATCCTAAGATTAACCTTAACCACTGGGCCATCATAGGCTATCATGCAATTATTGACTGCCAGTTTAAATTGTCTGTAAATTCAAATCACATTTTTACAGTTGTATGAAATGGCTGTAACATGGCAAATTGACAGAAGGTATCAATTTGCCTACCATTGCATATCGCTGCTGACTTGTACATCAGTATCTACGCGGTAATTTATAAGGCACAAAGAGTTTGAGCTCAATAAGTGCCACAGCCGGGTGGTTCGATCTTCAAGGTTAAGAAACGCTTGAAGAGGTCGGTCCGAGGATGGATGACCATCTATAACATACCTACCGAGACCTCTCCGTGCCTCGAAAAGCAGTTCGTCTCGGCTGTCGTTCATTTCTTTCTTTTTTTTTTTCGCTCCTTCCGGCTACCCGGAAGAAGAAGCCCGAAAGAAAGGGGTTTCGTGTTACCTAGTAACTGGGTTGTGGAGGTCAGATAGGCAATCGCTCTATAGGTAAAATACTGTCCTGTTAGACTGGAAGCCGACCCCAACATAGTTGGGAAAACGCTAGGCATATTGTTTCATTGATGGAGTTTTTAACGGAGACTGTTACACGTCACCATGTGCCATATTAATTAGTCGGATACTATTATAAATCTTGTAAACAAACAGTGGCAGGCACAGACTAATGCGCAAATACTGAGAAGCCACTCAGACATCGATTAAACTGTTACGTTATGCTAATGGTGCAACCGTCATTAGCACGGAGCTGGAGATAAGTTGTGTTTGTGAACATCGAGTGCCATTGAGGACGGTACCAGCAGACACTAGGAACATGCTGTAAACATTATGTTATATAAAGCCACGTTTTCATGGTAAACTTTTGTTGAGCAATAGTTGATCAACATTGTTGATGAGCAACGACAATGTTGCTGGATACATAGTTTATATCAACATGTCATGTCCACACGCCAGTCTGCGTCAAAATGTTGCCCAAGGAAGTATTTCAAATTCAAGTCGCAATCTCATACCACCCACCGACAATCAAATGTCAAAAATGTAGGTAAATGCCACGCAATACAATTTTTGATAGATCGAGACTGAGATGAGATTGCGAACGTTGTTAAAAATACGGGAATCGCCCTCAGGTGGCATGACAGTTCACATAATTACATGCAAATAGTTTTTAAATTTCAAGAATTAGTATAATAGACACCTAGTCATAGATTAATACAGATGGGACACTCCGCAAAATCATTTAAATAAAAAGCGACTCTTGCTACGACACAATAAAGTACAATTCAGGTCGCACAATGCTTCATTCTTCTTCTTCTTCGCTTCGCTCTTGACAGAGCGGTCGTGGTCACGATGAGCTGTGTCCAACCGCAGATGTAGCCGTTGCCCGCTCACGATCTCTCTCAATCTGGTGCTGTTAGAAGACCTTTCGGAGGACTTTTAAGGAGTTTCTTGCCCGTTCTTCTCCATAGGTACCTACTATGCTTTGGAGTGGGCGCCTAGCTTCATCTTTCTGACTGACCGACCCCTTGACAATTAAAAAGTGCCTGTAATTGGTTTAATTGAAATAAATGCTTTGAGTTTGAGACAGTCTGGCGCATTCAATCACAGGGCCTCAGACCGCGGATTTTACTTGATCGGTCCACATCATCGGTGACCGTCCGCGTGGCCTATTACCTTCCACTCTGCCCTGCACCACAATACGCTCTATGGAGTCATTGTTCGCATCATTACCCACAGTTATATTCACCTATAAGTTGCCTCTCTTGCTATCGCGTAACTCTTATATCTTCTGACTCGTTAGGGTTATCTTCTTGTACGACGCGACACGTGAGTGAGTATCGAACTAACGTGCGAGCCGGCTGGTGCGCGGCAGCCCCCACTGAATTGACCCAGTGAGATGAGCCCGCCGCGTACTTGTAGCTTCATACCTAAACTGCGGAGTGTCCCATCTGTATTAATCTGTGACCTAGTTGTCTATCCGGACACTGTGAAACAAAACCTTAAACGGGAAAACACGGTAGGCTTAGCAGCTCTCCTCCATTACAGCACTCATTAATTCTCATTTTACAGACACAGAAATTGTTATCAAATCAAATCAATCAAAATCGTTTATTTGCATAAAATGTGGTGGGTTCAAAAGGTGTTACATATAAAATTTAGTGCGAAGACACATTCCGCCATGCAGTGATGGCATGCAAATATTTAGTTAACATACAATACAATTATAGACACAATAACAGAATTCTATGAACGAAAATAACATTAAAATCAAGGCGATACCAATTTGAATTAAAATTACACACTACATATCTAAACAGTAAGGTAAGTAGCGACAAGGTAATTACCAAAGGAACTTAAATTAACTAAAACTGACTACAATGCATTCCTGAAGTGGTAGGACTGGCACGATTTTTTGTTGAGAAATTCGCCGATTGAATAAAAACTATGCGATATCAACCATTTTTTCAAAACCACGCAGAATTTTTTGTAAGGTAGTTCTGTTATCCAGATAGGTAGTGAGTTATATATAAGTGGCGCCATATACACACAACTGCGTCTGAATAGTTCTATCCTAGGTACAGGGATTTTTAATAAATACTGTGTGACTTTTCGTTTGTTAAAATTGTTTTTCGCTTCAAAGAGTTTATAGTTAATTTTAACAAATTTTGCGATTTCGTAAATGTAAATACAAGGAACGGTAAGAAGATTGCGTGATTTAAACACTGGTCTACATGATTCAGACCAGTCCATGTTAAAGATTGCACGAATACATTTTTTTTGTGCTATTAGTATTCTAGAGATTTCCGAAGAATTCCCCCAAACAATGATACCATACCGAATAATAGAACAGACATAGGCGTGATACATCATCATCGCAGTTGGTTTGGATGTCTCATCTTTAACTTTTCTTAAAGCATAAACAAATCTATTTATTTTCAAGCATATGTCATCAATATGTTCTTTCCAAGTGAAGTGTTCATCGAGTGTTATTCCTAGAAATTTAGTTTTATGAACTTGTTCGACCAATTGGTTCCTGTGAGATATTTTAAGTTGGAGGCATTTACTCTTTTGCGTTTTGAAATTTAATATTTTAGTTTTTCCTACGTTAACTTTTAAAGCATTGTTGTCTAACCATGTGATAATGTTACTGTAATTCAGTCTAATTTCTCAACAGTCTCATCTCAATTATTTACGATTAATTCACGACTCACAAGAATTCAATTAACAAATCTATTATTTCTCGAGAAACCTATGAATGAATTTGTTATTTGAAACACATGGTGTTGTTCTCACGGTTTCCCCTTCATTGTTATTTCAAACGAACCTCGTTTGCTGAATTCCTCCTTTAGCCTATTGACGTCGCTGTCAATCGGTCTTGCAAACACCTCAAGGGTTTAAGAATGTGTATTCATCACACGATCATATTAAGCAGCGTATTATTAACGGGTGCAGAAATATCCCTTCACGAAGATAAATGTCACTGGTTTTTCCCGTTATTAGGATATTTTTGTTTGTACTAGACCATACCTGTACGCTTAGCATGATCGCCATAGAAACGAGTTTTGTCGGCGGAAGAATAGACAAAATGGCAGATAGTAGAAATATATATATTTTTTTTTTTTAATTTTTTTTCTTTTTTTTAAAAAAAAAAAAAAAAATATTAAACCATGCGTATACAAAAATAGTATGAACTCTGGTATCCAAAAAAAGATTTAACTTGTGTTATGGATAGTAGTAGAAATATATCTACGCATTCAGTAGTAGAAATATATCTACGCATTCTACGCGTCTTAGGGCTAATTTGACCAAAGTCGGATATCTTTTATTCGTGGAATAAAATTGACGACTGACAGTTTTTGTTTGGAGAAACTGTCAAAAATTCAAAATTTAATCGAAGAATAAGACTTATGCTGGGTATAAATGTTTGGTCGAATTCACTCTTAGCGTGGCAATCTCACATTTTGTCTATTCTTCCATCGACAAAACCCGTTTCTATGGCGGTCATGCTAAGCGTGCTGGAATATTTACGGAGATATTGAAGGGTTGTTCCAACTTTTCTTGACGATTTTTACGAAAACTGGTTTTAAATGTTTCTCTAAACTTAAGTTTAAAGAAAAGAAAGGAAAATGTGTTTATTGGCATAACAGCAAAAAAATACTCCCACGATCCCTGTACCAATGTATACACTCATTAGCACAATAATTTGCGTGCGTTACGTTGCGCACTACGAGAAGCTCGTGGCTAAGTAGTAACAGCCGCACGGGTCGATCCATCAGGTTAAGCTACGCTTGCCAGGGTTGGTCCCTGGATGAGTGACTATCTTTACATACCGAGGCTCCTCCGGGCCTCGGAAGGCACGGTAAGCTGTTAGTCCCGGCTGTCATTCGTGGATCTTTGACAGTCGTTACGGGTCGTCAGAAGCTCGAAAGTCTGACAACCAGTCTTACCAAGGGGTATCGTATTACCCATTTAATGGGTTGTGGAGGTCAGATAGGCTGATTCAGCTGCATCCGGTTAGTCCGGAAGCTGACCCCAACATAGTTGGGAAAGGGCTAGGCAGATTGAAAAAACGTTGCGCACTAAGTACTGAAACACCAAAAATAAAACTCGTTTCCTAGCAATTGTTTTTGCACAAAGTTACTTAGTTTGGTATAAGTACAGAATGTGTAGATGACGGCTACGTGATGGGTCTTTTTACACACCCTTTACAATAAGTAATCATAAATAAGTACCTTCTATTACGTTTACTGCCTATAATTAAAGAAAAACATCTAATACCCGACCACCAATTTGGGTTCCGACAGAGACATGGCACAATAGATCAAGTTCATAGGCTCGTTAGTAAGATTCACAATTCATTTGAGGATAAGGAATATTGTGCTGCTGCATTTCTTGACGTCTCTCAAGCGTTTGATAGGGTTTGGCATGAGGGTCTCCTCTATAAGATTAAAAACAGCTTCCCAAGCAACATCTTCCTAATCTTGATGTCGTACTTGAGGGATAGGCATTTCTTTGTGCAGAGTGGTGAAGCTTTATCAAAACTATACCCTATTACGGCTGGGGTTCCTCAGGGCAGTGTGCTTGGACCGATTTTATATTTGATTAATACTGCTGACCTCCCAATATCAGAATTAGCGACTACAGGAACCTTTGCGGATGACACAGCTGTGTTAGTTACCCATACTGATCATAAAGTAGCATCAGCCATGCTTCAAACCTGTTTGGACGACATAGCCCTCTGGCTCAAAAAGTGGAGGATAAAAGCCAACGAGACCAAGTCAGTAAATGTCACATTCACTAAGAGAAAGGATACCTGCCCACCAGTAAAGTTGAATGGAATACAAGTGCCTCAAGCTGAACATGTCAAATACCTTGGTGTATACCTCGACAGACGTCTTACTTGGACAAAACACATTTTCACGAAACGGAAGCAACTTGGACTAACATTCCGAAAGTTCTACTGGATAATTGGCCGAAAGTCACAATTACACCTGGAAAATAAAATCCTCTTATATAAAGCTATAATTAAGCCCATATGGACCTACGGCATTCAGCTATGGGGAACAGCATCACACTCTAACATAGAGATCATACAGCGATTTCAGAACAAGCTTCTAAGAACAATCACAAACGCCCCATGGTTTGTACCAAATGAAGCACTACACCATGATTTGAAAATACTGACAGTAAAGGAAGAAATAAAAAGCTACATCAACTCATATAAAGAAAGAATTACTTGTCACCCAAACATCCTGGCAAACCACCTCATGGATGAAAAAGGAACCCGCAGGCTAAAACACAAAATTCCTCAAGATCTCATCGAACAAACTTAGCTTTATGTTTTAAAAGTAATAGGATGTGTCACAGGACGCATACCTAGCAAGACATCTAACAAGACATACAAATTACTTAATGTCCTAATACATAGTGACAGATTGTAATAAAAAGATACAAAAAAAAAAAAAAAAAAAAAAAAAAATAAGTACCTACTTAACATAAAAATAAAATATTTCCGTAAGTACCGAAAACTTTCAACACCTTATTAGGGTGACTGGTAATTAGTGACCGATACTTAAACACATGATTTTACTCATGATAACAAACAACTTTTACTATGGGACCAAACCTGAAATCATGAAAAAAATCAGCTGTTCCCTACATTTTGACGACTTATATAAATAACTGTAGGGAACGGCCGATTTTTTTTCGCAATTTCAGTTTTGGTACCCATACTAAAAGTTGCTTGGTATCAAGAGTACAATCATGTGTTTAAGTATCAGTCACTAATTACCAGTCACTCTATTTAACAAAGTTAACAGTTCCTACATTTGCGATGAAGTTCTTCTGTATCTTGTATTTTGTTTGAAACATAAGTTTTAAGTGAAAACAGTTGGGTTTGTTCTACATAGTTAGACAAAGAGTTTACCCGGTAGGACGGTAAGACGGGATATTAAACTAGAAGTAGTTATTTTATCACATTATTTTCCAACTACCTTTAACATTTAACAACGTGAAACTCAAACCCGAACATTGACACGACTAAAAAATATAAAACAACAACATATAAAATTAAAATAATATTTAAACGCGATAACACACATAAAAAAAAAAATCGGACATATTAATAAACTAGCTGCGCCCCGCGGTGTTACCCGCGGTTTATGAGATACACTAAAACGTGTATTATTTAATCGGTGAGAAAAGTATTCACAAAAAATTGCTCATCCCACGGGAACACTACATTTTAGGATGTAAAGTAGCCTATTTGTGCTATGTGTTTATCCAGAGTGTCAGCTACTTCCACACCAAATTTCATCAAAATCGGTCGAGGCGTTTGAGTTTGAAAGAGTAGCAAATATATTTGAATGTCTTGCTCATCCCACAGGAGCACTACATTTTTTCGGGATAAAAAGTAGCCTATGTGTTAATCCAAGGTATAAGTTGTCTACATACCAAATTTCATCCAAATCGGTCTAGCCGTTTGAGCGTGAAGAAGTAACAAACATACACACACACACACTCACAAACTTTCGCCTTTATAATATTAGTGTGATTTTCCTCTTGTGTAATTGAGATAACATGGTTATTAGCTAAGGCCGGCGTTATTTGATAAATGTTAAGAGTAGGTACAATGGCCGCCGCCGGCATGTGGGAGGCCTGCTCCTGATAATAATAAAATTAGGGGATATTATACTAGGAAGCCCTTCTCGGTTACATCTGTTAGGTAGACTGTTAAAAACCAGCTGAATATAAATATTTGGACTAGAGTTTCTAATAGAATAAAATACATTTCCATACACAATCATTAATAATAAATATTTTCCCAAAAATCAAACAACTCGATCGCTTTTGTAAAGAAAATATTTTTTTATGACACAAATCGTGTGCTTGGACACTAAGCTTTAAAAAGGTAAAAGCGAGATTAAAAAATATAGATCGTACCTGTGTATTCTGTAGGTATTTCAAAGAAAAGAAAATATAGGCAGCTAAAGATTTTTGCAAAGAATATTCACTTGTTTTCTTGTTTTCTTTGTTTTTGTTGTTTTGTGTTGTTTTGTTTTGATCTTAGTATCAAAATCTAATCAACCTATATGGCAGTTCACTGTAGGACATAGGCTTCTCCCAGGTTGTTCCACAAAACCCTGTTAAAATATAGAATAGAATAGAATAAAGGTTTATTGTCTCCAGTATTACAGCTGGTAGTAGTGTATATACGTACATACACAAACTTTAATATGCAAACTTACACAAATTTTTAAACTGTAATATTGGAAGCAAAAGGTTTAAGCGTCAGCATTATGCTCAGGTAAAAGCGGGTGACTAAGCGCTGGTTTTCAGCATAAACCCTTGACTCCTTTTTACAAAAAAATATTTGTTTAATATTGTTCTCCTGCTGCATCCAATCGGTCCCAGGTGAAAAAAAAACCAGTTAAAAGAGTTAGTAATAATCTTGAGTGCTAGAAATGCGCCTGAAGTCCTCAAGCACCTATCGTTAGTCAAAATGGCCCTCTAAATCTAAATTGAAACCTTTACGGATTAAACGCAGAGCTGCTTTCCGTCCAAAGACGGATTAGGAACCGGGTTAGGCCCACTACTAGTATAGGCACACTACTAGTCTCTTTTTAATGCTTGAAATATCTTAATAATATTCAAATGTATAAATGAATTCCACGTTTTCAAGAAATATAATATTACCCACAGAACACTATTACTCCTATCCTAGCGGAGATATCAGCTCTCATCTCTCAGGAAGGATGACACATCACGTTTTTTTCAAAATTCATCGAGTCTCGAAAAATCACAATAAAGAATGTGCGCTATATGGATGAAGTTAAGGAACTATGGAGAAGTGTCTTCAGCGTGCGTGATCCATCGCCGTCCGTTCGATGTCCACCACGCACAGGATGTATGGAAAGCAGCGTATAAAGTAATTTTTTGCTCCGTTGGTGTACTTGCTGTATGGCGTAAAAGTTTCCAGGTAGAGTTTCTGGTGATGACAGACTAAAGAGAGGTGTTTCTATTGCAGTAGTCTGTAAGCCGCTAGCACCATTTCATTCTGATACGAGGCAGTAGCTTTAGTGTTGTTTAATTTCCCTAAAGACATAATCCGATCAGAAATGGATGTGTTCAGCTGCACTTCGCTCGGTTTTCCGAACTTTTTATTAGGTGATACTAGTTGTCCGTATGATAAGTAATAAAATAAATAATAATAATATTCATTATTACATAAGGAAGTGGTTATAAATTGTGTGATGTCTCTGACACTTGTGCTAGGCAGTTAACCGGGAGGAATTAGGTAGTATTTAAAAATTATGCAATAAAATAAACAATGCAGAAATAACGACTGAAGTAATACAAAATAATAAAAAAATATTAGAAAAAACCTAAAATGGTGATTGGGTGTGTGTTAAGGGTACACTATTTTAGGCTTTTCCAGGAATTTTTTTTTAGTATAGTTGGTACTTATAATAAGTGTATTTCTCGGAAACTCCATTAAAAAAAAACTATTAAAAAACATTACATTTAATTACTAAAGAGGTACTTACTCAGATTTCTTAATAAAGACAATCCAAAATATACAGATCTCTATACTAGCCTTGTTTATAGTTCATATTTACGAGTAAGAGCATTAAAGGTATGAAAATTCTTTTGTTCAACAGAGGTACTAATGCACCCAGGGTAAAAGCCGGCTAGGTGCTTTATTTATTATACTTATTCTGTTAGAACAATGAGAATATTAAGGTTTGCACAAAACTGGAAATGTATACTTAGGCAGGCAAATGTACATAGCTTACAGTCTGCTTGGGAAGTCATGAAAATCACGTCGGTTTCAGGGTATTTGTGTACGTACTGGTTTTAAGGTCGCTATCACAAAATTGCGTTTTGACAAAATAGTTATTCACGGCGTCGCATCGCATTATGTAACAATTTGGCAGCTGTACGTATAATTTCAGTCTTTTTTTTTTTTGTATAAACAGTATAAAGTATAAAATTTTAATTTCTTATGAAGTAACGTTTATTCTGATATAAATTTTACGTAATAATATTAATATAGTAAGGACATTTAATTCTGAGCGTAATTAATAGTTTTATGGTTTCGAATAGGATTTTTTTTATAGCTATTCCATACATAGGTATTTCAAGATTCTGAGGCCGCTATAAACTAAACCACTACTTATTTAAGAGATAATATTATATATTTTTCATTTACAGTAGTCAATCCACGAGCTCGTAAAAATGCAGTCGCACATTTTTATGGAAAACTTGCTTCGGAGTTTTGCGAAAAGCGAGGCTGCTTACTATATTAAAAACTATTCTCCAGCACTCAATAAGTCAAAGTTGTCGAAGTCTTTCAGTTTCTCATAATAAGAACACCAAAGTTGGCCAATGTAAGCAAAAATCACGGTCGAAATATAATATTCCACAATAGAGAATAAATTGAGCCCAAATTAACAAACATTGTTTTTTTTAACATGGAAGAAACACGAGCAGTATTATTTAACCGTCGTTTTGTATACTTAAGTGAACCGACGCGATGATTTGCAACATTACGAAAATGCAGTGTTTTATTTGTTTGCATCAAAATAACACTGCATTTCCGTGGTGCAAGTAGTTTGCACGCGTGTAAAACGTCACACCTGCACAACACAACACAATTCAAAGTCACGTACCTATTGGTAGGAACTTGCTGTAAAATATTGTTCCCATTCCGCAAGCTTGCGTGCAGGCTACTTACTTGCATAATAGAAAGACTAGCGAATTTACCCGTGAAATATTTTAGAGTGATGGTACCTACGGTCAGCCGCACGTCACTAGTAACTTGAGCTACGAAAACGGCCCTTACTGCTACGAAATAAAGGCACTGTTAAAGTCAAACTGACCAAACCATGGGCGTGCTGTTGACTGTACCTACACAGCGCACATTTAAAATATTTAGCTGGTGTTACACTCAACTTTTAAAAAGGTTTTTTATGTTTACTGTCACTGGTGACGGAACATTAAGCTTTATTAAAAGCTCTAGGGAAGGCGATAACCCACAGTCTCTGCAGGTACATATAAAAATCCAAATGTATACCTAGGACTATAAAATACCTAGAGCCAGTTTTTCAAGCATAGTATTTTTCTAAAACAATATGAATAGGAATTCAACTTTTAGTTCTTTATTATCTTACTAGTCTTAAAAATCTACCAATTAGTTATAGTTGGACACAAACTACACTATTTTGGACTTAGGCGAGCAGTGCCCGCCAACTAGCGCCACCATTAAGAAAAAGATCATAAGTTTGGAGATAAGGAGCATTTTGAAATTGAAAATTGAAATTTCCCATGCTCAAAGTTTTAGTCAGAAGAAGCAGATTTTATTGTATCAAAAAGATTAAAACTAAACCTTCTAAGTACGAAACCTTCAGTTAACGCCAGAAACGGCTGTTGTTGCGTTAACTTATAAGGCTTCGAACCTAGGAGGTTTAGTGTTGATTTTTTTGACCTCACCTGATCTACCTCATCTGACTAAAAATGTGAGCATAGGAAATTTCAAAATGTTTCATATCTCCAGACTTATGATTTTTTCTCAATGGTGGCGCTAGTTGGCGGCACTGCTCGCCTTAACGGCCAGACCACACTGGCCAATAAAGCTGTCATCCGATTTTCATCCTAATTTGTTTTCGGCGCTTGATGAACAGCAGAATAGCCAATAGGTACTTATCACCACGACTATCAATGACTAGTTGACCGCGGTCTTCTGCAGCCTAATTTGGAAACCGTGAACGTTTACGAGATGCATTTATAATTGACTGCTAAAGAATCTTCATTGGAAATCTACATCACACAAAAGCCAATTTGTCGAAGCCACTCCCCATTTGTAAAAAATTAAGTCTTACCGAATAATTTCTTTTATTTCCACCGCTGCTGTAAGATGCAGATAAAAACAGTTTTCAGTGAGTCCATAGCTGTTTACATAAGTATTCACTTCAGTCTGTGCAGTAGGGTAAAAAACTGTATCAAAGTGTAGTGCAGTCCTAACTATTTTGTAAAAGTAAAATTATTAATGTGATTCTTGATGTATTTTGATAACATTTAGGTACCTACATGTGCTTATATTAACTGAATATTATACTAATCTGTGTTATTTCTCTAATTCATTTTTTCGTTTAATTCTGAATAGAATATTCAGAGCAGAAAATTAAAATAATTATTAATCTGTCACTGACGGCTAATGAGTCACGGCTCAATGTTCGAAATAGTAAGTATTTAACCCTATGTATGAAGTCATTACTCATTAAACTGTCAATTAGTTTCTAGTTCACAAACCGCTAGCAGAAACACAGTGCGATATACGTAGGTAGATATTAATGTTTCGGTGCAATCGCGCTGGCTGACTACACACTTAACATGTTCAGTTACATAGTTTGCGCCACTCTGCCATATAACGTTATATTCACCTAACCAGGATGTTCTCACTCCCTGCAGCTGCAGGCTTGTCATAAACCAACGTAACAAGACAGCTAAGAGGATACATCGATATATTTTGTGTTTTTAAAATTCCTGTAAAACCAAATTTATATGGTTAAATCATTTGGATTTTTCATGTGTTATTTGACTATTATTGTCTACTGCTGTACTAAAACCGAAACATGATAAGCTACTTGAAAGAAAAAAATGCCAAAGTAGCACCGTCTATTTTCTGTTTTATACGATTATATGTAACAGTTCCTTATCATGCCGAAAAAACTACTTTAAATCGAAGGTATTTAAATATGTTAAGAACCTACTAGGCTAAAAATTTATTTAAGTATAGCATTTACTCATAAATCTACATTTAAACGAAGCGCGTTTATTTCCGGTGCGCGTAAGAGTCTTCAATCTCACGCGTCAAACTAGACAGCCATAACGCCATTTCACTTACACACCTAGCTAAACCACGCTTCAATGTATCCTCTTAAGTCGTGAAATGCGTCTAAAGTGGGCTTTACACAGGTGACTATAACCGCCTAAATGGCAATTCGGCTAGGCCGCAGGTGACTAAAATCGCAAGTTCCAAAGTAGAGAAGGTTTCGACTTTTGTTGTGCAGCGACAGGTCGCATGTGGAGGATGCACGGGTGACTAAAATCGACCGTGAAAATGCTCATTCGCAGGCTCACCCGCCGCATGAAGGTGTGTAATTGCGCTAAAGATGCAAAATTAATTAGCCACCTGCGATTTTTATCGACCTATGTAAATAGGCGATTTGGTAAGCGACCAGCCGCACGGCGAAAATCGGCCTAGTGTAAATCACCATGCAATTATAGTGTAATTAATAGATAGTGAGTCGTTATCTGAGTGAGCAGGTAAAGAGATGTATGTTTATGTACCTACAATTCAAAACTTAAATAAACAAATAATTAATTATTGTTTATTAATTCTCTTGTTTATGACGATGAAAGTTATGAACAAGTCTTGAAAACTTTGAAAGAAAATAGAGTAAAATAAGCGATAACGGTATCTAATTGAATAAAAACGAAAAAGCGCAAATTAAACACAGCCACCCAAGAAATACTTTAAATTAGTTTTAATTAGTTGTTAATTTATATTACTTTTCTTAGTTTAGTCTGAGAATATTTTAATAAAGTTTCGTTAATAAAGATACAGCAGGCACCTCACTTTACCTCTATCTTTTAAAATAAATATCTCCTTTATCGCAGTACAAAAGTGGCTGTCTTGAAAAGCTCTAGATAAAATCTAACGAAACTGTTCAAGATACAATTTTAAGTAGAGCTTGTACCTTTTGTGACGTTGAGAGCTCTTTAATTTTGCCTGTGTTATTATAAAATGAAGTCAAAGTTTTAAAAGAATTTACAAAACATCGATTAAATGCTGCAAATAAATTTTAAAAACTTGAGCCTTCGCGGGACCCCTGGCTGACGTGAAACATCGAAACTATTTTGTATAGAAAACTAGCTGCCCGACCTGGCTTGGCACGGGTGTACTAATGAAGAAAATGAGACCAAATCTTCCCTTTACAGTACGACCTTGCAATTAAATGAAATGACAATTAATTAGTTTCACAACGATAACACACTGAGTTCTATAAACTATTACCTTTTGCTGGTATTTTTGAAAATAGGTAGGTATAAATATAACGTTCTATAACTTTTTTCACAAAACAACCAAAACAACAGTTTTTTTCGGATGTAACAGATAAAATATTGTACGAAAGCGAACAACTAAACGTCAATCTGTCAATTCTGTCAATATTTTTGAAAACCTAGGTCCGGTCTACTGTCTTCTGTCTCAGTCACTTTTTTATATGGAGATTTTTTATCCAAATTTTTCACTTTTCTGTACAATCTTTCAAACATTTTCTTTCATTCAAACCTTATCCTGACAATTACAAACACAACAAAAAATAATTAGCCAAGTAAGTGCAACCGTTGTAAAGTGATGCGCGTATATATATTCGGCTATTGATTTTTATCTAAATAGATAAGCATGAAAGGATAAGGTTATTATAGATTATTTAGGGGCAATTTTTCAATCTTCAGATAAATTTTATTTATGGATTATATATGGCGAATTACAGCTTTTGTATAGAAAATATGTCAAATTATCATATCTATTCTTCAGATAAAAGTTATCTGACTATTGAAAAATCAGCCCTATAAGAATTAAATATGGTAAAGTGGGTAAAAATCGAGTACAAAGATTCCGATACATACAAACATTCATACAGGGTGAAGCTAATATAAAAGCGTATTAAAAAATAAAAATATGTTGTTTAAAATAAATGAAAAAATTTACTTGTATTAGTTAAGATATGTATATGCAGCTTCTCACTTATTTTACATCCAGTGAATAATTTACAAAGCGTGGAGCTCTTTGATTAAATTAATTAAAAGTAAAGAGCGCTCCACGCTTTTAAAATTAATCACTTATGGAGTTAAGACTAATACAAGTCAATTTAATTATTTTATAATTTTTATTGCGTGATAAAAGCGTGTTTCTTAGTTTTTTTTTTAACTACTTACATATTTTTTTCTCACAACGTTAGAAAACTTTTCAAAAAATGATTCCTCAGAATATTCCGTACAAAGTGCCCGACCGTGTTCAGGTTATCAAAGTTTAATCAGTCACAGCTCGATCCCTATTTTCGCAATTGATCCCATCAGTGATTGGTTGGTAACCAGGCCTTCATCTATGAGGATTCAATAAATCATGCCCCAACAGGAAACCACAAATTGTCGGAACGCCGAAAGCGAACTTCCTTACACTACCAAAATATTGTGTACAACATCAAATTCGTTCAACGTCACTAAATTGTATAATACGCTGTCTGGTAATTAACAACTTGTTAGGTTTTAACTTGCTACAACAACAACAACGGAGTTTTAAACGAATTATGTAGGTACATAATGGAATTGCGACTTTACCATCCTAGTGAAAATGTACCTAATAAAACAGTTACAAAGCTATTTATACTTTTCTGGAACAACTTTAATTCTTTCCATAATTTGTCGAATTACATACATATATATACATAAACTTACGCCTTCTTCCCATGGACACAGACGCTCCAGAACGCCACCTGCGACGATCCTTACATACTCCAACATTTTTATTTAAATGAAGACTTGTAATAATTAACTGTAGATCCTATCTCTAAACTTTGACGGCGCACCAAATACCAATGCCCGTTTTCACTAACACTGGGCGACACCTAACTGAACCATTAAATAAAAGCGCGCTATTGGAATGTCAACGATCGGCTCAGTGCCAAAAGTTGAAATCATTTAAGGCTTTACGTAAATCTAGCTCATACATCCTACATTCCAAGGCTTAGGCGACATACTCTGCGGTATATTTTACGCTTACCTACCCATTGACACCAGCCACCAAAACTCGACCTAAGTACTGTTATAGAAATAATAAACACCTTATTAGACTGAATTATCGTTTATGATTTCTTAGCCTGTAAATTCCTTAAACATAACATCACACCAATCGTCCCTGAAGGGTTATTTAGAGGTGTACCTATAGCTCTACATCCCGTATTTCGCCAGTTATGATTAAGACCCATGTAATAGGGGGCGAGCCTATTGCTATCAACCGGGAACAAATCAAGACTCAGGGCTGCTACTGAGAGGCGATCGGCGGCGGCGATCTCTCGCTTTCAAACCTGGTCCAGGCCATGGTGCGGAGCGAGAGTGCATGGGAAGCCGTCACCTCCTTCTGCGAAGCAGTAATGCTCGCGAAGGAGGAAGCGGAACGCGTGAGGGAGAGGCAACAGCCGCGCCCTCGCGCCCCTAGCCGCCGTAGGAGACGCCCTGGGCGGCGGGAATCGATTGCCGATTTCCGGCCACCGTAGGCGCGGGCTTGCGGACGACGAGTAATGGGCAGCTCGCCGTCCGGTAAGGACCAGGCCCGGGTCGACGGCGCGTTGTGTTCCACGCGCGCCTCAAGGAGATGTCAGCAGTGACGGGGTCAATTGGGCCGATGCCGCCGGGGTCGCGGGTAGTTCGAAAGAGATACCGTGGCCCTGGCACGGGCAACTGAAGGAACATGGGTGGGTTTTAGTCAGTAAAAGTCTGACACACCCTCCCGCTCTGCCCAGAGTGGGAGAAGTCATTTGATGATTTCCCATCCACAAAAAAAAAAAAAAAAGGGCTGCTACTGAAAAATTCCAAATGGAAAAACGTAACACTGCCCGATCTGGGAATCGAACCCAGGACTTCATGCTCAGCAGTAGCGCTTGCGTCTACTAGACCAATGAAGCAGTCAATTAACCACGAATAATCAAATGATCGATCACGCTTGCCGCTAATTTTCTGATCACGTGGATAACGTGACGATTACCAAAGTGACAGTTAATTGCTAAGTGATTAATGATTACAAAACCAACACCGGGCGTCGAAATGTCAAGATAAAGATCAAAGGACAAATCGCTATAGGTACACAAGGCTACACATCAAGCTATACCTTCCAGTTTTCACTGACCTACGAGATCAGCTTATACTGGAAATGTGTAGCTTTATCTGTAGCCGTACGTATCAATCATTAGATTTTTGCTGCAATGCATCTCGATAATGTCATCTCCAAAGTGTGCATCAAGGGCTAAGCTGGTTTAAGACAGCGAATTAAAAAATAAAGCTGTCAAAGATTAGTGAAAAGCTGAAAGGGAAAGGGGGAAGGAGGGGGTGGTGGTAGGGGAAAGGTGAGAAAAAAAAAAAAAAAAAAAAAAAAAAAAAAAAAAAAAAAAAAAAAAAAGGAAAAAGGTGAGTGGGGGGGGTGGTGGTTGAGTTGAGATGATCCTTTTTGAATACAACAAAACTATTAGCGACATCTTGTTGTTTTCAATAGTAAAACGTAGTCCTCGATTGCCATGCCACAGTCAATCATAGAAACGTCGACCAACTTTTTTGTAGAAAAAACAAAAATCACGTGACATTCATAAAATGTGTTCTAGATATTCTATTGTAAGGGCTGTTGTTATTAGTACTTTTGTTTATTGCTCCACTTTGTTTTTTTTTTTTTTAATGACATGGTAACAGTTGAAAACTTAAGGTTATGTTATTTATTTATTTTATTTTATATATTTTATTGTACACCACAAAAATACAAAAAAAAAAAAAAACATAATTAAACACTACAAAATATACTCGTACGTTATGGGCGGCCTTATCACTTTCTGCGATCTCTTCCAGGCAACCTTACCAAACATTGTGTTTGGTTATGTTAACAAGCATTGATTAAAATAGTTGATGGTGGGGCGAGATGATTATATTACTGGTGTACAATATGATCCGTGCTTTTTAAATAGGTAAATTACTATTTCTAAGATTTTCCGTTTAATGTTGATTATGGATAATGAGATTTGTCATTTTAATTATTTTACAAGATTATATACACTTCTGGACACATCTATTGGCCCACCTTAGAGTTTAGGTTTCGATGGCCCCTACCGAAATATGATTGCTAGATTGAACAAAAACTGTTGATGCAGTTTTAAACCTGATACATTTTACCATCTTTTTCGATCGTATTGTTTTAAATTTGAATTCAGAATACCATACGACATGGAGCTACGCCTAACAAGTCGGATATGCGCCTTGTTAAAGGCAATCGATTTTTGAATAAAAAACATGTTTTATCAAATAAAGGTTTAATTTAATAACGCGTGTTGCCTCCATGGGCATCTACCACAGCTCTCATACGATTAGGCATAGAGTTTATCAACCGCTCTATGAAATTTTGAGGGATCATCTCCCATTCCTCTTTTATGGCAGTTTTCAACTCCTGCATCGTCTGGGCAACTGGCTGACGAGCCCTAACACGTCTTTTTAGCTCGTCCCACATGTGCTCAATGGGGTTCATGTCTGGGCTTCTGGCTGGCCAGTCCATAACTGTGATGTTCACATCCCGAAGATATTCCCTGACGATGCCGGTCGCATGGGCTCTTGCATTATCATGCATAAAAAGGAAATTTGGGCCCACATAGTCCGCGTATGGTATCACGTGAGGTTCTAAGCACTCACGAATGTACCTTCCAGCATTTAATGTTGGCAGCCGTGGTCCTGTAACAACCTCAAGTTGAGTTTTGCCGCTCGCGGATATACCGCCCCAGACAGTCCATGAGCCACCGCCATAAGCAACCCTCTCTTCAAAGCAGCACTGTGCGAAACGCTCTCCCTTACGTCGGTAGACCTTCTTCCTTCCATCATTGCCATGTAACACAATTTTAGACTCATCAGAAAAGAGTACACGGCTCCAATCTTGCTGTGTCCAATTTAAATGACTGCGTGCGAAATGAAGGCGCGCTGTTCGGTGGGCTCGCGTTAGTTTGGGGCCATTAGCTGGCTTGTGTGGTACCATATCGCGTTCTTTTAACCTTCTCCGAACAGTTCGAGCGCTCACAGATACTCCGTGGAAGGCGCGAAGTTGGTTTTGTATCTCAATGGAGGTAAGGTGACGATTTCTCAAGCTGGTCGTCACGATGAATTGATCCTGCCTTTCAGTTGTGACCCGAGATCGTGGCCTTCCTTGGCGACGAACAAAGCCGCCAGTCTCTAGGTACCTCCGATAAACATTTCGGACCGCAGATCGACTTAAATTAAGTTGAGCACTCACGTTTCTTTGGCTGTGTCCGGCCTGAATAAGTG
Organism: Cosmia pyralina; assembly: GCA_946251885.1. Lineage (NCBI taxonomy): Eukaryota > Metazoa > Arthropoda > Insecta > Lepidoptera > Noctuidae > Cosmia > Cosmia pyralina. Next base: position 15,863,933 of record OX276352.1, on the reverse strand, counting down.
CCACAGCTTGGGCGGCGACTTCAGGTGAAGTATCCATAGATTATTGATAGAACCTCACCTTAATGTTAAGAATAAGTAATGTTTGTTGCAAAACCAAAGATATCAATCACTTTTTCAAGAATTAAATCCAAGTAAACCAATAAAACCAAGTTTTCTTAGTATTCGATTGTTTGATATCAACAAACAGGCTCCAAATTGTCTTTTGTTTCTTTAAATTCTGTGTTCGAAATTCAAAAAAAGACTATTGAATGAAATTGTGAATGTGCCAGGTTCAAAACTGCATAAAAACTTTTTGCTCGACCTAATATAAAATTTTAGCTAGGACCAAACGAAACTGAAAATACAAGGTGGGCCAAAAGATGTGTCCAGAAGTGTATTATAATATTGTTAAACATTTACTTAACGATTGATCTCATATTATGCGACGATTGATACTTAGTAGTAATATTGAGATTGATTATTATGAATCAGACTGGCTCATTCTACCTAAGTCAAGGTCTGTAAGATATTTGATTTCGTAATTAAAGTTTTATTAAACTCTGATAAGTTATTTTTTATGTAATTCTACTAAAACCTTGGACATTCCCAAAATAGGGGCAACATGATTCTGGAAGATGATTCTTTGGTAGTGTTTTAAAAAATGTGAGTTATTATAATAACTAGCTGCGCTCCGTGGTTTCACCCGCGAAGACCGGGATAAAAAGTAACCTATGTGTAGTCTGTGTGTATGTATGCCAAGGCATAAGCTATCTGTATACCAAATTTCATCCAACTCTGTCCAGTCGTTTGAGCGTGAATTAGTAACAAACATACAAACACACACACACACACACACTCACACACTTTCGCCTTTATAATATTACTGTGATATATCTAAAAATTATCATTTTCAGCAGGACGACAGGTAGACAGATAAATTTACTATGACTAAACGCTTTTACATCTGCATTAATTTGAATATCGTTTAAACTACAAGGTAAGTACACCTTTCCTCTACTAGATATCTATACAAGAGCATAATGAAACTGCCCAGTTTAATTATCCTAAAAATAGAAGCTGAAGTAACTCTTTAGCACAATACCCGATAAAAACTGTTTAATTATGTAAACAAGAACAAAAATGTTTGCGTCAATGTCCCAGAACCGTTTGCTTCCGGTGAAGGCATTTAAATACTGGCGTATCCGCCGGGAAGTCGTTTTACCCCGAGTGCTCCAGGCCCGGCTATTTCCTTTGGAATTTCAAAGTAAGTACCAACAGTTTTTAATCTGCCTAAATGAGCTTTAAAGTAGATATTTCGCTTAAGTACTTAGTTATTTCGTCATACCGACTTTCGTTGACGATGAAATAATCAGAGGAACTATTTTATATTTTGTACGAGTAGTGTTCCTTTGAAAGACCACACCAAATTCTTCTCCAAAGTCTATTTTGATGTCCTCCACGGCGCGTGACTTCTAGCAAGCATAATTTGAATTTCCTACAAGGAAATTCGCAGTTTCCCTTCAGACTTCAGAGATTGGAATTTACTTTTCATTCCATCTATTCGAAAAGGACAACTTGGTTCGCCTTTAAGTGCACCCAAAGGTGGTGTTTTATGTATGAAACTTTTAGCGGGCAGTAATGAGTTTTTAATCCTCCTTATAAGTGCGCCGCAATTATCTTTGCCGCGCACTTTTTGAATTTGGAACATCTTAGTGTTCAGCGTCAAAGAAATCGAACGCAAATATTGTTTGAATAAAGACTGGCTGGTACGACGGCCCATAGTCGCGCCGCCCGCCGTGCCGGCTGACTAAAAAAATAGAAATCAAATTAAAAACGCGCGAACTACAGCCCGCGTTTTCGTCAATTTTCACGGATTGTTAGAAATTCATGGTTTTGTTTTGAAAAATGAATTCTTCAAGTGTCAGTGAAAGTATAGAATTAACTCCTGAAAGTATTAGAACTGACGCAAGAAATGTGATGGATAATCCTGGACCTGCAAAATCGCGGGAGAAATATATGAAAGCCTATGGTAATTTTATTGAATGGAGAAATGCAAGAGGTGCCAAGAATTTTTCAGAATCTGTGTTTTTGGCCTACTTCCAGTACTTAGCCAAAACTAAACAACCTTCCACTCTTTGGAGTACCTTTTTTCTTTTTTTTTTTTTTTTTTTTTTTCGTGGGGAAATCCTCATGGATACCCTCCGTCTGGGAACAACGGAGGGTTATGTCGGACTTTTACCGACTAAAACCCCACTGTTCCTTCTAGCACCATGAGTCGGGGGCCCGGGAGATACTTGTACATTCACCGCACCCCCGACTGGTATCAGCCCGCCCTGCCTAGCGGGCCCCATCACCAAGTGCGGCCGATCACACGACCGCACGTCCTTCCATCAAGGCGCGCATGCCATGCGTGCCACCTCTTTGAGCCTGTCTGCTCGAGTGGCGACACCGGCCCAATTTCGCCGCCCGCAGGCCCCTCCTTATGGTGACTGGAGATCGTTAAGCGCCCTTCGACGCCCCGCTGCTCTTCTGATGCGGGTGGAATGAGAGGTATGCTCTCTCTCCCTCTCCGCCGTCTCCTTTGCATGCATCACCTCCTCGCAAAAAGAGGCGACAGCATCCCACGCGGTTTCGCTTCCAACCATGGATTGAACCACGGCTGGAAGTGTGAGATCACCCGCACCAAGTGTCGCGACGAGGGCACATCGCTGTTGGGCCCAAGCTGAGCACTCCTCCAGCGTATGTTGCGCCGTGTCCTCGAGGCAGTCCACACAGTGATGACAAGCGGGCGTCCGCTCCCGACCTATGCGACGCAGGTATTTCCCGAAACATCCATGTCCAGTAAGCACCTGCGTCAGCCGAAAACTGAGGGCGCCATGCTGCCTCTCCAGCCATTCCTCCATAACCGGCCTTACCGCCACTATTGTGGCGAGCCCCCACCTGGGTTGTACAAGTCGCTCCCTCCATTCAGCCACAAGGATCCGACGGAGCTCGGTCCTTCGTGCCTCGAATTCCCGGGGACCTGGACACTGACCACGCGCTTGCTCCATCTTCCGCCAGCGATAAAGGGACGCAAGAATTTTTGCGTCCAGATCCCAAGGCACTGATCCGGCCAGGAGAGTTGCTGCCTCGTAGGAGATCGTACGGTATCCCCTTATCACCCTAACAGCCATCGCTCTCTGCGGCCGTCGTAATATTGCGACGTTGCGGGCTGTCAGGGTGTCCGCCCACACGGGTGCTCCATACAGAGCCATGGACCGTACGATCCCCACGTACAGCCTCCGGCAGGAGGCGTTGGGCCCTCCCAAATTGGGTAGCAGTCGCGCAAGAGCAGCTGCAACGTTCATCAATCTGGGGACCATCCGCTGAATGTGTGGCCCAAAGTCCCACCGACTGTCGAGGACGAGCCCCAGGTATTTCATCGTCGACTCGACAGCGATGCGGACGCCTCCTACCACTATGTGTAAATCCCGAGGTGGTTTGTTCCGAGGCCCATGGAAACAGAGAGCCTCAGACTTGTGCAAAGCTACCTCAAGACCCAAACGCTGGATCCTTCCAATGACCTGCGCAACCCCTGCCGTGGCCAGCATGGCCGATTGCCGGTGCGTTTGCCCCCGGGCCGTCACCAGTGTGTCATCAGCGTAACAGATTACGTTGACACCGTGGGGAAGTGCAACGCGCAGCACCCAGTCGTAACCAATGTTCCACAGCAATGGCCCTAACACCGAACCCTGTGGAACACCGCACGACGTTTCTCGCCGGCTCCATCCTTCCCGACCCGGGTAGATTACGGCTCTCTCCGCTAGATAGTCCCCGATAATGCGACGGAGGTAGGCAGGCACACGATGATATACGAGTGCCTCCCTTATGCAACTCCAGGGCAAGGTGTTAAAGGCGTTGGCGATATCCAGAGACACCGCCAAAACGACCTAACCCTGGGCAACTGCTTCCTCCGCTAGAGCCCTTACACGCATGATGGCATCCACAGTGGAGCGCCCCCGGCGAAAACCGAACTGGTTATCCGCCAAATCTGGCCCCACGTCAGTCAAGTGCTGGACGAGGCGGTCAGCGATGATTCTCTCTAAAAGCTTGCTCGTCTCGTCCAAGAGCACAATGGGCCTGTATGCTGACGTAGAGTCAGCAGGGCGCCCCTCCTTCCTCAGCAGGACCAGCTTGCCAGCTTTCCACTGTCGTGGAAACTGACCCCGCTCAAAGCATGCGCTGAAAAGGGCTGCAAATCGGGGCAAGAGAGCCCGCATAGACAATGCTAGTGCACGGCCTGGTACGCCGTCCGGCCCTGGGGCGGTGTTTTTGGCTTGTAACCGCAACACCCCGGCTCTCACTTCTATCTGGGTCACTTCAGGTACGTCGTCACCGTCATCTGCATCAACTTCGATGGCATCCTCACCGAGCTCTGCAGGGGGTACGAGCGGTGGAGGAATGTGCTCTGCCCTTGAAGGGAAAAGAGCGCTGACCTTTGCCGACTTTTGACGCTGACCTTTGACGCTGACTCTTTGGAGTACCTACTCAATGCTAAAATCAACAGTCAGTTCTAATAACGACGTAAAACTGGACACATATTCGCAATTAATAGCGTATCTGAAGAGGATGTCTGATGGATTTAAACCTAAAAAATCTAAAGTGTTCTCAGTCAAAAACGTGGAGACTTTCCTTAATGAGGCACCCGAGAAAGTCTTTCTTGCCGTAAAAGTAAGTAACTATGTATATGGTGGATTAGTAAAGTATAACCATAGTGTTAATGCGCATTTTATTGTAACCTGTACTTCGATATATACTTGTCTTATTCACATTCGGTTTTGTAACAGGTGGCTTTAATTTTCGGAGTACATGGAGCTTGTCGTAGCAATGAACTTTTAAAAATAACTGTTGATGTCGAAAATCACTCGGATGATTTACTGTTAAAGCTGACAGACACAAAAACAAAAATTGACCGATCCTTCGTAATCCGAGGAGAATACAAAACTATTGTACAGAAATACCTGGACCTGCGTCCTGCTGATATGAAGAGCAATCGGTTTTTCATCCGTTATCAAAATGGCAAGTGCTTCAAACAAGTTATGGGAAAAAATAAATTTTCTAACATGCCACAAGAAATCGCTACTTATTTGAAGTTACCAGATATCAAACTGTATACAGGACATTGTTTTCGTCGTACTTCTGCTACCCTTTTGGCAGATTCTGGAGCGGACTTAACTGTTTTCAAGCGACATGGAGGATGGAAGTCGAGTGCTGTAGCAGAGGGGTATATAGAAGATTCCATTTAGAACTAGGCGAAAATATGTGAACGCATCGTGGAAAACATTAAATTGCAATATTCAGTTAATCCATCCATGCCACTGTCGATGTCGCCGCGCCCATCTACATCCAAACAACGAGATTCACCGTCACATTTGCCTCAAAATGAGCCAGATTCGGATATTATTTCAAACACGCAGAATATAAAATCTACAACAATTCCTAATAAAACTGTAACAATAAATTTTCATAATTGCGAATATGTCTCAAATGTAAATATAAGTTTTTAGTTGTTTTATTATTAGATACCTACTATTTAATTTAAATTTAGTTGTTACTCATGTTTTATTAAATAATACTCGTAATATTACAATAAAATATGAGGCGCCTTTTATTTTCTCAGAGAGGGTGATGAAAAGTAGAGTGTATCACTCGGGCGCAAAATATATTTTTGGCTCGGGCGACGTACTTTGAATCCCTCGCTACGTTCAGGATTCTACTAAAGAATCCCTCACTTCGCTCTGGATTCAAAAAAGCGCCCTCGCCGTAAAAATATTATTTTGCTCCCTTATGATACAATCTACTATTGGTGAATGGCAAGATTAGATCGCCTCTTAGCTAATGCTCTATACATAAGCGAACTGTATACTTATAGGTTTATCCGAGCAGATCGCCGCCGAACTACGGGAGATAACAGTGGAGATATTCTATTTAATTACCTATGACAACAACAAAGATAAACCTATAGTGGTAACAGAAAATAAATCTGGAGGAGCTCGTGGCTAAGTAATAACAGCTGCACGGGTCGATCCATCAGGTTAAGCTATGCTTGCCGGGGCTGTCCGTTGATGGGTGACCATCTTTACATATCGAGACTACTCCGTGCCTCGGAAAGCACGTTAAGCCGTTGGTCACGGCTGTCATTCGTGGATCTTTGACTGTCGTTACGGGTCGTCAGAAGCCCGAAAGTCTGACAACCAGTCTTACCAAGAGGTATCGTATTACCCAGTTAATGGTTTGTGGAGGTCAGATAGGCAGTCGCTCCAAGTAAAATACTGGTATTCAGCTGCATCCGGTTTGGAAGCCGACCCCAATTTAGTTGGGAAAAGGCTAGGCAGGTTGGTAACAGAAAATAAATCAAATCCAATCAGTTTTTATAGGACATAAGGGTGTATGAAGAAGTCTGACCACCAGTCTTACCAAGGGATATCGTGTTACTCAGTAACTGGGTGGCGATCAGATAGACAGTCGCTTGATGATGAGGTATAAGAAAAACTTCATATGTACTATGTAGGTACTTTATTACTGTTACAAGCATAGAGATAGTTTTTACGAGTTATATCAGAATTTTACTGCATGCTCCTAGTGTACCTAATGAGTAATGACGCGTTATAACTGGAATGAAAACAACAGCCAGCGGTGTAAGCACCATTTTATTTATATCTCTGCGCCACAAACAAACAGAAATTTGAGTGTTTCCATTTTAAAATCTACAAAACTCATAACACTCATATATATTCACAAATGCTTTTAAAACACATCGTTACAAACCTTGTTAATTTATTTGTAAAACATGAAAACATTGAAACATAAACAGAGAATTGATAGCTACCTACTGTTTGTGTTATGTTGGTACTGAATACTAATGATAGCAACCCTTTTTGTTTACTCCCAGATAAGGTTAGGACTTTAACATCGTTGAGGCACCTATCATTTATTTGCAAAATAAAATGACGTAAGCAGAAACTTAACAATGGGAAAAGCTTCAAATATAGAACTATGGCTACAAACTACAGGGAGAAACTGAATTCATGAGCATCCTTTTAAGGGGTCATTGTGCTCATCATTATGAACAACTTTTACTGTGGGACCAAACCTGAAATCATGAGAAAAGAAAATCAGCTCTTCCTTATATTTTGACGAGCTATGCGAACAATGCGAGCGCGATTTCAGGTTTGTTCCCATAGTAAAAGTTGTTTATAATAATGAGTACAATAACCCCAAAAGGATGCCCACGAATTCACTTTCACCCTGTATATTTTTCGTTATATACCCAGACCCACCAAGGTAAAGCACAATGAGTATGTTATTAAATCTTAGCTGGATATTTATAGCTACAAATAACCTACGATCTTAATAATACTTGGTATATATCCGTACCTATGCAACCATAGATATAAGTAATTGCTATGTATGCAACTCACAAAAGTGCATATTGCATAGACGGGTACGCATTAGTAACTCTTTGTTAATGCTGGCATCAAGTTAAATTATACCTACATAATATACAAACTGTAAAGTACATTCCAAGATCATATTCGTGCTGGATCCGAAGCTTTTAATATACATAATCAGTCTATAATGTTCCCACTGCTGGGACACAGGCCTCCTCTCAGTGAGAGGGAGTGGGCTCTAATCCACTTTCAGTATACGGCTCGGTAATAAATAATACAATGAAATAATAACACACGATGAGAAAATAAAGGATACCTAAACGAAATTATATTATTCATCAGCAATTGTCATTTGAAATTTCCAACCAAACCAAACCAAAAGTCAAATAGGAATTTACTTACTAAACAAATAGGCTTCTGAAAACATTGATCTTACGAAAAACAATGTTTTTTTTTTCACAGAGGACGTAAATAATACATTTCCAGAAATTATTACTTTTATTTACAAGATATGTACCTAAGTCGAATCCTCCATGATGAGAATCGGAGACGATGTAATATTTCACCATTATTATGTTGTAATGATACTTACCTACATGCCGGAAACGGAAGCATCAGCTAAAAGCTACTACATGCATATGCCTATTCGGTTGTCTATAAGTAGTTAATAAATAATAGGTACTGAGTGGAGGAAAATATTGTTTTACGATTCAAGCAGAAAAACTGATTTGAAAATGATAAAAGTGCTCTAGAAAAGTTGAAATTTTTTTCTAGATATTTTTATTACTAAAAAAATTTCAAGTCCCGACATCTGGGAGCGTTGAGAAATAACAGTTTTCAACTCGCTTTAGACTATTTTTTATGAAATAAAACTTTAGGTATTCATAAATCTTATCCAATGTTTAACTTATCTCAAAACGTTGTTTTTTGAGATTTTAAAAGATTAACAATCTGAATAATTTTGTGCCAAAAGTTAAATCAATTTGTTTTGTTTGAAAATTAGATAATTTTAGTTTTAGCTGATAACCCCCTACTGCTCGGCCACATAGTAAAAAACTAAGTAGGTACTTATAAGTTAGTAGGTGTAGTGGGGTAGGGGTAGTGTTGGTAAGTATTAGTAATAAGATTTATTGTTCTCATGTAAGTGGCGATTGTCTTAATGAGAATAAAGTTCTATAAACCTAAGTTGTATTAAAAGTCCTATTTTGCTAAAAACTTTGATGATAACTTTACCTCAGTAGGTAAGTCTAAACTTACTTTTAATTAAACCAATATCGTAGCTTTGTACCTTCGTATAATTTCTTTACAAAATGTTGAACAAAACTCTTTGACACTGGCTTGACAACTTTTAAATTGGCTTTAGAGAACAATAAAATTACTTCTTGTGATTGTGATTATGAAAATGTTTTGACCGTTTAAGTAAGTACCTATATTATACCTCAATCAATCGGCCTAGAGGCTTTTCCCAAGTATGATGGGGTCGGCTTCCAGTCTAACCGGATGCAGCTGAATACCAGTATTTTACATGGAACGACTGCTTATCTGACCTCCACAACCCAGTTACTGGGTAACACGATACCTCTTTGTAAGACTGGTTGTCAGACTTTTGGGCTTCTAACTACCCATAACGACTGTCCAAGATCTACGAATGACAGCCGGGACCCGTTGGTCGCGGTTAAGCCGTTGCTTAACGTGTTTTCCGAGGCATGGAGAAGTCTTGATATTTAATGGATGGGCCACGAACCGACCGCGGCAAGCGTAGCTTAACCTTCTGTTATCATTTATCCACGAGCCTCTACCTACCTACTTACATCTATTGACCTATTGGTACCTAAGGCTAGAAATCGTAGAATAAAGAATTGGCCAGCTTGTATATGAAATCACGACGTACAAAGAGCAGTCTAGTCTAGACTAGACTTATGACGACTTACGAGTAATAATTTATTTATTTATTTATTTATAGTTAATTAAAACGGTTATACACCAATTACAATAATTAACCTAGAAACACAATACCAATATTGTAATATCTACTACATACTTAATAAATAACAGTGGAAATTCTCTCATACTTTCTCTCGCAAAACTTTAGACACACTCGCTTTATCTCTCTCCATTCATCGGCAAACAGATCACAATCAGGATTGACTGCCAGGAGGGCATTGAGGGCTTCCAGAGTCCGACACACCGGCGACTCTGCTCTAGCGACCGTACGACATGCTGGCCGAGCAAACAATTTGTGCCTCTTACTGTGGCGGTGACCTATATAGTTGCCAGGCACATATAATTGACAAAATAGGTTATGTAGCTCAGGACAGTCGATAAGCCATCTGAGGGTTTTGCAGGCTACCGCAATCTGATTCAAACCTCGTCTAACTTCCAAGGAATTGTAACCCAACATCCCAAAAAGGTAATTCGTTGGGTACATGTACGGAAAATACTTGTGCACTTTTTTAAACAAGAACCTAAGGAAGGTTTTTTGGACCTTCTCCAGCATCAACGTTTGAGTTGCAGTGTAGGGATTCCACACAAATGCACCTGCTTCTAATTTAGATCGAACCAGAGTATTATAAAGCAGTTTGATAACATGTGGGCTGTCAAAGTCACGGGCATTGCGCAGGACGAACCCTAAACGCCTGAAGGATTCCTTTGCAAGGGCGGAAATATGGTCTCTGAAAGTCAGGCCTTTGTCGAAGGTTACTCCCAAGTCCTTAATGTTAGTGACGCGAGTAATTTGTTGACCGTCTAATGTGTAGCCATGACAGATTTGAAGCAACCGTCGAGAGTATGACATGACGTAACACTTATCAGTATTGAAATAGAGCTTGTTCTTAATGCTCCAACGGTGGATAGAGTCAATGTCGCTCTGCAGGCGTCTACAATCATCGTCCGTCTTCATTTCCATTATTAATTTCAAGTCATCTGCATATAAAAGATATTTTGCGAAATAGATTTCCTTTGCTAGATCGTTGATCATGATCAGAAACAGAAGTGGACCCAATACTGAACCCTGGCTGACACCTGAACGCGTATTATAAGTCTCCGACTCGAAACAGCCGTGTCTGACAAATTGTTTGCGGTCGCGCAGGTAATCGGCGAAGAAGTTAAGAAAGCCTGGGGATAAACCAATGGCACATAGTTTAGTCAAAAGCACATCATTGTCGACCCGATCGAAAGCCTTGCGAAAATCGAAATAGACGACGTCAACTTGTTTACCGAAATCTAACCCTTTGGAGATGAGGTCCACATGGATCATTAGGTTAGTAGCGACAGAGCGTCTGGGTCGAAAGCCGTGCTGAGCATCTGAAAGATACACATTTATCTGTTTGAGAATAATGGAATGAAGACTGTGCTCAAAAACTTTGGCAATTGTAGGAAGAACTGCAACGGGCCTATGATTTTCTACTGAAACTTTGTCACTAGATTTGGGTATAGGAGTAACACGTGATACTTTAAGTTGCTTAGGGTAAACACCGGATCGTAAAGCTAAGTTAAAAATGTGACAAAGGGGAGTTGCCAAGATTCGTTTGCATCCCTTCAGAACATAATTAGGAATGTTGTCAGGGCCGATCGAGGCATTAGGGTTAAGTTTTTCAATACTCTTTTCTACATTTAAAGGAGTCAGGGAGGGAAGAGGAATATAATTGCCTTCGTCGGCGGTCAGGTTTAAGCTACTTGGGTCCAGTTTTGGCATATCAGGTAGAAATACCCCGGCAAAATATTGAGCAAATGTAATAAAGTAATGTAATAATAATAAAATGTCAAGTCTAAGAGCTAATTAGAAACAAACAAGATATTAACGGCCTCTGCTTACCTAATATTTCATTGTAGGTATGTAGGTACCTACACCTATCTAAGTAGGTACGCGTTGCCAATAATAAAAAATCATAATTGTGTATATGCACATTTGAATTTGGGTGAAGTGATAAGATCACGCGAAGCACTGTCATTACCTACCACATTGAATTATTTTTTTACGTACTAATTTAACTTATAACGCGTCACGTACGCGCACTAAGAACATGAAAATGTGATACCAGCATCACGGTGTGTTAGTTGAATTTAGTAATAATTTGTGTCTTTTGTTAATGGCAACGACTAGTTAAGTAGGTGGTGGGCATTGCATTTTCTTAATGTGTACCTACGTAATGCATACGTGACGCGTTACAAGTTAAATAAGTAACTAGTAAGTAAGTAAAAAAGAACTCAATGTGTTAGTGGCTGTATAGCGCGCATGCGTGGCGTGATGTTATCACTTCACGCGATTCACGTGAACACGAAGGGGATGTGTGCCCGCCGTGCCTGGTGCCAGTGCGCGCGCAGTTGTAGTCAGTTGAACTGTTGAATTTGGTAATTTGTAATAGTATGACGATGATTTGATGAATATTCTTTTACTATTGGCTACGACTAGTTAAGCTGGTAGCTGGTATCATATTTTCATGTTCTTAGTGCGCATACGTGACGCGTTACAAGTCAAATTAGTACTTGTGTAAGTAAAAAAATAACTCAATGTTACCACATTGGGTTATTTTCTCTGTTACCACATTGAGTGATCTTATCACAGTTATGTTTTACGTTATGTTTCACGTTATATTTTACGTTATTTTTCACGTTATGTTTCACGTTATGATTTACGTTATGTTTCACAATATGTTTTACGTTATGTTTCACGTTATGTTTCACGAAAAGACAAATAGGCGTTTTTACATTCATATTTTAAAGAATTGATTAGTGACCAATATATCCAATAGTCCATTATACAATTCAACTAGCCCTACAAACATTTGGCGGCGCAAGGGACTCAAATCCACAATCGGATTCTCGGCTTCTATGCCGATTGGTCCAAACAAGTCAAACTAGAACTAGACAGTCTTATGTTATAATTTGATTTGATATTATCGCTGTATTTAATGCTCCAAATACAGCAGTAATCAAGACTCATTAATGAGAATATTGTAACACATTAGAGTTATTTTTTTAAGACAGAATGACGAAACTTATCCCTGATCATCTATGTTATTGGGATTGGTTTCCGCATTTAATCCTTCAAAAAAACTAAAAATCTAATTAACTCAAAAACTATTGAATTTCCAATCCATTGTAAAACATAACGTGAAACATAACGTAAAACGTAACGTGGAATCGGTTTTAAATGCTCATGCCCAATATTTAGAATGGTAACTGAAATGTTTGTTGTGCACTTAAAGCTTAACAATTCAACACATTCTTCGGAAAAGAACATACTCTGCAGCAAAGCTATTCACGAACATTCAATCCGCTTCCATGCCAAAACGCTGTTCACAAATCCGAAACACTAAAATGTTGACAGTTTAAACCTAATAGACGATTGCCATTATTCCGACAGCTATTTGCTGTGTTAGGTAAACAGGTAGCCGGAAATGTGTCATTTTCGATTCGGAAGTCTGTCGAACGGTTGTGAATAGCTATGCAGCTCTTTCGCCCCGGAAACTGAAAAAAAAAAACAAAAAACACGGGTGGATTCACCGAGTCCACCTGGGCTAACTTCACTTTTTTGACTATTAATGCTCTGTTAAAATAGTTTCAGCAACGACATTTGATATTTTACGATTACATAGTGTTCTATAAGACTGTACCAGACATACTCATGAGAAATACATAACAAAGTTAATCACAATAGCTCTAAGATAATCCTGCGCTATTGACCACAGCAACCGGTTTATGCTCAAGTCAAGATGTCAAGCACTTGTCACTTGACTAAAGAGTATACGAACACGCAATACCTCGCTGCTCAGTCGGTCAACTGTGTCGCTGCGCTTAATCACACCGACACACTTCGTTTCAGTGTCGTCATTGAGATGATGGTTATTAGGTTAGTGAATTGGAGCTGCTGAAGATTAAGATGAGAGAAAACTTTCTTTGCATTGTTTAAATTCAATCACTTAGTATTATACCACTTACTATTACACTCACACTCACTTAGTATTATTTTGTAGCTACTATTAAGCTACCTTTTACTGGGTACGTCTTTCACTGACTTGAGTGTGCTCTGGCGGTTGAGAGTATGTCATGCTCACTCAAATGTCTCGCTGGTGGTGGCGTGTGTGTTGGATCATTAAGTTCCCTTCAAAATGGTTGAGCTAATTGGTGCTGATCCATGCGTCATGTTCGTGAACGGGCGCCGTCAGTTGGGACTGGTCGTCTCTTAGCTGCCATGGCTTATTTTTAATTTTAATGTTTAATTTAGTTGTTTTAGTTTTTATCTTTTTATTATGGACGCTTTTTAACGTGCACGTCTTTCTACATTGTTCTCACATGTATATTTTCAACATGAACGATGTAACCAATATTTTGTAAAAATATTATGATTTAAAAGAGTGTCCGTGGAGTTTCTTGCCCGTTCTTCTCCATAGGGATCTACTACGCTTTGGAATGGGCAACTAGCTTCATCTTTCTGACTGACCGACCCACTGACAATTCAAAAGTGCCTGTAATTGGTTTATTTGAAATAAATGCTTTGAGTTTTGAGTTTGATTTGATGTTGTAGTTAAATTATAACAAAAGACTGTCTGACTTATGTGAGTTATTTTAAATATCGCAGAATCATGCTGAGTTACGGGCCTTTTGGCCTCGTACAGGACTTTCTGTTTTTTTTTTTTTTGTTTTTAAACTTTTATCATTGTGTTTTTAGTTCAGTTGGTGGTCTTTCTGTGCGAGTCACAATAAAAACTTTTTTTTTCATTCTTTCTTTGTAGTTAAATTAAAACAAAATACTGTCTAGTTCTAGTTTGAATTGTTTGGGCCAATCGGCATAGAAACCGAAGGAGACTGTGCTATGAATTGTGGATTTGAGTCCCTTGCGCCGCCAAATGTTTGTAGGGCTAGTTGAATTTCTTAATGGACTATTGGATTTATTGGTCACTAATCGGTGAAACATAACGTGAAACATGACGTAAAACATAACGTGAAACATAACGTGAAACATAACGTAAAACATAACGTGAAACATAACGTGAACATGACAGCATTCGCTTAGCGCGCACGCCTGTGGTTGGTTCACGCGCCTGCGTATTCTCGTTCACCGTATTCTCGTTGCAACATCACGGCGGCAGGCAGCGTGGCGCAGACCACGGGGATATCTCGCGCATGCGCTTCGGCAGGGTGAGAAGTGTGCGAGTGTGAGATAGTTAGTTTTCAAGTTATTGAGATAATCTGTAATGTGCGCATAGTACATTATTATAACCTTCAACTGTTGAATGAATTTTGTACTAAGTTTGTTGATGATGATATTTTGATGAATGTTCTTTTATTATTGGTAACGAACAGTGAAGTAGCTATGTATCTACAATAAATAATATATTAAATTCAGGGTGAGAGCCTGGTCATCTGTCCCAGGGTACCATAGTATGGACGCCACGCCAGTCTCTCACAAAGGATCATATCTTATGGATTTTTGTAAAAACGTTATAATTCTTGTATAAAACTATGTGTTTGTGAAGAGAGAAAAATAAAGATTAAAATATAGGTATTATTGTACCTATTCGTATTGCATTTTCTTAGTGCGCACGCATGACACGTTACAGGTTAAATAAGTAGTACCTACCTAATTACCTAGTTAATAAAAAAAACCGCGTAGTTATTGAAAACAAAATGTAGGCACTAAACTGACTTTTTAAATGCACAAAGGCGGTTGGATTTAGATATTAAAATATCTAAAAGCATTGCAATAAATAGGTAGGTACTAATTACTGTCTGAACTGAACCCGAATATGAATAGGCATAAAGGCATATAGACATGGCCGTCAATAACGCAAAATTATAAAAAAAATCTAATGCCTAACGCTGTTAGTTGAATTTAGTGATAATTTGACTCTTTTGTTAATGGCAACGACTAGTTAAGTAGGTGGTGGGCATTGAATTTTCTTAATGTGTACCTACGTAATGCATACGTGATGCGTTACAAGTTAAATAAGTAACTAGTAAGTAAGTAAAAAAGAACTCAATGTGTTAGTGACTGTATAGCGCGCATGCGTGGCGTGATGTTATCACTTCACGCGATTCACGTGATCACGAAGGGGATGTGTGCCCGCCGTGTCTGGTGGCCATTGCGCGCGCAGTTGTAGTCAGTTGAACTGTTGAATTTGTTAATTTGTAATAGTATGACGATGATTTGATGAATATTCTTTTACTATTGGCTACGACTAGTTAAGCTGGTAGCTGGTATCATATTTTCATGTTCTTAGTGCGCATACGTGACGCGTTACAAGTTAAATTAGTACTTGTGTAAGTAAAAAAATAACTCAATGTGGTAGGTAATGACAGTGCTTATCGTGATCTTATCACTTCACCCAAATTCAAGTGTGCATACACATAATTATGATTTTTTATTATTGACAACGCGTACCTACCTAGATAGGTGTAGGTACCTACATACCTACAATGAAATATTAGGTAAGTACTTATAATCCGCCCGTCTTTTTATTCATGGGGTTAAATTCTGTGGCCCGTCAGCCAATGCGTTCAGCATTGGCTGACGGGCGTGAACGTTTCAGTCTTTACTCGACTCGATCTACTATTACTTCTTCGTCGATGCGCATTTTCTTTATTAGCTAGCTTAAGGGCTTAAACGTGTAGGTATGTCTTATTTTATTTATTGTTCGTGCGTGACGCGCTCGTGCCTGAGGCTATAGGTTTAGTGGACTAGTCTAGGAAAAATATTAAAAAAAAACAAAATTGAGTTTTGTCTGAATTTCTATTTGACTATTTTGTTTTAAAACCCCTTAAATAGTGATGTTTAGACACCATACTAGCTTACAAATAATTTAAAATGATTATGTAATAAAATAAGCATAAAAAATATAATTAAAATCTCGATTATGATTGTAAATGGAATTTCCGTGAAAAATTAATGAAATCCGTGGGATGACACTGACAGCTCACTCCACGCAAGTTTTCACGGTGAGATTTTTTACAGAATCGACCAGCTGACGTCTCAGTACTGCTACCTGGTGAATTATGAACTTTGTTAGTTTATAATCTATCGTTATTATTTAAGTACCTTAAATTATAAACTGTCAAAAGATTGTGAACTGTAACCAACCATTTACAATTTAACGTATTATTTCGATAGTTTATAATCTATCTATGGGAGACCGACAAATTGTGAACGACCGTGAACGATTGTGAATGATGAACTTACTTGATCGCGTTTACGTAAACGTCACCTTCTTTTTTTTTTTTTTTTGTGGATGGGAAATCATCAAATGAAGAAGTCATTTGGGTCCAAACCTAAAATAGCGAAAAATAAATCAGTTGTCCCCTACATTTATGTTCGTATAACTCTTCAAAATGTAGGAAACCGCTCATTTTTTTTCGTGATATCAGGGATATGATGAGTACAATGACCCCATAAGGGGATGCCCTTTCTTTTTTTTTTTTGTGGATGGGAAATCATCAAATGACTTCTCCCGTTCTGGGCGGAGCGGGAGGGCGTGTCAGACATTTACTGACTAAAACCCACCCGTGTTCCTTCAGTTGCCTGTGCCAGGGTCACGGTATCTCTTTCGAACTACCCGCGACCCCCGGCGGCACGTAAACGTTACCTAACGTTAATTTGTATGGAACAATTGTGGTTCCCATTATAGTCACCAGACGGCGCTTATTCAGTTTCAGTACAAATTGAAGTTTACGTTAACGTGAACGAGTAAGTATAAAAACTCGCACTAAGGCCTCTGGTATCAAATTTGCTTGCGACGTACCTACCGCAGCATGCGCTAATACTAAATAGCCTGCCTAGCTGCGAGAAACTTGAAAGTAGCGCTCGCCGGGCATTTCACCCAGTCCACAATCTTTCGACAGTTTATAATCTAACAGAAATAATACCGTTACATTATAAACTAAAGGTTCTCACAATCTTACGAGGACGTCTACACTCCTCCGTGTACTGTTTTTGACCCGACATTACGGAAAACTAAGTAGGTATTATGTTCACACAATGAATTTTGCCAATAGAGCGAATAATGGTGCTATCATTCCCGAACCTACGTTTCCCTGAATCTGTATTTCCAGGATGTCTGACAGGCCTGAGTTATCAATCCAACCAGATACCTACATATACCTATTTGAGATTTCCATTTGTAGCATTATTTGACAGTAAAACACACTTACGTTTTACGCAAGCAATCATCTACTTCACTAACGGTCACGAACGGTATTATGGTTATACTATACTAACATTTTATTGCCCGGTTTCTGAAGTATTCTTAGCGGAGTTTAAACTCTCAATTGATTCGACAAAATTATCTATTTAAACAAATTACTTCAGTTTTTGAGCTCCTCAGATAAACCCTCGATAGTAATTCTCACGACTTTTAAGCTAAATTCTTCCTTAGCGTATGGTTCAGAAAAACGATATCGAACCAATGATCACTATCGAATGGATAAACTCCGTTTAAATACCTATCAGAAACCGAGCATAAGTTATCTAAGCTTTTAGCGATAGGTACAAACAAAAGTAATATAATAGAAAAATAAACAAAGCACTCCATGAAATCAATTCCAAGAAGAAACCACAAAGCCGCAATGCTTCTCAAAACAGAAATCTATTTTCAGTAGGTACGAAAGTGATTAAATTATCGCAAATATCCCGGACTCTTATGCCAATCCCCTTTAGATAAGTATCTGGTTATCTTTTGACATTGACATAATTCATTCAAAAGATTTAAAAAAATATGATTCGAGAATATGACTCCATTCTTTCACCGGTTCGCCGATCCAAGTTTAATCATTCAAATAGGTTGATTCACAATCGGAAAGCTGAAGAAATATCTACCGAATGTCTACCGAATTTTATCATAAAGAAATTGCCAATTTCTTTGTGATATAGAAGTAACAAAAACATAGTAACAGTTTTTGATTCATTGATGTTTGTTGGATCTCTACCTTTCACGTAGGTACATTTTGAAACAAGTGGAGAATTTTTGTTATTGCATTCCAGGCGGAATTAACACCTGAGCCGTAGGCGAGGTTGTTTTTGAGCCGAGAACTGCAATAACAAATGTCCACGTGTATCAAACGACGTTTCTCAATACACTTTTGAAGAAATAAAATAAAATAACGAAAAATGTTGTGCGCTTTGCTTTCGCCAGGTTGAAGAAAAAGCAAAGGTATAAAGCCGATAAACAGCCTAATATGAAAAAAAGAAAATTGAAATATTTTTGAGTTTAGAACACAAATAAATATTAATTTGTTCATAAACGTTTTTTTATTGTAATAATCATGGTTTTTGATGATATTCTAAATAGAATATAAACATTATTTAAATATTCAAAAAATATTAACGCCGTAAAGACGCATTATCTGCTTGCCGATATTTAAAAAAACATTCACCTCCGACTAGAGACGGTGTGATTATAGACATTGAACTAATTTGGAATAAGTATAAGTTATCTGTGGCATTATTTTTTAACACGTGTTGGAAAATTAAAAATCGCACGCGTGTGAAATATATTGCATTGTAAACCTAATCGTAGTGTGATATGAACCAGTTTTCGAGGAAGTGTATTGAATCATAATTACCTATCAAGGTAAAATGTATAGGATTGAGAATTTCTGTACGAGTATCAGAAGCTCGTAGATTGGTTGGAATAAATTTAAAAATATTTATATTATCAATCATCTTGTCGCATTTAATGACACAAGAATTCAATCGAATATCGATCACTGTAGACGGCAGGTAGATACTTCGTTAATATTAATTAAAAAGTTCATAGAAGATTTTGGTCGCAAAATCCATCAATTTTAAACACTAAAAGAACTTGTTGAATTTTGCTTTTCAAGCCCTCCATTGATCATAGATATAAATAATCATTGTACTTTTGTACCCACTAAACTGACCAAGCCACTCCAGTGGCGCGTAGCGAAAACGGTAAACTGCCCAATGTGGCGCTGACATATGTTTTGTGGACAGCGCGCTCTTTGTATTTTGTTGGAATTTTCCGAATGCAGCTACAGCTGTCGTTGTTATGTTAATAGAAAGCCAATGAAATTCCTGATATTATCGTTTGGTAGCGTTGCTTGCAAGAGGCATAATAAAATATTGGTGCCGATTCTCTTGTGAACGCACTAAACTAAAATTAGAGAATCGCTATCTTTAACTAACAGGCAGCGCGAGAAAAGGACGGCTATAGCTATGAACTAAGTTGGAGATGTCAAACTAGTTCACGCCTTGCGCTTCACCGTGTTTTTTAGTCGACATGTTTTTACGTGTCGTCTAAATGTCTATGGAAAAATTAGTTCTAACTAATTTGACAGCTCTAATTTACTTTTGTCCCTTTCTTGTCATATTAGAGAGAAAAAGTTAGCAATAGCCTAAATTAAGTTTAGTTTGTGCACAACAGAATCGGCACCATTGTTTACGTTTAGTAAATCGCGGCGCGGCGCGGTCGGCTCTACGCAGGTGTCGGTTTCCACCGAGATTATTTTTTTTATTTCAAAAGTTTGGATGAACAATGGTAACTATTAAGATGTCATTTGATGTAAAATGAATTGGGCTATATTTTAGCTAAAAAAAATAGGGTTATCGCTTTAGATTTTGAAAATATAATTTAATTGTTTTTTAATGGCAAATTAAAATAAATAAATAAAACAAAAAAAAAAAGTCATTTAAAGTTATAAAAGAAGCTATGTTGTGTAGAATGATCTGACCACTTGAGGAAACAAGTTATATTATAAATTCACTATCAGTTCGTAGATTTTTTTTGTTTACAAGCCGTATACTCGTATAAGTGAGTAGGTCACCCGCCGCATGGCGAAAAAAATGTTCCGGGACATTTCACCCGGCGCGCGGCGGTCGGGCGGAGGGCGGGTCGCTAAAGCTAAAGCTGTAGGCATACAAGTAGAGTATACAGTTTATCTTTTGTGACAAAATGTACATAATAATATAGTGTAGGTACCTACACAAAAATATTTTAATTTCCTAATGTACCTATACCTAGGTACAATTTTTAATCGTTTTCTACGTGTGACACGTTTTGATCAATTTCCCAATCAAATATATATGTCAAAAAAACATTTCTTTAACCATGACAAACCAATTTACACACCCAAAAAAAAAAATAGAAACACCTCATATTCTGATTTTCTCGTTTTACAAATGAATTACAAATGAAATGGTATTAACCCATTCATCACTTTTTCCAATTACATAAAGTTGTTGGGTGTTGCCGTCACGGGTTATTGAAACGTTCCCTGGCATAAATAAAAGATATCTAGGTACTAGTACTTACTTTATAGGGCTAGTGGTTAAAAGGGAAATACGTGTCATTGCTTGCTGCTTGCAAACTAATAAATGCTAACGGGCCGTAAAATAACGATAAATTAACAGAATGGCGACGGCACCGTGTGGAACAGATAAGCGTGTTGTTAACACGTGTTGCACGGTTACTCTTTTGAGCACTTTGTTAAGTAAAACATTTACAAAACATGTTTTACCTATGAAGTGGTACATAATATTAAAATAGTTAGGGAAAAAGCAAAATTTCACTCAAAATTTAAAAAGTATGGCTATCTTTCTGATAGACATTCTTTTGTAACTTTACGTCAGCGGGCTAAAGATCTGGAGAAGGAAATGTTCGATAATTATATTGCAAATATTGAATTAGCCATTTCTAAAAATCCAAGGGCATTCTGGCGGTATGTAAAATCCAAAAAACAAATCAACTGTTATCCATCTATTTTTAACTTTGGCCAAATTTCATCTAGCATTACGACCATGCGCTTCTTATGCGCAAACTCACAATGGTCGGTGTGAGGGGTAATTTGTTTAGATGGTTCTCGTCATACGTGGAGAATACATGCCAGACGGTGGTTCTCAATGGGTATACGTCGAGAGCGATGTACATTCCGTCGGGAGTTCTCCAAGGATCCTTGTTAGGACCTCTCTTATTTAATATCTTCATAAATGACGTTGGATCTTATTTCTTTAACTCTAAAGTCTTATTGTATGCGGATGATATGAAGATTTTGGGTCAAGTGTCAACTGTTGAGGACGCACGCCTATTACAGGACGATCTGGACTGGTTCCACGAATACTGCGCTAGAAATAGGTTGGATTTAAATGTATCTAAGTGCTATGTATGTACATTTACGCGAAAACCAAACCCTGTTAAGTTCGATTATAGGCTTTCGAATACCTTGGTAGCCTGAGTGAGTGTCATCAGGGATCCTGGAGTTACTGTTGACTCTAAGCTTCTGTTTGATGCACATATTAATAACATAGTTAACCAGGCTTCTAAAGAATTGGGTTTTATGTTTAGGGTCTCTTCAGATTTTAAGAATGTTAAAACAATGAAAATTCTTTATTGTGCGATTGTCCGTAGCCACCTGGAATATGCTTCTCAGGTTTGGAATTCAAATTACAATGTATACATTAATCGGCTTGAAGGTATACAAAGGCGATTTTTGAGGTACACTCAATATCGCTCAAATTCTCGCTCTCCCGAATTATTTAAGTCGCTGTAAAAGATTTCATATTCTGCCTCTACACGAGCGAAGGAAAATTGCGGATCTTGCTTTCTTGTTTAGTGTTATGAACGGATCTACTAACGTCCCTGAGTTGGTGGGCAACATCGGGCTTCGGTACCGAGTGCATTTCTTAGGAGACCACGTCTTCTCCATGTGCCTGAGGTTAGAACTATATACAGAAAGAACTCGTACGTGATAAGAGCTTGTCGTACTTTTAATATTGTGTGTCAGGATGTTGAGTTAGATTTATTTACCAGTAGCGTTATGGAAGTAAAGAAAACTTTCAATAATTGTTTTTTCGATGTATAACCATTTTTGTTTTTAACTTTTATATTGTATTTTTTAGCGTGAAATTTTAGTTATTTCTTACGTCGCTGTTTTTGCGTATTTGTTAATGTTGCTCACTTTAATCATTGGTGGAAGCTTGTAATTGGCCATCTTTTACACATTGTACTTAATATGGAAATATATTAGCTGTAAGCTTTCCTAAAAGTAATAAAATAAAATAAAATTATTCATGATGGCAGTCGTACTACGAATCGCAACGTACTATGATTTTAGTGTAGCCGTAGACCCTTTTGCCACTTTCTAAATATGATACGACCCTTAGGTGGAACCTCCTTTTCCGCTATATTCTTTCACATCCTTTCCTTTCATTTGCTTCGGTCAACATTTCATTGAAAATACAAAACTTTCCGTACTTTGTTTAAGAATGCTTATCCTTCTTAAACAAATTACGAAGAATTTCATATTTTTTCTAGAACCTACTAGAGCGCAGCGGCGTGATGGAAAGGGTAGCAGTTTCTATAATTTATTCCATTAATGGTTGCTCTGCGTAACTCCGTGTTATATTGCCCAAAAGTAATTAACTTCACCGTTATTAATCTTCACAGTTTGTTGGGAATGCGTCACTTCAACTTTCTATCTGACTGAGATAATTTACATTCGACAATAACATTTATTCGTATTTTCTATACTTGTCTAAATACAATAGACTTATCGTTCTCGGTACAAGCACGGTTCGGTTAACCTTGCCAGAATAATTAAATATTCACTTAGAGAGTTATCCTCGTCTGTTTTAATTACTCACTTAGATATTGTTATGACATACGAGCTACCGTACAAACTTAAATCCAACCACTAAAGAGCTTGTCTCAAAGTTTGGACAAGCTCTTTGTCAGCAATTGTGATCTTGCAAATATGTTTTTCGATATCTGAAAGTGGTCTGCTTAGCCAAATACTTATCATAAAAGACGAGACAAAATAGCACTAGCGGCACTTTCATTTCCGGTACCGGAACATCAGAAAATAGTATGTAGGGACATTATTGTGTATGCAGAGGATATGGTTTTACGTACCTATTTTATTTTAAGGATTAGTCACAGTGGATTTTAAAAATGCTGCTAACAGTTTGCTTACTGCGTAGGTACTTATACATATATAAGTGGGTAAGCGACTTTAAACGTGGAAAGCAAAGTCTCTCGCCATAGCACAACGAGGGTTGGTGAATAAAATTATTTGGTTTGTAAAAACAAGGTTTGTGACGCATATATCCAGGCAAACGGTTGAACGCCCAGGCTACTAGAGAAGCCTCACCGACTTGTTCCCTTTTTAGCGTTTTTTTTACCGTGGTAACTTATCTGCTTACATTTAACATTATTCATTGTTTTACCAGACAGTTTTTATGTTGAATATTAAAGTATTTCTAGTTCATCAGTGAATCCGCCATCCTGCCAGCGCTCAACCGTGGCATGTTTCACCGTGAAGACGTGTGAGTGACAGCGATCCGACATTTTACATCCCCTGATGCCTCTACTTGATATTCTAGAGGCGGGCCGTGAAATAGGAACTGTTAATTATTTTAGAAGTCTTTGAATAGCTAGGCTTGCGTGAAAGGCATCTTTTGATGATAATTATTTCATGTGCTCTACAGTGCAGAGCTGGCTAAATCTCCACTCTTTTGTGTGTGACACAACATAATGCTTAGGTAGGTACCTATGTACTTACAAACATACAATGCAAGTAGTTAGGTATACATTTAGTTTGGTTCATTTGAATAAATTACCAGTGTGGTCTTGTCATGCATGTTGTTGGAGAATAATATTTAAAAAAAGAAGATGGAGTGACAAAAATTGAAAAGAGTATGACATGGTTTGGTCATGTTGAGAGGAATGAAAAGCGACTAACAAAAGGAGGCATATTGTGAGCGGTGAGTGAAAACACCGGGAGGGGACATAGACCATAATGGTGATGTTCTTCAGAAACGTCGGGTGCATAGTACTCGCAACCGGCGTGCGTGTATGAACGTAAACGAAGCAGAAGGATTATGTAAGGATCGTAGCAGGTGACGTTCTGTAGTTTCTGCCTACCCCCGTGGTAAGATGGCGTGAGCATGTCATGTGTGTGTGTATGTATGTCATAAACGTTGGCATTAAGCTAATCTAAATATATCGGATACCAGCTTCACGATGTTTGTACCAAAAAAAGGTGGATTACAATATATTGTGCAGCACTTGTTTGTCGTACCAATTTTATAAGACACTAGCTTCCGCCCGCGACTTCGTCCGCGTGAAATTTCGGTCCTCGACCCACCCCGTCGCATCGCATCACCCGCCCCCGCTATTACTTCGTTTTCGCTTAGCATTCTTTTTGACTTTATTCGTTTTGTTCGGCTTCTAAGAGTCGTAGCGTAAAGTTAAATAGCCTAGATATCCTTCCTCAAAAATTGGTCTATCAAATGCAAAAAGATTTTTTCAAATCAGACTTTTAGTTCCAGAGATTAGCGCGTTCAAACAAACAAACTCTTCAGCTTTATTGTATCACCCTTGGGAGATCTCCTTTTCAACAAAAAAAGAATCATTAAAATCGGTTCATAAACGACGCAGTTATCCACGAACACACATTAAAAAAATATATACCTACACATAATACTGGATGATTTTTTTTACCGTCTCGAAAAAAATAGGGTATATTCGGTGAACGGAGTAGAAGCCTATGGCATATCTAGTTTTTTTTTTTTTTTATTTAAAAAAAAAACAAAATTCAAATCATAATGCAGGTTGCATATGATTTGAATTTCGATATTTTTAAAGGATTTATTATTTTTCTTCAAAATTTATGTTTTTATTGTTCTAAAATGAAAAGTTTACAACGAATTTGTAGTATTTATTGATACTTAGATATTTTTTTCTGACTAAGCTATTAAAAAAAAAAAAAACTAGGTATGCCATACGCTTCTACTCCGTTCACCTAATATACCCTATTTTTTTCAAGACGGTAAAAAAAGTCATCCGGTATATACGGTCGAATTGAGAAACCTTCTGTTTTTGAAGTCAGTTAAAAACTAACCTTAAAACTACCAACCATGCACTATTTCACTCAAAGATCAGTCACACCGGCACGGACAGATTGAGGACGAGCTGCGGACACCGGACACTGACAGATTCTAAGTACGTATCTATCTGGAGGTGTCCGCGTTCGGAGCCGCGTCCGCAACTCGCGCGCACCTGCCCGACCAAACCCTTGTAATCACAGATTATTTAATAATACATACATACATTGTATTGACATAAACTCACGTCTTATCCCATGGGGGTATGCAGAAGCTACAGAAAACCACACCGTTGCCTTATCAGATCCTTCCTCAGCCTATCATTTATAGTCACACCACACATGCTTGGCAAGGATGCCACTGCATTTATTCTACAGAAATTTGAAGCTCCATTCCAAAACATACATTTATATTGGAGAAGAATAACAACTCTATGGGTTCCCTATATGTATTCCAGAATAATGTGATCCCAAACTACTAAGTTTTTGAATAAAATCGTGTGGCATTACCGTTTCTTCTCTTGATCAGTCACTGTACAGTCAGCCATAACAGCGCAGCACAAGTTCAATAGGGGTCTAAACGCTTCTTTAAATAACACACAGGTGTAGAATATTTATGAAGGGTGCACAGCGTGGGAGATAAACTGATAACCTTAACCGTGTGTGTGATTCGTGTCTGCAAATAGTTGCACATTCTCGAGGTAATGTAAACAGACACGTTTTAATACTACAGTATCATAGATTCAGTAAGAACTTAGCTAGTAATAAACTCTGTTAGGTATTTATTTGCTTTAGAACACGAACAGCGTTTTTGTATAACGTCCTAACTGCGAGATGGACCACGATGGTCCGATGTCAAAATCGGTCCTGTCTGTGAATCGGACCCCAGTGGTCCTATCGGCTCCCGACGTTATTTTGACAGTTTTTGTATTCATTTACTGTAATCTTTACCGCTGTCACTTGATACTCTCACACAAAAAGCCCACAAAAAACAAAATGGCCGTCACAGTGCATAGGATATTAAGTGTGTAAGATGAAGTATATATAGATAGAAGAATCTATGTAACAAGATTATGAATAAACATTGGAAAAGTTACCACTAGTTTTGAAATCAACATCGTAAAATGTAAAGTTCAAAATAGTTTTAAAGTTTTACGAGGGATCACAACATACATAGTTGGATAGTACTGTTTGTTTTCGTTAAGTTGCGGAAATCATCGGATCTATTATTTTATTATCCAAATCAAGTTTGGTATTATGCGTACAGTTCGCAAAACGCACATCGGTACAAAACGATGAACGCAAATAATAATATAATAATAATAATACATTTATTTCAGATCACAAGTCCATAAACAACACCCAATACAATTTTATACACAAAAAAAACATACATAAATACATGAACACACATAACTACACTAAAAATACACTAAAACAATTTACTTAAAATATTGGAATGACGCACGATGAGTGGTCATCCATTGCCACATCAATGGACTGTCTGTCCTGTCGGCTACTGTAGCCACCAAGCTGTTGGAGCTGTCGCGCACTCGCCGCATCAGGGATGCTATCCGAGTCCGCATCAGTGCGTAAAAATCTGGCACGCCATTTTCCGCGAACATCCCCGATGCACTGCAAAAGCGCGGCAGCCCCAACATAACTCTAAAGGCGTTATTGTACTGGACTCGCAGAGCATTGTACGAGCTTTTTGTATAGCTGACCCATAGGGCACACGTGTATATAGATTGGCAATACGCTCTAAAGAGTGTAATTTTCACCTCCCTAGTACAACGTGCAAACCTACGAGCCAGCATGTTACTCTGCGTTCCCTCTCTATGTCCACATCGTCGGACAGACTATCGGTGACCCAATGCCCCAGGTACTTGAACTTCGTGACCCTGGAAAGCTGAGTGCCCCCCAAGGTTACTGGTGGGACAGTATCATAATATTTGTTACCCGCTTTGAAAACCAGTAACTCGCTCTTGGTCGCATTGGAGGCCGTGAGCCACCGCATAGTCCTCACAGATGCGAAGAAGCCTCCTAAGTGCAAAAGTTGCTGCAGGAACGAATACTGGCAAAGATTTCTTTTCCCATTTTTTCACGGTACACGCAAAGTTGGGATAAAAATACCGAGAAAAGTTGAAGTGTGAATAACTTTTAAAGAAAGAAATGAAGTAGGTATACTAATTATCTTTTGTCCATCAACAAAGACAGGCTTTGTTAATTAATGAGATAAGATCTCAAAGGTTTTAATAACGGTGTAGAAATGTAGATACGGAACTTCTAATACCTAATGGTGCAGAATTGTAGATCCT
Source organism: Cosmia pyralina (assembly GCA_946251885.1). NCBI lineage: Eukaryota > Metazoa > Arthropoda > Insecta > Lepidoptera > Noctuidae > Cosmia > Cosmia pyralina. The sequence goes on along the minus strand of OX276352.1, from coordinate 15,836,374 downwards.
AAAAAACTTAACATTCTGGTCAAAAAGGAATTGGAAATTTCACATTAGTCTTACTCTTTAGCTATAGGTACTTACCTACATTTTTAACCGACTTCAAAAAGGAGGAGGTTCTCAATTCGTCGGAACCTTTTTTTTTTATTTTTTTTTTTATGTATGTTCCCCGATTACTCGAAGATGGCTGGACCGATTTGGATTTTTTTTGTTTTATTCGAGAGGGTCACATCACAGTTGGTCCCTTATAAAATTGATTAACTTTGCTTCGGTAGTTTTTGAGTTAGCTTCAATAATACGTATTTTTTCCACACTTTTATATGGATGATGTTCTAGTTTGTTTTGCAGGTAGTGGTATTAGAATTTGTGTGAGGTAGGTACCACAACTAAAAACTGAAAAATAAAAACTTTTTTACAAAAAAATACAACCGACTTCCAAAAACAACACTACAAAGTGAAAAATAACTTTAATTTCGGAAGTCAGTGGCAAAAAACGAAAATACATTTATCACCGACACCGACACCGACTTCCGAAATTAAAGTTATTTTTCACTTTGTAGTGTTGTTTTTGGAAGTCGGTTGTATTTTTTTGTAAAAAAGTTTTTTATACAGTAAGTAAGGTTCTGCACCTCGATACCGTTTCGGTTCAATATTTTTTTAAATTTATATTATGATACATAAATTAATAAAATGAACAGAATCTGAAAGGCTAACTAATAATACACGTAATATGAATTTTACAAAAGCATAAAAAAAACTTTGTAAGTATTTATTGGGTTTAAAAAAAAAGTAGTTCTTGGATCAAGGTACAGCATTGCCTATGTATGTACCTTGATACGTATGTGCTGTACCTTGGTATTGGGCGGAGATCCATTGAAATAAGAAGCAATTTATTGACTAATATTAATATAATTAATTTTTTTTGGTTCACAATTCTTAATATGTCTATAATCAAACAGAATTCTAAGGAAAACACAAAGTATTCCGGAAATAAAAATCACAAAACGAATGTCAAAAAAAGTTTTCTTTGCAGTCTTCTTTCTTTTAATTATTTTGCATAATTGAAATGTATATATTCTTTACCTATGAAATTGCCGTTGTGTATGAAAAAATTTAAACGAATTTTTTTCATGCATTTTTTATTTGTATTAATCGAAGTAATCACCCATGCAATCAATGCATCTTTGCCAACGCAGTGGCAGTTTATTGATGCCCTTCTTAAAAAAATCAGCTGGACGGGAGGCAACAAATTCTTCAAAGGCATTTTGTACTGCCTCTCGGGTATTGAATTTTTTTCCCGCCAAGAAGTTATCCAAATTCTGGAAAAAGTAGTAGTCTGTAGGCGCAAGGTCTGGTGAGTAGGGCGGATGACGGAGAGCTTCCAACCCCAGTTCTTGCAACTTGGAGACCGTCTGCTGTGCAGTATGAGGTCGCGCGTTGTCGTGCAGGAGCAGCGGAGACGAGCGATTGACCAATGCTGGTTGGAGACGTGCCAGCTTCTACATCATTGTGTTCAGTTCTTCACAGTACACATCTGAAGTAATGCTCACCCCGTTTGGTAAGAAGCTGTGATGAATCACACCGGCGCTAGACCACCAAACAGTGACCATCACTTTTCTAGGGGTAAGTTTTCATTTAGGGCATTGTTTAGGTGCTGAACCAGGATCCAACCAACTTGCTTGCGGTTATCAAACAGAATCCATTTTTCATCGCAGGTAACAATGCGGTTCAAAATTCCTTCATTTGTGTGTCTGTTGAGCAGTGCAAGGCACGTCTCGACGCGTACTTCGCGCTGGCGATCATTGAGTTCGTGGGGCACCCATTTGTCAAGCTTTTTTACCATGCCAATTTGACGCAAATGGACCAATATTATTTTGACGCTAACGTCGAAAGCTGCTGCTAATTCAGCCGTAGATTGTGTGTCATCAGCTTCCACAATCGCCTTTAATTCGTCATTGTCGACCAAAGTCTTCGGACGACCGCGAGGTTCATTTTTCAGGTCGAAATTTCCAGAACGGAAGCGAGCAAACCAATAACAAGTGGTGCGTTGGTTTGTAGTGTTAGCTCCGTAAACGTCGTTGATGTTGCGTGCCGCTTGTGCCGCGTTGCTGCCACGACGGTACTCATATTCCATAATTACTCGAATTTTTAACGTATCCATGATGACGAAAAAGATTGAAATGCGATGAAAATGTAACACTAATCAATAAACAAATGACTACTTTTGGGAAAAAAAATCCATGTTATTAAAATAAAATTAATTTGAAATTAGAATTCTTAGCCAAACAAAAATTATTTTGATTTGAAATGGCCAGTACTGCAGAACGGCAATTTCATAGGTAAAAACCTAATATAAACCACAGAACAGCAATAATAATAATAAATAAATAAATAAATATGTTTGGACATATCACACAACGCCATCTAGCCCCAAGCTAAGCAACCTAATGCTTGTGTTATGGTAACGAGATGGCTGATAAACTACTTATATACATTTTTTTTTTGTAAATACATACATATTATAGATAGAAAAACACCCAGACTCGGAACAAATACTTGTAGGTCGTACAAATATTTGTTCCGTGCGGGAATCGAACCCGCGACATGCTGCGCAGCAGTCAATCGCTCAACCACTGCGCCAACCGTGTCGTCAAATCGTGTCGGCAATCAATAAATCTTAGCAATTAATAGGTATCTACTTTGTGAATCACATTCATGTAGTAATCTAAGTTAGATCTGAAAGAAAACTAATAATATTTAAATAAGTATTAGGTATCACTTATCTTTAAAATCTAAATTAGGAACTTCTCAGATGTAATCTGTGTCACAGTGCTTACTTATTTTCTTTTTCATTTTTTTTTTTTTTTATTAAATTGGTGACTAGAAGTAATAAATTTTCTATTTAAGGAATCCCGCTGTACAGGAAAAACCAAACAGGTAATACCAAACTGTCAAATTTCTTCAAATGATTTTAAACCTTAAAATATTGATGGTTAAGTTCAAAATCGAATGAGAAAATTTGACATTTTGTAGTAACTTGACCTGCTGCTGTGCGGGATTCCTTGGATCAAGATACGACACCCCTACCTGTCGATATTTAATGGTTCGTAAAATTTTGGAGATTATCTTTAACTATAAACCACAAAATGATTCGTAAACATTACTAAACTGCCTCCATAGTAACCAGATACAAAAAATTACAAAACATAATTAGGCGAGTTATTTAGAAAACGAAAAAATTATAAAAACGTACTTTTCACCAGCACAAACTTTCAATGTAGTCTCACGTCGAAACGAAGTAAAATGAATGACAGCAACTAACTTCATGTCAGTTGGTCTTAACAAACTGTCATTCTAACATATTAGATAAACATCCGAGAAATTGGCGGGAACATTTTAAAAATGTAAGTGGCTCAAGGTACAAAGGGTGTCAAGGTACAGCACCTTCCCCTACTGTTTGTCTCCAGTTCAATTCCGATTGGACCAACAAGTGGATTATTCACGAAGTTTGTCTTTGTATAAGCAAACCATAGGAATTGATACTGCGTGCAGTTTGTTGAATTAAGAAATCGTTCAGTTATGGGCTTAAATTTCCATCGTGTCACCTGTATTGCAAATCTAAAGCTTCGGCCATACCTGAGGGACTAAAGCGACTGCGAAGCGAGAGCGTCAGTCGCGCGACGGACGCTGCCCGTGTTATCTTATAAGGCACCTTGCACACCTGCGCGACCGCACCGTGGGACGACTGCGTTTGCAAAGCGGGACGCAGTCGGATGTAAGCGTCTTGTGGTTAGACGTGTGTAGAGCTTGTCTACTTTGAACAAAGCGAGAATTTTATGAACTGCTTTCCAAAGTCAACCCTCAAATATCACACAATTTCCGTGATTAAATAACAGGTTTTGTAAAAAAAAAAAAGTGAGTGTGTCAGCTCCGACGTACGAATAACGAAAACAAAGGGCCTACAGTCCTTTCGTCAGGCGAATTTCTATTTTCGGACAAAAATTTAAGTGTTAAACTATATAAGCTATCGACGTGCGGCTTCGGTTACTTTTTACCACCTTTTTACTAAAAATGAGATTCACGGTTCGCACTGTAGTCGCGCAGGTGTGCACGTAAAAGTTTCGTGTTGTAGACGCTCCAAGTTCGCGTCCCGCGTCCCGCTTCTTGACAATCAGGCCTCGTTTACAGACACGTGGGGCGTCAGGCGGCGCGGTGCGCGGGGCGTCAAGCGTTTTCTCTGTTTATGGCACGCACGCGGCGCCGCAAGCGATTGGGCTCGCGGTATCACACGCGGTGTCATTAAGTATGTTATAAAGAAGTTAAACCGAAGAAACCCGCCGCGTGTCCCGCTGCGTCACCTGCGGCGTCGCCCGTTGCTTCACCCGCCACATGCGACGCTACAATTCAAACAAACGCGTGTAAAATCGTGTCTCCGTAAACGCTCTCATAGAACGCCCTATGTTTGAATTTAGTGCGGGCCACGCCGCTCAACGCGCCGCGCGACGCCCCGCGTGTCTGCGCCCCGTAAACGAGGTCTAAGGTCTGGCCATAGCATTATAGTCCTGCCTACATATTACGCATTCTGCATTATTTCTAGATAGACGAGTATTTGGCTCCTTTTAATAAAACAATATAACTATCCGATTTGGTATGGATAGCTAGACACCTAAACGTAATATTCTGTACGGATTTTGTAGGTGATGAAGCCGCATGCCGTTTCCATGCAACCTCCAAGAGTATGTTTTAAGTTGTTGGAATAATATTATGAGATATTATTTGAGACAATAATTCCAAATTTAAAAGATTCTAGAGTATTTGAGTTTCAGCTCGGAGAGCTGACAAAGCGCGTCATCATGTAATATGAGCAGAACCGTTTTTAGGGATACCTAATTATGCGTTTAATACTAAATAAGCTTTCATTATTTTCATTGATAATCTCGGCAGGTAATATTAGGACCCGGAGTCGTTATAGTACCTATAAAAGCCGTAGTCTCCGTAACTAAGCATCATAGACCCTTTCATTTTTTCGCAGGTCAAAATTTTCTCTAAAACCTTCACAAGCGTATAGGCATTACAAAAACGTTGATAGATCTATAATATAACAATTGGTAAGCAAAAAGTTTAGACCTTCGGCGGAAGACAGATGGAATTACTTCAAACATATTATCATATTTAATACAAAAAGTAAACTCAACATGCTCTAACAAACGATTTTCTTTTTTCAGATTCGATCGAAGCGTGGAAGGCAAAGTAACTGAGATTCCTGCAAACTTTCCGAGACCTGAATATGCCAAGATCCTCGAAAACAGTCCGTTTTATCCCTATCAATCTTTCCTGGCTCGTTTCATTTGTATGCACCGGATCAAAGCATGCATTTTTCAACAGTGACATGAATTATATTGAGGAAGATTTATGTGCCACGTTTGTTCAGCTGGAAACGAGTTAGATAATGTTTTTATAGAGTACGTACATACACAAACAAGACAAATGAAAATGTGAAAATGAAAAAAAACTGTAAAAGCTCTTGGCTCAACTTCTTAAGGTTACTTTTTTAAAAAAATTGACAAATTTTAATGCTGAAAACAATTTCTCCAATAACATTTAAGTATTTTCTCATCGGTGTATTATTGTTAGCATGAACTACAGAGGACCAGTTAGGGAACATCAGCCTTGTGACGTCCACTTGTCACCTCGGGTAAGTATTAGATGTACTGGCAGGTAATAAAACACTATAGTGCTATTTCGTAATAGTCGCGCCGCACGTCCGCTCGGCTTGGCAGTCCGTTCGCTTCTGCCTCCCACCTCGCGCCCGCGCCCACGACTATACCATTTATTTATTTATTACATTAATCATCACAAGCCTCTAGACTCAAAACAATATATAGGGTGACTGGTAATTAGTGACCGACACTTAAACACATGATTATACTCATGAGAACAAACAACTTTTACTATGGGACCAAACCTGAAATCGCGAAAAAAAATCAGCTGCCCCATACATTCAATCAATCTACCTAGCCTTTTCCCAACTATGTTGGGGTCGGCTTCCAGTCTAACCGGATGCAGCTGAATACCATTATTTTACATGGAGCGACTGCCTATCTGACCCCCACAACCCATTAACTGGGTAATATGATACCCCTTGGTAAGACTGATTGTCAGACTTTCGGACTTCTGACGACCCGTAACGACTGTCAAAGATCCACGAATGACAGCCGGGACCAACGGCTTAACGTGCTTTCCGAGGCACGGAGGAGTCTCGGTATGTAAAGATGGTCACCCATCCACGAACCAACCCCGGCAAGCGTAGCTTAACCTGATGGATCGACCCGTGCGGCTGTTATTACTTAGCCACGAGCTCCTCCCCATACATTCATGTTCGCATAACTCGTCAAAATGTAGGGAGCAGCTGATTTTTTTTCGCGATATCAGGTTTGGTCCCATAGTTGTTTGTTATCATGAGCACAATCATGGGTTTAAGTATCGGTCACTAATTACCAGTCACACTATATATGTTTAGTACCAAAATCCTTAAAAACAAAATGTTTATTTTATTCTATTATGTCTGTACCCATGTACCTACAAAGAAACAAAAGGTATTTTTCAACGCAAAAAGAAAAGGAGTTGCGAAACCGTTTTTATGGAATTGAAATGAGGAACGTCGGAGAGATTCGTACAGCGAAGAAAGCCGGGGGCGTAATAGTGCAGAGACCAGCGATTAAAATATCTTTTTTAAATTTATTTTTATTCTGAAGGAGACAGTAATGTTTCTAGTAAATGGAATTCTTATAAAAACATGGCTTTTATAAGTATTCTCTCTAGAAGAATTGTGAAAAATTCCACTGATGATAAGAAAATTAAGCGGAAACGACTATCTATTCATTCATTTCTTACTAAACGAAAGTGCATCTAAGGCTTTGTCTGCTAGTACCAACCTATATTTATGCCGTTAAAACTACTCAGGCAAGTTTAAAGTTTGTCAATGAAGTAGTTTGGTGTTGCAAATTACTTCTTCGACACTACTGGATGACGTTATGGTACTTTTCAATCCGGAAAACCGAAGTTTACAAACGAATAAAGCTGCGAGACGTGACTGGTAAATAAGCAAAAGTAAAAAGCGTTTGAATGATCAAAAAAAACGGTTTCAGGAAGATGTTAACGTTAGTACCTATAGAGGCAAGAGGAACAGGGTATAAAGTTCACTCATCCCCAATAGAAAAGAGAGGATCCTCCGACCAGACGGGTGTTGTGTCTGGTGGGCAACTGCCTGACGGTTGATGTCGGGACGTTGTATATGTATAGGCTAGTCACGCGGGAAACTCTACTTGCGCGATGCAGGATTTGCGTGACGTCATGTCATTGTGATGCGTAGTTCGTATGTGGCGATGTAGATGCCGCCACATACCTACTCAGGTTGAATTCGACCAAACTTGTATACCCAGTACAAGTCCTAACCTTCGAGTAAATTTTGAATTTTTGACAGTTTCTCCTTATAAAACTCCTCCCTATAAGTCGTCAATTTTATTCGATTTTGGTCAAATTAGCCCAAGGAAGAGCGTGCCAGGTAGGTACCTACTTTAGATTACGAAATAAATATGCCTAGCCTTGTCGCAACCATGTTGGGGTCGGCTTCCAGTCTAACCGGATGCAGCTGAATACAAGTAATTTTGCATGGGTCGATTACCTATCTGACCACCACAACCCAGTTACTGGGTAACACGCTACCCCTTGGTAAGACTGGTCGACTGCCAAAGATCTGCGAATGACAGCTGGGACCAACGCGTTAACGGGCTTTCCGAAGCACGCGAGGAGTCTCAATATGTAAAAGATGGTCACCCATCAACGAACTAACCGCGGAAAGCGTAGCTTAACCTTCGATCAGTCCGTGCGGCTGATATCATTTTATCATTTAACTACGAGGTAGCAGTTACGAAATAATTATACCTAAGTCGTTCTTAGTTCGTTCTCATTAGTAACGAGGCTAGAATCGCTGGAATTTGACAATTCAGTACCTACTTTGAATTCATTGGCAATCTTTTAAGGTGAAAATATTCTTGAATTTTAACAACTTTTATTATGGATCAACTCTGACAATCCGTTATAATATGCTCAGTACCGTATTTCATACAAATATGCGAAAACTATCCACAGAGGTGCCTACATAATATCAGAAACAAAAGCTTGTATTATTTATTTTGACAATGGTTGGCTACACTATAAAACACACATTATACACATACAATAAACATGGTATTGTGGTGGCTATCTCCACTCCTTGTCCATTTCAGGATTTATATCTCCCACGTGGTTTTGCTTTCAATTGCGATACAAGTAGCGACATCTACTTTCCTGAAAGATAAATATAAAATTTAACTTCACGCCATCTAGCGCTTACGTAAAGTACTATAATAATCGGTCAGACACAACCTCGAGTTTGAAGTGTTAATTTACTACATAATGGCACCACTAGTATCTCAATTGAATCATGAAAGGTCGCCGTAAATACATACTTTCTAGAAATAGTGACAGATTAGGAAGATTAAATTCGTAAGACAGATAATTAAATAACAAAATAAGGACATCGAATTTGAATGATTTTTTGTTATCGTGAGAAATCTTTTGAATTATGAACCATAAAACAACTCAGTTTTTCTACTAGTTTTCCAGTATTCCTCAGTAAAACACACCTTTGTTTTTTTGTGAAGGTCGTTTGTACGTAGACATTACCTAGTTTGTATGAATAGAACCTATACGTAGATATTAGGTAGGTATTACAATAAATGACGTACTAAAGTAAAGTCAGCACCCGATTTGCGTAACACACTATCAATCAGAATCGGTTTCATTTTGACATTTCAACAGTAATTATTTATTATTTACATTGTCGAGCAGACATTTTTTACGAACATATGAAACAATGAATTAGCAATTTTTGAAAATGTTCAAAATTATTCTGATTCCGATTGATGATGTGTTCCGCAATTAGGGTGCAGGATTGACTAACAACTAAAATTATCCGTATTTAAATGACAACTATCATACTTTGACAGTTATATGAAATGGCTACGGGAAATTGACGTAGGGTGCGAATTTGCATAAATTTCCCTGACTGAACAGCTATCAAATAGTTTCTTAGTCAACTTTAGAGATGCTAAATGATTATTAATTAATCAAAATACCAGTTAATAACAAATCTCCAATGCTCCAATATCACCAAACGTACATAATAGGTAATATAAACTATTATTTCGCTCATATTTCCCTAGGGGAGTGACGCATCTCATACGGCGTATTTTGATTTTTATATTCCTGCTCAGAAAAATATCGGCGATATTATTATGTCGTCATTGCATATTGGATATCTATACCAACAGTATTTATGTGACTTGGCACAGGACTTCACACCTTACCTTAAAGGGTGTCTCAGTAAGAATTTGAATTTTAAAAACGTAAAAATATAGATTAATTAAATGTTTTATTTACATTTTTTTTAACCGACTTCTAAAAAAGGAGGAGGTTCTCAATTCGGATGTTTCTATTTTTTTTTTTATGTTTGTTCGCGCATAACTCCGTCGCTTGCCAACCGATTTGAAAAATTATTTTTTTGTTGGATAGGGTATACTTCCCAAATGGTCCCATTTTTGTCAAAATCTAGTTCTGATGATGGGATCCTGGAGAAATCGAAGGAACTCTTCAAATATTATAGGCACACCTATAGCGATTTGGGTATTTTTTATAGTAGCTCGTGTATTTGCTCTCGGAAAGCACCACTTGGTGAAGTGGAACTGATGATGAAGACCACAGATGGCTACCGGAACTACACAATGATAAATATTTCACGGGTTGCGATTCGATTACTTTAATATGGTTGCTAATCAATTTCCGCTCGTCACACAATGCGTGTGATGAGTGGTTGTTGAGGAGTTCTCCTGGTTCTTACCAGCAGAACTCCTCAACAATTAACGTCCCAGCATCGGGAAAAGCAATATTTTGTAACATGTGATGAGCAATTGACATTAGACTATTGTAACTTATACAAATTATAAACAGAGCCACTAAAAAGCGAGAAATAAAAACTTTTAAACAAAAAAAAAACCGACTTCCAAAAATCACTACAAAGTGAAAAATAATTTTAATTTCGGAAGTCGGTGGCAAAAAACGAAAATACATTTAACCAGACACCGACTTCCGAAATTAAAATTATTTTTCACTTTGTAGTGATTTTTGGAAGTCGGTTTTTTATTTTTGTTAAAAAGTTTTTATTTCTTAAAAACTTCTGATGTACTAATAACATTTACATAAGAAAAAAAAATATTGGTTAAATGTTGCTTTGTTCGCAGTAATGCAATCTATTGACTACATTTTGAAGTAGGATTTTGCAGTACTTACGGTGCTGCTGCCGATTTCACGAACTTGGCGTGCATTTTCTTCTTTGACTTCCAGACTTTTTTTGGTAAAAATTTTGACGGAATGGACTTAAATGATATGTGATTTCAACAGGATGGCACCACCTGTCACACTGCACGCGAAGCATGCAAACAAAATTTCCAGGTCATGTCATCTCTCATTTTGGAGACCAAAACTGGCCGCCAAGAAGTTGTGATTTAACTTCTTTTCTTTTCTCTTCTTCTTTTTCAATTTTGTTTCATGAATAAATGTCATTACTTCTTCTGGTACCTCAGACTACTTACATAAAAAACCCAGACAGCGCAGCGAACAATACAGTAAGGCCTCGGCCTCGAATTTCGCGGGCAGCGGGGCGGCAGCGACGGCGGCGCGGGAGCGGCAGGATTTTATGCATAAAACAAATGGACCGGACCTCGAAAACAGCGGCGCGGTAGCGGGGCGGGACAATGCGAGACGAGCCGCCGCCGCCGCCGCCCCGCTGCCCGCGAAATTCGAGGCAGAGGCCTGAAGCATGTCAAAACTCAAAACTAGGTACACCTCGCTCTGTGCATACACGCTCACCCGCACACATTTAGGTACATCAAACTGCAATTAAACTACAGCTCGTTCCGTGCACACATATTTACGAAACCACAGCGCTCTGTCTTGGTTTGTTATTTAGTCTGATCTCTGTACATATTAAGCTGACTTATTACATAGGCTGACTAAGGGCTTCATACTGAAAGTTCTTTTGGACTCTGTATTAGGAAGTTCCCCTTTCTATAGGTCCCTGTTCTCGATGCAAGAGAGTTACACCAAATACCAAAGCTACTTGAGATTTTACTACGGATAACTGATATCACCAATATTTATCTGCCAAGCATGGTGATAACCATATCTTCGTTATTTCTTCATTTCATCTCTACAGAAATATTGAGAATGTTAGGAATTATTTAAATAATTTTAATACTATACACAGCCAATAGTTGGTTAGCGATGTGGTATCAATATAGGAAGATAGGTACCACCTTGCTAACTACGGCTGAAGTCAAACATTTAACTACAGTTATTTCCTCCCTATAATAGACTAGCTTCCGCCCGTGGCTTCGCCCGCGTTGTATGTTAATAAAAAGTAACCTATGTCTTCCCCAGGATTCAAAGTATCCCCATACCTTTCATCAAAATTGGTTCAGCCGTTTAGCCGTAAAAGCGCAAAAAACTAAAATACAAAAAATCTAATCTTTTCTCTTTATAACATATAAAAAAATATTTGTTTCGACAAGTGTTACCAGTTCAGTTTTTGTCATCAAACTAATCCCTGTCACCCGGAGGGAGTGAAGAAAAGGTTTTTCAGTTAGGCACAGTTCACACAACAACTGTTTATTTTACAACACTTTTAATGGCAACATCGCGTGAACATTGCCGCTATATGTATTCTAACGACTACATTGAAATTAATAATCGTTTGATTTAATTGTTGCTATTTGTTAAAATATACGAAAAGTTTTAATCTGTTTGATTATCGAACGTAAATATAAAAAGAATATTGTACAAGTAGGTACACCTCTGCCTTACCGTTCGGGGATTACAGGCGTGATGTTATGTGTGTAGTGTGTGTGTATTCAAAATTTTTATTTTTACTACATGATGAATTGATGATAATCTGTCCCGATTATTTATTTTTGAGTACTTTTTTTAAAATGCCATGACCTAACCACCTACCACCTACCTACGTAGCAAAATGCAAAGTGAGTGCTTCAGGTTTTTGATTCTTAGGTGGAGCAGAGTAAATATTGAGGATCTATAAAATTCTGTTAGATAGATTGTTCAGTTTTATGAAAAAAAAAAAATATATAATAAAGAGGTTACCTACTCTAAAAAATAACTAATTGAATACCGGCACTTTTAAGTAAAAATAATATAATTATGGATGCCATTCATGATAAAGAAAAAATTATAAAAAAAAGAAGGAAGTCTAATGGCATTTTCATAATAATTATTTACACTTCAAGTGGCCAGTATTAGCGATTGCATCTTGCTCTGAGTTTAAAAAGAAGGTTCTGAGGCTATTTTGTTTACTTATTGCCTTTTATTAGCTGTGATTTGAGCTTTCTCATCTTTAATTTTTTACCCGAATACGACGAAGCAAAAAGGAGGGTTATGATTTTGACCGGTATGTATGTATGTTCATTTGTTCCCTCATAACTTCTAAACTTTTTATCATAATTTGACAAATGAGGTATCGATATTTGACAAGGAAGCATCTTCATTGTCCGCTGGTTATAGGCTATGTGACGTCACAAAAAACGAATATGGCGCCCTCTAGTCTAGAGGACATGAAGTCATGAACAAAAAAAAAAATTGTTTTGATTGTGTCGTGTTAGGTATCTAATGAAGGGGCTTAACTAGCACATTTCCAAAATATATATATCGTTAGCGTCGTTATCGTCGTGGCTTTGCTTGCATGCACCCGATAATTGTGAATAATTTATAAAATCACGCCTAGATGCAAAATACATTATATATCTATTAGTTATTCTTCTTTAAAAATGTAAAGTGGCTCTGCAAATACTTTAGCACGAAGTTATTGAACCCCAAAATAATTTAAATAAAAAGTAGGTTTAAAAACTAAAACCCGACTACTGAAAAATCACGCTCTAAAAAGTATGAAAAAAGAAAATTTCTCATCTGAAATTAGAAAAAGACAGACATATTAAAAATCTGGAGTCACACGTCATGTTCGGCATAAATCGAACAGAATACCTACCTACGTGTGACTCCGGAAAAACCGGCATGTCCTAGAACCGAAAATTCGAAGACATGTGACATCTACCGACCCGCACTGGGTCTGCGTGGTAGGGTTACAGCCCACTCCCTCTCGAAGAGAGGAGGCCTGTGTCCCAGGAGTGGGAACATTATAGGTTGATTAAGCTATAGATTGACACCGATTCGACCTCTTTTAAGAAAATAGACTTCCCATCAAACTAAACTACCTACTGATAAAGACCATCACAGTTAGGTACTATACTAGGCTCTGTAGCAAGTATAGTGTCAATAAAATAATTATTTTATTTTACCATTTTTTTATTTACCAGAAAAATAAATCATTCTTCCGAAGAATATAAAATTAATTAAATTATAAATTATCTACTGTGAAAAATTTGTTCTTCGATACGATAAATAAAATTGTAATAAAGAGGTTAAATTATTAGAATCAAATATATGCACCCATCAGTGAAAAAATAAATGAAGGCCATATAACATACTGAAAAAATAGAACGAAAAAAGAAAATTCTAATGGCATTTCTTACTTTAAATCTAAAAAAATACTGGTTTAATTTTATTCAGGCATCCGGTTAGAATAGAAGCCGACCCCAACATAGTTGGGAAACGGCTAGGCAGATTGATTGGCCAGTAGAGATTGCATTTCGATCTGAATATAAAAGGAGGTTTTAAGGTTCATAAGATTACCTACTTGTTTGGTTCATCACAAGAATAGCAGATCACTACTTTACCAGCAGCAGGTTTACAGCGTAGCTAAATTTGATGTGTGTATCATTTCCAACACATGGGAACTCTTTTGGGACACCCCTGAAGCATGCAGTTGGTCAATAACTAAAATCAAAATGTAAAGGTACCTATGAAGAGGAATTTTCACGAACCATTCGCAGGCAATGTACGACTGGCATGATTGAAAAATATAAAATTGTAGTAAAGCCGAGTGTTTGTGTCAGTATTAATAACAGTCGGAGGACTAAAGCCGTATTTTTGCGTTTTAAAATCACTCACTCATATTTTTATTGTAATACAAATGAAAATAATAATTATGGCTGTCGTACATAACTTTTTTATTTACCTCTGCATTTCCAGGATATTACACACAGGGGTGGAATGGCCTTGTCAAACAGATATGCTTACCTACGTGCTCATTATAACACATTATCATGCATCCTATAACCCGAATGCGAAAAAACCCAACTCATGATTTTAATTGGAGACTGATATAGGGACTTTTGTTATACTTCCAACTAGCGACCCGGCCCTGCTTTGCACGTATAGAACTTTTGTTGGGACGTGATGTAGGTTCTATAGTGAGAAATTAAATGTCCGTTCAGATTTACACTATGAATTTAATAATGTATTTACTACAACTAAACACGGTACAATTATTATGATGATTGACGCGAGTAGCCGTTAGTAAACGACTATGTAATATGTGTTGTCGTGACAACGCGTGACTTCGAACTTAAGATGACGGTGAACGTCTTAGATACTTATAAGCTCGCAAGTGGCGTGCATGTGTGGGTAAACATACCACTACATGTCCTCCCCCCTTTGATAAAGATAATTTAATAAAAGGGTAAACAAATAATTATCAAAAAACAATGAGCAAAGTGTAAACATAATAACATTGCAAATACCTAATAAAATGGTTTGGTGTAAAAATGTATAACTTATACCTAACTCTTAATTAATAAACAATAAGACTCTACGCTAACATGAGGCATATAAAAACAACATTAGACAAATGGATACTTAAACTTAAGTCATTTTGTAAAAAAAAAAATTAAAATACATTGGTCATAATGTAACTACTTGATACAAAAGGTTCTTAAACAAAAAAGGTTTTAAACTTAAGTTTTAACTAAGTGGTAACGATAACACAAAAATAAATATGTTACAAGTTGATATAATTAGTATGAGAACGCCACAGAATTGTTTGTTTTGTTGGTCTATTTTAAAACACAACACTTCACCGCACTTCTCACTTGATATGTTTATGACTTTGGGACTGGCGACAAAAAATGTTTTAGATGGCAAATCTCACGGTCTTTTTCACGACGCGACCCGATCTTGTAGTGACAGATGGTTCAGTTTTCTCAAGTGAGGTCGATTTGGTTCCAACCGGTGCTAACGCTGTTGTTTTGGGCGAAACAAAAACGTCATGTGGCGACTGAAGTGCAGGGCTATTAATTATAACATAAGCAGGTTTGAGACGATCGAGAGAAATAGTGACTTTTCGAGAACCTACTTGTACGTCGTAATGTTTTTTGCTTCGTTTTAGGATTTTATACGGACCTTCGTACGGCGGTGTTAACGAACGTTTGACTTCGTTTTTAATGAACACGTAGTCAGATTTAGTCAAATCTTTGTGCACGAAAATGTTTCTGTTATCAGTTTGTATTCTTGTGATCGGTTGAATGCTCGCTAATGTTTCCATGAGTTTGCAGGTATAATCTGTGTTGTTGATGTCTGCTTCGGTGGGAACAAAAAAATCTCCGGGTAGACGCATAGATTTACCGTAGGTCATCTGAGCAGGGCTGTATCCTGAGTCTTCTTTAACGGTATTGCGCATTCCTAATAACACGATAGGTAATTGTTGTGACCATTGATTGCTGTTATCGCAACGTGTCATGATGGAAGCTTTTAGCGTTCGGTGCATCCTTTCGACATGTCCATTTGCCTTTGGGTTGTATGCTGTTGTCCTAATCTTTTCTATTCCAAGTAGTTTGGTCAGCTGTTTGAAAAGATTGGATTCGAATTGACGACCTTGATCCGAAGTTATTTTTGCAGGGCAACCAAAACGTGCTATCCAATGCTCGAGTAGAGCTTTCGCGACGGTTTCAGCGCTTATGTCCTTTACAGGAACGACTTCGGGCCATTTTGTATGACGATCAATCATTGTGACACAGTATGTGTATCCATCGGAAGGTGGTAATGGTCCAATTAAATCTATATGAACGTGCTCGAAACGGTCTGATTTTTCGAACTCTCCTAGAGGTGTGATTGTATGTCTTTGTACTTTACATTTCTGGCATTGTATGCAACTTTTTACAAAGTTTGCAACGTCAGAGTTCATGTTAGGCCAAAAATAGCGCTGGGCGATAAGGCGACGCGTAGCGGCTACTCCAGGGTGGTTAAGTGCGTGGACACTTGAAATCGCTTTTTCTCGAAACTCCGACGGTAAATAAAGTCGCGCTGATGACGTTGATGTTTCGAACGTAAGCTCATGGTTTGCATATGGCATGCGGAACAATTTAAATTCCAAGTTAGGTTTTTGCTTTAGTAATGATAATTCTGTATCTTCGACTTGGCTTTTGTATAATTGTTCATAATCGAAAATATCATGTAAATGAATCTCTTCTATTCTTGAAAGAGCGTCGGCGGCGTTATTGAGCTCGCCTTTAACGTACTCAATTTTGCTGCAAAACTGCGAAATAAAATCTAATTGACGAAGACGTCTTGGTGGATCGGATTTAGATTCTTTTTTCGATAAAGCAAATGTTAACGGCTTGTGATCGGTTAACACTGTGAGATCACGCCCTTCAATCATATACCGAAAGTGTTTTATTGCCATGTACATAGCTAATAATTCCCTGTCGTAGGTACTGTATTTTGTCTGGGCGCTACTTAGTTTTTTCGAATAAAATCCTAGTGGCTCTAACCGTTTGTTGACTAGTTGATGAAGTGCTGCGCCAACGCAGGTATTCGCTGCGTCGGTCATTAAAATAAGTTTGGATGATGAGTCTGGATGCGTGAGAGTGACAGCTTCACTTATGTGATGTTTGCATTGATTAAATGCGTTGACTGCTTCTTCGGTCCAAGCGATTTTAGTCTTGTCTTTTTTCTTAGCGTTGTGTAAGTAATTGTCTAAAATAGTTTGAGTGTCGGCGGCTTTAGGAATGCTCATTCGGTAAAAATTTATAAGACCGAGGAAGCGCCTCAGTTCTTCGATGGTTTCGGGTTGCGGATAGTTATTGATAGCTTTAACCTTTTCTTCGTCCGGCCGTATGCCATCACAGCTAACGCGATAACCGAGAAATGTAAGTTCGGATTTCCCAAATTCGCATTTAGACGTGTTGATTGTGACGCCAAATTCACTAAGTCGCTTGAACACCTCTTTGAGATCATGAATGTGACATTCTTCTGATTCTGAAGCAATAAGTATATCGTCCAGATAACAAAACGTATTGTGAGTATTTTTCAAAACTTCATTGATAAATCTTTGAAACGTCTGTGCAGCATTTCTCAGACCGAAGCTCATTTTCGTAAACTCGAACAGACCAAATGGAGTTATTATTGCGGTTTTCGGTATGTCCGCGGGTGCGACGCTTATATTATGGTAAGCACGTCGAATATCAATTTTAGATAAAACTTTTTTATTTTTGAGGATGTATGTAAAATCCGTTAAACGAGGAATCGGGTAGCGGTCGGGCTCGGTGATTGCGTTTAAACGACGGTAATCACCGCACGGGCGTAATTCATCGTTTTTCTTTTGAACGACGTGTAAAGCATTTGCCCATGGGCTGGATGACGGCCTGCATATTCCTAAATCTACCATTCGCTGGAATTCGTCCTTTGCCGCTTTGTATTTTGCAGCGTTAAGTGGACGTGCTTTTTCGTAAACAGGTGGGCCATGAGTACATATATGATGCGTTACGTTGTGTTTGGGTGGGTCCTTGAAACACTCGCTCTTAGTGAGGTCTGGGAACTCTGTTAAAATACAGTGATATTTATTATCCGAGTCGATGACCTTTATTGTAGGTATATTTGAGGCATCTTCTACGTTAGTGTTCCTAGAGAGTAGAGTGACTTTGTCAATTAACTTTTTTGCGTGAAGATCAACAAGCAATTGATGTTTGGCTAGGAAATCTGCCCCAATAATGCACCGCTGTACATCAGCCAGAACAAATTCCCAGGTAAAAGCTCGGCGTAAGCCAAGGTCCAAAGTCATTTTCTGAGTCCCATATGTTTTGATTGTGGTCCCATTAGCAGCAAATAACGTAAAATCGGCGGGTTGACGATTCACGTTTTTATAGGTAATAACTGAAATATCAGCGCCGGTATCAATAAGAAAATGTGTACCACTTTTCCAGTCGGTGACGCTCAAGCGATATGTTCCTTCGACACCTACACTCGCCAAGGCAGGTGTCGGCTTTAGTTTAACGCATTTTTGATGCATTGATCGTCACCGCATTTCTTGGCGTTATCCCCATAAATATAGTGATAGAAGCACTTGTAATCTTTGTCTCCCGGTTGCGCTGTTTGACGCCTGTATCTATTTTGATTGTCAAGATACCGAGAGCGTGATCGTGACCGTGATCGCGACTGATAAATGCCACGACTCCTATTTTCCTCCTCTGACACTCTGAGACTCCTCTGGCGCGTGTTTTGTAGATCGCTAATTTTTGTATTTAACGCGGCAATTTCTTTAATTAAATTATTAAATTGTTGATCTGTTGATTGTGTAGGGATAGCGACCGGATTTAGAGAGCAGATTTCAGATGGCCGTGAAGTTTCCATGATCTTATCAGCAATTGCTGCGACGTTGTCCAACGTAACATCGCAGACTGTGACTACTGCGCGGACTGTTTGAGGCAGGCGATCTAACCACAAAATTTTGATCGTGTCCTCGGGAATTTTGTTTCTTCCGAGTTCTCGCATTTTACGAAGGAGTTGAGTGGGTCGTTGATCCCCTAGCTCGACTTTCGTAAGCAATGTGTGTAATTGCTTGGATTCGGATTCTTCATATGCCGAAATTAACCTATCCTTTAGTGCTTGATATTTACCATTTGCGGGTGGGCTCTCGAGAATGTCACTAATTTGACCCAATTCGTCTCGACCTAACTTAGCTATAACTAATTGGTATTTATGTAAGTCACCTGCTTTTTGTGCACCGATTATGGCCTCAAACTGATGGAACCACAGTCGTGGACGCGCTGCCCAGAAGTCGGCGATGCGGGAGTTGATGGTGATCGCCCCCGTCTCTGGCGGCTGGTGCTGGTCTATGGTATAACACGGACCAGCTTGCTGAGGTGCGTTGACACTACCAGGTGTGGCGGCAGCCGTGGCGGCAGCCGTGGCGGCTGTGTGCTCAGGATCGATGGTAACTTTATAGTCAGCGGCAGCAGCAGTGTTAGGGTTGACCATTTTGAAGGTTTGTAAAATAGTTCACAGTAACAATACAAACAAAATCTACGTCTGTATTGAACGCAATTGCACTCGCGGATCAAAGTATGAAACCGTATTATTTCATTCACGTCGGGGTCACCAATATAGAACTTTTGTTGGGACGTGATGTAGGTTCTATAGTGAGAAATTAAATGTCCGTTCAGATTTACACTATGAATTTAATAATGTATTTACTACAACTAAACACGGTACAATTATTATGATGATTGACGCGAGTAGCCGTTAGTAAACGACTATGTAATATGTGTTGTCGTGACAACGCGTGACTTCGAACTTAAGATGACGGTGAACGTCTTAGATACTTATAAGCTCGCAAGTGGCGTGCATGTGTGGGTAAACATACCACTACACACGGTTTGGTTTTTACGTCTTGACAAAACATGAATGTTCCTGTATTATAAGTAAGTAAGTAAGTACCTAGTAGTTTCGTGTCATTTAAAGGTGCCATTAATATGTTCCGGTGTAGGTAGCTACATATCTAAGTTCATAATTTAGGTATGTACAGTCAACAAAAGAGATATCTAGGCAGGGTATACTAACATATTTGTATGTGAAATGCTTCATGTTCAATTTCATGAAAATATACAATTTTGTGTTTGTGTGTTACAATGTATTGCAAAAACAAATTAATCTTATATATAAAATTCTCGTGTCACAATGTTCGTTCCCGTACTCCTCCGAACCGGCTTGACCGATTCTCATGAAATTTTGTGAGCATATTGAGTAGGTCTGAGAATCGGCTAACATCTATTTTTCATACCGCTACTTTTTATCCCGGTCTACGCGGGTGAAACCGCGGGGCGCAGCTAGTATTATATAAAATTGAACATGAAACAATTCACATACAAATATATTACTCTACCCTGCCTAGATATCTCTTTTGTTGACTGTACATACATAAATTATGAACTTAGATATGTAGCTACCTACACCGGGACATATTAATGGCACCGTTAAATGACACAAAATGAGGCTATGATTTGTGTACCAATATTAGATTAGATATTCAATAGATACACCGCAGTGTTCAGGGAAGGGTTGGAAGGTATTAGAACGCGATTTAACGTGTCAGCAGAGCACCCCCGTCAAATCAATCATTAATACATTACCTGATGACGATACGGATTCTAAGCTCTGTTAGAAATTACGCATAAAATTATTGTATATTCCAATTACCAACACTCTATGCAAATTCCGAACCTACGTTTAACAAAACGACGAATCAGACGTAAAAAGAGAAATTCAACAAATGGGACTGCGAGGAACATGACAATTCTCGCAACGATTCTCGCTTTTGGTACAGCGGGTATACTAACATTTAGTAGTAGGTATTCAGGAATCGCGTAATCTCATTCTAAATACAACTTTATTGTACGACTAGGTGTATAAGCCTTGAAGATAACATCGACCCCTGTAGAAATAAGAAAGGGTATTTTTGTCAATCCCGTTTTGTGTTCGCAATCGCAAGTCTCTTGAGCCCTTGACTATTCACGGCATATCGTGATCTTGAAGGTGCTTTTTATTTAATTTCCTGTTCTTAAAAACCCGGACCTGAAGATTTTTTTACTTTTTCTCCTTGTCACTATTGTAAAGGTTCATTAATATTAATGGGTGCTTGTGATAATGCCTACAACTCAATGCGTCAACTCCATTAGTCTTCCAATTGGCGCTTTTAATTTCCTCCTTTAAACAAATATGACACAAAAGCCAACACGATACATTGACAGTTAATTTTGCTGAGTGCTTTGCTGAAATCAACGCTAAATAGAGATATATTAATCAAATGAACAATAGCAAGCGTATAACTGCTTATTAATAAGTTATTACGAGCGAATTTAATTTGCAACAGTTCTGCGAAGATGGCTGATAGAAGACGGTCCTGACTGACAGTCTCCCAATTTGCCACACTATCCGCTATCTAATTGGGTACCATTAATTAGGATTCTTTGGAAATTGTTAATTTGATGTTCGATAAACTTAAGTTGATACGTTTTTACGTAAGTAATAGGTTGGCAAATAAGCCAACGCCCAACTGATTGAAATTGGTTACCGCTGCCTAAAGACACCAGCACTAATGGGTCTCATTATTTATTAATACAACTAGCTTCTGCCCGCGACTTCGTTCGCGTGAAATTTCTTGTTACCTCGACCCACACCGTCGCATTGCATCGCCCGTCCGCGCTATTACTTTTTTTTTTTTTTTTGTGGATGGGAAATCATCAAATGACTTCTCCCGCTCCGGGCAGAGCGGGAGGGTGTGTCAGACTTTTACTGACTAAAACCCACCCGTGTTCCTTCAGTTGCCCGTGCCAGGGCCACGGTATCTCTTTCGAACTACCCGCGACCCCGGCGGCTTCGGCCCTATTGGACCCCATCACTGCTGACATCTCTTTGAGGCGCGCGTGGAACACAACGCGCCGTCGACCCGGGCCTGGTCCTTACCGAACGGCGAGCTGCCCATTACTCGTCGTCCGCAAGCCCGCGCCTACGGTGGCCGGGAATCGGCGATAGATTCCCGCCGCCCAGGGCGTCTCCTGCGGCGGCTAGGGGCGCGAGGGCGCGGCTGTTGCCTCTGCCTCTCGCGTCCCGCCTCCTCCTTTGCGAGCATTACTGCTTCGCAGAAGGAGGTGACGGCCTCCCATGCACTCTCGCTCCGCACCATGGCCTGGACCAAGTTTGGACGCGAGAGATCGCCGCCGCCGATCGCCTCCGTGAGAACACGGCGGTGCTCCGCCCAAGCCGGGCAGACCTCCACTCCGCGCTATTACTTCATTTTAGCGTTCCTTCTGTTTTTTTTTAAATTTTTTTTTCGGCTTCTAAGAGTCCTAGCGTGATGTTAAATAGTCTATACAGCCTTCCTCAAGAATTGGTCTATCAAATGCAAAAATATTTTTTCAGATCCTACTTGTAGTTCCAGAGATTAGCGCGTTCAAACATACAAACTAACTCTTCAGCTTTATAAGTTTTTAGTAATAGATTACTCTTAGCAACAACTTGTATACCTACACATTATGTTATAGGTACTGGTACTTGCTAGTTCCGTAGTAGGTTATTTTAAAATACCTACGAGTAAAATACCCTTCAATAAAATTCGTACTAGTTGTTTTCGTAGCAAACATATATGGCTGCTTTTTATATAGCCAGGCTAACATTAACATTAGAAAATATTGCTTTTGAGCCACCGTAAATAGAGCATCTACTTTTCCAGTTACACTAAAGTTACCAACTTAGAAACCCCTAACTACGCTTTTACCTTAAAAACATTTTACCATTTGGCCCTTCTTAACGAAATTAAACTGTAGGTTTTATTTAATTTATTTTTGAACGCATATATTTCATTCAGGAATCCCTTTTCCTAATCGATTGCTAACAATTTATTACCCTCTGATCAATTCAAGCACCGTTGAAAAATTAATTTGGCACGGCAAACAAAGGAGAGGACACAAAAATGTAATTTAACATCTATGTCCTTAATTAATGACCCAATCATGTACCGGGCATGAGACAAATGTAATATCGTAATTCGCAACAAAATGCGCGTGTGTTCGGTCAGCCACAGATTATAAATAAGGGTATGTTTTACACGATTAAACAACGCCCTACCATTCCAATGGGGAAAAACGTTAAAACTTATGGCTTCCTGCCACAAATATTTTATCATGCAAACATAAGATTTTCTTGCCCAGAATAGTGCCCAGAAGTTATGCAAACCGTTTCCTTTGAAGGATGTTGACGGAATTTACATAAGACTTTCATTCGTCACTTGTTATGCTAAGGCTTCACTCAAAAAGGACATGATTCACGATCGCCTGCCGCGTGACTGCTGAAAAAAAAATTCTAGATGAAGAGTGACTTTGTCCTAAATTCTTGCGTGTACCATTCGTTCAGTGCCAACAAAAGAACCGATTCCATCCCCTTTTCTTTACATTTCGATCATATTCGCGAAAATATGACACCTATAATATTCGTTGTATGTCTCGTATTTTTATTTAGCACCATATTCCTGTCATGCACAGATTCATAAATATTTTACCATGAGATTCAACTAAAAGAATTTATGACGTAAGTAAGCAGCTGTAAGTAGCTGTTGTTTGAAATCTTCGGTTTCGTGTTCGAAGGGTCGAGTTTATAGATAAATCAGTTTAATAGAAATTGTCTTGATTTATAAGCTGGTGTAAGGGCTATGACGGATCGTGACTATACATCATTGGGTAACGTGGCCGCGATTATTCCTATTTGTGCTCGCCTTGGGCACATGGATCAATAAAACGTGATTCGATTGTAGGTACATAATATTATAAAATTGAACGTGTAAAACCTTTCAAGTCATTACCGACATAATGAAGAGGACCTAGGGAGGAAAGTAGAATAAAGTTGATGTGTTAATGATTTATCGAATGGTCGAATCTGAAGATTCTCCCTATAGTTGAAATGAAGTACAACTAATATCTATAAACATTTTTTAATAAAAATATCCACCTCCCAAACACGATAGCTGTTAAATGCTTTCCATTTATTTCGTATTTTTTTCCTCATTTTCTATTATGAATTTCGGTTTACGGAGGTATAATAAAGCAAGTCATGCTCTAATTGTATCGGTGCGTTGTTCGGGACCTATCGTATTCAATATTCGATCACTTACTAACCAGAAGTGGGACGTAATACAATCCAGTTCTTCGCAAAAAGTGTGGGAGAACGTTTTAATAATTCATGTCACACGTACTTACGAAACCTATCGAAAAACACATGGTGTGAGTGATATGTCGCGTCTAAACGTAAGAGTATATTTTATCACAAATGTATTTTATCAACATACATCAATATTACAGTATTGAAAAATGTTGCTTGATAATCAAAATATTGGAATAGAATGGGTGACACCTACTTACTTACTTTTTAGGAATTCCTCATAGTCCAAGATCCCAGAGACGCCAGACTTTAATTATTTTCTAATTAACAAAATGTATGGCATAGAGTATATGTAGGTACTTTGAACGTACACATAGGTACCTGCTAGCTTGGGCCGCCGGCCAATTTTTAAGTATTAGGTACCAAAGTTACGTAAAAGTATTACTCCCTTTTCTTAAAGTCTGACTGCTGATTGTATGCATGTTTTACAGGATATAGTTAATAATTAATAATGAATACTGTCAGTCAGACAAACTACACTGTCAGTCTGTGTTCCAACGGGAAGTGTCGGACAGTATCGATTATTAATTATTAACAATATTCTGTAAAACATACATAAAAATCAGCAGTCAGACTTTAAGAAAATTGAGTAATATTTTTACGTAACTTTGAATTGTATGTTACATTTTATACTATTAATTTGTAGGATTAACAAAATTGTTAACCCTACTAAATTAATATTATAAATGTGAAAGTTTGTGACGACGACGATGTTTGGATGTTTGTTACTCAATCACGCAAAAACGGCTAAATGGATTTGGATGAAATTTGGCACACAGATAGATTATAACCTGGATGAACACATAGGATACTTTTTATCTGGGTAGTATATAGGTTCCCGTGGGATAATTTCCGACATCCACGCGAGCGAAGCCGCGGGCAACGGCTAGTCAGAATATAAGTAAGGTCTGGCGTCTCTGGGATCTTGCTCTATCAAGTCTTTTGTTGAATCAGAGAAACAATTGACTACTCTTGACACCGTACCTATTTCCTATTTACCTGAAGGTGAAGTTCTTTAGCATATAAACTTCAAATGACAGAGTTCGAATTATTTATTCGAATAACTATAGTATGCTATACCCATAAGCCGTACCTATTATTTGCTAAGCTAATTTGCCTAAAGTTGAGAAGAAAGTAGCTTCGTAAGCGAGCTTTTTATGCGAACAGAAAAGCCGAATCACTTTCAAAGAAATTCCACGAGGATGGCTGTCTCTGTAGCATAAGACACATGTAAAACTAGATTGATTTATAACGATACAACAAAAACTAACTTACAATAAATCAACCCTAACTTTTACAAGTACCAATTCTGCCCCAAAAGCGGCAAGTCATAGCGCGGGC
Organism: Cosmia pyralina; assembly: GCA_946251885.1. Taxonomy (NCBI): domain Eukaryota; kingdom Metazoa; phylum Arthropoda; class Insecta; order Lepidoptera; family Noctuidae; genus Cosmia; species Cosmia pyralina. The sequence goes on along the minus strand of OX276352.1, from coordinate 15,810,994 downwards.
CTATAATGGCGCCCAGACTCGCTCATAAGATGTATCTTTATAATGTAGGTTTAGATGCCACAAGATGAATTTTGGGACATTTATTCCCTGTCCAGAACCCGGCTACACAAACTACGATACTCGTATTGACATTAACAGACACCTCACAACTATATGTACAACTCACTAATGAGGGAGCATGGTCTTTTATTAGGTTTACCTCTCAAAATCAATGTGTGGTTACCTCCGATACTTGGAATGTAGACTTGGTAACCTACTAAAATTTAATCTACTGCAAAACCAAAATGCCACCCACGCATGACTTCGAAAAGAGTTTCCACCATTTATATTAAACCTTCAGACAGGGATGACAAGCGTGTTTCGCATATTTAATATGCATGGGTGATATGAAAAATAAGTAATGTAATATTATTATGTTACTCATTTTTACTAATTATCGGTGGGTACCGTGAAATTAAGCAATGCAGCTGTTAATCGACACCACTGATTAAAAAAATATAACTTTAGTGTACCTACCTATAAGTCATGCAAGCTTTTAATGACATTATTATAAGGAATATCTCATTTCACATTCATTTAAGAGTATATTTACTATTTTTTGATAACAAAATAAAATATCAAACATTCAGATGCTTTTATTTTAAACGCAGACATACATTTACATAACTAAGTTTATGTCTGCGGTAGGGGTTAATATTAAATCTCAGTATAAAGTGCTCCAGTGTTGTCAACGTCTGCTACTCAAAAAGTTAATCTCAAAACCCTCTAACCTTTTATAATGGACCGGATTTCAGAGGGTTGGATCAGCCGAAAACGGAACCGTGCACTTTATAAATATGTCGAACTCATTACTTACTCGTACGACTTTTAAAGTCTCCCATTTTTTTCACTGAATGTTAACTTGTTAAACAGATTCAGGTCAAATAAAAACAGGTAATAAAGTTGCGCTCGTAACTACGAGCAATAGCGACAATAACCTTTATAGCAAGATTTCATTCAATTTACTTTCTATAGGTCTAATTTATTAGATACTTCACCCTGCAGAAGCAAATGATACCTTCCAAGATGATATTATATACAGAAGGTAGCGAATATTTCTTTAATCATCGCCGGCTCATAACTTTATTAAAATTATTTTGTTTCATAAATACCAGCTAACGTTTTTCTTTATTACAGTCACGTCTGGATTCATATTAGATTTTACTAATCTTTCTATCATTTTACAGACTTTGCAATATCACTTTTTGTTTAGGTACTTGGCAAAAAAAAAATAAAAAAATAAAATAAAAAGAAAATAACTTTTCATTCTTACAATAAATAGGACACGTTTGGACCATCGATGATATGGACTGGTCACTCAAAAATCGCTAACTCTTACAAACGCGGAAAGGGTATCTAGTTTCCTGCATATATTTACTTTTGCTAACCGTGCAACATGTTATATTTTGTATCGTGGGGATTCATGACATACCTTTATGCAATGATATTGTATGTAAAAAGAGGTAAGTCGATAAGTTATACACGCTCCGCAAGTGACACGTCAAAATCTGGCTAATTAGCCACATCTTCGTCTTGTCTCTTTTTCGCTCCCGATAATTACGACACGCCATGCTGTCCTACTAATGCATGCTGTTCATCTAATAGTTCGACACGGTGCCGTTTTTGAACATCGAATATTGGCTAAGGTAAGGGAGGAGCTCGTGGCTAAGTGATAACAGCCGCACGGGTCGATCAGGTTAAGGTACGCTTGACGGGGTTGGTCAGTGGATGGGTGACCATCTTTACATACCGAGACTCCTCCGTGCCTCGGAAAGCACGTTAAGCCGTTGGTCCCGGCTGTCATTCGTGGATCTTTGACAGTCGTTACGGGTAGTCAGAAGCCCGAAAGTCTGACTACCAGTCTTACCAAGGGGTATCGTATTACCCAGTAACTGGCTTGTGGAGGTGAGATAGACAGTCGCTCCATGTAAAATACTGGTATTCAGCAGCATCCGGTTAGACTGGAAGCCGACCCCAACATAGTTGGGAATAGGATAGGCAGATTGATTGATTGAACCTATCTAAGGTATTTTATCCGGTCAATCACAATGCTTTGTTTTTAAAAATTTCTTTAAAAAATATGATATAGCCCAGAGTCATATTTGTTTTCAGAAAGTACAAAATTTCCACCCACGAGGCCCAAGAGGAACTCCGGCCCTTTTCTAAAAACCCTTTCAATGAACAATTAAAATTATAAAATGAGAAAAATTACCAACAAAATTATGAAAAAATATAATTATACAATACTGGGTGTACCGGAAAGGTGTGGTTTAATTTAAGGGTGTGGTACAGACCATCAAACTGAACAACTTTCTCCATGGGACCAACATCGGGATCGCGAAAAAATAATCAGCCATCCCATACACGAGTCGTGTAGGTATTGAAATTTTGTATGGGACAATTGATCATTTTTAGACACTTGAAATTTTCACAGATTGTGTATTTCTATTGGAAATCGGTTGTCATGGTATGGGCATGTGATGCGGAGGAGTGAGGAAAATGTCGTGAGGAAAGTTTTGAGTATGAATGTCCATGGCTGTAAGAGTAGGGGAAGACCAAAGAAACGATGGATGGATTGTGTGAAAGATGACATGGTTAGAAAGGGGGTGACTACCGAGATGACGACTCATAGAGAAGTATGGAAAAAAGGACATGTTGCGCCGACCGCAAATAGATTGGGATAAGGGCAGGAGAATGATGATGTGTATTTCTATTGCCACTCTAACAACAAAAATATAAATTAAAAAAAAAAAAATTAAATTAAAATTAAAGTACATACAAGAATCATCTTTTTTAAACTGACGGTATTATTTTTTAATATGTAGTATTCAATATTGTACTGTGGTCCGGAACGCTCCGACTCACTCTTCATCTCGATTGAATCAGGAAATCGGAATCAAATAGCCTAAGGGGAGAAGAAAAAATTGTTGTATCTGTTCTAACTACAGCCGTCATGTTTTGTATTTTTATTTATTTTGTGTTGCTGTTGTTGTAGTGCGCTCGCGTTCCTTTGCTTGTCACAGTAATACCCACAGACTATAAGTAGTACTGTAATGCCACAGATACTTTAAGGCCTCTGCCTCGAATTTTGCGGGCAGCGGGGCGGCAGCGGCGGCGGCGCGGGAACGGCCGGATTTTATGCGTAAAAACAAATGGACCGGACCTCGAAAACAGCGGCGCGGTAGCGGAGCGGGACAATGCGAGACGCGCCGCCGCCGCCGCCGCCCCGCTGCCCGCGAAATTCGAGGCAGAGGCCTAAGCGTAGACACGTAATGTAGTAACGCTGAGCACTCACACGCGGTTTGAATTAATTAAATTATTTTATTTGTAACGTTTTAATTGATAATTATTTATGTATTTTTGTATATCTGCCCGTGACATCACTGCGGGCCCTATCAGAATACCAGCGCTACGACACTTATTTTAAATGTCGAGATATGGGCCTTTTGGCCTCGTACAGGACTTTCAGTTTTTTTTATTTTTTTATTTAATTTTTTTATTTCTTATTTATTTTTGTTTTTTGTTTTCAAAATTTTATTATTGTGTTTTAGTTTAGTTGGTGATCTTCCTGTGCGAGTCACAATAAATACCTTTTCTTTCTTTCTTTCTAAATACAATACCTTCCAGTCTTTAACCTTTCAGAAAATGTGTAAAGCAACTCGATGGAACACTGACCTTGAGCTAGCGTCATGCGAAGATTCAATAGATTATGAGGTTAGCTTATAAGTACCTACCTAGGTTTTATTACCTCTGTACCTAAATAATTAACAGCAAATTACTCACTTAGGTATCAAACTAAGGCACTTAACGTCTTGAAATTATGTGTGCTTAATATTAGTAAATAGACGTAGATTATATAGATAATGAGTAGATATTACACTCAATAAACTTACCTACTGTGATCATTTAGGAGACAGAAACACAATGCGAATTGCGATACACGGCGATTACATATAATACTTTGATATATATTCTAATTTTTTCTTAAAGTTTTATTTGTAGAAGGCATAAGTATTGTTATTATAAATTAAATTGTTATCCTTACATTAAATATTACAGTTAATCACATGAAACAATCTTAGTTTCTTTAAACCCAAGGAAAAGAAGTTGCGGTCTAGCTTCCCCACTAAAAATACATAATTATAATACAATTATATTTTTTCTACTTCGTGTACAAGTCATAACATGAATGTACTGCATATCGGTGCCTACTTGTAGTTCTGCTCACGCACTAAGTTCGTGACAAAACATACATACATATGTATACAATGTGTACAACTATATACATGTAATCAAATATACTTACGTAACTCAACAATACACAAATAAACAGCAAGGCTTTTATTCGCTCCAAAATTGTTCAGTGGGTGGAAAACTGGAATATCTAACCACAATCCGATGTGACAAGCAAAAATATCGCTATGACGACATGGCCGACCAACTTATTACTTACCACAACACAGTTTTAAATGAACAAAGTGTGACCGTGGCCACCTTACTTAGTTAGCTTTTCGTCCACACCTATGCCACACCCTACTAGAACGTAACCATTGTGTTATTGACAAAGTGAAGTAATTAGATCGATAGATAGAATAAGAAAACAAATATCGGGTTTTGTGAAAAAAACAAGGTATTTGTGTTAACTGCTTATCGTTGTGCCATCTCTGGTGCTTGAGTCTGTGACAAGTGAGAGGTATTCCCTATAGTTTTATTAAACCTGGCTGCACGATTTATTGCCCGAAATATTGTCTACAAATATTACTATTCGCATGTGTCGCAGCTTGCGCGAAGTGTCTACAAAACGAATTGTACCTATCTATTTTCGTAGCTACAAAGCTACTGTAATTCACTATGTGTTGTGCAGACCGCTCCAAAAATGGCCACAGGGGATAGCTTTGTGTTTTAAATCTGCTATTTTGAATATGATTTGTCTAACGAAGGAATTTACATTCTGGTCAATTATCTATTTTAATATACCTACCTATAGCAAATAGGAAGACACTGTTGTCTGTCCTTTTGAAGATTTTGTGTTCAAAAACTAAGGTACACACCTATTCTTTCTCAAAAAAAAAAGTATTGACACCACAGAACAGATATTATCTGTTCTGTGATTGACACAGTAAGTAATTACAAATCCCAGAAATAAACACATTGGTTCAGAACCAAATTACTTCATTCGGCTCCACAAAAAGTAGAAATTATTATGAGATCCTGTTGTCGCACCTTCGGAAATAGCTGTCGACCCCGATATAATTGAGGAAAGCAAAGTGGGAAGGAAAATATATCGAAGATAAATCTTTATTTTCGATTATTTTTCTACACACATCCGATATCCTGTCAGTATTCTCAACTTGGTGTATTTTATGAAGAGATGTGATTTAGTACGAACTCTATAGTTACACCCATATCATAATATGGATTAAATTGTAATAGCTCAATTAAAAATAACAGCGTACAAAGTAATTTCAACTTACTTTTAGGATTCCATACCTCAAAAGGAAAAACAGAACCCTTATAGGATCACTTTGTTGTCTGTCTGTCTATCTGTCGTCTGTCTGTCTGTTTGTTAAGACCCTTTTTTAACCGACTTCAAAAAGGAGGAGGTTCTCAATTCGTCGGAACCTTTTTTTTTTTCTTTTTTTTTATGTATGTTCCCCGATTACTCGAAGATGGCTAGACCAATTTGGATTTTTTTTGTTTTATTCGAGAGGGTATACATCACAGTTGGTCCCATATAAAATTCATTAACTTTGCTTTGGTAATTTTTGAGTTAGGTCCAATAATACGTATTTTTTCCCCACTTTTATATATAAAAGTGGGGAAAAAATCCAAATTGGTCTAGCCATCTTCGAGTAATCGGGGAACATACATAAAAAAAAAAATAAAAAAAAAAGGTTCCGACGAATTGAGAACCTCCTCCTTTTTTCTCAGTATCGTATGGAGGTATCAACTTGAAATAAATATCAAATACGCAGGTCTATGGTCCCTAGGAGCTCTAAAAAAATCAAGCTTCTAAGTCAACGCAATAAAAAAATACGGCCATTTATACGACATATTTTGATACTCACAAGTAGATCAAAACCTATATGGTACTTCCGTTGACCTTGAATCATGAAATTTGGCAAGAAGCAAGGTTTCACAGCACAAGTAAAGGAATAAGTCCTAAAATAGCCAATTTGTAACTTATCAGCATCACATAAAAAAATTTTTTTGGAATTACAAACTTAAATTTGCAGTTGGAGAATTGACCATGACATATATGAATGTATGGAAAAACATGTTTTTCAATTACAACGCTATGTTACTTTTTGGGATAAATTCTTTTCAACTACGGAACCCTTCCAATCCTTATGCGTGGTCCGACACACACTTGGCCGGTTTCTTTGTTCATACCTATAATATTTATTTAGTTTCAAAGCAAAACTAAGTTAACCTCATCCAGACTGTTTTTATCTGTTGTCAATTGCAGATATAAGTATAATACCTAATCTCAGTGTAGCGACACATATCATTTCAAACTGACACCGCTAATGTTCAGTGTCGACTTCGAGTCTTCAAAGGCTCATCAAGATTGCAAAAATAACTGTTTTGGTTTCTGTTTAGTAAGTCGTTAGCCACTACGATAAAATTGTCCCAAGTAAAGCTTGTAACTATCATTATTCTATCTCAATGGATATAATATTTACGATACTGGCCAAAATCCATTTATGATTAAGGTAAGTAGGTACACATAGGTAAAAAAGTTCACGCTCAAATCTGGGCAATAATTTAATCGCAATTACGGTTGTTTCCACCTAAACTGGTGGAAATAAATCTCCATTTTACATGTAAACTGGATTTCTATGTTAATACGAAAAATCTAATTAATCAAACGGAACCATTTTCAGTCACAGGACAGTAATTTGGTAGCTTTTCCAAGTAAATAGGTCGGCTCAGGCGTGTCCTTAACTAAAGTAACGAATCAACTTGAAAACGACCGCAAATCAAATCGTCTTTTAACCAAAGTAATAGGTATACTCGTAAGTAGGGATGGACGAGTTTATCTGAATAAGAGCCCTTTTTTCAGTGAAAGTAGCCTTGTATCTCACCCGCGCACCCTTGGCTCACCCCCGATTTGTGAAATGAAAATATGGCTGTACTCGTAGTCCACACAACATGCAACGGAAGGTGACTTCTTCTTCGGAAAAAGAATGCAGTAAGTGCTGAAAGCGTTTTACAGTAATAAATCCAAAAAAGAGGAAAACCTTTCTTAAAAATTCACAATACCTAGTGCCTTTCGTCATGTTGGTATTTGTCTTGTCTTTGACATATCTCGGGACCCTGGGGTCCCGGACCTTTGGAAAGCGTACGAGGGTCCGAACCCAACTCACAGAAGCCCCTTAGACAATTTCAAATGACGAGAAGGCACCAGCCGACGATTATCCCTGTATGCACTATGCAAGTGCACCCAAGGACAACCCCCGGTTGGTGCAGGACTATTGTAGAACATGGAAACAAAACATATTTTGGGTGGCTATAGTGGATCGGGTACCTTGAACTATGGAAGAACTATGTCCCCTGACTTACCAATGTTATAATGGCAGTTAGTTAAAATGGCATGGGGTGACTTGCACACTCAATAATGGGCCCCCGGAAACGGTCGCTAGCACATAGTGACGTAGCGACAAGGGGCAACATGTCCTGAGGTGCTTGAGGAGTGGAGAGGTATTCCACGGCTCTCAGAACAATCTCAGAGCCCGGAAGATGGTCAAGATCCCTACAAGCACTTACTGGAATACTTCCTTACTCCGAGCACGTTTGCTATTGCGAATCTCCACTCAAGCCGGCCAATACAGGCAATTAATTATCTAATTTTTATCATAGTAAATCGAAAATGCGTTAAAATTAAAGAGAAAGATTTTCTATCATGGAAATTTTATGTTTTTTTTATTATTTTCTGTAAAATCATATTTACGATTGTCAATTTTGGTTTGTACTCTCTCTATTCCTTCAACTTTAAAATTACAGTATTGTTCGCCGACGTCCCTTGTTTTGCATGAGTGTGTACTTACAAACTAGGAACGTCGTTTCGTAGAGATATATACTCGTAAGCTGGATTGCCGTTTTGTACTCAATATCTGTCTACTTACAAAAACATTCTTCTTTTAACTGCACCTTAGTTTATTTACGCACGAAGTGTTCTATTGTTGTACATTTCACTAGCTGTGGAAAATCCCAAGGCATTCATGCCTTAGGATTCTGCCTCTGTAATTTTTTTCAAGAATAAGGGCACTAGCACACCTCCGCTGCCAAACCGCATGATATTCTGTTGATGTTCCGCTACTAGAATCGCGATTTGAGTACATGGTTTCGCGGTGGAGGTGTGCTGAAACCCAGAAACAAATAAGAGCTTATGAGATTTACAGTCAGCGTCGAATTCTAAGCAACTAAATTGGGTCAGCTGTGTCCAGTCGTAATTCCAATTTCATTCAATAAATCTAGAACGCTCCAAATAGGTTCAACACTATTTCAGTAATGTAATTCTGAAAACAGTAGATAATGGTCTCTTCGCACTTGAAGCACTCTTGCCATCCTTATTACGTTCCAATTTGTAGACAACATTTCCACTTCCAAGAAGCAGCGGTATTGTGTCAAAAGCGACGTTCTAGAAAATTCTGCAATGTAAAACAAGCGTAAATGTAAAAAACCGGCCAAGTGCGTGTCGGAACAAGCACAATGAAGGGTTCCGTAGTTGAAAAGAATTTATCCCAAAAACAAACTTAACAATGGACCCAAAAAAAAATTTTTTTTATGGCATAAAACTACAAATTAACAATTTTCGGACTTTTTCCTTTACTTGTGCTTAAATTGCATTATTCTACGTCAGCGGGAAGTACCCTAGGTTTTGATTTACTTGCGACAGTATCAAAATATGTCGCATAAATGGCCGTATGTTTTTATTGCGTTGACTTAGAAGCTTGAGTTTTTAGGACTCTAAGACACCATAGACTTACATATTTGATATTAATTTCAACTTGATACCTCCACGCGTTCCTGAGAAAAAGGGTCTTGACAGACTGACAGACAGACAGACAGACGGACAACGAAGTGATCCTATAAGGCTTCCGTTTTTCCTTTTGAGGTACGGAACCCTAAAAACCTGCCGGCGTGGTCCTACTCGCACGGTAGGACCACGCACAATGAAGGGTTCCGTAGTTGGGATGAATTTATCCCAAGAACAATCTTAACTTTGTAGTTGAAAAACCTGTTCTCTCATACATTCCTTAATTTTTTTTTTTCCAGATTTTATTTTGCCACATTGTCGGCGTAATTAATATGTATAACCGTGCCAAATTATAGCTTTCTAGTATAAGAGTCTCAGATCTAAGCCGCGGATAGACGGACATGCTAAAACTATAAGGGTTCCTTGTCGACTATGGAACCCTAAAAAAGCATTTACGCGCCGGCAATTTAAAACCACGGCCCACGTAGAACAAAATCTAATGACAAGCTTTGACGCCGCCGCTGTTTGCGAAGGCCACCTGAATCTGATATACAAAATTATGCCTATTAAATGTAACAACTTTTCTTTCAAAGTAGTTTTCGGCAATTTTTATACGGTCAACGGCAATTGTGTTCATTTGATTTAATTGAAATGCGCAATGTACGTCAATTAGGTTATTTGCTACTGTATCTACCGGAAATCGTGATAGATAATCTGCATTGCTATGATCATCCGATGATCTGTATTCAATAGTGTAGTCAAAACCAGATAGGAAATGTGCATAGTGAAAGAGTCTCATTGTGCTCATAGCCGGTAAAGTTTTGTGTGGATTGAAGATCGTAGTTAATGGTTTATGGTCTGTAATAAGTATGAATTTTCTTCCGTAGCAGTAATGAAAAAAATTCTTTAATCCCCAGAATAAAGACGTCGCTTCTTTGTCTATCTGACGGTATTTTTTTTCACTACTCGTCAATGACGACTAAACTATGACGACACGGTTGGCGCAGTGGTTGAGCGATTGACTGCTGCGCAGCATGTCGCGGGTTCGATTCCCGCACGGAACAAATATTTGTACGACCTACAAGTATTTGTTCCGAGTCTGGGTGTTTTTCTATCTATAATATGTATGTATTTACAAAAAAAAAATGTATATAAGTAGTTTATCAGCCATCTCGTTACCATAACACAAGCATTAGGTTGCTTAGCTTGGGGCTAGATGGCGTTGTGTGATATGTCCAAACATATTCATTTATTTATTTATTATTTATTTAATGAACGTGATGCAAAAGCAATAGGCCGATCAGTTCCGTCCGATAATCGATGCGATAGAACTGCTCCAAGTCCAAAAGGTGAAGCATCTGTAGCGAGAACCAAGGGCTTCTCAGGGTCAAAATGCATTAAAACTCTCTAACTGAGGATTTCCTGTTTAATTTTCTTGAAACTCTCATTACATTTGTGCGTCCATGTTCTGTGTAACCTTAGTTTGTGCAGCGTTCTATGATGCTATTGATGGATCTCTGATTCTCAATTCAGATAATAATACGTAACCGCACTGCAGTAAGCGTAGCTATGATAATAAGATTGCTTGCGTCCAATTACGAGAACACACAGTGTAGGTGATTGATAAGCTTGTTAGTGGTTAGTAACCGGCTGGCACTCGCCGCGCCGTGTATGACAATCAGGGTAAAGTAGGTTATAGGTGCAGTCTTATTGATATAACCTCTCACGACCAGTGTCATCTCTACACAATTCTACAATAGTTACCTTGTTTATTACCCGACTACGGCGAAGCAAAAAGGAGGGTTATGATTTTGACCGGTATGTATGTATGTATGAATGTATGTATGTATGCCATGTTCATCTGTTCTTTACTTCAAAACTACGTATTATAATTTGACAAATGAGGCATCATTAGAAGCGTCTTGATTGTCCGCTAGTTATAGGCTATGTGACATCACATTAAATTGAATGTGGCGCCCTCTAGAGGACATAAAATGATGAACTAAAAAAATTTTTTTTAATCATGCCGTGTTGGGTATCAAATGAAAGGGCTTAATTAGCACATTTCTAAAATATATATATTGTTCTATTGCTCGCGGCTTTGCTTGCATGCACCCGATAATTGGAAATAATTTCTATAAAATTACGCCTCAGATGTGAGTCAAACATATTTTCACACCAAGCCTACCCAAAATACATGTATAATAATTATTCTTTAAAAATTTAAAGAGGCTCTGCAAATACTTTATCACGGAATTATAAGGAACGCCAAAATAATTTAAATAAAAAATAAGTTTAAAAACTAAAACCCGACTAATGAAATATCACACTCTAAAAAGTATGAAACAAGAAAATATTCTCATCTGAAATTAGAAAAAGACAGACAAATTAAAAATCCGGAGTCACACGTCATATTACATATACATATCCGGATTTTTAATTTGTCTGTCTTTTTCTAATTTCAGATGAGTATATTTTCTTGTTTCATACTTTTTAGAGCGTGATATTTCAGTAGTCGGGTTTTAGTTTTTAAACTTATTTTTTATTCCTTTAAGTATTCACTAAAAGATTCTTAACTGTCATATTTTTTATGAGACTCTTAATATTTGAGCTACATTTAATGTAGATGTCAAGGTTTAGGAGCAGCAATGATAAATAATAAATAAAAGAGAACCACGTCATGATCCATTAACACAAACCTGTAAAAAAATATCTGTTGATACAAATAATTTTCATGCAAAACAGTGGTCGCTCCCCACCCAGTGCGCCACTTGAAATTAACCAAATGCGAACAAGAAGCATTTTCATGACAGTAATAAAAAAATATTCACATCATCTTTTTAGGAGCGAATCATTAAAAAGGAGTGCTGTTGATGTTATGAGATAACTAGATACTTGCGACTGTTTTTAATGTAATTGCAATGTTATAGCCATAAATAATAAACTACACGCCTTGGTAGTTTATTCTTTATGGCTATATGGCTGGCTAAGAGCTCGTGGCTAAGTAATAACAGCCGCATGGGTCGACCCATCAAGTTAAGTCACCGCGGTTGGTACGTGGATTGGTGACCATCTCTACATACCGAGACTCATCCATGCCTCGGAAAGCACGTTAACCCGTTGGTCCCCGCTGTCATTCGTGGATCTTTAACAGTCGTTACGGGTCGTCAGAAGCCCGAAAGTCTGACAAACAGTCTTACCAAGGGGTATTGTATTACGTCAGATAGGCAGTCCGCTCCATGTAAAATACTGGTATTCAGCTGCATCCGGTTAGACTGGAAGCCGACCTCAACATAGTTGGTGAAAGGCTAGGCAGATTGATGGCTTCGGCGACTATTTTAATGGTGCTAAAGGCAGTGCCAAAGAATTGGAAACGTAAGCAGTCCATAAAGTTACCATACCATTAAACACTGAATTATTCACAATATTTTATTTTCACTAGGACATTTTATGTTTCTTTCATAAAAATAATTATAATAAGACCGTCTTGTAGCAGTAAATACCATTACAAGATGGTTTTGTTATAATTATTTACTAGATAACATCTGTAACCTTCTCGAGAGTGCGGAAAATCTTCCAAAAGATTTTTCTCCGCCAGATAATTTAATTTAATTAAGTTACAAAATTAATTTCTTTTAGCATAACTTTATTAAGCTTAATGTTAACTTAGTCGTGTCATTAAACGTAGTTATCACAGACTTAACTCATGTAATAAGCATTATTTTAGTAATTGTACTTCTACTAGAATTTTATTTCAGCTTCGAGGTATTCAACGCGAAGTAGCTGCTAGAAAATGTTTCTTTTCATAGGAATGTTCAGTCAACAATTGTTTGGTCACCAGGTATTTGCTCTTTGAACTTAGCCTGTATAGTCGCCAGGCAAAGTTCATTGTTATATTCCTTGCGTAAAAACAAAAGTCACATCAGACTGAAGTACCTCACACACACCTTGTGCACAATTTGCTAAAAAACTGCCTGCATTAATGATCCACAAGATACAGGCATAACGCCTAGTTTGGGGATCACTGTCCAATCTGCTATTGTTGTATATTGTACTTGATTATTAATAAATTATTTTAAATAAATAATTTATTTATCGCTAGTGCTGATTATACGTAGGGTAAACCGGGGCAACGCGGGAGTCCCTTAAGAAAAATATTAAATAAAAACCTGACACTGACCTGCAAATTGTAAAAAACGTAAGAAAATTTGAATTTTGCGGGCTACCCTATCGCATCCCCCTTAAATGCTAAAACACAGCTTTAATAATGAAAAAATATATCAAATGCGTCAACTTACGTATTTTCGTTCTTTCGTCGAACGACATGCAGTTATAGAGACAAAACCACTTGTCTTGCAAGTTCGAGGTCGACTGGAACCCAATCCGAATAGTTCCGAACGTTTCGGTATAATATTCTGTGAAGGAGAGGGGGTGTCCGTTTTCTCATGGGGCCCGCAATCGCAATGCCTGACTTTCCCTACATGTTTTTCAGTTTTTTTCAGCAGCAGCCGGTCTATTCTGTAAAAATCTCACCGTGAAAATTAGGTGAAGTGATCTTAAAGTGAACTGTCAATAGTGTCAACCCCTAGCATCAGATGGAATGACGGCTCACTTCGCGCTCACTTCACTTAAGTTATCACGGTGAGATGTTTACAGAATAGCACTATACAGGTGCTTTTATTTCTCACCTTGCTTTAGGTAGACACGATATTTTTGTCCTCCAAAGCTACTTCTTTTCGTCCGCTTAGCATTGGAGACCATATTCAAAATAAAACTGTCTAATTCATGTTCATATTGAAGTAATACCTACGCCCGCCCACCTGTAACCTCGTCACAATTAATTCGTGGAAAGCATATAATTATGTAATCGTTTTTCAGTAGAAATAGCAATTTTTTGTAGGTACTAATTCAACTGCAAATATTAAACACATGCCTCATCGGAAACCATGTTCACTAAATGCTTATTGTAGCAAAATTATACACGTAGTACTCGTGTATAATTTCCCCCCCCCGGGGCTTTTACTTGATTGCGTTTGAAAAGCTTCTGATTAAAGAGTACCGTTAATAACTAAAGTACTCAACAGCTGTTCATTATTAATGTAGCTATTATTATTGATATTGCAAAAAAAGATTATTTAAAAACACGCTTTGTTGAAATGTTGATTGTCTTTGAATAACTATTACCTACCTACTACTTCTATTCGAATTGTTTAAAGGATATCCAAACTTAAACTATTTTTAAATCATACTAATTTAATGGTTGGGTGACGTTTACATACCGAGACTCCTCCGTGTCTCGGAAAGCACGTGGTCTCGGCTGTCATTCGTGGATCTTTGACAGTCGTTACGGGTCGTCAGAAACCCGAAAGTCGGACAACAAGTCTTACACTTACACATGTTGTGGAGGTCAGATAGGCAGTCGCTCCATGTAAAATATTCGTATTCAGCTGCATCAGGTTAGACTGGAAGCCGACCCCAACATAGTTGGGAAAAAGGCTAGGCAGATTGACTAATTTAAAAAATAATATCTCTACGTAGATATAACAAACAATAACAGTTTGTAATTATTTTGAATAAATCCCAAAGGTTTTTTAAAGCAACCTAAACAGAGAGAACAATAAAAATACGATGTTCAACATTTTCCCTATCGTGTCCACATGCCACATGTTGCCACCCTCACCGATAAATATCAACACAACGCACTTTTAACGATGGAAAAATATACAAAGACTCTATCGCGGTGAAGCTTGCCATAGTATTTGACGTATTCATAGTCACATTATGATCGATAGGTAGTTTGTCAGGTATTGCATACTCATGTTTTTCACGCCTGTACCAAACAATACCTACCTAGGCAGAGCTATACCTATAGTTTAATATTTTTTTAAGTCCCTGATACGCACTAGAAACAAGAATAGTGCAAATAACTGGTCACAATCTGTGCTGCTACTGAGAAATAGCTAATGACCGATGAATGAAGTATTTACAATAACAAACGTAAAAGAACACGATTAAAAAAAGTAAAAATTTTTTCTTCATCTTTTACAAAAGCTTTATAGGGGCTTGTGGCTAAGTAATAACAGCCTCACGGTTGGATGACCATCTTTACATACCAAGAGCCCTCCGTGCCTTGGAAATCACGTTATGCCGTTGGTCCCGGTTGTCATTCGTGGATACTTTGACAGTCGTTACGGGTCGTCAGAAGCCCGAAACATTGACAACCAGTCTTACCAAGGGGTATCGTATTACCCAGTAACTTGGTTGTGGCAGCTAGTCGCTCCATGTAAAATACTGGTAGTATTCATTTGCATCTGGTTAGACTGGAAGCCGATCCCAACATTGTTGAGAAAAGGCTAGACAGATGATGTTTACAAAGGCTTCTTTTAAAACAAATTCAATTTAATCACATTGCAAGTGGATGTTGATACAGCAGAAGCGAAGGTAAAAAATGAAGAGTATGCTTTGCACCGCACTTAATTAAATGTAGGATTTTAATTATCAGCGTTTCTGCGCCACTAACGTAGTTATGCACTAGACCCATAGATATATGAAAGAAGGAGATATGCCCGGTAGTTGAAAATGTATCAGAACCCGATGTCGCTAGGTTGGCCCCACCACCGCGCCACTACTACACATGTAGTTCACTAAAAGCAATAGATACAAAGTCGCGCACACACTTGCAATTCATAAATCAGAACATACTACACAATCAATTATAAACCTTAACTCGTCACACACAGCGTGCATTTACCATGCACCGTACAACTTACTCACACAAAAACATCTGGCGCTATTATTGTGTTGTGCAAAAAGCAATTTATTTTACATATACGCTAGTGATTGACTAAATCGAAAAGTTATCGATACTTCCATTTATTACTGTACAAGAAAAATTTGGGGTCCTGAAAATAAAATAAAAAATGATATGTCCAGAAAGTATTATATATTTTAAATTTAAAAAAAATGTATATTAAAAAAAAAACATGAATCAATAAATTAAAACAATCCGGTTAAGTTGGTTTAGGCTGTGAAACCATAGGAATTGTTGAACCCTGTTATGATGTGTTTACTCACTGACCTGTAAAGTGGAGGTATTTGTTCAGTACTTGACGTACTCTTAATTTTGGGATTGCCCATTCAAAAAGCCTGCGAGTTTTCTTTAGAGGCTGGAACATTTCTGCCTTAAAGTGAATTGAGCATATGGTGCTACATTTTGTTGGGAACCAGTTAGGTGGCCTTCCTGTGGCATCAATCCATTATTTTTTTGTATTTGTATCTTTTGGGAAGCTAAAAAGGTACTTTATGAACTTATTTATCATTTACATAATAAGTATCTTAAGCTATAGTCTATAGTCTATAGGAACTAGTTGGCCGCTGAGACAGGGGTGAGGCGGCGGTTCGCAACGCACGTACTGAGTAATGCGCCCCCGCTCCTCCATCCCACCGCTCACATACCTAAGGCGCGATCAACTAGTTCCGCGCGGTCTATACTTCTTAACCTCACGATGAGTAAGCAGGTAGCAGGCAACAGGCGAATAGGCTTTTGTTATGAAAAAAAAACCCTTAGTTAAGAAATAGTTAAATATATGAAAACAAACACATGCCATACTCATGCATAACAAATAAATAGCATGAATATGTTGACTTATTTTAAGCAAAAATCACTAATATTTTATCTGGACCATACCGATTACTACAACGCATTCGAATCTTGTGGTGCATAGTTAAAGACTTTAGCGGAAGTAAAATACCAAAACCAAAAAAAAGTAAGGAAATAGCACGAAGATGCGATAATTTAAACCCTAAAACACTCCACCTAAACATTAATAAACTTACTTTACGACCGTTGGTTATGCATTTCTCAACCAGGTAAAATAATCAGAAACAGTAAAAAAGATTATTTTACATTCTCAAAGGTTTTCCAACCGTACTTAAACGTCATCTTTTCAAGTGTTCCAACCGGGCTAAAACGGTTGACAAATTGAAAAATAAACTATAATAGCAATATAATATTCGCTGGGCAATCGACATTATTATCGATAGCCTACTTTAGTGGATCTTAACCTCATCACTATCTCGCCGCAAGACACAGCGGCTGTACTATGCGACGCTCCGCGTAAATAAAGTATCGTTTTGTTATTTTTACATTGCTTGTCCAGTCGCTTAGCGACATACTTAAGGTAGTGGTTAAGGAGCAATGTATTTGCTGCAAAAATAGTACAGCCGCTGCGATATTTGAAAACAAAAATAACGTAGTAAAAGCATGAAATATTTTACGATTTGTTGTTTTTTATGATTTTAAAGATAAATACAGTAAAATACTTTTAATTACATATGGTATGTGATTCCGTGAGATACGAAGTTTTTAATATCACTTCGGTTTTTGCAGGAAACCACTGAAGAACACGGCATTTTTATAATTTATCGTGACCACGGTCGAAAGCGTACTAGTTCGCGGAGACGGCCATTTGGCGAGTAAAGGCACCGCGTGCGCATAACGCGTGGACACAAACACGCCCCCATGCCACTTCTCCTGTTTTTTATATTTCTATGACTAGACCAATACTGTGCGCTTAAAGTCGAACAGGGTTAATTACCACGAAGATATTAAAGTACCTACATATTTATATTTTAGTAGGTAATTATCTCATGACTCTGTAGCATCTCATGTCTAAGCAATTTAATAGGTATATTACCACAAAACGTTTGACTTTTAGTAGGTACTGTTCAGTTCACACAAACAGACCTGAATACTATCGCTGGATACGTCTATAATTTACGCATGATTTCAAAAATAAACCTGAATACTATCGCTGGATACGTATAGAATTTACGCACGATTTCAAAAACCCAATTTGTTGTTACACCTAACACATCACTGCTCTCTTGTCTGCAAAATAGTCATATTCTAATATTTGATCTCAAAACAATCTTCGAATTCCTCTCAGCAACTTTGTTTCGAATTTCCATAATATAACGAGCCTAATTTGACAAGACATTAAACAGAGGAAGAAAAATACAAAAAAAAAATTATTGACTCAAACAAACTTCGCAGAGGTCCGTTCTGTTTTCATTTGATTGTAACTTCCGGGAATATGAACGACTACGGCTAGTCCCAATGTAAACGAACAGAATGTTCCAATTTTTCCGATTGTAAATCAATTGTTCAATTTACCGAACATGAGTATATAAGAAAGACTTAAAGAGCATTAAGGTTCTTTTCTTAATTGTTTCGGCCAGGCTGTTTCTAAACAGCTTTGTGTAATGCTGTTTTGCCTTTTTTTATTTTCCATCGCCATGTCGTAATGCAATTAAACTTTTCCAGGAGAAGGAGTTCAAAAACGAAAAATAAAGCTTTGTAAAAGGGTTACGTTCACAGAGATTTTAAAACCTAAGGATATCATCGATCTGATTTCATCGTCTCACACACCACCGACACTGTCACACAGCTATTCCAGGAACGCAAATGTTCAGATTGTCCTCAAACAAACAATCAATACAATATACATACAAGTGAAAGTGGTCGGTATTGTCCCGTGTAGTGGAGCAATAATTGTTTCACAATCACCCTTTTGCTGATGAAGGCACGTGCGGCATGCATCTCTCATTGATTACTTTATTGTTACTCCATTCACGCGAGCTACCGCTCGCCCCTGGTATCGTATGTGCTCGAATTGCGTCTCATTATTAATCGAACTGAATTTTTCGTTTAAAATAAATCCCAAAGGTACACGAGACTCGTCAATTATTATCCAAAGTATCCTAAAATGAACAAAATATTGCTTATCATGCAAGCAACCAACTAATCCAAACACCAAACAAACCTTAATTTACATATAATGTTAATTTCAATCCATCAAAACACATGACTGTATACTTTACCTTTAGAAATAACTTTAAACGAAGTAAAAGAACAACAAAAATCATTAGCATTTTACTAGAACCGCGACCGAACTTTGCGTTTAGGAGTTTGATCGGGCCGAAGCCTTCTGCGACTCTTACAATATTGAAAACGCTATCTGTCAAACCTTTGAAAAATGTCAAATAACTGTAGAAAATACCCTTTTAGGACCAGTAAAATCTGTGGCCACTAAAATCTTTAAAAAAAGAGAGCTTTCAAAAAATGAACAGTGTTCAGAATTTCGATGTCTTTTCACGGCTATCGAAGCTTTCAACTGGAACATGAATCACGCTAGTAGCTAACGTATAAATAAACATCAACAAACTTTATCATACTTAAACGTTATAATATCGATGTGTATGGAATCAATATATGTGTATGGAAAAATAACTGTGATAAAAACTTTTTTACAAAAAAATACAACCGACTTCCAAAAACAACACTACAAAGTGAAAAATAACTTTAATTTCGGAAGTCGGTGTCTGATTAAATGTATTTTCGTTTTTGCCACCGACTTCCGAAATTAAAGTTATTTTTCACTTTGTAGTGTTGTTTTTGGAAGTCGGTTGTATTTTTTTGTAAAAAAGTTTTCATTTTTCACTTTTTAGTGGTTCACATGTGCTTACCCCTTCACAGCGTACTGGCGTGATGTTATGTTATGAACTGGTGTGAACAACAAACAGACATGAGATTTCAGCAATCCCAGTCCATTTGCTATCATTTATTGAGGAGTTCCGTTGCCTATCTCAGAAGTTCTTCATCAGATCTTCACCAAATTGAAATGGGACCACTCCAAGAAAGTACTCTTCCAAAGACTATCCAAATCGCTTCAAGTGTGCCTATAAAATTGGAAGAGTTCTCTCTATTTCTCCAGGATCCCATCATCAGATCCCGACTTGATGATCATGGGACCACCTGGAAAGTGTACCCTTTCAAACAAAAAAAAAAATAATCCAAATCGGTCCAGCCATCTTCGAGTAATCGGGGAACATACATAAAAAAAAAAGGTTCTGACGAATTGATAACCTCCTCCTTTTTGAAGTCGGTTAAAAATGCTTTCAGCCTCCAATGTAAAAACTTTTAAAAAGTGAACAAGTAGATAACTCTTTTCTTATTTACAGTAGTTAGTTTTCAAAATAGCAAGAGATTTATTGCACTTACCTAAAACAAATCTGCCGCCATTATTTACACTTACAGTAATTAATTCCTATAGTGTGGGTGATGTAACTCGGAATCAGAATACCTATGTTTTTTTCAATTCAGTGAAGCATACAAGTGGTGTAATAAATTGATACCCATAGAGTATTATTTTCTCTTCCATGTGAATATTAAAATAAATTCAATGTGGGTCGTATACAAGAACCATACGGTGTTTTCGTTGAACTATGACAGATATTACCTACAGTGAGCAGGCACCGTCCATTCATGCGTCGAGGCAGCATCCCGGCACGGATCTAGCGTAGCGGCGACCTTCAGGCCTCTGCCTCGAATTTCGCGGGCAGCGGGGCGGCGGCGGCGGCGGCACGTCTCGCATTGTCCCGTCCCGCTACCGCGCCGCTGTTTTGGAGGTCCGGTCCATTTGTTTTTACGCATAAAATACTGCCGCTCCCGCTCCGCCCCCGCTGCCGCCCCGCTGCCCGCAAAATTCGAGGCAGAGGCCTCAAACTGAAACAGTAATAGTCGGCTTTACGGACCAACGAAACAAAAAGAGTTATTTATTCTCAGTAAAGACCGGCTTAATAGTCGAAAATCTCAGTGTTAGAGATTTATTTAGTACAGAGAGCTCGGAATTAGACGGGATAAAGCGCGCTACAAAAAGATTTTGAAACTTCTGAGGAAAAAGATTTTCTTTCGTAAATCCCACTTATAGACACAACGCTGTTGAGTGTATATTAAGAAAAGTAATATTACAGTTGAAAGGATGTCTTCGTTTCGTTTAAATGAAGCAATAGATTTACTCACAAATTGTTATTTCAGAACTGAAAAAACCGGCCAGGTGCGTGTCGGACCACGCACAATGAAGGGTTCCGTATTTGGGATGAATTTATCCTAAAAACAAACTTAACATTGTATTTTAAAAACATTTTCTTCTGTACATCATTCGTCACAGTCAATTCTCCAACTGCAAAAATGTGAGTTTGCAATCGCAAAAAAATATTTTTTATGTGATAAAAGTACAAATTAACGATTTTCAAAATTGTTATTTACTTGTGCTGTGAGACCTTGCTTCTTTACAATTTCATGATTCTAATAGGTCAACGGGAAGTACCCTATAGGTTTTGATTTATTTGCGAGTATCAAAATATGTCGCATAAACGGCCGTACTGTTTTTATTGCGTTGACTTTTTGAAGCTTGATTTTTTAGAGTGCAATGGGACCATAAACCTACTTTTTTTTAATTTATTTATTTTTAAAAAACTTAGTATGTTACAATTTTGGTTTAGCCACACAAAAAAACTCTCAGGGTTTATCTGTGTGCTGGCGAGCCGTTCATTAAAATTTTATGATGACTTTAAGTAGAAATTAAGTGAGAAAACGCTTAGATTTATACTTAAAACTTTTCGAACTCGTTTTGTATAACGTTTCGTATTTGATAATATATTAATTTCAACTTGATATGTCCAGGCGTGCCTGAGAAAAGGGGTCTTGACAGACTGACAGACGGACAACAAAGTGATCCTATATGGGTTTCGTTTTTACCTTTTTGTGGTAAGGAATCCTAAAAAGGATTTTGTTGGAGCATTACTACACTATAAAACCAATAAGTACTCAGTTGCTTAACTCAACTCCTAACTACCTCAAATATGTGGATTGCGGATGAAGTATGCAAGTAAGCATTTTGAATTGCACCGGTGCTCTGCAATTTCAAATTGATTCATATTCAAATTTATGTTAACAATTTTCAGAAATTTCAGAAAACTCAAAAACTCATAACTTTTCGATACATTGTTGCGACTTTGGTAATCCGTTTATAAATAAATACACTTTTTTTACAAACAAATATGCAGCGGAAACATTAATCATAATTGTTTGTTGATATGATAAAACGAGATTAATGGAGCAGGATTAAAAGTTTTGTTCGCTGGTCTACATTATAAATGTGTGGGTATTAACGGCAGACATTTTAAAACAAATGTCCATACTGTATACGGTTCTACTGTTCTACAGAATGGATGAATAGCCAATTTTAATGTTAGGTAGTAAATAACATATTAGAGAACCGTCAAAATAATTATAAGACAGTAGTAGTAGTAGTAGTAGTATTAGTAGTAGTAGTATAATAGTACTTTTCATTATAACGGCCAAATATCCATTTCGTGTAAATTAATAATGGCAAAATAATAAAAAGTATCATAATATCATGACGTAACTGCGTTTAATATCTGACTTTCCACCTGTAAAATATTTTTCTCCCGACGGAAAACATCTCAAAATACATTCGTAGACATGGAAATGAACAAAGCTTGATACAATATTTTACTCATTTTAGACGAACTTTTTAAATAATGTAATGTTCATTTCGGTAAAAGTACGTATAAAGCTAAGGGAGATAGGTAAATACGTGATGTTTACATTGAGGATTTGATAAGTATCTACACAAGTTACATACCGTCACAATGGCCTACTTTGATAACAACTTTCGGCTTATGTAAAACTAATTTTATTCGGTTTGAATAAGGTTTTGTTGGTGTACCGGTTACTGGGTATTTTTAAGGTAAGAAAAATTGTTGATGCGTCCAAAATCTATAACTTTATATGTTTCATAAGACGAAAGTTGTTATCAAAGTTAACCCGTAGTATCAAAGTAACCCCATTTTGCCGTACCAAAAATATAATTTGTAAAACGATACATAAAACGCATGTTATTATATAAAGAACTTGTTGTGTGTAAGAAATAATTTTCAGTGATCAGTAAAGAACGAGCATTTCAAAGATTGGGAGCTACCTATCCGATTTGCGGGTGAGCTTGCGTGCGCTACATTTCAATATTGGGGTTTCACATCTGTGTCTGAATTTTAAATTTTTCTCACTGTGGTACACAGCCCCAACATCACAATAAGGTCACCAAATCTACATTTTAAATATTAAAATGTAGAGTTAACTTGACAATTTTTAAAGTCAGTTCATTTAGGTATTTTTTTTATGTTAAATCATCC
Source organism: Cosmia pyralina (assembly GCA_946251885.1). NCBI lineage: Eukaryota > Metazoa > Arthropoda > Insecta > Lepidoptera > Noctuidae > Cosmia > Cosmia pyralina. The sequence goes on along the minus strand of OX276352.1, from coordinate 15,787,914 downwards.
CGTAATTTGTCACACTGAAAAAGCAAGGTATATCCAAGTAGGTACTCGTACAGTACAGCAATTTTTAAACATTGTATTTCGTCGAAACATCTGCACGAGCCCAAACGTGTTCCTTTAAATGATCAAAAACTTAATTGTAGCGGATTCACAAACAAAATGTCCGCAGAAACCACTTTATCTGTAGACCGTACAAATGTTTGTACATTTTATTTTTATTATGTAAGTAAGGAATACCCAGAACTAAGACACAGTAGCTAAGAAAGGAACCGACATAATCCGCCCTACGTGTTGTAATCAAATTGCAAATTAAAATCGTACCATACCATACCTATCGTACAAACTATTTGGATCACGCCGAAACGAAATCTGTGCTACAAGTTGCGTCGTGAGGTAATTGGCAATATCCAATGGAATGGGAAGTAGTGTATAAGATCTAATCTAAAAGTTAAGAACACCAGATTTTCTGATACGATCCGTGTTCCGTGTGTTGCGATACTGCGGTCGATAGAATTCCACTTATAGACTATGTGGTGTTTATTACAGTTAAAGAAAATGTAATTCGAAATTGTGTTTGTTGTGTGCAATCACATTGCAGGAAAAAAGAGGTCGAAGTCATTTCAAACGAACCTCACAAGTCTAATTGGAATACGTAGGATATTACACACGTATCTTATGATTCCTTCCATTGTAGTAAAATTTTACGAGCAGTAAAAGTCAAATGTAAAGTAATGTACAGCTCAGTCGTAATTTATTAACTTCATGTCTGACACAGGACAGTAAAATGGTACACATGTTGGCTGCCAGGGAAGTGCGCCCTAGGGCGCCGACAAAGGACCGTCGCAAAATGGAATACGACCCAACTCACACGCTTTATAAATATCGAACTAAATGTCGATATATTTTTCTAGCCCGGTCTGAATTTTGAGGCAAAAGTTCGATTCAAAGAAAGATTTTTATCGTGACGGTTTTTATTTAAAATCTTAAAGTAAAATTAGCACTAAGAAGTTTCACGTCGCAACACAATTGTTTGGAATTTTTATCAAGATTAGATCGTGTTTTTTTATGTAGCTTATGTATGAAAAATGGTAAAAGAAAGAATGCAAAGAGAATGATAATATCTTTATTTTGCCCTTTTGCATTTTTTTAGCAAAAGAGAAAATTGTATATGTACATATTTTCAGCGAATCTAAGTTGCCTACCTTTTGGATAGGTGTAGTAATACAGGATTTTATACAACTTTCGCTGTAGACTGACGCAGTTTGACCGACCTCAACATATAAATAAATAATTAAACTCTTTCTTAATAATACGACTGTTTACTGGAAATCAGTAAAATAGGCTAGCAACTTGCTTCTTTGTTCATCTTCTATTTATATGTACGAGTATAAGGGAAAAATTCGCTACTTTCAATATTTCAGAATAAAAAATTAATCCATCCTAGATAAATCTCGTGACGCGGTTTATATAAGCATCTCTTGGACCCTTTAATCTTCGATTCGAAATAATTCTTAAGCATTAACAGGAAACTCTTCTATAGTAAAATTTATTCTCACACGTTTCAATAACAAAATGTAGATAGGTGTGTACAGTCAACAAAAGAGAAATTTCAAGAAATTAAATATTTATTTAGGAATGATTGAGCATACAGTAGGTACCGGGGAGTAAAAATGGCACATTGAGCTTCTGAAGGAGACTATTATCATACAGGTAGGTGACAGACACGACGCTCTACAAAGCCGTACTTTTTAGGGCTCCGTACCCAAAGGGTGCAAAACGGAACCCTATTACTAAGCCTCCGCTGTACGTCCGTCCGTCCGTCTGTCAGCGGGCTGTATCTCATGACCCGTAATAGCTAGACGGTTGAAATTTTCACAGATTGTGTATGTAAATTGCCGCTATAACAAAAAAATAAAAAGTTATAAATTAAAACGGATCCCTTTTAATTATTAACTTTATACATACAAGAAAGTATTTTTTTAAACTGAAGTATTTTTTTTTTAAATATGTCGTATTAAATACTCGCTGGTACGGAACCATTCATGACTTCGTGTGCGAGTCCGACTCGCAATTAGCCGGTTTTTCTAATACTCGATGTACCAGATTAATTGTAGCGTACTTTTCTCATGTCCACTACTCAAATTAGATAACATGTCTTGCTGTATGGGTACAGAAGTTGCTTGACATGCTGTGCCATAACGAGAGTTCAATGTCCATCTCAGAAATAGTAAATAAAATGTTGCAGGCAGGGTATACTAACATATTTGTATGTGAATTGCTTCATGTTCAATTTCGAGACAATATACCTTTTGTGTTAGTGTGTTACAATGTAGGAGTATTGCAATAACAAAGTAATATATATAAAATTGAACATGAAGCAATTCACATACAAGTTTGTTACTCTACCCTGCCTAGATATCTCTTTTGTTGACTGTACCTACCTATGTGAAATGTGTATAATAGGTAATATAATATTCCCTAGTATAAGACACCACAACGGATTGAGACAGGAAGATAAAGCAGCGTATCGATATAGCTCTTTATTCTACACGAAATTAACTTTAAAATGCACTACCATGTGCTTATAAAACTTTCTACATCTAAAAACTGCAAATAGGTGGCGTGCCAAGCAACTTGCGGAAATAAAATATTAAATATTATTTTAATAACTTTGCAATCGATTTCCGTTCTCTAACCGGAAACAGTATTTACAGCACCGGAAGTCGGTTGCAGATAGTCTCAAATAAATAAATAAAACTTTATCAAATTGATCTGCACCCAATCAACATGATTTAGTTACATTAAAACAAAAAGCTATATATAAAGCTAACACTAGCATTGGAAAAATAGATAAGATATTGTAAATCGTTGATTGCCAACTCATGTTGAACGCATTAATAAGATACACAGTAACAGAGTTTATATTAAAGTGTGAAGTACCTATTAACTCAGCTTGGATTTAGAGATTGAGAGCCACCCACACACGTAAACTCAAAGCTATATAAAACTATAATGTGACATTATCACAGTCGATATCCGTTCTAATTTTGAAATCCTTATCGTTAAAGGGAATTTTTACTACCTCTGTTGATATTCCTATATTGTGTGGCTTTGCCAGTTTCACGATTGTCTGCTATAGTGGATCTTCCAAACAGAATGTACAATCGAGAGCGTTCCCGGCCACAGACAAAGCTTAACGACGTGACACTGTGAGCTCATGATTGTGCATGAGTAATGATAGATTACCGCATGTCTATCCAGCTATACGTTTCCGCCATCGAGAAATGAATATGAAAATCTCTTCTCTTGCTTCACGATCTTTCCTAATTGACAAAAGATATAGAATCCTATACTATTAAATGAGCAATATTTGTATAAATATTTGTAATCAGGTTCTCGAAAATGGCTCTAACGATTTCGATGAAAGTTGCAATATATGTTGGGTTTACGGATGCAAAAAATCGATATAGGTAGGTTTTCTCTATTTTCACCCGAGCAGAGCTAGGTCGACCAGGTATTTTTCACAATTACCTGGTTGACCGAGCTCTGCTCGGCTTTCATAAATCGCAGCAGACGGAAATTGAATAGTGCCTGTTGCACTACGAAATTATAGCCCCTGCTTTGTTATATTTAACATCTGCTAATTGAGTAGCGCATGCGTGAAGCACAGAACCGGTCGAAGTGGCGGTGCTCCGGGGAGGCCTATGACCAGCAGTGGACGGACGTCTTTCGGCTGAAATGATGATGATGATGAAACAAATGTTGTCTCATAACGCGAAAAGTTTGTTTAAAATTAAAATTAGTCTATTCTCGTAGCGCTATCGTGCTCCTGCAAACAATGTCAACTTAAGCAATTAGTCAGAAACTAACTGTGAACGTAATTTGATCCAAAATTGTTTATATCCAAACTTTTGGCATCACATGGCCTCGCTCTGAACGCTTTCCCAATCAATATTTTGTTATCTAACCTCAATTAGTCTGGTAATTAAACAACGCCTTCTTTTTCACCTTTTTACACTATTCTTTCATAATTGCTCAATTTCATTTATACTACACGCTTCTGTGAATCTGCGTTGATAAAAAAGTTCAATATAAATTGGTTGGCCATTTTATTTACTCAACCGAATGTGTTTACAAAGAATATATAGAAGGCATCAATCGCTTTTGAAGAGTCGTGTGTGAATGTCTGATGTTATTTATATAGGTAGCTATATAAATAACATCAGCTTATTATTTATTACAAACAATCGTTGTATTTTTGTGATTGGCCTATTTTGTAGTGCAATTTCCTTTCTTAGATATATAGAAAAATTGCCACGAGTCCCGTAAGTAAACTCTCACACATTTTGTATTACTTTTAAAGAAAGAAGTTTCCAAAAACAGCTGTAAGTTTGCAGCTTATTGACTTATTCAAGACAAAAACCTATTTTTGAGCGGAATCAGCACGTACTGCTGCAGCGCTGACTCGAATAGTGTCTACAATTTATTCTAAATCGACAAGCGTATATTTTGTAAGCAACAGTCGTCGACCATTTTGATGCTGCACGTAGCAATTTAATAAAACTTCAATTTGAAAGAGAAATCCAAAGTTCATCAGAAGGAAATGTATGGAGACTTTCTGTGAATTTGATTTGTAGTGACCTTTACCATCTTAATACTACTCAGATTTTAATTGAAAGAGATTTGAGTGTGTATAAACACTAGCTTTTTGAAGGCTGTGCAAAAACATTGTTGCGGCGGCCTAAAGCCTTGGGGTGAAAATCGAAATTTTCTTAGTGGACTGTATGAGGGGCGGTTCGGTGACACAAGTAGGTGTTTTGGTGGTGTGGGAAAATGATGATGGTACCTGCCTGGTGAGCTATGGCGACACGACGAGAAGGGTTTCCTTAGCCACGTGGCTGGCGCGTCCAGGATATCACGTACGGACGAGAATCTGCACTTTCCACAACACACATACACGCACTTGCACTGTTCAATAGCAATCTTCGTTCTTCGCGGTGAAAATATGAGTCCTTTTTCGACTTGGGATTAATTTTACCCAACAGGCGTCGATGTTGATTGAGAACTGACGGATCTTCTTGGCGGCAGCGTATGCGCGCCATTGCGGATCTTCCTTCTCGCTCTCACTTAGGCATTATAAGGGTTGTGGAAGGGAGAAGGAAAGCGGAAGGAACTTTATGTTACACAGATACTAATTAATTAGAGTTGCCAGTAATTAGGCATGAAATATAAAATAAAGAAAGTAATGGCGTTAACATTCCTCGCGGCCTTAAAGGGTCACCTTTAAAGAGAATAATATAATAATATATACAGTGAAATTACACTTAAATCTAACTAAAGAGGGAATGGACTGAATAAGATATTACTGAGTAGGAATGGGGCATAAGCGGACCACAGGTCGCACAAGAATCCCATTAGAAGTGCGTACTGAAACGACTCGCGTGCTACCGTCTATAGACGTATGCAACTTCTCAATAACACCTAGAGGCCAGGATAGAGGAGGCGCATTATCATTAACTATCACTACTACAGTGCCTTCCTTAATCATGTCTCCATCAGGTTTATTCCATTTTAAGCGTGATTGTAAACTATGAAGACACTCGCTTCGCCATCTTTTCCAGTACGACTGGACTAATTTATCCATAAGAGAGTGTCTTTGAAGCAGGTGATCAGACAGTAAACCTACTTCCGCGGCGGGTAATGAGTTAAGCGGTACAGTATGTAAAAAATGCGAAGGGGTAAGAGCTTTAGGCTCTTCCGGATCAGCGCTAAGAACAGTAAGAGGTCTAGAGTTCAACAGGCACTCTATTTGAGAGAGAATTGTAACTAATTCTTCATAAGATAGAAGTTGTTGACCTATTGTCTTGAAAAGGTGAGTCTTCACGGCCTTCACCATGGACTCCCAACATCCACCAAAGTGCGGTGACGCGGGCGGAATAAAATGCCAATTAGTGCGATGCTCAGCGAGCTCCTCTTCAAAGCGCGGGCGGTATTCTTTATTTATGAAAGTATACAAGTCGCGTAAAAACGAATTAGCTCCTCGAAAATTGGTCGCGTTGTCCGAATACAAGCATTGTACCGGTCCACGGCGGGATAAAAACCGTTTCAACGCGGCTATGAACGACACAGTCGTAAGATCTGTAGCTAATTCAATATGAACAGCGCGAGTAGTCATACAGGTAAAGATACATAAATAACCCTTGCGACTCTTCACACCTCGAGTGCGTACGGGCACATACTGTATAGGGCCAGCGTAATCACACCCTGTATGAGAAAAAGCTTTGGTTGCAACATTTACTCTAGATTTAGGGAGATCGCCCATAATCGGCGGACCATGAGGTCGCGGTCTCCACCTGTGACATGCGTTACACTTGTGGATTGTATGACGAATAATGCGTCTAGCGGACAAAATCCAATACTTATGGCGCAATAACGACATAGTGAGTTCTGGACCTGCATGTAAATATTTTATATGATAATAGTCTACGAGGATTTCAACTATGCGATCATGACGGGGTAACACTACCGGGTGTTTAGTACTATAGGCCTCAGCCGAATGAGTTAATCGACCCCCAACGCGGATTAAATCATCACCATCTACAAATGGCTTGAGTTTAATAAGAGCGGGTGAACAAATTTTATTATTTTTTAACTCGGAATAATCATCCATGAAGTGTTTTCTTTGAACATGACGCCACAAAATGGTTTCAGCGAACTCGAGGTCGCTAGCGGTAACGGTGTCAGTCCGACGCGGGAGTTTTTCCATGAAGCGGTATATGAAAACAACAATACGCAGCAGTTTAGTCCACGACGACGTACGTTCTGCGAGTGCGAGTAGAAGCGAATTTTCCGAACTTGAATCCGCGACTATGGGATGCGCGTGGACCTTTTCTTCCGGAATGGGTTCCGAATTCAAGTCTGTAACCTTATGTATGGGCCATTCGGAAGGGTCGCGCTTAGCCCAAGCGGGTCCGTGCAACCATAATGGGTGCTCAATGAATTTGTCAGGTGTTAAACCACGTGACAAACAGTCCGCTGGGTTTTCAGTACCAGGTACGTGGTAGAAATGTTCCGCGGGGACGTTGTCTACGATGCGAACGACACGATTGGCCACAAACGTGTGCCAACGATGCGGAGAAGAATTTATCCAGCAAAGAGTCACCTTAGAATCGGTGAATGCGTAAATAGCGGTAACATTATAACGCGGATTATAAGTGTCATGAACACGGCGAAGAAGTTTAGCGAGGAGTTCGGCACCACAGAGCTCCAGTCGAGCGATAGTCAATGGTTTAACCGGCGATACCTTCGACTTGGCACAAACCAGCTGAACGACTACGTCATCGTTGCGAGTGACGTGCGCATAGATGACAGCGCCGTAGGCGCTTTCACTGGCGTCGGAAAATCCAATGAGGCGAAGAATACAATTTTCAAAAATACCTAAATGGCGCGGGATTTTAAAATCATTTAAAAGCGGCAGGGCAGAGCGAAAAGTTTGCCAAATATTTATGATGTGACGCGGGGGAGTGTCATCCCAATCGAGCTTCAGTAACCACAATTCTTTGATAAGTAGTTTAGCATAGAGAACTACAGGCGCGACAAGCCCCATGACGTCCCACAGTCTAGCTACGGCCGACAGAATAGCACGTTTAGTACACGTGTCTGGCGGTGCGGAAATAAGAAATTCAAAACAATCATTTGACCTACACCAGCGCAAGCCGAGAACCTTTTGTTCTACCGACTTGTCGAATTCTAGTTGTTCGGTCAACCTATGCGACGCGGGAATACTGTTTAGTACAGTTTGAGAGTTGCTGGTCCACTTGACCAACTCGAACTGACCTCCTCTAAAGAGTTTAATCAGTTCGTGCGAAACCTGGACTGCACGTGATTCGGAGCTTACGCTGTAGACTACGTCATCCATATACAGCGAATCCGCGATGATAGCGCTGGCGCGCGGGAAGTGATGACCATCGTCTTGAACCAACTGTTGTACTGTGCGGATCGCATGGTAGGGACTTGACTTGAGACCAAAACAGACACGGTTAAACTGATATAGAACCAGAGGATCGTTTGGACTAAAACGATATAAGATGCGTTGAAAGCGACGATCGCTTTCTCTTACTTCAATCTGTAAGAACATTTGTCGGCAATCAGCCGAGAGCGCGAATGCGAACAATCGAAAATTCAGAATTATAGTAAACAAGTCACCCTGTAAATTCGGGCCACTGTGTAAAATATCTTTGAGAGATAATCCAGTACTCGTTTTAGCACTAGCGTCTAACACGGAGCGTAGTTTTGTTGTTGTCTTATCTAAACGTACAACTGCGTGATGCGGAATTACATAGTCAGGACAACTACTGTCTGAACTATCGAGCGGAGCAGGAGATAAATATCCTTTATCAATATATTCGCGAATGACGTCATCATACGCAGTACGTAACTCGGGTGCGGATTCTAATTTCTTTTCTAGGCAGAAAAAACCTTTTTTCGCGATATCGAGTGAGTTCCCCAATGAGAACACATCGCTGCGAAACGGTAGGGCTACAGAGTATCTACCTGTGTCCCCATCGCGTTCCATGGTCGAATTATAAAAGTACTCGCACTCAAGTTCGTCGAGCGATTTGCTCGTCGAAAGAGTGACGGGCGCTTCATCGACCTGCCAGAATTTTTTCAACGCCGATTCTAACGAGTCTTTGTCGGATGGTTGCGAAATATGTGAGTAACAAGACTGTGGAGGCTTATTACGACGTACAGGCAGCGCGGGCACAGTGCCCATGATGACGTAACCGAGTACCGTCTGAATGGCGGGCGGCGCGGAGGAGTTGCTGCTAACTACGCGGGGCAGCATAAGATGCGGGAAAAGCGAAGCCCCGATCAACACATCGATGCGACCGGGTTTGCCAAACGATTCGTCGGCGAGCGGTAAACCTTTTAAGTAAGGCAAGGCGGAAGTATCTACGGGAGCGGTAGGTAGATTATCGGTGATTGCATCGACAACTAGCGAATTAACGTTAAAAGTAACGTTCGGATTAAAACGGGAAAAGAAAGCGAACTGTACGGAACCCTTAACGGATTTTTCCGTACCACCGATACCCTTAACGGAAGGCGTATCAGATGAATGTCTAGTCAAACCTAATCGTTTGCAACATTCTGCGGTAATAAAATTAATTTGTGAGCCACTGTCTAATAGACAGCGAATAAAATGCTCCTTACCAAATGAATCTCGAACTATTACAGTAGCGGTTGACAACAAAATAGTAGTATTCGTATTACATTGCGGCTTTGATACGCGGGAGTTCGAGTCGTAAAAGATCGACGCAGCAATGGATGCATTACATTGCGGGGCGCTCTGAGCGGTGGCGGCGAGCGGCACGGCGGCGGCGGCGTGAGCATCTTGCTCGCTCGAAGCCGTGGAGTTTGAACCCGATTGTGTACGTGCGGTATCATCAACACCATTCGATAATACAGTCGCGTGCGATTCGCGATTAAAGTGTAAAAGCGTATGATGTTTATTTTTACAAGATTTACATCTAGATTCAGACTGACAGACTCTGGCCTTATGTTTAATACTTAAACAGTTAGTACATGCATCGTTTTGCTTCACCGATTTGAAACGATCACTTGGTGTCATTTTAGAAAAGGCAGGACATTTAAATAAATGTTTATGAACAAAGCTATCACACAAACATTTTGCGAATTTATCAATTACAGTGTAAGATTGCGGTTGCGGAGTTTTAGACGTTTTTTTATTTACAGGATTGTTGTTAGACTGAGTGAAACTCAAGCTGTTTAAAGCTTTAGTATTTTGTAAAATGCGAGATTGATTTTTAATGAACTGTACTAAATTGTCGAATTTAGGAATTTCGTCTTTTGAGTTCATTTCAAAAAGTCGAGCGGTTTCAGAATCAACCTTTTTTATAGCGACATGGAAAAAAATCAAATCTGATAAATCATTTATTTTAAGGTTTTTTAATGCGTTTGCGGCGGAAACAAAATTATCAGAAAAGGATTCGAAATTTTGAATAGATGCGGTATTAAAAGATTTATGTTCAAACATCCGATTAAGGTAACTAGAAGCCAACATACGTTTGTCTTCGTATTTGTTTATGAGTGAATTAAAAATTAATTGGTAGTTATCGCCATTAGGGCAAACTCCTGAGAACGCGGTTTGAGCCTTATCTTTCAATTTCCCCATCAAATAATATAATTTCTCCGAATCAGTCAATGTATTATTTTCGTGTACCGTGCTTTTAAAATTAGCATAGAACAGGGGCCAGTTACGAATATCGCCATCGAATGACACAATTTCAATGGGAGGCAAGCGAACTGTTTGCTTATTGACACCACTACCACTAGAAGTAGGAGCCGATGTGGCTGATGATTTTGAGTAATTCGAATAATTATATTTAACGCAGCAATATAATTCCTCAAAACTAATCCACGACTGATCATCAATATTATTTTCCGGGTCTTGTCTTAGAAGAAGCGAGTTATATTTATTAAATGCCTCGAGGAACTCGGTGCGCAACGCATCAACATTGACACACGCACACAAGAACTTCTCTATCGGTTCCATACCGGACTTCATTTTTTCCATTAAATCGTAAATGATTTGCATGCGGGCAAAAATCATATTACGACATGACAGTGCTATTTGAATCGCGGATTCTATCTGATCATCCGAATCAATGGTCACTTTCTTAGGCATTTTCGATATTTTTGTAGGTTTTTATAATAGCTAAAATAAATCGCAAACTTCAACGAGTTGCGCGCGGTGCGGGATTGGTAGGTGGTACCTACGAATTAGTACCGAACGATAGCGAAGCGAGCGAGCGGTAGATTTTGCTTCTACCTACGTATATTAAAATATTAAGTTGAGCGGGATGCGAAATACCTGTGAATGTACGCAATGACAAGTAGGTATTGTAATAAATGAATAAATTAAAGCGGTTTAGTATAAGAGTATAAGGAACGAAGATTGAAATGAAATATAGTTGCGGGATGATGATATACGGATATAATATTGATATCCGTTATCAAGAGAATAAAGAAAAATAGGTATCCGTGATCATGGGACCAAAACTGTTGGATATCTGTGATCGTAGGACCAAAAAATGTTGGATATCCGGCTCGAAGGACCAAAAAATGTTGCGGCGGCCTAAAGCCTTGGGGTGAAAATCGAAATTTTCTTAGTGGACTGTATGAGGGGCGGTTCGGTGACACAAGTAGGTGTTTTGGTGGTGTGGGAAAATGATGATGGTACCTGCCTGGTGAGCTATGGCGACACGACGAGAAGGGTTTCCTTAGCCACGTGGCTGGCGCGTCCAGGATATCACGTACGGACGAGAATCTGCACTTTCCACAACACACATACACGCACTTGCACTGTTCAATAGCAATCTTCGTTCTTCGCGGTGAAAATATGAGTCCTTTTTCGACTTGGGATTAATTTTACCCAACAGGCGTCGATGTTGATTGAGAACTGACGGATCTTCTTGGCGGCAGCGTATGCGCGCCATTGCGGATCTTCCTTCTCGCTCTCACTTAGGCATTATAAGGGTTGTGGAAGGGAGAAGGAAAGCGGAAGGAACTTTATGTTACACAGATACTAATTAATTAGAGTTGCCAGTAATTAGGCATGAAATATAAAATAAAGAAAGTAATGGCGTTAACAAACATCATAATCAAATCAAAAATATTCCGTCGTCGTTGCGATATCTAAACCTGCTAAAAACGTCAGCGAACCTTTCAGGCAGCCCATATTTTATGAGCTCTCGAGATATCCGACCTTTCTAAAGATTATGTTACATCACTTCGTCAGGATACCTGTAAATATGGCGAGGGAATATTATCTACCTAACCTGGGCCCCAATTCTGTATGATTCCCCGCTTACATCTTAACACGTGCAAACCATGTTAATATCGTGCCTTGTAGAAACCCATCACAGCGTACTTTTTATTTAAAGGCGGTTTCGTTCATTGTGTCATAGAGAATACGTTATTAGCAGATGTCAACAAAAAAAAACAAACACATACAAACACACAAACAAAAACAAACAAAAACACAAAACAAACAAACACACACAACACAAAAACAAACAAAAAAAAATAAAAACAAAAAAAAAACAAACACAAATACAAACAACAATACAACAAACAAACAAAAATAAAAATTAAGATGGACTAATGCCTAGCACAGACGACTATTTCTGAGATAGACATTGAACTCTCGTTATGGCACAGCATGTCAAGCAACTTCTGTACCCATACAGCAAGACAAGTTATCTAATTTGAGTAGTGTACATGAGAAAAGTACGCTACAATTAATCTGGCACATCGAGTATTAGACTCGCACATGAAGTCACGAAGGGTTCCGTACCAGCGTACAGTATTTAATACGACATATTTAAAAAAAAAATACTTCAGTTTAAAAAAATACTTTCTTGTATGTATAAAGTTAATAATTAAAAGGGGTCCCTTTTAATTTTTTTAAATTTTTTTTGTTATAGCGGCAATGTATATACACAATCTGTGAAAATTTCAACCGTCTAGCTATTACGGGTCATGAGATACAGCCCGCTGACAGACAGACGGACGGACGGACGTACAGCGGAGGCTTAGTAATAGGGTTCCGTTTTGCACCCTTTGGGTACGGAGCCCTAAAAAGTACGGCTTTGTAGAGCGTCGTGTCTGTCACCTCCACCTGCCACCTGTATGATAGTCTCCTTCAGAAGCTCAATGTGCCATTTTTACTCCCCGGTACCTACTGTATGTTCAATCATTCCCAAATAAATATTTAATTTCTTGAAAGGCTTCGCTGGAAATGTCCGAATCAGATTATACTTTTTAATTTTTGTCACAAAAACGTCATTCACCAAATTGAGTTCTAAAACTAAAGCCTGTGTCAGACACAGAGCATCGGTTGGCTCTTACATCAGGACCCTTAATTAAATATTCTCAAAAAGATTATTGCATTTTGCTAAATGTTTTAACATTAAATATTTAAACAATGTTTTCTAGGCAAGCAAAAGTCAATGATCACTAATAATCAGATACATCAACTTACGTTATTAAAACGATTCTTAACTAAAATACTTTTCTTTCAATAATTTATCCTGGGTTCGACCATGAAAAATTTTATTTAATCAAATACGGAATTCGCAATTTAAGGCTCCCACAGACAAGCGCGACGCGAACGGCATGACGACGCGACTCCGGCAGAACAATTTTAATGAACGTTTCTTGATAATTGTTCCACCAAAGTCGCGTCTCGTCGTCGCCTTTGTCGCGTCGGGCCTATCTGCGGGAGCCTTTATTCATAACTAATGGATATAGAGTCTACTAATGGCCCAAATTTTTATTAATTCATTACTTTCATGTTTAGGCATTTTTGATGCTAAAAATAGCTAAGTGTTATTTAATCAGAGGTAGAAATTCAATTTAGAACATCAGCAGTGTCATTCACCAAAATCTTAGGATCAAGCTCATAAAGCCGGTATTGTCTTGTTTTCCAAAAAGTAATTTGTACTATTATTGTTTTCCATAATCGTCCCCCCTCATAATATTTACTTGCACTATTATCTATCTATCTTCTGTCTATCTATCCGTCTATCTATCTATCTATCTATTTATCTATCTATCTATCTATAATTTATATCTATTAAATAAAAAGACAAGTCCTGACTGACTGACTGATTGTCTGACTCATCAATGCCCAGCCCAAAATCTTGAACCTAGAAAACTGAAATTTTGCATAGAGGTTTCCTTTATAACGTAGACGAGGAATAAGGAAGGATTTTTGGAAATTCCATCCCTAAGGGGTTCAAATAGGGGGTGAAAGTTTGTACGAAAAATCTTATTCCCTGAGTTAATAGAGTTGAAACTTAACACGAATACTCATCTAAGTAAATTATAAAGTTTGTCATTTTTAGTTTTCCTAAACTACCCCCAAAGGAGGAATTGAGAGGTCTCAAAGTTTGTATGGAGGAATTAATTCCACCCCTGTGGGAAAACATGGGATATGGTTTATATAAAATTTCTAATTAATTTGGTTAATTAACTTGAAACTTGGCACAAATATTTGCCAAAGTAAGTAATAAAGTTTGTCATTAATAGTCTTTCAAAACTACCCCGAAGGGAAGGGTAGAGGGGGAGGGGAAGGAGAAGGGGTGTTGAGCGGGTGGGTGAGGGGGTGAAGGAGGGGAAGGGTGGTGAGGGGTGGTGAGGGGGTGCAAGAGGGGAGGGGTGGTGAGAAGGGTGAGGGGGAGAGTGATGGAGAGAGGAAGAGACAGGAAGGGGTTAGTGAGGGGGAGAGGTATAGGAGGGTGTAGTGAGGTTGGAGAAGGGAGAAGAGGGGAAGGAGAGGGGAGGTGGAGGGGGTGGTGAGTGAAGAGGGTAGGGGAGGAGTTGGCGAGGGGGAGAGTTGGAGGGGACCGGTGAACGGGGTGTGAGAGGGACAGGACGTGGGGTGAGGGGGTTTAGAAGGAGAGGAGGTGGGGTGAGAGGGGGGGACGAGTGCCTTTACACTTTAAAGTTGCTTTTTGTATAGCACTGATTCATTGCAGAAACCCAGCCCGACAGAAATGACTGAATAATAAAAAGTCGGAATGACACAAAAAACAGGAATAAACTCCAGTCGTGCATCGGAGCTTACATAGACACTCTTTTTTTGTTTGTTTGAACGCGGTACTCTCTGGAACTATCAGTCGGACTCTTTTGCATTTGATGCCCAATTCTTAGGGAAGGCTAACTATATTTAACATCACTCTAGGACTATTAGGTGCCGAGCAAAAAAAAAAGTCAGGAAGAATGCCTAAGCAAAAACGAAGTAATAGCGCGGGCAGGTAATGCGATGCGTCGGGGTGGGTTGGGGGAATAAGAAATTCTACACATACGAAGTCGCGGGCAGAAGACAAAGAAAAGTCCTGACTGATTGACTGACTTATCATCGCCCAGCCCAAACCCTTGGACCTAGAAAGCTGAAATTTTGCACAGCGGTTTTCTTTATAATGTAAACAAGGAATAAGGAAGAATTTTCGTTCCCGTGGGATATTTTCCGATATCCACGCGGGCGAAGCCGCAGGCAAAAGCTACTCATTTATACTAATAACGCTTGTCATATCAACTTATTAGTCGTAACTTTTATTTGCCATAAAATAAGTTTTCATGATAAAGTGTGTTATAATCATTAGATTCTATAAGTAACACATTACATAACCGATACTTGACATAAGCAACATTTAGTATGATTAAAACCCTAACTAAAAAAAAAAAATAATAAACAGCCAGGCTGAAGTGGGAGTGGGCTGGACACGTCGCGCGAATGCACCCGGAGAGATGGGCAGAGATCGTCACCCACTGGACGCCTGAGGGAGGACATCGCCGTCATCATCATCATCTGATAAAGTTTGCAGTGTCATTTTCATGGTTTTTGAGGTCGCTGAAAATGATAATGAGGTCAAAATGAAAATCCAAAATGGCGGCTGCGTAAATTTTAAAATTTAACGTCTTGGGTGTCATTTACATGGTTTTTGAGGACGCTGAAAACGATAACGAGGTCAAAATGAAAATACAATATGGCGGCTGCGAAAATTTTCAAATTTTCCGTCATGGGTGTCTAACTTCGTTACAACCGAGCGTTCCACGACACGACACACGACACGATGAAATCAAGTCATTAAGGGCGAGCGCGCACTTGCGATTTTAGTCGGCCGCTAGTTTATTGATCGTTCTGGGAATCAGTATGGAGTTATATGGCAGCGTGCGCATGTTTGCGTGAATTTTACGCGTGTACTATCATCATCATAATTTACCTATGTCCAGCAGTGGACGTCTTTGGGCTGAAGCACAGAACTGGTCGAAGTGGCGGTGATTGGGAGAGGCCTATGCCTCTCCCAATCACCGCCACTTCGACCAGTTCTGTGCTTTCTGCACACAGCGGATTCCTGCGGCCTTTACAAGGTCCACCTTGTGGGACCTCCTTGCCTCCCGGCCTTCCAACGTTACGTCTTCCGGTACGCGGCCGCCACTCCAGAACCTTTCGGCCCATCGGTCATCTGTTCTGCGAGCAATGTGCCCTGCGCACTGCACTTAAGTTTGGCAATTCTTCGGGCTATGTCAGTTACCTTAGTTCTCCTGCGGAGCTCTTCATTTCTGATTCGATCACGTAGGGAAACTCTAGGCCTAGCCCTCTCCATTAAAAATACACTAAACTATCGGCCGACTAAAATGATAAGCGCGCGCTGGCCCTAGGGGTAGGTTACTCCTGATCACCTATATCGTAGTTATGACGAGCGATCCTGCTTTACTGCCTCTTACCCGCCTCGTCCTCCGAGTCTGAGACTACGATTTTTTGGAATTTTGTTATAATTTTACTTAGGTCTAGGCTACATTTGAGCATGATACCTAGGGGCAGAAAAAAAGTAAGAAAAATAAAATGTCTTAAAGTGCTGAATGGGAAGGACCGAGCAAAGCTATTATAGATGACACCATTATCGCTAGTGCTTGTCAGCTGTCTATCTGTTGAAGGTTGTCAAGGAAACGCGCTCTCACTATAAATAATATAGTACGGGAGGTGGCGTTTGTTTGAAAAAGTAATTTTATACCGGCTGAAAATCATAACAAAAATTGTTTTTGTTAGTGCATATGAGAGCTGAGGGTCAGCTGCTCCAATAGTGCGGGAGTCCAAAGTTAGAGCACGTCAAAGTTGTAAAAAAACTTATGAAAAAGTAATTTCATACCGCACCAAAACCTTATGGAACGGTTATTATCTTCAACCCAAAACAAGTCAGCGGCATGGAAGTGGGGGGAATATAATATGTCAGTTGCGTAAATGAAATTTATTGTTGCGATGGCAAATCAGGGCTACATTCGAAACTATGGGTCGAAGCGGTCAAAGGAACCATGACCTCAATTTTGAAGGAAAATAAAACTGCATTTTTTTGTTTTTTGAAAAAGCTTCTGCCTGAACCAGAAATCGAACCCGATTCCTCTTAAAAAAATCCTCCTATATTTTATACTGAGCGATAATGTTGCTCACAAGGATCAAAGCAATACTTTGTTTGAAATCAAAGGAAGTGTTAGTTTTTTGCAATTTTTATGTTACATAAATTACAAAAAATCTTTAAAAAATCCATTTCCTTTGATTTGTCACATTAAATTTGTTCACAGCATTCGATTCATACTAGCTACATTATTGGTTAGTGCAGTAAAAAGTTGCTGTTTTTGTAAAAAAAAACGGGTTCGATTCTTGGCTGTGACAGAAGCTTTTTTCAAAAAACCAAAAATGCAGTTTTATTTTCCATCAAAATTGATATTATGATTCGTTTGACCACTTTGCCCTATTACCCATAGTTTCGAATTTAGCCTGATGTGCCATTGCAACAATTATGGATATCCTTTCTGCTTGAATGAAATCCTTCTAGTTATAAGAATTGTTCCGTGAAGTGAGTAGAAATATTTGAAACGGAAAGAGACAAATAAGACACCTGATTCCGAAAGATTTCAATGTTTCGTATTGGAAATATGTATTGGAGAATCACTCTTTCACAGATAACTGAACCCCTTTTGCCGTTCAAATTCAAAATTCTTCGACTTGAGAACAATATCCGGCGTAATATATAAGAATAAGTAAACGATATTTTCAAAAGCAACCTTGATTTTTAATGTTTATTATAATCCCCTCAATCAATCAATTTGCTCAGCCTTTTCCCAACTATGTTGGGGCTTCCAGTCTAACCGGATACAGCTGAATACCATTATTTTACATGAATCGACTGCTTATATGACCTCCACAACCCAGTTACTGGGTAACACGATACCTTGGTAAGACTGATTGTCAGACTTTCGGGTTTCTGACGACCCGTAACGACTGTCAAAGATCCAAGAATGACAGCCGGAACCAACGCAACGGCTTAATGTGCTTTCCGAGGCATGGCGGGGTAATGATGGGCACCCATCCACGGACCGACCGTGGCAAGCGTAGCTTATCCTGATCGATAGATCCGTGCTGCTGTTATTACTTAACTACGAACCCCTCCCTAATTCCCTAAGAGCTATAGTATTATAGACGAACGGCATTTCGTTGACGACAGAATTAACTGTAGCCCTCGTCACTTGTCGTCGGCTGTTGTCGTCACGAAGGCGACTGCAATCGACTTAACTTCAACCGACGCCATTGGTCGGCGGCAGCCACCGATTTGCCGACGGCTACAGATACCTCTGTCGTGTCGCCGGCAACATGACGTTCAACTGTAAACAGACTTTCGTGTAAACTTGTCGTTTTCACATAAGTATCCTGTTTCATGGTCTCTAGGAGGTTATAACTCAAACTCAAAGCAATTATTTCAATTAAACCAATTATAGGCACTTTTTAACTGTCAAAGAGTCAGAAAGTTAAAGCTAGTTGCCCATTCCAAAACGTAGGTCTCTATGGAGAAGAACGGGCAAGAAACTGCACGGTCACTCTTTTAAATCAAGATAAGTATAACAAAATCCTGGGTACATTATTCTTGTTGTTTCTACATGTGAGAATGTAAAAAAAAAATTAAAAACAATTCAAAATATAAGATTAAAGCCCTGGAGTTAAGAGATGACCACTCTCAACGGGGTATTCATCAAAGCGCACCTATTTTTTAACCAACTTCAAAAAGGAGGAGGTTCTCAATTCGTCGGAACCTTTTTTATTTATTTTTTTATTTTTTTATGTATGTTCCCCGATTACTCGAAGATGGCTAGACCGATTTGGTTTTTTTTTGGTTTATTCGAGAGGGTATACATCACAGTTGGTCCCATACAAAATTGATTAACTTTGATTCGGTAGTTTTTGAGTTAGCTTCAATAATACGTATTTTTTCCCCACTTTTATATGGATGATGTTCTAGTTTGTTTTGCAGGTAGTGGTATTAGAATGTGTAGCTACTACAACTAAAAAGTGAAAAATAAAAACTTTTTTACAAAAAAAATACAACCGACTTCCAAAAACAACACTACAAAGTGAAAAAACTTTTTTACAAAAAAATACTACCGACTTCCAAAAACAACTACAAAGTGAAAAATAACTTTAATTTCGGAAGTCGGTGTCTAGTTAAATATATTTTCGTTTTTTGCCACCGACTTCCGAAATTAAAGTTATTTTTCACTTTGTAGTTGTTTTTGGAAGTCGGTTGTATTTTTTTGTAAAAAAGTTTTTATTTTTCACTTTTTAGTTGTGGAACCTACCCCACACAAATTCTAAAACTTTCATGTGTCCCAAAATTAATAGGTCTAATAAAATTAAATACTCTGTGTTATATAATTGATGAAACCCTAACGTTCAAACAACATATGGAAGCTCTAAATAGTAGAATTCGTAAGCTGCAGTGCTATTCTGTACAAATCTCACCGTGAAAACCTAAGTGAAGTGAGTTGTCATTCTACCTAATGCCAGATTAGATTGACACTATTGACAGCTCACTCCACGCTCACTTCACCTAAGTTTTCGCGGTGAGATTTTTACAGAATAGCACTGCTGATATTCGTATTCAAAAAGCTACGATATATTGCTGACCCAATACTAATCAGGCAAGTTTACTTTGCTATGTCAGTCAATTTTGACATACTGCATTACCTCATGGGGTGGAGCATGAAAAACTTTATTGTTACCCATCGAAAGAGCTCAAAAAGCGATTCTCAAGGTATCAACTTGCCGTCCATTCCTCTTTCCCACTAACCTGCTCTATAAATCTTGTGAAGTTCGACCATTATTCATAATGAACATTGTACTAAAACAACACGCAGCCCTTCGCTACAGCACTGAATTTACTAAAAAGAGACGAAAAGATATTGTTTGCCCCACAAATAGTACAAGACATGCTTTCACAGCCAAATTTCATGTTTTTCTTGGACCACTACTCTATAACAGACTAAATGCAAAAGCAAACATTTATTCCCTAAATTATGGAAATTGCAAGAAGGCTCTCAAGGCGACGTAATATTTTTTATTTTTTTTTTACTATTCACACTTTACTTACATATACCTATTAAAAGACTATTTTATTTTATATAATTACAGTGATTATTTCATAATGCTTTTACCTTCTCTCGCCTGAAACACATGATGTCCTAGTTCAGGCAGTTAACACTTGTGAACTCGACATACATTTAAGCAAAATTGTATTTAGTGTTTTACTTTTTAATTTGAATAAATATTATTTCTTATTATTATAAACTAGAACATCATCCATATAAAAGTGGGGAAAAAATACGTATTATTGAAGCTAACTCAAAAACTACCGAATCAAAGTTAATCAATTTTATATGGGACCAACTGTGATGTATACCCTCTCGAATAAAACAAAAAAAATCTAAATCGGTCCAGCCATCTTCGAATAATCGGGGAACATACATAAAAAAAAAATTAAAAAAAAAGGTTCCGACGAATTGATAACCTCCTCCTTTTTGAAGTCGGTTAAAAATAACTTTAATTTCGGAAGTCGGTGGCAAAAAACGAAAATACATTTAACTATACACCGACTTTTGAAATTAAAGTTATTTTTCACTTTGTGGTGTTGTTTTTGGAAGTCGGTTGTATTTTTTTGTAAAAAAGTTTTTAAGCGCAACCATAACGCAACTAAATTGTTCCTCAAAGCTCAACCATCTAAGCGCAACTAAAATATTCCTCAAAGCGCAACCAAGATGAAATATAGAGAAGGGCATTATGGATTCATTAATAATATCGATAGACAGTCAACTGTCCTAATTGTTCGCTGAAAACGATAACGAGATAAAAATGAAAATCCAAAATATATAGAACTATATAGCTAACGTTCCTAAGTTGCGCGGCCGTGAGAATTACGAGGATTGGTGTTTTGCAGCCCAAAATGTTTTGGTGTTGGAAGGCATGGCGTCAGCCATTGTCTAACAACGGCAAGTGCGGCAGAGAAAGCAGAAGACGCCAAAGCGAAGGCAAAGCTCGTATTGACAATCGATCCATCGCTATATGCTCACATAAAGCAAGCGGCGACAACTTATAATTTATGGGGCAAATTGAAATCCATGTTTGAGGATTCTGGATACACGAGGAAGATAAGTTTGCTTAGAAATTTTATCAATATTCGTCTGGATAACTGCGATTCCATGACGCAGTATGTGACCCAGATAATTGAAACAGGGCAGCGCCTTCAAGGAACAGGTTTTAAGTTAACAGACGAATGGATTGGTGCATTAATGTTGGCAGGATTGCCCGAAAGGTATGCGCCTATGATAATGGCCATAGAACTCTAGGGAATCGAGATAAGTGCCGACATTATTAAAACTAAGTTGATGGACATGTGTACCGAGGTTAGTTCAGTTTCCGGTTCGGAAAGTGCATTTGTAACGAAAGGAAAGCAGCGTGTTAAAAATGGCAACCCTAAGAGCGACCATAGACAATCGCAAGAAAAAGAAACATCAAAACCTGTCAAAGTTATAAAATGTTACAAATGTAAGCAGACTGGGCATTATAAAAATCAGTGTCCCAACTCAGAATCAAGCAAAAAGAAACAAACAAATGCATTTAGTGCTATTTTTCTGAGTGGTAAATTCAGTCACAATAACTGGTACATTGACAGTGGGGCTAGTGACACATGACGGCGAGACAGGAAAATATCGTCAATCCGTCCTATCAACACGTTACGAAGGAGATTATTATTGCAAACCAGACAAGTGTTCCAGTTCTGTGTTCTGGTGATGTCGACATCATCACAGTTGTGAACGGTGTGGAGTACGATGTCACAGTTTCGGACGTATTATGCATACCGAAATTAACAACAAACTTGCTTTCGGTGAGTCAGTTGATCGAGAATGGCAACAGTGTAATTTTCAAGGCAAATGCTTGCTACATCTATAATCAACAGAAAAACTCGTTGGAGAGGCAGAATTAGTTGAAGGTGTGTACAGATTATTCACGAAAACAGAACAGTTATTAGCAGCAACTGCAATAGCATCGAGTGAGATTTGGCATCGACATTAACAGTACAAGTTTAACCAAAATGAGAAATGGTGCTGTAGAAGGAATTTCATACCCAGAAGTGGCAAATATAGAGAAGTCATCGTGTACAACTTGCTGTGAAGGAAAGCTAGCTAGACTGCCGTTTCAGCAGAGTTTGTCTAAAACAGAGAATGTTCTAGAGCTGATTCATGCAGATGTATGCGGTCCAATGGAATCACAATCAATTGGAGGATCTGGATACTATGTTTTGTTCGTGGATGATTACAGCAAGATGGCATTTCTTTACTTTATGAAGACGAAGAATGAAGTATTTACCAACTTCAAAGGTTTTAAGTCCATGGCAGAAAAACAAAAAGGCAGAAAGAACAAAATTCTAAGGACAGATAATGGAGGCGAGTTCTGTAGTCGAGAATTTGATAAGTATCTGAAGGAGCAAGGAATAGCTCATCAAAGGAGTAATGCTTATACGCTGCAACAGGATAGTTTGTGTGAGTGAATGAACAGGTCAGTGGTTGAAAAGGCCAGATGTTTGATCTTTGATGCTAGGTTAGACAAAAAATTCTGGGCAGAGGCGGTTCATACTTCGGTTTACTTGCGAAATAGGTCTGTTGTGACAAGATTGAATAACAAGACTCCATATGAAGTCTGGATAGGGTCGAAGCCAAATTTAAGCCATTTGCGTATATTTGGAAGTGCAGTCATGGTGCATGTCCCAAAGGAGAAGCGTTTCAAGTGACAAAAAGGCCAATAAACTTATTTTTCTTGGCTATTCTGACCATGTAAAGGGCTATAGGGTATATGACCCAGAAACTAACACTGTTAGTACAAGTAGAGACATAGTTGTCATGGAAAAGTCAGCTGAGAGTGCAGTGAACATACCTTTGGAATGCAAGTCTTCAGCGGAGGAAGTACTAAAGATTCTGGCAGTACTGACATGGAAATTTCAGGCTCAGAAAGTGAACATTCAGTAGAAGAGAATGTAGACAGTACGTATAGCAAGGATCAGGAAACTTCTTCAGTAAATAGCTCAGATGATAGTTTGTTTAATGCTACATCAGACTCGGAAGTTACACTAGTGGAGCTCAGTACACCAGAAACTCTACCAAAAAGAGTAAGAAAGAAGCCTGATCGGTTTGGTTATAATAATTTATGTATTACAGAGTATGATGAAAATGACAAAGAGATCACTCTCGAAGAGGCCTTGCATGGACCGGAGAGCAAGTTCTGGCTAGCAAGCATGAAGGAGGAGTTGGACTCGTTTGATGAGAATTTAGAATTAGTTGATCATCCTCAAGATAGTTCAGTGGTGAAGTGCAAGTGGGTATTTAAAAGAAAGTTTGACAGTTCTAATAATGTGCGTTACCGGGCAAGATTAGTAGCAAAGGGCTTTAGTCAGAAAGCTGGTGTAGATTATCATGAAACTTTTTCACCAGTTGTCAGATATTCTACATTGAGATTGCTATTTCCTCTGGCAGCCAAGTTGAATTTAGATATAAGTCATCTAGATGTTACCACTGCCTTTTTAAATGGTTTTTTAAAAGAAATTGTGTATATAATGAAACCTGTAACCTATGAATCTAGTGTGGATGATAACAAAGTGTTAAAATTAAAGCGCATTATATACGGTCTTAAACAGTCTTCCAGGGCTTGGTATCAAAGAGTTAATGATTACTTGATAAATTTAGGATATAAAAATGTTTTTATTTCTCACTTTTAGTTGTGTACCTACCCCACACAAATTCTAATACCACTATCTGCAAAACAAACTAGAACATCATCCATATAAAAGTAGGGAAAAAATACGTATTATTGAAGCTAACTCAAAAACTACTGAAGCAAAGATAATCAATTTTATATGGGACCAACTGTGATGTATACCCTCTCGAATAAAACAAAAAAAAATCCAAATCGGTCCAAAAAAAAAAAGGTTCCGACGAATTTAGAACCTCCTCCTTTTTGAAGTCGGTTAAAAAGTCAAAGTATGAACCATGTTTGTTCACAAAATTTCAAGGTAAAGTTAAAATTATTAAAGCACTTTTTGTTGACGATATTTTTTGTATTTTCTAATTGTGTGACAGCAACTGATCAATTAGTAAATGAACTGAGCTGTAGATTCAAGATCAAAAACTTGGGTCAGTTAAAACAATGTTTAGGCTTAAGAGTCAATATTAATGAAAATGTAATAACTGCTGATCCAGAACAATATGTAGACAATTTACTAAAAAAGTTTAAGATGACACATTGTAAAACTGCAGAAACTCCTATGGAGATGAATTTAACATTAGAAAGATCTCAGACTGTTTGTAAAGATTATCCATATAGACAACTAATAGGATGTTTAATGTATTTAGCAGTTTTATCCAGCCCTGATATTGCTTACAGTATAAGTTTTCTTAGTCAGTTTAATAATTCTTATGATGAGATTCACTGGAAGCATGTAAAAAGGGTGTTACGGTATTTTAAAAAAACCAAAAACTATGGTCTTGTGTTTCCTAAAGATAATTCTTGTATTGAAGGTTTTGTAGATGCAGACTGGGATTCAGATGTGAATGATAGAAAATCATTTTCGGGATTTTGTTTTAAATTGTCAAATATTGTAATTTCATTTGAATGTAGAAAGCAGAGACATGTGGCTTTATCCTCAACGGAAGCAGATTACATTTCTATGTCAGAGGCATGTAAAGAAACAATATATTTAAAAAATTTACTATGTGAGATTATAGGAAATTCAGAACCAATTGTCCTATTTAATGACAGTCAGAGTGCGCAGAAATTGGTTTCAAACCCAATTTTTCATCGCAGATCTAAACATATAGATATTAGATACCATTTTGTCAGAGAAGCAGTAACTAATAATTTTGTAAAAATTACTTATTTGGAGACACTTTGACTAAAAGTTTAGAGTCTGTAAAACATAATTATTTCACAAAAAAACTTGGTATTTTACCTGTTACATAATTATTTTCAGTATTGTATTTGTTAAGCGGAGGTGTTATTATGTAACAAAAACATATGTAACTGCTAGCGCCATTTATGCATCTATGTATACATTCAAAATGACAGTAAATGTCAGTCTGTGGTAAAACTAGAAAACGTGTTTTATTAAATGACACCCATGACGAAAAATTAGAAAATTTTCGCAGCCGCCATCTTGGATTTTCATTTTGCCCTCGTTATCGTTTTCAGCGAGCTCAAAAACCATGAAATTGACACTCATGACGACAAATTTGAAATGTTTTGCAGCCGCCACGCTGGATTTTCATTTTGACCTCGTAATCGTTTTCAGCGATTTGAGCTCGCTGAAAACGATAACGAGGTCAAAATGAAAATTCAACGTAGCGGCTGCAAAAATTTAGCCCTCGTTATCGTTTTCAGCGAGCTCAAAAACCATGAAAATGACACCTATGACGAAAAATTAGAAAATTTTCGCAGCCGCCATCTTGGCCTTTAATTTTGACTTCGTTTTCGATGTCAGCGAGCTCAAAAACCACAAAAATTACACCCATGACGAAAAATTAGAAAGTTTTCGCAACCGCCATCATGGATTTTCATTTTGACCTCGTTATCGTTTTCAGCGAGCTCAAAAACCATGAAAATGACACCCATGACGAAAAATTAGAAAATTTTCGCAGCCGCCATCATGGATTTTCATTTTGACCTGTATCCTTTTCCCGCCAGCTCAAAAACCATGAAAATGACACCCATGACGAAAAATTAGAAAATTTTAGGATCGATAGACAGTTTTAACTCAACTGGAGTTAAAACTGTCTATCGATATCATTAATGAATCCATAATCTCTATATTTCATCATGGTTGCGCTTTGAGGAATAATTTAGTTGCGCTTAGATGGGTGCGCATTGAGGAATAATTTAGTTGCGCTTAGATGGTTGCGCTTTGAGGAACAATTTAGTTGCGTTTAGATGGTTGCGCTTAAAAATAGGTGCGCTTTGAGGAATACCTCCTCTCAACTGATGGCGCCCGTTTACGGACAGTGCTGCTCATTAGTCCGTATCATAAAAACAAAATACTATAACGCCATTATTTCCTGAAAGGAACAAACCTATTGCCCATTACCGGGCACAACTCCGTACAATCTCCGGACTCTTCAACCTACATTTTCTTCGAACTTACCTTACATTCCTCCAATTGACTCAAATACGTATAAAAAGGAAAAACATAAGTAAGGAAAGTCTTTCCCAAAATATACCTATAAACTTGTGTTAAGTACGAGAAATTGAGTAGGTATTCCAAATCAGTGGACTGCAATAATTCCAATATTTTTCCTCACCACTTGGAAAAATCAGAACCTGCGTACCAATAGAACTTTATAATTACTGCTTTCTTCAATATTCAAATCTGAGAATTAATCTACAACAGGTGAAGTTCTGACTTATTAAACTTATAGCTAGATAGGTAGAGTCAAGTAAATTAATTGTTAACCAAATTGACACCAGCCGTGTTATATTATATATAGCCATTTCATACATATACCTATAAACTTGTGTTAAGTACGAGAAATTGAGTAGGTATTCCAAATCAGTGGACTGCAATAATTCCAATATTTTTCCTCACCACTTGGAAAAATCAGAACCTGCGTACCAATAGAACTTTATAATTACTGCTTTCTTCAATATTCAAATCTGAGAATTAATCTACAACAGGTGAAGTTCTGACTTATTAAACTTATAGCTAGATAGGTAGAGTCAAGTAAATTAATTGTTAACCAAATTGACACCAGCCGTGTTATATTATATATAGCCATTTCATACACTCTCTAAGAATGACAGTTGTGATTTTAATAATAGGTCTTTACCTATGAAAATGCCGTTTTGTATGAAAAAATGTAAACGAATTTTTTTCATGCATTTTTATTTGTATTAATCGAAGTAATCACCCATGCAATCAATGCATCTTTGCCAACGCAGTGGCAGTTTATTGATGCCCTTCTTAAAGAAATCAGCTGGACGGGAGGCAACAAATTCTTCAAAGGAATTTTGTACTGCCTCTCGGGTATTGAATTTTTTTCCCGCCAAGAAGTTATCCAAATTCTGGAAAAAGTAGTAGTCTGTAGGCGCAAGGTCTGGTGAGTAGGGCGGATGACGGAGAGCTTCCAACCCCAGTTCTTGCAACTCGGAGATCGTCTGCTGTGCAGTATGAGGTCGCGCGTTGTCGTGCAGGAGCAGCGGAGACGAGCGATTGACCAATGCTGGTTGGAGATGTGCCAGCTTCTCCATCATTGTGTTCAGTTCTTCACAGTATACATCTGAAGTAATGCTCACCCCGTTTGCTAAGAAGCTGTGATGAATCACACCGGCGCTAGACCACCAAACAGTGACCATCACTTTTCTAGGGGTAAGTTTTCGTTTAGGGCATTGTTTAGGTGCTGAACCAGGATCCAACCAACTTGCTGAGCGCTTGCGGTTATCAAACAGAATCCATTTTTCATCGCAGGAAACAATGCGGTTCAAAATTCCTTCATTTGTGTGTCTGTTGAGCAGTGCAAGGCACGTCTCGACGCGTACTTCGCGTAATTCGTCATTGTCGACCAAAGTCTTCGGACGACCGCGAGGTCCATTTTTCAGGTCGAAATTTCCAGAACGGAAGCGAGCAAACCAATAACAAGTGGTGCGTTGGTTTGTAGTGTTAGCTCCGTAAACGTCGTTGATGTTGCGTGCCGCTTGTGCCGCGTTGGTGCCACGACGGTACTCATATTCCATAATTACTCGAATTTTTAACGTATCCATGATGACGAAAAAGATTGAAATGCGATGAAAATGTAACACTAATCAATAAACAAATGACTACTTTTGGAAAACAAAATCCATGTTTTTAAAATAAAATTAATTTGAAATTAGAATTCTTAGCCAAACAAAATTATTTTGATTTGAAATGGCCAGTACTGCAGAACGGCAATTTCATAGGTAAAGACCTAATATACGGAAAATTTAAGTTGGCAGGTAGTCAATTTACTTAGCAATTAATTTCCCTGACTTTACAAGTCAATCAGCCATATTTTTTCTCAAGTAGAACCTAGTCATTATACAATCCTATCCTATCCTATCCTAATATTATAAATGCGAAAGTGAGTTTGTTTATTTGTCTGTTTCTTTATTTGTTTGATTGTTACTCTTTCACACTAAAACGGCTGAACGGATTTTAATGAAATTTGGCACATGAGTAATCTATGACCTGGATTATTACATAGAATACTTTTTATCCCGGTAGTACGTTCCCGTGGGATAATTTCCGACCTCCAAGCGGGCCAAGCCGCGGGCAAAAGCTAGTTCTTTATATCTTATAAAAAGGTAATAACATAATCTCACGCCTTCTTCCCATAGGGGTAGGCAGAAACTATAGAACGCCACCTGCTGATCGTAGTAGCACATACGTATATCCTTATGCTTTGTTTACGTTCATAAATCTAGTCATACACGCACGCCAGTTGCGTAGAAAATCTTCGTTAAAAGGTAATAAATCAAACTCAAACTCAAACTCAAACTCAAAGCATTTATTTCAATTAAACCAATTACAGGCACTTTTGAATTGTCAAGGGGTCGGTCAGTCAGAAAGATGAAGCTAGGCGCCCATTCCAAAGCATAGTAGGTACCTATGGAGAAGAACGGGCAAGAAACTCCACGGACACTCTTTTAAATCAAGATATGGTTACAAAATAATGGTTACATCATTCATGTTGAAATTTCATATGTGAGAACGATGCAGAACGTTAAAAGCGTCCTTAAAAAAAAACAATTCAAATATTTAAATTAAATTAAAATAAACCCTGACCGCTAAGGTATGCCCAGCCTTCACTGACAGCGCTTATTCACGAACCTGACGCATGGATTGGCTAAATGATCCAACCCGCGCCACCATCAGCGAGACATTAGTGTGAGCGTCACATACTCTCAGTCGCCAGGGCACATTCAAGTCAAACAAAGACGTACCCAGTAAATGGTAGCTTTAGAGTATGTACATAGTACTCACACATGTGCTATGCAATTATATAATACAAAGGAGATTGAGTCTATACAATGCAATGATAGTCTTACAATCTTCAGCATCTCCAACAGTATCTTCAAATGTTAATTAATTAGTTGTGGTTGTGGAGCAGGACCAGCATTGAGCCAAGCATTTTTATCGGTTATGTAATCCCCAAACTTATAATATGCCTGCCTGCATAGTGTGCGTTTTATACAAGTTTTGAATTTAGTCTCATTGAGCTGAAGTATGTGTGGAGGTATTTTATTGTAACATTTTAAACAGTATCCCATGAACGACGTGTCTACTTTAGCTAGTCTGAAACCTGGTTGAGCTAATAGGTCCCTTTTTCTAGTACTATAATTATGCCTTTCACCTCTTTTACTAAAAAGATGTAAATTTTTCCTTACGTACATGATATTTTCGTAGATATATTGACAAGGTACCGTCATGATGTTAATTTCCTTAAACAGTTCCCTTAGAGAATCGCGCTTGCGGAGATTATATATG
Source organism: Cosmia pyralina (assembly GCA_946251885.1). NCBI lineage: Eukaryota > Metazoa > Arthropoda > Insecta > Lepidoptera > Noctuidae > Cosmia > Cosmia pyralina. The sequence goes on along the minus strand of OX276352.1, from coordinate 15,758,464 downwards.
GCTCTAATGGCTCTTTTCTGCAGAATAAAAATTGACTCGATGTCTGCAGCCCGTCCCCAAAGTAAAATACCGTAAGACATGATACTATGAAAGTAACTAAAATAGACTAGCCGCGCAGTATCTACATCAGTAAATTGACGGATTTTTCTGACAGCATATGCTGCTGAACTTAGCCGTCCTGCAAGTGATGTTAAATGAGGACCCCATTGTAGCCTAGAGTCGAGCGTGATCCCCAAGAAAACGGTTTTATCGACGAATTCTAGTTTCTCTTGATTCAATACTATCTCACAATCACTACTTTTTACATTTGGTAAAGAAAATCTAATGCACTTAGTTTTTTTCCCATTTAATACTAAATTATTAGCAGTGAACCAATTTTGGACCTGCAGTAGGGCGTTATTTAATCCTCATTATAATAAAAATAAAAGTCGTGTTTAATAAAAACTAGGTATAAAGACCTATTCAGAAATAGTTCTCTATGGTAACATAGCCGCTTACCTATCTGTTAAATAAATTGTCAAATATTTATGAATTATTATTTTATGTAGTCGATCAAATCTAAGCCACTCATGTCGCAGTTTCTTTGTAATTTAGATAACTTAGTTAACGACCCTTCTACGGTTCTATTTCATGAACTACGACTGCGCATATTTAGCGGACCATGCGATTCTGAAGAAGCCAGAACGGTTTCACCAACATCAAACTCTGCTCGCGTCGATGTCAAATCTATCCAACTATCTGATGCTGCATGCTCTACTTACAGTTCTTGCAACATGAAGAGAGGCAAGCGACCAGAATCTCATTCGGTATCTGTTCAAGCTGGAAGTGGACTAAGAAAATGTCGACAAGTAGGAGTCCAGTCTCGAAGCTCGGCTACACTCGGGAAACGACATAAGTCTACGAGTATGCAGCCTACAGATTGTTTCGATCGCAGCACTGATGCCGCAATAAAGGACATTGTGAAAGATGCACAAACTAATACACTCAAATCGAAAATTTGCAAACAGCATCGCGATGCAGTTCTAGCCCTCCGTCAGTTCCCACTTGGGAGGAATTTAATTGATAAATCAAGCAGCTGCATATTTACGCAATTGAAGTCTTCAATTAGTAAGTTTTTAAACACTTTAAAATTGGAAAAAATACAAAGCATACCATACTATCATGCAACTGACGAAGAAATCGTAAGATTGTATAGAAATGCCAGTTTAGATCTTAATGTCAAGAACGAGGCAAAGCAGCTAACAAAATCTAAGACACGAAATCCTGTCAGGTTAAATGCGTTGAAAACTGTGTGACCCTAAAATAAATACATACATTAATTATGTTCAGAAACAAGAATAACACGAGACGTAATTGAATTTCCTCATGCCGCGTGACAATTACCGCAACCCTTCAAAAGTAAACATGTTTTGTGAGAAAGATACAAGCCATCGTTCACTAATGTAGATGATCCAGTTATTACTAATGTTACTAACCGCCTGGTTCATCTAATAAAGTTATAGACTCCTGTTTTAACGGTATAATTTATTAGATACGGCACTCAAGAGGTTTCTAGAAACCTCCAAATTTTGAGAACCTAACATAGCTTTGATAGGATCTGATGTTCTATATTATTATCAAGATTATAATACACTAGCTTCTCTGCCCGCGACTTCATCCGCGTGAAACTTCTTGTCCCCCGACCCACCCCGTCGCTTCGCATCGCCTGCCCGCACTATTACTTCGTTTTGCTTAACGTTATTTCTGACTTTTTTTCTTTTTGCTCGGCTCCTAAAGGTGATAGCGTGATGTTAAACAACTTATAGCTTTCCTCAAAAATTGGGCTATCAAATGCAAAAAAAAATTATTCAAATCCGACTGGTGGTTCCAGAGATTAGCGCGTTCAAACAAACAAGAAACAAACTCTTCAGCTTCATTATTAGTATAGAACAGATAGATACTTGAACTCACGACTTCTTTCCATGGGGGTAGACAGAAAATAGTAAGGCTCTATCTCTCTCTCTCTCTCTCTCTCTCTCTCTCTCTCTCTCTCTCTCTATCTTTCTATTATAATACCTCATTAAATTTACCGATTTTGATGAAACTACAGATTGTATTTGCTTGTTATGTTTGTTTGTATATTAGCTTAACCCATTCTTGACCACTGTACCAATTTGGGAACACTTAATAAATGTGGGTTATTTTTCCTGTCCATTTTGCCCGGGTGTGTTTTGCCTTTTGGCATGAACCACATTTAAGTGTTCCTAAATTGGTACAGTGGTCAAGAATGGGTTAACCCATTAAGGCATAATTCCAATTCACTTTTCACCGAGTCTCTTTAGAACTAATGGAATTTGAGCTGCTAGTACAGAACACGAACACTCCACATCATTTATTTACGTTTTCTTAAAGAATCCATTATAAAGTTTGGCAAATGCTTAATTTGTAATTGATCCTTTCTTCTTCACTTTAATTTCTGCGTTTTCTTGAAACTCTACATTCATTAAATGTTCTATTTTGCCTTAATTGAAAACAAGACTTACTACATTACAAATTATTATTTATCGAGTTATTTATAAACTGCTTGGATAATCCCTACTAAAATTGTATAGAATATTACTAAATCTTTGGCAGATATTTAATATATCTACCTACTTATGTACGTGCCTTTAAAATAATTGATCGAAATCTTCAACAAATTCCATCTTTTATAATTATAAAGTATGTTAATTACTCGCGCGTGGGTCGAAATTCAAAATTGAACACAGAATCATTTATCACGGAATTTAACTTCTCGCTAAACTTACGCGACGTTTTAATTCAATGACTATTGAAGGTCATCCGACTGAAGTGCTGACCTCAACAATGGCGTAGATTTATCGCAGATGGTTTAATAAAAACATGCTATTTTGAAATTTTTCACACAAGCGCCCCAGTGCCCTCCGACCTCTGAGCCTTTGGACAGCTATATAAATGACCGGCGGCGCGGCGCCTGAAGCACTCTCCCCTCCCTACGTTAGTCAAGTCCCAGTCACTTCCAGTTAAATTAATATTCCTCTTCATTTCACCCTTAAAAAGTTTTACTAATCTACGGAATTTAAAGATGATTGTTTATATTATTTGTTTATTTACCAGTCAAAATTAATTTATAAGACTGATGATTGAATATGCGTATGTGTAGGTGCAACACTATATACTTACTAAAATGTGTAGTTCCCTAACACAAGGCATATTCCATACGCAGGAGGCAGGAGGGGTCAACCACTTAAAATGTACCTGTCTACTCAATAATACATAAGTTGACCTGATTGAACTTGTAAGTTGCTCGTTCATCTTAATTTCCTTCTTGTCTTATCTTCCTCGAACAGTAGTCAATATTTGATTCATCACTCGGAACTACGGACAGTCGCGTAGGTAGTTAGAGTGATAATTTGTAGGTAAGTACTTATTAAAGTCTAACACCTCGTTGATCTAGTGATCGTAAGCGCTACTGCTGAGCATGAGGTCCTGGGTCCGAATCCCAGGTCGGGGAAAATGTTATTGAGTTTTTTCCATCAAGAATTTCTCAGTAGTAGGCCGGAGTCTGGAATTATGCCCGGTTAATGGCAATAGGCTCGCCCCCTATTATGTGACACTTTCAACGTAACTGGTGTAATAAATATGTCGGAACGTCATGATTTACTCAGTTAGATTTAGACAGACACGTGGGCAGAAGATGGGTTTCGTGCAATGAAAACACACTGAGTGCGATACACGGTGTTTAAAATCACAATCTAACACAATCACTAAGCACAACGAATCGAATACAGTTCCGTGGCGTAGTAACCCCGATGTTGCTCCGATGCGATCCGACACTAGACTGTTCTTCTCGCCATAGGTTAAAACATCACGACTCTGTAGAAGCGCGCTGTAGGCGTGGGCACCTCACGAAATGTCGCCTATGGCGCGCCTGCGATTCGTTACGCGTCCGTACTATTGACCGGATCCGACAAATAAATAAAACAACTTTATTTCATAAAAAATACAGATGCCATTTTATATAAAAGGACAATTTAAATGAGCTATGTGAGTTATGAATGAGATACAAATCATAGAACCAAAATCTATATACAATATGGGAAACCCTGCCTCTCAAACTAGGTAACCCTGTATCTTGAGAGACAGTGAAAATCTGAGTGTGCTACAGGCTACCTCTGCCTATCCCTTCGGCGATAATAACCGTATGATGTTAGGTTGTGTGTGTTATTGTTATTACAGTCCAAGGAGATTTTGTATTCACATCAGCTTGAAACATTGTTAATCCTATATGGGCATTGCTGAACATACGTCACTCCGGTAGAGTTGGAATTACTTCCTCGTACAAACAATCTTCATCATCATCAGCCTCTAACAGTCCACTGCAGGACATAGGCCTCTCCAATTGCACGCCATTCAGCTCGATTCTCGGCAACTCTCATCCAGCTGCTACCAGCCACCCTGCGAAGATCGTCGGTCCACCTAACCTCAGGGCGTGGCCACCATGTGTCATGTCGATTGGCAGAGCCTCGACAATCATCGGCCAATTCCACCGTGTGCAAATAAAGTTTACAATTCGCTTACATTCGCTTTTTTTTTTGTACATGTGGTGCGATTACCGTTACTCTCAATAATTTAAATTAGGTACATACAATTAGCAAACGTCAAACTTTAATGCCATACATTACAGTTTATTTTGCCTGATATAATCCTACAGTTCTTTAATCCTGTAATCCCATAATTGAGATTAACCCTAACAGCAGCAGGATTAGATTTCGAGTTTATTATAAAATCAAAATACACACGCTAAAAAATACAAACTTAATATGCGACACGTAGATTTATAACGTCGAAAGGTATTTGATCGTATTTTGGCGTTGGAAATGGACTAATTATTAATAGAGTTGAACTTGTGTCAGATAGTTGGTATTTATAATCAACTTGATAAACTTCTGAAAGGGATCAGGAAGTCGGTTAAACTCATTATCTGTCGCCGAAATACTGGCATAAGTACATATCTATAAGTTAGTAAGTAGAACGCATAGTTACCGTAGTTATACGGAAGTTTAACTTAGTTAGATAATTTTTTTTATTTTCAGAGATGAACGAAACAGATTACCTACAGAACCTACTGATTGTTTCCGTATTCTGTTGACATTTTAATTTACCAGAAACTTTGGGGTTGCTGAAATGACAAAATACGTATATTTTTTTTAAAATAAGTACTTAATATTCAAGTGACAAAAATAAAATTAAAGAATAGGTACTGACGTACGTGTTTACTACGAAACATTGGGCTTTATTAGAGATTTTTTTGATTCCGTATTATTTTCTATAAGTAACGACACAGTCAGAGAACACAAAAGAATGAAGTTAGCAGGAAATCTAAATAACAGTCGTAAATTTTTACGGCATAACAATCAATGGGGTATTGATTCCCACACATCAACAGGATATAGAAACGCTGCTATTGGTACTTACTTGACTACCCACCTAGTTATAGGTACCTTTATGGGTATGGGGTAGGTACCTATGGGTTGTCATATATTTTCAGTATTTTTCTCGTTGCTCGGTCTTCCGGATATGAGTATGGATTAATTTCTATAGATAACCCTACAAGAGATTCATGCAGTCAAAGTCAAATAAATTAGGCACTTTGGAACGGTACCAAATCCAATAGGCACACAAAAGGCACTTTGGAACGTCAAATAAAAAAAATAAAAAATCTAGACGCCCCTTCCAAAAGGTAATAGTTTCGTATGAAGAAGAATGGGCAATTAACTCTACTCTTTTAAAACTGTGTTACAATATTTTGTATACATTAATTATACCTATCATTATACGTGAAGGCTATGCACCTAGAATAAAATTACTATAATACACAATAGATAAAATATACATGGTGCTCACATATATATTCACAAACATTTTAGAAGTAGGTAGATATACGATTTTCTTAAAATTTTAACAAGTAATAGTTAGTAAGTCAGTGTCAGAGTTCAAGTAATCAGAGAATGTAAAACCAGTGTCATAAAAATAGTAAATTATACATGTGCGTGTGGTGTGAGAGCCACTTTATTAAAACTCTTTGAAAATATGCTTAGGATTTAGTGAACATTCCCAAAGAATTGTGAAAGTTGGAATCAGATTTTGTGAAAGTCAACTTTGCGAGATATGGACTGTAAAGTTGTGCCCTCGGTTCTCACATAGAGGGTTGAGGCCTCACCTGTACCTGATAAACTATGAACACTACAGAAAAAGTCTTTATGCCAAAATCTAAGGTATCCAAACAAAATTTGTGAAAACAAGATAATATTATCGCACTGTCCTACTTAATACATCTTCGTTCAAAATGGGCCCTCAATTCTCATGGATGTAAAAGTTTATAACGCAAATAAAATGAAACTTACAGCTACAGTTTGAAATCCTATATGCTGCTAAATAAATTGTGAAAATTTGTGAAAGCAAGAACATGCACTTCTTGTTGTTTGAAAGTTATGACCTTGATAAAATTCGGGCCCTCCATCCTCCATTTTATTTTGTTTTCGTTCTAATACGCTTATCGTATGAAAGATAAGACAAATTCCGTAAATTCCGTTACGGATTTTATCCATTTTTATATCCAACAAAATTTCTCGTAGGATCTCTAGGATTTCATATGTTACAAACTAGGAGAGCCTATGATCAGTTGTACATCATGCTTAAAATATGTCGTGGGATAACAGATGCTCCTGATCTCCATAATGAGCTGATTCGCCTTTACGTTCCAAGCAGCTATCTCCGTGGTAGAAAACACCGTCTACTAGCCGTGCCCACAACTCGAACAGTGGCCCGCGCCTCATCCCCTGTTCCTCGCGCCCTGACTGCGCTTAATAACGTCATGGAAGCCAACCCGAACTGTGACCTATTTGCAGATGATCTCAAAACTGTTTTGTGCGCTTGTCTTCACTTTTGTGAGAGCACATAAATTTAAAACTTGTGTTTTGTTTATAATATCTTTGTTCTATTTTTTTTTTTGTTGTCTTTTTTATGATTATGTTATATTTACTGTATGTGTTAATGTAATTGGTCCACAAACCGTATTAACATAAATAAATAAATAAATAAATAAATACAAAATAGTCTCTTTTTGTCATTGATATATAAAAACTCTTTTTGTGAAAAAGATTGTGCAACAAATTCGATACGAACTAAAACTAACATTTTCCGACTGCTTTTTGCGTAAGCCATCTAAATAATATATTTTTAGATTTTGTCTCATATAGAGTAAAATACCGTATTGTGCTCACCCTATTTCCTAATTCAGGGAATGAAAATAAAACTCGATTTTCATTTACATTTAAAGGGTCTTTTAATTTCTTTCCGGTATCGAATTTGTTGCACAATTTTTTTCACAAAAAGAGACTATTTTGTATTTGTCTTATCTTTCATACGATAAGCGTATTAGAACGAAAACAAAATAAAATGGAGGACTGAGGGCCCGAATTTTACGAGTATCAAGGTCATAAGTTTCAAACAACAAGAAGTGTTTTTTTGTGTAGATGGGAAATTATCAAATGACTTCTCCCGCTCTGGGCAGAGCGGGAGGGCGTGACAGACTTTTACTGCCTAAAACCCACCCATGATCCTTCAGTTGCCCGTGCCAGGGCCACGGTATCTCTTTCGAACTACCCGCGACCCCGGCGGCATCGGCCCAATTGACCCCGTCACTGCTGACATCTCTTTGAGGCGCGCGTGGAACACAACGCGCCGTCGACCCGGGCCTGGTCCTTACCGGACGGCGAGCTGCCCATTACTCGTCGTCCGCAAGCCCGCGCCTACGGTAGCCGGGAATCGGCAATCGATTCCCGCTGCCCAGGGCGTCTCCTACGGCGGCTAGGGGCGCGAGGGCGCGGCTGTTGCCTCTCCCTCACGCGTTCCGCTTCCTCCTTCGCGAGCATTACTGCTTCGCAGAAGGAGGTGACGGCTTCCCATGCACTCTCGCTCCGCACCATGGCCTGGACCAGGTTTGGACGCGAGAGATCGCCGCCGCCGATCGCCTCCGTGAGAACACGGCGGTGTTCCGCCCAAGCCGGGCAGACCTCCACTGTATGCCCCACCGTGTCCTCCGGGCGATCCACACAATGGTGACACCTGGGCGTTTCCTCCCGCCTTATCCGAAACAAGAAGTGGTGACCTGTTCTTGCTTTCACAAATTTTCACAATTTATTTAGTAGCATATAGGATTTCAAACAGTAGCTGTAAGTTAATGGTTTCATTTTATTTGCGTAATAAACTTTTACGTCTATGAGAATTGAGGGCCCATTTTGAACGAAGATATATTAAGTAATACAGTGTTTTGCGATAATATCTTGTTTTTACAAATTTTGTTTGGTATTACCTTAGATTTTGGCATAACGACTTTTTCTTTAGTGTCCATAGTTTATCAGGTACAGGTGGGCCCTCAATCCTATATGTGAGAATTGAGGGCCCAACTTTACAGTCACTATCTCGCAAACTTGACTTTCACAAAATCTGATTCCAACTTTCACAATTCTTTGGGAATGTTCATTAAATCCTAAGCATATTTTCAAAGAGTTTTAATAAAGTGGCCCTCACACCACACGCACATAATTATACAATTAAAGTAGCAAGTAGTTTGATTTAGTCTCGACTCTAGATTGTCATAAGGAGCAGGACCAGCATGCTACCAAGCATTCTTATCTTGGACTTACTTTTGCCCGCGGCTCCCTATCCCACGGGAATGTACTACCTTGAAACCCTTCCTTAACCCTTGTCTAAATTATAAAGGGAATCTCTGTGCAAAATTTTTGCTTTCTAGGTCTAAGGGTTTGGGCTGGGCGTTGATGAGTCAGTCATAATAATAGTTTGTAATAAGCTCCTTTACAAAGTGTACTTTTAAGATGAGTTTTGAATTTTCTTTCATTTAATTGCAATATATCACAAGGTACTTTGTTAAATGTACATTTATCAGAGTACCCCATAAAAGATGCAAATGAGTACTTTAGATAATCTGAAAATGACTGGTCTATTTTATCTTTATTTCTAGTAAGTATTAAAATTATATCTATCACTTATTTTATTACAAGGATGTAGATTTTTCTTACATAGGTAATGATAGGTACATAATATTTTCATAAATGAATTGGCAAGCTACTGTCATAATACTCATAATATAATATTAATCCTTTTAAATAGTTCCCTGAGAGATTCGCGGCGAAGTAGATAGTAAATGGCTCTGTTATCTCTCTGTTGCAAAATAAAGATGGATTCATCTTGTGGGAGGCCTTCAAACGCTACGTTTTTGCGGTCGCCACTCCAGAAACTTTCAGCCCCATCGGCCATCTGTTCTGCGAGCAATGTACCCTGCCCACTGCCACTTAAACTTTCTCAATTCTTCGGGCTATGTCGGTTACCTTGGTTCTTGCCCACTCTCACGAAGATTGGAGGCGCTATACTCGAAGTTGTGGACGAGTACGTTTATCTAGGACAAACTGTCCAGTTAGGTAGCTCCAACTTCGAGAAAGAGGTCAAACGTCGAATCCGACTCGGGTGGGCAGCGTTCGGGAAGCTTCGCAATATCTCCTAGTCTCACATACTGTAGTGTCTCAAGACGAAAGTCTTTGACCATTGCGTGTAGCTAGTGATGGCCTACGGCACTGAAACGAGGTGTGAGCGCAGAATGGGCCTTATTAGAAGACTAAAAGTCACCGAAAGGGCAATGGTCGAATCAGAAATGAAGATATCAGACAGATAACTTTAAACAGTTCAATGTACGTGTATACTTAGGTATACCTAATCGAAACTATTGAATAGTAATTTACTGCAAGACAAGATATTGTATACACACGTCATACATCGTGACTTTACCGAAGTCTATTCTGCAAATAGATATCGTCACGTGTTAGAATTTTAGCAGCCATATTGTAAGGCTCCGTTCATACGGTGGTTATTAGTACGATATAATACCGTATAACTTCTGGATCACATGACAGTTTCATCCTGCATTTGTTTTTACCGTATGAACAAGTGGGATTTTGTCGTGTGATCCCAACTTTATACCGTAAAACATCGTACTTATCATCGCCTGTTAAAATGTTCGTTTGAAACAACATCTTGACAAGTCGAAACGTAGGTAGATTAGGTACTTACCTAAAATGCTGCTGATGGTTGCTACAGATAAAGACCTAATATTGTCTCTGTTCAGGACAGAGATTTCACGTCTGCTACCTGAATACTATCCATTTATGAAGTGAGTATCTTCATACCATCGTCACCTGCCTAGCCATTTCAGAACTACGTTGGAGTTGGCTTCCAGTCTAACGGATGCAGCCTAATATATTTATATCTACATGGAGCGACTGCCTATCTGACCTCCACACCACAACCCAGTTACTGAGTAATACGGTACCCCTTGGTAAGACTAGTTGTCAGACTTTCGGGCTTCTGACGACCCGTAACGACTATCAAAGATCCACGAATAACAGCTGGGACCAAAGGCTTAACGTGCTTTCCGAGGTATCTTCATACATACATAGGAACATAATATTGTTGGTAAGGAAAATCCAATAAACCTATTTTTCCATCATTCAATCGTATTATGTTTGCGGGAAGAAGTGCCATCGTAAAATAAATGTATTCCTCTTCACATTGATGTCAAGCAGCTTTTGAATAAGGGTCAGGACCCTTATTCAAAAGCTGCTTGACCCCTCTGTTGTTAACTTCCTTTTCCTGATTCAGGGCCTCTGACATTCTAGGAAAAAGGTGTAGAGCTCATTCAGTGATGTACTTCCATCTTGAACAATTTCAACGGCAATTTTGAGAGCGAACCTAATAGTGACCGTTTTATACTACACGTGACGTCAAAATAAAGGTAAATAAACACTGTATGCTAGCAAAAAACCAGTTTGCAATTTGCAAAAAAAAATCGAAACAAAAGAAGCTTACTATAACCCAATTATTAGTATATAGAAGTTAGGGTTGCTTGTTTAAATAAAATTATCATTTCTTGCAAAACTCTCATTGCTGTAACATTTTCATGATAACAAAGTAGCTCGAAAGAAAGAGAAACGAAAGTTCGAAGTTCAACACAAATCAACAACCGGCTGGTAACTGACACTTTTTCTTTCCTCGCTTTTTCCACGATATCGGTAGTTATTCAAATATCATACAAAATGTTGTATGCCTTATCGAACTTTGATAACAATTTATAACTGTTCTCCCTTCATCTCTGAATCCACTGAACGTACATATAGGCGCCAAATCATTATTTAATTTTAATATAAAGCTTGTTTTGATTATTTTGTATTTAATCTGACTTCCATGTTATTTATTGAATTAATACTTGTAATACTGGCTAAAGTTTATGTTAAGTTATTATCTTGATATTCTGATTTCTATTTTGTTACTTCCTTTTGATTTATTCAAAATATTCTGGTTTTCGGTTGAAAAATGTAGGTACTGTACATCCCTGCCCAACCCTTTGAAAGAATACAGTGACCTACATAATAGGAGCATACGTGCAACTGAGACGGACGTGAAATCTCATTTCCGAACTTTTTCGCGCAACTTTCCTTTCGCGCAAGTGGATTTACGCAAGTGTCCCTCGCGCAAGTGTCTTTCGCGCAACTGTCCATGCGCGCAAAAGTTCATTCGCGCAAAAGTCCAGTCTTGGAAATGTCTTGTCGCGCAAGTGTCTTTCGCGCAACCGTCCCATCGCGCAAAAGTCCGTTCGCGCAGAAGTCCATTCGCGGAAATGTCTTTTCGCGCAAGTGAGTTCGCGCAAGTGTCTTTTGCGGAAATGTCTTTCGCGCAAGTGTCCTGCTACCATTTCATAATACTTAATCTGTCCGTAACGGTCGATCTGACACTGGAGCTGCGACCTGCGATCCGGGCTCAGCATAGAAATATTTATATCAATGGGTCTCAGCATCAGTGTGACCTGTTATAAAAAGTATGCACTATTTAAAAAATTCGTTACTAGGTACACAAACATTAGGTATACCTTGCGTACAAAGATTTATGAAATTAGTCCTGAATGTTTGTTAATTTACACTTTTCTTTAAATGCATTATAAGTAGGTACCTACTAAACATAAATCTTAATAGAATATGTTTTAAATATGAATGTTTTATGGTAAACTCTCCATATTGGTGCCCAAGATACAGGCTTGCCTAGTTTGGGGCCAATGTGAAATTTTTGTTACCTATTTTAGCAATAAAGTTTATTTATTTATTTAATAGAGCTGGTAACGTAACTAATATTAGTTTTTTGCATATACTTATGGTGTTAAAAACTCTCCAACCAACTCTCAAAACTCTCTAAAAACTTTAAAGGAGTGCTTTAGACCACTGAACTCAATAAGTTTTACTATGGGCCCAAATTATGAAATCACGAAAAAACAATCAGCTGTTCCGTAATGTTTGACGAGTTATGCGAACATAAATGTAAGCAACAGCTGATTTTTTTTCGCGATTTCACAGTTGTCCCATAGTAAAAGTTATTCAGTTTGATGGTCTAAAGCACTCCAAGTTTTTAGAGTTAATTTTTTAACACCTTTTAAATCTTTATTTCAAATGAAAACAGGACACAGTAATTATCTATTCCCACAAACATTTATATTACATTTTCAGCTAAACAGGAACGAGCAATCTGCGTTATCTCAACAGATAAAATCATATTTACAAAAAGAAATAGCAGAAAAGCTTTCGCTACCAAGTGATTAAACTCTTTCGGCCTAAATACGGTACAAACTGTGATACGGATAATAAATCCTCTGGGTAGTCAAATTATGTGACGTCATAATAATAATTTACTGCCGTCGACGGCGGCTGACAAAAGCGGACGTGACTCGACTGAAAGACTTCGCGAAGGCTCCCGATTTGATTAGCTGACTTTTAGTAGGTACTTTGCATCCCTTACAAGTCACCCTTACCTTTTAAAAACATACACCCTCCCAAAGAAACCTTTGAATTGTGAAGGATTTGAATGATTGAAAAAATATGATCCTTGAAATTAATCCGCTCGGTTTACATGTTCGGTTATTTCCTCTGATTTATGCATTGATATAAACTTTCCCGTGATTCATGCATGATGCAAACGGTGTATTAAAAACCAATTTTCTGTTTATAAAACTTCAGATGTTCTGGCAGACTCATGGCTGACTCTATTATAAATATGAAGTCTATTAATAAAATAATTAGATGCCAAAACGCATTGCTCTTGTTCAAAGACTGGCCTTCGAACCAGCTTAGCGCGACAACGTCAAGAAATTAGTTCCACGAATTAAAGCAAGCGTCAAGCAGCCATGATGAATACGTAGTAAAGGACAATATTGAAACTCAGCGCATAATTTTGTTTTTAAATCTTTGATGATACGTCGTTTGACGAAGTCGAAAATTAATGTTGTGTGCAAAGCAATGAAGCAAGAATAATAGCTTCTCATTAAAAATCTAATCTCGCTTGACACCCTTTGTAAATTCCTTTTGTTTCAAAATATCAACGCAAAATTCATGTACATTTTCTATGAAATTTATAGTAGGTACCTAGTGACACCATGAACATCTGCTCTTCTAAATTGTTTGCTTTCTTGTTACCAAAACAAACACGTTACTTTCAGTGCCAAAGTGTAAATGATTTAATAAACCTGTCTCTTAAAATGATGCAAAGAACATGATATTGGGTCAGATTAATGTTTCTTTTTTATATGAAAAAGATAATAATTGGTAAACAGAGATGTTACTAAATGGAAACATGTTGCCTGTAGAATTCAACTCATTAATTATTTTACCAGGGTTCATTTTACAATCGAATACCTTGTTTTTCTAGAAATGCCATTCCGCAAAATAGCAAAAGAATGAAATCCAACGTAACAAAAGCTAAGATGTGGGTGAAGTAGTGTCTTTCATTCGAGCCCGCCCACTCTGGCTGGAACCACATGTAGGTACCTAGTCCTACAAAATGTGCGCTGGTAACTAAGCCTGGGATAATACTAAAGGCGGTAGGAAATAGATTAATGATGATACATTACACATAATGTACCCATCCCATGATCTCCTGCCGGTTTATTCTGTTAAAAGTTCACCGTGAAAACTTAGGTGAAAAGTGAGCTTGAAGTGAGCTATCATTCCATCTGATGCTAGGATTGTCACTATTGATAGCTCACTTCACCTAAGTTTTCACGGTGAGATCGGCTGGAGGTGATGTACAAAAAGTCAGTAATCACAATCGCGTTAGTGTAAGTTCGGATCCACATCTTGGCACCATGCCCGTATTATGCTCCTATCTATCCATTCACCTAGCATGTTCGTAATCATAATTGCCTCATTATTGTGACATTCACAGCTCATACATTACCATTATGATCCGTTTCTATGTTCACATTATTTTGAGAATTTTATATCAAAGATTGAGGCGAAAACCGATAAAGACCGAATATGATTAATATTATTTTCGGGGAAATGGGTGCGTCATTTACAATAAGTACTCTCACATTCAGGGTCTAAATGTACGAGTATTTGCATCGTAATAACACCTTTTTAGAGTTTCGGAAAAAACGGAACCCTCATAGGATAACTTCGTTGTCCGTCTGTGTGTCTGTCTGTCAAGACCCCTTTTTCAGTAACGCGTGGAGTTATCATATTGAAATTAATATCAGTACGTAGGTCTATGGTCCCTTGGAGTTCTAAGAAAATCAAGCTTCTGAGTCAACGCAATAATAAAATTCGGCCATTTATACGACATATTTTGATATTCGCAAGTAAATCAAAACCTATAGGGTACTTCCGGTTGCCTTAAAATCATGAAATTTGGCAAGAAGCAAAGTCTGACAGCACAAGTAAATGAAAAACTCCAAAAATTGTTAATTTTATCACATAAAAATTTGTTTTTGGGTTTACAATGTTAAGTTTATTTTTGGGATAAATTCTTTTCAATTACGGAACCCTTCATTGTGCGTGGTCCGACACGCACTTGGCCGGTTTTTTTACATACAAATTACCCATCACAACATCATTGAATCTATACATTTTAATCGAACATCATAAGCCTGTCGTAAAAATATGATGACGCGTTTAACAGCGGAATATTATGGCGATGATATTGTTATGTGCCGGGAGGGGGTCTTTACGACCTAAAATCCTCATATAAGTCCACCGTTAATCTAATAAAAATATCTCTTCATAATCTCAAGACAAGTGCTATATTTGATTTCTCTTTATTAGTTCCTAAACATTAGTATACAGGATAAGTTTTTAAGCAGTGCGCAAATTTTCACAGAGTGTTCCACCCATGAATATTTTGAACAACTTTTACTGTGGGACCAAACCTGAGATCGCGAAAACAAAATCAGCTGCCCCTACATTTTGACGAATTTGGAGTAGATAATGTTAAGTAGGTACCTACATTATATACACCAAATTCGTCAAAATGTAGTTTCGCGATTTCAGAGTTAGTCCCATAGTGAAAGTTGTTCATATTCATGGGTGGTTCCCTGTGAAAATTTGCGCACTGCTTAAAAACTAATCCTATGTACTTGGAGATATTCCGTTTCTACATATTCATTACTGAGATAAAATCTACATAAAACAACCATTAAACGATTAAGCTCACCCGTTGACATTTGATCGTCATAATGGTGAACTATTTACTGTACGCTTATCTTGTGTAAACTAACAGCAAACTCCTTCTATTCCGAACTTATCTTAGTGAAAAAGGTTACAATATTGGTGGCGATTCTGTTGTGCACAAACTAAACTTAATTTAGGTTATTGCTAACTTTTTCTCTCTATTATGACAAGAAAGGGACGGAAGTAAATTAGAGCTGTCAAATTAGTTAGAACTAATTTTTCCATAGACATTTAGACGACACGTAAAAACATGTCGACTAAAAACACGGTCAAGCGCAAGGCGTGAAATAGTTTGACATCTCCAACTTAGTTCATATCTATAGCCGTCCTTTTCTCGCGCTGCCTGTTAGTAAAAGATAGCGATTCTATAATTTTAGTTTAGTGCGTTCACAAGAGAATCGGCACCTATTCGCTTTGTTAACTTGACTACAACATCTAATGTAGAACACCTTAGATGTTAGCTCTAGTGTTTGAGTGTCCCTAGCCATCATCATCAGGCTCTATGTGTTTGGCACATTTTGGCACAAAACGATGTTTCCCGAATTTAGGTCACCATAGTCAAATCTCCATGTAGGTAGGTTAATTGCATAATCATGAAGAACAATTAACCCACCATGTAATTTCAAAACCATGCCGTAATTTGAAACTCTGAACTAATGTTTATCTTTCACGATCGCTTTCACACTGAATGTGCTGAAAGGGAATATTTGGGTACCTACTTATACTTTGAGCTTATCACAACATTTTCTAGTATTTAAATAAGAATTAAGATGACTTGAATGTACTGAAGAAATGTTTTGGTACCTACCTACCTACCTATCTGCTGAGCAATACTGTCAGTGTTTTTTAAAAATGTATGGCGTGAATTTTTTTGGTACAGTCAGTAACAAAAGTCGATTAACACTTCGGTTTTTTAAATCTGAAAAATACTTCGTTAAAATCGAAACAGATGTAAGTTTTAAAGAAAATTTACTGTTATCTAACAAAGAAAATGCTAAAAAGCAGGTTATCAAATCATTTTGTGTTAATTTAGATGATATCAAAAAGTAGCAGTGTTAACCGACTTCTGTTGCTGAAATACCACCATAACTTTATTTCCCCAGAAAATCTTAAAGATCACCTTCTAAAGAAAAGCCCTCGCTAAGCTTCGATGGCTAGACTGCATTGAGATAATAAGTTATTTAACGTTAAATCTTTTTGTCCACTTATATTAAATATATATACTTATTATATTTTACGCTCAACAGCTGTGGCATGAAATGTCCCTGAGTACAAAGCTCCCTCATGCTCGTATAATTTGATGCCTTATTGCACCCTAAATCCTATAATCGAGTCAATCCTGCCGGGATTCAGTTACGATCTGTAATAACAAGAGTTTATTCCTTCATCGCCGTAACCAAAGGTCAAGGACCTGATGAAGTGCAAGAAAACATTCAAAGTATACAAACAGTAGTATTTTCGTAAGTAAAATGCGTTGTTGTGGCAGAACCAGCGTAATTTCCGTATAATACAGTCCATTTAATCATAAACAAGAACACTTTCGCTTTAGTTTCAAGCTCTCGGGAGAAGGGCGCATCAATTCTGAAAATGAAACATTTGCTAGTCCAAAAAGTTGAATTTATGAAGGTCTCATCCGATTCACAGTGGAATATGTAAACTGAGCCTCTCGCAAACAGTGAGACATATGTTATGTTTATGATGATTTGAAAATACAGTATAATGCTCATAGAATGTTATCGTTTCTCAATAGCAATAGATAACCTTATTTATGTTGTCTCCTACCGTTGAACCCTTAACTCAAACTTATGTCATCACTATTATGAAACTTGACAAATTATTGGGTGTCTCACCCTACAGATAGCAATTACTGGTGGCGTTCTAAAGGGAGCACTGACCAGGCCACCCATGCCTCGCATAATTAGGGTCCAGTGGTAATGACTTATGGCTGACCAAAAGTTTAAGCATTGTTCTTCATAATGTTCAGGGACTCTCTCAAATACATGAGTAGGTCAGCTACTAAAATTCCATTGTCTCATCTATTCGTCTAGAAGTTTGCAAATGGTTTGACCCTCTTCTATACGAACTAGACGGTCTTCAAGTCCTTGTGTACTCTTCATTGCTTAATCATTTGAGAACAATGTCTGTTTAAGTTAGAAAATTATATCCTAGCTATTTATTAGGGTGTGAAGTGAATGCTGTCCTGTATATCGCCATTTTTAGGATTGCGTATCTCAAAAGGTAAAAACGGAACCCTTATAGGATCACTTCGTTGTCCGTCTGTATGTCATTCTGTCAAGACTGTTTTTCTCAGGAATGCGTGGTACGGTCCTTTAAAGCCCTAAAAAAAGTCAAGCTTCTAAGTCAACGCAATAAAAAAATACAGCCATTTATGCAAAATAGTTTGGTACTCGCATATAAATCAAAACCTATAGGGTAGATCCCGTTGACCTAGAACCATAAAATTTGGGAAGAAGCAAGATCTCACAGCACGAATAAAGGAATAAGTCCGAAAATCGTTAATTATGTTGAACCTTTACTACATTATTTTTTTTGCCATTACAAACATACTTTTGCAGTTGCAGAACTAATCGTGACGTATATCGATGTATGGGAGAAAATGTTTTTCAATTGTAATTGAAAAACATTTTCTTCTAACTTTGTTTTTGGGATAAATTCATGCCAACTACGGAACCCTTCATTGTGCGTGGTCTGACACGCACTTGGCCGGTTTTTTTTCTAAACAACTAAACAATAATGCCACGTAGTTACTCTCTAACCCTCTTTTAAGTACCTACCAGGGTTTTATAATATGTTAAGTTTTCTACGTAGGTACTCATTCAAAACAATTTTCAGCATCCGGAACTTGAAGGTCTCCAGCTAAAGTTTTCCAGTGGGGAACACAATAATTATAAGAGGATATTTTACTTCTTAATTGCCTAACTTAAGAAAATGTGCCCAAAACGGGCCTAAATGAGAAATAGTTCATCGGGAGCTTTATTCATTGAAAAATACGTGTATAAAAGGTTGACTAACTTAAATAGTAGATTCTTCTAGGCTATCGTGTATGAACGTCGTCGACCGCATCATCGTTTGTCATCAGGTGGTCGTCTGACCACCTGAAGAGCCTATACAATACAGAAAAGATTAATGTCACTAAAGGACCAAAACGCAAGTTTTATAATGCATAGAAGTATATGATCCACTGCAGTAAACAAAATCAAAAAAAAATATATGACATTCTTCAGGATATATGCTAGTTATATAGTGTATTGAAAACACAATACAACTAATTTGATACGACAGAAAAAAATCACAAAGATACCTCTAAAAATTTCTTTGAACGATTAAAAACAACGAACATTCTACCTAATAATTAATAATCAGTTTATTGTAGACAAAATAAATCCAATCCAATGATAATAATGTACATGCAATCATTATGACAAGGAAAATATTGATGTAATAGTGTTTTTTTTGTTTTAGTCCAATCAATAGATATTTTGTAAAAATAATTGCTTCATATTTTGCAATAAATTACCAGCGTTGTGTCATCGTGCTTCTCTTTCTTTTCTATGCAATCCGACAGTAACCGCGCTTTAGGTCCTGTAATCCCCGGACGACGAGTAATGAGCAGCTCGCCGTCCGGTAAGGACCAGGCCCGGGTCGACGGCGCGTTGTGTTCCACGCGCGCCTCAAAGAGATGTCAGCAGTGACGGGGTCAATTGGGCCGATGCCGGGTAGTTCGAAAGAGATACCGTGGCCCTGGCACGGGCAACTGAAGGAACATGGGTGGGTTTTAGTCAGTAAAAGTCTGAGACGCCCTCACGCTCTGCCCAGAGCGGGAGAAGTCATTTGATGATTTCCCATCCACAGAAAAAAAAAAAAAAAAAAGTTCCCGTAATCCCCATAAACAGCTAATGATTACTGTTCGCTGACATTGACAAATAACATCGCACAACAAAATAGTCGATCACATTGTATTCCCGCGGGAACCTTATTTTCGCCAAAGACCGAACAGTTGATGCACGGTTTATCTATTAATCAAATATATACTGGATATTGATTCAGAATGAGCACGTACAAAAAAAATACCTACCTATATACCTAATAATGTTTCTAGAATTACTTCGCAGTATTAAAAAATTTAATGTAATTCCGCTAATTACTTCCAACTAAGCTTTCACACTAAACAATTTAATATTTATGTTGTTCGTTGTTCAGAAACAACAATTATCAGTTTACATAGTAATGATGTAGGGAACATGTTGAGTTCACAATAGTAGGTGGCTCGGTGTTTATCTAAATTAACCTGAGCATAACTAAAGTGACTATTCACTCAAGCTTCGCCTACACGAGAACCCATCTATTGTTTACTCAAGCAAATTAGAGGCCTTTTAGCGAACTCGGTATATAAGATTACTACGTCATCAAAACTGTAGCAAAATAATGATATTGCTCGCTTGCCTTCTTGGTGACATTTTAAACAGAAAGCGCTCCATAAAATTAATATCTATCGGAAACGTATTATATTGTTTGCGTTGTTCAAAATACGCAAACGAATTATTTGGTACTAAGAAAGAGCATTGAAGAGTAGGCCAAAAATTGCCCTGTGATAAAAGATTCAAATGAATTTGAAAAAAAGCGGTCAAGTGTGAGGTGGACTCGCCCATGAAGGGTTCCGTAGCAGCAAGTAACATAATATAAAAGTTCTTGTGGTTCTTTGTAACTTTGATCGATGTTTTAATAATAGACCGATTTCTGACGTATTAAAAAAAAAACTACTTACTAGATCTCGTTCAAACCAATTTTCGGTGGAAGTTGACATGGTAATGTACATCATATATTTTTTTTAGTTTTATCATTCTCTTATTTTAGAAGTTAAAGGCCGACACACACATTTTACCACTTTGGAAGTGTCTGTCGCGCAAACTATTCAGTTTAGAAAAAAATTATATTAGAAACCTCAATATCATTTTTGAAGACCTATCCTTATATACCACACACGTATGGGTTTGAAGAAAAAAAAATTTTGAGTTTCAGTTCTAAGTATGGGGAACCCCCAAAATTTATTGTTATTTTCTATTTTTGTGTGAAAATCTTAATGTGGTTCACAGAATACATCTACTTACCAAGTTTCAACAGTATAGTTTCGGAAAAATGTGGCTGTGACATACGGACGGACAGACAGACAGACAGACATGACGAATCCATAAGGGTTCCGTTTTTTGCCGTTTGGCTACGGAACCCTAAAAATGCTTTTCGTAGTACCTACGTATTCATTTCTCATGAAAATTATGACAGACAGGAGTTATCTTGCCCTTTAAAGCTGTAGACTTAAATTTGATCTGGCATTATAGTGATAGAAATCATTTGCTAAGGCAACCATTTATATTTTTTTACAAAATAGCTCTGATTGCAATCTAACAGTACAGTAGATTTTGTCCTAAAATAAAAAGCTGTTAAAATTTATGTCTGGCATCTCGCAGGATTAAAAGAGAGAAATGGCGCTCGGAATGACATGCGACTTGTAGAAGACTGTTGAGGATAATTTCCGGATTAATCTGCACCCGGTTTAATCTCGGTGGCTGCGGAAAAAAAAAAAATCTAATTGATAAGAATTGTGTCGTACAACAGGCGCTATTGTATTTGACGAAGACAGTACCTAACACTTTTCCAATACTTCTGGCTGAAGCCGCGCGCGACCATGAGATAAAATATAAATTCTTAAATACTTTTCGCAACTCTGCTAAGATAAACGTGAAAATATGGCTGTAATCGCAGGACATCAACTAAATGTTAAAACTGAAATAATTATTCGGAATAATACCAGTAGGCAAGGTACCTACTTAAAAGACAGGGTTGACCGGCATCACGATCGATATCCTATCTATACGACTAATCATGTTTCCATGCATAAGTAATGTCCCACATGGGCAGATAGGTATTTTAACATCGTACTTACCCCAAATCCATCGAGTATTTGGCGAACTCCACATCTCGGTAAGCCGTATCATTCAGTGTAATTGATGCTTAAAAGAAACGTTTTCACTTCAGTAGTAACGCCCACAGATCTGATTCCGTACCTACCCAAGTTTATCGGGAGACATTATAAACATCATCGAGTGAGAGCTGAACTCGTCGCTCGTAATTTAAAAAAGTTTCTGATTCCATTTTTTTGTTACCAGTACAGAAATAGTCTCGATTTATGTGACGTAGTAATAAAGATCGCTTAGTGTTTGGAACAGCTATGTGTATTTTATTTTCCTCTAAATCAACTGATGCATAATTCAAGAGTTCACGGAATTCTCCGAACATTGTTTTCTTGACTGCATTATTATCCGACGGGAAATGTTAATGTAATAACTGAAAGTCTTTGAAACATGTGTTTTTGTTAACATTACAATCAGTGGTTTTATTATTTTATGTAGATTCATTGGGTGTTGGAGCAAACGAGTCGTAATGTGGAGACCGCGAGTTGGCAAGAGTGCGGGACGCCGAGACAATCGGATCGACGACCTGAAGAGCTAATCCTGGCCTTGTGCCGCTGCTTCGTAGAGACCTTGGCCCGGCATTGAATTTGATTGAATTGATTCCCACACCTAATAATATCTATTTTATGAATCATGGAGTTACACACTGCACTTAGATATATTTTAACACACAAATCTTAGTCAATAAAAATATTTTTTTCTTCTATTTATAAATTAATACGTAGGTACCCATTTAAAAATGTTCATTGTAATGCCTATGTTTTCTTGAATGGTTTCATTTGTTGACATCCTAACTAGATGATTATTTTATCCTTAGAAATCATGAAATAATCTGTTAGAGTCTGAGAGTCCTCAGACGCTTTCCACAACTCTCCAACCATGTAAATGTTTCAGATTCTAAAGATTTATATTCCCTATTTAATTAAGCGGAAAAGCGAATAAATATTTAATAAGGTTCTGCTTGAACGTGTCACACGTGGCATCTCGTTGTAAACTCAAGATGTGTATCTACCTGATGCATACGTGATGAAGACTAAAATTATAGTTATATTTGCAAATGGAGTACCTTTAATATTCATAACTAATTAAAAGGTACCTACATTAATACCCTTCTATATTATAGATTATAGAGACTTCTATTGTGGGTAAAAATAGCAGTTACTTACTTAGATATCGTCTTTATCAGAAACGTAAAAAAAAAAACATAAAAGCGTAAAATTAACAATCACTAATTTTCATGAACAAAATGTTACAGTAAATCCACTCATCCATTGCATAACGTTGATCAAATTTTTCAATTTATAAATAAATAGGTACGAGTACACACAGATTTGAGAACCGCGGGAAAAACAACAGACGAAGCTATGCGAGGCCAGCCAGATAGAAAAGATTATTATGATATATCACTGTTTTCTGAAACGCGAAATATAATAATGCTGAAGCCCCCGAGAACCGAACAAAAAGTGAAGGTGTATGCAATTCAGACCTTATCTGTTAAAGTCAAGGTTTGAAATACCTTAACTGTTTAATGCAATTGCTTGTTATGGACCTAGAGTCAGTATACTCTTCAAGTTTTCTGAGTAAATAATCATGGTAAGATGGTAACATAAAAACATAAATAAAGGACTACCTATTCCAGTGCAGGGTAATGCAAGACAAGGCGAGTATTAAAAAAATATGTATAATCTTTATTTACAACATCACTTATATTCGTAAAATTTTAACAACTACATACGATACAGATTTCACAGTCATTTACACAAAATTGGTACCTAGCTACAGCACATTTCTACACGAGACGAGCGACGATTTTCCAAGATTAACATCGTAGAAAATGGCGTCGCGAAACCCTCCGTATACGTTTCGGTCCTTGGGTACTTTGTGCAACTACCGTAAGAGGATTGAAGTCCCAGAGGGCTATCAAACCATTCAATAATAAAATCAAATAGAAGGATTCGAACTTTTTACAATGATTTACTTACTTACGTACATGATTTCAATGAAAATTCTATTTCGATACATCGCATATAATTATATCATGACAATTCTGTGAAAATGCGTCTCATTATTTTAAAAGTTTTACTTAAGTACTAGGTAATGTTATTTTGTGATACCTACACGTTAAATATGATGTAAATGTGAATAAGTATAAGTACCTAGTTTATTACTAGTGTCATACACAATTATTTACAGATGTGTAGATGAGAAGTGATACTGAATATTTCTGATATAATCAAGTGTTGTGTCTCACCTTCAAAATAAAGCGACAACTCACTGTAACTAACTAGAACGCTTTGGAACCTTAAATATGTTACATCAGTTACATGTGTAATGTACACACACGTGTGTCACATGTGTGTGTAGAACACGAAACAAACATATGACAAAGACAAATGCAAAGAGGTGATCTGGGATCCCAGTCTCTCAGATATACATTTATTATATGAAAACTTATTCCGTCTTATTACAAAACAAGGTTCATCTTCAAACCCAGGTTTAAACCATGGACCCTTTTTTGAATTTCGAACTTTATTCCGTCACATTAAGATGTCAGTTTTACAAACTGACAACTTAGTACCGGACTAAGTTGTCAGTTTTGTATAAAGAACTGTATTTCTATCACAGCTAGGTTCTTATTACAAAAACTGGCTCTATGGTTTAAACCATGACAGAAGAAAAACCTCGTTTTGTAATAACACCGATTAGGTTTCATGTAAATATTAAATGAAGTTGTTGACAAAATTTTTAGTGCAAACATTTTGGGACAAAGTAACTCAAAATAACTTTCAATTATTTCGTTAATTGGCTCACAGCTGCGATATCCTGCATTTATTCCGATGAAATCAGGCCTCCTTGATCTGGAGCCGTAAAAATGTGTATAAATTTTGTATTTCATTATAATCTTCACATACTTTTATGTTCATAAGCATCTACCAAAATGTTTCTTTAAACAAATCTTGAATGGATGTTTGTATTTAAAGCAAACAAGGACCAAATAGCAAACAAAATATCAAATAATGGGAAAGTTGGGCACATTCCAAACTTTGATGGATTTTGTTTTTATGTACCAATCAAGATGTATACGTTTGGTGTATCAGCTAAAGATAAATATCTGAAAAATTTCACGCCTCGATTCATAATGTTTATGACATAAATATTGACAAGTTAAGAAATCCAATTTTCTAAAAGTAATCTTCCTACGTTCTACGAGTACATCGCCGTAGATACACAGAAGGCATTGATTTTGTATTACAGATTCTCAATTTTCCAGCGCACGATTATGTGTAGAACATATTGGGATATATTGCGCCATTAAATGCGGTTCACAAACTGTCGAAATTCGGGATGGATGCCCTCGGGGAGCTCCGTTAAAACTTATCGACGATCACATGAATCGGTTTGCGTCATTCTCACGTTTAAAGGAGGTTTCTCTAACACATACTCGAATTATTCACAGTAAAGCTTAGAGAGTCAAGAGATATATCTATAAGCTCTAATATAATTATTATAAACAACAGTAACAAATAAAAAACATCATATTACTATCTAAGGATCTAATACAATTTAAGTACAAGGTTTGGTAAAAAAAACTTATAGGTAAGTACACATAGATTACTGTCTACATTCTAATATATTTCACTAATACGTCTCTTTCACATATAAAAGTATGTACAACTTTTTTGATTAGGAATTGACTACATGAGAACAATGCACCTACCTCATTATTAGAATATAATTGCATCAAATATAATCTACACGTGAACTTAGACCTAAAATAATAGGTAAAAGTCGATAGGTTGGTTCTCATCAATCTTGAAGATATTCGGAGATAGTTTAAATTGAATATTGAACCCTATTCATCACATGAGCAGTGGTAACGGCCCCGACTTACGAGTTGTAGGTTTTGGGTTCGAACCCAGAGAGGCACTTTACTTAATATAAATAATTTCATTACCACTGCTCTCAAAATGGTGAAGGAAAACATTGTGAGGAAACCGTATGACCTAGAACCAAAAATTCGAAGATGTCACATCTACCAACCCGCACTGGGCCCGCGTGGTGGATTACAGCCCACTCCTTCTCGAAGAGAGGAGGCCTGTGTCCCAGCAGTGGGAACATTATAGGCTGATTATGTATATTATTCATCACAATTATCTTAAAGAAGCTAACGCACATACACAGGTATAACATAACATAACATTACGTCTGTATTTCCCCGAAGGGTAAGGAAGAAGTTTAAGTCTCGCCCAGGTAAGTAAATTTTATATAATACTCCTTATATATCACATAGCAATCAGGTTTTTTTTCACATGAAAGAACATATTTTCATTTAATCGCAGAATAAAAATAGAGGTATGAAAGTTGAGCGATGGAAGCCTCTGAAGTTAAAACTTGAAGCTAAAATTAATGAAACTTCAGGTGAGTTTGAAACACCACTGTTTTATGTTTTATCTTAGTTTGATCCACATTTAGTTCAGGTAGTAACATCTTATGAATATTAATTTAGATAATATTTTTCGCAAATAAGCAACTTATCGCTAAGAACGCGGACACGAATATATAATATTGCTTTTGTTGTCCGTCACGTAGATTATTAAAAAGTATTGGACAAGTATATTTTCTTTTTTTACGTAACCTGAAGATTAGGGCGGTACATTGAGTTAAAATGTGGCATGACGTCACGCCTTGCTAGATTTTATACGTAGTTGTAACGTAGTGAGCCCCCACTCCTCAACTTTAATGTAGTCTATGTATTTTTTTTATTAATATGATGAAGCAAAAAAAATTTGGTATTTTTTTTTATCTGACTGATGGACTATATAGAATTTCTTTTTTTTTAACCAATCATCATCCCTATTGGGTCAACCCTTTTGATCGCGCTCGATTAGATCTGTTCGAACAATGTATCAGCTAAAGTACCTTTTTGGGGTCTTCGAGTGAACTCAAACAATAAGCCGAGCCCTTATTAATTCATTTTGGAATCCTACCAAGAGGACGAAGGTCGAATGTACCAGCTCACGGCTGTTTACATTCCATAACCCGTCTTTGAAAAGTTGTAATACGTAGCTTAGTCACAATACTTAGTGGTCTTAGTCCTGTATTACAGAACGTCACTCAATACTCAAGCATTACTGAAAACTAGTTTCAACTAATCAAATGGCTTGAATCTAGTTTTAAGTAATGCTTGAATATTGAGTAACGTTCTGTAATACGGACCTTAAACTTATACGAGTACCACATAGGATTCGTTGATAATATTATAGAAATGTTTCTGGGTTTTCGTACATGAATTTCGCCGCGAACGTTAATAATTCAACGGCATGGTCGCTAAGATACGTTCACGACGAGTATGAGCATTGCTCAGTCTGCGGAAAACAATATCACTCGTAGGAATGAGTGTTGTGTTCACATTGTTTACCTGCTTTTACCGGCGCTACGTCGTCCTTAACTAAATATTTTCGCGTAAAATGTTGTTACTCGAAACAAAAGAACACTGCGTCTTCTATCATTGGATTGTACGCAAAAAACGTTGACATAAAAATTATATGATGTAATTTTTTATTATATTTAGAATATCTACTCCTTAGAGGTAATATGATATTAATTGCGTAAACTTTTGGGCTCTATTTCATTACAGTTTCCGAGGCGCAGGAGACGTGACCAGAAAACATGGAGGGAACAATCCGTAGGTAATTACGTTTGCCCTATTATAAGTAATTTATTTAGCTTTACTTATAAATGTATTTATGAATAATGTATTAATGTTTTATTACGGACGAGTTTTTTTATGGTAGTATTATTTCTGTATAACCTTCTATGCATAGGAATGCATTCCTAAACAATATTTCATGAAAGAATAATAATTACATAATAATAAAAAAACATTTGTTAGAACGTGACTTTAAGTGATCAATTCGAATTTCACTTCATACGGATTCTGTTCAAATCAACGTGAAGTTTAGAACTAAACACATACATACATACATACATACATTACACACATTACATACATTAGAATATAAATCCCATTGAAAGACCCAACTTTATTTTCCAGTCATCTTTAAGTACCTAGGTACTTCTATACTAAAAGGTAAAATTTATGAGTTTGTATATAGCGGGTAGATAATCTTCGGAACAACGGCACCCTAATTGCGTAACACATTATCAATCGGAGTTTGAATAATTTTGAAACAAATTGCTAATCCATTACTTCATATGTGAAGAAGTTTGTGAAGAAGAAGTTTCAAGAACCATAAATTCACTAAATAACACACGAGCTGTTGGATATGTTTGCATCTCAACAGCCATACTAAAAAATTGTAATAAAGAATTAGCGGACATTTTAAATCACCTTATAAATCTATCGTTTACGCAAGGGATCTTTTCAGAAAATTTAAAATCATCAATAGTAAAACCGTTTCACAAAACAAACTCTAAACAAGATATGAACAACAATAGGCCCATCACGTTAATAACGACTTTATCTAAATTTTTTTTAAAAATCATGCACTCCCGAATAATGATTTTCTTGAATAAATTTAATATAATAGTAAACAATCAAAATGGTTTTCAAAAAGATAAATCTACAACACTACAACTGCATTCTGACTAATACAAAAAAATAATAGAAAATATCGATAAACGTAATAGAGTTGCTGCCATTTTCTTTGATATGAGCAAAGCATTCGATTTCGTAGATCACAAAATCTTGCTCAATAAATGTGACCTTTATGGAATCCGAGGTAAAGCACTCGATTGGATTAAAAGCTACTTAAGCAATAGGAAACAATGCGTTGAAATAAACAAATTAAATTATCAACTTGCATCTACACCATTCAGGTCTACTCTTTTAATAAATAAGTTCGGTGTTCCTCAGGGAAGTGTACTAGGCCCTCCTCTCTTCCTTATTTACATAAATGATATTCCTAAAGTGACATCACATCAATGCATTCTATTCACGACGATATTTCAGTTATAGTACCTACCGGAAAACTCAGATAGTAATTATGAAAATTCATTACACAGCACTATAGAATCAATAATGAACTGGTTAAAGGACAACAATCTAACAGCTAATGTATCTAAAACTAAAATTTTACAATTCTCTAACTATAGCAATTCTCAATTAAAACCCTTAGACTTAAACTATAAAAACACTCAAATTGAATAAGTCCTTGACACCAATTTTTTAGGTATTACCTTAGATAGACATTGTAATTGGAAAGCACACACAACTCGCATATGCTCTAATTTAAATAAATTTGTTTTTGCTCTAAAAACGCTTAAGAAGTTATCAAGTCAAGAAACTGTGATGGCTGCGTACCATAGGTACGTCGAGTCAGTTCTTAGATACGGGCTTCTTGTATGGGGTAATTCTTCTCAGGCTAAAATAGTTTATGACACAAAAAAAATGTGTCAGAGCAATGTGTGGGGTCGGACCGTTTGAATCTTGCAGAGGTCTATTTAAGAAATTAGGATTACTAACTCTATCTAGTCTGTACATATTGCAAGTAGGAATATTTGTTAAAAAGCACTCTGAGCTATTTACTAAAGCCATTGAAAATAAAAATTCCTTTCAAGAGATCCAACCCGACTGGCTGTCACAAGATGTAGAAGCACACTATTCCAGAACAACAACAACTGTATGTCTGTCAAAATCTATAACCGAATACCGAAACAGATCAGAGAGCTACCATTAAATTATTTTAAAATAAAATTCAAGAAATGGCTCTATAATAATGTGTTCTACAATATAGGTGAATTCTTAAATTATAAGCTAAATACAAAATAATTAAGCTATCTTATTTATGGCAGGTCTATAAATTCATCAATACATAATATGGTGAGACCATAAATTTATAAGATTCATTTAATATGTTTTTTTTTTATTCACATGATCTCAGTACCTAGTAATAAGTGTTTTTGTTTATATTTTTATTTTAATATGTTTTTTTTGCACGCTGAAAAAAGTAAGCAAAATATGTGGAACTATTTTAAATTTAAGACCTTTTATGTACCATATTTTATGCAAATAAAGATATTCTATTCTATTCTATTCTATTCTATTCTATTCTATTCTATTCTATTCTATTCTATTCTTATGTTCGAAAAATTTGTCTGCTCGGCAATGTAAATAACGCAATGAATGTTGTTGAACTGTCAAAATGAAACCAACTCGGATTGACAGTGTGTTACGCAATTAGGGTGCTGATCCGATTCCGAATTTTGTTTCACAAATGGGAAGCTAAAATACTGTAACTTATTGTCTAGTGTCATAACTTCATAAGATATATTTTATGATATACAAGAAATTCCACGCAAAGTTGTTGTTTGCTTGGTGCAATAAATGGCTAACTAAACCCTTCCCCCTTCTTTTCCCCCTTTTTTACTTTAGAAGTCTGTGCTAAACAGGTACCGCAATAAATACAGGACTTCCTTTAAAAATAATTTCAATGGAAAGTAAATACGACTGTATAAAAGTGCTTAGGTAGAGTAAAATCGCAGCAAGTATAAAGGTGAAAACTTGACATTTAAGTATAAATATACTTAAATAAATGTCAACTTCTCTACTTCTTCTGCAATAGTAAATAAGTTGGAAGTTTCAAGCTCAGCAAATGTGACCTAAGTAATTTTCTTTCACACCTATGACCAAAGCAAGAAACTTTTGCCACGTAATAATACCATAGGAAATAATTGTCCCACTGCAGGGCAAAGGCCTCTTCTCATACAGAGAAGGCACGAGCATTGATCACCACGCTTGCTCAAGACGGGTTGGCGATTTCAGACTTATATGAACTATAAGTCCAGGTCTCCTCACGATGTTTTTCCTGCACCGATGTCATTAATGTCCAAGATAAACTCAGAAAGTTCTTATGAATTGAAAAAGTCACATTCGTTTTTGCCCGGATTTGAACCCACAACCTCGTGTATAAGAGGTGAGGTCTTAACCACTGGGCCACCACGATATTATAACGTACATGTACGTTTCAATTGTGAAGCGTTAAGTACATACACGTTAACCTATAAGAACAAAGTATCTAAATTACAAAGAACGTATCTATTGTTAAGAGGCCTATCACAAAATTCAGATACTTTCAGATTAGATAAATACAGTACAAGGTTAGTTTTCAATGACCAGCCAAATTTTCACAGGGTGTTCTACCCATAGTTATGA
The DNA here is from genome assembly GCA_946251885.1 of Cosmia pyralina. Classification (NCBI taxonomy): domain Eukaryota; kingdom Metazoa; phylum Arthropoda; class Insecta; order Lepidoptera; family Noctuidae; genus Cosmia; species Cosmia pyralina. The sequence continues at coordinate 15,727,679 of OX276352.1, read as the reverse complement.
ACAACTTTCACTATGGGACCAACTTTGAAATCACGAAAAAAAAATCAGCTGTTTCATACATTTCGGTCTAGTAGGTGACCTTGAATAGGTAGGTGGTGAACTTGAATGATTACAACGAGAAAAGTCTACCTATTTTAATTGTTTTAGTGTTATGGATAAAAGCGCTCTTCCTCTCTCCTACCTATTTTTATAATTTTGCTGTGCCCGACAGGGTCCATAATTGTTTCTTCCAATTGTATTTTAACACCTGCATATGTACATTATGGATTGCAATAAAGAATTTGAATTTGAACTTTTGTATGAAACAGCTGTTTTTTTTTTCGTGATTTTAAAGTTGGTCCCATAGTAAAAGTTGTTCATATTCACGGGTAGAAAATTTGAAAATTTGAAAATTTGGCTGGTCATTGAAAACTAACCCTGTATATTGAAGCACGGCGTCGCATCACGTTATGTAGCAATTTAGCAGTTGTAGTAACGTTTATTTTGAGTTTCATAATTATTATTTTTTATTTAAATTATGAAACTTTAATTTCTTATGGACTAACGTTTGTTCTAGTATAAATTTTACGTAATAATACGCTACGTCACTATGTGCTAGCGACCGTTTCCGGGGGCCCATTATTGAGTGTGCAAGTCACCTCCTGCCAATTTATCTGTGTATATTATATAACATTGGTCAGGCAAGGGACATAGTTCTTCCATAGTTCAAGGTACCCAATCCATATAGCCACCCAAACCCATAGCCCAAAATGTTTTGTTTCCATGTTCTGCAATAGTCCTGCACCACCCGGGGGTTGTCCTTGGGTGCAATTGCATAGTGCATACAGGGATAATCGTCGGCTGGTGCCTCCTCGTCACTTAAAATTGTCTAAGGGGCCACTGCGAGTTGATTTCGGCCCCTCATACGCCTTCCAAAGGTCCGGGATCCCGGGGTCCCGAGTTATAGCAATGGCAAATAATAATGTAGTAAGGAGAAATTTACAGTTATATAGTTCTGAGTGTTTTTAGAAGTTTTGTGGTTTTGAACGTGATTTTTTCTATAGATAATTATTCCAAACATATTTCAAAATTCTGAGACCACTATGAACTAAATCTCTATTTAAGAGATATTATTGTATATTTTTCATTTCATTTCCTTACGTACAGTAGTTTTCAATCCAGCGAGCACGGAAAAATGCCGTCGAGCTATTTATGAAAAACTTGCTTCAGAGTTTTGGTTTTATACAACATCAGTATTAGTATATGCGAAACCCGAAACACGTGTCTAGTGTTTTTATGTAAAGAATCTATGTACATAATTTCAAAACTGTATCATGAAAAATCACAAAGTTATAAGCTTTACATGGTTGTCCGTACAAAAACATGATCACCGCGCGGCGCCCGCTGTGCGCCCGTGCCTAGTGCCGCAATGACCTGCAGTGACTTGTGTTCGTCACGCGGTGTCCATATTGTAACCTTTTTTAAAGATTTTTGGGGCAAAATACGAGTATAACACGGTATAAAAATTATTGGAATCGATTCAGTTATTTATTCTGAACAAATTATATTCAGGTTTCGCATATACTAAAAATAATGTTGTATAAATAAATAACTTTAGTTACTAGATAGGTACTTATTTATCCAAAATGACTAGTGAGTAGCAAGTAGTTCCTTTAATCATAAGCGTCCTATAACTAACATGGTTAAGTCTATTGCCCTCTCAGGACACGATTGACATGTAGTATGAAAGGCTTATTTAATAAAATTGGGTAAGCTACCCTCACATAAATAGATCATGTTTCAGGTTCAACAAACGTTTTCTATCCTGTTTGTGATTAGATAAATCCTTCATAGGTACCTTCTTTGCTGAAAACCTCGACACAAAATGCCTGATTGCTATTAATCATTACTTTTCTTGTATGTAGGTACCAATATCTCCTAACCATGAGCACACGAGCTTCGTTGTTTCTGAGAGCTAGTTAATTCGTGTTTAACTTTGAATTTCATTCACTAACAACAGATGTGCTTGTGGCCTGATTTCACTTAGTCAGACCGAACTACGAGTAGAATAAAACAATGAAACCTGTCTGGATACTTTCCAAACTAGGTTACGGGTTACTAGCAACAAAAATTTCCAATGTTTTTGTTATTATATCGTGGCATCTGCTAGCTAACATATATCAAATAATTTAATTTAATGTTTGGTGTACTTGCTGTTAATTACTTTGCATAATATTGTAAAGAATCAAGTTCTTCTAAGTTAACAGAGAGCTGTGCTGCTGTTGCGCCACTTCTTCTTGCCAGCTAAAGCACTGGAAGTGGTGAAGGGCGGGCGATTTGGAGGACTGTCTTATGTAATTTTGACGTTCCAAAAAGGGCTGATTTTCAGCCCAATATGAATTTTGATTTGATTTGAAAAACATTCGATATCAAAACCAGCCTTTAAAATTGGCCCAATATAATACTACAGAGCATGTGTTGAAACTGAAACATAGGTAGGTATCCACTACATTTTCACAAAAGATGGTTAAGTACTAACTTTTTAACATTGAACTTACATAATATAACTATACAATAATACTTATATACAAGTACATAATCATACATACCTATACTGAACGATTTGGTTCGTAGCTTTATTTCCTAGACACTAATTACTAAAACATGTCGAACAGTAAGCACCGCTTTAACTTAATACTTACAAAATTAAAAAAGTTCACTTTATTGTAATAGAGAAAATCCGCCTCCACACTTTATCCACTTTAATAAGTCCAAAACAAACTTAAATGTTATTCACTGTATTAAGTAAACGATCAGATTCACGAAAGTTGAAAATTTGAATGATCGACATTCGATTGGTGTGATGGTACCTTGCGAATGATTCAAAGGTGCGCGACTGAGGTGGCCGCGGTGCGGGAGTGCTACGCTTTGGTCGCAGGCACGGGGTCCCCTCGCGTGCCCAGGGGCAGCACCTTCCGGGCCAGCCTCGTGAACGTGGAGCGGAACTGCCGGCTCATGCTGCAGTATAGCACGAAGTTCACAGCAGACCCCACCAGCGCCATCAAGTCCATCACCTCGCCTGCGCCAATAGAAAACTACATCAGCACTGAACTATAAAATTCTCCATTAGCATTGAACTCCATGTAAACTGACCGTGTTTGCAGTTTGACAAAGTCAACAATAGAGATTAGGAAAGAGGTAGGTAATAATAAATTAACAAAGATAGACAAGACAATAAATTACATTCTTTACACTGCGTAGGCAAATTATAATAATTTTAAACATAAGATACACTCAGGCGAAACATTAAAAGATTTGGACAACTGAGCACACGCACAATGGTGCCGATCCTGTTGTGCGCAAACTAAACTTAATTTAGGCTATTGCTAACTTTTTCTCTCTATTATGACAAGAAAGAGACGGAAGTAAATTAGAGCTGTCAAATTAGTTAGAACTAATTTTTCCATAGACATTTAAACGACACGTAAAAACATGTCGACTAAAAACACGGTGAAGCGCAAGGCGTGAACTAGTTTGACATCTCCAACTTAGTTCATAGCTATAGCCGTCCTTTTCTCGCGCTGCCTGTTAGTAAAAGATAGCGATTCTCTAATTTTAGTTTAGTGCGTTCACAAGAGAATCGGCACCAATGTCACTCAAACTAACTCATAGCTCAATTTAACTCAATCTTTTTCTTTTTTAGACTCAAGTCTTTTGTTGACTTAACTAGAATTCCAATTATTTCAATATTACGTTTCAATAGCAGATACTTGATACTATTATTTCATGAAACAATTGGACACAAAAGGGTCGGAGCTCGCTCTTGATATATCTGGGTAATAGCAATTTATCAAACCAATACTATCGACATTATATTGACACGCCCTAACTATCCGGTACAGACACCAGGGTTTGGCGACGTACACTATACCGAATACTTATTTATTTTGGCTCCGTAGGAAATATCTATTTCAAATGTCACTGTATCTATAGTAAAATTCCAAGGTGAGTGGAAAATTTATGAGAACCCGAAGTTGGTATTCTTTTTTTTCCGTTAAAGTCTGTTATATGCTATTACCTACCCATAATCTAAGGTATTAGTACAGTGTTGGTCTTAAAGTCAGTAATTAAGTTTCCTAATACATAGTCGGACATTTATCATGCAAAATTTTACAATATCGTTAAAGTTCGCGCTCCTCGACGTGGACCGCATAAATTGTGCTCATGGACACAATTGACCTTAGTCACAATCGAACTAGCTTTTGTGTAGCACGTTACGTAAAATTACCGTAATCGTGTACTGTGTTTTCAAAATGTGCACAAATAGTTCAAAAACCAAAAATAAGTTCCACGGGATTACTTTTCACTCGGTAAGTACAGCCAAAAATTTTAATTAGTTGTAAATTATAATAATATTTAATGTTTCCTTCGCCATGTTTGTGAGAGCAAGATAGACATGCAATGTCATTCATAATTGTAAACATTCGTCGGCTAACGCAATTTCGCTTGCACGACAGCGCCGGCTCCTTGTCTATAAGTAACTGTAGGTTTGCGAATGTGATCACAGATGTGCGAGTTTCATGTAGTCGTGCGCCGAGTCCAGGTTTAGTGATTGCGATGTTAGCGCGTAACATATCTTCCTCTAATATATCAATGAATATACGAGTATATTTACGTCCAATGGCATTACTTACAGATTTCAATTTTAATAATGAAACTACTTTAAGTTTTTACAAGGAACGTGTCATGAATACCTACTAAAAGGAAGGTTCCTTTTCATTAGGAGCTAAAAGAATATTGTGGAAAACTTAGGTACGCTGTTTTTAGTTAGAATATTGACTAAGTTTTGTTTTACGGCTTTCGGATTCTCGGTGTGTTTACTTTCCCTTATTTATATCTACTTATTAGATAACTTTAAGACAAAGTTCAACACTCCTGCAAAACAGGTTTACTCTTAGTAAACTTGAGAGTAACAATAACTATGTATCTACCTACTTTCAGGTTTACTTAATGAATAGTAACATAATAACCATAACGTTTCTTATCTTAAGTGAAGCATTTGATTTACTGGTTTGAAACTTTTGATAGTTCCAATATAAAAGCAGTTATTTCGCAGAATAAATTGGAAAATAAGGCCTGACTTTGTAATGCTTGCCACGGCGGCGTGCGTCAAGTGCCAGTCATCTTGATATACCCACTTAATTAAAGCTTTGCACGAATGTATGCTCAGCTCAGACCCACAGATCACAATATATTAAACATCTCTATCTATGTATGCTCCGACCGCTTAATTTCTTAAGCAAATCAATCTAAATTTTAATATATTTTGGATCGCATTTGCTAAACTGTTTAAGTTCAGTTAAGGGATGTCTTTACGTCGCCAATATAATATAATATGAAAATGTTTCAATTCATTTTCCGGACAATTGCCATCATCTTCCTAGCCTTTTCCCAACTATGTTGGGGTCGGCTCAGTCTAACCGATTGCAGCTGAAAACCAGTATTTTACATGGAACGACTGCCCATCTGACCTCCACAGCCCAGTTACTGGGTAACACGATACCCCTTGGTAAGACTGATTGCCAGACTTTTGGGCTTCTGACTACCCGTAACGACTATCAAAAATCTACGTATCACAGCCGGGTCCAATGGCTTAACGTGCTTTCCGAGATACGGAAGGGTCTCAATATCTAATGGATGGTCACCCATCCACGAAGCGACCGCGGCAAGAGTAGTTTAACCTTCAATCGAGCTGTAAGGATCATTTAGCCACGAGCCGTACAATTACCATTAGATGCAAATTGATCAAAATGTCAAAGTGAATTCAATCACTATCATTAACGCTTTGAATTCAATTACTGTCAATCAAATTATGAAGCGCGTTTGAATCTATACGGCTAGCTCTTTAATAGACTAGACTAGACTCTGTAGTCACATTATTGCAGTTTTCCAGTGTAAGTAGGTTAACAATTTTCAGTGGCCACCTTTTAAAACAGATTTCTGATTTCTTAAACCAATTTCAATTTCATTACCTATGAGCTCACTATAACGTTAAACCAAATTAAATTTCAATTCAGTGCTAAATTAGATTAGAACCTCACTAAATTTAATGTCAATACAGTTTCAGGATTTTCAGGAAATAAAGAACAATTTAAATTGTATCTTACAGGTCGGCTGCGTGCCCAGCAAAGTAAAGGGAAAGCCTTAGTTAATGTATAGCTACTTTTATTGGCTTGTTCAATTCGTTGCGAACGAATTGCTGTTCCAGATTTATTTTGGAAATCAATCTGGGTTCCGGAGTCCACAATTCCATGGATATCATACACCAACCAAGTAAAAATATCTACAATATGTAATACTGCTAGTGATCACGATTACACAGGTAGGAAATTAACTTTTGTGAAATATAGGGTAACTACTGGTAATTAGTCACCGACGCTTAAACACATGATTGTACTCATGATAACAAACAACTTTTACTATGGGAACAAACATGAAATTGCGAAAAAAAGTCAGCTATTCCCTACATTGACGAGTTATCTTATTCTTTAATATATAAAAAGAAAAGTCCTGACTGACTGACTCATCAACGCCCAGCCATTGAACCTAGAAAGCTGAAATTTTACACAGACGTTTCCTTCTTCAAGGAATATGGAAGGATTTTTGTTCCCGTTGGATATTTTCCAACCATCCACACGGGCGAAGCCGCACGGGAAGTGCTAGTGCTAATAAATGTAGGAAATAACTCATTTATTTTTCGCGATTTCAGGTTTGGTCCCATAATAAAAGTTGTTTGTTATCCTGTGTACAATCGTGTGTTTAAATAACAGTCACTTATTTATCAGTCACCCTATTTAATAGGTTACCTGTCACTAAATGCAGCTTTGTTGGGGGCCTTAGCCGACGTTCGCACGGCCGTAAAAATGTCGCGGCGATTTTTTTTTCGCGCACTGGATTTTCAACGCTCTGCTTAGCGCCGAGTGTTGAAAATCCAACAGTGTCTTTTTTCAACGCGCTGAGATGCACTCTGTTTTTGTTAGATTGGATTCTCGAAGCTTGGCTCAATTACCCGGAGTTGAAAATCCAGTGCGCAATAAAATCCCGCCGCGATATTTTTACGTCCGTGCGAACGTCCGTCGGCTTGCTCTAGACAGGCTAGACTGAGTTAATTGATTCAAATGGACGTCTTAACAAATACTTTTTTATTTACTTTTGTATTTTTTTTTTATTATTTTATTCATTTAAGTCCGTAGGTGTGTCCTAATACCATCACTCATCAGAATACCAGCGCTGCGGTATTTGTTTTTCCAATATCGCAGCATCATGCTGAGAGCCTTTTTGGCCTCGCACAGGTCTTGTTTTCTTTATTGTTTTCGTGATTTTGTTTTTTAATGTTCTTTTTATTGTTGTATTTCCTGTGCGTGTCCCAAATAAAATATTTTACTTTCTCTCTTTCTTTCTTAACTACGATTGATATTAATTGTAGGTAAGTAAAAAAAATACTTTTTTTGTCAAACTTTCATCTGACATATGGATTTTTATAACCGTGTTGTTGACTTAGATGAGCGAGCGAGTTAGATGGCTTAGCTAACGCGTAGGTTTATTGCTGCAAAATTTGGCAAGGGTATTTGTGATTTCCTAAGTGGGTCTTCGTTCGTGCATGCTGTTATGACGAGACAAGGAAACAGAAATCAAACTTCGTATTAAGCTAAGACGTTACTCAAACTTATGAATTTCGCTTCTTGAAACTCCTAGGTTTCGGGTTCACTTCAACTCGACTTATAGGTACAACATGTCACAGAATTTAATGCGTCCGCTTAATGGGTCATTGTACTCATCATTATGAATAACTTCTACCCGCTCACGCGAGCGCGGTGTGAATCGCTTGTTTTTTCTTATTAGAGCCATTTATTTGAAATCTGAAGCTAAATTGCCTTTGTTCGTCTTTTTAACCATTTCTAGAAATGTAAACAATAACAAATTCAAACGAAACACAACCATAATAGAGATCTAGACAAAAGCTTTCCAAAAAATGAACAGGAGCTACAGAATTCCTAGAAACTGTGCCGCTATCGCAGTTTGTAAACAAACGCGCGCAGCGGGCCGAATGTCGTCAGCGGGTGGTACTTTCGACTAGTTTTTTTAAGCGGGCGCTCCTGCTCTTGTGAGCGGTTATTACAGGACCAAACCTAAAATCGCGAAAAAAAAATCAGCTGCTCCCTACATTTTGACGAGTTATGAATTTATGATATAGATAAATGTACGGAATAGCTGATTTTTTTTCGCGATTTCATGTTTGGTCCCATAGTAAAAGGTATTCATACATACAATGACCCCTTAAGCGGTTTTGCATTCAATTCTGACACATGTTGTATACATAATACATGTTATTTAAATTGAAGTAACTTTTCATATCCGTCTGTGTGTTGTTCTTCTAAACAACTACTTATTAAACTTAGATGTAAGTAGATAATAAAGAAATCTGAGTATTTTGTCAAGTCGTTAGTACCACTACCAAGCGAAGTTGCTCGCTAGTTTATCACAAAACTACAAATGGGTATTAAAGGGCAGTTTATTGAAATTATTTGACTACTGAGTAGATAAGTAAGTGGGTCAAGGTACCTACTCTGTCAAAACAAAAGAATGATAAAGTACATAACGTAAAGTAACCTCAAGTCTAGTTAGTAAGAAGCCTATATCGTAGTTCAGATCGTGAGTCACGCGAGCTGCGTATTATTTTATTTTTAAAACCAATCTCGGAGATCGCATCAGCCAGTGCCACGTGGATATTAAACAAACGTCTGTTACTGGTTTATCAAAAACCTGACGTGACTTCTAAGCATTTTAGTAACAAACATTTAGACTAGACTAAGTCAGACTACATTATTTACAATTAGGGGTGACTCTAGCGGCCCTGTGGTAACTGAATTGCGAAAATTCTTAGGCCTCCTCCATCAGTAAGGTCACTTAGCTCTTAATGTATAAACCCACATTATATTAGGGTAGGACACATAATATTCAGCTTAGCACCCAGCATCAAATTACATTTTCATGTAATTACCTACCTTACTCAGCCTCTAATTAGGATGCCAATCATTCGTCCTACTTAATCGGTATAACTAATGTTCGATCATTAAGAGATCTACTAATCGGATAGTGTGCACCGTGATTACCACGCTCTGAACCAAATCCAATAATTGTCAAATAATATTACTTATAGATAATTGATATGATCTACGCAATGACCGAAACAGCTGGTGATGCGAAAGAATCGACCATGACTTATCTACACGCCATAGAGTACTTTCAATTTTGACAAAATTCTATAAATACAGCTGTATTCTTCACAGTGTAAGTATGACATTATAGTAATTTTATTCTAAAACAAGTGAAAAACAGTAATGTGCTTGTTTTATCTATTCAGTAGATATCGTCATTTTAAAATCTATTTCATTACAAAAATAGCCAAAATAAATAGGTGACGAAAACCTCTAATGAGTTAGACACCGCCTAATGATAGTACCTACTTAGTTAATTATGTAACAGAATCACAGCATGAACACCACTTTAATTTATTAAAGGCCATACACTTAATTAATTAGCCTAAACAACATGTTTAGGTTAATTTATTTCGGCTCTACCAAATTACGTTACTGTTCAAATTTTATCGAAATTGAAATACATTTCGGAAAAAAAGAAAATATAGGTAGCTGTTTTCTTACGTAGTCATAGTTTGCGATCATTAGCCATGCCATAAATGGGCTTCAAAGAATCAGCAGCCATCTGTAGATTTTATATCACCAATAAATAAATCACTGACAGACTTTAAGCGCTCATTAACGCAAACCACATAAACACACCGCACTGACATTATTGTTATGTAGGAATTTACAAAGAAGGAGCTCGTGGCTAAGTAATAACAGCCGCACAGGTCGCTCCATCAGGTTAAGCTACGCTTGCCGGGGTTGGTCAGTGGATGGGTGACCATCTTTACATACCGACTCCTCCGTGCCTCGGAAAACACGTTAAGTCGTTAGTCCCGGCTGTCATTCGTGGATCTTTGACAGTCGTGACGGGTCGTCAGAAGCTTGAAAGTCTGACAACCAGGCTTACCAAGGGGATCGTATTACCCAGTAACAGGGTTGTGGAGGTCAGATAGGCAGTCGCTCCCTGTAAAAAAATGGTATTCAAGTGTATCCGGTTAGACTGGAAGCCGACCCCAACATAGTTGGGAAAAGGCTAGGCAGATTGAGGAATTTACAAAGACAAAATGAGGCTGTTTATTTTTCAAGTGAAAACGATTAATATCCGTATCCATGACATTATAACTATATTATTATTGGATATTGCATAAATATTACTTTACAGTTAATTATGTCGGAATCATCTAGCTACAGTACTGCTACAACGCTACATATGAATCAATATTCATACATCATTGCATATAGAGCGGTCAGGTATTCCAAGAACTCTATTCGATTCTGCCCACAATTCCATCAAATTACTAGGATTCCTATGTGTCCAGTTAAACAAACGCGTAACATAACTATACATATATTTAGTGTAGTTAGCTTCCTATTCATCTATACTAAAACGGGGCTAAATAGTGTCCACTAGTACGGAAATACAGTGTAAGCACTAGGTGCTACCGTTGAGTACTAATTCGTTTTAGCGCACCAAGAGTTCCGTAAATTTCATTACTATCTAGGGAAGTTTAGTAGACTAATCTTAACACCATTGGACTGATTGTTGTCCTGTGACTATCAGGAAGCTTAGTAGCTAAATTGTTACGCTTGTTTGACAGTTTATGCATATGTTACGGTAAGTGCGATTAATTGAAAATTATTAATAATTGTCTATCATTATTAATAATTACCGAAAGTCGAGGTAAAAGTAAGAAATTAATCACATTTACCGGTGATTATTAATAATGTAACCTTAGTACCGATAAATGTAATCATTTTAAAAGTTTATTAAGTATTTTATTTCAGTACCTTTAAGTATTGTGGTAGGTATTATCAATAAATACAGGGTGTCCAGTAAATAGCACGATATACTGCAGGGGGTGATAGCTTGGGTCAGTACCTACCAAAACAACACAATATATTATGTTCAGCAAAATCTTACGGATTTACAGTTTTAAAAAATTTTCCGAAATATCGAAAAATCTCTACCTTGAAACAGATTTTTAAGCATCTCGTAATGAAACATTCCTTTTCTATTAATTTTTTTACATCAAATTATTCGTGAATAGTTACTTTACTCATTGATAAGTCTTTTTTTCTATCAAAAACAAGAATGTTTTCAAGAAATAGTATTTTTTGTTTAAATTTTCACATAACGATTTTCTTTTCGCATAACTTTAACCTACAGTGGTGAAAAAAAATCCATAAGATTTTGCTGAACATATATTGTGTTGTTTTGATAGGTATTGACCCTTGGGTCATCACCTCCTGCAGTATGTCGTGCTATTTACTGGACACCCTGTATATATTGAACAAAGAAATAGAAGAAAGATTTTAATTTTTATGTTGATTTTACGGAGTCTATGATTGTACCTACTTATATTTTTAAGCAAAACCAAAGAATAAACGTTTTTGCATGTAAGTTTCTTTTAGTAATGTATTTGTAAGTACTTTGGTATTATAAATAAATAACTCCTGGACAAATAATTTCCAGTCTTATTTTATTTTATTATTTTTACCGACGAGAGTAGTCAATTATTAATAACAACTGCTAAAAGTGATGAATTTCAATTTTATATTCACATTTACCAAATCATGAGGTAATTAGTAATAATGATGGATAATTATCAATAATTTTCAATTAATCACATTAGCCGTAACACATATATTAATAAACTCAAAGGTTTAACTTTGAGTTTATATGTATATCTATTTAAATAAAAAGAGAAGTCCTGACTGACTGACTCATCAACGCCCAGCCCAAACCTTTGGACCTAGAAAGCTGAAATTATGCAGAGGTTCCCTTTATAATGTAAACTAGGAATAAGGAAGAAATTCCCGGTAGTACGTTGCGGTGGGATATTTTCCGACATCCACGAGGGCGAAGCCGCTGGCAAAAGCTAGTTTATTATACTTTAAACTATTTTCAAAGTAGTTTAAGATACTTTAAACTATTTTCAAAATAATTAATAGTTGAAAAATTACTTTTAGAAGAATTAAATAGTCACGATATTGTTAATTCGTGACTATTTATTTTGGTATATTCGTGATTCTATTATGTATTTCTGAAAGTAATTTCAGTCCGAACGAAAGTTTAAAGAGATAAGCACTGGTAAGGTCTGTCTCAGATCCACTTGTCCGCGGTCATTATATTGCTAGTTTGAGTTCCGTGAAAAGAAATATTGAATACCAAAAAATACACATTTCGCATTTCCAACGTCTTTCGGGTTGAGCAAGATTATGATTGCATTGATTCAGTAGTTCTTAGTAGAAAAACATACAATTAAATTCAAATACATAATTCTGAAACAGCCTGGACGGATTGTGTGAAAGATGACATGCCTAGAAAGGGGGTGACTACCGAGATGACGACTAATAGAGAAGTATGGAAAAAAAGGACATGTTGCGCCACCCGACCCCAAATAGATTAGGATAAGGGCAGGAGAATGATGATGAGTTCTGAAACAGTCTGATTACCACTACCCGGTACCCAGAGGTGCCATAAGTTTGGATATTATGCATTCCTCCAACAATAACTAACACATCTAATTGCCTACCTATAATTCCAAAATATTCCTTTTACCTCATATACATGAACAAATAACACGTATTTTAAACATGGACCTTTGAATCATAAATTATTTTGGTCCCAGCTTAATCTTTTCTTGTGCAACTTTTATATATTCGGTTTGTAAAAACAGCATTGTTACGGTTTACCGTGAAGATTTCCGAATAAGTAATAAATACTACCGCCTTCTGCCACATTAATGTGAATTATACAGCTATTAGCAGACCATCATTATTAAGCCGAGTTCGCGGCTTTTCAGCTTAAACTTACTCATCAGCTGATATAAAAGAAAATTATTTTTCATGCGCCTGAAACCGCTAATCAATTTTACTGACAGAATCATTATGAAACTATAAAGTATTTTTATATTTCTATTACATTAAGAATTAAAATAATTTATAGCTATTTAAGAATATCAGGGGCAATTAGTGTTTTTAGGGTTCCGTAGTCAACAAGGAATCCTTAAAGTTTCGCTATGTCCGTTTTTCCGTCCGCACCTTAGCTCAGAGATCTACCTTACCTACTAGAAAGCTATAATTTAGCATGGATATACATATTCATCACGCCGAAAAAGTGGTAAAATAAAAGTGGGGATGTTTTATTTTCTCGTCTACTCCTGAAATATTATGCTTTAGAGTGCTAATGTTTGCTAGAGTCAAGTGTTCCCCTGCCAGCTAAACGGTTAGTTTTGGATGGGTGAAAAAATTCACGGTAAGTTAAAAGGCAAACTATCACAGCTTTTCAAGCTTACGAGTAATAGTCAAATATTCATGAAACAACAAAAGACGTCTTCTTAGTCCGCATTATTGTGCAACTACGGAACTCTATTACTGCGCGTGGCCCGACACGCACTTGGCCGCTTTTTGTTAAACTAAACATAATCAAAATGTCTCCAGAGGCAGAAGGTATTATTTGTATTCCATTTTAATTTGTTGTTCTTCTAGTTTTGTGAACCACTGCTATCTACAACTAGGTGAGTATTAATTATCTTTATTGTAGGTACTTACTTTAATTCTTTAATGAATTCTTGGCATTAGGAGTATCTTACATTGTACCTGTAATCACAGGCATATTCAAAAACATCATCATCTGCCTGGCCTTTTCCCAACTATGTTGGGGTCGTTTTCCAGTCTAACTGGATGCAGTTGAATACCAGTATTTTAGATGGAGCGACTGCTTATCTGACCTCCACAACCCAGTAACTGGGTAATACGATACCCCTTGATAAGACTGGTTGTCAGACTTTCGGGCTTCTGACGACCCATAACGACTGTCAAAGACTGTCAAATCCACGAATGACAGCCGGGACCAACGGCTTAACGTGCTTTCCGAGGCACGGATTGATCATGGTATGTAAAGATGGTCAGCCATCTACGGACCAACCACGGCAAGCGTATCTTAACCTGATCGATCGATCCGTGCGACTGTTATTACTTAGCCACAAGCCCTTCATAATATTAAAAATACTTTTATGCATATTGTAAATTAAAGTCGCTTTTCGTGTCTGGCTGTGTAGCCGCGTTGTTCTTTTAAACTACGCAATGGATTTTGGTGTGGTTTTCAATAATAGGTCTTTACCTATGAAATTGCCGTTTTGTATGAAAAAATTTAAACGAATTTTTTTCATGCATTTTTTATTTGTATTAATCGAAGTAATCACCCATGCAATCAATGCATCTTTGCCAACGCAGTGGCAGTTTATTGATGCCCTTCTTAAAGAAATCAGCTGGACGGGAAGCAACAAATTCTTCAAAGGCATTTTGTACTGCCTCTCGGGTATTGAATTTTTTTCCCGCCAAGAAGTTATCCAAATTCTGGAAAAAGTAGTAGTCTGTAGGCGCAAGGTCTGGTGAGTAGGGCGGATGACATAGAGCTTCCAACCCCAGCTCTTGCAACTTGGAGACCGTCTGCTGTGCAGTATGAGGTCGCGCGTTGTCGTGCAGGAGCAGCGGAGACGAGCAATTGACCAATGCTGGTTGGAGATGTGCCAGCTTCTCCATCATTGTGTTCAGTTCTTCACAGTACACATCTGAAGTAATGCTCACCCCGTTTGGTAAGAAGCTGTGATGAATCACACCGGCGCTAGACCACCAAACAGTGACCATCACTTTTCTAGGGGTAAGTTTTCGTTTAGGGCATTGTTTAGGTGCTGAACCAGGATCCAACCAACTTGCTGAGCGCTTGCGGTTATCAAACAGAATCCATTTTTCATCGTAGGTAACAATGCGGTTCAAAATTCCTTCATTTGTGTGTCTGTTGAGCAGTGCAAGGCACGTCTCGACGCGTACTTCGCGCTGGCGATCATTGAGTTCGTGGGGCACCCATTTGTCAAGCTTTTTTACCTTGCCAATTTGACGCAAATGGACCAATATTGTTTTGACGCTAACGTCGAAAGCTGCTGCTAATTCAGCCGTAGATTGTGTATCATCAGCTTCCATAATCGCCTTTAATTCGTCATTGTCGACCAAAGTCTTCGGACGACCGCGAGGTTCATTTTTCAGGTCGAAATTTCCAGAACGGAAGCGAGCAAACCAATAACAAGTGGTGCGTTAGTTTGTAGTGTTAGCTCCGTAAACGTCGTTGATGTTGCGTGCCGCTTGTGCCGCGTTGCTGCCACGACGGTACTCATATTCCATAATTATTCGAATTTTTAACGTATCCATGATGACAAAAAAGATTGAAATGCGATGAAAATGTAACACTAATCAATAAACAAATGACTACTTTTGGAAAAAAAAATCCATGTTTTTAAAATAAAATTAATTTGAAATTAGAATTCTTAGCCAAACAAAAATTATTTTGATTTGAAATGGCCAGTACTGCAGAACGGCAATTTCATAGGTAAAGACCTAATATTTGTATGTGAATTGCTTCATGTTCAATATCGTGAACATATACAATTTTGTGTTGGTGTCTTACAATGTAGGAGTGTTGCAAAAACAAAGTAATTTATACTCTTTTGCAAAAAAAAACGGGTACCTAAGGAAATTTACGTTCTAAAGTCGATTTGAGTTGAATAAATGAAATTTAATTGTTGGACGTACTCCGTATACTTATAATCGTGTAAATTAATACGCGTGACGTGAATTCTGACATTTTTTTTTTTAATTTTTGTTGAATAGGTACTTTAAAACCGATGTACACGGCCAAACAATAAGAAGTGGTCGGCCGAACAATAAAGACAAGAAGATTTTTTTTACAATTTTTAATTAAATAAAGTTACAAATGTAAAAACCTATTATTGAGTGTGACCTGCTCTTGCCAAAATCACAGCTTGAATTCTTCTGGGCATGCTTTCCACAATGTTTTTAATAACGTTTTGAGGAATACGTTCCCACTCTTCTGCAATGACTCTTTTTAGCTCCCTGATGTTTTGTGGAGCAGGTTGCATTGATCTTACCCGTCTCTTTAAAACATCCCAGATATGCTCAATTGGATTGAGGACAGGACTTCGAGCTGGCCAATCTAAACGATAGATCCCAACTTCTTGCATGTACGCTTCCACGTCGCCAGACCGGTGCGGGCGAGCATTTTCGTCTCTAAAAATGAAATCTTCCCCAAGTGCAGTCAATGCGGGTTGTGCATATGGAGTTAGGACTTCCATTATGTACCGGTGAGCATTTAATGTTCCGTTTTCTATGAAAACTAACTCTGCCATAAGGAGTGATTTCTTCGAAACACACTTCCGCATAGCGTTCTCGTGGTCTTAGCAGCACTCACCGGCGTCAGTCCTCTCCACACAAAGAGATTCTAGCTTCATCAGAAAACAATACTTTATTCCAGTCCTCCAGAGTCCATGAAGCACAGTTTCGAGCAACACGGTGCTCACGGAGTAATTTAGGGCCCCGAGCTGGGCGGTAACTCCTGATATTGGCAACCAAAAGCCTTCTCCTGACCTTCCACAAGCTAACTTCTACTCCTCTTACTTTTCAAGGCTCTTCTTCAAGTCCACACTTGACGCCTTACGATTCCGCAACGCCTGACTCACCAAAAAGCGGTCATCTCTTGGTTCTGTGCATCGTTTTCTTCCCGAACCGGGTCTTCTTTTGACCGAAACGGTCTCTTGATACCCTTGCCAAGTCCTCTGAACAGTTGAACGACTCGCATTTAGCCGCTGAGATACGTAAGTTTGCGAACAACCTTCTTCAAGTAGGCCTATAATTTTACCGGCGGCCCTTATCGCTTTATCACTCATATCAAAAAGTGGTTATATAATGTAAAAAGAAAGATTAAATTGACTAAGCAGAAAATATCCAAAAAGTTTTAAAATTTTAGTAATCAGTAAAAAAATCGTTTCAGCAATTCGTGCCATCAGTAAAGCAATTTTACAATAATATACAATAATCATTAATATTCTTTTGGTAATTTCAAAATTTAAATTTGGAACGTAAAGAATCATGCCAGGATGCTTCAAATAACATGCCAATACATCGTCAAATTAATAAAACCTCTTTCTTGTTTTTCTTCATTGAAGTAGAGAAAAAAATCTAAAGTGCCCGTTATTTTTGCAAAAGAGTTTATATAAAATTGAACATGAAGTTTTCACATACAAATATGTTAGTAGACCCTGCCTAGATATCTCTTTTGTTGACTGTACATAGATTAAAAATATAATTTAGGGCTAGAGGTTCTAAAAATGTAATAAAGAATCAAGTTACATCCATCATTTTGAAAGAACTAAACGAGTAAGTAAATAGATTCTCATAAAGATAAAAGAAAGGAAATGAGTGAAAGAGTATTGTATCGTGGAATTAATTACAATAGCGTGATCTGTACCTACATCTTTTGTTTACATTGTCTGACAGTACCGTTTAGTTACGTATGCTTTCTAAGGGCGCGTAAAACGACCCTAATTTTGCCGAAGCTTCATCGTGATAGGCTTTATTTCCTATACCTACACTAAAAACTTCTGGGACAGTATTTGCATCACTTACCGCTCCATAAGATGCTCTTAAATAAACTAAGAGTATGAAAATTCTGTCGTCCTAATTGTTTTTATATTCCAATTTGTGATAATAATGTAGAGTATAAGGGTGGTCTGCTCTTGCCAAAAGTGCCCATAAAATAAGAGGAAGAGATTAGAGGACCATCCGACCTTTCCCTGAGAAGTTTATCTGTTAATTATTTAAGGGCCGACTCTCGACAGCCATATCTGTACAGGTTAGACTATCCCCATGTGGCTACTTGTTAAGTTATTAACGACCATAATATGTATATTTTCAATTGACAAACCCACAACTTAACTAACTAATAACTTATATTATCACAATATACGAGTATGTGGTACACTTGCATTACTTTCTGTCTTTGATTACCAAAATCTTAAGGCTTTCTAAATCTTAAGATTTTAGAGAGCTAACTGATTCGTATATCCTATCCTATACTATTAAATGAGCAATATTTGTATATATCTATATAAATAAAAAGAGAAGTCCTGACTGACTGACTGATTGACTGACTCATCAACGCCCAGCCCAAACTCTTTTACCTAAAAAGCTGAAATTTTGCATAGAGGTTTCCTTTATAGCGTAGACGAGGAATAAAGAAGGATAAGGGGTTAAGGGGTTCAAATAGGGGATGAAATTTTGTATGAAAAATCTTATTCCTTGAGTTAATAGACTTGATACTTATCACGAATACTAAGTAAATTATAAAGTTTGTAATTTTTAGTTTTTCTAAACTACCCTCTAAGGAGGAATTGGGGGGTCTCAAAGTTTGTATGGAGGAATTTTAACGCGCGCTCCGATGAACTCGAAACTCAGCATTTATACTTGAAACCAAAAATGAAAAATAACGTGAATCACAGTTTTTCGAAAATGTACCCCTAAGGGGGTGAAAAGGGGTAGTAAATTTTACAGGGCAGGATTTTACTGCGGGGCTTGATTAACTCGAAAATTGGTGTAAATCATTTTTCAGTCAAGTTACGGAAATATCCCAAGCGATATTTTAATATTCCACCCCTGTGGGGGTGAAAACAGGGAATATAGTTTATATTAAATGAAAATTCTTATTCATTTGGGTAATTAACTTGAAACTTAGCACAAATTCATGCCTAAGTAAGTAATCAAATTTGTCACTAATAGTTTTCAAAACTACCCCGAAGGGAAGGGTAGAGGGGGAAGGGGAAGGAGAAGGGGTGGTGAGAAGGGTGAGGGAGAGGGTGATGGAGGGAGGTGGAGAGGGAGGGGTTGGTGAGGGGGGAGAGGGATAGGAGGGTGTAGTGAGGGGGAGAAGGGAGAAGTGGGAAAGGAGAGGGGGTGAGTAAAGAGGGAAGGGGAGTAGTTGGCGAGGGGGAGAGTTGGAGGGGAAAGCGGTGAAGGGGTTGTGAGAGGGAGAGGGGGTGGTTTGCAGGAAGGGGATGTAGTGAGGGGCTGAGAAGGGGGGGGATTGGGCATGGGGAGGGTGTGTTAGAGGGTAAGGTTAGAGGGACAGGGGAGGGGTGAGAGGTGGGGTAAGAGGGGGTTTAGAGGGAGAGGGGGAGGGGTGATCGGGGATTAGAGAGAGCGGACATGAGATGAGGCGGTTTAGAAGGAGAGGAGGTGGGGTGACTGGGGGGACGAGTGCCTTTACACCTTAAAGTTGCTTTTTATAGCACTAATTCATTGAAGAAACCCAGCCCGACAGAAATGACTGAAAAATAGAAAGTCGGAATGACACAAAAACAGGAATAAATTCTAGTCGTGCATCGGAGCTGACATACACACTTTTTTTTGTTTGTTTCAACGCGGTACTCTGTGGAACTACCAGTCGGACTATAAAAATTCTTTTTGCATTTGATAGCCCAATTATTATTCTAATGGAAGGCTAATTAATGCATATTTAACATCACTCCAGGACGCTTAGGTACCGAACAAAAAAAAGGCCGGAAAGAATGCCTAAGCGAAAACGAAGTAATAGCGCGGGCAGGCAACGCGATGCGACGGGGTGGGTTGGGGGAACAAGAAATTCCACACATACGAAGTCGCGGGCAGAAGCTATCTTATTATATAAAAAGAAAAGTCCTGACTGATTGACTGACTCATCAACGCCCAGCCCAAACCCTTGGACCTAGAAAGCTGAAATTTTGTACAGAGGTTCCCTTTATAATGTAGACGAGGAATAAGGAAGGATTATATAAATTAGAACCGATACCAAACATATGTGTGGTGGCGTGTGTGTTGGATCATTAAGTTCCCTTCAAAATGGTTGAGCTAATTGGTGCTGATCCATGCGTCATGTTCGTGAACGGGCGCCGTCAGTTGGGACTGGTCGTCTCTTAGCTGCCATGGCTTATTTTTTAATTTTAATATTTAATTTAGTTGTTTTAGTTTTTATCTTTTTATTACGGACGCTTTTTAACGTGCACGTCTTTCTACATTGTTCTCACATGTAATTTTCAACATGAACGATGTAACCAATATTTTGTAAAAATATTATGATTTAAAAGAGTGTCCGTGGAGTTTCTTGCCCGTTCTTCTCCATAGGGATCTACTACGCTTTGGAATGGGCAACTAGCTTCATCTTTCTGACTGACCGACCCATTGACAATTCAAAAGTGCCTGTAATTGGTTTATTTGAAATAAATGCTTTGAGTTTGAGTTTCAGTTTGAGTTTGTGGTTTTACAAATCCGACACGGCTGTTTGGGCATCGCTGATACATTTTTTTTTTTTATAGTAGGTTAGTATCTTATACTCGTACAAAATCGTTCTACCTATGTCTCATTTCTGGGAAAATTCGTTTTCTCTATTTTTATCCGAGCAGAGCTCGATCGCCAGATATAAGGTTATATGTTATAGAAGGCTAGGCCACTTGTGACACGCGACAAACTTGTCACAAGCAGCTTTGCCTTCTATAACATACATTCACACACACTACATGGCCGTAGCCGTGCCATCAGTTCATCAATTATACCGCTCTCCGCTACACGGAGCGATCTTGATGTATAAACAGCTTTACCATTCAACACTTTGACACCTCGTAGATCGATGGATCTGGGTCGTAGCAATTATGCCAAGATCGACTACGAAAACTAGAAGTTGCGAAGAAAGACTTACCGAAGGCATAGTAACAGATTTGAAAGAGATGCGGAGCTATGGCAGTGAGTAGGCCGAAGAGAGCTTGTGGCAGTTCTGTGGCTAGGAAGAGGCCTAGCAGGGCGACCAGCATCCGAGTGGTGCGGTCGGTGCGGCCTCCACCGCCGCCACTTCGCTTGGCACCATCTTCGTTCAACCGAGCTTTCTCACCCTGCACAAAATAACGTGGTGGTTAGAAACTCCCTTTTAACCTTACAATGTTGCGGTCATTGGGAGACACATTGTCAGCAGAGGTCGTTTACTGTTTGATGTGAGAACAATACGGTCAAAAGAAAATACGTAATGCGTATTCAACAAGCTTTTCTGCAGTTCATTATAATCCGCTCTATTATCACAAATCTATGTGAAAGCATTGTCTGAAGGAAAAATAACTGACATTTTCTTTTCATAGTTCTCTTGTACGTCGTTATTACACGTATTGTTTCTATTCAAAGATATGAAAGCTTAGATCCTTTGAAGGGCCACTTAAGTAAAGATACATCTCATTCAACTCAAACAAGATTTAACATGAATGTAATAGAGGTTGTAAAATAAATTCTTCACGAATGCAAAAGGCATGCTGAGCTTTGTGGAGTATAGAAGAATTTCCAAGTTCCACTGCAAATGCACGTAGAATATGCAAACACACAGACTAGTTATAACGTACAATCGATACTTGCATGACCTGGTTGTTCAAATCAGAAACTCAATTAAACTGAATTGGAATACTAAATAAAAACATAAAACTAGTCGTACCTCGTTAGAGCTGATTGCAGATTTTTTCAATAATTTCTGTCTTCTCCGATCACTCGACTTCATTTTAAGAATTAGTAACACACTTAATATCGACAGCACTACACACGGTATGAGTTTAATAAATACACTGTAAATCCAAAAGATAGCAGTGAGCAGTGCGTTGTTGTCGGTCATCACTATGGCATAGTCTCGCTCCGTGCTCACCGTTGCGTTTCCTATTGTATCCGTGTCGTTCAATGTGGCATTTTCATTCCCATTTCTCAATGATGAAGGTATTTCTTGAATTTTCATTGCAAAATATATGGGAAGACAGAGGATTGGACACACGGCATATGCCACTGCTATAGCAATATTAGTGTTCTTCTTGTTACACAACGTCCTATTTTTTTGAGGAAACTTTATTGCTATGAACCTCCAAACGGCAAGCGTGATCGTCAACCATATAGATATTGTATGAAATGTTTGACTGAATATGGAGTGAAAATAGACGTAAACAGCCCAGGCATATGAATTTCGATTGAGTTCTGCGCATATATCTGTGTAAATATGTAACGCCAGGGGAATGTAGTCGATCATGACGAGCAAGTCGGCAACTGCTAGTCCGGTGAGGATGGAGTTGGTCGATGAGGTCATTTCTTTTCGACTGAGTACGGCAATGTTAACGGAGTTGGCGGCACAGCCCAGGAGGCATATGAGTAGCGCGATGTAGCCATGGATCCGATTATAGGCCCGCTGGAAAACCTTCCCCTCCGGCACGCAGTACGCCACGTTGTCGCCTTCCATACTCGACGGCTTAAGTTTTCTGTTTTGCTATGTGACAGCCACGGATTCTTGGAAAACTATCTATGAACAGCGTGCATTGTCTGTAAAGAAAAGAAAGGTCATTTATTACAACGCTTATTTCTGAGGTAATACCTACATGTAACGTGGCAAACATTCAGGGAATGTAATAGAACAGCTTGGGAAACCGGACCGCTGTCACTCAAAAAAATATATCAAAGCCTGTGATAAAGAAAAAAAATATCTAAGCACAAGGTTTTTCGGCTGGTTATGTGTTATCCACATGTTGTCGGTTATTTGTCCGTGCCTGCAGCGTCTGTTTAATGGAATAATCATAAATAACGGAGTGTGCCGTTCCCCGGGTTAGCGCCACTTTCTCCGATTGTCCGCAGCGACTGAAGGAGCTCGTAGTTTCTTCCCTATCGGATAAGTGCCTCTGAGTCCCGGCAGACTTTGATTATTATGTATAAACTCGGCTTGCAAGCTGCTTGTTCAAAGTTTAGAGTGTTTGAATTATGCCGTCTCAATAAATGGTGAATTTTACAGAGGTAAGGTTTCATAGTGTCACCGTTAGTCCAAACTCTAAGGAACAAAAGGTAGGTAGGTATATTCAATAAATAGAGACGTGTATTGAAAAATTAATATAATGACCATTTGCTACCCAGGTAAAAAAAAAAATATTATATTTAGATACTATATAGCTTTTGTCCGCGGTTTCGCCCGCGTGGAGGTCGGAAATTATCCCACGGAAACGTACTACGAGATAAAAAGTATCATATCTAGGTCATGGTCTAACCATGTGGCAAATTTCATCCAAATATGTTCAGCCGTTATAGCGTGAAAACTCACTTTCGCTTATAATATTAATTAGTTTTGATCGCTACAGTTTTTGTTCCTAGAACTGCTATTATTAAATTGGCCAAAATTTTATTGGATACAAATTTTCTTATGATCAAATAGTTATTTAAGTAGACGTAACATAATATTTAATTATTTAACCATACAACGAACATTGTGCTTACAATGCACATAAATATGTATGAAGTTCTCACTCGCTGAACAAACCGTAATCCGGATACTTCAGGCGGACTTACCAAGTTAGTAGCATTTAATATCTTCTTAACTAACAATAAACTAACAGTTCTGTTGTCAAATTACTGTTCTTCAACTACTTGAGAAGAGATAATTGTATCTATTTTTAATTAAATAACTCTAATTTTCTAAAGTCATAAATAAGTACTGGTTTGAGAGAGCCTTGGTGTATTCGTGTACCTACAAAAAATAAAGGCTTTGCGTATTTTATTCCAAAATATATATCGATTATTTATTTGCAAAATTTTCCTTCTAGAACCTGCGTATTCACCGAATCATTTACCATATACAAACATACCATATACTATATACCATATTTTAGAATACTGTGAGAGCATGTATTTTTATTAATAATCAAATAACCTCGAAACGAGAGAAACTAAATGTCTTAAATCTAAATTAAGTAATATGATTTTTTTTTTCGGTATTTTTTTTTATACTAGAAGAATTTAAGTGAGTGTCCAGTTGGTAAAATTAACCGCCTGTTGGCATAGCGTCATATCAACACGAAAAAAATACGCCTCTGACCGTGACTCAGTGAAAGTGTTACAAATATTTTGAAAGAATAGAAATGTCAATATTAGGTACTTAACAGTGGAGTATCACCCGCACACTCGAAGTTATTCTCCAGGATAACTTCGGCTTAGAGACAAACTTTGTTTACTGAGTAATCCCGAGTGACTAAACTAGTTTAGAACGTGGTCTTAGCTGATGCCGAGGGGTGCTCCAACAAGTCCTAAGCTCACTTTACTAGTCGTGTACGTGTTAACGCAACGTGCTAGTTAAAAGCTAATCGTATTACTAGTACTATTGCTAGTACTTACCATGTGACACGGATACTCACAAACCCACAACCCGCACTTTAATCTACTTTTAACATGGATGCACCTTTTGACATGTTAATTTAGATTTTCACATAAAATATATGATCATGCATGAGCCACCATTGCCTAAAAGATCAGTCAGCTTAATATCGCAAGAGGAAAGGGCACAACGCGTGTCGAAAATATTCCTCCTTTGTGACACGTTCAACCTTATCGAAATTACTATTCAAAGGCACTCCGGGGACGGCACGTCCGCATACGCAAAAAAGCTACAGGAAAAGGTGTGTAACAACTAACTTTACTATAGCTGGACACAATTCACGTCCTAATCGTTTCGAGAAGTTCCCGATTGGCAATTTTCAATTAAACAGCGTTAGTACTGCGTATGTTTGAATAAAAATACAAATGAAAAACTAAAGTTAATTTGGCTGTGTCATAGCAAACAACTCAACTTAGCTCCGGAACTTGAAAAGAGCTAATTAAGCAATTAATTTTACTGACATTTTAGGTTGCCAATTAAGAGTCACAAAGGTGATTTAAAATTACTCTAATTTGAAAACAAACCTTCCAACGTTTGGATTGTATATTCCCAAAAGGTAAGGACTACATTTCTAATGTAATTTTATAAAATCTCGTAATGAAACAAACCCATCTAAAGTTTCGTTGGTACTCCTTTTAAACAAGTATTTACAGGTCTAATAATCGTACCTCGAAATTATAGTACTTTCTGCGATTGTTATATCCACACCCTTAACAAGTACTTAATTAATTAGCTTTAAACGCCTTTTTTTCACGCTAACCGAGTCAAATATGGTATTCACTAATAACTGATCGCTAATAAAATAGAAAGTGAAAATTAAAAGGTACTCATATAAGATGTAGCATCACCTATGTCACTACTAGTCATTTGATCTTGCCACCCTCACGAGTAAAGGCCTGTGATCTCTCCATCAAAGAACTGCAGTGCTATTCTGTACAAATCTCACCGTGAAAACCTAGGTGAAGTGAGTTGTCATTAGACAGCTCACTCCACGCTCACTTTACCTAAGTTTTCACGGTGAGATTTGTACAGAATAGCATTGCTGTCCCTCGTTGAGTAGGTCATATAACAGAATGATAGTTCCAAATAAATAAATCTAGCACTTTGTCTTCTCAACAGGAAACTTTGTGCCATTCGGACCTGTGTTGGCGTAAAAAATAGTGACTATTACCATTACCATCAATACAGTGGACAATCACTGGGGCTTAGACGGCGCCTAATGACGCAGAGCGGAACACCGTTTGTTAGCAACGGATTACGTCTTGCAAATACGTACGTTACTACTTTTTGTTTTTCGGATATTTTCACAAATACAAACAAGTCAATTAAAGAGAATGAAATAGAGGAATTATGTGACATTGAATTACTTATATGTTGTAAGGTCTTATATATCCCTAATATATTCTTAGGACACTGCTTATAATGATCAAACCAAATTAATCTAAACAAGCTTAAACATTATTAGTTAACGATCAAAGCAAGAAGGCTATATAAAAGAAAAAAGAGCAAAAGCATGACAATCGTGTTTGTTAAAAGGAACACGGCACGAGGAACATGTCATGCTTTTGCTCTTTTTTCTTTAAAAAGAAAACCGGCCAAGTGCGTGTCGGACCACGCACAATGAAGGGTCCCGTAGTTGGGATGAATTTATCTTAAGAACAAACTTAACATTGTAGTTGAAAAACATGTTCTCCCATACATTCCAACTGTAAATGTAAGTTTGTACTCACAATATTGATAGATTTACCATGTTCTTTTAAGACTTCTTATAAATTTTCCTGTATTCTACAGATAAAGATCTATTTTCTGTATTTTTTTCAGTTTTAGGCTCAGTAGTTTCGGAGATAAGGGGGGGATTGTCAATTTTCGTCTATTTTCTTAAATAACTTTAAAACAATTTATTTTAAAATTATAAAAAAAATACATTTGAGACTCTCATAGTAAGTCTTTTCATTTGACATGCCACATGGTGTAGTTTGCAAAACGTTTTTTTTTTATTTTCTTATTTGCCCCCCAAAAGTGACCTCTATATTCAAAATTCATTTACTTACTTTACCCGTCCGTGTTTGGGTCACAGAAATTCATATGTGTACCAAATTTCAACTTAATCTGTCCATTAGATTCGGAGCCAATTGGCTGTGACAGACAGACAGACAGACACACGAGTGATCCTATAAGGGTTCCGTTATTTACTTTTGAGGTACGGAACCCTAAAAAAGGTACGCTTTAGATAAAATAAATATAGTGCATTTCCCCGATCTAAAAGCTATAAAATGCAGAGTTTACGCCGAGAGCACATAAATAGCTCTCTGATTAGATTAATCATGTTTACAGTTCACCAATCTGTAGTTTGAAAACACACATTTATTGACATCGACGAGACGCTCTCGGAATTAATGATTGATTTGATGTTATCTTAAAGTCTACACTCCACACCTACGCACCCTAATCCCTAAAGGAAAATAAGCTGGTGTTTTAAAAAGATATTTTCAATTTGAATGAAAATAACTTAAGTAAATGTCTGAAATAGTCATGTAAATTATAGATTCCTAAAACACATTTATCTGAAGTGCTTAAATAAATGTTATTCAATATGAATGCCAAGAAATTATCATAAAATATACGACGACAAAATACTAATGCAATGTAAAGCTCCATAAAACTCATGGCTACCCTTAAGAACCTTCACATTCAGATTATGTGAAATTGTGAAGGCTCATTCTCACCATAACCGCGTACGTCTTTTATTTCGGCGTGTAGCCGCGCGGTTATGCGCATAAGTAGCGAAGAAGTCACTTCATTATTAAACATTCATTTTACTTTTATCAACATCTGTGGAATTAAGTAATCTACTTTATGCAAATGAACAAAAAAGTGTAATGGAATAATCCCCTTAGGAAATTGATGTTGTTTAATAAGCATCAGAGCATATTTATGACTGAGGCGTTAGGAGCTACATTATTAGCTTTGCCCATGAATTCATATCTGTTTGGTATTCATAAATATCTAAGCCCCTAAATGTTCTCTGGTAAAAATAAACTTTTAATAGTCCAGTAGGCTCACTTACTTACCTAATTAACCATAAAATAAATATTCTATGACTATGTATTACACCAATAGAGAAAAAGACGAGTAACTCCTGCAAAGCTGTAACTGTTTCTTAAATGGACTTTTTCTCTGCTACTGGAAAGAATTTCATTTTTATTGTGAGACTCAGGAAGACTTATGTAATTGCGTTAGTTTTTATTATATTTAGTATTCTAAAGCAATTTACTGATAAATTTCGATGGATTGAATCAATTTTTAACGAGATTACAAAATAAAATATTTTAATGAGACGAGAATATTATTATGACATACTTACGTAAGGGAAATTAATATAGGTAATGAAAATTCTCTCCTCATAAGAATAGGTATGTAGGTATGGCTGTAGGCTAAATGTTAACAATTGAATTCTCTCTAATATGAGTATTTCGTAGGTACCTTAATTAATTACTGCGAAACCTACTTAGAACTTGTACGTATAAACGGCAACTATAATGAATCTGTGTAGCGGTTTCTAATCACTGTGTACCCAGTAGGTACTAAACAGTTTCCCAAAGTTGATAGTACGTGGGTTGGTACATTATTCACTATTCATTATACTAATTTAAGCAGGAACAACTATTTAATGTTTATTGCCATTCTTGATTTCAGTGTATTTATGTATGCTTTCTCTACTTGTCTTTTTGAGTAACCAAATAATGATGAGATTTAAATTTTTTAATGTTTAATTATTTGGTTGAGCAGTTTATGATGTAATTCATACTGTATAGTTTTTATTACAAAAACCAATATATAGGTACCTACAGGCTGTTCCAAAAGTATCCGGTGGAAATGTAAATAAATGGATGAGAAAACGTATGGATTCCAATTTGCAATGACACTTACAAATTGAACTGCTTTGATTTGTTTATTTTAGACTTAAACCCGATATTCTAATTTTAAATCACCTATTAAAGATGCTTTTCAATTGACAGTCGACGTTAATTCTATAACCTCAATTTACGTAGATGACGTTTTAATTACAATTTGATAATGCTAATTGGAAAAAGATACTGGGATATAAAGTTGAAACCTTCTACATATGAATGTGTTAGAAATTCCCTTTAGTTAGTGATTAGGTACGTAAGAATTTAACCTGAACAGGGTTTGTATACACTTTCATCTGAAACAGACAAGACATTACATTAAGTAAACGCTAAACGTCATGATTTTTCTACCTACTGCGTTTGTTTACCAAACAAGAATAGAATAGAATAGAATACTTTTTATTATGCACACCAGTTAAATTACAGGTTACAATGTTGAAATTTTACATAGAGTGACACAATGGGCGGTCTTATCGCTAAAAGCGATCTTTTACAGACCACCTTTTTTACAAGACATGTTAGAAAAAAAATACCTGCCAAGTGCGTGTTCGACCACGCACAATGAAGAGTTCCATAGTTAAAATAATTTATCCCAAAAACAAATTTATCCCAAAAAAATATATTTAGGTGATAAAATTAAAAATTAACAATTTTCGGACTTTTCCTTTAGAGGCCGAGAGGACTTTTTACTTGTGCTTTGAGCCCTTGCTTCTTGCCAAATTTCATTATTCTAGGTCAACGGGAAGTACCCTATAAGTTTTGATTTACTTGCGAGTATCAAAATATGTCGCAAAAATGGCTGTATTTATTGCCTTAGAAGATTGTTGACTGCCTTTGCCTTGTGCCTTTGTTGACTTAGAAGCATGGTTTTTTTATAACTTCAAGAGACCATAGACTTACGTATTTGACAGCAGCAGCATCAGCTTTGCGTAGCATCTGTGCTCATAGACGTAACCTATCCACTTGAACGTCCGCTGTCAGAAAGTTTTTTTTTTTTTCGTTATTTCATTAATCAATCATTAGGTAATATTGTTTATAACGTTGTTTTTATAAAATCAGCGAAGCAACTACAGTCGTCGGGATACGCAAGCGGCTATAGAGTAGGGAACGTCGCGGCGGCCGTCGAACGGTTCTACGAGTATATTTCTATGGTCCGCGTCTTGCATTTTTATACTCGTGATAACTTCGAAATTAAATGTACGATTCGAATGAATTAAAAAGTATTTTACTATTATATAAATACCCTTGATGATAAAACTATTTATTTAGATAAGAATTAATACTACGATACGAATGTAACCAACTTTTGTTTCTATCGGCGATCTAATTAAATTTATGACAATTAGATATATTCCCTCGCAAACTTTTTTGTAAGTCATACTAGTAGTACTTTAATCATGTAATACATACTTTTTAGGTATCATCAATAGTTTTCTCAGTGCACGCCAAATAATGAATTTTATAGGGAAATTTTTGCCACTTTGGGTTACATTATTGCAATTTTCTTAAGGATCTCTAATTTTTTGAAAATAAACTATAGCCATATTATTTCCTGATAATTTAGCTTTCTATTGGTGAAAAAATTGTTAAAATCGATCCCGTAGTTTCGGAGCTTATTCGGTACAAACAAACAAAAAAATATTTCCTCATTATAATATTAACATAGATAAATGGTAATTTTTTAATGCGTTGGCTTAAAAGATTTTTTTTTTGAGCTTCAAGGGACCATAGACTATTGTATTTGATTGATTTTGATTTGTATTTGATATTAATTTCAACTTGATACCTGCACGCGTTCCGGGTAAAAAGGGTCTTGACCGTCAGACAGACGGACAACAAAGTGATTCTATAAGGGTTCTGTTTTTTTTCTTTTCAGGTACGGAACCCTAAAAATACTCTGATCTAACAAAAGCAAAAAAATACTAAAATAATAAGATTAAAAAAAGGTCACATGTTAAGAAATGCAATAATGAGCGAACCTATCCCTAAAGCCGCTGATAGACTTGAGCGTTCACTTGTAATGAGCATTCTAGCAAATGTTAAAATGGAGCGTTTCAGTGAGCGTTTTAACAGGTGGGTTTTGGCGAGCATTCTAGCGAAACGACAGTAAACTTGCTTCCAGCTTTTTGCCGAGCCGAGCAATTTTCAAGTCAAGTCTGATGAGTCTGATTTCATAAAGAATACATTTTTAACAAGCACTTACTAGAGTGTTCGCTAGAATGATCGTGAAAATATTCGTAACGATGTTTGGCTCCATGCTTGGCTCTATTCGTTGTACAGCGAATGCTCGATATTCTTATTACAAGTGAATGCTCAAGTCTATCAGCGGCTTAACCTTGATTCGCTAGACCGAACTTGTGAAAGAACAATTTGTCGAAAAATGATTTGATAAAAAGTTTGTGTTTCCTTTAAATTCCGCTCTTGTTGCCCAAACCAAGGTATGTAGGTATGTAGTTAGTTACGTTAATTAACCTATCGACCACTCCTTGATTAGTGCGGAAAGCCTCAGTGGAATTCACAACAGGTAGTCCAGTTACACTAAACTCGTCTACGACTAGGTAAGTACTTGAAATAGGAAGGAAATGTGGCGGCATCTACATCGCCACATGCGAACTACGCATCACAATGACATGACGTCACGCAAAAATCAATCGTCGGGCAGTTGCCCACCAGACACGACAGCCGTCTGGTCGGAGGATCCTCCCTTTTCTATGGAGGATGAGTGAACTTTACACTCTGTTCCTCGTGCCTCTATAGAAATAACATTTGTAATTTTTGGGATGCATAAAGAAACCTCCTTGTGTAACGCATTTTGTTCCACCAGTCACTGAACTGAACCGAGTGCTTGGCGCATCCTGGGCAGTCACACCCATAACCGTGTATGACTGCCCAATTCTTCCCTTGCGGTGGTAGGGCTAACGCCCGCGTGGCCCGCAACCACCCTCCCACAGGAGTTCGGCGTCAAGCAGCCTGCTGTGTTTCGTCGACGCGTGGGAGTGCCAGTGCCTTAGGAAATTAGAGAGTTGGCAGTTGCGTTATCCAAGGCTGATCTCAGCCTAGGAGTGAACCTCGTCATGGCAACTCACTCTGAAGGGTAGCGGGATCCAAAGCACGGTCTTACTCCCGCTAAAATTGCAATTCACTATTCACATACATGGATTGCAATATCAATCCGATCCATCACCAGCTTGAGGCCGAGAAGCCGCACTTGTTCTTTTTGACGGAGTTGAAGATAGTGACCACGTCAGACGTGGCGTACCTTAACTACCCAGGATACTCACTTGAGCATAAGTTTGAGAAGCAGACTGGGGCCTGCGTGTACGTTCGTGATGAGATATGCTGTCAACGTATCCGCTGCTATGAGGTTGTAGGTTTTCCACTCTGTGGCTGCTGGTGCACACCGGCTCTCATAAAACAATTTATGTTGGTGTTTACAGGACGCACAGCGATGATCAGGATACTACAAGACTCTTTGACCATCTTACGTAGATTCAAATATTTTATTAAGTGGAAACTTTGTTAGAAAGTCAAGAAGAATTACTATATTATTAGACTATTTTTTTGTTTGTTAGAAGAATTTGTTTGTTATACTTTCAAAGACTATATTGAGGACAAAAAGGCTTGTGATTGAGCTGCTCCAATAAATTTACACAATTAATGTTGATTTAATTTATTTTGCAAAAAAAAAAATGTTTTTTCTCTTATTAAGTATTTATTTATTTATGTATTTATTTATATATACTTTATTGTACACCACAAAAATACATAACAAAAAAATGACATAATCAAACACTACAAAATATACAATGGGCGGCCTTATCGCTTTCTGCAATCTCTTCCAGGCAACCTTAGAATGGACAGTGATTTGCCTGGATATGAAATGGGGATGTCTTTGGTGCAAATAATAAGTGCCTACTTACAATATAATACTAAAATAGATACATACATAAAAATAGATACATAAATACATACATACTAAATATAAGTAATGAAAACAAATGAAGACTAAAGATATTTACAGTTACGCGAACACGATCACAACGACAAATAATGTTCCTTTACGAGCCTTTTAAACATAGGTAACGACTGCGCGCGTTTTATTTGAACTGGCAATGCATTCCACAAACGAGCAGCCTGGACCGTAAAGGACCGTAAGTACTTACCTTTTTACATACCTATTATACAACGACATGAATATTTACTTTGTAAAGTATTAGTTATTTTTAATTATTGTGAAGACTACGTGGGTAATTTTTTTTATCCTTTTCTCAGTTTTAATAGTCTGAGTAATTTATGCGGCATACCCAAATGTCTTTTCTTTGGTATTGTTCATCGACTCGTTGAGCTCCTTAAGTTTTGAGTTGAGCTGCACGATTACTGACAATTTCGTTCACTGACTGGACAGGTCTACTCAATCTGTGTGGTTCTTTCCTCAAAAGATCATTTCAGACACCAATCTGCATGGCCTTCACATGATCTGACCAAGATTATGTCTGGACTTTAAAAGAGACTGTGACCTCTGAGTTTGTTTCGGCCTTTCTTTTCAGAGTAGTCAGATAGGAAACGCCGACCACATCTAGTTTAAAAAAAAATATGATTGACGGTAAAAGTGTTTGTACGAACCTACCTACAGAAATAAATCATTTATCATTTATAGAGGCAGGCAAATTGGCCCGACACAAATATCAGACAGCGGGGCTTGTTTTTCTGGGGGATAAGGAACGGTTGTTCCCGTACCAGAAAACTGACCATACTGGAAAAGAGGAGCGTAAGTTTGCGATATCACTTGATCTCCACCAGCTGGTTGACCAAGCTACCCACGTTGCGGATGTTGATGGCCACACACCCAACTGCTTCGACATTCCGCTGACTACAAATCCAAACAGACACTCTATATTGGTCTGGGTTCCACTCAGATCGTCTGACCACTTTCTGGTGAAATCCGTGTCTTCCTGTTCTCCTCCAGATTTAAGCGCTAGAGGCACAGGACGAGAATGGAAATACAGGTCAGCTGACTGGGATGAGAACTAGCTTCTCTTCGCGCAACCCTTCTGACTGCGCTGCCATAACGCCATTGTTGACGTGATACCTCAGATAATGAAATATTTTATTCCATTCTCTGACGTCCCACTCGGCTGCGAGGCTCAGCTCTGGTATTAACAAGTATTGTGCGCAAACCGATTTGCGCAAAAAGGAGGTATACCAGGCCTGACAGGTGCGACAGGATTCTTTAATCGACGCCAAAATTACAATAAAGAAATGACAATCTTTGGTTTACTTTTACTTGTCAAAAATAGGGACTGGGCATACATAGGCTACGTTATCTATCTATTTACTGACTGACGTACCGGTTTTTAAAGTTAAGTATAATCCTGCTTATAATGGCTTATCTTTTTAAATATTTACACGAATTTATTCGGTTGACATTGCCTGAAATTTTATTTGAATTTAGAAATAAAATCGACTAAGTAAAACTTACGAATACGTTCAGAAATAAGAGGTGCGGTGCGGTGGTGTGATGGTGTGTGGTGTGGTGCGTTGAGGTTATTGGTTTGTGTTCTGATAGCCAAAAGTTGTATTTTTAAAAGAAAATTGTCCATCATTTCCATTAAAATATGGCTGCTTTTAAAAATAAATGAATTATATTCAATTATTAGGTAAATTAATAAATTATAATATTAGGACTATTAACAATTATATTAGGACTATTACCATAATGTACCTTATACGTACTTCATTTTGCTAATAGTCTCATCACGGTAACAATTTTTTTTCCTAACCCAAAATGGCAATTTTTCCTTCTACATTTTCCATACAACAACGGGCACACAATGCATGAAAAACTTCAAGAAGATCGATTGAATAACTAACGAAACTATGAAGCGAAGTAACTCCCTTCTACTTAAAGTACCTACTAGTTGAGTTGGAAGAACGACATACAGTAACAATTACATAACACTTTCCAAAGCGTCCAAAACCCTCCTAAAAAACACGAACACACTAATAAAAGTTGGAATAGGAGTGAGAATTTGTTTGTTCTTTACGTACTCTTGTCGTAATTAACAATTTGACGTCTCTGTGTGTACAATACAGGCAGAGAGAGGCTAAAGTTTAATTAATCCGTATTTCACCCTTATCTATACAGACATGTGGGCATAATCTGTCGAGACTCGCTATATAAACAATTAACTTAGATTGAGCCCTTTTTTTGTGGATGGGAAATCATCAAATGACTTCTCCCGCTCTGGGCAGAGCGAGAGGGCGTGTCAGACTTTTACTGACTAAAACCCACCCGTATTCCTTCAGCTGCCCGTGCCAGGGCCACGGTATCTCTTTCGAACTACCCGCGACCCCGGCGGCATCGGCCCAATTGACCCCGTCACTGCTGACATCTCTTTGAAGCGCGCGTGGAACACATCGCGCCGTCGACCCGGGCCTGGTCCTTACCGGACAGCGAGCCGCCCATTACTCGTCGTCCGTAAGCCCGCGCCTACGGTGGCCGGGAATCGGCAATCGATTCCCGCCGCCCAGGGCGTCTCCTACGGCGGCTAGGGGCGCGAGGGCGCGGCTGTTGCCTCTCCCTCACGCGTTCCGCTTCCTCCTTCGCGAGCATTACTGCTTCGCAGAAGGAGGTGACGGCTTCCCATGCACTCTCGCTCCGCACCATGGCCTGGACCAGGTTTGGACGCGAGAGATCGCCGCCGCCGATCGCCTCCGTGAGAACACGGCGGTGCTCCGCCCAAGCCGGGCAGACCTCCACTGTATGCTCCACCGTGTCCTCCGGGCGATCCACACAATGGTGACACCCGGACGTTTCCTCCCGCCTTATCCGAAACAGGAACCTCCCGAAACAACCGAAAAAGCAAAAGAGAAAGAGCTAGTATGCCTGGAGAGCTGGTTCACGCTGATGTGTGCGGACCATTCCCTGACAGTTGCCCTGAACCCGCAGATGAGCATTATTTTGTGCTCATGTCTATCGAGTCCCTTCTTAAACAGAATGACTTCCCTTTTTTATATCTCGGCAAGTAATTATAAGTATGAGATTTTATGTTATATAGGAGGCACATACCTACTGAAGTTACACCACACAGGTATATCGAACCACGGAGATTAATGAAGCGATGAAATGATGATGATGATGTGATTTAAATTTAGAATAAAATTGTATGTACTTACTATTTGCATGCCCATGTTTCGGTAAAATATGGAGAACCTTATTAAAAAAAAGAACATCTTTGTACTAATATTACCCATGTTTGCAAAGTAATAAATGATTTGATTTGATTTTGATGAAGCCTAAATAAATAAATACTGAGCAGAATTAATGAAATAGTTGACTTAACGCTGCGAAAACAAAGCAAACTATGTGGATACCTGCTTTGTTTTTAAGCAACATTCTCCATTATGTTTTCGGCTTAGTATGGGTACCTAACACTGCAGTGGATACAACACCGCACACGCACCATAGCCGCAAGCCTTGCCCTCCTTGATAGCTGTTCCGCCGGCGCTCTGCATACTAATGCAAGAACGTGAATTTCCCTAAGACGTCAGAGATTTAAAGTCAGTTTTTAAACTTCTCTACTACTATGGAAATGTTTCTTGCTTCCTCTACTTATAATATTTTTATTTTTCAACATATTCGAGATAGGTACAGTCACTAAGTTTACAGTAACTAAGTAAGGATATTTTTTATTTTTTGAGCATCAATTGCATATTTTTATTACCTCGTTAGGTATAATCTACACGAGATACAACACAATCGACATTTTATTGTCTGTAATTAACCAGTTTATAGCAAGAGTAGAAGTACTTCTCACTCGTTTGTCACGCAAGTTACTTATTATAATTGCTTGCTTTCAGTTCGTTTGAAAACTAAACTGAATTATTATGACAAGTTTTGATTGATATATATTATAATGAAACAGACAGGTAGTCGGTATCTAGAGCTTGTTAACTTGTAGTCTATACAACGTGTCGTTTTGCATCCCCGTCAAATTTAAGGGTGTGGTATAGACCATCAAACTGAACAACTTTCTCCACGACACCAACATCGTAATCCCGAAAAAATAATCAGCCGTCCCATTTGCATCGAGTATTGAAGTTTTCTATGGAACAGTAGAAATTTTTTTCGCGAATACGATGTTGGTCCCATGGAGAAAGTTGTTCAGTTTGATGTTCTGTATCACACCCTGAAATTTGACGAGAATGCAAAACGACACGTTGGTAAGCATATCTCTTAAGAACGGCCGGGCCGATTTGGTTTGTTTTATTTTTTTTATTTTCGTAATATTCCGAATAAGGTTTTTAGGGAAAGAAAAATTGGAAAAGTTGTAAGTTGTAGTATGGCTTCATTTGCTTGAAAACTAATTCGATTGGACTAAATCGAATAAACCTACCAAACTAAAATTAATCTCACGGAATATTGACATTTTCTGAAAGTGATAGTGCAATTTTCTAAACAAGAACCAATTTGGTTGTCGTATTCTGGAAATTTTGCAGCACAAAAAATGTTTGACTGCCACATGATGCAGTACAATTAATATCTAATGGAAACTACAACAAAATGTAATTTGTTGAGAACGCATAAGACATATTTTTTTTTTTTTTCTTTAATTCCTTCGATTACACCATAAGAAGGCCAAGTGACATTGGTTCTGGCTGCACACCCTGCTCAAACGTAAATCTATTATATTCTATCATCAAAGTCACCCGTCATTATGATAACAAAACTTGTTCAGACTGAAAACTTGTGTAAAACTTCCCTTCTAGCAAGAATACATGTACCGAAACAAGCCTAAATGATTCGGGAGATACGCGGGGGTGATAAATTAAATCACGTCACACACAAGGCTTCTGTTTCCCTTTTTTTACGAGCCTCTACCAAAAGCCATTATTAAAGAGGGTGTAGGTACATACCTAGGCAAACAAAGTTTCTTATTAGGTTTACATGTAGTACATATGTTGTACTCTCGCGACTAGGGTTATTATATCTATGGTTGCTCGGGTAGAGCTTCTATGTCATTTTTCTAGACCTTATATTATTCTAAAGGCATAGAATACATTGCACATAGCCAATAAAAAGTTATTTCAAAGTTCATTTACAAGGGTAGTTAAACGACATTTTTCAAGGAAAGATTCAAGGTGACGTGTCTATACATAAGTTATTATGTATACTCTATCTCGTATTGCGTACCTATCCTATATTATGCACAACTATATTTTTTTATTGTTCTGTTCACAATGTAAGAACACTATAATACTTATTCAGTATTTTCTTGGAGAGCACAGAGGAAAATATATAAAAGCATAAGTATCAATTTTCTTTTACAGCTATCGACATTATTATCGAGCTAAAAAAACTTGTATCGATACTATATATATTTTTAGCTTAGTCTAGTATATTATATTATGTTTCTAACGATTTCAGGATACGTAAGTAGGTATTTCGGTACAAAAATAATATGGTGTTTTTCCCATGCAAATGCGTAGATACAATTTTTATTTAATTTTCTTCTTCAGGGGCTTTGTAATATTTTTTTTACTACAAGCTTTGTTTGAAAAAAGCCTCTATGGACATAATATTTTTATAAAATTATCTGTCTGAGTAGCTTCGTTGCCTCAGGTGGTTGACTACGTAACTTTTATCGGTTATGTCTAAAATCTTTATGTTTTTAGATAGTCAGTGTAACGCAGAGGTCACACAATTCATGCCCCACACAAAATGTAATAGGGGCTTAAACTTTGAGATTTAAACATGGAATTGCCATTATAAGGTGAGGTCCACTGGTCCGTGCCGGCTGCAATGCATGCACGGCACGCAACAGATTTCGGTTTGCTTTGTGGATGTTCACCTATAGCGTACGCACTTTGAATTGAAATCACCTAAACCTGCATGGTGTGAGATTCCAGAGTGAAACTTTTTTCACACGTTAACTTTAACATTCTAAATTTGAAAAATGTACAACTTTCGATTGATTGACTTTCAATTGTTTTTTCATTCAGCTTTTAAAGTAAAGATGTCGCAGGCAATTTGTATGATTCCGCGTTTTACAAACGGCGACGTCCGTTTAGAAACGCTCGCTGTTTTAAAATATGTCGAAGGCAAAATGTAAATTGCCTTGTCAATTTATAATATGCCATAACATTTGATAGACAATTCAATCCCCGTTTACAAAATGCCGCGGCAAATTGAAGTATTTAGTTCTTTTTTTTACCACGCGTGGCGCTGCTAATCAAAATAAGAAAAATGGCGTCGAGTAGTGGTTTTGTGACATAGAAAAATATTGAAAACAGTGCAAATTCTACGTGTTCAAAGGACTTTTCACAAAAAAAGTATTGTTTTAAAGACATTTACTATAGTGAATTAAGAAAATTTTACAATTCACAAATAGGAGCAGTACCTAAGAAAGTCGTGGGCAAATGACAAAGTTTTTGAGGTTATCCGGCACGTAAAAAACACTAAGGTGTCCATGGAATCTGGTGCTCGGAGGACACCTGCGGAATATTATTGGTATAAAAAGTAAGATGTGATAAGTATTGGTGATGTGGACTATCTTATTCTGAAAAAAGACAGCCCTGAGAGTCCAACGGTCCGTGTGACCAGTCCAATGACAAAAAATTTGGTTCTTTTTTTTAGGTTTTTTTCCATATTCTTTTTATATATAATCTAGTCTTTCTGCCGAAGGTCACAGTTTTAACCTAACCTAACCTAACCATTTTTTTTTAATTATTAACCTCGTCTAACTAGTTCGGTTCTTGATAGCCTGTAAAAATAATCTTTTTTTCCATATTTTTTTTATACAATCTAGTCGTTTCTGGCACTCGCCAGCCGCTGCCGCGGCATCGCTCGCTTCGCTCACTCGGCTCGTGCGTAGAAGGTCACAGTTTTAACCTAACCTAACCAAACCATTTTTTTTCAATAATTAACCTTGTCTAACTAGTTCGGTTCTTGATAGCCTGCTAAAAATAATCTCTTTTTTACATATTTTTTTTCTCTAGAATCTAATTGTTTCTGGCACTCGCCGGTTGCTGCCGCGGCACTGCTCGCTTTGCTCACTCAGCTCGTGCGTAGGAAGTCACAGTTTTAACCTAACCTGACATATATATTTTTTGTCATAACAAATCATTTGACCAAACTTTTATTGTCTTAGATGTTTGATTGTTTGATTGAATGATGTTTGATGTAATAAATCATTTGATTAAAGGCCAAATGTCTTCATGACATTATTCATGGTAATATTCTACCAAGTAAAAATTTGACCAAATGAAAATGTGCGTACTAAAATCATTCCAAATATTGCATTGGTATAAAAAAAGGTTGCTAAAATTTGATAGCGTAGTGAAATTTTGTCAAAATTTTTTCGGCAAAACGGCAGGATCCCAGCTTGATGTGCTGGCCTCTGTACCTACCTATCCGTTTGTCTTTAATTGAAAGTGCCATATTATTATTATATTATTCAGAAAAGTTGCATTATAGTTACGTACTCATCATTTTAAATTAGATTAGTGTTCTTTTTGTTACTTAATTAATTTAATTACTTTAGGAGTGCCTAAGCATGTATTTTAGTTAGTCCTATTTGAATAGGTACGTGATTTCTGATATAAAGTCTGATTTTTCCAACCTGTGTTTTATGATGGTCACCCTACTATAACAATCAATGTCGAAATTTTTACAATTGAACGATTCGCCAATTTGCCTTCGGAATATTTTAAAACAGCGAGCGTTTTTAAACGGACGACGCCGTTTGTAAAACGCGGAATCATACAAATTGCCTGCGATAGATACATTGAAAAAGAGAAATTTTTAAACACGAATTCTGACGTGAAACGCAGCAGATACAGCTCTCAATATCAATTCCGTGTTTGGAGAGGATACGGCTAATAGAATAGAATAGAATAGATTTTTCTTTGTTCGAGTAACTGAGACTCAACAAGATTGTTAGTAAAACTTACGTCTATGTTAGTAAACACAGACACTAAACAAAAAACAAGAAAAAAAAAGAAGTAACGGTTGATCACTAATGAACGCACCGTGCCTTTTTGGTTTTATCGCTTTCGTAATGAAAACATCGACTTGGAGAATGAACCCCGAGGAAGACCAAGCACTAAGGTAAATAATGATGATTTGAATACGATGGTGGAAGCCGATCCGTATCAAACTACCAAGGAATTAGCGGCATGGTTTGATGTTAGCATACCCCCAATATTGAACTACTTGCATCAAATCGGTAAGATTGAAAAATGGGTGCCCCATGATTTGACGGATCTGCAGAGAGAAGCGCGCGTTGAAGCTTACCTTACCTTGTTGAACCGGTACAGAAATGAAGGGATTTTGGGGCGAATTGTGACGTATGATGAATAGTGGATTCTTTACGATAATCGCAATCGAAGAACGCAATGGCTGACTTCAGGTCAAACGCCGCAACAATGCCCTAAAGAGAAGCTTTCCCATAGAAAAGTGATGGTAACTGTTTGGTGGTCACTGCATGATGTAATTCACTACAGCTTCCTCAGATCCGGTCAAGCAATAACAGCAGATGTCTACTGTAAAGAACTTCGAACAATGATAGATGAGACAAGCCGGACTCTACAACCGATCTTCACCACTATGGCTTCATGATAACGCAAGACTCACACCGCTCGAAAGACCGTCACCTACGTAAACTACGGACGTACAGTTAGAAACCATCCATCATACTCCGTACACCCCGGACCTGCAACTACGATTATTTCCGAGATTTGGTAAATTTTTTACATGGTAATAAATTTTCTTCCTCGGAAGTAATACAAAATGCCTTCACACAGTTTGTTGAGTCCAGGTCCCCATAGTTCTACCGCAAAGGCACAAATAACCTTCCCAAGAGTTGGCAGAAATGTATAGACAATGAGGGTGAATACTTTAATTAAATAAATATATTTTACCTCAGAAAAAAAATTGTTTGAATTTTTCAGTACAAAATGGCAATTACATATTTAAATCCCTATATTGGTCCAGTCTTCTAGTTTTAATTAGGAACACAGCAGGTATATAAGCAGGCACATTGAATCGAATCCTAAAATAAATCAGGCTTAACAAGAAGTAGTCGTGGTGGTGGTGGTATTTATTTATCCGAGGCAAACGAGGGCGTTTCATTAGTACACACCAGTAAAGAAACCCGTGTTATATTATGTAGAGATGAATCGGCTCACGGCTCACTGATCAATCGTCGGAGATCGCTCTTTGCTACAGAAGTATGTGAAGGATGAAGTTTAATTAAAGTGCGCTAGAACGTTAAGGCTTTAGAAGGGAATAGTCTCGGTACCGGATACCAAGGTAACTCATCAAACTGAACATACGAATACCTACCGCCTCCGCAATGCTATGCAAGCACAACAACCAATATTTATCTGCGCACAGCCATGAAATTGCTGAGTGCCTCCCAGTGCTTGTTACTAAAGCAAATTTTTACGCTTTTCACCCAAAGGGTTGTATTTTTTTGGAAGTTAAAATAAAATATAAATATTTAATACGCAGCTCCGCACTCTGTAGCTTTACACTTCAATCAACTCAAAGATAACAGTAAATTTAATACTATAGTAGTAGCAGTAGCTCTAGCTTCTTCTTCATCATCATCATCTTCAAGCCTTGTTTCACCCACTGCTGAGTAATATAGGCAATATAGGCATCCACCCTTTTGTGCCATGCTTCCCTGCGGACCAATTGCGTACTTACAGTAAGTAGGAATCGATTTCATTTTGACAGTTCTACAACATTCATTGCATTATTCACGTTGCTGAGCAGACAAATTTTTCAAACGTATGAAGCAATGTATTTGCAATATGCTTCAAAATCATTCAGATTGTGATCGATAGTGTGTTACGCAATTAGAAAAAATGCAAAATATTATTTATATCTGCTACAGCAATATACCCAGAACCAGGAATTCAACAGTGGTCTCTCAATTTAATCAGATGAGAATCCCTTGTTCACCACTCGCACTCACTCCAAACAAAACCCCATAGGACCGTCTACAATACATTGTATTTCAAATTTGGAATACAAACTGGTCATCTGTGGACATTATAAGTACGTTGACGTATTATACCTACATTTCTATTAAATTAATTCAGCCTATGAAATGGATAATGTTAGTCAAAATAAAAACAATTTCACAAAGCCAGTACCTGACTACTTTGTTATGATCAATTTACGATGAAAGTGTTTTATCCTCAATTGACACAAAGGCACCGCTCGTCGTGCGACAAGGAGCCTTTGTGTCACGTGCGAATCGCGTCGCGTGTCGCGCCTGTTTGTAGGAGCCTTAAAACATAATTAATAGCCTTGTTTAAGTCTCATTCAAACATCTTTGTCATTGCTACATGTGGTTAGTACTCTGGCATCCATTTTACTCTATAAAAGGCTTGGCTATGTTAGTAGCTTGCACGTGGACCGTGGGTGTGCAGTACAGTAACACGAAAGCCACACATAATGGCCTAATTTTATACATTCCTCTCTGTTTCCGAACTAAACGAGGATTAAAGTGGCGCTGCGGTTTCCGTCACTCCCTCACAATCGCCACGCCACGTGTCGGTACGGGACACACATTCTAAAGCCAACAAGAAATCAAAGCCCCGAATTTATTAAATCACGTGAATCCTGTGGACCTATAATCCTGCTCTTGGCCTTATCTCATTAATCCTGTGGACCTACCTGTTGTTTTTTTAATAGGTTCACAAATCGGGCAATACAATAAAATACTCGTAACAGTGCATGCCGTAAAATAGAGAACACAGCACGCACAACGTATGAGCTAATTAAAATTAATTATAGATAAAGTTATAAATTATGTGCTGCCATAAGACCAATTATTACTAGTCAGACGGCTGCAGAGGCTCTTCTTAATTTTAATTTAGGCTGATGATAAGGTCCCGGAGAAAATATCAAAATGCTGCCTCACACCGTTGTAGCTTGAAAACATTCTACAAAACGAAGCATGTTGTTTTATTTGCTCTGCAATGAGGCATCATAAATGTGCGCCTACTGTATAAACGACTGCTCTGGCGTGAAATAGCACGTTGAATTCTCTCCAGCAAACCTTCACAATCTACGTGGGCATTGATTAACTTAAACAAGTACACGATATCCGCAGCTTTCCTTCTAGAACATAAAGTGGTCATACTGAAGTATGTCTTATTTATTCGCGTTAATTAATACACAATTAATTATACATTGTTTAGTTGCATGCGGAGCTCGTGGCTAAATATAACAGTCGCACAGGTCGATCGATTAGGTTAAGCTACGCCGTCCGTGGATGGGACCACATTTACATACCGAGACCCCTCCGTGCCTCGGAAAGCACGATAAGCCGTTGGTCCCGGCTGTCATTCGTGGATTTTGGACAGACGTTACGGGTCTTACCAAGTTATCGTATTACCCAGTAACTGGGTTGTGGAGGTCAGATAAGCAGTCACTCTATATAAATTAGGATTACGTATACAGCTGCATCCAGTTAGACTGGAAGCCGACCCCAACATTAGTTGGGAAAGGCTAGGCAGATGATGATGTTTAGTTGCATAGCGTACATTATTAATTAAATAGCGAGAGAGACTGAGAAGAGAACAACATAAAACTAAAATATAATGGAAACAAATTCGTGACTCCAGCTGTAAATAAGCCAAGAAAATTAAATTAATTCATAGTATGCAAAACTGACGCTGAATCTCAGACTCCAGACGAGCCATTCATTTTATAACTAATTAAGAGAGGCTGTATCGTGGCTTGCATACTGATTCTATTACT
This sequence comes from Cosmia pyralina, assembly GCA_946251885.1. NCBI lineage: Eukaryota > Metazoa > Arthropoda > Insecta > Lepidoptera > Noctuidae > Cosmia > Cosmia pyralina. The sequence continues at coordinate 15,683,714 of OX276352.1, read as the reverse complement.
TCACACATGTGGTAATAATCTCTTGCCCTTGGGATTAGTAAACGTTGACTGGAATGTGTGAAGTGTTCGGTACCAACTTGGGTACATAATATACCTAATACAAAACAGTGTTTTGGACCTTTGAGACACCTGGGTACTTGGACACCTTACTGGGTACTTTTCTGTTATATTTAGATATTGTTTATTCCGACATCAATGTCTTGAGTGCTGCTTGGCTCAGTTGCAGGCATCGCAAAATTAGTACAGTAGTTTCGAATACTTTATCTATCAGCGAAGCATCCTACACAATATGTATAATCCATACATAGATCAGACCAACACTCTTTCCCCATAACACCCATGAGTTTTTGACAGAAACAAAAAAAAATCCTCGTTTTAAGATCCTTAAATACATTCTACACGACAAACTACATAAATTCTTTACGGCGTTTTTCTAAGAAGAATAATAATCTCTTGATTCTCATCAAAAGGAAATTCAACAACAACTACCTACCTAATCTTTCATAAACTGCACGTCTATAGAACAGATATCGCTGACTGAACAGACCCTCATGGATCCGAGCGCACATCTGTGCCTGTACTACCTTATATCAACTCCAAAGACACCCTGAGGTCTAAGCCCTATTAAGATAAGGTGCAGATATGATGAGTAGTCAAGGAAGCTTTCATGAAACAATCGAGGTCATGAAGTACGAGTAACTGGCAGTGTATTCGCTCGTTCGCTATTAACTCCATGGCGGACTTTTACTCTTTTAAAACAGAATTTCTCATCCCTGAAAAGTTAATTAAATGGCATATTTACTCTTATTTATGTATGTGGTGTAGTTGCTTACAAAGAGAACACAACAGTTAAGGAAACACCAGCTAATTAAAGTTGCGCCCTTCTGTCCTACATTTTACAGATTCAAGGTCCGCGTGTAAACAAGCTCAGCCGGTCGTGTCCAATTGCTACATAAACTTTAAAAGGTTATACCAATAAGTGTTGTGATTATAGTTAGTTATATATTGTTGTTGTTAGTTGTTGCCCGATAAAAGTTGAAAGCGTTTTGCGCAAAGATAATATCATCCGCTTCTTTGGCCTGAAGACCTTCTTTGACCTGCACCCTATTTGCGTAATACACTATCAATGGGAATCTGAATCATTTTGAAGCAAATTGCTAATCCATTGGTTCATGAATATGCTCGAAAAATTTGTCTACACAGCAACGTACTAACGCAATGAATGTTGTTAACTGTCAAAATGAAACCAATTCCGATTGATAGTATGTTACGCTATTGCCGCGTTGCTGCTGTGCCAGAGGATTCGATTGATAGTATGTTACGCTATTGCCGCGTTGCTGCTGTGCCAGAGGATTCGATTGATAGTATGTTACGCTATTGCCGCGTTGCTGCTGTGCCAGAGGATTCGATTGATAGTATGTTACGCTATTGCCGCGTTGCTGCTGTGCCAGAGGATTCGATTGATTCCTTCAGTTCCTGAAAACAAAAGGAAAATCCTAAAACTTTTTGCCGCTGCAAGTTTTAGGATTTTCCTTTTGTTTTCAGAGCAAATATTTATTATTTTATTATTATTATAGACTAGCTGTTGCTCGCGACTTTGTCTGCGATCCAGGAGGAAAAGTAGCCAATGTCCTTCTCCATATAATGGTCTACCCATGTGCCAAATTTTATCCAAATCCGTTCACCGTTTTTAACCGACTTCAAAAAGGAGGAGGTTCTCAATTCGTCGGAACCTTTTGTTCCCCGATTACTCGAAGATGGCTGGACCGATTTTATTTTTTTTTTTTGTTTTATTCGAGAGGGTATACATCACAGTTGGTTCCATATAAAATTGATTAACGTTGCTTTGGTAGTTTTTGAGTTAGCTTCAATAATACGTATTTTTACCACACTTTTATATGGATGATGTTCTAGTTTGTTTTGCAGGTAGTGGTATTAGCATTTGTGTGGGGTAGGTACACAACTAAAAAGTGAAAAATAAAACTTTTTTACAAAAAAATACAACCGACTTCCAAAAACAACACTACAAAGTGAAAAATAACTTTAATTTCGGAAGTCGGTGGCAAAAAACGAAAATACATTTAACTAGACACCGACTTCCGAAATTAAAGTTATTTTTCACTTTGTAGTGTTGTTTTTGGAAGTCGGTTGTATTTTTTTGTAAAAAAGTTTTTATAGCGTGAAAGCGTAACAAACAAACAAACTCACTTTCTCATTTATAATATTAGTTAGGATTGTGTCAACTTTGGGGGACCAGTAAAAAGAGCGATTGATTGCTATCACACTAATCACACTAATATTATAAAGTCGAAAGTTTGAAAGTTTGTGAGTGTGTGTGTGTGGGGGGGGGGGGGTGTGTTTGTGTGTATGTTTGTTACTTCTTCACGCTCAAACAGCTGGACCGATTAGGATGAAATTCGGTAAGTAGACAGCTTATACCCTGGATTAATACATAGGATACTTTTTATCCCGAAAAAATGTAGTGCTCCCGTGGGATGAAATTCAAAGGAATTCAAATATATTTGATACTCTTTCAAATTCAAACGGCTCGACCGATTTTGATGAAATTAGGTGTGGAAGTAGCTGACACTCTGGATTAACACATAGGTCACTTTATATCCCGAAAAAATGTAGTGTTCCCGTGGGATGAGCAAGGAATTCAAATACCTATTTGCTACTCTTACAAACGCAAACGACTAGACAGATTTTGATGAAATTTGGTGTGGAAGTAGTTAACACCCTGGATTAACAAATAAGCCACTTTATATCCCGAAAAAATGTAGTGTTCCCGTGGGATGTGCAAGGAATTCAAAAATATTTGCTACTCTTTCAAACTCGAACGACTCGACCGATTGTGACTCGTGCAGAAAGATCACCAACAAAAACAAAAACACAATAATCACACTTTTTTTTTTTTTTTTTTGTGGATGGGAAATCATCAAATGACTTCTCCCGCTCCGGGCAGAGCGGGAGGGTGTGTCAGACTTTTACTGACTAAAACCCACCCGTGTTCCTTCAGTTGCCCGTGCCAGGGCCACGGTATCTCTTTCGAACTACCCGCGACCCCGGCGGCTTCGGCCCTATTGGACCCCGTCACTGCTGACATCTCTTTGAGGCGCGCGTGGAACACAACGCGCCGTCGACCCGGGCCTGGTCCTTACCGGACGGCGAGCTGCCCATTACTCGTCGTCCGCAAGCCCGCGCCTACGGTGGCCGGGAATCGGCGATAGATTCCCGCCGCCCAGGGCGTCTCCTGCGGCGGCTAGGGGCGCGAGGGCGCGGCTGTTGCCTCTCCCTCTCGCGTCCCGCCTCCTCCTTTGCGAGCATTACTGCTTCGCAGAAGGAGGTGACGGCCTCCCATGCACTCTCGCTCCGCACCATGGCCTGGACCAAGTTTGGACGCGAGAGATCGCCGCCGCCGATCGCCTCCGTGAGAACACGGCGGTGCTCCGCCCAAGCCGGGCAGACCTCCACTGTATGCTCCACCGTGTCCTCCAGATGATCCACACAATGGTGACACCCGGGCGTTTCCTCCCGCCTTATCCGAAACAGGAACCTCCCGAAACAACCGTGTCCGGTGAGGACCTGCGTCAGGCGGAAGGTGAGGACGCCGTGGCGCCTCTCCAACCACTCCTCAAAGAGGGGACTTATCGCCGCAATTGTGGCGTGCCCAACAATAATCACACTCACACTAATATTATAAAGGCGAAAATTGGCGAGTGTGCGTGTGTGTGTATGTTTGTTACTTCTTCACGCTCAAACGGCTCGACAGATTTTGATGAAATTTGGTGTGGAAGTAGCTGACACCTTGGATTAACACATAGGCTACTTTATACCCCGAAAAAATGTAGTGTTCCCGTGGGATGAGCAAGGAATTCAAATATACCTACTTGCTACTCTTTCAAACTCAAACGGCTCGACCGATTTTGATGAAATTTGGTGTGAAAGTAGCTGACACCCTGGATTAACACATAAGCCACTTTATATCGCGAAAAAATGTAGTGTTCCCGTGGGATGTGCAAGGAATTCAAATATATTTGCTACTCTTTCAAACATTCGACTCGATCGATTTTGATGAAATTTGGTGTCCTGACACCCAGGATTAACACATAGGCTACTTTATATCCCGAAAAAATGTAGTGTTCCCGTGGGATGAAGTCCAAATATTATATTTGCTACTCATACAAACTCAAACGGCTCGAACGATTTTGATGAAATTTGGTGTGGAAGTAGCAGACACCCTGTATACAAATAGCACATATAGGCTACTTTACATCCTGAAAAAATGCAGTGTTCCCGTGGCATGAGCAATTTTTTTGTGAATAATTTTCTCACCGATTAAATAATACACGTTTTAGTGTATCACATAAACCGCGGGTAACACCGCGGGGCGCAGCTAGTGAATGATAAAATCTGCAAAATTTTACAACAAATTCAATAGGTGTATATAGGTATCTTATACTCGTACATATTACTGGAAGACTGACCAATTCGTACGGAAGACAGAACTTGACATATTTCCTAAGGAAAAATACCATAAATATGTACGTATGCATAGATTCAAGTGGACCGTCATCCCTAAGCACGTCATGGACACGCTGCGAGCTATGTAGATGCCGGGTAGATACATAAGGTCAGAACTGTTGGACATTCCTATCACGTGTTGCGCTATCTGCTACTAAGGCATGTCACACGACACTGCAAAAACTGAAGGAATCAACACTCAACATCGCTGTATAGAAAACTCTAACAACTTTGATCAATATGGAGCCAATTATCGTTCCCTGTCTCAAGCAAACAACATTTGCATATTCCCTTTGCTGTTTCAAAATATCTATATAAAAGCTTGTTACTTGAGAACCCTCAAAAAATTTAAGTTGCGAGGTTGAAAGCTTCTTCTTAAAACATTTTTACTTTGTAATGATATTCTCTTACAAACAACTTTCACGTCTTGGGATTTTTGATGCACGTTTGAGAATCTTAAGCCTTAACGTGAAAGCGAAGAGATTCATTGCCAAACTAAATTCTAAAATATCTCAAAGATAAAATTATTTCTTTCATAATGTGTCACGTTTAAGTTTGATTCCTATTCCCTTTACAAGAAAAAAATTAAGATTAATTACTCCAAACTTTTCTTGGTAAAAGATGTCAATCGGTATCTTCGCAAAAAAACGAAAGCTTTAACCGAACCGAAACCGTTTTCAATAAGGCGTTAGGAACCAAGTACCAACCAAAAAAAATTTAGATTCAGTCATAGTCATTTGGGCCAAAAGGTTCTGGAGTGGCGACCGTGTATCGGAAGACGTAGCGAAGAAAGACCTCCCACAAGGTGGACCGATCACCATGTGAATATACCGCAGGAATCCGCTGCATGCGGGAACCACGGAACCAGTCGAAGTGGCGGTGCTTGGCGGAGGCCTATGTCCAGCAGTGGACGTCTTTCAGCTGAAATGATGATGACGATAGTCATTTATGCCTTAATATGCTTATTCTTTCAACAGCTTTGGCTTTTAATAGTATCTACTCAGTTTAAAGATCCACAGTTAGATGTAAGCCTTTTCTAAAAGACAGTCCATATCCGCAGTCTCCGAGCTGACCCAAGTTGGAACTTAGTTAAACTCATTGCAAATTTATGAGTTTATGACCAAACTGCATTCATCAGCCGCAAAGAGGTTCCAAATGATATTCATACATATCAATCCACGTCTGTTATAAATAATTCGCAGGAATATTTTATGGCCTGCTTTGCCACTGATGTTGCTTAGGACAATCTTTGAACCAAAATTTGTGACTTTTAACCGACTGCGCGACGCACAGCAGGGTAATGTGTTTATCAGCCTATGTATTTAAGTTGTATAATGTTTGTTCCTTTATGGTGCTAAACGCGTGGGCCGTTTTTGATGGTTCTTATTATAAATAAACAATCTCATGCAGTCGGATCTTTATTGTTAAGTTTGAGAGGCCTACGACTGCATCCGATTGTTTCGGTAGATCCAGTTGTCCCCGTACGCAGTGTCCCCGTCCTACGGGGACAGCGGTACTTCAAATGATTTATTACAGCAAATAATCTTTAGACAATAAACATTTGGTATTTTTGGTCAAATGATTTGTTATGATAAAAAATATATAGGTTAGGTTAAAACTGTGACTTTCTACGCACGAGCCGAGCGAGCGAAGCGAGCGGTGCCGCGGCAGCGGCCGGCGAGTGCCAGAAACGACTAGATTTTACAGAAAAAAAAATGTGGAAAAAAAGAGATTATTTTTAACAAGCTATCAAGAACCGAACTATTTAGTTAGAGGACAACGACTCGTGAAAAGTTTGCTTCCCGTTGTCCCGTTAGCCGAATGTACGTTATGGGGACAGCGGGAAATACATTTAATCACGTCCCGCTGTCCCCGTGAAGGGGATATGGCATACGGGGACAACGGGAACAAACCGATTGTTTGCAGACAAAATAGGTCGCTGGTTTCTATTTTAAAGTTCTTGTTTCTATTTTCTGTTTACGCAGTCGGGTTATTTGATTTTTATAAAGAATCAGGGCAGAATTTGTACAAAAAATTAAAGGTACTTATTTTTGAGAGAAATAAATGAAATGAAAATAAACGAACCTCTAGATAAGTTCCGATTCACTTGTCCGGCAGATACACAATTACGTACAAATTCTGTTCCATTTTTAGGGCTCCGTAATCAACAAGGAACCCTTATACTCCTTATAGTTTCGCTATGTCCGTCTGTCCGTCCGCAGCTTAGCTCAGAGACTCTTAGTACTAGAAAGCTATAATTTGACATGGATATACATTTATTATAATCATCACGCCGACAAAGTGGTAAAATAAAATCATGAAAAAAAAAAATTATAAGGTACCTTCTGTACACGTAAAGTGGGGATGTTTTTTTTCTCCTCTACCCCATGGTGTGGGGTATTGTTGGATGTATCTTTGAAAAATATTTAGGGTTTGTGAAAACAATTTTTCGATTTAGGGATCCGTTTCTGAAATATTAAGCTTTAAAGTGCTAATTTTTGTTAGAGTCAAGTGTCCTCCCCCCTGCAAGCTAAACGGTTAATTTTGGATGGGTGAATAAATTCACGGTAGTAGTATATATAACGAATTTAAAAGGAAAACTATCACAGTTAAGTAGGCTTTACGAGTTTACGAGTGATAGTCAAACATTCATGAAACAACAAAAAGCCCTCTTCTTAGTCCGCATTATTGTGCAACTACGGAACTCTATTACTGCACGTGCACGCACTTATTATGCACCGATTATGCTTATCCAGCCATTGAGAAACCTTTATGTAATAATTGAGATTCTATACAAATATTCAATGTACCCAACGTTTCTACATTCCACCTTACTATAGCCTTAACCTGCATCCTAATTGCGTAACACATTATCAATCGGAGTTGGTTTCATTTTGACAGTTCAACAACATTCATTGCGTTATTTAAGTTGTCCATCAGACAAATTTTTCGAACATATGAAGCAATGGACTAGCAATTTGTTTCAAAATGAAACCAACTCCGATTGATAATGTGTTACGCAATTAGGGTGCTGGTGCTGCGATGTCGCAAATCGCACAAAAGCATTTGCAGTATTATTAACATGCCAAAGTAAGTCCCAACGGGTGTGTTGACATAGCTGGGCACCATGTGTTAGTAATAGGTACTTAATAACTCGAAGCATTTGGAGATACCAGACTTAGATAACTTAATACACATACGTCGTTATACTTATCAATCCATCGTCTACTAGAAGGTAGGTACCATCGCGAACATTTGCGGTGAACCACTTCTCGACCTTATTACCGCAAATGCCCGCGATGGTACCTACATAACTCGAGTTTACTTTTTCTTTCAAGAATATTAGCAAGCTACTAAGGTACTATTTATATGTTACACGTTAATAGATTAAGGGGGATGCGCTAAGGTAGCCCGCGAAATTAAAATTTTCTTACGCTTTTTGCAATTTGCAGGTCAGTTTTAGGTTGTATGTTGATTAAAATATGAGACGCGGCCGTAGCTAATATGGTTTTACAGAATTATCATCGTTAGAATCAGCAATAAGTTTGAATTGACCTCAAATCTAGCGATTTCATGAAATCATGAGGTTTGAGATCAATTCTAACTTACATATTAGCTACGGCCGCATCTCATATTTTAATCAACATACAACCTGACACTGACCTGCAAATTGCAAAAAAAGTAAGAAAATAAGGCTTCTAAAGCATTGGGTTTTATTTTTAGGGTCTCCTCTGAGTTTAAGAATGTCAAAACCATGAAAATTCTATACTGTGCTTTTGTCCGTAGCCATCTCGAATATGCTTCTCAAATTTGGAATCCAAATTACAATGTTTATATTAATCGACTTGAAAGTATTCAAAGGCGATTTTTAAGGTACACTCAATATCGTGCAAATACTTATCTTCCTAACTATACTAGTCGGTGTAAGAAGTTTCATTTTCTTCCCTTACATGAGCGAAGGAAAATTGCGGATCTTGCTTTCCTCTTTAGTATAATGAACGGGTCTACTGATGTCCCTGAGCTGGTGGCTAAGATTGGACTTCGTGTACCGTCTGTGTTTCGTCGTGGACCTCATCTCCTTCATGTACCTGTCGCGAAAACGATTTATAGGCAAAATACATATATTTTAAGAGCATGTCGAATGTTCAATATGGTGTGCCGGGATGTTGAGCTTGATTTATTCGCAAATAGTGTCCAGAAATTAAAAAAAAAATTAGGTAACTTTTTCTTTGAAGTGTAATTTTGTTGTGTAATGTATTTTGTTTTTGTTTGTTATTTTCTGTTGTTTTTATGTTTAATCTTCACGCTGTTTGTACCGTTTAGTAAATTTTATACATAACTTTATATAAGTGGAAGCTTGTAATTGGCCTTCTTCTACATATCTCTTCTTGAATGTATTGAATGTATTAGCTGTAAGTTTTCTTAAAATTAATAAAATAAAATAAATAAATAATAAATAAATTTAAATTTCGCGGGCTACCTTAGCGCACCCTCCTTAAGAGGATTGAAGCGTGGTTGTGTAAGTGAAATGGCGTTATGGTTGTGTAGTTTGACGCGCGAGATAAGAAACTCTCACGCGCACTGAAATTTAAACTTTATGACAAAACGCTATACTTTTTAGCTTAGTAAGTTCTTAGCATATTTTAATACCTTTGATTTAACGTAAATTTTACTGCACAATAAGGAACTGTTTACATATATTTGTATAAAACAGAAAATAGACAATGGTACCTACTTTGTTTTTTTTTTTTTTTATTTGGAAATTTCATGAATTGTTTCGGTTTTAGTAGGTACAACAGTAGACAATATAGTCAAATAACACCTAATGTTATGGAAAATCCAAATGATTTAACCATTTAAGTACCTACATTTGGTTTTACAGGAATTTTGAAAACACAAAATTATCATTGTATCCCCTTTTTTTTTTTTTTTTTTTTTGTGGATGGGAAATCATCAAATGACTTCTCCCGCTCCGGGCAGAGCGGGAGGGTGTGTCAGACTTTTACTGACTAAAACCCACCCGTGTTCCTTCAGTTGCCCGTGCCAGGGCCACGGTATCTCTTTCGAACTACCCGCGACCCCGGCGGCTTCGGCCCTATTGGACCCCGTCACTGCTGACATCTCTTTGAGGCGCGCGTGGAACACAACGCGCCGTCGACCCGGGCCTGGTCCTTACCGGACGGCGAGCTGCCCATTACTCGTCGTCCGCAAGCCCGCGCCTACGGTGGCCGGGAATCGGCGACAGATTCCCGCCGCCCAGGGCGTCTCCTGCGGCGGCTAGGGGCGCGAGGGCGCGGCTGTTGCCTCTCCCTCTCGCGTCCCGCCTCCTCCTTTGCGAGCATTACTGCTTCGCAGAAGGAGGTGACGGCCTCCCATGCACTCTCGCTCCGCACCATGGCCTGGACCAAGTTTGGACGCGAGAGATCGCCGCCGCCGATCGCCTCCGTGAGAACACGGAGGTGCTCCGCCCAAGCCGGGCAGACCTCCACTGTATGCTCCACCGTGTCCTCCGGGCGATCTACACAATGGTGACACCCGGGATCATTGTATCCCCTTAACACATAATAATACAGGTACAATTTATTACCACAGAAAAAATAATATTTAACAGCATTATAATCCATAGGACGTAAACCAGGCAAAAGTACTAAGTATCTAAGGATCGTTGCAGATGGCTTTCTGTAGTTTCTGCCTACCCCCATAGGAAGAAGGCGTGTGTTTATGTAGGTATGTATGTAGGTATGTATTCTATAGAGTCAAGCGACTCCATGCATCCTACATTGGTGCCGATTCTGTTGTACACCGAACTAAACTAACTAAACTATCACTAAAATTCCTTACTTTTTGCTATGAGAATCTTAGAGGTATTCTGCAAAAAAAAAGCCTCTAAATTTAATAACAATTTTGACACAACTATAATCGAGTTTGACAATCGTGACTCCGCGTGGTATAGTGCCTGTAGTATATTTGACCCGGTGGCTTTAATTGGAACTAACGAAATCACTATGAAGTGACAAGGCTTGTCATATTTTGTTCACCGACATCGCCGCCGTTATCGGGTCAGATATCTTTTAAAACTGGAGAGGCGCAGGAAGGGGACAGCTTCAACGTGTTTTATATGGAATGTAGGTATCTTTTTTTTTTTTTGGTACCTACATGTTGAGTCATAGGGGTTTAAGGGTCTTATAAAGGGGGGCCAAATTTTCATTATTTTTGCGATAGGACACCGTTTTCGAGATATATGCAAAAGGAAAGAAAAAAATACACTACTGTTTTTGCACCCGAAGTCAAGGTCTTGGTGTAAATTTTAGTTCATGTCAACTAATTTTGTTCCACACCTTTTTAATCGCGATTAAACATAGTCTGATTTAGTTTGACAATTAAAATTTTAGGTGAAAACCAGTCAAATTCAGAATAGCAAAATTGCCATTTTCACTAAACTAATAACTCCGTACAATCTTAGTGCTGTCAAACTAAAATATAGTTAAGTTGTGTCACTTTAGTCAATTTCAAAATGGGAAATCGTCGTTTGACAGGAATAAACTAAATTTTGGTGATTTTTAGTCTAGTTTAGAGGCATTTGTGACAAGAGAATCGGCACCATTGTCTATTTATCTAAATTATATTTTAAACGATGCTATTCTATGAAAGTGTCTGCTAACTCGCCTAGTTCCAAACGAGTTCCTTATTTTTGCAGGATGATAATTGCCAATATGTGTACATTGGCTTTGGTCTCACAAACCTAAGCAATAGGTGACATGTATTTTTTCCCCAAAATAATTAATTAGTCCTAAGTTCACCACACATTAATAGATATTAAATGCCTCAGTAATTGCGGTTTAAGTCTAACTAATATCAAAATAATGAGTAATAAAAGCCACTCTATTTCCAGAAACTTACGAAAAAAAACCAAAGCTTTCTTTTTCTATTCTTTTTTTTCCTGAGAACCGGCCAGAACTTCAACTCTTCGTAACCTAAAAACCTCTCTAATTGCAGACACCAATATGAACATCTACATATAAAGACAGGCAAATAGTCTTTTTTCTCATTTCTTCATTATTCTAACCGAATCTGTCCCTGACTTTACGCAGAGCTGGCTTATTCTTAGGCGTGCATCCGTATTCCGATTAGTAGCTTCCATCCTAACCGTAAAATTTAAATGGATATGATTAAATAATCCGATTTCTAAGGCACATTTAAAACCAACATAATCCGTGTTATAACGAGTTTTGGGAATGTTCGTGCCTATCTGCATATTCTTTTCTGTTTCTCACCCCAAACGAGAATATCTTTATGAATTTGTTACTTTAGCGTAAAAATATTATTTTTTAGGGTTCCGTACCTCAAAAGGAAAAAACGGAACCCTTATAGAATCACTTAGTTATCCGTCAGTTGTCTGTCTGTCAAGATCCTTTTTCTCAGGAATGCGTGGAGGTATCAAGTTAAAATTAATATCAAATACGTAGATCTACGGTCCCTTGAAGCTCTAGAAAATCAAGCTTCTAAGTCAACGCAATAAAAAAATACGGCCATCTAAGCGAAATTTTGATACTGTCAAATAAATCAAAACCTTATAGAGTACTTCCCGTTGACCTAGAATCATGAAATTTGGCAAAAAGCAAGGTCTCGCTGCAGAAGTAAAGGGAAAAGTCAGAAAATTGTAAATTTGTAGTTTTATCACATAAAAAAATATTTGTTTGTGAGTATAAACTCACATGTTTTTCAACTACAATGTTAAGTTTGTTTTCGGGATAAATTCATCCCAACTACGAACCCTTCATTGTGCGTGGTCCGACACGCACTTGATGGGTTTTTTACCTGTATGACATGGCAAAAAATTGAAGAACGAATTCAAACTTTTATGAGTGTATAGCTCGAATTAAAGTTTTTGAATTTGAATATGAATTTGAATTTAAACAGGTTCATTTGATTTATATCTGAAAAGAAAACTCCAGAGCAGAAAACGGTTGATAGTTCAAAGACATTTTTTACAGTAGTCAGTTCGAATTCGCTCCAAATCCCGCGGAATGCTGAATCATAGAGAATTAGTCGCATGAATAAACTTCGCTAGGATGTTCGGTCTATTATCCATTCCATATTTCAAGATATGGATCGGTTTCGATAAACCGACAGATAATGTGAATTGTTCATAGTTCAAAGTAAATTGGTCAGCCGTGATATATTATGGCCAATTTGTATGATCTTACTCTTGGAGGTCGCCGTCTGAAGTTTGCAACCTGAGTACTCCGAGATTTTAAAACATTTCAGCAATATCTGCCTAGCCTTTTCCCAACTATGTTGGGGTCGGCTACCAGTCTAACCGCATGCAGCTGAATACCAGTATTTTACATGGAGCAATGGTCTATCAGACCTCCACAACGCAGTTACTGGGTAATCGATCCCCACAGAACAGTCTGTTCTGCATCGATACCCCTTGGTAAGACTGGTTGTCATGACTTTCGGGCTTCTGAGGATACGTAACGACTGTCAAAGATCTACGAATGACAGCCGGGACCAACGGCTTAACGTGCTTTCCGAGCCACGGAGAGGTCTTGGTTATAAAGATGGTCACCCATCCACGGACCAACCGCGGCAAGTGTAGCTTAACCTGATCGATTGACCCATACGGCTGTTATTACTTAGCCACGAGCCCCTCAAATACTTCTGCTAACATCTGCTAAACAAGACGTGATTATCGAGTTATTTTTCTTTTAAGTTTACTAGCGATGTGTTTTGGGCACATGCAAAGAATGAAGTAGATAATGACTATGTAGTTTCAGAAGTTGAAATTTGGAACATCAGAACAAGACTTACTTATTTCAAGAAAGTAATTTAGTACCTACCTATGTTATTCCAAGACTTATTAAAATATTATATAGAATAGAATAAAATATTTATTTGCCAGAAACATGGTATGTTCACAAAGGTGTTCTTAACATTTCATAGTGTTGCATGTCTCACCGTTATAACGGTATGCAAAAACAATTTACAATTACAATTATATCTAAACAATTACAATAATTACATTAATTTTCAATTTACATTAATTACTTTAATTTAAAAAAAAAAAAAATGTTATTGTTTTGAATACAAAAACATATTATCTTCCGACAACCTGAAAAATATTTAGTGCGATAAATATTTTTCAGGTTGTTTCACAGTTTGTTTTCAGGCTCTGTTGAGGTTTGTTTGGGAGACTGAAAATTCACTCCCCCCTATAAATTTATAATTACATATCGAATAACAAAGCCATCAACTTTCTTTTACAGAACCTTGACTTCATTGACCTTTTGAGATATTTCTGAACTTTTTGAAGAATATTCTTGAAAATACCCACCTACCTACTGGTACCAGCTATGAGATATTTTCTACATATTATTAATTGCTGAATAATAACTGAACTCCATATCAACGTAAATATATGCAAAATCTGAAAGACGAGCTGCAAAAACGCACTGCTACCGGGGAAATTAACCTTATAATCAAGTACATTAAAGGAGTGCCTAAAATTCTCTCAACAACCGAAAAAGTAAACCCGCCTGTGTCAACAATTTCAAAAAACTAACTTACTGCTCAGAGAGAATAACATACCAAATTACGAATAATTACACTGATATAGTCCCCGAACAGTAAATTACGGGAGAAGAAATATTGAATTTGAAAGTGTTAACATGTACAATAAAATACCCATGGAAATAAAAGAAGCGAAAAGTATGTCTTGTTTTAAAAACCAACTTAAATCGTATAAAATGTGTCAATAACAATAATAATATAAAAATACTAACTTTAAAAAAAAAAATGCTAGTACCTACGCGGCCATGTATGCCACATCTAGTAATACATTTACTTTTACTTTAGATCCGTGTTTGCTCGGTAGGTGATTAGTTGATTGTTAAGTACTTTTTTTTCTATCACTACCTTCCTATCTATTATTATAAATTAACTTTTAACGTCATTTTTGTACGCTCGTTAATATTTTATGTAAACATAGTTTCTCAGTACCTAAGTGAATTATTTTGACGACACGGTTGGCGCAGTGGTTGAGCGATTGACTGCTGCGCAGCATGTCGCGGGTTCGATTCCCGCACGGAACAAATATTTGTACGACCTACAAGTATTTGTTCCGAGTCTGGGTGTTTTTCTATCTATAATATGTATGTATTTACAAAAAAAAAAAATGTATATAAGTAGTTTATCAGCCATCTCGTTACCATAACACAAGCATTAGGTTGCTTAGCTTGGGGCTAGATGGCGTTGTGTGATATGTCCAAATTTATTTATTTATTATTTATTTATTTATTTATTGTTAATTCTTAATGAGGAATAATAAAGTTCTTAAACCATATAACTGAAAGCCTACCCCAACATAGTTGGGAAAAAGGCTAGGCAGATGATGATGGCGCGTGACTTTAACAATCAATTATGTAACCTTTTGGTGCTTTTTTACCTTTCAGCATTTTGTCCCTCGAAATTTAAATGTGGAGGTACGTGTTACGGTTTCCTGTTTCGGCATGGAACACTAAAAAGGGCGAGTTGGTAATGTATCGATATATTTAACATTGGCATTGGCACTAACTCACGGGGCCCTCGCGCTCCGGGCCAGTAATGAAATGCTATTTAAGACGCAGATAAGTGCCAGCGGCCTTGAGTGGTTAGCTTGCGTGTTCTGTGCTGAGCTCACGCAACGCGTCGTACGTCCACCCAGTAATAGGAGTCGCCCATCAAGGAGCGCTGTCCCAAATAAGACGCATTATTAATTTATTTATAACACAAAACAAAAGGTATTATATTAAAAGACGTAAAGATAAATAATCAAATTATCTTTAAAATGTTGAAGTTTTCACAAAAATACGCTTGATTGTTTTTGCGTGATTCTCAGTTTTTTATCCGCGTTAGACATAACATTGCAAATTAATTACACTGAACAATCATTAATCTAAAATATTCACATGTTTAAGTTATTAAAAAAATGCTCTAATTTAACATATATTTTTGCCAAATCATGAACACTACTCGTTTAGAGGTGATCTTTAGTTTAAAATCATTAAAAGGAGCTTATCGTTGCCTTAAAAAGAACCAGCAGGATATTGATTTGAAATAATATACCTACTTAAGTATTTGTAATCGAAATCAGAGATTTAAGGATGTAATTTAGACAAAGTTTTACGCACAACATAAATTCAATCTGTCCCATTTTCCTCCACCAAGTTACAAAGGAAATGCAATTATTTCCTTCAATAATTGTTCCAGAGATTGGTCCAGAGACACTGGCTCCTGCGTCTTAAGCTACTAATCTCTTGTTACCATAGTTACATTTTAATTAATTGAGTTCCATTAATTTTATATTAAGGAATAAACTGTTTTCGAGGCTAGAGGTCACATTGTGCTAAGATGCTATAAATTGCTAAGCAACGTGTAATTTTAAAAACTGAAAATGTCTTAGGGCGTCATTGCAGGTATTCATAATTATGAATCACTTTTATTCTGAGACCAACCCTGAATTTTCGTAAAAAAGTTCAACTGTTCTCTACGTTTTGTCGAGTTATGCGAAAATAAATGTATGGAGCAGCTGACTTGCTTTTTTTCGCGATTTCAGGGTTTGTCCCATAATAAAAGTTGTTCGGCCAAAGTGTTATTGGGATTTCCATCTGGAATTTCTCAGTAGCAGCCCGGGGTCTGGATTTGTGCTCGGTTGATGGCAATAGGCTCGCGACTCAAACATAACTGGCAAAATGTGGGTGTAAGTACTTACTATAGGTACAGTCAGCAACAAAAGTCGATTAACACTTGTAGTTTATTAATCTTTATTAAGCGAAATGTTTAATTCAAATCGAAACAGAAGTACTTAAAATTTTAAGAACATTAACTCTTAACAGCTAAACGAAAAAAAAGCAGTTTACCGAATCATTTTCTGTTAATTTTTGTAGATGATTTCAAAAAGTAGCAGTGTTAACCGACTTCTGTTGCTGACCGTACCTACACCTCTGCCTAACCCTTCGCGGAATACAGGCGTGATATTATGTTATGTTAAGTTTAAAAGTTGTTCATAATGATGAGTACAATGACCCCCTTAGAGGTTTTCAGTTATAAAAAGTTTCAATTACACCTTAAATAGGGACTTTTATGGCGTCAGCCGAGATGACGTCATAGAAATGAGATACCTCACCTAATAGAAGTACCTAGAATTACATTAAACAGTAAAAAAGGAATGTTTTTCGTTCTTCTCATCATTTGATGTAGTTTGCTCCAAAAGCTATCACGAGCCAAATCAAACAGTATTAGTCGCTTGAATGCACTTTAGTAAGACATATTCTGATTAATGTTTGCCCTGTCTGTACAATCTGAAATGATTTCAACAGGAAAAAGTTGTATTGATCACGTACGACGACAACCTTGGCTCAAATTTGAGGGTTAGTAATGCAAAAAATTATTTTCCAATATTGTAGCGAGTAGGAGCTACAGGTGCCATAAAACAAGGATTTGAAGTCGGTACCTAACGTAAGGTGTTTCAATCGTATTTCTTGCAAAGATTCAGTTTAATATTTTCATCAAATATAATCAACTGAGCTATACGTAGCTGACTATGGTGATGTGTGTTACTATGACCTGAATGCAGGTCTCCTCAATAAACTTGACCGTTTTCTCAATAATTGCATTCGATTCGTCTTCAATCTTCGTAAGTATGACCATGTATCCGCGCACCGATTGCTGTTAAAATGGTTACCCATTCGTCAGCGCAGAGAGCTGAGGGCTCTGTCTATGTTGTATTCTATTCTCGACAATCCCACTTCTCCTTCTTATCTAACTTCCCATATTTAATACTTATGCTCTGCCCATAGTAAAAACCTTAGGTCCTCCAATAATCGTCTACGATGTCCTTCTCACCGCTCTGGATTCATTCACTCTTCTTTCTTTGTCCAGGCGGTCTTTCTTTGGAACGCGCTCCCTCTGAACATCAGGATGGCAACCAATCGGTTGTCTTTTAAAGTGATGACACGTGAGTATATACGTAAGAAGTTGGCAGAGTCATCCCTGCGCTGATTTGCTGGTTTAATTTTCTCCTCTACTGATCGTTGTTTCTCCTCTACCGATCGTTATTTCTCCTTACAAAGTTATTTATGTAATTATTTATTTATTATTTATTCTTATATTTCATAGTTATTTTCTTGTTATCTATCCTTTATGTTGCACCTGCCATTTTTGTCTATGCACCACCCTAAGGTTGACTGGTAGGAAATGCCTCAGGCATTAAGTCCACCTTTGTACGGTATTTTTTTTACTTGTGCATAAAGTTTTAATAAATAAATAAATAAGCAACTAAATGTTTACATTATTACACATACGTAAGCTTAGCTCGCATTCGGAAGTTGTGACCAGAGGAGGAGGATCAAGAACAAGAGTCATTGCACTACTTATTTATTATATTGACTTTGTAGAATCCTTATTTTGATGACGTAAAGAAAATATTATGATTGTTTCGACGCAAAACTCAAAACTTTTGTTTCGAATAATAAATATAATGTGATTCAACTAGTGCGCCCGCATCTGCATATAGTTGCAGACCGACTAAAATGTAGGTAACATACATTGTTTTTTTGCTATTTCTATTTTTGAAACCAGATGCGGGTGAACTCGATTTTTTCCCTATTACCCATGAAATCCACGAGGCAAGAAAATTCTCTCAGTTGAAGCTTAAAATTAATTCCCTTTGTAAAAGTCAATTTTAATTTGATTTTCATCTACTTATTCGAGTGCAACACCACGAGTAGCGGCAGGATTGGAATGCGGTTGTGGGTGAAACTGCACCTTCGCACAAACGACGTGGAAATCCTTTACACTGCCGAGATCGATGACGACAGCTTATCAATGGCGTAGAGCAAGATACAGAGCCCGCCACGATTGAAGAGAGTTCCTCCATACAAGCACTCGCATTCTAAAATTAAATTCAGGAAAACAACAGATAAAATTCATCCGTTTACTTGAGATAAAAATATCGGACGTTGCTTACACGATAACTCTTTTAGTTAAACGCATACTTCCTATCAGCTTATTTGCATTTGTTAGCAATTTATTTCAAAGTTTCTATTCATCGTAAATTACATAATGAAACAAGAATGTGTTTTCGTAATACCTACTAAGTATGTATAGGTAGTTACTTTTAGATAAGTGAATTTTGTGAGGTTATTTAACATAGTTAGGTAAAGGAACTGGGTAGGCAGGTACTTTTAAAACACTGTTAATGAAATCGTGCCTTTCTATAATGACAGCTTCTGTTTGAAAAGAACAGATTGGATACCTACAAACTGAAAATGTATCTACATAATTACTTATTCATCAATTCATTAGATTATTTAGGTCTACCATAAAAAGGATCCAAAATCCTTAATTTAAACCAAATGAAAAGGTTCGTTTAAGCCCTTGAATTTTTAATAGTCTCGTCTAAATTAGGAGTCCGGACTATTTCCGCTTTCGGCGCACATCCGTCCCTCAAAGCTACGAAATATTTGTTAAGTTTAAACCTGACAAACTCCACATGGGTTTGTCAAACAAGTTAATTAAAAAGCATGTAACATATACTTGTATTTCAAGATTAAACTAATTACAGTGTTAGGTGCCACCGACCACTTTGCAAACAGTCTGTTACTGAAACATAAAACGTTGAATAGGGGACCTAAACTATCGCATACTATAGTATATAACACACAAATAAATAAGTACCTAGGTAATTTTCATCAAAATCAAAATATTTCAAACAAATCATAATAAAGTCTTTATATTACTTTACAATAAGGTTTAGAAAAATAAGCGATGGATAAATCATTAATTTCATAAATAAAATAAATCTATAGGAAAAATATCCGAGCCACATTTTTATATCACAATACCTACCACGTACCACGTCACGTACCATTATAATAAGTTCAACGTATTGTGATCCTAAATAAGCAGGTATTCAATTCTTCCTATTTGAAAGGGTTATCCAGCGAAATATGTGAAAAGGTGGATAGTGAAGTACTCTCAGAGACCCTTAGGGAGCCATTAACATACATTCTTAGGGCAATGATATTCTATTCAGTCACTTCCTATATCACTTTGCCCTTGGCCCTATGTGAAACATTAGTTGTCTCTTAGGATCATATTTCATGCAAACCCGTCATTAGATACTATGGTTAATTAAATTTCTTTAACAAGTGCTTTTATGGTACCTATTTACATAAATAAATATTAATATATTGGATGTATCCACGCCATGAGATTGTGGGAAATCCAAATTGAAAAGTGCGTGGAAAACTTTTAAGAAATTAAAATTATATTTTATGTGTAAACAAATAATAAGGAAAACAATACTTACGCGATATTCTTCAATCGTTGTTTTAACATCACAAAATTGGATCCCTCATCATCACAGTGATTAAAAAAACATTACAGATTTAGCAATGAATTAAATTCATCTCTTAATATTTGTTCTGATATCTTAGTTTTAACTTTAACAGAGTCACTGGAACTATAATTGCATGAAAATAATTCATCATAACATTTTACGGAGCGTTGATATCGTGTCTGTTTAGCGGAAAGCGAAAAGGCGAGTCAAGTACCGCGTGCTACCACTCGGCGCGCCTCATACTGACTGGTTGGACTGAGCGCCGAGCGTACGCTCACTGGAACCAATGTAGCGGTTGCACGGCTCTCAATCTCTCGATACATACCGAATTACCTACTGTTTCAGTGTCACTTGTGACCCGCCCGTTTTAATTTTTTTAATGAGTTTGGATCATATTACAGAGATTTGCATTATGTATGGTCTCAGCATCAGAATGCTATATTTCTAGGTAGAGTTACGGTGTGTGATTTGTTATATATTAGGTAGGTACTCTATGTATTGCTGTGAGGCGTACAAATATTGGTAATTTTAAAAAGATAAAAAAGTAGGTGCCCTCTTCTACTTCTACTCTACAGCCATAGAAAATTCCATTCGAAAGTAAACTAGAAACCTCCTAAAAACATTAAGCCAAAGTAATAACTTACTTAAGTATGTGAATAAAAATCCTTTCACATGGTTGGTAATCAAATTCACATCGCCTTAATTTTGTAAAACCAACCCACTAAATAATTTGAAGACATGTTTTAATGTAAGTTTCTTATACAAAGTAACCAGAGAAAAAATCCCAAAAAGCAAAGTTAGCTGAAACAATAGTTCGAACATGAAGAATGCCGTTTATGCTCAAAAACATGAATTACGTAAGCTAGAGCCTGAAGGCAATATTATTATTTGTTATTCCAATAAAATCTACCCTCGAGCGATAGTTTCATTTTAGCTTGATCAGATTTAAATTCATTGATCAAAGTGAATTCGAATTATGTAAGTACGTTTTGATAGCATTATTGTTCGGAATTTCATAACATTCAAAATATTCTAGATAAACTAAAAGCCAGCGCTTTTAGTTTATCCAAACTATATAGTATTACCAAAATACATGAATATAAAGGCAACGGTGATGACTGATGATAAGCGCTGTACAGGGTGTAAATATCACATAAGTGTGGTCAAAGTTAAGGGATCATAAGACCATCAAACTGAACAATTTTACCCATCGTAATCGCGAAACAATTATCAGTCGTCCCATACATTTGGGTCGAGTAGGTATTGAAGTTTTGTATGGGATGATTGATAATTATTTCATGATTACGATTTTGGTTCCATGGAGAAAGTTTTTCAGTTTGATGGTCTAACCGCATCTTAAATTTTGACCGCAACTTTCTAAGACACCCTGTATGAAAATAATTTTTGCGTAGGCAAGTATCCAATGTTTACCCCTTCAGTTAGCAACAGCAGAGATGAAATCATGTACCCCCGACAACTAACGAGCAATGACAGCCAAAACATATCATCAACCCATCATCGACATTATTCATTTATATTTTAAACTAGCTGTTCGTGCCCGGCGTGGCCCGGGTGAATTTCTTCATGTATCTATCTCCTGTGCTGTGTGTTGTCTGTTTTCATACAAAAATACCATCCTTTCCGACTTTTCTGGTGAATTTTCCAAAAAAAAAATCTGTCATACAAAACCTTGTCCTGACAATTACAAACACAACAAAAAAACCAGCCAAGTCCGTGTCGGACCACGCACAATGAAGGGTTCCTGAGATGAAAATAATTTGTCCCAAAAACAAGCTTATCATTGTAGTTGAAAATATGTTCTCCCATACATTGATATACGTCACGGTCAATTCTCCAGCTACAAATTTAAGTTGGTAATCGCAAAAACAAGTTTTTTTTAAATGATCTAAACAAATTAACTACAAATTAACGATTTTCGGACTTTTACCTTTACTTGCGCTGTGAGACCTTGCTTCTAACCAAATTTCATTATTCTAGGTCAACGGGAAGTAGGTACCCTATAGGTTTTGATTTACTTGCGAGTATCAGAATATGTCGCATAAATGGCCGTATTTTTTATTGAGTTGACATAGAAGCTTGATTTTTTTAGAAACTTCGAGCTATAAAAAAATCAAGCTTCTATATCTAGCTAATATATCAAATACGTAAGTCTATGGTCCCTTCGAGGACCACAGACTTACGTATTTGATATTAATTTCAACTTCTTCTCTTCATTCTCTTCTTCTCCACGATTCTCCACGCGTTCCTGAGAAAAAGGGTCTTGACAGACTGACAGACAGACAGACAAACGGACAACGAAGTGAACCTATAAGGGTTCCGTTTTTTTTATTTTCAACAAAAAGAAGAAGAAGAGAATAAAAACTTTTTTACAAAAAAATACAACCGACTTCCAAAAACAACACTACAAAGTGAAAAATAACTTTAATTTCGGAAGTCGGTGTCTGATTAAATGTATTTTCGTTTTTGCCACCGACTTCCGAAATTAAAGTTATTTTTCACTTTGTAGTGTTGTTTTTGGAAGTCGGTTGTATTTTTTTGTAAAAAAGTTTTTATTTTTCACTTTTTAGTGGTTCACATGTGCTTACCCCTTCACAGCGTACTGGCGTGATGTTATGTTATGAACTGGTGTGAACAACAAACAGACATGAGATTTCAGCAATCCCAGTCCATTTGCTATCATTTATTGAGGAGTTCCGTTGCCTATCTCAGAAGTTCTTCATCAGGTCTTCACCAAATTGAAATGGGACCACTCCAAGAAAGTACTCTTCCAAAAACTATCCAAATCGCTTCAAGTGTGCCTATAAAATTGGAACAGTTTTCTCTATTTCTCCAGGATCCCATCATCAGATCCTGACTTGATGATCATGGGACCACCTGGGAAGTATACCCTTTCAAACAAAAAAATAATAATCCAAATCGGTCCAGCCATCTTCGAGTAATCGGGGAACATACATAAAAAAAAAAATAAAAAAAAAAATAAAAAAAAAAAAAAGGTTCCGACGAATTGATAACCTCCTCCTTTTTGAAGTCGGTTAAAAAAGTGATCCTATAAGTGCTCCGTTTTTTGTTTTCGTGAATTTTTTTTTTCGAGGTACGGAACGGTAGGAAAAAAAATTAAATTGAAATTTTGGCAGGACAATATCAGGCGAGTCAGCTAGCTATATACAAAATCTAGACTTCGGGTTGGTAAGTACAAAGAAAATCCTAATTGAAAAATTAAAACACTTTTCCCGACCTGGTAATCGCTCCCAAGGCCTGCAACAGCTCAGCAGTCACACGTTGTCGTACGTCGCGCAATAGTACGTACCTATATTTTATTGAATTTCAAACATTTAAAAATGCTCTGTATATTTTTTTGAGATAAATGAAAAGATTTTTTTAGTATGAGGTAATGAAAACTGAAGTTCGCCTGTCTCGCAAATTACCTAGGACCTATACGTATGTATGAACATTATTAATTTTGTGGAAAAATATAGGTGCACATAATATAATCGTAATATTATGCACGTCGGCTTTCGTTGCGTCGGATGAAACTCAGAATTTTTTTCCGAGCACAACATTATCATCTGCCTAGCCTTCTCTCAACTATTTATATTGAAGTCGGCTTCCAATCTAACCGAACGCAGCTGAATACCAGTATTTTACATGGAGCGACTGCCTATCTGACCTACACAACCCAGTTACTGCGGGCAACACGATACCCCTTGCCCCTTGGCAAGACTTGGCCTTTCCAAGTACAAAATAAAAAGACTTTTTTACAAAAAAAAATAACGGACTTCCAAAAAAAAACACTACAAAGTGAAAAATAACTTTAATTTCGGAAGTCGGTATCTTTGATTTTGTATTTTTGTCTTTTGCCACCGACTTCAGAAATTAATGTTTTTTTTCTCTTTGTTGTGTTTTTTTGGAAATCGGATGTTTTTTTCTTTTGTAAAAAAGTTTTTATTTTTTACTTTTTAGTTGTAGTACCTACCCCACACAAGTTCGTATACTATGCAAAATAAATTAGAACATCATCCACATCCATCCTTTGAATATTCTGCAAAATAAATTAGAACATCATCCACATAGACTAATGCCCGGTTTCTTGATCCGTAGTTACTATTTTACTAGCCAAAATTCAACCATTAATTACTATTTTTAACCATCGGTTGAGTTAACTACGGATCAAGAAACCGGCCCTAAGTGGGAAAAATACGTATTATTGAAGCTAACTCAAAAACTATCCAGTTAATAAATTTTACATGGGACCAATTTCGACGTATACCCCCCCGAAAAAAAAAGAATCGTTCAAATCGGCTACTCTGTAAAAAGTGATATGCGTGGTCATACATTAAAAATATACGACTTGACTTGAGAACCTCCTTATTTTACGTCGGTTTAAAACATAAATACACTGAAAAAATTGAATTTGTGAAGGGGTTAACAAACTGTAGGCGTTTCCGCTTTGTTTTGCACCCCCAAAGAAAATTATGTTATGGATAAAGTGGGTTAAGTTTAATCCTATATTGTGAAGCTTAAGGGGTGTTTGTTATCCTGGCCAGCTATGTCCGGAGCCATTCCAGCATCCGGAGCTGTAAAGCGTGAAATATACACCTTAATATCCGTCGTGCCGGCCACTCTCGGCCCGATAGCTTCACTTAGTTCACCCACACGTCTGCCACACTTAATTGATACAAGTTACCTAGCCGTAACTTAAAGTTTAAAACTGAATAAAAGGAGGTAACTGTTTATTTCAAAATTATTGAGTAGAGCCTAAATAAGGCATAAATAATTACAAGCTGACCCGACACACGTTGTCCTTTCCAAATGTAAAAATCCCATAGAAAAAAGGACACTCAGTTTTCCACTTTTCCAATTTTTCTTTCTATGAAAATCTAATTCAGACTGTCAGGAACATTTTAAAACAAAAATAAAATATCCTAATCGGTCCAGCCGTTCTCAAGTGATGCGCTTACCAACGAACAGCATTTCATTTTTATTTATATAGATAGACCTTTAAAGCTTCTGTGATCATCAAAATCCAGGTTTCTGAAGAGTATTGCAGGTTCCAGCCAATACGCTTTTGGTCAATTTAACACCAATACGGTTTTAACCAGCGCTGACTTTCCTGGTCGTTTTAGTCGGGTATTTTCATAATGATTAGTGGGCTGTGTGATCACCATTGTGACTACCAGCTTTATGAATTGGTCTACACCTCACATTGGAAGAAAATTAAAAAAAAATGACAAGCGACCCGATACCTACTTGACTTACCTACATTAGTTTGCTTGTCTGTCTACTCTCTAAAACGAATCAAATTCGCACTATAGCCGCTAGAATTTTTGCAGATATCAATCATCTTTAAACATTTCATTTCAGTTTTCTCAAGGCTGTAAGTAGGTGGGAGTCAATATAGAAACATGAGTAGGTAAATTTATTTATTTATTTAGTTTCAAATTAAATTGAGCTCCGGTATTCTGAAAGCTTTCAAGATGGAGGTGTAAACACTGGAGGTAAGCCACGTTATAAAAATAAGTGTTGGATTATACAGTAGAGACAGGTTGCTAGCTCATAACTTGCAGGCGTGAGTGTAGATAAATTTTAACGGAGCTTCAGTCACAACCGTCCACTATCTACTGCATAAAAAACGTAAAAGCTAGCTTCAGCTGTTTTTGTCTGCCTAGTGGCATTTGAAGGTACTGTTTCCAACAAAAGAATAAACACAGAGATCGTAATGTCCGGCCCAGAGTCTGACACATTACTTAGCTCCGAGCTTTGTTCCCTCAGCAATCAGCGACACAATTAGCATCATTTACTATCATTAATCAAGCAAGCTTGAGTGTGACTTATTATTTGTGTGATGTTTTTTTGTGAAATTAAGTCCCTAAAACAATTACTTACGTAGGTATATTATGGTTTACATAAGATTCTACTTCTCCGTAATTTTTAAGCCTCCAATGTCAACTGCAGGCTGTAATTTGCAGCATAAGTACTGTGTGGGTACTGGTAGGAAATGATGGAATATTAAAACGTTTTTTACGACTTAATAGGTAGTTTGAAGTGTACAATTTTGCGAAGATGGGGTAACCAGCTCTGTACTCGTGTTGGAGTATATTCAAGCACTAAACGGCGTCCCGTAGCATTGCTAGTACTTATTTAACATAATTTTGCATACTGTTAACAAATCAGTAGGTATCGCTTACGAAAGATGGCTTGTCTGCAATGCTTGGCGCGAAGTGGATTAGCAGGAGTGGGATGAGAGCTGAAGCTGAATAGTTGTAACTGTCTATCCTAATCAACGTTGTACATTACAATCGATTTACATACATATACCATTCCTATGTCAACGATTTCTCATGTCATACAGTATTCATGAAGTATGTATTCACGTCTGAATCTTGGCTCGTGGTTGCTCGATGTGGCTCAATGTGGCTCGATGTGGCTCGGGGTGGCTAGCACAGTCGCCTGCGACTCGAAGACGTATCGTGTATAACTCAATTTAACTGAAGCGTGTTCATGTTGGTATTTGTGGTCGTATTATCTAAGTTTGGCCCAACTTCTTGTTGTGCAGTAGCACGGGAGTAATCGGGTGTTAGTATTAATACACGAATAACTCCGGTTCATTTTGACTTAGTAACATCACTTGCGATGTTATTTATCTTTATTGGAAGTAACATTAAGGCTGGGTTGCACCATAATAGTAGTTAATTTGACAATAACTGTATCGCTGACTTTAGCAATTACTGCGATATGTGTTGCACCATCGTATTCATTAGGTTAGTTAAAGTTATCAGGGTGTACGCGTCTGACAGAAGTGACAGATATATAATATTTAACCAGCGAAGCGTGGACGGTTAAGGTTACAGTTAAAGTTATTACGTTAACTAGCAAATTGTTAAATGGATCAACCCAGTTTTTGTCTAACAGGTATTTTAACTGAAGGTGCGATGTTTGTTATTGTTAAAGTAAGATATGGTGCAACCCCCCTAAGAGAAATCTCTTGGTTTTTGTCTTGTTTTACATACCTAGTTATTAATGAACCGAATATCCTGGTATAGGATGTAGTTTTGAGATTATATGAAACAGTACTAAAGTGTTACTAACAGCAAAATTAACAGCTCGTTAGCAATTCAGATTAAATTAGCTTTCTCTACTTTATTGAACATAGTAAAAAATATTATTTAAATAATATTTTTACCGATTTGACAGAATTCTTATACAAAAAGCTCTTCGAGCCAAATAATTTAGAAACGAATCGGTATACCTTGGAAAAGGTTCCTTTGTATAAGGGATAGGAGACTCAATAGAATTCTCGATTGCAGCTTGTCTGTCGTAAAGCACGCGGTACGATGACCACCGGGCGCTGCTGAGACCGACGCGTCGGTCTTTTCAGCAGTTTCCAACCAAGTGTTCTTATCTAAAACAACCATTCTTTCAGAAGTTTTCAGACAGCGAACGCTTTAAATTTTCCCGTGCCATGCACAAACAAGTACTTACTTAATTTAAACAAATCACTGGGTTATTTAATAGAAAGAAGCGTAAACATTTACCTAATGTTCGTTTGCAATTAGATTGCGTTCACAGCTTCGATGTGAGTATGACTAATGGCATAGAAACTCAGCCAGAAAATACCACCTAAACCCAACCTACCTAAACCTACCTACCTACCTACCAACCTACCTAAACCTACCTACCTAAACCTACCTACCCAAACCCCCCCCCCCCTACCTATCCCCCCCCTTACCTATCTAAATGTAACAAATAATTAATTTTAATGTATTTAGGGACCAGTACACTTATTTTTCTTAATTTTTAGAGTTCCTCAAAAGGAAGAAACGGAACCCATAAGGATCACTTCGTTGTCCGTCCGTCCGACCATCTGTCTGTCAAGAACACGCGTTCCTTCTTCTCAGGAACGCGTGGAGATATCAAGTTGAAATTAATATCAAGTAAGTAGGTCTACGGTCCCTTGAAGCTCTAAAAATTCAAGCTTTTAAGTAAACGCAATATAAAAGTATGGCCATTTATGTGACGTATTTTGATACTTGCAAATAAATCAAAACCGCTGCTGCTGTGTGCTTCTCGTTGACTTGTGTAGAATCATGAATTTTTGCATTTTTTTTTGGCAAGGTCTCACAGCACAAGTAGAGGAAAAGTCCGAAAATCGTAAAGTAGTTTTATCATAAAATTATTTTACAAACTTACATTTTCAGTTGGAGAATTGGCAAGTAAGGATATCGATAGGGACAACATTTTTTCAACAAAAAAGTTAAGTTTGTTCTTGGTATAAATTCATCCCAACTTAGGAACCCTTCATTGTGCGTGGTCTGACACGCACTTGGCCGGTTTTTTGTAAATCTTTTGCTCATTTATAGTATAGCCACCCGCCCCTGCTTCGTACGGTTTCTATGGCGACATGTCAGATTTCCACAGAACAGATAAAAGAGGTTTTATCTGTTTAGTGGTGATTTCTGTACTATATTTAAGCTAAATAGAATTGTACTTATTATACAACACAAACATAAACCTTACGGAGTAAATTACCTAAATGATGGTGAAAACCGCATAAAAATTAATTTTGCAGTTTCGACACGAAAAGCGACTTTGTTGGACATTATGTAGGTACCTATGTATACGATATACATATTCCCAGTCTCTTGTACCTTACCTATCTAATTTAGGTTGGGGAAAAAGTCTTTTCGCATTATAGTATGTATGAACTTAAAATAAAATCTCTTTGGCTATACTATTTGTATCTGGCTGGTTTTGGTATCATTGAAAGTTTAAATTTTAAAGAACATAATTCCAATTTCTAATTAGGAAAATGTGTGATTTTCATTTGTTTTTCGTACTGTCAAGATGAGTGAATCTAATGAAGAAATTCGATACATTTTAACTTTTTACTACAAAAAAGGTAAAAATGCAACGCAAGCCGCAAAAAAAATTTGCGATGTTTATGGACCCAGTGCAGTGTCTGTGAGAGTAGCACAAATTTGGTTTAAGCGTTTTCAATCCGGAAATTTTGATGTCAAAGATGCACGTCGCTCTGGTCGCCCTATTACGGATAAAATGGATGCCATTTTTGAAAAAGTGGAGCAAGATCGGCATATCAGTAGTTACGACGTAGCTGAAGAACTAGAAATTAACCACAAAACAGTTTTGGCGCATTTGAAAGAACTGGATACACAAAAAAGCTCGATATTTGGGTACCTCACGAGCTCACTGAAAGAAACCTAATGAACCGAGTACTCATTTGTGATTCTTTATTACGACGTAATGAAACCGAACCATTTTTGAAGAAGCTGATAACTAGTAATGAAAAGTGGATCCCGTACGACAAGAACGTGCGAAAAAGGTCGTGGTTAAAGACCGGTCAGGCTTCACAGACTGTGGCGAAACCCGGGTTAGCTCGCAACAAGGCGATGCTGTGTGTGTGGTGGGATTGGAAGGGGATTATTCATTATGAGCTGTTACCACCAGGCAGGACCATCGATTCTGAACTCTACTGCGAACAAATGATGAGATTAAAGCAAGAAGTTGACAGAAAGCGGCCGGAATTAATCAACAGAAGGGGTGTGGTTTTTCATCATGATAACGCTAGACCTCACACATCTTTAGCCACTCAGCAAAAATTAAGAGAGGTTGGCTGGGAGGTGTTAATGCATCCGCCGTATAGTCCTGACCTTGCACCTTCAGATTTCCACCTGTTTCGGTCTCTTCAGAATTCTTTAGGCAGTGTCAGGTTAACATCACGAGAGGACTGCCAAAACCATTTGTCGCGGTATTTTGATCAGAAGTCCCAAAATTTCTATAGCAATGGGATCATGTCACTACCTACAAGATGGCAAAAATTTATCGAATAAAATGGTACCTACATACTTTAGATAAATGTAAATAATGTATATTAAAAAATGTTTTGAATTTTCGTAAAAAATGCGAAGAAACTTTTTCCCCAACCTATTATAAACAATGAATCATCATCATCTGTCTAGCTTTTTCCCAACTATGATGGGGTCGGCTTCATGTAAACAATGAATATTGATTTTAAAAATTGCTTCAAGTTTATTTATTTAAAACCACTAGGTAATTACTTAATTATTTCGAACGAAATCCTTTACTTTATTATTTAACTTTATTTTATCTTGTAAATGCTTTATTTTGTTGTATTCATAATATACAACAAAATAAAAGAGATATTCAAGGCTAAATCTTAACGAGACATACATTCGTAAATATATCGATACCGAGTTATCATTATCATGATCTTCCTGATATGGTTTTTATGCATCTATTGCTAGACTTAAGCCTCCGTTCTAAATTACCGAGTCGAATGGTTTCAAGGTTGGCAACATCAGCACTTACATACATAAATAAACTCACGCCTTCTTCCCATGGGGGTGGGCAGAAACTACAGAACGCCACCTGCTACGATCCTTACATACTCCTTTTGCCTCGTTATACATCTGGTCATACACGCACGCCGGTTGCGAGTACTAAGGTCACTACTTATGTCTTCCTAGGGCGTCTCCTTCCGGTGTTTCCACTCACATCTGCCTCGTAAATACATCAGTATCTGCTTACTTATTAATATCAAGCTTTCTTTAACAGGAACAGATTTTAAGAGGTTTTAAATTATTTTCACCAATAGAGTTTTTGTTTCTAGATTTTCTTTTCCTAAAATGTTCCTAAGTGTTTCGCCTAATTGATATCCGTTTGCGGTAGGAATTTAAAAACAACTTTCTATTGTGAGCAGAATGCAAATTACCTCTCATTTTTAAGCTTTCTACACCTGTAAAAAAAGGTATTCAGGTAATAAATTAAGCTGATAAAGTACCTATTATGTTTTTAGATTATAAGAAGTTTAAAGGTGCCTATAGACGCGTTTTTAATTGCAAACATTTCCTTGAAACTCGTTCTTACTATAAATATGAAAACAGGAAAGGAATCATAATGAGGATCCGCGGGGAAATCTGCTATTACAGAAATACTAAGAGTATACATATAACACAGAAATACGAGTAAGTAACAAAAAAGGTTTGTACAATGGGAATGCCCTGGATAGACTTAAGTAAAAACTCAAGACAAATACAAAACTCAGCAAATGTCCGTTTATCTACTTGTAAGCAAAGTTATTAATAATAATAGGTATGCCTACAATCCTAAACAAATTAAAGACAGGGATGATTTGCTGAAAAATAGAAGTCCGGAATTCATTTTTATTGGTGTCAGGTTTTCATGGGTCGACATAATCCCATTGTTAGATTCGGACTTTGGCCCACTTAGCGCTCTGGTCGCATGGCACGTCGCGGCGCCTCCGACCGTAATCCGCATAACTATGGGCAAGTCACAAAAAGCTTCAATAATTTATCAGCTTCGCCTCAGCCTTGAAACGGATAACTCAGGATTGTTCCCGTTATATTTGCGTCGTCAGTGATTTTTCTCCATGATAGTTATATATAATTACTACCTTTTGCCCGCGGCTTCGCCCCCGTGGATGTCGGAAAATATCCCACGGGAATAAAAATCCTTCCTACATTTTAAAGGGAACCTCTGTGCAAAATTTTTGCTTTATAAGTCCAACCAAGGATTTGGGCTGGGTGTTGATGAGTCAGTCTGTCAGTCAGGACTTTTCTTTTTATTATTGAGTTGGCTTCTGCCTGCGACTTCATCTGCGTGAAATTTCTTGTTCCCCCGACCTACCCCGTCGCATCGCATTGCCTGCCCACGCTACGAGTATTACTTCGTTTTCGCTTAGCGTTCTTTCTGACTTTTTTTCTTTTTGCTCGACACCTAAGAGTCTTAGAGTGATGTTAAACATGCCTATAGCCTTCCTTAAGAATTGGGCTGACAAATGCAACAATAATTTTTAAAGTCCGACTGGTGGTAGCCCGTCACTCTGCCCCTCACCTCCATCTCCCCCTCACCACCCCTTCCTCCTCTCCTCACCAAACCCTACCCCTTTCCCCCTTCCACCATCACCCTCCCCGTTTCCCTCCTCACCACCCCTCCTCTCCTTCTCCCCCTTACCCACCCCCTAACCAAACCCTCCCCTCCCCCATTCCCTCCTCACCACACCTTCTCTTCCCTCTACCCGTCTAACCCTCCCTCCGGAGTAGTTTTAAAAAACTATTAATGACAAACTTTATTACTTACTTGGGCAAGTATTTGTGCCAAGTTTCAAGTTAATTATCCAAATGAATAAGATTTTTCTTATAAACTGTATTCTCTGTTTTAATGCCCACAGGAGTGGAATTTTAAAAAAAATTGGGATGTTTCCATAACTTGACTGAAAGATTATTAACACCAATTTTTGAGTTAATCAAGCCCCGCAGTTTAACCCTCCCCTGAAAAATTTACTACCCCTTTTAACCACCTTAGGGCTCGATTTTCGCAAAACCCTGATACACGTTATTCTTCATTTTTGGTCTCAAGTATAAATACTGAGTTTCTAGTTAATCGGACTGCGCTTTAAAATTCCTCCATACAAACTTTGACAGCCCCCAATCCCTCCTTAGGGAGTAATTTAGGAAAACTAAAAATGACAAACTTTTTATTTTACTAATACCGGATGACTTTTTTTACCGTCTTGAAAAAAATAGGGTATATTAGGTGAACGGAGTAGAAGCGTATGGCATTCCTAGTTTTTTTTTTTTTTTTAATAGCTTATTCAGAAAAAAATATCTAAGTATCAATAAATACTACAAATTCGTTGTAAACTTTTCATTTTAGAACAATAAAAACATAAATTTTGAAGAAAAATAATAAATCCTTTAAAAATATCGAAATTCAAATCATATGCAACCTGCATTATGATTTGAGTTTGGATTTTTTTATATTAAAAAGAAAAAAACTAGATATGCCATAGGCTTCTACTCCGTTCACCGAATATACCCTATTTTTTTCGAGACGGTAAAAAAAGTCATCCGGTATAAGACTATTCGTGCCAAGTTTCAAGTCTGTTAACTCAAGGAATAAGATTTTTCATACAAACTTCCTCTCATAATATATACTTCTGTGCCAAATTTTCATCTCCGTAGGTCCAGTAGTTTTTGAGATTTCGTGTTTAATCAGTGAGTGAATGAATGTATGAAATAAGTGACCTTTCGCTTTTATACAACATCAGTTTTAATATATGCGAAACCCGAAACACGTGTCTAGTACTTTTATGTTAAGAATCTATGTACAAAATTTCAAAACTGTATCATGAAAAATCACAAAGTTATAAGCTTGTTATGTTACCTGGTTGTCCGTACAAAAACATGATCACCACGCGGCACCCGCTGTGCGCCTGTGCCTAGTGCCGCTGTGACCTGCCGTGAATTGTGTTCGTCGCTCGGTGTCCATATTTTTACCTTTTTTGAAGATTTTTGGGGCAAATTATAACACGGTATAAAAATTATTGGAATCGATTCAGTTACTTATTCTGAACAAACTACATATATTCAGGTTTCGCTTATACTAAAAATAATGTTGTATATATAACGTGTCGTTTTGCATCCTCGTCAAATTTAAGGGTGTGGTATAGACCATCAAACCGTACAACTTTTTCCTTGGCACCAACATCGTAATCGCGAAAAAATAATCAGCCGTCCCATACATTTACGTCGAGTATGTATAGAAGTTTTCTATGGGACAGTTGAAAATTTTTTCGCGATTACGATGTTGGTCCCATGGAGAAAGTTGTTCAATTTGATGTTCTGTATTTGTTCTGAAATTTGACGAGGATGCAAAACGCCTAATTCTACAAAAAAAAAACAATCTACACACTTTTAATTTTCATCCAACTCGAAGCTTCTATTATTAATCAGAGAATGATTTACATACTTTCAGGTTATGTTTATAAAACGAAAATTAATAACTGGGCCTTCTTTCTTGTCTACTACCTACCCATGCGGCTCTACATCGATAAGTTTGTGTTTTTAAATTTCTTATAAAACCAAATGTTTGGATTTTCCATAAGTGCTATTTAATTATTGTCTACTGCTGTACTAAAACCGAAACACGATCACTTACTCGAAATTTTTTCGATAAAAGAAAAATCCAAAGTAGCACCGTCTATTCACTGTTTTAATACGATTCTAAGTAAACATTTCCTTAATGTGCAGTAAAATTTGCTTTAAATCGAAAGTATTTAAATATCTTAAGAACTTACTAAGCTAAAAATTGATTTAAGTATAGCATTTTGTCATAAATCTCCATTTAAACGAAGCGCGTTTACATTCTGATGCGCGTGAGATCTTCTATCTCGCGCATCAAACTAGACAGCCATAACCCCATTTCATTTACACACCGAGCTAAACCAGGTTTCAATATATCCTCCCATGCCACAACCTATAATTTCCTTAGACTTGGCTTAATATTACCTATCGCTCTAAATTACTGGCCTTTCTTAATTTCGAAGGAACCCTATATCTGCCTTCAATTCTTTATAACTGACTTCTCTTTGTTACGTCAGATCGAAATTCCAAGTGATTGGGTTCCCCATTTGCGAATTACGTACGAGTATATCAAATAAAGCAGGGTAAAAGTTTGTTTGAGTCACAAGCCGGCGGTAGGTATGTTTGTTTGAGTCACAAGGCGCATTACGCTGGCCTAAAATCTTGTAGAGATGTTACGTCCAGCACTAAGGAATGTAATGCATTTTCTTATTCTAACATCATTCTCTGAAGGAAAACATTGAAATAAGTTTGTTTGAGGCGCTTTTCTAGAAAATTTTATTGTTTGTGTTTTATATAAAACAAATTGTATTCAAGATGTAAATTCATCATAAAACTAAATTCTAGGTACCTAGAATCTAGAATAATTCATGATGAGTTTCAATTTGTTTTGCCTGTGAGCCCGAGCTGCTTACGTAGTTCGCCGAACTTCGTATGCAGCTCGGGCTTCGTCGGACGACTGTATGATGTATAGACTGTGCTACTAGCTACTGCCCGCGACTACGTTCGCGTCGAAGTCGTAAAATACAAAATACTAAATTATCAGCCAAATTTTTATAAAACTCCCTCGGCTCCCCCACCCACCGCCTGGCATCGCATCGCACGCCCGCGCTATTACTTCGTTCTTTCTGACTTTTTAAAGTTCCGTACCTCAAAAGGAAAAAACGGAACCCTTATAGGATCACTCGTGTGTCTGTCTTTCTGTCTGTCCGTCTGTCTGTCTGTCTGTCTGTCTGTCCGTCTGTCACAGCCAATTTGCTCCGAATCGAATGGACCGATTAAGTTTAAATTTGGTACACATATGAATTTCTGTGACCCAAACACGGACGGGTAAAGTAAATAAATGAATTTTGAATATAGAGGTCACTTTTGGGGGGCAAATAAAAAAATAAAAAATAAAAGTTTTGGAACTACACCATGTGGCATGTCAAATGAAAGGGCTTACTATGAGGGTCTCAAATATATTTTTCTTATAATTTTAAAACAAATTGTTTTAAAGTTATTTAAGAAAATAGACGAAAATTGACCATTCCCCCCCCCCCCCCTTATCTCCGAAACTACTGAGCCTCAAATTTTGAAAAAAATACGAAAAATAGATATTTACCTGTAGATTACAGGAAAACCTATAAGAAGTCTGTGGTCTTAAAATAACATGGTAAATCTATAAATATTGTGAGTACAAACTTACATTTACAGTTGGAATGTGTGGGAGAACATGTTTTTCAACTACAATGCTAAGTTTGTTATTAAGATAAATTCATCCCAACTACGGAACCCTTCATTGTGCGTGGTCCGACACGCACTTGGCCGGTTTTTTTTTCTTATTGCTCGACTCCTACGGGTCCTAGCGTGATGTTAAATATCCTATAGCCTTCCTCAAGAATTGGGCTATGAACTGCAAAAAGATTTTTTCAAATCCGCTGGTAGTTCCAAAGATTAGCGCGATCAAACAAACAAAAAAAACTCTTCAGCATAGATGTAGCTTCTGCCCGCGACTTCGTCCGCGTGAAATTTTATGTTCCCCGACACACCCGTCGCATCGCATCGCCCGCCCGCGCTATTATTTCGATTTCGCTCAGCGTTCTTTCCGACTTTTTTCTTGGCTCCTAAGAGTTGTAGCGTGATATTAAATAGCCTTCCAACCTTCCTCAAAAATGGGCTACCAAACCAAAAAGAATTTTTCAAATCCGACTGGTAGTTTCAGAGATTAGCGTGTTCAAATAAACAAACAATCTCTTCAGCTTTATTATTAGTATAGATATAGATAGATACAGTGTAAAAATTATTTATAACGTCTTTCGATATAACGTAAAACTTCCTATAACGTAGAAATTAGCTACATTTGGTTGGTTTACCTTAAATCCCATACACACACATACACACACACACACACACACACACACACACACACACCACACACACACACACACACACACCACACACACACACACACACTACATTGTACTCTACTGTGACTGGTCTCGTCTGTTCTGTTCTGTTTCTGTCTTTACTCTTTATAGCGCAACAGCCATTCTGGAGGAGTTCGTGGCTAAGTAATAACAGCTGCACGGGCCGATCCACCAGGTTAAGCTACGCTTGCCGGGGTTGGTCAGTAGATGAATGACCATCTTTACATACCGAAATATTAAGCACGATAAGCCGTTGGTCCCGGCTGTCATTCTTCAATCTTTGACAGTCGTTACGGGGCGTCAGAATCCCGAAAGTTTGACAACCAGTTTTACCAAGGGGTATTACCCAGTTACTGTTTACAGTTACTGGTTGTGTTGGAGGTTAGATAGGCAGTCGCTCCATGTAAAATACTGGTATTCAGCTGCATCCGCTTAGACTGGAAGCTGACCCCAACATAGTTGAGAAAAGGCTAGGCAGATTGATAACGCAACAGCCATTCTTTATTACGTTCATAATTAGAGTCAGCAAATAAATTTTATCAGCATTACTGTTTATGTTACCATTGCCGAAATAGCCGCCTTGGTTTTGTTACCTATTGTTAATTGCCTAGAACACATGTGACATTTCTTAGATTGCATTGTCTTTAGGAATGTTAGCCCCAGTTACTAAATACACTAGGCACCTAAATATATCAGTCGTAAACCAATAAATAAATAATAAAAACTTTTTTACAAAAAATTTTACAGACTTCCAAAAACAACACTACAAAGTGAAAAATTTACTTTAAAAAAAAAGTAAAAACCGACTTCAAAACCTAAAACGAATAAAATAACTTTCATAAAAAACTTAACAGCTTCTGAAGTTTTTACTTTTTTTAAAGTAAATTTATTTTTCCATTTTTAGTTGAATATACTATAATCATCATAAAATCCGAATAGAAATGTCGGAGTACATTTATGCAGATAACTTCGTACATAAGAATAATTACATAATGTATTATATACTAAAACCTTTCTGAAAGTATGCAGATTACGTTAGTGAAAGAATCATCAAAATTGGTTCATTAGTTTTTGAGAAAATCGCTGAAAAACATACATACATACATACATACCTACATACATACATACATACATACGGGTCGAATACAGAACCTCCTTTTTTGAAGTCGGTTAAAAAATTACTTTAATTTCGGAAGTCGGTGTCTGGATAAATGTATTTTTGTTTTTTGCCACCGACTTCCGAAAATAAAGATATTTTTTACTTCGTAGTTTAGCCACTTGCGCGCCCGCGGGAAGTTTGTTCCCCAACAGCAGATTGTCCGTGGGAACAAAGTTCCCAAGACAATCTTTTTTACTTTTAACCTTGTTCCACCACTTTAAGTAGTAATATCCAATTCCATGCATTTACTGTGATAGATTATCTGTGTCCGAACCTTTTGAGATACGACAACACCCACTGAACTAGTCTATGACATTGAAAACATGTTATTTTCGCTGTCATAAAATCTAAAGTAAACAATAACAAGTTTTTGTCTCAACTTTGGAAGCTTGTAAATAATGAATATTGTACTGTGGTAAGTGGTTTTATTTATGTTTCACGATAAGAGTTAACACAAAATGCATTTTAAACCATAAAAAATATAGGTCATCGCTTGTTTTTTCCTTATAGAAAATCTAGAAATCTAGAATCTAGAAATCTGAAACTAACTGTGTTTGCTCTTTACATACCTATTTTTGTAAATTTTATACGATCATACATTCAAACGAAACATACACTACAATAGAGTCCAGTTCTCTGGCATCCATTAAAACATTCGAGCGTTACAAGATTCCAAGAATCTTCGTCGCTTCGGCATTGTTTGTAAACACGTGCGAATTGCGGGCTGACGTCACGGCTGTTTTTTGTGTAGAGCCACTTTCGTACGAGTGGATAGACTTTTGTCGCTGACTGTACATGGACCGGGATTTGAACGGGAACGCCCATTTGGAACTACTCTAAGACTACTTTAACACATAACAGGGGTAAAGCAGTCGTTTACTCGAGAACTCTCGCTCTGCTCACGTGACCACTACGTGCTTCCTAACTCCCGAGGGTCACTTACGAACGCCTAAAAGCATCTAATCCAAGCAGTTGCTAAATACGCGTAAAAATAAAAGCTGTTCATATAATACGCAATTTCAATAGAATAATAGGCCAGCTATTACCTACTGTTACTATATATCTAGGTACTGTTTTTTTACCACTGACGTGCGGCTTATTGTGCAGTTTACCCTATAAACCTTTATTACACGACTGCCCTAAAAGGAGTGTAACTAACCTTACCTTATTTACATGTCCTAGGTACCTGTGTAACTTGTGATCTAGCACAGTCACCTGTACCTTCCACTAAACATTTATCAAGCCCTGTCGAGACTGTGTTACTGAAAATATTGCTGAGTGCGAGCCCAGTCAACGGGAAAAGTCGAAACCATTAATAATTCACCTAATAAATAATGCTTATCTCCCACAATAATTACATTTTGAAAACACATCACTGAACATGGAAAATAATACTGTGTTTTAGTGTTAACTTTTGTATTCTAATGTTATGTTGTAGGTCAATAGATTTTCATCAAGAACTAGGTAGGTAGGTAAGTACTCAGCTATACTTAATTTGAAATTTTGAATCATTATGCCTCTTTCTTGAAGAGAAAAGAAAAGGAAATCGATCGCCGTATCGAAAATGCCTGGAACAGCTACTGTAGGCCTAGACAAATGGCATTCGCTTCGGAGCGATATTTCTACAATCGCTATCGACGCATTTCTATGGAAGTTATCGTTGGCGTTGACTTATGATCACGTGACATTTCGATAGCTTCTAATTATGTCAACCCCATACATTTTTTGGCTCTTCTACTAGCGTCATCGCTAATCGAATGTAACTTTGTATAGGTATGCCCTCTGTTCCATAAAGACGCTAATAAAGAGCGATCTACTGATCTCCCGGAAGCGAAACCTCATCGATATGTGTATTCTGCCCGTCCTAAGCTAACCTACGGTGCTCAGACTTGGTCGCTCACCGAGTCGCAAAAGTTCCGTCTTGGGTCTAACATGACCTGACTGTTGCACCCAAGATTGGCTTCAGATAGTAAGTATTTTAAATAGTTATTTCTGTTTTTGTCGAAATAAATTCAACTTGTTTCAACTTTATTTTGGACGGTTCAAAGTACGGTGCAATGAATGTTAATGAATTAGGATGCGCGCATAGTGTGCGATAGTTCATAAAAACTTAAAAAAAGAAAGGCTAAAATCAGTAGAACAAAAGAAACACTTGTCTAAAGGTAAGGTACCTATCTTAAAAAACAAAAAAATATTTGAAAATCAATTCTAAATAAGTTTTTTGAATTGCAGACTTCAAAATTGCAAAACGAAAACATCGAACTTGTATTTTAAAAACTTTTTGTTTGATCTTTGAAAGATACCTTCCGTGCTAGTGGCGCCAACTGGTGGCCCTTATAAAAGTACACCCCGTCATACGGTGACAGATCCATCATCACTGACTGGACTATTGTTGTCAATAAACCTGATGTAGTGGTGGTGGATCGAGTAGAGCGACGCGCAATGATAATTGACATAACGGTCCCGCATGACGGGAACATCGTGAAAGCCGAGAAAGATAAACAAATCAAGTATCTCTACTTGGCTCGCGAAGTTGTTGCCATAATGGGATGTGGACTCAGCGATTATTGTGCCGACAATCATATCAGCCAAAGGCTTCATTTCCAAGGGCCTCG
Source organism: Cosmia pyralina (assembly GCA_946251885.1). Taxonomy (NCBI): domain Eukaryota; kingdom Metazoa; phylum Arthropoda; class Insecta; order Lepidoptera; family Noctuidae; genus Cosmia; species Cosmia pyralina. The sequence goes on along the minus strand of OX276352.1, from coordinate 15,643,686 downwards.
ACCAACATCTAAGGAGGCTCTCGTTGGGCAGCTGGATTCAGAAAGTGGTTCTTCTGGACATGGCTCGTATTGTTAGGAGGTTCCACTTTCTGGATCCCTGACCGCCGCGGCCGGTAGCTTGGATCATGTTCCCGATGCCGGTAGGCTGCTATTTTTAAAGGTTTTTATATTTTTTTTATTCTAATAATTAAATAAAAGCTTTTAAATATAATGTATTATGTAAGTATAGAAAATTGATATGTAGGAAATAATAATAACTTTATTGCCAATTTTACAATTTACCAAACATGGAATATACAAACCGTTGTGTTTATGAATGAATGATTTTTATTCAATTTACATTTTTCCATAATGCTAGGTACACTGCCCCTGCCCTGCCCTGTGATATCATTGAGTCTCTATTAAAGTAACATTACTATCAGGTAAATCTATAACCTATATACACTTCTGGACACATCTATTGGCCCACCTTAGAGTTTAGGTTTCGATGGCCCCTACCGAAATATGATTGCTAGATTGAACAAAAACTGTTGATGCAGTTTTAAACCTGATACATTTTACCATCTTTTTCGATCGTATTGTTTTAAATTTGAATTCAGAATACCATACGACATGGAGCTACGCCTAACAAGTCGGATATGCGCCTTGTTAAAGGCAATTGATTTTTGAATAAAAAACATGTTTTATCAAATAAAGGTTTAATTTAATAACGCGTGTTGCCTCCATGGGCATCTACCACAGCTCTCATACGATTAGGCATAGAGTTTATCAACCGCTCTATGAAATTTTGAGGGCTCATCTCCCATTCCTCTTCTATGGCAATTTTCAACTCCTGCATCGTCTGGGCAACTGGCTGACGAGCCCTAACACGTCTTTTTAGCTCGTCCCACATGTGCTCAATGGGGTTCATGTCTGGGCTTCTGGCTGGCCAGTCCATAACTGTGATGTTCACATCCCGAAGATATTCCCTGACGATGCCGGCCGCATGGGCTCTTGCATTATCATGCATAAAAAGGAAGTTTGGGCCCACATAGTCCGCGTATGGTATCACGTGAGGTTCTAAGCACTCACGAATGTACCTTTCAGCATTTAATGTTGGCAGCCGTGGTCCTGTAACAACCTCAAGTTGAGTTTTGCCGCTCGCGGATATACCGCCCCAGACAGTCCATGAGCCACCGCCATAAGCAACCCTCTCTTCAAAGCAGCATTGTACGAAACGCTCTCCCTTACGTCGGTAGACCTTCTTCCTTCCATCATTGCCATGTAACACAATTTTAGACTCATCAGAAAAGAGTACACGGCTCCAATCTTGCTGTGTCCAATTTAAATGACTGCGTGCGAAATGAAGGCGCGCTGTTCGGTGGGCTCGCGTTAGTTTGGGGCCATTAGCTGGCTTGTGTGGTACCATATCGCGTTCTTTTAACCTTCTCCGAACAGTTCGAACGCTCACAGATACTCCGTGGAAGTCGCGAAGTTGGTTTTGTATCTCAATGGAGGTAAGGTGACGATTTCTCAAGCTGGTCGTCACGATGAATCGATCCTGCCTTTCAGTTGTGACCCGAGATCGTGGCCTTCCTTGGCGACGAACAAAGCCGCCAGTCTCTAGGTACCTCCGATAAACATTTCGGACCGCAGATCGACTTAAATTAAGTTGAGCACTCACGTTTCTTTGGCTGTGTCCGGCCTGAATAAGTGCCACAGCTTGGGCGGCGACTTCAGGTGAAGTATCCATAGATTATTGATAGAACCTCACCTTAATGTTAAGAATAAGTAATGTTTGTTGCAAAACCAAAGATATCAATCACTTTTTCAAGAATTAAATCCAAGTAAACCAATAAAACCAAGTTTTCTTAGTATTCGATTGTTTGATATCAACAAACAGGCTCCAAATTGTCTTTTGTTTCTTTAAATTCTATGTTCGAAATTCAAAAAAAGACTATTGAATGAAATTGTGAATGTGCCAGGTTCAAAACTGCATAAAAACTTTTTGCTCGACCTAATATAAAATTTTAGCTAGGACCAAACGAAACTGAAAATACAAGGTGGGCCAAAAGATGTGTCCAGAAGTGTATATACTTAGTATTTACGCTTACATAGACTCTAATAAATATTTTTTAGGGTTACGTGCGAATTTTACTTTATTATCTTCTTGTCTGATGTCAGCAGGCAGTGTTCAATAAATAGGGAACGCGTTTTTTTAAGGTTCTATTTAAGTATATAATATTAATTCCATGGCAACAAATGAATACTATGACAAGATTATTTTAAATTACATAAATCCCAGTCCCACATAGTACATAAATGGAAATTTTGTTGACAAATCAAGAAGACAGCGTTAGTTCCGAAGTTGGCCAGGCGCCAAAAGAACCTCGAAGCCTTGTATAGCTTTTTTAGGTTCACCATCTCTTTTTCATCAAAAATATCTTGTATACTTGTGCTAGATAAACAATACGTTATAACCTTTTTACCATCCACCACTATACAGGGTGGCGCTACTGTCGTCGTTGTCGACTCATGAACAAGCTACTTTATTAAGGCTCAAATGACTTGGTTTCCATTCGTTACAAACAATAAAAAAAATCGATTTACAAGAATTAAAACACAGACTACGAACGAAGTAGAATTATAATTTGTTGGCATGGTCATCATGGTCATGCCGATTGCCGGCTGTTGGTTACTGTGTCAATTTTCACTTGTAAAAGGAAAGTTTCAATAAATTAATTATGTATCAATTACCTCAGTAATACAAGTGACATTTTAATAACTTGTGACACAAGTGATTAAACATTCATAATCTTGAACGAGTAAAGTCGTCGTCGTCGTACAAAATGTGTCAGTTGATATTATATATCGTTGTTTCATTAGTTTCTGTTTTAAAAACTGCTACCGGCTTGGGTGAAATAATTTACGCTATAAACGCCGGCGGACCAGCCCATACTGATATTTATGGCATACATTACGAAAAGGATCCATTACAAGGAAGAATCGGTACCGCTTCTGATTATGGTAAACAACTGGTTATGATCGGTAGAGTGAACCCGAAAGACGAAATACTGTATCAAACTGAAAGATACCACCACAGCACGTTCGGCTACGACATCCCAGCGAACAGGGACGGCGACTACGTATTAGTGTTGAAGTTCAGTGAAGTGTACTTCAATGCGCCTAACATGAAAGTGTTTGATGTAGTTTTAAATGGAGACCACACCATCGTTGCTGACCTTGATATTTTTGACAAAGTAAGCCGTGGTGTCGCCCATGATGAGTATATACCTTATTCAATCAAAAATGGAAAACTTTATTACAATGAGGAAGAGTCTGATATAAGAGGTGGAAAAATAAAGGTAGAATTTATTAAAGGTTACAGAGACAATCCAAAAATCAATGCTTTATATGTAATGAGAGGAACTATTGATGAAGTGCCTAAACTGCCCCCATTAGTGTGGCCAGAAAATGAAACAGAAGAACCTAGAGATGAGGTTGAAGAGAAGAGTCCTAAGTCTCGACGTGCCAGTGGGCCTAAACAGCCAGACCCATACTCTATGGATGAGAGCTCTGTGCTAGTCCCAGTGTTTATAACTATAGGTGCTTTCATTCCACTTTTGTTCTGCCTCTGTAAGCTATAATCTCTGCATGATTATACTTCCTATATCATTTTCGTGTGATTGTACGCTGTTTAGTATGTTTTTATTTATTGTGGGTAATGATAATTTTACTTGAATAAATCTTAATGACATTACTTTCAAGCACTTTATATCAAAGCTCAGTGGTGATAGTACAAAGCCAACAAATGCAAAATGACTAGTGCCCGTCCCATGTTGAAATATTAATTAAATTCTACACTATGCGCACACATTATGTGCTGATCAGATGCACTTTATGTAAATAAATAACTTGGAGTTTATTTTAAAATACATCTTTTTCTTCATGATTCACAACCACCTTATTTCTTCTATATTTACTATCCCAAAAGCATCAGAATTTCATCAAAGAACACTACATATTCAATTATTTTGTACTTTATTTCTAATATCATACCAAATATTTACCAGTCCAACATTTTATCAATCAAAACATCCTTGCATTAATAATTTTAACAACCTCGGGGAAATAATTTGTACAGACACCAGCACATCAAGCTACTACAATCTGTCAAATTTCTTTAATAGATTTTCATCTTTGTAGCTAAAGCATTAGGTTCAAGGTTGATTGGTAAAATTTGACAGTTTTGGGTGGCTTGACCTGCTGGTGTCTGTACATACTAATTGCATGGAAGAAAAATAATACACCTCATACACAAATTGAAACAATTTTATTTCAGACAGACTCACATGCCTATTCTAGTAAAAAATGCACCATTGATTTTACTTTTACACAGTTCAGGAATGTTTCTATAAAAGTTCTATAATACTTGCATCATTCAATTTAAATCTACTGGTAAAAGTCCTCAAATACTTGCATCGTTCAATTTAAATCTACTGGCTGACATGGCAGATGTTTATTTTTTGAAAATTATCTTCAAACAGTTTTATGGTCCTCCATACTCTCTGCCTATTTTGATTTTTTGAGCAAGTTTTACGATTCTGCGTAATCTGAAAGAAAATAATTGATTAACAAAATGTCTGCCACTTTTGTGATCAGAAAACACAGAAATTATTAATGGAGTAGGGAGAGTTGTAGTCCCAGCTAGGGTACCTATTTTTAAATCCACAATTCGTCAGCGCGCCGGCGATATCATTTAAAAAATATTATTAGGTACAGTCAGCAACAAAAGTCGATTAACACTTCAGTTTTTAAATCTTAATTATTGAACAAGACGATTCAGTTAAAATCGGAACAGAAGTAAAATTTAAAGATCTACTAGACTTAGGTATTTTAAGAAAAAAAAAACCGGCCAAGTGCGTGTCGGACCACGCACAATGAAAGGTTCCGTAGTTGGGATGAATTTATCTCCAGAACAAACTTAACATTGTAGTTGAAAAACATGTCCTCCCATTCATTCCAACTAAATATAAGTTTGTACTCACAATATTGAGAGATTTACCATGTTATTTTAAGACCACAGACTTCTTGTAGGTTTTCCTGTAATCTACAGGTAAAGATCTATTTTCTGTTTTTTTTTTTTTAATTTTATTTGAGATGTCACACGGTGTAGTTTGCAAAACTTTTTTTTTTTTATTTGCTTATTTGCCCCCCAAAAATGACCCCCATATTCAAAATTCATTTATTTACTTTACCCGTCTATGTTTAGATCACAGAAATTCATATGTGTACCAAATTTCAACTTAATCCGTCCACTACATTTGGAGCAAATTGGCTGTGACAGACAGACGAGTGATCCCTTAGGGGTTCCGTTTTTTCCTTTTGAGGTACGGAACCCTAAAAAAGGAGTTAATCAAATCATTTTGTATCAATTTACATGTTGTGTAAAAGTAGCAGTGTTAATCGACTTATGTTGCTGCCGACAGTACTTTCCTGCTTGCCCTAGGTAGGTAGGTATTCGTAGTCAGTTCATGGTTTTAGGCACCACCTACTACAATAAGTAGGTACCTACCTAATATATCGAATTTGTCACCCTATGTTTTCCCAATATCAATACCTAATATGCAAAGCGTTCTAATTCTCTGGGTATAGCTGTGGCGGTTGCCAGCTCAACATAATCTCTCAATTTTCCCTAAAACTGATAAGCTAACAAACTACAGTAATTATCTCAAAAAACGGCATAGGTACCTACGATCAGCGATATTAGCGGGTAAAAACAGACGTAAACAATATCTGATAAAAACCCGACCGAATACGGGGTTCTAAAGGTGTTATTTTGTGTGTTCAGAATATCAGAGAAAAACCTCAACTAATACAATAGGTAAGTACTTATCAATTTTCAACTTACGCGTTCGATGTGCCATGAACCTTATATTCACATTTTCCTTCATTATTCTGAGCAAATCCTCTTCTGCATTTGTTTGTTATTGGTAGAGCTGTGGCATTTGCGTTATTTGAAGAATCTGGAGATGTCGTTGTCGGAGCGTCCGCTGCCGTCTGAAGTGTAGTAATAACATGACTGTTAGCAGTCTGATTCACAGACACTTCTGTTACTTCTACAGCAACAGCAGTGCTACTTCTTATAGCTTCTGTAGACTGCTCTAGTAATAGTGGTGTAGAAGTAGTCGCATTATGTTGCGTCTCATTGTTTATAGTTGTGTTTGTTGCGTTTAACGGTTTTGGAGTTGTACCGTTCGGCGGTTTTATCGTCATTTCTGAGTAATCGTAAGCGTAATCGTAATCCTGCAAAATTAAGAAATATAGAACCATAAAATGAACTAGTGCCGTAATAGGTACCTAGAGTTAATTAAAGAATAAAGCTAACCCGTAGGAAGATAACAAATTAATAAAATTAACATCTAAAATCAACTCTGGTAATAATCATTCGTGATTTTAAAACCACTTTTAAAATACAACCCGCAGTTAACGAGACCTAACTTGTAAGTTAAGATAGGTCTCGTTAACTACGTTAACTAATATTGGAAGAGGTTATAAGGTGTACCTTATAACCTTTTCTAAATAGGTAGACCTTATAAATTTTCCAATTAGTTGGATACATACCACATATTCTTCTTTTCCTCCTTTAAGTAAAGCAATAATGTTTATGTTTTTTAAACCAATTTGCACATTTAAATCTCCCGTTTGTCTCTGATCAAAACTTGAAGTACAATCTGTTGTTCCAACTAAAACAGAGCACAAAGTCATGGCGAGGGCTATTAATTTACACATTTTTGCTGTTATAATAAGTACGCGAGTTGGCGATGAAGTAGGAATTGTGATCGAGTCCCGTGGTCATGCGCGACTGGCCTGAGCCACCGGTTACCCTGCTCACTGCTTAACACAGAGTTATTTCCAGCAACTTAACAGTTATTTCAAGTAACTGTGGGAAGGTCGATAGCCTCAGCCGGTGCATTGCGTCTTCGACTTCAGATTGCGTAAGGGATCGCAGATATTGTACTGTTTAAATAGGTGCGTTTAATAATATTAGCAGCAGATTGGTAGGTTTACATAAAATGGTCGAATAAGTAATTATTTATGTATATAACTTAGGTAGGTACCTACTAAATAATTTCCCAAATCTTTTAAAGTTGTTAACTTTTTAGTTGTTTTATTTTACATGCTTACCTACCCCACACAAATTCGTATACGACTACTTGCTCTGTAAACAACAGTGCCAAGAAGTTTTGAAACCTCATCAACATAACTCTAAGTTGATAATCAACTTGGAGTTATGTTGATTAAATGAGTACCTACTTACACCTTTATCTTCCCAAGCAAAGTTAACAAAAATGGGAGTTCCTCTACCAAATGAAAAAAGAATCGCGTATTTATCAGCCCAGTAATCACAAAAAAATTGCTTACAAACATGAGAAAAAAAAACTGCCGAATGCATAAGTCGGTTAAAATAGGTATTGTTTGTATTAAGCACAAAAAAAAGTAAATCCAGCAAAGATAAGGTTTGATTAGGTAGCAGTAGGTAGGTACCTACTAGGTATTTTATTTACTACGGAAATATTACGTAGGTCCTATATGTAGGACCTACCTACACATATCCTATACTATACCTACTATTAAATGAGCCATATTTCTACCTACTTATCTAAATATATTTGTAATCATGTTCTCGAAAACGGCTCTAACGATTTAGATGAAACTTGCAATATAGGGGTTTACGGGGGGAAAAATCCATCTAGCTAGGTCTCATAATCTGGGAAAATTAAAAATAAATCTAAAAAGAAAGTCTACTTTCACCAGAGCTCAGTCGACTTTAAACCTTTATATTATTTGTAATCACGTTCTCGAAAACGGCTGTATTTCGATGAAAATCGCCTAAAACAAAAAGTAGCCTATGTACAGACGCCAGCACATAATAGCTACTACAATCTGTCAAATTTCTTTAATAGATTTTCTCCTATATCGGTGGATTGGGAAAATTTGACAGTTTCGGGTGGCTTGACGTGCTGGCGTCTGTACTTACCCAGGACCATCTACGGCAGCCATACTCAACCTTTTTTTTTGTTGGGCCACTTTCAGATTTTATCTGTGTCCCATGGGCCGCTACATAAATCACAACATCTGTTATCCTATTACGTGTAATAGTTTATTTAAATTTTAGTGAGAACGATGATATTCGGAACATTTTCAAACTAAGTATTTCATCTAGATCTGACTTGTAATTGCTGCACGCTACTCATAGTAGTACGTCATCGGATGACAATCTGTAAGCCGGTTTCTGTATACGTTCTTTGCATAATTAGTTCATTTTGGAATAGGATGATGCACAAAGATATAACGTACGGAGAATTTGGGCACATTTTTTAACAGTCTTATATTGATAGGTAATTGGCTTAGTAAGTTCTTTAATAGAATTTGAAGCTACATCGTTTGGGCCACTTACGAAAGCCTGGCGGGCCGCAGTTTGAGTATAGCTGATGTAGCCTAGCCTTGCCAAATTTTATTGAAATCCGTTCAGTGGTTTAGGCGTGAAAAGGTAACTGACAGACAGTTACTTTCGAATTTATAATATTAATATTAGTAAGGGATTAACATAATCCTTTTATTGTGTCTTCATATTTTTTTTTCAACTCACTTGGAAATTCATCACGTTCCTTTCTTTTTGTTCGTGTAGCTCTAGTATTTCCTTCTTTGTCGGTAACGTCTATGTAATTAAAATTTTCACTCATGTCGTAAGTAGTAAAAATAAATCCTGTTTTCCCCCTTTACGACTATCAGTCGCTTAATTTTAAGCCAGTGCACTCTATTTCCTTCATTGCCCTTTTCTTTGTTATGAATTATCTTAGACGCGAGATCTTTCAAGTCGTTAGACTCGTGATATATAAACTCTTTTGTTTTGTATGGCTCCTTGACTCTCTTCTTCAAGCAGAACCGACTAAGTGAGCCTTATCTACTTTTGCTATTGAAGTGGAGCATCAAAATTTAATTACATGTAACATGCAAAACACTTAACAAACTCTTACTTATTCTGTTTTGCCTGTCAATAAAACGAAAGAAGTATTTTTATGTAACAGTGAGAACCAAATAAAATCCAATGTATTGATTTGCATGTAAATATAAAATAAAATGATTACCTAATAGTGCTTTTATGAGCTCCTCGTGGCTAAGTAATAACAGCCGCACCGGTCGATCCATCAGGTTAAGCTACGCTTGCCAGGGTTGTCCGCTCGGAAAGCACGTTAAGCCGTTGGTCCCGGCTGTCATTCGTGGATCTTTGACAGTCGTTACGGGTCGTCAGAAGCCCGAAAGTCTGACAACCAGTCTTACCAAGAGATATCGTATTACCCAGTTAATGGGTTGTGGAGGTCAGATAGGCAGTCCCTTCATGTAAAATACTGGTATTCAGCTGCATCCGGTTAGACTGGAAGCCGACCCCAACATAGTTGGGAAAAGGCTAGGCAGATTGACTAAGGGTGGGGTTGCATCAAGGGAAAGGTTCTAGTAGTGCTATTCTGTAAACATCTCACCGTGATAACTCAGGTGAAGTGAGCGTGCAGTGAGCCGTCATTCCAGCTGATGCTAGGGGTTGACACTATTGACAGCTCACTTTAAGATCACTTCACTCATGTTTTCACGGTGAGATATTTACAGAATAGCACTATAGTTTCCGTTAAAGTTAAAATGGCCATAGAATTACTACCTGCTGTTGTACCGTCATGTCAAATGTAAAAGATAAAGTTCGGAGCAGGGACATTATGACATTCGACGCATCTGACAGAAGTGACATATTTAACAATAACTAAGCGTGGATGGGTAGTAGGTTAATACCCATTCTTCCCATTTGGGTTATAATTGGGTGATTTGGGTTTTAACCGGATTTTAACCCATTTTCACCAGATTTGATGGGTAAAAACGGTTTGCGCAGTGATTATCGTAGAATATAATTTAAAAGGTATGGTCAGAGGTTGGCAAGCCTGCGATCACAAACTTGGACGCATAAGCATCGAATGGTTTTATGGTACTTAATTTATTTTTTATCTATTTTTTTTAATTTTACCTAGCAAAAAAAAAATCAAAAAACTCGAAATCAAACATTTGTTTGCAAAACCACGTAAATATTAAATTATAGGTAGTATATTATGCAAATTAGTAAGAGTAAAAAAAATATTATACAATAACCCAAAATCACTTTTCGACCTAAGGCCGTAGCTGAAAAAGGGAACAAACTGTGCCCCCCTTGAGTGATTTTAACTTCGAAAAGTCATACTGGAATGTAAAAATGTAAACTCAAAAACTAATTTGAATATAATACCATCATACAGTCGTCCGACGAAGATGTCTAGACAGGGGCAATCGTGCGAGGCGTGAGGGGCGAAACGTATCCCACGTTTCGCCCCTCACGCCTCGCGCGAGCACGAGCTGCTTACTTCACCGTGTTAGTAGCTCGGGACACGATTTTCAGGGCTATCGTGTTGATTTTTATTATTATTTTAATTTATTATTATTTAATTGATGTACACAGAAAAATACAGAGATACGACATATGTAACATATAAGTGCCTGCTTGCTTATTTCATTCTTGAGTTTTTTTTTCTAATAATTGATTTCTTTTCAGTTTATTTTTATTTTATTTTTTTCGACATGGGTGTCTTTTCATGGTTTTTGAGGTCGCTGATAACGATAAAGGGGTCAAAATCAAAATTCAGTATGGCGGCTGCGAATTTTTTTACATTTTTGTCATGGGTGTCGTTTCCATGAAGGAGGACGAAGACGCTAAAGCCGATAGTGAAGTCAAAATAACAATCCAACATGGCAGCTGTTAGCTGTTGTTGTGTGCTATTTGTTTAGAATTAGAATTTTTAGAATTTTATTCAAAAATAAAAATTGGTAAAATACAGTATATATCTTAGAAATAATATACCTAGGTAATACAAAGTATGATGCCTGTACTAGGATAAACCTGTATCACAGGCGGCATGAGTTAATTACTATTACAATTACTATTAGGACTACTAATTTCTTAACAATATTTAACATTAGTTTTGAGAATAGTGACATAGTTATCTATTTTATTATGTTAAAATTTACTTATACACTAATAATTAAGATTATAAGACAATTTCTTTAATAATTACAGAAAATAGTTCTTATCACTTAGTTACACGATTATGATTGCGTTTGCAGTACCTACATATTATTAATTAGGTCGAAACAAATATTGCTGTAAGGCTACATTAGATTTTTGAAGCGGTCGGCTAATTGTGCTTAGACAGCAACAAATCGATGGTAAGTAGGACAGCGCAGTGGTCAGGTATATTGTTGAGTCAGTACCAAGCGACACGGAAGTCTGGCCTTGAGTATGGCGCACTATACTCCATAAAAAAGGTAAAAAAGGCTATTTTAGGGGCACACTTTGTAATAAAAGTACAATAAACATTATTACAGTAAAGATTGACGTGGAGTTAAATATAATCAATTTAAATAACAGCTCTCACACTTAATTGTACTTATCTAACCTATCTACCTTCTGAAATTACAAGGCTTTCATTTACTATTATTTATTTTTTACATAAAATGTTGTCGTGTCAATGTTTAAAATCTAAAAGAAGCAGGGGTGGTCAGTACCGGGAACGTTTTTCATGTTACTATAACTCTACCAAATCTAAAATGTTACATATTCCCTTCATAAGTTGTGGCAGCACGTGTTATTTTATTTTGTCGGTTTATGATGTCATCCATCCGTCAAATTGCGTAAATAATCTGCAGTTGTCAATTGTCATTCACTTGTGGATACTTTTGAATGCTACGCCTTTTCTCGCTGTTATTGCTGAATTTTCGTGGTTTAGTTGTTATTTGTTACTGTTTTTCTGTTGTTATTGTTTTGTTATCGTTATTTGTTAGTTTTGTTTTGTTTGTACAAAACGGTACGTTTTTTGAACTATGGACAGGGACGATCCCGGTGCAGGCCTGAGTGGCTTGGAAGCGCAACATGTACGCTCTGAAACTGCTAGTAGCGCTGATCAGCGTCAACAGCGAAAAAAACGTGGCCCCAACGTTAATCACAAGGTCGGTTAAAATATTGTCTCCCAAGAAAAATAGAATAAAGCAAACACTAGCACATACATTATTTATAAAAAAAAATTGAACTTAACTTGAAAATAAAAGGTTTCGTACTCCTGCTTCTGCGAGCTTCTTTTTTCAAATGTTATAATAAATGGAGTATAGGTGCCCTCATAATCGATGGAGTTAATAAATCTGTATTCTGCTATTTTCCTAACAGGGCATTCAGCATATCCCGTTTTGTGACCACTGGGCTTTTTAAAGCGTGAGCAAGTTGCACATTTCGAAATGTCGGCTTTCTTCGCGCATTCGGACATCGAATGGCCTGGGTCACCACAGTGACCACATGTAGAAATGATCTCTCGGCAAGTTTTTGCTGCATGGCCTTAATGTTGGCATTTATAACACCTTGTTACCAATGTAAAATCCCTGACGGGACAAGACATCCAATTTATAAAAAGCCTTGATTGAGGGATTAGGGCATTACGTATATCGGCTGAAACTTCAACAATGTAGTTGCAGGTCGTAGCATCTTTCTTCCCCGATTTGTGGCTTAGTTTTATCAAGTTCAAGAAGGATTCCAAGGATATCGCTGATAACTTGTCGGCTATGTTTTGTTCGAAAATGTACCTTAACACCTCATTTTCAGCCAAGGAAGTCGGCACTCCTACAATCACGATCCGTGGTTTGCGTTTGCTGGGTTCGTCGGCGGTAAGTCCAGATGTAGAGAGCTGGACTGCGTGCTTCAGTTTATCAGCGTCGTGTTTTGTCTCTGTACTGATAATTACGCCACCATTTTTGGTTTTTCTGACACCACGAACGTGCAGCTTCATTTGCTCGGGCTTTATGATTTTTTGCACGAGTTCTTTCGTTTCGTCACTAGATTTAAATTTATCATTGGGATAAATGGCAACAGAGCTTAGGTTACTGGATCGAATGAAATCATTTTATCCCTTTTTCACCATATCGGCAAAAGAAGCATTTCCCGCAGAACCAGATTCTTTTATCGTCTGCTTGAGCTCCGAAATATGGTCCGTCAGGACACGCTTTTCTTGAAGGGCATCCACCATGTTGTACGCGTGGATAGCTTTCTGCTTGAGCGACTGATATAAGACTTCCATTTGTGAGGTACCAGATCCTACTTTACGGCACAGGGTAGAAATTTTCATTTTCTGCTCCGAGTTCAGTTTTACATCCACGGCAATAGTGCAAACTTCATTTAGGTGCTGCTCGATGGCTGACATCCATTTTTGAATCTCGCGCGTCGAAACAATAGCAGTCGTGGTCGACTCGAGGGCTGGGTTTCGAGTCGTCGTCTTCGACGGCGAGGTGGAGGATTGCACTGGGCCCCTTGTTTATAACGATAATGAGGTCAAAATGAAAATCCAAGATGGCGGCAGCGAAAATTTTAAAATTTTTCGTCATGGGTGTCACTTTCATTGTTTCTGATATCGCTGAAAACGATAATGAGGTCAAAATCAAAATAGATTTTGACAAAAAAAAATGAAAATTTTCGCAGCTGCTATCTTGGATTTTCATTTTGACCTCATTGTCGTTATCAGCGACCTCAAAAACCATGAAAATGACACCCATGACGAAAATTTTGAAAATTTTCGCAGCCGCCATGTTGGATTTTGATTTTGTCTTAACTATTGACTTGGCTTTAGCGTCCTCGAAAACCGTGGAAACGAAACCCATGACGAAAAATTTTAAAATTTTCGCAGCTGCCACCTTGAATTTTGTTGGTTGTTATCAGCGACCTCAAAAACCATGAGAATGACATCTATGTCAAAAAAATAAACTTAAGAAATAAGCAGGCACTCAAATGTCGTTTATAATAATAATAATAATGTTGATGACAATGTTATTCTCAAATAAACAAATAAAAATCAATTAATGTCGTTTACTTGGGACAACCCTAGCTGTTGCGACAATGTCTAGACATTGTCGGCATTTACCACGAGATCAAAGGCGTCCTATTGTATGTTTTTATACTCTGCCTACTCTGCTTAGGTTAAGTCCTTCCGCAAAAGCAGGAAAATGTTTGTAAATTCAGTTCAGGATCTAATCGATGTCAATTTATACAAGCGAATGTCAATCAGGTTTATAATCCAAATCACAGTGTAGCAAAATGCCGAAATGTGGTTTAAAACTCAAATTAAAGACGTGCACTTAATGCAATGATCGACAAAGTGAGTGAACATTAAACGTCGCGTAAGATACGGGGTGGGCGTAGGGGGAGAGAGACGCACGAGAATCCCTGAATCTTAGGCGCGCACGTTGCGCCCTCCCGCACCCCTCGCGTTCCACCCGTTGTGTCCTGCATGTATTAAACTAACGGAATCAGTTTTCACCATAGATATATGAAAGATTTTATATTTCTATGGTTTTCACCCACAGAAATGGGTGATAACTCGGGTCGAAATGGGTGGTAACTGGGTTTTAAACCATGCGTGGGTTTTTACCCGGGTGGTTACCCATCTCCGTGGGCGGTTAAGGTTAGTAACAATTAAAGTTATGACATCAGCTAACAATTTGTCAAATGGATGGAACAACCTATTTTTTGTCTAACAGGAACTTTATCAAAAGTGGGTTGCACCATCTTACTTTAACTATAACAAACATCGCACCTTCAGTTCGATGTTTGTTATAAGTAGTTAAAGTAAGATGGTGCAACCCACCCTTAGTATATAATATAAACATAATCTAAAATATTCACAAATTATGTTATTAAGATAGGTAATTAATGCTTAGGTAATGCTACGAGTATATGCTATGCTAGTGCTATGTTAATTTAACATTTTCTTTTTCAAATCATTAACAGTACTCGTTTAGTGATCTTCAGTTTAAAATCATTAAAAGTCAGTTATCGTCGCCTTAACTCCGAAAAGTATTTTAACAATTTACATTACCTACCTACCCAAAAAAAAATGTTTGTCGTACCTACACTAGGAATTTCTCTTATGCCTTAGGGAATTATATGGACGACCTTATTTTTTTTATAGTATGCTAGTGAAACTCGTGGACAAGTAATAACAGCTGCACGGGTCGATCCATCAGGTTACATCAGGTTAAGCAACGCTTGCCGGGGTCGTCCGTGGATGGGTGACCATCTTTACATACCAAAGACTCCTCCGTGCCTCGGAAAGCACGTTAAGCCGTTGGTTCCGGCTGTCATTCTTGGATATTTGATAGTCGTTACGGGTCGTCAGAAGCCCGAAAATCTGACAACCAGTCTTACCAAGGGGTATCGTATTACCCAGTTACTGGGTTGTGGAGGTCAGATAGGCAGTCGCTCCGTGTAAAATAATGATATTAAATATTCAGCTGCATCCGGTTAGACTGGAAGCCACCCCAACATAGTTGGGAAAAGTCTAGGCAGATTGATTGCTATTGAATTGAATACGAGGCCATCCATGGCGAGTGCATCCTGACAAACTAGATAAAGACAAATCAAATCTTTCATCCGTTCGGGAATCCAACCCGCGACACGTCACGCAGCGGTCATCCGTGTGCTAAAATAAAGCCGAAAAAAAGTATAAAATATTGTAACGCAGTTCACGCAGATCATGAATTTGGTATCCGCATGCGCACGCAACTAGAAATGCCCATCGATCGATTGCAGCAATAAAAACAATGTAAAACACCAATCTAAATTGTACCTACTAGTAGCTAGAAAATCTATGATAACTGTGCGTACAAAACACTACACAATAAGAGCTCAGTACTCGGTAGTCAGTAGGTACCTACCTACTGGTGATTTTTGTTTGACGACATGTTTACAGAGCTTTGCAGACAAGCACAAGGTGACAGCGTCTTACTAGGTGAAAGGAATGAAGACATCGTAGACGTAGATATGCCTAGCAAAGTAATGCCATCGAACATTTCCAGTAGGTACTAGCATTAGGTAGATACTTCCAGATTGTTTGAGACGAAAGAAGAGTTTATCTACTTAAACCTCAAAACGGCTTAAATTTTTATCTAAATCTCGATTTATTGCAGTACGCAGACGAAAGGCAAACGTTTAAAACATGCATATTTGCATAGCGAATTACCGCGAAACTCGGGTCGATGCCATCAACATAACTGTCGTTATCATGTTATACCGGACTATCAGGATACTTTGGACAAGTTATAATTACATAAGGGCAGTGTTCCGAATTTTTTTTTGTTTAACCTGTACTGTCCCACTGCTCGGCAAAGGCCACCCTTGTTACGCCCGCGAAATTCAAATTTTCTTTTGTTCTTTTGCAATTTGCAGGGCAGTGTCTGGTTGTATCTTGATCAAAATATGATCCGCGACTGTATCCGGAGGAAATCTATACAAAAAACGCAAGAACCTTTGAATTTTGCGCGCTACCACAGCGGATCAACCTTTTTTTTTTTTTTTTTTTTAATTAAAACGGGATTTAGGATAGGATGGATATATAGGATCAGTATAATAAAGGTGATAAAATAATGATAATGATCAAATTACAATGACGAAAATTTATAACTTAATATTATTTAAAATAATGAATGAGACTATACATTTATATACAGGGAAGCTATTTGTACAAAGTAAAGAAATTATTGAGGTAGGAAAAGGAGTACTGAGGGACAAGAGGTTACTAAGAAAAGAAGTACGGTCATATAAAGGACAGGAGAAAAAAATGTGGTTTAGGTCGCCTACGTCTGTGCCACACAAGCACATGGGGTTGTCGATGATATGAAGTTTGGCAAGATGGGCTGGAGAACAAACATGACCCAGTCTCATCCGTAATAAAACAGAGGTCTCCATCTTACCAAACTTTGCCCTGCCAAACCACGGTTTTTCTGGGACATCGGGTTGAATTAGTGAAAAATAACGACCCTTTGACTTGCTTCCGATATCCCAAGCTGCTTTCCAGGTGTCCCAAAGAAAAGTCTTTGGTAGGATCATAAGATCAATGCTCAAATTTATATAAGGAGCTAAGTCCCCACACTGCACCGCATCACTGGCGAGTGTATTAGCCACTTCATTGCCATGGATTCCAGCATGAGCCGGAATCCACGCAAATTCCAAAGTATTACCTTCAGAGATGGTTCTGAACGCAAATTCTCTTATTAAATAAATGATTGGCAACTGCGATTAGTGTTCGAAAGGGGATTTGTTGATGGCTAGAAGAGCACTTTGAGAATCTGTAAAAATTATAGTTTTTTTGAGCTTAAAAACACGAGTTTATTCGAAGGCTTTTAAATTACCGAAACATTCCCCCGTAAAAACCGAAGTCTCCGGAGGCAGTTTTATTTTTTGTACGATGTTGTATTGAGAATGGTAAGTACCTATCCCAACACAACCCATCGGAGAACGCTTGGCAGCATCCGTAAATATATGGTGATATTCTAAGTGATCAGCAAGGAAATTGTTAAAACTTTTAGGACAATCTGGATCTAATTTACTACGTACACAGTTAAATTTAATGATGGGGCTGAATTGTAAACTCTCATAATTACAGTTAAATATGGGAAGTTTATTGGAACGGTGAATAGTAGAAGAAAGTTAATGGAATCTTTTATAGCTTATAACTAAACAAGGAGCACGCTTGTGGCACCAGTAATCTGAAGATTCAATATGCAACACTAAAGAGTCTAGTTTAGGAATGAGAGGATGAGTTGAGAACTGATGCGAATCCGGAACAAATATTTGTCTGATAAGAATTGTCTTTTAAGATGTAAAGGAGCTTCCCCACATTCAACTTGGAGAGCATTAATGGGACTAGACTTCATGGCACCCGAAATAATGCGTAATGCTTTAGACTGAATACGATCCAATTTTTTAAAAGCCATGATACAACCAGGTTCTAAAACGAACAATCCATAATCCAGATTGCTTCTGATAATTGCATTGTAAATAAGTTTCAACGAAAACGGATGTGCACCCCACCACACACCAGAGAGGCATCTAAGCATGTTTAGGTGATTTTCACATTTGTTGACAATATAATCACAATGAGGAACACTACTTAATTTACAATCAAGTATTATACCTAGATATCTGAATTTATCTATAACTGGAATGGGTATATCCTTATAAACCAGGTATTAATGAAAATCTACCACCTCCGGACTCTTCTCAGTTCCGCCGCTGCCGACGCGTAGCGGCGGCGATCCCAGCTTTGACTGTGAGCGCTGTGACCACACCACAGATTAGTAATATGTAGCAAGCTAGCTGTGACGACAGTACACTCCTACCAACTTATCTGTGAAATAGCGGAAATTGGAACTACGGCCGTCATGTTGAAATTTCATCCGATTGTGCCGACGCATGTCATTCGATTGTGTCGACGCATCGACGGTGCCGCTTCTTTCAGTTCACAGATAAGTTGGTAGGACCATAGATTATACAGTATAATAATGGTATAGATATGCCACTCTGCGTCCAAGGACGATACTAATTTCTCCCCACGTCCCAGAGATGGCGTTAAGGAGCATGCTAGCTTCCATACGAATCCGATAGATGGCACTCTTAAGTAGGCTATACTACTTTCGACACAACACAAATCGACACAACTAATAATTAACAAAATATCATAAATTTGTAGTATATTCATCACATTTATTATTTCTATTTGTAGAATTTAATTAGTATGTTACCTATGTTCTTCTACAGCTGCCATCTAGCGACTAATTTTGTAAATTTTGGGGGAAATTGACTTCCACCAGCACAAGAGGGCGCTTTTGTCAAGTTTTTTTGGAGTTCGAAATATGTATAGAAGTTTCATGCCTCTGGGTAGGACTGTACCGGCCGCGGTAGTTGCGTCGAGCTCGAGCGACACGTATTTCTTTTTTCAAAAATTTGTTTTTAAATTCCCTATCTTTCTACAGTAACCCTTCATTGTGCGTGGTCCGACACACACTTGGCCAGTTTTTAAGGGATCGTTTGGAACGTTTTGACTCTGAACATTATAATATAGGTATAGCCATTTTCGAGTAAATGTATAGAAATTATGATTTTTTGAAATTCAAAATTTCCATAGTACATTTTTGACAAGATTGTCGCCGAGATGAGATTGCGACTAGATTTTGACCGTTTCGTTCAAAAAATGAAGAAGGTAAGTAGGAATCTAAACAGTAATTATACAAGTTTGGTGGCCCCGCAAAATATAAATGCAGGGTGCTTAAATTTTCAAGCTCGCTACGCTCATTCATTCTAATAATCCGCAGGCTTTTTTGCATAACTAAATAAATCGAAAATCAATAAACAAAATCAAACAAATCTTATCGGAAATCATGACAACAACTTAGAGATAGGCATTTATTGATAATTCTTATGGTTATGGTTATGTAAATACATATTCCGCCTAGTTAAATGTAACTAAGTTTATCATTTGTTTACCTTTCCACTATAGCTGCATTTTACCACTGGCAGACGCTTCCCATTTGTTTGGCTCTACCTGCTACTGTGTCTTTATCCAGTTGTCGTTTAATTTGTGATCAACACCACATGAAATACATGCAGAACAATGGCGGTTTCTAGACTAACAACAGTGCTGCCACCTAAGACGAGCTTTCAGTTTTTAACCCCAATAACACTTTTTTATTTTTATCTCCACCTTTGATAAACAACTGCTTTGATAATAAACTAATATTTTAAAATATTCAAGTGGGTAATTGTACTGGGCGTATTACCGTCATATGACAATTCTTCCGAACAAAAGCATGTGAAGCTTTTATTCAAAAGTGACTGATATTAGCTACTAGCCTGTGACAAAGGTTATTATTATGTGTTATCATTATCACTTGGCTCTGAGAATGCTGGTTAACCTGTAATTGGCGACTGTGTAAGTCCGAGGCAATTGTTAACTATAGTTCTTAAGATACAATTATGTATATGTAGAAGCTGAAATAAATAATGGTTCAATTATGCTTTCCGGACAATAACTAAAATAACTAGATACAAAGTCAATAAAAACCAACTAAGTAGTCTCTGGTGTTCGTTTGACACACGTTTGACATGAATGAACTGACATTTGTAATGTAAACGTATTCCACTACTACCTAGTACATAAACAAATTGTTTTCATTTTCTTATTATTGTTTACGCTTATGGTCATAAAACGTACTTATGAAGAGCTTACGTAGGTTACTTCTGCGGTTGTACATAGTTCCAATAGACACGTATAACGAAGAGTTTATACAAAAATGATTAAGTTTTGGAAAAGTGCAGGTAAAGTATTCTGTAACGAGTCTTAATTTTTTTTTTTAATGTTCGCCTTTTAACTTCGTGAAACTATACGATGTATCATTCTTAATCGTTTTCAATAATTTTAGCGAAAGGTAAAACTGGGTGCCCTGTGCGGCCTCCAGAAGTCAAATACGTGAGCACACCTGATATCAAAAGTCTAATAAATGCGCAATTATTACTTGAAGAAAATGAAGGTAAGTACAAAACATAAACACTCGATTAAGTGTGGCACGAAATTGTTCTAAAACGTATGTGCTACTGTGTTCCAGATCCCATACAAATGTTTGAAAAGAGCTCCAAGTTGTCCTTAAGTTTACACGATATAATTATTGAAAAGAAAGCTCTCAAATATTTTGTTCAATACATGGAATCAATAGGGAAGGATGCCCTCATTAAATGTTTGTTGGAAATAGAAGAATTCAGAAAACATGTACTAAACTCGACCAATGCTAACGAAAGTGGTAATATTTCCAAAATTAATCGAACTAAAAGTTTGGACCTTCAGTGCAAGTGTGAATTAAAACAAGAGAAAATCATAAAGTCGCAAAGATGCAGCTGGAGAGAAAACAGTGACATGTTTACAAGTACTAGTAATACAAGATTCAATGACGGTTCTATGAGTTCATGTATTAACTTACCTGAACATGTAAAATCTGAGAACTCAGCCTGTGAAAATATTCAACTCAGGGATTACACTGAGGAAGCTGTAACAATTTTCAAAAAGTTTGTTGCTTTAGAAGCTCCATACCAACTTGATTTACCTGATAGCAACAGAAAATCTGTTATATCCAATATTTGTCACCCTGAAGGACAGATACAAGAAAACTGTTTTAAGCCAGTGCAAGATGTTCTTACTAGCCAAATAGAAAATAATCATTATAATGATTTCATCAACAGCACATTTTACATTAAAGCACAAATTGACATTTTGACCAGTGGCTCTCTAAATCTTAAAGATATTTTACATAATGAAACAGTTTTGTTTTACTTCACAGAATTTTTGGAACAAGAGTCTTGCAGGGTATTATTAGAATTTTTAATGGCGGTCATGCACTTCCGAGATAATTTACTGAATGGTAACACAACAAGCCCTGACCAAGCTCAAGCTGATGCTATATCAATATATGAAAAATATTTTTCTCTTCAGGCAACACACCCAATTGGATTTCCAACTGATATTAGACTAAAAATTGAAAGTGACATATGCAGAGAAGAGGGTCCACTGCCAACATGTTTTGATTTGCCTTATCAAATTGTGTTTAAAACACTGACTCAGTATGTCAAAGCATTTTTAGAATCAGAGTTGTATTTTAAGTACCTCTCAGAAATGATACATTCAGTTGAAAACATGTGGTCCTCCAACCATAAATCACATTCTGATTGCAGCAGTGAATTTAGTATTAGCACTCAAAATACTCTCCTTGCAATGGGAGACCCAGTCTTCCGTAAGAAGAAACGCAATCTCTCTGTACCTGACATGACAATAGACTCTAATCAGCTGTATAACGCTGATGCTTTATGGCAGCGGAATAGACCTGATGGCTTAAATCTTGGAAGAGTTAATAGTTTAGGCAGGTTTGAATCTAAATTTGAACCAGATCCAGACAAAAAGGATAAGTCTGTCTTAAAGAAAATGGTGAGCCGGTTTGTGCCAATGAATACATCTAAAGTGGAAGAAGAAATGGCCTGGCAAATAGCCCATATGATTGTAAAAGATGTAACAGATCTTACTATGGCCCCACCGGATAACGAGCATGATGATATGTGATAGTTATCATTAATTGCATATGTATTTTGTAAAATGATTAATAATGTATATAAACCTACTTGTAACTAATAAAAATCATCTATTTCACTTAATACTGTCAAACATATTTTCTTTGAATGCCCATTTAATAATACCTACTATTCTTTAATGAAATAAATAAGGCAAATTTGTAAAATCATTTATAAAAAGTATATTCATGTAAAAAAAAATGTATAAGTAACAAAATGCCAACGCAAATACTGGGAATGATTTGAGTTCAACATCACAAGGTCGCGTAGTTATTAATACCCGGTGGGATAGGTGATAACTGTAATCTCGGAGGTTCTGAGCCCAACAGTGGGGACTGCTCATCATAAAAACGAAATTCTTTTCGTGACTCGTTACTAAATGACGGCATATTCCTCCATTTATTTGTATTCCATTTTCGGTAAACAAGTGCATTTAACAATGCTTGCATGGGATTTGTTAATGCCTGAAAAATTTAACATGACAATTAATTAAGTATTTTTTATTTCCCGAAGCGACGCACGCTTTACTTGTGTTAACCAAGTGTACAAAGACGCTGTGAATGTGTGCGTGAAGACGAGTAGCGTCAGCACATAACATACACACACACACACACTTCCGACTTCGCCAGCGTCGGACGGTACCGAGGGCTCCTGCTGTGCTTACACACATTCACAGCGTTTGTACCTTGGTTACCTTTGGTGGGGATTACATTTAAGTTAGGTAAAAAAATGTTGTTCATGATATATATATATATATATTATTATTATATACTTATATAAATATTATTGAGGAGCTCGTGGCTAAGTAATAACAGCCGCACGGGTCGATCCATCAGGTTAAGCTACGCTTGCCGGGGTTGGTCCGTGGATGGGTGACCATCTTTACATACCGAGACTCCTCCGTGCCTCGGAATGCACGTTAAGCCGTTGGTCCCGGCTGTCATTCGTGGATCTTTGACAGTCGTTACGGGTAGTCAGAAGCCCGAAAGTCTGACAATCAGTCTTACCAAGGGGTATCGTATTACCCAGTTAATGGGTTGTGGAGGTCAGATAGGCAGTCGCTCCATGTAAAATAATGGTATTCAGCAGCATCAGGTTAGACTGGAAGCCGACCCCAACATAGTTGGGAAAAGGCTAGGCAGATTGACTTATATAAATATTATACAATATAATTTAATATAGGTAATACAACTTACCATTATGTACCATATAGTGATAATAACTTTGACAGGCATGTTAAACCACATTGTCCAAAGCAAAAAGCCATTTACAAAGTTTGGTAGCCAACAGAGATAGAACACCACATTGATCAAGAGAAACTTCAATCTCAATGTATCTACTACTCTTCGCTCTTTACTTGTGAACTGAAAAATAAAATTTGTTTTATTAGGCCTACGATTTATCATAATGTTAACATACCTAATTATGGATTTATAAGGGTCTACAACTATGTAGATTCGAATGACGTTTTTGAGACACGCTGTTGCAAAAAAAACGTGACACAGGTGAGGTGGCACTATCTACAGCGTAAAGTTTTGGAGCCGAATGGCAATAGTCCCATGATATTTGGCTTTCTCCTTTATATATACCTACCTACTTATTACGTCTAGTAATACTGCTCGATTTTTGCGGTCAATTTTATACCGAATAAGTTTGGGCATGTGATGCGGAGGAGTGAGGAAAATGTCGTGAGGAAAGTTTTGAGTATGAATGTCGATGGCTATAAGAGTAGGGGAAGACCAAAGAAACGATGGATGGATTGTGTAAGATGACATGGCTAGAAAGGGGGTGAAAAAAAGGACATGTTGCGCCGACCCCAAATAGATTGAGATAAGGGCAGGAGAATGATGATGAAGTTTCATTTTTTAAATAATAAGTTTATTGTACAAGGAGAAACACATAGGTAGGTACAATAAACATGATTGTACAAGTGGTAGTCAAAGTCAGGTTGAAAAGCTGGCCCTGAACTAAGTAAAAAGATACTTGTATATCAGGAGCCAAAGTTCCTCATAAATATTGAATACTATAGCTAAATGCAATCAGGCTCAGTAATTACTACAATGATTTATATTGCTAGAACAAGTTTATTATTCAATAATAATCATCAGAATGAAGGTCAGTCGCCGCACCCAAGGGGTATTCCAAGGTACAGTCCTCTAGGGTTACCAGGCCTAAAAATTCAAAATCCTGTCTGACATGTCTAAAAATCCTGATTTTGAAAAAAAGGTCCGGTCACGCACCTGTATTAAATAAAAATCATAGTATTTAAGTACCTACGTTTTTATTTACTTATATTATTTAGACCCATATTTATGGTTGCTAGCAACCGCATGCAAAAAGTTGTTTTTTCCGGCTATTTCGCAAAAAAATTGTTCTCACGTCTCGTGTTTATAGTTATATTGCGTAAGCAATATGGCTCTCACTGACTCCACTGAAAGTCTGTTTCTCTCTTTGTTCTACTGAGAAGTCATGAGAGAAAATACTCTCTTCACATTTGCGTTGTGTGGCAAAATACTAAAGAAATATTGACAAATCTTCAGAAATTCTGAAACTCTTGAGCTGTCGTTAATTGTATTAAAAAAGATACACCATTGCTTTTCAGCGAGCTCGTCATAAAAATCGCTCTGCTTTGTGTTCAGAAAATTCTTAAGCAGGCAGAACTCTTCAAATAGTTTTGCGTCATCTACAGGAATTCCTTTGTCCCTCAAAAACACCAGAGCATCTGTGATTTTTTCAAATTGCAGAACACATCCATTCGAAGCATTTAAAATAATTTAGATGATTGTAAGGGTGTTATCCAAAGGTTTATGTAGTTGTACTTTCTTCGTACATTTGTTTTATTTCGCTATTTATCTTCGTTTGGTCAGCTGCGGTAATATTGTGTTTCTGAATTTCTTCTAATATTGTGTTTCCGCACTTGCGGTGTGCTCTTCCGTTCCGGGACTTCCGGGCTCAGTGCGTGTGGCACCCGTCGCTTGAGCGGGCGGGAGGACATGCAAGTATGACAAAAATCCGGTCTGACGTAAAATCCGAGCGGAGTCCGGTCTAACACGTAAAAATCCGGTCTAGACCGGCTTTATCCGGTCAGATGGTAACCCTACGTGGGACTCGCGGATCGAGGGTTCCGTATCCAACATTTATAATATGTAATTTATGTTGATGATTTCTGAAAAACTGCTATTTAGAGACATCGTTTTATTATTCCTGTAATCTATAGGTACATACACTTCTATCACATAGAATAATTTCAGATTTTTGTCAGAGTTTTGCATAGGCAAACACCGAAGATAGCGGGGGAGAACTGTATTTTTTTAAACATTTTTCATCAAAAGTCGAAAACTATGCCCCCTAAAAAATAAAAATAAATGTTTGAGAATGTGCCAACAGCACTCTTTCATATGATACCCCACATGCCCTAGTAGCCCCACTTCGAATTTTTAAGACAGCCTTTCAGTCCCTGTTGCAAAAAAAAAAAAACATATATATTTTTATTTCTTTCATATTTGCAAAATAGTTGGGCAAACGTCATCTAAAACTGTTTCAAATTTCAAGTTGATAGCATTAGTAGTTCTTGAGATATCCAGCTGTGACAGACAGACTGAGTCACAATATAAGGTTTCTTTTTTACCAGTTTTGTACGGAACCCTAAAAACGATGACTCAAGGGCAATTCACGTATTTTAACAACGGTTCGCAATCACATCTCAAGTCTGTCAAAAATGTATAGCGTTTGATTGTCGCTGGCATGAGATTGCGACTTGAATAGTGAACGTTTTTAGGTACGAGAATTGGGCTTCAGAACCGTTAGCTTTGCCTATTTGATTTACTTTTGATACGCTATTATAACATAACATCACACCTGTAATACGCGAAGGGTTAGCCAAAGTTTAAGAGTTTTTGCTATCAAACGGGCACAAATCCAGACTCCGGGCTCAGCCGGGCTGCTACTGAAATATTCATAATGGAATAACCCAATTACCTACACTTTGCCCCACCTGGGAATCAAACCCAGGACCTCATTCTCAGCAGTCGCGCTTGCGACCACTAAATGAACGAGGCAGTCGCCGACCAGTAGGTACCAGTGGCAGTCAGTTACCTATTATATTTTCTACATGTTTAATCCAGTGTCAGATTTTAGGGCGGAACCCTAAAAACTGACACTGGATTAAAACAAGTTAGGGTTCCGTACCCGAAGAGTACCAAACGGAACCCTATTACTAAGCTTCCGATGTCCGTCCGTCTGTCTGTCACACGGCTGTCTCATGAACCGTAATAGGTAGACAGTTGAAATTTTTACAGATTATGTATTTATATTACGGCTATAACAAGAAATAATAAAAATAAGTTAAAAATTAAAGGTGGTCCCCATACAATAAACATTTAATTTTGAAAAAAAAATTCTTACCCTAGCATGTGGGGTGTCATTGTCTAGAACTCGTCGAGTAGAGTACAAATATATTTTTTATTAAAATGAAAAAAAGGGGGCCGTAAACGATGTCAATTTAGGCTATTTTTGTATGAGCTTTATTGTAACAATTAAACAAGTTAGGAATTTGAAACTTCTGCAAGTATATCATGTACCATAGTGCTGTATTTAATCAACAAATACAAAAACGCCGATTCATAAGGTATTTTGTTTAAATATGGGCGATTTTCTGCAACTGCAAAAAATAACCTTGTAATTCACAGTATCATTATGAAATACAAAGTTATCTTTGCGATTGTTAAACATACACGGTACGGAACCCTTCGTGTGCGAGTTCGACTCGCACTTGGCCGGTTTTATATTTTTTGCTCCACCGTGCGTCGCAACTAGCCACAACATCGTTTGATATGGTGGATTTCGTCCCAAAAGTTTTCATAGCGTGACAGTCAAAACAGAAACTTTGTTTGTTTTGTTAGTTTTTTTTTTTCATTACCTATTTTTTTTTTTTTAATTATAATGCCCTTACGTCAAAAAGTCCGGACAAATGGCAAGCCCGGGTGCCAAAACCGGACATGTCCAAACAAATTGTGACGGATGGTAACACTTTTCGCAACAACGTTATTCGAACCTACAAGGTACACCCGTTTGTAAAGTTCCAAGGTCGGTAATCTGAAGAACAGAACAGGAAGAAGCCAAACATAATTCACTTTTGCAAAAAATATTAAAACATGTTTTCCTTTGCATTATAGTACCATTTTGTAAGGATATCTTATCGCATTTACTGCAAATTACGCAATTATGTGCGTCAGCAGAACATCGCTGCTGCATTAATCATGCGGAACATTGCAGTTTGCAAACTAAATTAATAGAGATCTAATCATCATTGAATACCTACTTAATAAGTAAGTATTTTATCTAGTCATGGGAGTGGTGGCCCAGTGGAAATGGTCACGACTTACGAGTCATTACAGGTCGTACCTAGGTTCGAACTTCGAACCCAGGCAAGCACTTTCTTTGTGTAAATTATTTCATCACCACTACTCTCAAAAATATAAAGGAAAACTTCGTGACGAAACAGGCATGTCCTAGAACCAATTAATCTATATCGGACATGTGACATCCAGCTACCCACACTGGGCCCGCGTGGTGGATTCCGGCACACTCATGTCCGGACGACACCAACGGGAAACGCCGTTGATTATCGCGATGACCGCATGGACGTAGGCCGTAGGTGTAGCCACAACTTATCGCGATATTTTAACAACGGCATTCACATTGCCGATTGACGTGGCGATAACTCGGTGGCGGCGTTCAAGTGTGGGCACTCAATTTATCGCGTTAATTAACGGAATAATTACCGCGATGTTTATGGTAGGCATTATGTAGTAGGCATATGGTAGACATATGATAGGCATTGACGTTGACGTTGGTGTGGCCCCGACATCACAGAGATGAGGCCTGTGTCCCAGCAGTGGAAACATGGGCTGATTATGCTTATGCAAGAATGTAATAACACTATAATTATACAATCAAATTATGTTATGCAAGCTACTATTTTTTTAAAGTAATAACAGCCGCACGGGGCGATCGATCCACTCTAATTGCGTAACACACTATCGATCGGAATTTGAATCATTTTGAAACAAATTGCTAATCCATTGCTTCATATGTTCGAAAAATTTGTCTGCTTGACAACGTAAATAACGCAATGAATGTTGTTACGCAATTAGGGTGCAGGTTAAGCTACGCTTGCCGCGGTTGGTCCCGGCTGTCATCCGCGGATCTTTGACAGTCGTTAGGGTGGTCAGAAAGCCCGAAAGTCTGACAACCAGTCTTGCCAGGGGGTATCGTATTACCCAGTTACTGGGTTGTGGAGGTCAGATAGGCAGTTGCTCTATGTAAAATACTGGTATTCAGCTGCATCCGGTTAGACTGAAAGCCGAACCCAACATAGTTGGGATAAGGCTAGGCAGAAGCTCTTAGATAGGTACCTGGGAAAGAGGAACCGCAACAGCCATCTCCACATCCTTACTTGACATCACATACATAATTGGGTTGACTATCATCACCATAGCAATTGGCACATATGTAGCACAATAGTTGGGCAATATTTTGTACAAGGCACTAGTAACAGTTGGTAGGTTGTGGCATCTGTAACAAATTAGTAAATTGATTAGAATATAATAAAACAGGTCAGACAATTATTCAAGGAAAAATATTTGACATACATCCATACGTAAACACGCCTTCTTCCCTTGGGAGTAGGCAGAAACTACAGAATGCCACTTAAAAATATTTAAGTATGATCCATAAAATAAATATTTTTGCATCCTATTTGCATAATGATTGTTTGTAACATTAAATAAGATTTTAATGTGTCTTACACCAAGTCAATCTAGTACTTCTTTCTTATTGTTGTTTACGCATTGTTTGTTTTTCTTGATGATATTAGTGCTAAACATTAGAAAATCATCTTTCAAAAACATTCCAAACTTTGAAGCAAAGCCTTGAAGTACTTACTTTGCATTAGGAATGTATAGAATAGATAAACCAACACCAGTTGTAGCTGCAGGTAGACCCCAGGCAATAGAGTGGTAAAGTAAAGGATGTGAATCACGGCCCTTTATGGTAAGCCATGTGTCTATAGCATAGAATAAGGTCCAGAACCAAGTCACAGTATAAAAGTATTGTGTCCATGCCTGAAATTATTGAGACAGAGTTTTAGTATTAACATACACAATAACATCAAACCAGTTTTCCTTGAAACTTGAACCGTCTTATTACAAAACAAGGTTCATCTTCAAACCCAGATTTAAACCACAGACCCCTTTTTGAAATTCGAACTTTATTCCGACGCATTAAGATGTCAGTTTTACAAAAATGACAATTAGTACCGGAGTAAGTTGTTAGTTTTGTATAAAGAACTGTATTTCTATCACAGCTAGGTTCTTATTACAAAAACTGGCTCAATGGTTTAAACCATGTCAGAAGAAAAACCTCATTTTGTAATAAGACCAGAAGGGTTAGGCAGAGGTGTAATAGAGCCACATTTTGACAGTTATGTTTAAGTCCCATGTAATAAGGGGCGAACCTATTGCCATCAACAAGGCACAAACCCAGACTGGGCTGCTACTGAGATATTCCCTGATGGAAAGACACCAATAACTACACACAATGGTCCACAGGAAGGACTAAGTGCGCAAACCATATCCTCTATCATAGAACATAGACACTAATAACTCTGCCCAACCTGGGATTTAAACCCAGCACCTCATCCTCAGTAGTATAAGATTGAATAACCAGTTAATGTTTTGAGAGTAAGTATATGTAGAGAGCTACTAAGCAGTAATATGAAAAAAAATAAATAAATATGAACTACTTACTGAAGTTATGCTACAGAACAATACACTAACATCATCATCTGGTAAAGGCATTATATTTTTATATCTGAGCCATAGCGATGAGCGTACTAGGACACCTGGAATTAAAATATAATAATCATTTTATCTCACAAAATATTGTGATGAAACCGGCATGTCTAAGAACTAAAAATTTGAAGATGTGCTCCACCAACCCGCACTGGGCCAGCCCATCTCCATTTCAGCTTGAAATAGGCTGATTATGTTATAATCATTTTATTCTATTAGTAAGAGTTGTTACCAAATGATGCCAATAAATCTGCCACAGCTAACCATATAATAATTCGACGTCCACGTGTGGAGACAATCCCTCTCTGTATCTGATTTATGACATCTGGAAAAATCTAAAAATATTTGAATAAAAGTTAATTATGTGCCTGCTCTTGTACATAAATAGTTTAGATTTATGTTTGTTCACTAGAAACTAGGATATTCTTATGTAAGTAATTCTTATTATTGCACAGCCTAGGGGAGCTATGTTACAGAGATAGGTAGGTACTTTTTTAATTCATTTTAGAACACCCTTATTTTGTAAACCACTTAAGACAACAATAAATTAAACGCTGTATATAAAGTTAAAAGTATTACGGGCACACAAAAGGCGAACGCGACGGAGTCTTACATGCCCTCGATTTCGAAACCGGCAAACTGTAACTTGAGAAGCCATACTAAGGACACAGTTTAATACAGCAGTTTAAAGAAAAATACATGCTTATTACATAAAATAAATATACTAGACGCCTACCTGATATACTGATCCTAAAATTCCAACTGTAGACGAAATTAAACATACTATATTGTATGAATCCGTGTTAAATTCATCCATGATTTTTACTGCAAAGTCTTCTTTATTACCAGTATGGTGACAACAAAATGTTTGTATTGTAGGGTCCGACATTTTGATCTGAACTTACTTCTTTCAACTGAAAAATATATTTTTTTCATTACATCAATAGGTACTTTTTCTTATAGCGTTGAGCCTTGTGTTTGTATTGATAATATTGATAACAACTGTCAACTTTTAATTTTTATCACCCACTGACAAATGACAGAAGAGCAGGTTTAGAATACAAACACCACAGAGCGAACCATAATCCAACTCGAACAAGAATCAATCAATTTCGGGTCTAGGCATGGAATTAGTATGCACTATGGGTTGCCTACGAAACGACGATGTCCAAAGAATTTTAGAAGTCTCTCTCCAAAGGCTTCCCGAAACACCCCCATAATTAAGTTCAGTGATTATTTATAGTTTATGTGAGCTAGACGGTTTTAATTTTTTTTTTGGGAAATTCTCACTTGACTTCAGAAATCTTTGTGAATGTGAATAACTGTCTGTCTAAACATTTTTAAAATAGTAATTCCATGATCTAAACATCATCCAAAGTGACTAAAACTTAGCTCAAAGCAAATATATTATTCCAGGTCCAGATTTCAGACCCCAAAGTGATTTTGAAAACTTCCAAGGACCTGCAGCCAGGCCCGGATTGGCCATATGGGCAATTCAATATCATAATTCAACATCCCATATGGGCAAAAAATATGCCCGATGGGCCGGTGTGGCCAATTGGCGGTCGACTTTCTTTAGCTAGGTATTAAGAAAAGCATAGCAGTACATCGATTTAATTAATGTCCTCTACTGTCAAATCGAGGACCAAATTCAATCTACGTTATCGTCATTGGGCTCTATCTCTAGTACCTAGTAGTACCTACACCTTGTTTTTTTAGAGATGGCGCTCGCCACCGCCACGCGTGGCGTCGCATGAATCTTACCACTAAGACATAAGCAAGACACATCACGCGCTGACTCGCACGGGTTCGACCATAGAGCAACACGGCCCGCGGCGGACGGGGGCCGTTTTCTAATATATTCATCTGTGGCCGTGTTGCTATATGTGTTCGACCGACAGCGTCGTTATTGTTTTAGAATACTACTTCGTCTGTGTGTTTTAGTTTTGAATCGACACTACGAGCGAATATTTTCTTAATCAAAGTAGCAGTCGCACATTAAATAGTTCATCATAATCATTGTAGACATTGCAATCATCTGCATTATTTAGCCCAGTTTCGAAGTTGTCATATTTTTAAATTTCGTTAACTAGACAAGAATCTTCATTAGCATTAAAACAGCTTCCGTCACATATTTGAAAATCGTTGGGTGTCCTAGTTTCATCAAAGTAAAGTAAAGTTTATTTATTTGCATAGATTGAAAAAAAAAAATTAATTGAAATTTGATCAAATTATCTACATTCTTCGTATTCTCTACTTTACGATATCTCTGCATTCATCGACTTTCCTACATTCAACAAGTTTTCGGAGTTCATCGAAATTTCTACATTCATCGAATTACCAGAGTTCTTTGAGTTTCCTACATTCATCGAGTTATCGGAGTTCCTTCAGTTTTTTTTTTTTTCTTCAAGATATTTACAAAGCTCAGTTTTTTGCGTCTCCTACATTTTACAGGTTTTCTACCCTCTTCAAGCTTCATACATCCATCGACTTCAGTTTCATATTCTTTCCCATCATCGAGTTTCCTGCATTCTTCAAGTTTTTTTGCTGTCTTCAAACTTTTTACTTTCATCACGTATTTTGTCATCTAGAAGTTTCCTACATTCGTCAAGTTTTCTAAGTTGTCTATGTTTCCGACATTCTTCAAGCACTCTGACTTCTTCAAGTTTCCTATATTCTTCAGCTTGTCTTCGTTCTTCAAGTTTCCTATATTCGTCAGCTTGTCTTCGTTCTTCAAGTTTCCTATATTCGTCAGCTTGTCTTCGTTCTTCAAGTTTCTTACATTCTTCAGCTTCGTTCTTGTAGTTTCGTATATTCTTCAGCTTGTGTGCGTTCTTTAATATTTATAAAATTCTCGGATTGTCTGCGTTCATTAGGTTACCTGAAGCAGTCATCAGATCTTTAACGGTCTTAAAAGACGGTTAAAAGACGGACGGACGGTTTAAAGAGAGAGAGAAAAAAAGACGGAATAGCCCGTCTTTTTTCATTCCTTGATGGAACGTCTACTACGGGTGGAATGCACCTTGACCTAATAGTCAAATAGTTTGGTCCACTTTGCGAAATTTTCGTGACTCGTTAGGCCAACATTTTGTGTAGTTACAAAACACTGTAGAAAACGGGTTTTTTAATAAAGATTTTTTCAAAACCTCACATGTTTCAGGAGTTTTAATTTCAATCGTTGCACAAACCTGTCTAAACACGTTTTGAGGGGAAACTTTCTACATGGTAGGTACGGCTACGATTCCAGTTCCAACGGCAGTCGTTTCCTGTGACAAAGGACGTTGGCCTAACAATTCCATGTACGATCGATTCCAACTGATTTACGAAGTATTTCTGTGCCACCTGGAGTTTTCTCTAAACATGAACAAGTATCCTCAATTCCTCACAGCAACCGGTTTTTGCTTCTCCTTTACCTTCCTTTTTATCATTGTCTATAAAAATATTTTAGAACATAGGTACATAAATTAATGCTGGTATACGCACGAGGCTATTTCGATAAGCAGTATTATAATTATATTATAATTCACAATTTTTGGAGGGCCGACCGTCTCTAAAATGCCCGGGCCGGTTTCAAGTCCCAGTCCGGCCCTGCCTGCAGCTTTCCAAAACAATATGCCAGGTAAGGACAAAAACACTTGGTAGTACCACTTGGTATCGTAATGTGTTTCCCAAGGTGATGGCCTATTGAAGTCTGGAAACAATGTCATCTTCTCTAGCTACTGTTTGAAAAATTTTGTAGGTGTAGTTCGAGTCCGAGCCGCCGCGCCGGCCGCCGCCGTTTCTTTTCGTGAAAACAGATTGTAGGTACTACGTCTTCCAATAAGTAATATAAAGTAAGCTTTCACCTACTTATTATGATATTTTTCAGTCCTACTGAGTTCTGAGTAGATTAAGTCGACGTGCGCACGGACGTAAAAATATCGCGGTGGGATTTTATCGCGCACTGGATTTTCAACTCTCGGTATTGAGCCGAGCTACGAGAATCCAACCTAACAACAACAGAGTCACCACCAACCAGCGCGTCAAAAAAAACACGTTGGATTTACAACTCTCGGCGCTAAGCATAGCGTTGTAATCAAGTGCGCGAAAAAAAATCGCCTCGATATTTTTACGTCCGCGCGGACGTCGGCTTACGGCCGATATGAGACGACATTATTATAAAGTGCTCTGTGGACGACATCGCTGTTTGCAACAGATTTTCTACGGTTTCTGACGCTTCATTACTAAAAGTACATACCTTACCAAGACACCAAAGATTACATAGTACCTAATATACATATATCAAGACACCAATACCCGAGTATTCCGAGTAACTAGGTACATATTATACACCCTCCTTTTTTTTTGTGGATGGGAAATCATCAAATGTCGATCGAACCGAAAATACCTACACTATTATTACGAGCTAATATGCTATAGTGATTTAATGAGCTGCTCATAATCAGCGGCTGATTATACCTACATTTGGAGTGAACGCGACTCAATACTATAATATTTTAATATAGACAATTTATTTATCAAGCAAGTTCCAACGAAATAATAAAATTAGAACTTTCGATCAACAAAGCGTTGATCGTAGATTACAACATGTATTCCCCGATGGGTTAGGCAGAGGTTGAGAGGTTACCTATATGTAGATTGCTAATATATTTATTTAACTGTAAACATAACCTAAAAATAACAAAATTATATAAGTACTAACATAACTAAAACTATTAAAAAACTAAAATATGGCGTCGAAAAATTCCTCCGCATCGCTGTCGACTGGTAAAGTACCCAAGAGACTGGCGGCATTGCCACGTTGTATGGCAATGCTAAGCCGCTGGCCAAGGTAAAAGCCAGCCCTTGGGTCACGGGAAGTGTCAACCAGCCGTTTGGAGATTTCGTTGAAGTATGTAGTATGTACAATAAAATTATCATTAAAATGTTCAAATAACTCGAAACTGAGGAAAATCGACAAGATATCATTAAAAAGTCTGCTATCAACATCACACACACACAAGGGAGGCACAAAGACACGTTTTCGTATGGTCCCCTCGTTGAAATCGTAGAGAGCTTATCTATAGAATTTAAGCGAGTCATTTCTGGGGAAACATACTAATTGCGTAACACACTATCAATTGGAATTTGAATCATTTTGATGCAAATTGCTAAACCATTGCTTCATATGTTCGAAAAATTTGTCTGATGGACAACTTAAATAACGCAATGAATGTTGTTGAACTGTCAAAATGAAACCAACTCCGATGATAATGTGTTACGCAATTCGGGTACACTTTCTCGTCTTACCTACTCATTTCTAGCGGAAAACTCTAGCACATTTTCCGCTAGGAATGAATGAGTCCAGTGTGTCCTTGATTGTCCATCATCTCAAACAATCGTATAAAATGAATTTGTCTGAATTAAGTAGGCAGGTGCACCCTAATTATGTAACACATCGATAACATATCGATCGGATTCTGAATAACGCAATTAATGTACGTGGTGTATGATGAATGAAATGTCAAAATGAAACCGATTCCGATTGATAGTGTGTTACGCAATTAGGGTGCATCAGTTTACCCACTTTTCGAAACACTTCGTCTTTCTTTGAGGACTGTATTCTAACTAATTCAAATTCAAATCTCTTTATTACATTCATGTGTAGATACATTTTTTTTTTTTTTTTGATGCCGGGGTGGAAAATCCTCATGGATCTCCCCCGCCCTGGGGTGAGCGGAGGGGTCTGTCAGACTCTTACTGACTAAAAACCACCCCGGTGTTCCCTTCCCACACCTGGACCGGGGATCATGGGAACTTGGGCGCCTTCCACGATCCCCGGCTAGTGCCGGCCCGCATTTGCGGGCCTCCTCAGGCCTGCGAGGGGAGTGAGGTGCAGGACTCCCCCCGCAACGTCCAATAGGGGCGCGCGCGGAACACTACGCGCCGCCGCCTCGGGTCCAGCTGGATGGGGGCCGGCGGACGTCCCCGAGTCCACCGTCCCTCCGGACCTATTTACGGGGGCTGGAAGAGAGCGTTGTCCGCCCTCCGCCGACGCCCGGGCCGCCTTCTGCGGGTCGGGAGAGTCGTCTCGATCTCCCTCTCCCTTTCCGCAGCCTCCTTCCGCGAAATGACGGTTTCACAGAAGGAGATCACCGCATCCCACGACTCGGCGCTCCCGACCATCGAACGAGCGACGGCCGGCAGCGACAGGTCGGCTCCGACCTCTGCCACGAGGGCACGGCGCGGCCCCTCCCATGCGGCATACTCTGCCACTGTATGCCACGCCGTGTCCTCCCGACAGTGGACGCAGTGATGGCACCGAGCGTCCGGCTCCCTGTTTATGCGACACAGGTACTTCCCGAAGCAACCATGCCCCGAGAGCACCTGGGTCGCTCGAAACGACAGGGAGCCGTGCCTCCTTCCGACCCATTCGCCGAGCACTGGTCGGATCGCCTCGACGGTGGCGAGGCCGGCAGTAGGGCGCAGAAGCCTGTCGCGCCATTCCGTCAACAGGACCTCGCGGAGCTGTGACCGGCGATGCTCGACCTCGCGCTGCATTGGTTCACCGCCCCGCGCCCGCGCCTCCTCACGCCATCGGTACAGTGACGCGAGGGCTCTCGCCTCTAGGTCCCAGGGCGGGGATCCGGCCAGTGCGCAAGCCGCCTCGTAGGAGATCGTGCGATACCCCCTGATAGCTCTGACGGCCATCGCCCTCTGCGGTTTTCGCAGTATTGCGATGCTGCCAGCCGTCAGGTCAGAAGCCCACACCGGGGCTCCGTACAGGGCCATGGATCGCACGATCCCCAAGTACAACCGCCTACAGGCGGTGCTTGGCCCCCCCAGATTGGGAAGCAGCGTTGCGAGCGCGCCCGCCGCACCCATCAACTTGGGCGTCAGCCGCCGAAAGTGAGGGCCGAAGTCCCACCGGCTGTCGAGCACCAGTCCCAAGTACTTCATGGTTGACTCGACAGCAATTCGAGCCCCTCCGACCACAATATGCAATCCCGGCGGCGGCGCTCGTCGGGGGCCATGAAATGCAATGGCCTCCGACTTGTTGAGGGCCACTTCCAGGCTCAGGCGCCGGATGCGACTCACGACCTGTGAGACCGCAGCCGTAGCCAGCAACGCTGCCTCCCTGTACGAGCTCCCCCGGGCAGTGACCAGCGTGTCGTCCGCGTAACACGTCAGGTCCACTCCCGGTTGGAGGTCACCCCTCAGCACCCAGTCGTATCCGATGTTCCACAGTAGAGGACCCACAACCGATCCCTGTGGAACACCGCACGACATATCGCGCTGGCCCCCATCGTCGCGTCCCCTGTAGGTGACACTTCTTTCCGCCAAGTAAGCCCCAACGATGTCTTGGAGGTAGGCAGGCACCCTGTGATAACGCAGTGCCTCCCGAATACAACTCCAGGGCAGGGTATTGAACGCGTTGGAGATGTCTAAGGACACCGCCAGCATCACCCCGCCCCGGGACACCGCTTCCTCCGCCAGGACTCTTACCCGCATAATCGCGTCGACAGTGGAGCGCCCATGCCGAAAGCCGAATTGGCTGTCGTCCAGATCCGGCCCCTCTCTGCACAAGTGGCCGACGAGGCGGGCTGCAATTATCCGCTCGAAAAGCTTACCCACCTCGTCTAACAGCACTATAGGCCGGTATGCGGACGGCGAGTCTGCTGGGCGCCCCACTTTCCTGAGCAGGACCAGACGACCTGTTTTCCACTGAGTAGGGAACCGGCCCTGCTCAAGGCAAGCTGAGTAGAGTCCTCTCAGCTGGGGCTCCAGCTCTCTCAGAGCCAGAACAAGCGCGCGGCCGGGAACACCATCGGGCCCCGGGGCAACGGTTTTGGCCCGGAGCCGCGTTACGGCCGCAGTCATCTCCGGCTGTGTCACCTCAGGGACCTCCTCACTCTCCTCAGGCTCTGCGGCTGTGGGCAAAGCCATCAGCGGCGGCACATGCTCCCGTCTAGCAGGGAAGAGGGCTGCGACCACCTCGTCCATCAACTGAGGCTCCAGACTCTCAGTGAGTGGGGGCGCCCAGGCACGAAGTTTCCCTCGGACCGCACGATAAGGGCGCCCCCACGGATCTCCATCTAGGGTTGCCAACATCTCTTCCCTGGCTCGAGTCTTCGCCTCGCTGACGGCCAGCCACAGAGCTTTCTTTGCCGCGCGGTACACTTCATACAGCGCGGCTTCTTCTTCCGGAACCCGCCGACGTCTCCTCCGATATCGGGTGTACTGGCGCCTTACATCCACGCAGGTCACGCGCAACTGCGCGATTTCGGCGGACCACCAGTACAACTGGCGCCGTGTGGGCTGTGCGCGGACACGGGGCATGGACGCGTCGCAGATTTGCGTCATCGCCCCACGGAACCACTGCGCCTCTACTTCGACGTCAACGGGTTCGTTCGTCGGTGACTCCCGGACCCAGGCTTGGATTATGGCGGCTTCCTCGAGTAGCTCCCTGTCGATTCGCTTATGCGACCAGCGAGGACCATCCATTTGCGGGGCCGACGGGCGGCCGCCACCCGCAGTCTGGGTGGAGACATCGAAACGAATGTACCGATGATCCGACAACGTCTCCACCTCTACGGCAACTCGCCAGCCGTGGACACGGCCCGCAACAGCGGAGCTAGCAAACGAGATGTCCACTATAGACCCACCCCGCTGCCGCACGCACGTGTAGACCGAGCCCCGATTCAGGATGGTCAGGCCAGTCGCGATC
Organism: Cosmia pyralina; assembly: GCA_946251885.1. Taxonomy (NCBI): domain Eukaryota; kingdom Metazoa; phylum Arthropoda; class Insecta; order Lepidoptera; family Noctuidae; genus Cosmia; species Cosmia pyralina. The sequence continues at coordinate 15,605,087 of OX276352.1, read as the reverse complement.
GCCCATTCCTCCAACACCTCGCCTTTAGGATCGGTTACCGGGGATCCCCATGCCGCAGACTTGGCGTTGAGATCCCCGAGCAACAGCACTGGGCGAGGGTGGAATCGGCCTGCGACGGCACCCACCTCGACAAGGAACCTCTCGAAGTCAGCAAGACTCTTGTTGGGTGAGAAGTACGCCCCAATCGTAACAATTCCCTCCGAGAGGGCGGCCACCCAGCCGTGTCCTCGGGAGGGACTGACAAGAGTCCCGCCAATGATGGCCACTAAACCGTCTAGGTCACCTGCCCAGTTATCGCGGGGGGGGACAAAATACGGCTCAGCGACCACAGCCACGTGGATCGACCACTCCGCCATGCTCTGGAGTAATAGATCCTGAGCTCTAGCAGAGTGATTGATATTCGCCTGAAGGAAATGAAATTGCGCCATCACTGACATTGCATTTCCTCGGCATCTCCTTCTTCCCTGGGTCGGGAGTCAGCTGATGGGTTGCCAGGCTGTGGGCTGTGGGGGGGTCCTCCGACAGCCCTTGTCTTCCTGCCAACATTTTTGGGCGCCTTGCAAGCTTTCCCGCCAAGTCTGTGCTCCGCGGGCTTTCCTGCAGTTGCGCAAAGACTGCAATTCGGTGCCGCGGAGCACTTGGCCGCCTTGTGGCCGGGTTGACTGCAGCGATAGCACAAATCACTGCGATCGATTTGTGCAGTGCATTGTGCCCGGACATGCCCCTTTTCCAGGCACCTGAAGCACTGCAAAGCCCTTGTTGGCAGGAGTTTCGCCCTGACAGAAACCCATCCCACCCGGAACCGTCTACCGTCTGCAACCTTGTTTGCAGCTGCTACTGGGCACTGCACCCAAATCGTGCCCAGCCCGGCCGCGCTGCAGCGAATTTCACCCGCCTTCACATTTTCGGGTGGACATCCGCCATTTTCGGCAATGGCCGCCACTACTGCCTCCGGGGTCGCGGTGTCGTCCAGCCCATCTATGCGCAATTCAGCTGTTTTAGTGGGCCTGGACACCCGGGCATCCTCTGGCTTGAGGACCTCTCGAAGTTTGGCGGCCAGAACGTCCGCCCTCTCCTGCCTTGCAGCACCTGACACCTCAAATACCTTGGCACCCGTAGCTGCCGTTCTAAAAACAAAGCCATCCGGGGTGCCAAATTCGCTGAACTTCAGCTTCTCCTTGATCTCCGCCAGGACCGACTTATAAGTCACACCCCTGCTTGACGCCTCAGGCTGCAGTGTTATTACTACAGCCTCGGAGCGTGGGGTCATGAGCTTGGGCAGCCTCGTGCCCTCTTCTAGAGATGGGACCTTGGCGGGTGCCGGTGGTGCTGCCTTCTTCTTGCGGCTCCTTTTTACCACTGTCGTCCAGGTCTCTTGGGTGGAGGGCGCGGTCGTCGGAAGCGCGGTTGAGTGGGAAAGGGGTGCAGACGCACCTGCCGCGGGCATTTCGGGGCCCTCCGAGGGCTTTTTGCCCCTCTCCGCAGGTTCCTTGGCCACCTGCACGGGCTTCGTCGTGGTGGACTTCCCTTGCCTCCGCTTATCTGCCGCTAGCGGCGGGCGGAGGATTTCAGCCGGAGGGAGTCGCATCTCCATGACCTCCAGGCGGGCATTCACCATACTCCCACACTGCAGCATGCAAATACGGACCACCCTCTCAATGTCGTGGTCCGACAGGCCAAGTGCAGGCGGTGGAACAGGTGTAGGGGCCGACGAAGGCGTGGCAGGAGGGGGGCCGGTGGCCGTGGGAGCTGCCTGCCGCTGCCAGTCATTCCTCTGAGCGGCAAACTCCCGCTTGAGGTCCTCCAGCTCGGATCGGAGACGGCTATTCTCCTCCCACAATTTCGCCGTCTCCTCCGAGGTCGTGCGATCAAGGAGACTCTCCACAGCCTCCCTGATCCCTTCTGCCGCTTCTTTAAGGGCGCGTATGAATGAACCCTTCAGGTTGCCGGATTTAGTAGCAACCTTCAGAATTACATCCACACCGTCCAAACCTGACGGTTGAGAGCCTCTGCTGTTAAGCTCTCCCCTGTAGCCGCTTGGGCAGATCGCCGCTCCCGAGCCAGACGGGCCATTTCAGCGACCTCGTCGGCCGCGACAGCTCTACTTTGAGCACGCTTCGCGGCGTTATTCTCCCCTTTTGTGCCCACAAGAGAGACAGTCACCCCTTCGGGCTCTGCAGTTGAGACCTCTGATGAGACTCCGGGGTCACTCTTCCCGCTGATACCCGGTGTATCAGGCCGCTTGAAGTGACCCCGACCGTAGGAAGCTCCACCCGCCACCGCGCGACCACGGCCTCTCCTCACCTTCGCCTCTTTCGCAGCCGGCAGGTTTTCCTCGCTTGAGGAATGTGTAGATACCTACATTAAGTTATTACAATTGAGGTAAGTTCGAACATGAAACCCGGTTAGGGCACGGCAACATAATAACAATTACTTAACTTAATAGGTACTAATAATAACATAATGATATATGGAGTATGTATGCATGCATTGGGTTATTTCATGACTATACTATTGAGTACCTAAGTAATTATTTATTTATTTAATTTAATTATGTATCATATCGTACAAACGTGGCAATGTCGCCAGTCTCTATTGACTAGCACTACACGTCTAAGTACTACGTGCTTAAATCATCATCACTCATTTCTTAGGTACTAAATTAATGAATAATAATACGTATACTCTCTGACAGCGCCTCAGTTCTCCAATCCTTTGGAAAAAAATATTTGATTGCATGGCATGCAAAGTTAATAGATTTTTATATCGTTAATATATCTTCCTTCCAGTTCAACAATGCGTCTTTATGGACACCTAAAAATTTAACCATAGCAACTATTTCCAAATTATTTCCGCAAGAAACGATAAGAAGACTGGCGTTGTTTCGTACCGTAGACTTATATAGTACACATTTAGTTTTAGCTACATTACGTTTTAAATTGTTTGTAACGAACCAGCACCCTAATTGCGAAACACAGTTTGTTTCGGAAATAGATTCCCAATTTAAACAAACTCCTGTCGGTTCTGGCTTCCATATTTGGAATTGTGAAATAAAAAAAAATCCAATCCATTAGAATTGTATAGAGATGTACTAACCAATTGCTCCTAATCTGTAACGTTGAAGCGTTTTGTTTCATCATATTGGAATTATTTGTTTCCGAATTATTGTGCTATAATTTAATTTTGTTTTAATTGCAACTGATGGTCTACTAATGCTTATAAATAAAGATGTTCAATCATTGCCGAAAAATTAAAAAACAATTTTTAAAACACTTTCTACCAAAAGCTACCATATTTGAAATAGGTAACGAAACGTTTTTCTTTTCACATTTTTATAATCTGTAGCCAATGAAAATATCATAGAAAAGCAGTGTTATCAACTTAGTAGAATTTCCACTAAACCTGGGGGATTTGGCACCCCTACTGGCGGAGAAATTTTTCTTTTAGTGGCTGGTGGTTTTGTCTAGTGGTTAGTTTAATTCAAATTGTAAAAAACAATACAATCAATTTCCAAAACTTTTAACTCTAAAAAATGTTATATTATCACGATTATGGCATGTTTTATTGTTTGCCTAAAACCAGTGTTAATAATTTTACGATTTTTTCTTTCAAATACCAAAACCTTTGCGGATTTACGCTGATTTGGAAAGACTGTTCAGCATGACAAATATAGGGACGAATGTAGTGTGAATGGGCTCCACCCGAGTGGAGATCCAAAAAAACGTCATTTCGAAAAAATCGCCCCACGGGAACATAATTCCGGGATAAAAAAAAAACTAAGCCATTATTGTCTGTCTAACAAAAATCCAAACATCTTCTACTAACTTTTTCATTCATTATTTTGTGATATTATAGTAGGATGATGAAAAAACCATGTTTACTATCATACCTATGTTATGTTTTATTTTCATTTTCAAATCTTCAAATGGACCTCCAAAACAGTGACCGAACGTCGGTAATAGGAAGATAAATAAAATTAAAAAGTTGTCTAGTTTATTTATGATAGTTTGAAGAATCGCCGCTAGCTAGTGGACTAGCGAAAAAGAAGTTGGCAACACTGATAAAGAAGAATCCTCCCATTATTATTAATAAAATAATAGTTGTTACATTTTTCAATATACAAATACAAATTATCTCATAAAGAAACATGGGCCTATAATGAATATTGAACTAGTCACCACGTGGAGTTACTCTATCTACCTATAGTGGAGATTTCTCTAGTCAAGAACTAGCGCTCTGTTGATGATAAAATGAGGGCTTTGTACAAGGTGCACTAAGACTAAGGCTGTTTTGCTCAATAGCGAAAGTGCCTATTTCGATATCATCACTACCTACAAGTAAGTAAGCCAGTTTTTAAAGAAATAACGTGTGTAGATTTGTAGAAGTGTCAAGTGTATTTGTGTAGTGTGTGTGTACTTATCTCATTAGATTATTGTAGCTGTAGCATTTTTATAAATCAATGAGCTGTAGGTACATTATTGGTCAATCTACATACGTACAATCATTCCTTTGTTGCGTAGACAAGCAACTTACGTGATGTACTTTTTTATACGTCCATGAGTAAGGTTAACTATTTTTTGATGGTTAATTAATTTATTATACATATGTCTGTCAACCTCACATTCTAACAACTGAAATAATTGTTAGGTAGTTGATATTCCTGTACATAAGTAGATGCTAAAAATTAACCACTAATTGAATAACAATTAACTATGAAACATTGATCATAATATTTTCACAGACGGTGCTAAAGCTGAAAATACAAGAATTGAACACTGCCCTACCAACATTATATATAGCGAGGGATTTTCTAACAAAGAAGTTGGTGGCAAGGCATGAACATTATTGAGTATGGATCTTCTATAAAAATCATTGAAGGTACCTAAGCTTTTTGACACATATTTAAGAAACAAGCGTAGCTACTTACTAGGGGAGACAGGACACTTGATCCCTCGGGAGACTTGCTCCCCAGGCCATAACTAAAAAACTAATAATCACATCAGTGAACTTTCTACATAGTCAAATAAAATAGCCACATCATATATTTTATGTATGCCCAACTGTTTTAAAGCTTGTGGCTAAGCAAGCCATACGGGTCGATCTATCAAGTTAAGCTACGCTTGTCGGGGTTGGTCTGTGGATGGGTGACCCATTTTTATATACTGAGATTCCTCCGTGCCTTGGAGAGCATGTTAAGCTGTTGGTCCCGGCTGTCATTTAAGGATCTTTGGCAGTTGTTATGGGTCGTCAGAAGCCCGAAAGTCTGACAACCAGTCTTACGAAGGGGTATTGCATTACCCAGTAACTGGGTTGTGGAGGTCAGATAGGCAGTCACTCTATGTAAATACTGACATTCATCTGCATCTAGTTAGACTGGAAGCCGACCCCAACATAGTTGAGAAAAGGCTAGGCAGATTTATATCTAACTAATGTTTACTGTACTAATTTAGTGTTACAGTTTAATAAAAATATCTAGAGACTGAAAAATCAGATCCTGAAGAAACTAAACAACCGGCAGCAATGACTAGGCCGGTGGCTTTTGTCCAGCCATGGGCTGATGAAGGCCTAGTTTGCTACATAATGTTTATGTACTTTATTTGAGCAGAAATAATGTGATTTTGTTTTAAAACTGTAGGAGAGTTCCCGGGATGGTTCACCTATGAAGATATGAAGGCAGCATAAATGATGTCGCCCATTGCTGCTATTTACTTGACATCACTGCACAGCTCCTCTGCAACTACTTCAGTTTCCAAGTACAAAAGTAGAAACGAAGATTTTTCATAAAATATTGTCATCACAACAGCAATATAAAAACATATGATATTGTGTTAATTGATAAGCGTAAACTTTAATAATTATAAAGTGTTTCATTATGAACTATGAAGGTACAAATAAAAATAACTTGTTATGAAGTATTTAAGAATTGAGTACCTAGTACTTACTATGTTTTTTATTAAATAAAGAAGTGATTATTCTAGTGATAATATTTAGAAAATAGTGGTGTTTAGCTAAATTAACTGTCATTCATTACTTTCATTAGGTATAGATAAATAGGTAGAAATAAAATATGGTAAACAAAAAAACTGTTTTATTTATATCATTACAATTACAACCACTGACAAGAGCATTTAGTATTTGGACATGAGGCAAAAAGAAATAGAACAAATATTTATAATGTATGCATTGGTGGAACTTGGTATTCTAATGTCTTCCTGTGGAAGTCATCATGGATTATTTATGTACTGCTTGAATAATGTAGTTGAGCCTGACACCTGCAATATAAAGAAAAGAATTTAAGTAAATCCTTATCCCTTAAACAATTCAATGCACAATCTATTAATTTTATAGAACAACAATATTCTGTTACCTATAAACAACGATTATGTGCCTTGCAAGTCTATTGATGGATGCAGCATACTTGTCTAAAAAGTACCTAAAGAAAGATCTTATAAAACCTCGGCAAGTATTTTTATTAGATAACAGACAAAAAGGTAGATGAACCTATGATATATAGGTACAGGATGTACCAGAAAGGGTAATCAAATTTAAGGGTGTGGTACAGATTATCAAATTGAACAACTTTCTCCAAGGGACCAACAATATAATCGAGAAAAAATGATCAGCTGTCCCGTACAAAACTTCAATACCTACTCGACCCAAGTGTATGGGACGGCTGATTATTTTTTCTCGATTACGATGTTGGTCCTATGGAGAAAGTTGTTCAGTTTTATGGTCTGTACCACATCTTTAAATTTGACCACACTTTTCTGATACACCTGTATATTGCTAAGTACCTTTCAAGCAAAACCAATTCAATGCAAAAGAGTATTTTGAAGGGCTCCATAATAAACTAACAATCATCTTCCTGCCCTTATCCCATGTTACTTGGGGTTGGCGCAATACGTTTACATAAACTAACAATAAACATTAGAAATAGAAGTAGATAAGTACTATAATATTTAGAAAACCACCTTCAAAGCTACTCTGATTTTGAGGATTCACACAGGACATCATAAAGGTTTATGACAAGATACACGTTTCTAGTAGGTACCTACTTACACAATAAAATATATTGAAAAAATTTAGATAGCGTTTACTTAGCAGGTACTTCAGCTGTACTTGGATATTATTTTCAATACTCAATACTTTTATTGCATTCTACATGTAGGTATTCTTAGTTGGTAAAGTTATAAATAGATCATGTGGACCCTGTCGGGCACAGCTAAATAGTGAGTTAGGAGAGAGGAAGCATTTGTTAACTATTATCTAACACTAGGTACTTAGCAAACTACTATATTATAATAATGATGTGGGTATTTACTGAGATAAGCTAATGGCTTTAATATAAAATATAAACTGGTATCTATTGAGAGATGTAATAACAATTAATAATTAATTTCAGTTGCCTAATACTTTCTTTAGTTTGTTGTTATAATTTGCTAAGTAAATGAATATTCATAAAGGTAGGTAGTAGGTATGTATGGTACCTACGTTTATTGGTGCCTTACCTATATATTTTGTATTCACCAGTAACAAGAAATATGTGGTTTAACATTGTTGCTGTGCTTAACACACATTTTGAAGCTCAGACTAATTACAAAACCAAGACAGTGCTGTCAACAGTGACGTGAGGCTTACGTTTCAGGTATCGTAAACTTGTGCACTACATAGTAAGGTGTAGTTTTATTGTAGTTTGGTGTAAATATGTGCATGTGAGCGTGTATGTACATAGTGAGGTGTAGTTTTGCACATGCTTTACTGTAATGTTTGCAGTGCTAGGTATAATCTCTTAGTTTTTTATTTAGTCTGAGCCTTGAAGATTCAACTCTTAGATAGAAAATAATATTGATATTACCTTGAACAGACAATGTTTTGGAAATAGATCTATGTATGGTGGTAGGTATGTTTTCTGGATTACCACAAGAAAAGAGAGGCCTACGCCCAGTAGTGGGCGAAGGCGGGCTGTGGATGACAATGATGATGGTGGTATGTATGTTCAACAGTCCTTACATAATATATTGACATAAAATGCTTCAGACTGAGCATTTCTTGTTCTTCCTCTATATATTTAGGTACTGCTTTTCCAATGAAGCCCTGAAATAAAATGATGTTATTTCTTTAAGCACATTTTTTCAAGATACATGTTTAAAGCCGGGGTCAGTGGGTCGTCGTAGGGCGGAGTTTGCTTGGACTTTGTAATAACTTGATTTTAACAGTGTCCATGGAGGTTCTTGCCCATATTTCGGTCAGTGGGTCGTCTTAGGGGCGCTCCATTAGGATATAAGTTTTGGAATGGGCAACTAGCTTCAACTTTATGAATAACTGACCAACTCCTTGTCATGTTAAAGTGCCTGATAATCTATAAAAATAAAAAGAGAAGTCCTGACCGACTGATTGACTGACTCATCAACGCCCAGCCCAAACCCTTGGACCTAGAAAGATGAAATTTTGCACAGAGGTTCTCTTTATAATGTAGACGAGGAATAAGGAAGGAATTTCCGGTATTACGTTCCCGTAGGATATTTTCCGACATCCACGCGGGCGAAGCCGCTGGCAAAAGGTAGTGGTTTAATAAAATTCAAATAATGCTTTGAATTAGCCAACCTATGTTAGAAATGTTACCTTGCCTTTAAGTCTGTGCGTACAGCAGAGTTACGACGTCGTTGCAGAAGTGGAAATACTACCTCACAAAGTCTCAAGAGTTGAGGCACTCTTCAAAAGTCTGCGGCTTTTAATAAGCCCGTCTTTGAGGCGTTGCTTTTCCGCGATAAGCAACAAATAGCCTCGGTATTGAAAATACCAAAAATATTGATTTATCTTTGCAGTCAATTGCGGTTCTACACAAAAACACATTCACAATTTATCAAGAAGCTGTTCACTTACAAAATTTCGTAAAAATTATGGAGATTTTATGAGAAAATCGCAAACAAATTGCTATCAAAAATTATTACGGGCAAGACGTTGCCCTCTGTTTGAAAAACGACTGCTCGTTGATTTCAAACCAACTTCCAGCTGTCAAAATAGTTTCACAATTCGAATATTTGCCTTTTTAGTCGCTTTTCGTTCACTCTTTACTGTCTCCAAACCACGTGACACAGACTGGAGTTGGTTACACACTCTATTGTAGTTTCGCAATTCGAAAGACATAAAATAAAACAAACTGCAGTCAAAGCCAAATCAATTAGACTGACTCGGATGACGAAAATGTTTTTCGCAATTAGGTAGCAGTTTTCGAAAGCTTTTAAGACGCAGTTAATCTTTGTATTCCAAACCGACAATGATAATCGCAGATACTATTGCATTTGTGTCGTCAGTAAATTTAATAAGTTTAATGTCAGAAATACAATAATTGATGTGTGTAAGTAAATAAGTGATGTCATTTAGGTATGGATATTATGAAGAAAATTGGGCCCAGAACAGAGCCCTGAGGGACACCACGGGACACTGACTAGTTTGGATTTGTAAATTTTTTCTTCTCTATCTGACCTAATCTATAATATATTGTCGTCTATTTGCAAATAAGAGCCTAATAGCTACAATGCATTATCCCGAATCCCATAGAGTTCCAACTTAGCCAAAAGAATATTATGAAAAATGACCGCCATCTTTTGCTTGACATTTGGATTACAGACAACCTCATCAATTAAAGCCTCAATAGCATGGGTGGTTCCACAGAAATCTTAATAATAAGGCAATTATTATTATGATTTCTGTGGGTGGTTCCTATTATTTTTTTGGTATTCAAAATGCTGATCATTCAATATACGAGTACTATAACGAATAGCTGACGAACTAGCTAGGAGAGCATCCAGCTCGTCTGACGTGGACCTGAACCAATCGTACCCATCCCTTTCAACCAGCTACGCGCTGGTGGCTACAGGAATTCACTTCACCCACACACAAGCGGAGAGCTGGTGGACCTCGACACCGGGCTGCAGGCAGTCCAGGGAGGCTAGCCCATCCTTAGATGGTAGGCTAACCAAGGGTTTATTACGCCTGGACAGGAACGGCCTACGCTTGGTGACGGGGACCATCACGGGACATTGTTCGTTAAACAAACTCTTCCACACAATAGGCATAACGGACAATCCTCTGTGCAGGGCTTGCATGGAGACTGCGGAAACCGTTGCGCATGTACCCTTTAAATGCACAGGCGTCACCCATATTGGAACAGAAACTTCTTCTTTCACAGATGTTCTAAACAGACTAGGAGAGGTGGGCAGGTTCTGGTCAACTTCTGGAGGGAGGTGGGCAGGTTGTAATAACGACCGACGGATGCCATGGCCCAGGCCCACACACAATGGCCCACTTGAAGGATTAAGAGTGGAAACCAAACCCTCTAACATAAAACATAGAGAACATAGAAAAGTAAATTTAGCAGACTGGCAATAAGTAAATTAGGTAACAAACAGATAGTTCCTTGATCACGAGGTTGATAAGATATTGTGCACAAGTGTGTAAGTATTCAGTGTAAGCGTCGTTTTTGTAGATTACCGCTGACCGGTGATTTGAAATAACACAAAACAGAATTTTACAAAAATTATAAGAACCTTATAGTCCAAGATCCCAGAGCCGCCCGACCTTACTTGTTTTCTGATTAACAAAATGTATGGGATAGAGTAGTGTTAATATGTATTTTGAACTTACGCATACCTGCTAGCTTGGGCTGACGGCCAATTCTTAACCGACGAAAAAAAGGAGGAGGTTCTCAAGTCAGGCAAATATATGAATTTGAATTTGAAGTCGACACGTATATATTTTTTTTAGTATGACATCGCATAACTTTTTACAGAGTTGTCCGATTTGAAAGATTATTATTTTATTCAGGAGGTTACACTTCAAAATTGGTCCCATGTAAAATTGATTTACTTTGCTTGGGTAGTTTTCGAGTTAGCTGCAAATAATACGTATTTTTTTCCTACTTTTTATGTCGATGATGTCCTCATTTCTTTTGCAGGTAGTGGTATTCTAATTTGTGTGGGGTAGAATCACAACTAAAAATTGAAAAATAAAAAATCAAGCTTCAAGTCAACGCAATAAAAAAATACGGCCAATTATTATATAACATATTTTGATACTCGCAAATAAATCAAAACCTTAGGGTACTTTCCGTTGACCTAGAACCATGAGCAAGAAGCAAGGTTAAAAGTAAACGAAAAACTCAGAAAATCAATCATTTGTAGTTTTGTCACATTTTTTTATTTGCATTTTACCTTACATTTGCAGTTGGAGAATTGACCGTGAGTCCGTGACGGATATGATGTATGGAAGAACATGGTTTTCAACTACAACGTTAAGTTTGTTTTTGAGATAAATTCATCCCAACTACGGAACCCTTCACTATGCGTGGTCCGTCACGCACTTGGCCGGTTTCTGTGTTGTCTTCTATGCGTCATGTTAATAAACGTATTTTCTTTCTTTCTTTTCTCATGAAATAACGATTGTAACTTTGAGAAGAGACCTACTTCATAATTGTTTCTATGTTCGTAACACCATTAAGTCCCTACTAATGTACTTTAAGAGAAACTTGGTTTTGAATCTTGCGTAGACTCTAAGAAGATTATTCACAAAGGGGATAAAGCAGTGTTTTAATTATGTCACGGGCGCTATATTGAATCTCGAACCTAACGAAAGGATTCTAGGGTTCCCGAGCGCAGCAAGCAATCAGTCTGGGGTGTAAAAATTACAAGCCGTCCACACATTTGGGTCGAGTAGGTATTGAAGTTTTGTACGGGGCAGGTGATATTTTTTTTTTTGATCACATTAATGGCCCCATGGAGAAAGTTGTTTAGTTTGTACCACACCCTAATTAGCCACACCACACCTTTCTGATACACCCTGTATACGTGGTCATACCTGCATTATTCGTAACGACATTTTATAGGTGCCTACGTTACCGTTATTATAACTGTTGCACTCACTTAATAAGAAATTGACATGTGAAGTCAAAATCAAATTCGAAAAGTGAGGACACAACACAGAGGCTATCCTTATAATGTAGACCGTGACAACAAGGTGATTTGGTGACTCATTTTGAATCACGTTACCTAAACACTTGGTAGTACCTACTTACCTACTCGTAGCCAGCACAATCAGTGATAAAATCAAGATAGCCAATACTTATGGAGCGTATCTACCTTTTTATTTACCTACATACTAAAGGCGCCAACAATACAGTTCAAACGCACTGGCTACCGGTTCTTTGGCACATGTTCGGGCGCTATGCACAGACCACAAACGCCTAGGCGGTCGCTGCTAGAAGCGGCATTGGTTGTTTGTAATTGAAAATATCCCATGTCTCAATTTAAACTATTGACGGAACCCTCTGCGGTGATTCCCCAGTGAGTCGGGGTGGCTCTGCGTTATGCTTCAGTGAGTCGTCGGATGTGGTACAGCGCCGGGTTGAGACTGACTGCTGGCGTCAACCAGGAAAGGGTTGGGCTCTGCTTGTTGACGGGCCGAAAATGTAGTGTGCTGGGCCAAGGTTGCTGATGAAGCTGAGAGTGATGACCAAATATGCGCATCCGCTGCATGCTGGTGGTCAGGCAGGATACTTGATGAAGCCATGGAAGCTGGCTGGCTGTGTAACTCGCCATAGATATATGAAAGAAGGTAACTCGCCGTTCGAGAGCTTGAGGAAGTGATGATGATGACGTCACGCTGAACTAGCAGCTCGAAGGCTGCTCTAATGTCCATGTCCGGGTCACCAATATAGAAGTATGAGGAACAGGGTGTAAAGTTCACTCATCATCCATAGAAAAGCGAGGATCCTCAGACCAGACGGGTGTTGTTTCTGGTGGGCAACTGCCCGACGGTTGATGTCGGGATGTTGTATACAGGGTGTAAGTGTAAACAGTGGCAACCTTTTAAGGGGTCATTGTGCTCATCATTATGAACAACTTTTACTATGGAACCAAACCTGAAATCGCGAAAAAAAAATCTGCTGTTCAGTAGGTAGGTACGCACTAGGGAATCGAGAACCGGTACTATTTTTGAGAACCGGGAATTTCGGTATTAGTCTTCAAAGGAACCGGGATTTCCTGGTATTTTCGGTACTTTCGGTACCAGTAATTTTTTCTCTTTTGCGATGTAGAAACGGTTTAAGGTGATGGTTTACGTAAAATAAGTATTACGTGAAGGGTTATAATTGCGATTGCTACAAAAAGGAAAAACTATGACCAAGAGAAATGTTTTTATTCTTGAATTAAATCATTTAGTTTGGTGGTTAATGGCATAAGGTATGGAATTATGAATGCCATAATGGATTAATTTTAATTAGATACTACAATAATCAGACTTTTAAAACTTTTTAGCTTGTAAATGATCTATCAAGTTAAAAACTAAAATATAAAATTGCTGTTATGCATCAAACATGAAAACGAAATAAAATATTAAACTTCTAAAATTAAAAAAAATTATTATAAATATTAATCAACCATCAGTTACACAAGTAGCCTACCTTCTTCAAATACAAATAAGAGGAACAAAAGAAGGTGTACTTAAATATAGTCTAGACATACGCATAATGGAGCCACAGAGCCCCGAAGCAATACTACTTTCAAAAACATTACAACATAATACTCACGGGAGAACGGTGTGACTACTCAGGCCCGCAAGAGTTGAGAGTATATTAGCCACCAATGGATCAAAGACCGATTTCGGAATCGGAGTCGGTGTCTTCTCACACGATCTCAACATAAACATATCCAGCCCGCTGGGAGTATTTAACACTGCCTACCAGGCAGAGCGTGTGGGCATCATACAAGCGGCTTACGCCATAGAAGCCAGGAAAGTTGCGGATACCCATATACGTATACTCTCAGACAGTGCCTCAGTGCTCCAATCCTTACAGAAAAAATACATTAAATCGAGATTAATACTAGAATGTCACAATGCACTCGAACGAGTGACGGTACCTAACCGCAACACAGTGACACTGCATTGGATAAAAGGACACAGCGGATCACTGGGTAACGACGCAGCTGACGAACTAGCTAGGAGAGCATCCAGCACGTCTGTCTGTGGATCCGAGCTAATCGTACCCACTCCCTTCAACCAACTACGCTGTGGCTACAGGAGTACACCCATACACAAGCGGAGAGTCGGTGGTCCTTGACACCAGGCTATGTGTTGAGCAGTGTCCAGCGAGGCTATGCCATCTCTGAATTGTACGCTAACCAGGCGATTATTACGTCTGGACAGGACCGTGCACAGACCGTGTGCCTGGCGACGGGGACCATCACAGGACACTGCTCACTAAAAAAACATTTCCACACAATAGGAATAACGGACAGTCCTCTGCGCAGGGCCTGCATGGAGGCTGAGGAAACCGTTGCGCACGTGCTCTTTGAATGCACAGGCGTCACCCAGATTACAACAGAAACTCTCGGAATACACCGATCTTTCACAGATGTTTTTAGCAGACCTGGAGATTTGATTAACTTCTGGAAGGAGGTGGGCTGGTTCCAATAACCCCCGACGGCCGCCATGGCTCACGTACAATGGTCCACATGAAGGACTAAGTGCGGAAACCAAATCCTTTAACATAGATAGAACATAGAACATAGTCTAGATAAAATCTGATACAAAAACAATTAAAAAATCTGGCAGTTTAATAATAATAAACCTTCAGTTACACAAGTAGCTAGCCTACAGCAAATACAAATAAGTGGAACAAAAGAAAATGTGTACTTACACTTAAGATAAAATCTAATATTTTAATACTAAATGTTTGGTTATCAAAAGTATCGGAAGAACCGGGATTTATTTTGAATCCCGGTTCTTTTTTTACTGCAAAAGAACCGAGATTTTCCAGTATTTTCGGGAACGGGATTTCCCGGTTCTATACCCTAGTACGCACGGCTACAGATCAAGCTATACATTTTTTGTATAAGCTGATCTCGCATTGTATAGGATTTCAGTGTAAACTGGAAATGTATAGCTTGATGTGTAGCCGTGTGTACATTTATGTTCGCATAATTCGGCAAAATGTAGGGAACAGCTGATTTTCGCGATTTCAGGTAAACTGTTTGCACGATGCAGGATTTTAGGTGACGTCAGTGTGGTGCGTAGTTTGCATGTGACGATGTAAATGCCGCCACAAATATAGCAAAGACATTGAACATCAACGAAACCCTAAAAACCGCATTGAAATCAATTCATCCGTTTTGAACGCTACGATGCCACAGACGGATGCAGAACGACTGATAGAGTTCAAACGTAGGTATAACACCCCTTTGTTTACGTGGGGGGTTGGGTCTTTGGCTTCAATTTACGTAGCATGATATTTCTGGAAATATAAATGACACTGCAACATATTAGGTTGGGGAAAAAGCCTTTTCGCATTATAGTATGTATGAACTTAAAATAAAATCTCTTTTCTCTCTTTTTTTTTTTTCTCTTTAATCTCTTTTTTTTTCTTTTTTTCTATTTGTATCTGGCTGGTTTTGGTATCATTGAAAGTTTAAATTTTAAAGAACATAATTCCAAATTCAAATTAGGAAAATGAGTGATTTTCATTTGTTTTCGTACTGTCAAGATGAGTGAATCTAATGAAGAAATTCGATACATTTTAAAATTTTACTACAAAAAAGGTAAAAATGCAACGCAAGCCGCGAAAAAAGATTGCGATGTTTATGGACCCAGTGCAGTGTCTGTGAGAATAGCACAAATTTGGTTTAAGCGTTTTCAATCCGGAAATTTTGATGTCAAAGATGCACGTCGCTCTGGTCGCCTTATTTCGGATGAAATGGATGTCATTTTTGAAAAAGTGGAGCAAGATCGGTATATCAGTAGTTACGACGTAGCTGAAGAATTGGGAATTGACCACAAAACAGTTTTGGCGCATTTGAAAAAAACTGGGTACACAAACAAGCTCGATATTTGGGTACCTCACGAGCTCACCGAAAGAAACCTAATAAACCGTGTACTCATTTGTGATTCTTTTTTACAACGTAATGAAACCGAACTATTTTTGACGAAGCTGATAACTGGTGATGAAAAGTGGATCACGTACGACAAGAACGTGCGAAAAAGGTCGTGGTCAAAGGCCGGTCAGGCTTCAAAGACTGTGGCGAAACCAAGGTTAACTCGCAACACTCGCAACAAGGTGATGCCGTGTGTGTGGTGGGATTGGAAGGGCATTATTCATTATGAGCTTGCCACCAGGCAGGACCATCGATTCTGAACTCTACTGCGAACAACTGACGAGATTAAAGCAAGAAGTTGAGAGAAAGTGGCCGGAATTAATCAACAGAAGGGGTGTGGTTTTTCATCATGATAACGCTAGACCTCACAAATCTTTAGCCACTCAGCAAAAATTAAGAGTTTGGCTGGGAGGTGTTAATGCATCCGCCGTATAGTCCTGACCTTGCACCTTCAGATTTCCACCTGTTTCGGTCTCTTCAGAATTCTTTAGGCAGTGTCAGGTTAACATCACGAGAGGACTGCCAAAACCACTTGTCGCGGTATTTTGATCAGAAGTCTCAAAATTTCTATAGCAATGGGATCATGTCCCTACCTACAAGATGGCAAAAAGTTATCGAACAAAATTGTACCTACATACTTTAGATAAATGTAAATAATGTAGGTACTTATATTAAAAAATCTTTTGAATTTTCTTATAAAATGCGAAGAAACTTTTTCCCCAACCTATTACATAATATTAAACAGATACTGTTTTAGTTAACATTAATTAGATTTAATTAAATATGTAAGTAAATGATTCTATTGCGTCTTGTTTTTATCGAAACTATCGAAAAACCGATATCAGTGAAATCCAATAGCGGTTTTTCAATATCGGATTTTTGGGCCGATAAACAGGTTTTTCGATATTATCGAAAACCGGTATCCATGCTCTTCAAACGTACCTACCTATATTTTAACAGCTCTCTGTTTACGTCGGAGGCAGGGGTTTACTAACACCTAACACCCCTCAGTTTATGACAGTGCCGCTGATAAGTATGATTTTAGGAAAGAAGTAGGTAAATAATTTGAGATACCACCACCGCACCACCACACCATGACACCACCACCACCACCACCACCCCATACCACCTACTTTTTTATACTTACTTTATAGGCAGAAGCACAATGTTTGTTTATGATATAGCTAGCTTTTGCCCGCGGCTTCGCCCGCGTGGATGTCGGAAAATATCCCACGGGAACGTACGACCGGGAAGTCCTTCCTTATTCCTTGTCCAGATTATAAAGGGAATCTCTGTGCAAAATTTCAGCTTTCTAGGTTCAAAGGTTTGGGCTGGGCGTTGATGAGTCAGTCAGTCATAGATAGATAGTTAGTTTTATAGTCCTATAAGTCCCTAAATGGTAGATAAATAAAATGCATGCTACATAATATTTCATTAACATTGATTTCGTCTTTTATTAAGGTATTCCCACTTAAGTCAAAAACACCAAAAGGGAATATTGCTCTAATGATCTAGTTACGGTTAACAATTTCCACGAAAACAACACACCACACACAATAACATAATAGTTACGGAATTTCATTTATAAAACTATGCAAAGGGTATATTATCCTACATGTTAATGTGAATTCTACAATCAAAGCGACACTTTACACTTGTGCAGGCTATTGAATCCTCTATCGACTTCCTAAGAAGCAATATTGTGCGAATTTTCCATCGTGCACACACAAGCAGTGACAAAGACACATTCGATGTGTAGTATCTTCATCAACAAGTTAACAAAGTGAAATATTGTGTGTTTTAGTGAGGAGCACTGAAGAATACTCTTTCGTATACGACAGAGTTGCAGAAAGTGCTCAAATAGGAAAAGAGGACATCTAAGACCACCGGATGTAAACGTAGGAACAGACAGTGTAGGTAAAGTAGTACTTCTATTGAAAGAATTTTGTGTACTTGTCATCCCATTAAATTCAGGAATATATTTATATATTTAGGATACGGTTTGTAACCACAGTTTTGCAGGTAGGGAACCCTACGGGACCCTACCTACCTCGTACATACCTCTGATGTAGATAGATATGTTATACAATGCATAAGGCTAGAATTATACTTAGATACATTTTTTGCTTAAAAATATTTTGAAATAAATCTAACTTGTTTAAAAATAAATGGAAGAAGTCATGTTTTTGCAAGATTTTTTTATATTTATGTAAGCTAAGAACTTTAACTATAACCTAATTGCGCCTGCATAAAATCTTTTACATAAGATGATGAAAACACGTCATTATTTAGGGCAGGTTCAAAGATATTTAATGTGGCGTCTCCGTTGCTGGTAACGGAATAACAGTTAAATTATGGTTAACAGACAAACAAGGATTTATTGGATCTCTCGTTTCCTCTGATTGGAGAGTGCAATTTAAATGTGCTAATTTTGCACCATCCGCATTTATATCTTCACCGGAAAGCCTGAGCGCCGTAGGTTCACTTAAAGTTGCGTTATTTTCAGTCAATGTGCCATTTTGGATGCTCGACTCGCCAGTAATATTACTAATGTTGTCAGAATTATCAATCACCAGAGGAGGTTCTGTTACATTGTTTTCTGCGGCAGAGTTTAAGAGAATCGAACATGGTATTGTCGTCATAAATTCTGCACCTGCCTTTGTAAGAACCGTAATGGTGCACTTCGTGTTGTCCGTAGAGTTCTTACTATCACCAGAATCTTTTACGTCGGCTTCTGGGGTAAACGAAGTAGCGATTGAACAAGGTATTGCGAGCACTTCGGTTTTGTTATCATTACTTATGGTCAAACTGCAGTTTACTAGATCGGCTAAAATTGAATCGGCAACTGGGGTAGTATCGTTGGCCGCTGTGACACCCACAGGCTGACCCCTGTTATCGTAAATGACGGTATGGTGCTGTCTTCCAGTAGAGCGGGCCAAATTCCAAAGGGCTAATCCAGTCAGTACCGTTCCAATACCAGCACCTGCGATACCTATACCCTTCAGAGCGCTTCCTGAACGACTCACACCTCCATTTCCTCTACCATAGTTTCCAAAGTATCCAGGTGATTGAGAGCCGTATCCTGGATTATAGGCACCGTATCCACCACCACCGCCGTAATTAGAGCCGTAATTTGAATGAGCAGGTGGCCCTTGAGGATGGTAACTGTTTCCGTAGTTATTTTGATAATTCTGACCATTGCTATACGGTGGCGGTGCAGCAGCAGAACCAGCTACTCCAGTATTGTGTTGCTGCATTTGTTGAGGGTAGCCACCACCGGATCCGTGTTGTTGTGGATAGCTGTGTCCAGACTGGCCACTTCCTGATAATCCAGTTGACTGTGGGTACCCTGGTTGACCAGCTCCAGTGTTTCCTGACAATCCAGTTCCTTGTGGGTATTTGCTCGCAGTTTGCTGAGGATATCCACTACCAGCACTTCCTGATAAACCGTTCGAAGATGGATAAGAATGACTCGGTTGATTATTAGAATGTTGTTGACCAGCTAAATTATTAGGTGCACTACTTCGTTGAATACTTTCTTGATTAGTCGCTGGTTTTGATTTGTCTCCAGATAATCCTGTTCCACTGGAAGGATACGAATGACTTTGCCCGCTGGATGGCTTGGATTGCCATCCAAACAAAGTAGGTTTTGGAGCTGAAGCTTGTGGATTGCTGAAAGAGGTTGGCACAGGTTGAGGGTTATAATTTGTCTTTTTGGTCGATCCAGGACGAGATCCAGTGCCACGGCTTCTACCCGAAGTTTTTCTTCCTTCGGCACACACAATAAATAAAATAGTCAAGAACGCTAGAAAATACTTTCGATTCATATTTCAGTCTTTGGATTATAACAAAAGTCCCGAAAATTGTACTGAAATTCACACTGTATACACTTGTACAACATACGTCAACACTGTACTGTCGCGTGTCACACTCTGTTTCTCGAACGCTAAGTGAATCGACCCAAGAATATGGTCGAATGTTGACCGCCCACCCTATTGCGCACTACAGCCACAAGCGGGGCACACATCTAAGCATAATAGGTGCTGTGACCTACGTAAAGGTAGGTAAACGCTATAAATGGACCGCACGCTAACAACAATGAACTCTTTCGAGGAATCAATATTCCAACATAGAAACACAAACAACAGGGCACAAACAAACCTGGCTTAGGTACCTACTACATTACTACCTCCCTCTAATCGATAAATTGAAGTACCTAACAAGTCTTGGCTCTGTAATTATTATGGTTTACAAAAAATTAGGATTAATGTATAATGTAATAAGTAGAAGGTGCGTTTTGTTACGTTGACAAAACAATATGACCAGGTAAGTACCTACCTATGTAATTAATTCAAGAAATCAAATTAATATTCAACCCATTTTACAAAATCTTAGACAAAGACCGACCAGCCGAACAAAAAGAAGAAAGAATTTTATCGCTAGTTATCTTCGCTAATCTTTCTATCGTTAGGTATCTTTCTATCTCTCTGCTACCTATACAGGATACAGGTCTATCTATTTATACACGAAATCTCTTAAGGGGTCATTGTTCTCATCAATATGAACAACTCTTACTATGGGACCAAACCAGAAATCGCGAAAAAAAATTTGCTGTCCCATAAATTTTGACGAGTTATGCGAACATAATAAATGTAGGGAATAGCAGATTTTTTTTCGTGATTTCAGGTTTGGTCCTATAGTACAAGTGGTTCATTATGATGAGTACAATGACCCCTTAAGAGATTTCGTGTATGAATAAATAGTTAAAAAAATAGATATCTGTATGTTTGTTTCCTATGGACTCCAAAACGGCCGCAGCAATTTTGATGAAATTTTCAGGCAATCTTCAGATTAGCCCAGCGGGTGATCCTGTGAAGTTTGGTAGCAATCGGGCTAGACGTGCGAAGTTGGGGCGCTAGTAACATAATAAGAGACGGAAGAACTTTGCCATGACGTTTGGGTTTATGTAATCAGAAAGTTCTTAAATCATCATTCTATCTATGTCATCTTCACATCACCTTTGACAGAAACAGAACGATGTTTTAAATAGGTTTAGCGTTAAACGTATTTACTATTAACGTATTTACTACTATTTATTTAGTGATTTGTAGTGCAAGCGGGCATAAGTAGGTACTTAACTATTACATAATCTATTTGGTAATTATTATCACACACATGTTTTGCGAATTCGATCCTTATTACAACTAGAAATTGTCCAACTGACAGGTGTCAGGAACGCATTCTCTCGACGGCCAGACTGTAACAGTAATAATGGCTTTCATTTTGACAGTTCAACAACATTCATTGCGTTATTTACGTTGTTGAGCAGACAAATCTTTCGAACATATGAAGTAATGGATTAGCAATATCCTTCAAAATCATTCAGACTATAATTGAAAGTGTGTTACGCAATTAGCATGGTGTCTCAAATCAAGTTGTCAAACTGTAAGAACACCCCGAAAGTGAACGTCTCCTGCTAGACATGGGTTTCATAAAGGTCTCTCGTCTGCTATCACGAGGATACCTTCAATATTATGCTAAACTGACCACCCCACAGGTGACATAATATATGGGGACAAATGGTATGGTGTGGAGTGTGGTATGGTAATGTAGGTAAATGCCACGCTTGGTAAACGAATTGGGGTACCTATGCATTTTAGCAGACGGAAGGAACGTTGCGATTCTCATTTTGGCGAGATCCTTTACGACTTGCTCTGGGTTCACAATGTGCAAGACAACATATTTATAAGGGAGTTAAAAATTAAGCACAGTTTCTATACTTACCTAATAAATATTTGATATTTTTCATTCTAAAAAAATATAACAGCAGACCCGTGATGAGATGCGACACAAAACACGACATCCATTGGTTAATAGCCGGAAATTACTTATCCACACCAGCTCGCAGGGACTAGAGTCCACGTGACTGGCTCATGTTAGATTTTAGTCTTTCAGTACACAGCAAATGGTACATTTTCCTGTGTTTCAAGATCAGCGTATAGTCCCTTTTCTCATTATGGTCAAATTGACATACTAAGAAACCCTGAGAATGTCCAGAGGTAGGTATGTTTGGTAGTTCTCTACGTGCCTCTCAATTGTTAAATTGAATGTACTTATTTGTAAAAATGTTAACTAGGTTGGTATCACCTACATTCTTATTATATGCATTTATCAACAACAAAAAATATCCATACCTAAGTTCCTTTATTTACAAAAAATAAAACCTCTTTGTATCAATAACGCACTTGCAGATAGCTTATCTACGACGTCAATCGATTATCTTCTCTATAAACTACGTTTGAAGTGATAAATACAATCAGAAATCAATTAAGATTCTTGTTCAATTGTTCTCATCTTGAAGTACGCAGCAAGCAGTCAAAAGAATTTCGCAATTTAGTGCAAGAAGCAACTTAAAATGATTATATTCGTTACGTTTCTTTGTATTATTGCAAGTTCTTGTAACGCCCGACCAAATAATATAGACATAAATCCACAAAATGTGGTAACGGTTCCAACCAACTGTCCAGATGGGCAGGAGTGGGTGAACGGCGCATGTCGCGAGATCTGGAGAGTTACCGCTGCGCCTGCTAACCTTATCACCGTGCCTACTAACTGTCCCCCAGGCCAATCATTTGTTAATGGACAATGCCGCGAAATTTGGATTAAAGCCCTGATAGAAGAGAGCAACCTCAGGTGAGTTCTATTTTGTTTGTTTCTTTAATATTGTATTTTCAATACCTATTATTGACCTTGGCCCTGGACTCTCTACCTACACTATAGAAATACAAACGGGCTCATTTTTTACCTATTTTATCTTATTGCCACGGTCATGTTCTATGTTTACAGGCTGATATTGGGTATGATGAAGATAAGACAATGAAACTTATCTAAGGTGTAAACATCGGCCAATGATGGTTTTATTTTACCCAGTTACCTGAATGTTATTAACGTAGGAGAGCCTACTAGGTACTTATGAATAGCTAGGTACCTACATTACATGCGGTCACTGGTCAGCAACAGAAGTTGATTAACTGTTACTTTTACATGTGATACCCGTCAACCTATACATTATTCGATACTGCACTACTTTTCAGCATTTCATGTACACACGGCTACACATCAAGCTATATATTTCCTTGATCTCTCATTGTATAGGATCTCCGTACAATGAGAGGCCAGCTTATACCGAAAATGAAAAGCTTGATGATAGTAACTCGAGTTGTTAATATAGTTGTTTATCAATCTTCCTTCAATGATTATTAGAGATAGCGAATTTTCAAAAATGTTGGAATGCAGTTATAATATTGGAATGTAGTTAAAATACTTTAGGTGGGTACTTTACCTTCGCAAAAAATCGAATATTCCCCTTTCCTCTTGAATAAAAATCAAAAAGTCAATTTTCAATACAGTTGTTAAACATGGCGTGGCATGGTTGTTGGCATGGTTGTACCTTCAGAGGCTATAATTATGATTCGATAATTAAATTTTTTGCATAGGCATCTTTCAAGCATCTTTCTGTTATGCGGTCGGGACTTTTTTTATACGCGCTCCATCATTTGTTTTGCAGTTGAGTATCAAATTGTTAAGTCAATTTAAAAAGTTTAGTAGCAAGGAGTTTTCATACATAGATAAAACGGGATAGATTTTATACGAGGAAAAATTAATGAGTGCGTACGTCTTAGCATTGAATTGTAAAAAGTCTTTTAAATTGTTGTTTAATATATTTAATTACCAGTTTTAATTTAATTAATTTCACATCGACATTGGTCAAAAATTTAATAGGCTGTTTTCGTTGTAAAAAAAAATGTCCAGTTGCAAAAACGCGGCATTTTCTGAAAATTTTAATTTTTTGTGTGCTAATTTTATTCTTTTTTTTTTTTTGTTATTATAAGTTCAAGTACAAGTGATGAAATGGAATTAACTCTCGGAAAAACAAAAGAAAACTAAGTAATTTTCAGAACATGTTTTGTTAGCTTATTTTCATGAATTGACTGGCAACTATAAACCATCTACATTATTCTACATTGTGGTCAATTTATTCCATGTTAAAAACTACTATCAAACATATTTAATTCTTTGATTTGTTTTTTACTATTTCCCACAACCGTATTGAAAAACTTCGTGTGATACACGGGTGTGTAAGTTATTGCAAACTCGTGTCATTAAAAACCCTCGCCTTCGGCTTGGGCTTGTTAATGACAGCTCGTTTGCAATAACCTACTTTCCACACTTGTATCACAATGTACTATTTATTCAAACTCGGCTGAGAATCAGCACTTATTGAACGACAAAAACAGTAAAAACTGGTAAGTAGCATCAATACAAACAGGGTGAAATCGAATTCATGGGCAATAATATGTCAAATAGGTAACAATGGCCGCTCGAAATTGTCTATGATATAGACCTACGGTAGTAAGTATGAATATTATGCTCATGTGGTTGCAATAATGAAAATCTTTATTTCACCCAAATTTCCCGGCTGCCCGTGATAGAGTGGTGATTGGACAGCTCTGTCCACTCTAACACGGGCTTCACGGGCAGCCGGGCACGGGTTTGAGTCGGCACCTTCAGCCTTCAGGGCGCGAATACTACAAAGCGCCCTTCGCTTGTCTGTTTATTTGTTATTTTCCTCCAAGAGGATAAATACAATTACAATCTACCAATGACACAATCTACTTACTGAATCGACACAGGGATTAACTAACACAATAATTATTGCGATAAGAGTTGCATTCATATTTTTTATTATCTTAGGAAACCCATTGGGTAAAAAAATATCTAAACAATTTGAACGATAAGACAAGATAGAAGGAAAATATTAAATTGATAGGTTTTAAATATTTTCCAACATACATTACTTTCAGCTTTCAGCTTTCTTAGATTTTATTGTTTTTTTTTTTATTTTATTTTTTTAGTTTTACCTGCAATACCTGAATGCTATACCCTAGATACCATCATCATCATTTCAGCTGAAAGACGAGCGCTGCTGGACATAGGCCTCCCCCAAGCACCGCCACTTCGACCGGTTTCTGTGCTTCCCGCATGCAGCGGATTCCTGCGGCATATACAAGGTCATCGGTCCATCTTGTGGGAGACCTAGACATAACAAAGTATTTTATAAAACTTTTTTTTTTCAGAGAAAGTCAACCGGACTATTCAGACTTGTCACCACAAAATATGGTAACCGTTCCATCCAACTGTCGCCCTGGTCAGCAGTGGATCAATGGCTCCTGTCGCGACGTGTGGAGAAGCGGAACAAATACGAAAAATGTCATCACGGTTCCCTCCAACTGTCCGTCTGGCCAAGAATTCATCAATGGTCAATGCCGCGAAGTGTGGAAAAGGTGTGTACACCTATAATAAATACCAAATTAAGGGGATACATCGACAAATTTTGTGTTCTTAAAATTCTTAAAGAACCAAATGTATAAGGTTAAATCATTTGGATTTTCCATGTGTTATTTGACTATATTTATCTGCTGCTGTACTAAAACCGAAACATGATTGATTACTTGAATTATTTTCGATAGCAAAAAAATCCAAAGTAGCACCGCCTATATTCTGTTTTATACGATTATACGTAAACAGTTCCTTATTGTGCAGTAAAGTTTTCTTTAAATCGAAGGTGTTTAAATATGTTAAGAACTTACTAAGCTAAAAATTGATTTAATTAAATCACTTTGTCATAGACGAAATGCGTTTAGTTCCGGTGCGCCTGAGAGTCTTGTATCTCGCGCGTCAAACTAGACAGCCATAACACCATTTCACCTACACACCGAACTAAACCACGCTTCGATGTATCCTCTTAAGTATGTAGGCATATAAAAGTCCCTTAAATGTAAAAGTAGCGGGGGAGAGTAGAGGAGGGGTATAGAAGGTCTCTGGGCTCTGTGGCTTAGCAACAACAACCGCACGTGTCGATCGATCAGGTTAAGCTATGCTTGCCGAGGCCAGTCCGTGGATCCGTATCCATCTTTACATATCGAGACCCCTTCATGCCTCCGAAAGCACGTTAAGCCGTTGGTCCCGGCTGTCATTCGTGGATCTTTGACAGTCGTTACGGGTCATCAGAAATCCGAAAATCTGATAACCAAGTGGTATCGTATTACCCATTAACTGTGGGTTATGGAGGTCATGGCAGATAGGCAGTCGCTCCATGTAAAATACTGGTATCCATCCGGTTAGACTGGAAGCAGACCCCAACATAGTTTCGAAAAGGCTTGGCAGATGAAGAATGTGCAAGAAGCAGCCGCTACTTATTTTTTGGTGGAGGAAAACTGAAAGTCTGAAAATGTATAAAATACCTGCTGTACGTCAACCTGATAAGAGTCAGTACAGACTGACGTAGTGCCGGCGAAGCGAATAATTCTGTAACAACTTAAATTTTCTTTTATTTACCATAGATGCCTTACGAACAGCGCCTCAAAGATCTTGGCCTTATCACACTGGAACAGCGTAGACAAAGGGTTAGGCTCATTGAGACATACAAAATACTTACAAAACACTACGAAGTACCCAGCCTTCAAGACCTTTACACCATGAATGCCAACAAACATTTGCGTGGGCATTCCCTAAAGTTATGGGAAAATTCATCAAAGAAAAGCCTTTGAAGCAATTCTTGTCTAACCGAGTTGTAACTGCATGGAATAGGCTCCCGGAAAATGTTGTGACGGCTCTCTCACTGAACTGCTTCAAGAAACGACTGGACAGATTAAATATCTCCAAGCTATTTGATACACACGCATCAGCTAATTAGCTGCTAGTGTGTTTAACCAAATAATAATAATAATCGTGGAATACCTCTCCACTCCTCAAGCACCTCAGGACATGTTGCCCCTTGTCGCTACGTCACTATGTGCTAGCGACCGTTTCCGGGGGCCCATTATTGTGTGTGCAAGTCACCCCCTGCCAATTTATCTGTGTATATTATATAACATTGGTCAGGCAGGGGACATAGTTCTTCCATAGTTCAAGGTACCCAATCCATGTAGCCACCCAAACCCATAGGCCCAATGTGTTTTGTTTCCATGTTCTACAATAGTCCTGCACCAACCGGGGGTTGTCCTTGGGTGCACTTGCATAGTGCATACAGGGATAATCGTCGGCTGGTGCCTCCTCGTCATTTGAAATTGTCTAAGGGGCCTCTGCCAGTTGGCTTCGGCCCCTCGTACGCCTTCCAAAGGTCCGGGACCCCAGGGTCCCGAGATAAGCCAAAGACAAGAAATAATAATAATAATAGATTAAAATATTGTATGACCTACATATAAAACACGTGGAACGGCGCACGGGCCTGCCGCGGCCGTCGATCTGCACGAAGAAAGAGGTTGCCTCAGCCCCGAAGGGTTGGGGAGAAGTCTACCTATAGTACACCCACATTTCGGCAGTTAAGTTTAAGTCCCATGTAATAGGGGGCGAGCCTATTGCCATCAGCCGGGAAACAAACCCAGACTCGGCTGCTACTGAGAAATTCTAGATGGAAAAATCCAATAACATCCATTCCGCCGAATTGGGAATCAAAATAGAATCCTCCTATATACAAACGTACTCTGTGTTGGGAATCAAACCCAGTAGTGCTATTCTGTAAAAAATCTCACCGTGAAAAATAGGTGAAGTGAGCTGTCAATAATGTCAATCCCTAGCATCAGCAGTGCTATTCTGTACAAATTTCACCGTGAAAACCTAGGTGAAGTGAGTTGTCATTCTTCCTGATGCTAGGGATTGACAATATTGACAGCTCACTCCATGCTCACTTCACCTAAATTTTCACGGTGAGATTTATACAGAATAGCACTGCTGGTGGAATGACAGCTCATATCAAACTCACTTCGCCTACGTTTTCACCATAGACTGCTTTTCCTATCTCAATGGTTTTCACGGTGTGATTTTTACAAAATAGATCGGCCGGATCTCCTTAATAATCCTACTAAATACATATAAAAACTTTTTTACACAAAAATACAACCGACTTCCAAAAACAACACTACAAAGTGAAAAGTAACTTTAATTTCGGAAGTCGGTGTCTAGTTAAATGTATTTTCGTTTTTTGCCACCGACTTCGGTTGTATTTTTTTGTAAAAAAGTTTTTATTTTTCACTTTTTAGTTGTGGTACCTACCCCACACAAATTCTAATACCACTACCTGCAAAACAAACTAGAACATCGTCCATATAAAAGTGGGGAAAAAATACGTATTATTGAAGCTAACACAAAAACTACCAAAGCAAAGTTAATCAATTTTATATGGGACCAACTGTGCTGTGACCCTCTCGAATAAAACAAAAAAAAATCCAAATCGGTGTAGCTTCGATCAATATTATTGATCGAAGCGGTGTAGCCATCTTCGAGTAATCGGGGAACATACATAAAAAAAAAGGGTTTGTTCGAACTCGAGAACGGCTGGACCAATTTTCATGGTTTTTGATTTGTTGTATTTGTCTCCATCACGAATAGCAGAATAACTATTAAAAACATTTGACGAAAAAAAAAAAACATTTGAAAATTGACGAAAAAAATATGAAGAAAATTTATTTTCTTATAAGTACATGAAATTTGAGCAGGGCAATGTCTGTCGGGAAGCTTTCATTCTATTTAGAATTCCAATTCAAATTAATTAATAAACCACAAATATAAAAAATTTGATGATTTACAGGATTATAAAAAAAAATAAAAAATCAGTTGTTCATTTGTTTTCCTGCCGTTCGATTTATTGAAATTTTCACAGGACGTCTGGCGGGTCAGATATGTAGTCCTATTCTAAAATAAAAATCAATTGCCGAATATATGTATGCGCACTTCACTTCAGAACGGATGCACATACTTGGCTAATTCTTTTTTGTTGTATTTGTCAGGACAAGGTTTGTATGAAAAAAAAATCTTCACAGTTTATTGTTACAGAGTCAATTTAAGTATTAAATATGTGGAGATTTGATACAAGTAACGACCCATTATCCCAATTTATTTGGGGTCAGCGCAACATGTCCCTTTCTTCCATACTTCTCTATTAGTCGTCATCTCATTTAATTTATGTAATCTATTGGTAACAACTTAATCATTTATTTTTTGTCTAAACTGCATACTTGTTTTCAAATAATTTAATTAATATTGTGTTATTATCTGCGCATAATCAACGCATACGCATAATGTAGTGCATGCTGTGCTTTTCTATAAGTAATGAGGCGCTTAGACTCAAGTTTGCTATGTACAAATTGTAAAATAATATATTAGTAAACTCATTGTGAAGAGCCCTTAAATTTAAATAAATAAATCTCAGTAGTCACTCCCTTTCTAGCCATATCATCTTTCACACAGTCCATCCATCGTTTCTTTGGTCTTCCCCTACTCTTATCTACCATCTGGCTGGCTGGTTATCTGGCTTTTATCTTGCCATCGACATTCAAACTCAAAACAATTTTTTTAACAAATAAAATAACCCCAAATAAACTTTTTCATATTTTAGACATTTTTACTTTAAAATTAATCCGGTATTTTACTTTTGAGCAGAAAATCGTAGTACATACAATTCTTATAATATAAATTAAGTTTTCCTACACAATTCAAAATGTTTTCAGCTTGCGCCTCGTTCGTCTTCGGGAACTTCGCGCGTTTACATTAGAATATTCATAGCTAAGACAGGACAACGTCTGTCGGGTCAGCTAGTAATATTATAAATGTGAAAGTTTGTGAAGATGTTTGGATGTTTGTTACTCAATCTCGCAAAAACAGCTGAATGGATTTGGATGAAATTTGGCACACATGCAGATAGTTTATAACCTGGATTAAACCATAGGATACTTTTTATCCCGATAATAGTAGGTTCCCGTGGGATAATTTCCGACATCCACGCGGGCGAAGCCGCGGGCAACGGCTAGTTAAACACATAAAAGAATTAGTAGAGTTGTGATAAGATAATTTATAATCTCATCATCACTCTACTAATTCTTTTCTAAGATCAAAATCTAAAGTTTATAAAGTATTAAAAACTTCTCTCAATCTATGAAGTGATTTAATTTTGAAATCGTCCATTGACCGTACCGCGCAATGGGCGCTATTATGGAGTACCTACCTATGTCCTGCTGTCCTAGGGCTTGTCTTATGTGTCTAGAAAGAGATTGGCGATTAATATACATAGGTATAAACTCTCTAATTTTACAAGGCTGTTGCTCAGAAGATGTAGTTTCCATTTTTTCTTCCCTTTTCATTAGTTTGCTAGCATAAAACCTTAAAAATTACTTTTTATTTCAGTTTGCAGAGCACCAATGATTTGAACATCGGTTACAAAAGTGGACAGATGGAGAACTATGAACAAAGCAATGCCAACAGAAATATTATAAGTGTACCAAACCAGTGCCCTGTTGGCTACAGGCCTGACGCTCTTGGAAATTGCCGCCCAATTTTTTAAATTGAACAATAAAAGTGAACGTTATATCTACTCAAATAACTTATTATGTTTTTTCATTTATCGAATGCGCAGTGATAGCCCGCGAAATTCAAATTTTCTTGCGTTTTTTGCAATTTGCAGGTTGTATATTGATCAAAATACGTTTTTAAAATTGTTTTATGTCTTGTTGTGATTAAGATAATCTAAAATATATACCTACAAATTGCAAAAAACGCAAGAAAATTTTGAATTTCGCGGGCTCGTATTCCTAATCGACTGTCATGATTCGGCTCGTGCCTGGACGGCAAGATACTTGCCTTGCGTCACTGTAAAGTACAGTGGCGCCGCCTGACGGAGCTAGTACACGTGGTGTCTAGTGAGCAGCCGATACCAGAGTAGGTAGGGCATGGTCTAAGAACAGGGCACGCCCTCGCTGTAGTTTGATGCTGAAGGTTGTGCCACACCAGAGGAAATACACAATAGAAACCATCATATCAAGCTGCAGTTTTCCAGAGTCCATTGAACAAAAAGTATTATTATATGCTTAGACAGGGTTAAATTACGTAAGCTAGCGAAGCTCTGCAGACGTGATGGGTATCGTTATCTGGGGAGGTAAGGGGAGGGGGGTGAGAGGAGAATTAGAGGGAGAGGAAGAATGGGAGAGAGGGGGCTTAGAGGGAGACGGGGAACCTGACGAGTGCCTTTATACCTTAAAGTTGCTTTTTGTATAGCATTGATGGATTGAAGAAACCCTGCCCGACAGAAATGACCGAAAAATAGAAAGTCGGCACAAAAAACACGAGTGCAGTCGGCGTCGGAGCTGACACACACACACTTTTTTTGTTTGTTTGAACGCGCTAATCTCTAGAACTACCAGGCGGACTTTAATAATTATTTTTGCATTTGATAGCCCAATTCTTAAGGAAGGCTATATGCATATTTAACATCACTCTAGGACTCTTAGGTGCCGAGCAAAAAGAAAAAAAGTCAGAAAGAACACTAAGCGAAAACGAAAAAATAACGTGGGCAGGCAATGCATCAACAGCATGGAATTTTAGAATGTTGGCAGAAGGTATCTATCTATATAACCCGTTCCCGTGGGATATTTCCCGACATCCACGCGGGCGAAGCCGCGGGCAAAAGCTAAAAAGCTAAAGCTAGTTATGACTAAAGTACGTGTAATTATGAGACTGCCATGTCATTTTAGTTTTTATTTTTGGTCATAATTTTGTCTACTTGTCTCGTCGTCAAAATCGAGGACGACTAAACGAGAGAAGAATCGAAGATTATAAGAAAATTTGAGTTATTTTAGGTGTCATGTTAAGGTTTGTTGAGAAAACATCAAGTTTGACAGAACATTGTATGGCACCGCTGTCAGAAAACGAGAAAGCCTTGAGCTGTCATAAAATTGCTCACGCGAGAGCGAGTACAGTCCTACCACCTTATCTGTGAACTGAAAGAGGATGGACGGCACCGTCGATGCGTCGACACAATCGAATGACACGCGTCGGCACAATCGAAAGCATTTCAACATGACGGCCATAGTTCCAATTTTCGCCATTTCACAGATAATGTGAAATGGCGAAATGTGTCTGTGTCATGTTAGGCCTGCAGGGCCACGGTATCTCTTTCGAATAACCCGCGACCCTGGCGGCATATAATCGTAATTAATGACTATTTTATGAAATCTTGACATTTAGGATTATTAATTACTGATGATATAGTGATTATGATTTTTTAAATACATATATGTTACGGTCGCGAATCATACTTTAATCAACATAAAACCTACTACCGATTTGCAAATTGCAAAAACGCAATAAAATTTGAATTTCGCGGGCTACCTGGAGACGTGCCGTTGCCGTAATCACCCAATTAGATCTGACCATGGAATTAGTAAGTACAGTATTAAGTATTAGTAGACAGCGATGGCTGGCCTCATTAATCGTCTAAGGACCCCCATACAATTGCATATTTATTGACATTTGCTGTTTGCAGTAATGTCAGCACTTTGGTCTAGGTACATCCCTAGCCAATGCCAAATTGCCAACTAACCACTAACTTGTAATGAATGTTTTATTAGAAATTCCTATTCGAATACGGTTTTAATGCTTATTGCTTAGTATCTGGCAAATTTTTACTTCGTTGTACGTCTCAAATGTAACAATAATGGCTCATTGTTATTTTCAGTGAAAGGATTCATTATATGAGTCATGATGTACTACGTTTTGAACTTCTTTTAAAGTTAAGTTGCATAGAAGTTTTTAAAAATGTCTGAACGAAAAGGCACTAAAGCACTGGAGTTATGGTGTAAACGTTTAGTCAAAGACTGCCCTGAGGTGCAAATAGATAATATGACAACATCATGGAGAAATGGCTTAGCATTTTGTGCATTGGTTCATCATTTTAGGCCAGATTTAATGTAAGTGTTAACTTGGAATGAATACTACTAATACTACTTATCTTACTCTCACTTATTAAACTTATTATCCTTGGTTTTCTGTGAACAGTAAACACATAACATTTTCAATTCAATGTAGTGTTGTTGATTTTCAGTGACATGTCAAAGTTGAAACCTGAAAATATTTATGAAAATAACCAGTTAGCGTATAGTGTTGCTGAGAAGCACCTAGGTATTCCTTCACTATTAGACCCAGAGGATATGGTTGAGAATGATGTACCAGACAGGTTGTCAGTATTAACTTACTTGTCCCAGTATTACCAGCGTCTAGGTCATACAGGTGAGTTCAGTGAAATTTAAACATATTCCATGCTAATTATAATTATCTCTGTAAGCAATCTTCTTCTTAGCCTGTTGATGGCAATATATACAGTCAGCCCAGAATTTGGCTACGAGCTTGGCACTTTCAGTAGTACCAAATTATTAATCAATTGTCAAATACTAATATTTTACTGCTATCTTTGAGATTTTGGCAAAAGTGATCCTGTTTACTTTGGTTACCTCTTATGGATCACAAAGACTTACCATCATACTAACAATGATTTAATTAGCATTTCAATTTCAGTCAATACCAAGGTATCTGAAAATGAGTCAAAGGTATCAACTAAAACTACCACCACGGAGACATCAGTTAGTACAACAAACATATTATTAAATAACTCACTTTCTAAATATCTGTGTGCAATGTTTGCAATGAAACTATTGTTTTCTAATTTCTCTAATACTTTCTGTCTCACACTTTATTACCTATCTTTATCACTCTTGTAGGCACCAATAAGGTTTGGAAAGACTGGTCTAGACAAATGTGCAGCATGTGGCCTGCCTGTGTACCTTGCCCAGCGCCTTCTTGTATCACACAAATTGTACCACAGAAGATGTTTCCGTTGTTCTAAATGCTCAGGACATCTTAACCCTAAGAATTTTGAGATAGTTGAAGGATCTGAATTTACCTGTGATAGTTGTAAAAATGAAAAGACTTTATCAAAATATCTTAATAATAATGATCATGATCAAATGGGTATGCTGGCATTCACTGATACTGCACATGAGACAAAAT
The DNA here is from genome assembly GCA_946251885.1 of Cosmia pyralina. Taxonomy (NCBI): domain Eukaryota; kingdom Metazoa; phylum Arthropoda; class Insecta; order Lepidoptera; family Noctuidae; genus Cosmia; species Cosmia pyralina. The sequence continues at coordinate 15,571,266 of OX276352.1, read as the reverse complement.
CAGTGTCAAATGAGGAGCCCGTTACTCCTAAATATAAATCAAGACCACAATCTATTATGGGTGAGTGCTTCATTTTACTTGCATTGAAATCATTTAATCAAATTCCTGTTCCACATAAATATCAATAATTATGAATAAAGTCCTATTACCTTATCAAAAACATGTAATATACTACTGTTGGAAGGCAATAAATTATTATCATACAAAATATCAATGCTGGGTTTATATGGAATTAATACTTAATGTAATAATAAGTACATAATAATACTACGTACCATATGTACGTACATACTGTATGTAATTTGTTTTGGAACATTACTCATTTCCAACAATTTTCTGCTCTGCATCATGTTCTTATCTTTGTCGACTACATACTGAATGCTTATTTCAACATCTTGAAATGTTTTCTTATTTTACAATAAGACACTAGTGTAACATGTGAATAAGGACAACTTGATGGAAGATGCTTTTGTTATGTTTGTCATGTGTGTGTCCATTTATTTATCTTTTTAACTATTTCTGATAAAAACTTGTTACTCTTATCTTGTTAATTTAGAAAATTTATCATTTTGTAGACAAAATAAACATGTTTGAAAAAAATATAGATAAAGACACTAATATTGAATACAAAATCTCAAATATTTCATTAAAAGACAATAGTATTAGTAAATCTGAAGAACTTAGCAGTACCAGTAGATCTCAATGTGAAATAGACTCAAAACCGATACACGTAAGTGTGAATATGAAGATGGAAAATGAATATGTGTTAAGTAATAACATACCAGAGAAAGTCTATAGAAGTAATATTGAAAAGTTCAATTTCTTACAAACACAATTGGCTGATGACAGTATAAATGTTGAAAAGAGTTTAGAAAATGTAGATGTAATAGAAACAAGAAACAAAGACAAAGACTGTGTAAATACTATTGAACATAATATGACTAATGCAGAAGAAGATAATGATGTCCGCAGTGTTGAACATACAGAGATCAACAATGTAACAGATGACAGCAGAATAGCCAATAGTTCATCAGTAGCTATTGAGTGTATTCCTCCATCAGAACAACCTTTAGAGGTTCAACATGATCAAGAAATAAGTATTAGTGTTCCTCCTAGAAGAAAAAAACAGAATGCTTTAGAAAAAGCTTTAGCATCCGCTATTAAAAATGAAAAAGAAACAAAGTTGGACATTAAAGTATATCCAGACCATTTGAATCCCTTCTCAGATGATGAGGATGAGGTATTATCCTTCTTAATAGTATGCTTATTTTAAATAATTTTAATTGTTTAATGAGCTTAATTTTATTTTTAAGAATGTTCTGGAGCCAACTAAAAGTGTCAGCACAAATCCTTTTGGTAGTAGTGATGAAGAGGATGACAAAGTGCCACCCATACATCTCGCACCAAAACCTGAGAATGTTACTGCCACACCCATGTGAGTATTACATATATCACCATATAAAACATAATTCTATATTTTTTTTTAAATTATGTTTTCTACTTGCTGATAATACATTATTTCTGAATTCACGATTCACTATCACTGGATAAAATAATATTGTTTTTTTTTTTTTGCTTCTTTCAATCGCATTTGTGTCCTAGCTAAATCCATCTTAAAAACTCACCCATAGACTAATAATACTGCGCATGCGTAAATATTCATTCTGAGTTTCTGACTTCGGAACTCTATACTGATATATATATTATATATAATGAGAAACTCGCCCTGTGTACAAAGTGTATACATCATTTTGTACCTAAAGGAAAAGTACCCGTAAGATGATAATATTAAATAGAGATGGGCAGGTGGGTAAAAAAGTGCGTGTCCGACTACGCTCAGTAAAGAGTTCCGAAGTCAGAAACTCAGAATGAATATTTACGCATGCGCAGTATTAATTTTATCAACCGCAAAAACTGAAAAGCAAAGTTATTTCTGCGTTTGTAACCTTAAATATCCCATATCTTAAAAACATTTGACAGATTGGGGTAGCTTGTTGATGTTTATTATAGTTTTAGAGAGTGACACTATACTAGGTTCCGCTATATTTCCGTCTCTTTTACTTTGCTTGTATCTGTCCGTCTCTTTCGCACATCTAGTTTCTTCACCAGGTGGCGCATCCAAATGTGGACTTATAAGCTTTGGTTCAGGTTATAAAAATCTGTAATTTTCACCAGTATTCGCCTCTAGCTTCTGCCTGCGACCTCGTTCGCGTCGTGGAACTCGTAAGACGTCACAATGTACTAAAATAACAGCCACATTTCCCGTCCGCACCCTTACTTCATTTTCGCTTAGAGTTCTTTCCGACTTTTTTCTTTTTGCTCGTCATCCTAGGGGTCGTAGCGTGATGTTCTTCCTCAAGAATTGGGCTATCAAATGCAAAAAGATTTTTTCAAATCCGACTGGTAGTTCCAGAGATTAGCGCGTTCAAACAAACAAACTCTTCAGCTTTATTATAATTTCCTTTATTTCATTTCACACATACTCGTATAGGTTACTTACATTTTTAAATATTAGAATAAAAAGAATATAAAAACATTTAAAAATATAAAACATAGTAGCCCACCGGTATCGGGAACAGGGTCCAAGCTACGGCGGTCAGGGCTCCAGAGAGAGGAAATACCGCTTTCTGAATCAGGCCCTTAATCCAGCTGCCCAACGAGAGCCTCCTTAGGTGTTGGTGCTCATGGCAATTAAGCCATTGGCTGATACGACTATCGGCACAATGATCGCTGAGTCCACATCCCACAAGTCGACAACCTCGCGAGCCAAGTCAAGATACTTGATTTGTTTATCTTTCTCGGCTTTCACGAGGTTCCCGTCATGCGGGACCGTTATGTCAATAATCATTGCGCGCCACTCTATTCGATCCACCACCACTACTACTGATATTTGGCGACAAATTTCGACTAATTATTTGTGTTATCAAAATTAAAATCCCTTGTGGTGGCTATGCCAGTGTCAGTCAAACCGTAGCGTGATGTTAAATAATCATAGCCTTCCTCAAGAATTGGGCTATCAAATGCAAACAAAATTTTTCAAATCAAATCCGACTGGTAGTTCCAGAGATTAGTGCGTTCAAACATACAAAATACAAACTCTTCTATACCTACTCTAGATCAGGGGTCTCCAAATACGGCCCGCGGGCCAAATACGGCCCGCCAGTGCCATCAGTCCGGCCCGCGAAGGCTTAAGACTAGTGTTATCAATCTGGCCCGCGACAGCCAATGTCTTATTGTTGTGATAAGTTAGGTTAAGTTAGTAGGTAAAACTTAACGAGAGAAACGGTGACGCAGAAAACTTAAGTATCTCAGCTTAAGCATATTAATAACTAACAAATAATTGAGTTGTTGAATGTCGTTACGTGTCACAATAGTAATTGAAATGCAAAAAAAGCGTATGTTTGCTTAGGTGGCGCTCTTTACGACTAGTCTAGAAATATAGTTAAGGGTAGAAAAATTAAAACTGTTTTGGCCCTTGGAACATAGTGAAAAAATCTGTATGGCCCTAAGGCTACAAAGTTTGGAGACCCCTGCTATAGATGAACACAAACAACAGAAAAAGATAACAGAATAGATATAGATGAATACATACTTTTAACTTGTACCTCAATAAATTATTGATAACTTGTAATCATCATTAACACTGGACTTTTTAATCTATTTTTTTTGGAGATCCTAAATAAATAAATCATCATCATTTATTTATTTATTTAAGGATTACCAACGAGATACATTACAAATTATCATTTACAGTAATAAAACTTGCGTAATAAATACATTATCCTGTAATGCATGCTCAATTATCATGAATATTTAACAAAATTTGTTACATTACGATTACATAGATATGTAATATTTTCCGCAATGTTTCAAGTACTCACATGCATGAGTACCTACATATTATGACGAGGTAGATCACGTAGTAGTGCACAATATAACAAAAGAACAATAAGTGAGTAGGTATCGAGTACCAACATTATATCAAATTTTAACTTGTTGCTCGGCTCACATTGTGTCGTAATAAACGGTTATTTACGGTTAAAACATGAAGTGGGTAGATTTTCCATACATAAATAATAGGTCTTTACCTATGAAATTGCCGTTTTCTATGAAAAAATTTAAACGGGTTTTTTTTTATGCATTTTTTATTTGTATTAATCGAAGTAATCACCCATGCAATCAATGCATCTTTGCCAACGCAGTGGCAGTTTATTGATGCCCTTCTTAAAGAAATCAGCTGGACGGGAGGCAACAAATTCTTCAAAGGCATTTTGTACTGCCTCTCGGGTATTGAATTTTTTTTCCCGCCAAGAAGTTATCTAAATTCTGGAAAAAGTAGTAGTCTGTAGGCGCAAGGTCTGGTGAGTAGGGCGGATGACGGAGAGCTTCCAACCCCAGTTCTTGCAACTTGGAGACCATCTGCTGTGCAGTATGAGGTCGCGCGTTGTCGTGCAGGAGCAGCGGAGACGAGCGATTGACTAATGCTAACCAGCAGGAGATGTGCCAGCTTCTCCATCATTGTGTTCAGTTCTTCACAGTACACATCTGAAGTAATGCTCACCCCGTTTGGTAAGAAGCTGTGATGAATCACACCGGCGCTAGACCACCAAACAGTGACCATCACTTTTCTAGGGGTAAGTTTTCGTTTAGGGCATTGTTTAGGTGCTGAACCAGGATCCAACCAACTTGCTGAGCGCTTGCGGTTATCAAACAGAATCCATTTTTCATCGCAGGTAACAATGCGGTTCAAAATTCCTTCATTTGTGTGTCTGTTGAGCAGTGCAAGGCACGTCTCGACGCGTACTTCGCGCTGGCGATCATTGAGTTCGTGGGGCACCCATTTGTCAAGCTTTTTTACCTTGCCAATTTGACGCAAATGGACCAATATTGTTTTGACGCTAACGTCGAATGCTGCTGCTAATTCAGCCGTAGATTGTGTATCATCAGCTTCCACAATCGCCTTTAATTCGTCATTGTCGACCAAAGTCTTCGGACGACCGCGAGGTTCATTTTTCAGGTCGAAATTTCCAGAACGGAAGCGAGCAAACCAATAACAAGTGGTGCGTTGGTTTGTAGTGTTAGCTCCGTAAACGTCGTTGATGTTGCGTGCCGCTTGTGCCGCGTTGCTGCCACGACGGTACTCATATTCCATAATTACTCGAATTTTTAACGTATCCATGATGACGAAAAAGATTGAAATGCGATGAAAATGTAACACTAATCAATAAACAAATGACTACTTTTGGAAAAAAAATCCATGTTTTTAAAATAAAATTAATTTGAAATTAGAATTCTTAGCCAAACAAAAATTATTTTGATTTGAAATGGCCAGTACTGCAGAACGGCAATTTCATAGGTAAAGACCTAATATTTGAATAACAATTAGATGCAGTCATGCATTGCTTCTTCTAATGCATTAGCACAATTATTAAAATCATGCCTCCCGCGATGATAAAAGTACTTAGCATGGACTGTCGTTGAGTTTCTACTGTAATTATAATAATATTTTAAGATGTGTGATTGCATAGTACTTTGATATTTTTTTTTATATTAGCATTCGCAAAATAACCATACCTGCATTATTACAAAATAAAATATAATAAATTGCGCAATTATTTGTACCTATTACAGAAAAAGGCTTATCGCTGTAAATCCATTCTGGTCCGATGGCGAAGAACCCTCGTCAGATGAAGATGAAACACACAGCAAGAGGTAAGAATGATGAAATGTTGGGGACATAGCCGGCTTAACCCTTTGAACGCCATTGACCACTTAAGTTGCCTAACTAAAATGCCTACCTACCACATATAATTTTTACTAGGCTTGGCTATGTATATATATATATATATATATATTATTATGTTTCCAGCTCAATGTATAGATCTTCAATGGCAACAAGTACTCCGAATCTCCCTGGAAGCACGCCCCGAAGGAAAAAGGCAAAAGCGCCGCCGCCGCCGCCGGTCATCTCGGTATCAGAGGCGCCGCGGCTCGAACACCCTTCTACTTCCATGGATGACGTCGCGAGCATATCCTCCTTTAGCTCGTACAACTCTACCATCAACTCTGACCAAGTACCTATGCTTTTCATTTATATTATAAACAGCTTGTTAAGGTAAAAACTAAAACAATACATTTCATGTAGCGATGGTCGTACAGCTATATGTAGGTATTCATAGTAGAAGATGCAGTAATACTTAATAATAATAATAATAATAGCCCCACCGCCGTATCTCTACGTTGACGTCGTGGTGGGGCTTGCGCGCTCCGAGCTCTGGGTCTGTGCTGGTGGAGTTTACTTTGCCGAAATAGGTCTAGGCTGAGGAGCCAGACCAAGAGATACGTGAACCCGCCAGGGCAGCATGTGGCGAGCTGTTGGGCAGTAGCGACCCCACGGACCCTATTTCCCGGGAGAAGTCTTGTTCTTCACCTCTGGCTTGCCTTTATTGGCCGGCTGGAGTGAACACTGACGGGAACAGAGCTCCCACCTCATTCTTGTCTTTATTGGCCGGCTTGAGTGGAGATTCGCAAGAGCAAACGTGCTCGGAGGAAGGAAGTATTCCAGTAAGTGCTTGTAGGGATCTTGACCATCTTCCGGGCTCTGGGATTGTTCTGAGAGCCGTGGAATGCCTCTCCACTCCTCAAGCACCTCAGGACATGTTGCCCCTTGTCGCTACGTCACTATGTGCTAGCGACCGTTTCCGGGGGCCCATTATTGAGTGTGCAAGTCACCCCCTGCCAATTTATCTGTGTATATTATATAACATTGGTCAGGCAGGGGACATAGTTCAAGGTACCCAATCCACTATAGCCACCCAAACCCATAGGCCCAATGTGTTTTGTTTCCATGTTCTGCAATAGTTCTGCACCACCGGGGGTTGTCCTTGGGTGCAATTGCATAGTGCATACAGGGATAATCGTCGGCTGGTGCCTTCTTTTCATTTAAAATTGTCTAAGGGGCCTCTGCGAGTTGGCTTCGGCTCCTCGTACGCCTTCCAAAGGTCCGGGACCCCAGGTTCCCGAGATATGTCAAAGACAATTTAAATAATAATGGTAATAATAGTAGTAATTTACTTTTGAAAAAAAAAATCGAATGTTTTCTTTGAGTAAAATTTGGTTACATCAATATGTAAGATACTTCTCTTTCTGGGCCCACTTCATCTTTCCACCCTGTATATAAAGCAAAATCTGACTGATATATCAGCGCATAGCCCAAACTTCTGGGACAAGGAATCTGAAAATTTGTACAAGGCTTCCTTTTATAAAGTAAGCGTGCACTACGGAGGGGTTTTTGGAAATTGAACCTTTAACTCTTAAAATGTCGATTGTACACCATGTGTACAGATAACAATAGAATTTCAATTGTGTCTGCTAATTGGCGCGCGACGGGTTAAGGGGTTGAAAACTCCAAACAGACTAGGCCTAGCCTAGACCTAGCAATTATGAATGTATGCTATTTGCTGTTTACTTTCTATTTTCATTATCCGTTCCCCGACGCAACGACGCTTGGATCAAAAATATTACCTACAACTTATATTAAACTCATAGGGCCAATACACTTAGCGGCTCCTGCCCAATCTGGGGGGTCCAAACGCCTCCTGCCGGAGGCTTTACGCGGGGGTCGTGCGGTCCATGGCCCTTTACGGGGCACCGGTGTGGGCGCGTTCCCTGAGGCTGCGACCAGCCCGCCGGTTGAACGCGTCCCAGAGGGTCATGGCCATCCGGCTAGTCCGGGGATACCGCACGGTCTCCTGTGAGGCGGCGTGCCTCCTTGCCGGATTACCGCCATGGGATCTGGAGGCAAAAGTCCTCGCGCACGTGTGGGAGTGGCGCGAGGAGGTGAAACGCCGGGGCGTAACTCCGCTGCCGCGAGAAATCACGGTACAGCGGACAGAGCTCCGGCGGGATCTCATGGCGACATGGAGAGTGCGATTGTCGCAACCCAGCGCTGGGCACGCCACAATTGCGGCGATAAGTCCCCTCTTTGAGGAGTGGTTGGAGAGGCGCCACGGCGTCCTCACCTTCCGCCTGACGCAGGTCCTCACCGGACACGGTTGTTTCGGGAGGTTCCTGTTTCGGATAAGGCGGGAGGAAACGCCCGGGTGTCACCATTGTGTGGATCGCCCGGAGGACACGGTGGAGCATACAGTGGAGGTCTGCCCGGCTTGGGCGGAGCACCGCCGTGTTCTCACGGAGGCGATCTCTCGCGTCCAAACCTGGTCCAGGCCATGGTGCGGAGCGAGAGTGCATGGGAAGCCGTCACCTCCTTCTGCGAAGCAGTAATGCTCGCGAAGGAGGAAGCGGAACGCGTGAGGGAGAGGCAACAGCCGCGCCCTCGCGCCCCCAGCCGCCGTAGGAGACGCCCTGGGCGGCGGGAATCGATTGCCGATTCCCGGCCACCGTAGGCGCGGGCTTGCGGAAGACGAGTAATGGGCAGCTCGCCGTCCGGTAAGGACCAGGCCCGGGTCGACGGCGCGTTGTGTTCCACGCGCGCCTCAAAGAGATGTCAGCAGTGACGGGGTCAATTGGGCCGATGCCGCCGGGGTCGCGGGTAGTTCGAAAGAGATACCGTGGCCCAGGCACGGGCAGCTGAAGGAACATGGGTGGGTTTTAGTCAGTAAAAGTCTGACACGCCCTCCCGCCTCTGCCCAGAGCGGGAGAAGTCATTTGATGATTTCCCATCCACAAAAAAAAAAAAAAAAAAAAAAAGGGCCAATACACTTTGTTTTATTACTTTTTAAAGGATTTTGTTTGTGTCGGGGGTTTTGTTTTTAATTTAACTTTTACTAGTATTAAAACATATTATTTAATTGATGATTATTTTCCCATAGAAATCAATCGGTAAGTCCACACCAACTTTTAAGAAGAGGCGGGCCGCGCCGACCCCTCCCGACAGTCTGTCGACGGTTTCGGGTGGCGGCGGCTCCTTGGAGAAAGGTATCAACACTACTGGTATGAAGAGCATCAGTTCCGAAGGTGGGAAATAATACAAGCTATCCAACTCAACAGTAGAGTTCAAACTCGTGGTTCAGACCCTCTGATTTACTTAACAAAGTACAATAATTTAACTTGATTTCAATAGTCAAGTTATTTCAAAACAGAAAACTTTGAATCCCTAAAACAAATTCCAGTGGTCTTCTAAATATACTATGCTTTCATTAATTGGGTACTGATTGAATGCGCAAAAGGAATGAATTTATAATTAATTATGATGTTTCCAGTACAATTTTAAGTAAATATTTGATGTGCAGCAGGCAGGAAGACAAAGGGTCCTGCACCGGGGCTGCCCCTCCCAGAGCGGCGCGAGGTGAAGCTGCAGATGTCGCCCGAAGCGCTGCAGGTGCAGCTGGACCTACTGGAGACGCAGCAGCTCGGCCTCGAGCGACAGGGTGTACTCATCGAACGAATGATTCGCGACAAGTGTGAGGGTAAACATATGCCAGCACATTTTATTTCTATTTGAGCACTCATTCTTACTTCTTAATCTAAATTTATTTTTAAGGTTCCATAGCCAAATGATAAAACGGAACCCTTATAATTCTGTCCTGTCCTTATGTCACAACCACTTTACCCGGAAGACTATTTGCACTATAGATATAATTGGAATAAAAAATACAACCGACTTCCAAAAACAACACTACAAAGTGAAAAATAACTTTAATTTCGGAAGTCGGTGTCTGGTTAAATGTATTTTCGTTTTTTGCCACCGACTTCCGAAATTAAAGTTATTTTTCACTTTGTAGTGTTGTTTTTGGAAGTCGGTTTTTGTAAAAAAGTTTTTATTTTTCACTTTTTAGTTGTGGTACCTACCCCACACAAATTCTAATACCACTACCTGCAAAATAAACTAGAACATTATCCATATAAAAGTGGGGAAAAAATAAGTATTATTGAAGCTAACTCAAAAATTACCCAAGCAAAGCAAGCAAGCAAAATCAATTTTATATGGGACCAACTTTGATGTATACCCTCTCGAATAAAACAAAAAAAATCCAAATCAGTCCAGCCATCTTTGAGTAATCGAGGAACATACATAAAATAAAAAAAAGGTTCCGACGAATTGAGAACCTCCTTCTTTTTGAAGTCGGTTAAAAATGCACCATCTATTACCTATAAGAACTGCTATACAATAGTGTAGTGAATTTACGAAAATCAATAAGTATTTGGTGAGATATGCGCTTCTAAAGTTACAAAAATGTGTGTGTGTTTGTCTAACTTTTGAAATAAGGAGAAGAACTTAAAACATACTTTCAACTGTCTTGTAGTTTCTGAGATATGGGATGTTTTCAAGCAACTGCAGACATAAGTTTCGTTAACGTTTCTTTGAGAAATACTAATAAATACACCTTCTTTCCAATATTCATCCATATAGTGCAAATAGTCTCCGACTAAAATGAAAGTGTCACATCCAGACGGACAGATACAGACATGACGAAATTATAAGGGTTCCATTTTTGCCATTTCACTTCGGAAGTTTGAAAACCGTAGATTTTTAGAGATGTTCAGATTTCTTACTCACAGCTTTTGCCCTCAAGGTGCAGTTTAGATTGTTTGATTTATTATATCTATTACGTATCCTCTATCGTGGATCATAGAAGTACTTTATCACTAATGGATCAATCTGTTACAGGCGACGAAGCAGACACGGTACCGCAAGAGGAAGTCGAAGATTTAGTCATTCAACTGTGTGAACTAGTCAATGAGAAAAATGACCTGTTCAGAAAACAAACTGAATTGATGTACATGTAAGTAGCACTTGTTGTATTATACCGGATGACTTTTTTTACCGTCTTGAAAAAATAGGGTATATTAGGTGAACGGAGTAGAAGCGTATGGCATACCTAGTTTTTTTTTTTTTTAATAGCTTAGTCAGAAAAAAATATCTAAGTATCAATAAATACTACAAATTCGTTGTAAACTTTTCATTTTAGAACTATAAAAACATAAATTTTGAAGAAAAATAATAAATCCTTTAAAAATATCGAAATTCAAATCATATGCAACCTGCATTATGATTTCAATTTTGATTTTTTTTAATTAAAAAAAAAAAACACTTGATATGCCATAGGCTTCTTCTCCGTTCACCGAATATACCCTATTTTTTTCGAGACGGTAAAAAAAGTCATCCAGTATATGCGTGGAAACTATTAGTTTAACTCAATCAAATCGGCCTATGGCCGAAAAAATTATAGTCATCATCCCTATTGACTACCAAGTCAATAGGGATGATGACTATAATTTTTTTATTGGTCCGTCATGTAGATTATTAAAAAAATATTGGACACGTAGTTTTTTTAGAGTTCCGTACCCAAAGGGTAAAATGGGACCCTATTACTAAGACTCCGCTGTCCGTCCGTCTGTCACCAGGCTGTATCTCATGAACCGTGATAGTTAGACAGTTGAAATTTTCACAGATGATGTATTTCTGTTGCCGCTATAACAACAAATACTAAAAAACAGAATAAAATAAATACTTAAGGGGGCTCCCACACAACAAACGTGATTTTTTTGCTCGATATTGGTAACGGCAACAGGTAGACGCTTGAAATATTCACAGAATATTTATATATTCACTTTAAAAATAAATAATTAAATTAAAATAAAACAAATATTTAAATATTTGTTTTATTTTAATTTCCCATACAACAAACGTGATTTTTTTTGCCGTTTTTATAGATAATGGTTCGTGCCTTCGTGCGCGAGTCCGACTCGCACTTGGCCGGTTTTTAATCTTTTTTTTACGCAATCAATAGATTACGGCGATACATTGAGTTAAAATGTGGCATGACGCACACCTTACTAGATTTTATACGTAGTTGTGACGTAGCGAGCCCCACTCCCCAACATTCATGCGTTTTTATCTAAGTAATTTTTTATTAATATGATAAAGCAAAAATTGTTTTTTACCCAGGCATCATCCCTATTAGGCAATGTACGCGAAACGAATAGACGAATAGGTGGCACCATCAATACATACAGTTCATTAAATGGTTTGAGAACATACTAGGTAAATAGTTTTTCTTCATTAGTTTTATGTGGAAGTCCGTATGACCATTATTAAAAATGCAAATAATGTAAGTATTAAGAGAACGTTTACGTTTTTTCTAGTCGTGATAAAATTAATGTTACGCTTTATTTGAAAAACAAAACACTAGTAGTGCTTAGGTTTACTCAAATCATTTGTAAAATACAGGGTGTCCCGTAAATAATGGATCAAACGTAACGGGTAGGTAGCTTACCTAATTTCCAACAACTAATTTGAATATTAAAAAAAAAACCGTTACAGTAACCAGGATATTAATTTTTTTTCGAATTTTACGATTTTGTCTTCCAGAATTAAGCTTTTTTAATGCTGTCGCTGCAAATGATGACATTTTTAGGTATGATTTTTATTTAACATTTCTGAATAGCTTACTAATGTTATAAGATACCATTTTTTTGAATACCGTTTTATTTGCCTTAGAAAAAAAATCTTGAGTTGAAAAGTTTTTTCTTTACGATGTTAGGACCAAAATTGAAAAAATTCTCTTGTAAAAAAAATGTATAACACCGAAAACCACCATTATTTTAAAAACTTGTACATTTAATAAGGTTTGCAAATTGGTGTAAAACTTACGTCTAGTCTTTATCGTTACAAAGATATTGCTATGAATGTGATGAAGACAGAAAATAAATTAAATTGGTACTATTCCATTTTTTCATTTTCGTAATGGCTTATGCTTGAATGCTTGTAATCGAAGCAGGTAGTTAAGCGGCTAGCATATTCCGACCCGATGACGTCATCTGTCCGGAATTTGGGACCGCTACCTGTGGCGGAGTTGCACCTAGAAAGAAAGAAAGAAAGAAAATACGTTTATTTGCGGTAAACACCTGCACCTCAGTCAGCGTGAAGGGGATAGATAGCGCCGCTTTTGTATTTTTGGTAAATTGGTATGAAGTTGTACATTCTAGTCCTTGTCGTTACAAAGATAATTGCTATGAATCTGAGAGGTGCTCCAAATCAACGTTAATAAAAAAAATAAAAAAGTGTGTACATTTAAACTTTTTCTTTAAAATGTGTAACTGTAGTATTTCAGAGGCAATGTTCATTGAATTATTGAGGCGTATGAAAAGAATTAGGAGGCCGTACTAAAAAAACAGTTAGTTCAAATAAATCGTTTTATTTGGTTTTTACAATAAATGTTCGAATTGCCTTCCCTCTACAAGAATGCAAAGTCTGCATCTCCTAATAAAGGAAGCTCTTATCCGACGGACAAAACGGCTTTGGTTTATTTCTGATGCAGCAGATTGGATGCGCTGTCGTAATTCTTCTTCCGACGTTATTGGATTCTTGTAGACCCTGTCTTTTAAACATCCCCAGTAAAAAAAATCTAGGGGATTTAAATCCGGAGATCGCGGAGGCCACAAAATTGGTCCTAATCGGCCGATCCATCTGTCCGGATAACTTTCATCAAGGTGCGCCCTTACTGCCGTCGCATAGTGAGCGGGGCACCCATCATTTTGCAACCACATTGCTTGCCGTACGTCTTCTGGAACGTTTTCTAATAACCTTGGCAACTCATTCCTTAAAAAATGGAGATAATATTCGGCGTTTAGAGTAGCTGGTAGTTCAAAGGGCCCTATTATTTGCCCATTGATTATTCTCACCCATAAATTTATTTTAAATTGATGTTGGCTCCTGTCCTCTCGCATCAAATATGGGTTTATCAGCTGCCAACTGTGCAAATTATGCAAATTTAAATATCCATCTCGGCGGCATGAAGACTCGTCACTCCATAAAATCTTGTTAAAAAACTGCGGGTCCGCCCGAATCATTCTAAGCATCCTTTGGCAAAATTCTATTCTTGGCTGGTAATCACGCGACGTCAGCGTTTGAACACGTTGCACGTGATATGGGTGCAATCGGCACCGTTGTAGCACTCGATGCACCGTCGATCTAGAAATTCCTACGCGTCGCGCTATGACGCGAACGGAGACTGACGGATCTTCCTCGATTTCTCGAAGAATGACTTCGTCATTAACTTGTCGCGGTCGTCCTTCACGGGTACCACCAACTCCGGTGCCAAGAATTCTTCCCTCAAGAAGCGCGTTATGCACTCTAATAAAGACGCGATAATCGGGATAACGAACCAGGTTCGGGTATCTTTCACGGTACAATCTTGCAGCCGCCCTGGCATTACCTCTTGCTTCTCCGTAGATAAAATGCATTTCGGCGTACTGCCGTGGCGTGTACTCATAACGAGGCATTGGGCTGAATAAGGTTTCAGCGCTACTGCACACACGTACAAGCACACACAAACGAATGTTTTCGGAGTCCGTAGGATCGCCAAGTCGTTTGTCCAATACGCAAAGAGTTCCAAATCGATAGGCAAAGCAAAGTCCAAAAACACAGCACAAGTCAAATTTTACAGAAGAAAACACCGAGCCACTGACCGGGAGCGAAAGTTGTCTGACGTAGCAACTCGAAGAGAGACTAGTTACAACTAAACTAATAAAATCAAGCAACAATGAAGCCTGTACGAGTGAAGGGCGCAGGAAAGAACAAAAGAACCTGCGCAACTTCATACCGATTTAACCGATTTACCAAAAAGCGGCGCTATCTATCCCTTTCACACTGACTGAGGTGCAACTCCGCCACAGGTAGCGGTCCCAAATTCCGGACAGATGACGTCATCGGGTCGGAATTATGCTATCCGCTTAACTACCTGCTTCGATTACAAGCATTCAAGCATAAGCCATTACGAAAAGGAAAAAATGGAATAGTACCAATTTAATTTATTTTCTGTCTTCTTCATCACATTCATAGCAATATCTTTGTAACGATAAGGACTAGACGTAAGTTTTATACCAATTTGCAAACCTTATTAAATGTACAAGTTTTTAAAATAATGGTGGTCTTCGGTGTCATACATTTTTTTTACAGGAGAATTTTTTCAATTTTGGTCCTAACATCGTAAAGAAAAAACTTTTCAACTCAAGATTTTTTTTCTAAGGCAAATAAAACGGTATTCAAAAAAAATGGTATCTTATAACATTAGTAAGCTATTCAGAAATGTTAAATAAAAATCATACCTAAAAATGTCATCATTTGCAGCGACAGCATTAAAAAAGCTTAATTCTGGAAGACAAAATCGTAAAATTCGAAAAAAAATTAATAGGTATCCTGGTTACTGTAACGGTTTTTTTTTTAATATTCAAATTAGTTGTTGGAAATTAGGTAAGCTACCTACCCGTTACGTTTGATCCATTATTTACGGGACACCCTGTATATATTATTTAATTAACTTGCTATGATAAAACGATGTTTGTTTACTGTCTATGCTGTTTATTCTCCCATTAGTGGACATGCTTGTACTTGGCAAAAAACAAAGCTGTTGTCCTTTACAAAATAACATGACATGGACAGAAGTGTGCCAAAAGGGGGCCTTGGCGCAGCAGAGGGACAATACTGGCTGGATAGTTAGATAATGGCTGTCTTTATCCACTGATCTATGCTTGATGAGACTCTTTAATCCCCATTGCAACTGGGTTGTCAATGTACATTATTGCAGACTAGCACTTCCCGCGCGGCTTCGCCCGAGTGGATGTCCGAAAAATCCCACGGGCACGAAAATCCTTCCTCATTCCTTGTCTACAAAGGGAACCTCTGTGCAAAATTTCAGCTTTCTAGGTTCAAGGGTTTGGGCTGGGCGTTGATGAGTCAGGACTTCTCTTTTAATTTATATAGATTATTATCAGTTGTTTGCTCATCGGCCAGATTACCACACCAACAGAATAGTTATTCATGAACAACATTTCAGACGACGACAACAACGGTTAGAACAAGAACAAGCTGACATTGAACATGAAATTCGGATAATCCAATCACGGCCCGCTGTTAATCGAATAGATGCTGATAAGGTAAGGAATGATTCTTTGTGATCTATTGTGATACCCAAATTGTCGAGTGCAAAATACTCATAAAGTGGTATGATGATAGTGTTTAAATTTTCATGTGACTTTTTTTGTTGAGTTCTAAAAGAAAATAGTTAAAAAAACGGGGCCGATGACTATTTATTACCCTTGTTTTTAGGGTTCCGTTCCAAAATGATAAAAAAGAACCCTTATGGTGTGACTCAGTCTGTCTGCCTGACTGTCACAGCTGGATATCTCAAGAACTACTAATACTATCAACTTGAAATTTGGAACAGTTTTAGATGACGTTTGCGCAACTATTTTGCAAATAAGAAAGAAATAATAATTTTTTTTTTGCTGCAGGGTCTTAAAAATTCGAAGTGGGGCTACTAGGGCATGTGGCGTATCATATTAAAGAGCGCTGTTTGCACATTCTCAAACATTTTTTTTTTTCTTTTTTTTAGGCCGCATAGTTTTCGACTTGATGAAAAATGTTAAATCCGCCCCCCACCCCTTATCTCCGAAGTTTGCATAGAGGAAAAATCTGAAATTATTCTATGTGATAGAAGTTTATGTATAGATTACAGGAAAAATAAAACGATATCTCTAAATAGCACAGTTTTTCAAAAATCATCAACAAAAATTACATTAAATGATGGTACGGAACCCTCGGTGCGTGAGTCCGACTCTTTCTTGACCGGTTTTTCTTGGGAGTAAGTTGTAATTCGACGAATTCATGTTAATGTTATGGCGTAATAGTGACCTGTGTGCTACCCTGCACCACCGCTTGTCCATCGTTTTTCGAAAAATTGCAATTTATAATATAGGTAATAAATAATAAAAAAATTTATAAGTTAAAAAAAATCTCATTATATAATAAAATCTCGATAAGTTTCTATCGATCTAAATCTCGATTTATAAGTTTAAAAAAAAATCTCAATAGAAGATAGCCCGGGTTTCTAGTGGCCCTCCGCCCAGTGATTTAATATTGAATGATTTCCAGGTATAATTTTTATCATTGCCATAGCGAATTTAAAAAAAAATACTATGTAATCTTTTGAAATTCGTTAGCTAGACGAAAGTTAAGAAAAGTCGAAGCATTCTCAGTTACAAACTCGATTCTACGAATGGATGCTAATGGCATCTCAAAAACTCACTTTTTTAGGGTTCCGTACCTCAAAAGGAAAAACATCGTAATCGAGAAAAAAACATCAGCTGTCTCATACATTTGGATCGAGTAGGTATTGAAGTTTTGTACGGGACAGCTGATAATTTTTTCTCGATTACGACGTTGGTCCCAAGGAAAAAGTTGTTCAGTTTGATGGTCTGTACCGCACCCTTAAATTTGGCCCCAACTTTCTAACACATCTTTCCTGTATATTTGCCCAATGTCCTTGAGGAATGGTTTGGAACAACTTACCTTACTAAATAAGTTCCTTGCTTCTCGATATGCTATTTGCTGATTTGCCGACATGGTGGTTTATAATTACAGGCCCGCGAGGAAAAGTTGGTACTGCGTCTTGTGGAAATAGTTCGCATGCGTGACGAGTTGGTGCAGCAAATTGATGCAGAGCGCCGCCGAGAACGCCAAGAAGATCTTGCTATCGCCGCTTCCATCGCCAGCAAGAGAGGTATATATAACGGATATCACTGTAACTGGAATTTGAAATACCTTTGTACCAAATTAATTATGAATGGTGTAAAGCCCATTTGTCCGCGCCGAACAAGCTGAATTTTTTTTATGAAATCCTACGAAATCTCGGTCACCAATTCGCACGGAATCGTACGAATCTCCAGAATAATTCAGAAAGTATTCAGCAGCTGTCGATATCCATTACGTCTGCAGAGTTTCGCTAGGTAATTTAATTTCACCCTATATATAAATATTATATAGCCTATGTCACTCCCACAATTGAGACGATTCTAACGACACCCCATAAGTTAAAATCCATCAAGCCGTTTAGTCTACAGAGCGGAGCGTGCCAAAGAAATAGACATGCATACATACTCTCGAAAAAATTTACCCTCATTCTGGGGCAGTCGGGTAAAGACATAATTTATCTCGGGTCTTCAGGGTTCCGGACCTTTGGTAGGTGTATGAGGAGCCGAAGCCAACTCATAGAAGCCCCTTAAACAATTTTAAATAGAATGAGGCACCAACCGCCGATTATCCCTGTATGCACTATGCAAGTGCACCCTAAGTCAAACCTCGATTGGCGCAGGCTGTTGCGGAACATGGAAACAAAATATATTGGGCTATGAGTTTGGGTGGCTATAGTGGATTGGTTACCTGCAACTATGGATAGATTATGTCCCCTGCCTGACCAATGATAAAATAATATTCACGGATATAATCGCAGGGGGTGACTTGCACACTTAGCCCCCGGAAACTTTCGCTAGCACATAGTGACGTAGCGTCAAGCGGGCCACATGACTTCCTAAGGTGCTGAAGTGGGACAATCCCAGAAGGCTGGAAGTACGGTCAAGATCCCTACCAGCATCTTACTGGAATGGGTACTAATTCCTTCCTTCGAGCACTTTTGCTCTTGCAAATCTCCACTCAAGCCGGCCAATAAAGGCAAGAAAGAGGTGGGAGCTCTGTTCCTCGGGAGTGTTCACTCCAGCCGGCCAATAAATGCAAGCCAAAGGTGAGGAACAGCTCGTCACATGCTGCCCTGTGGGTAAATTTGTCTCTCTTGGTCTGGCAGGAGCCCTAGGCCTGTTTCGGCAAAGTAAACTCTATCAGCACAGGCCTAGAGTTATAGAAGCACGCAAGCCCCATCACGACGTCAACGTAGAGATACGTCGGGTGGATAATAAAAAACTTTTTTACAAAAAAAAAAACAACCAACTTACAAAAAAACAAACAAAGTGATAGTAGGGGAGCCCACGAGGCTAAATGGGGATTTACTCGAGCGTCGTAGAGACCTATTGGGATGCAAAGCTTAGATGATAAGAAGAAAAAAATGTTATATGATATATACATTTACATCGGTGGGGGAAGCGGCTATAGATTTTTAAATATGTAAAAAAAAACTGTTGCATGGACATCCTCGAGCGCGTCAGATATTGATAGCATCAATGCCCTACGTATTTTTAATAATGTACGTATGTTAATCTGATCGTTTGCATGATGCGGGTGGTTGTATTTAAGGGTTGAAAATGAAAAAAAAAAAAATTTAATCGAGCGCGTCAGATTTTCTAAGGGAGTGTTAAGTACACCAAAAAAAAAGCTCTCATTCACTAATCTGACGATTTCGATGGGACGCAAACTCGCGGCCATTTTCATAATGTGCAAAAAAAAATCGCCATTTTGAAATACTCAAGCGCGTCAGATTAAGATTCTTTATGTTCTAAACGTACTGTCTCATAATCTGACGATTATCTAGAGGGATTCGCCTGATCTGACAAAAAAAAATTAGAAAAACGGTTCACTTTAAAGGCCATCCCTGCAACTTCCCGCTAATTCCATTCCTGGGCGCTTGAAATTGTACTTATGACATTTTTGAGCTCAAAATATAATTTATGTGATATTTTGAGCTCGCTGAGTTCAAAGAAATAATATTTCTATGCATTTGAGCTCTCCCAGCTCGAAAGTCTGATAAAAGTTTCATAGAACACTATTTTTGGAATTTCCAAACCGCAATAACTTTTGAATGGATCAACCAATTTTCACGCGGTTGGCACCATTCGACGCAGTTTTATCATCCTCATAAGTAATTTTGCAATTTTAATTGATCGAACCACAAATTTCGGAGTAATCCCGAAAAAACACTTTTTCGGGTTTCTTTCGTTCACGATACCTCTCGAACGAATCAACCGATTTTGACCAGCTTGGTGGCGATCGACGTGGTTTTTCAAGCTCAAAGGCGGATTAGTTTTTGAAGTTAATCGATAAAGCCGGTTAAAAGTTATTCCAAAAAAACCACTTTCAAAAAATTTTTTTTTCTTATTTTTTTAAATCATTGAACTTAATTAATTAAAAAGCTCAGGAAATAGCATGCAAATAAATAAGTGTATGCTTTTTTTAGAAACGCGGAGAAGGAAATGTAGGCATCACGCAGCTGCACGCATTTAACTTTATCGACGAATTTTTGTTATTTCGGCTTGCGGAAATCGTCAGATTATATATTTTTCATTATTCTTGAATTATTTCCTTCAAAATAAAAAAAAATTTAGCTACGCTCGAGAATGTCGAGATGACGTTTTTTTTTTACAACTTTGTTGCCCTCCCCTTTTTTTACGTTACTCTCAAATTGTCAGATTAGTGGAATATACACTTTTTAGGATGTAATTAACTCACCCTACCTTAATCTGACGCGCTCGAGAATTTCTGATGGTCAATTTTTTTTTACTAATCTGATCCTGTATCCTTCACGGGCGGCCTTATATATGGGCCTCATGTTTTGTGGAGGTACTTAACCGGGTACAAGGTATCCCCCTGTATATTAATCTGCCGCGCTTTAGTAAATCCCGAAATCCCCGCTTGGGCTCCCCTACTATGAATAATAACTTTAATTTCGGAAGTCGGTGTTTGGCTCTGTATTTTAGTATTTTGCTACCGACTTCCGAAATTAAAGTAGAAAAGTTTTTTATTTTTCACTTTTTACTCGTAGTGGGTCAGTTTGCAATTTATATAAGTTACAATAGCCTAATGTCAACTGCTCATCACCTTTTACAAAATATTGTTTTTCCCGATGCAGGGACGTTAATTGTTGAGTTCTCCTAGTTAAGAACCAGGAGAACTGGTAGCTGATGGTGAAGTCACCACCGATGCAATTCATCATATGCATTGTGACGAGCATAAATTGCTTAGTAATCGAATCGCAACCCGTGAAATACTTAATATTGAGTATTTCCGATGGCCATATGTGGTCTTCATTATCAATTCCACTTCACCAAATGGTGCTTTCCGAGAGCAAATGCAAATCGCTTTAGGTGTGTCAATAAAATTTGATAGTCCCTCGATTTCCATGGGATCCCCTCGTTAGATTCTGACTTTGTGACATTGGAACCACCTCGGAATCGGTCCACAATTGACGGAGAAATCGGTGAAAAAATCGAACATAACCTCCTCCTTTTTGGATGTCGAATAAAAATATTAAAATAAATGATTATTATTAGATATAATTTCGTAACATAAGTGCTACCTACTATAAAATATCGAAGGAGTCCTCTAAACGCTATTCACAAATCAAAAATCGGAAAATTTTGAATGTTCAAATTCGTACATATGAAGACGTAGATTATTCGATAAGTGGAATGGTGGAAGTATGAAACTTGTATTTTGACTGCTGAAAACCTAAATCATTAATCTAGAAAAGCAATATGAAATTCATATAAATTAATAATAAGTAGGTAAATATGTTAAGTTCGTTTTTAGGGTTCCGTACCTCAAAAGGTAAAAAACGGAACCCTTATAGGATCACTCGTGTGTCTGTCTGTCTGTCCGTCTGTCACAGCCAATTTGCTCCGAATCTAATGGACCGATTAAGTTGAAATTTGGTACACATATGAATTTCTGTGACCCAAACACGGACGGGTAAAGTAAATAAATGAATTTTGAATATAGAGGTCACTTTTAGGGGGCAAATAAGAAAATTAAAAAAAAAAGTTTTGGAAACTACACCATGTGGCATGTCAAATGAAAGGGCTTACTATGAGGGTCTCAAAAATATTTTTTTTATAATTTTAAAATAAATTGTTTTAAAGTTATTTAAGAAAATAGACGAAAATTTACCATTCCCCCCCCCCCTTATCTCCGAAACTACTGAGCCTAAAATTTTGAAAAAAAATACAGAAAATAGATCATTACCTGAAGATTACAGGAAAATCTATAAGAAGTTTGTGGTCTTAAAATAACATGGTAAATCTATCAATATTGTGAGTACAAACTTACATTTACAGTTGGAATGTATGGGAGAACATGTTTTTCAACTACAATGTTAAGTTTGTTCTTAACATAAATTCATCCCAACTACGGACCCCTTCATTGTGCGTGGTCCGACACGCACTTGGCCGGTTTTTTTTTTTATCCGTAGTCCCTCGAAGGGACCACGGGGAATTTTTGTGCCCGTGGCCGTGGTCCCTCCGAGAAATACAATGCTGTTGAATTAAAATAATCTCGAAAGTATGATTCGCACAATAACAAATAGTTATGTATTTACGTATTTATAACCATAACAATCATCATTACTCCTCTCTAAGGTAGATTTGCCGTGGTTTGGTCAGATTTCCAAATCAGACCAAATAACGCCAAATCTACATAATTATTTGTTATTGTCGCGAATCATATTTTCGAGACTACTATTTTAATTCGGCAGCATTGTATTTCTCAGAGGGACCACAGGCACAAAAATTCCCCGTGTTCACTTGGGAGTAATAAACGGTTAAGTTGCCTTTTTTAATTAATCACTCAATGTATTTTTATAGTAGCACTAGCACTTAAATTATGTTACGAAATACCTAATAATTTATTTACCACTTTTACATTTTCTACCATAAAAGTTACCATTTTGTAGCGTTCCCCCAAAACGAAACTTACAATCGAATCCGGCAGCGCGTCGAACGGTTGTAAATAAAAAGACCGTTCACAGTTAATATAATACCTCTGGCAGCTCTGACAGCAGCAACCCAATAGCAACTTTATTGCAACGAAAGTAAAGATCACTGTGATTATGACAGACTTGTCTATGGTAGCAACCTAAAAGCAACATATAAAGATCACTGTGAGTTTGAAAATGTTGCAAAATCAGAGGTTAAATAATAAATGTGAACAGTTTGTAGCTCTGCAGATGATGTCAACAAATTCGGCGGGGACAAATGTGCGGGATCTTTAGAAATAAGCGCCCACAAAAATGTTTTTTTTATTTGATAACAGACTTATTTATTATATGTAGTTGCCTATTTATGTTTATTTATTTCATTTCAGCGCAAAGAAATAGTGAATCAAATAGTTCATCGATGAAATCTGTAGAAGTTATACCAACGCCCAAAAAGAGTAAAGTGAAGGACAAAGTTAAAAAACAATTTAAGAAAGCCAAGCACACATTAATATCTAAGAAAAAAGATGATTCAAGTGACCGCAAAGAAGAGAAAGACAAAGAAAAAAAGAGTTAAATGATGCATGATATTATTGCGAGTTCTGACACATAATTTTAAGCTATTTTCTATCAAAATTTTACCATTTTTGGTATGTTTCGTTATACATTTAAAGGTGGCGTCAAGATGAAGGGACCAAGTCTTGGATCTCAAACAAGCCTACATAAAAGTTTAATACTATAAATCTGCTGTTTGCTACCTATGCAATAATTTTAGCTACCTCAATGTATACGTAGTTATTTAACAAAATCTTTGGTCCCTCCATTTTGACGTCAAGATGGAGGGACCAAATGGATACGCTGGTCGGAGGAGTATCCTACCTATATAGTATTACAATACCTTAATTCTACTTTAGAAATATTAAATTTGATTGTCCCTAACATGAATAGTTTGAGAAATATCAACTATAAACGTTGGTCCCTCCTTCTTGATGATTCAACAATTTGGTCAGACATGTTAATGGATAGTTTTTTTTTTTGTTTTTCGAAGTATTCATATTTAGTACCTATTCTACCTTCAGATAATAGATATAGAGGAGCTCGTGGCTAAGTAATAACAGCCGCAAGGGTCGATCCATCAGGTTACACCGCTTGCCGGGGTTGGTCCGTGGATGGATGACCATCTTTACATATCGAGACTCCTCCGTGCCTCGGAAAGCACGTTAAGCCGTGGGTCCCGGCTGTCATTCGTGGATCTTTGACAGTCGTTACGGGTCGTCAGAAGCCCGAAAGTCTGACAATCAGTCTTACCAAGGGGTATCGTATTACCCAGTTAATGGGTTGTGGAGGTCAGATAGGCAGTCGCTCCATGTAAAATAATGGTATTCAGCTGCACCCGGTTAGACTGGAAGCCGACCCCAACACAGTTGGGAAAAGGCTAGGCAGGTTGATTTTTGTACCTTCAGATTATGCAAATGTCTTACGTTAAAAATAAACTTAAAAAAAGTAATACATTTTTTTTATACTTATTTGCAAACAAGGTGAAATTGACATATCTGTACCCAAAAGGATAATTTAACTCATCAATATGAACAACTTTCACAATGAAACCAACCCAAATAACGCGAATAATTAATAAAATAAATAATTTGGCAAGTTTACTGTTACTGTAACCCTGCATCATCCCACTGCTGGGCAAAGGCCCATGACTTTCGGCTCTTTAGCAGTTTAACAATTAGAAAACAAGGTGCTTTTATTTCTTTTGATGTTTGAAACAGCTGATTATTCATTCGCGTTATTTGGGTTGGTTTCATTGTGAAAGTTGTTCATAGTGATAAGTTCAATTATCCTTTTGAGTACAGATATGTCAATTTCACCTTGTTTGCAAATAAGTATAAAAATATTTATTACTTTTTTTAAGTTTATTTTTAACGTAAGACATTTGCATAATCTGAAGGAAGAAAATAGGAACTAAATATGAATACTGCGAAAAACAAAAAAAAAACTATCCATTAACTTGTCTGACCAAGTTGTTGAATCATCAAGAAGGAGGGACCAACGTTTATGGTTGATATTTCTCAAACGATTCATGTTAGGGACAATCAAATTTAATATTTCTAAAGTAGAATTAAGGTATTGTAATACTATATAGGTAGGATACTCCTCCGACCAGCGTATCCATTTGGTCCCTCCATCTTGACGTCAAAATGGAGGGACCAAGGATTTTGTTAAATAACTACGTATACATTGAGGTAGCTAAAATTATTGCATAGGTAGCAAACAGTAGATTTATAGTATTAAACTTTTATGTAGGCTTGTTTGTACCAAGGGGTATCGAATTGCCCAGTTAATGGGTTGTGGAGGTCAGATAGGCAGTCGCTCCATGTAAAATACTGGTATTCAGCTGCATCCGGTTAGACTGGAAGCCGACCCCAACATAGTTGGGAAAAGGCTAGGCAGATTGATGTAGGCTTGTTTGAGATCCAAGACTTGGTCCCTTCATCTTGACGCTCACATTTAAAGGCTGCTAAACACTTGCCGCCTCATCCGTGTCCCTGACCGCGCGTATACGCATTTACTGGCTGCCGGCACATTCAATTTATTGTGACACGAAAAACCGAGGCGGTGCCGCGGGCGTAGTTTGTAGGCGCCTTAATACTATTATTAATACGCTACGGTGCATAGCATACAGACAGACCGTACTTATAAGTAAGACTGAAACATTCCACTATTTCATACTTATTATTTATACAAATTGAAATCTTTGGGAGGAATATTTTTTTATTTATGTTAAACAAAGTTGAACTGTAACAAGTTTATAATCATTTCAAATATTGAAATGTGGAAATTACGTGCCAGAATTAGACATAGAAACTAGAAAGTTATTATTTATTTGTTGACTATCTATAGTTGGGCCAGCTAGAAAGTGGAATTTGCATACTAGGGATGATGACTAAAAATTTATTTTTGCCCCTCATGTATATTGTTAAAAAATATTGGACACGTAATCAAAAGGTTACGGCGATACATTGAGTTAAAATGAGGTATGACGTCAGTACTTGCTAGATTTTATAGGTAGTTTGTTCTATGTGACGTAGCCAGCTCCCACTCCCCAACTTTAATGCGTTTAATCGAAGTATTTTTTTATTAATATGATAAAGCAAAAAATACGTGTCTAATATTTTTTTATTTGACTGATGGACTAAATAGAATTTCTTTTTTCTTACCCAGGCATCATCCCTAGAGACTTGGCAAATTTGTATAGGAAGTGGTCTATGGACCAATAGCGATACGGTTTTGATATTTGTGTACGGATTTTAATGCCTCTTTGCACAAAGGTTGATGTATCTTTACACAAATAATCGCTATTGGTTGGTGCTATTGGTCGCTTTTGCCCAGTCTCCTTCAACAGTTTTAGTGTTCATATAAATTGCACATTGTAACATTTATTGCAATAAGCACCAAAAGAATAAGTTTTAAATGGGCTGACAGCATAATAATTAAATAACACGTGCCCATATGTGCCTAAACATGTGTATTATTTTAGAAATGTTGTATAGTTCTGACATACACAGTCTTGCCATAAATATTGCCACGAAGAAAAAAAAATTTTTTTTTATTGCAAATAATATTTATTACTTTTACAGTGTGTGAGTTTAATACATAAATATAAAACAATTTAAAATATAAAAAGCTTATTCGAAGTGGTCTCCATTGGCTGCAATACAGTCCTTTAAACGTTGAGGCCAGTTATCAATAGAAGCACGCACTCTTTCCATGGGAAAATTCTTCACTGCCAATCGTATGGATTGTTTTAGGGACTCCGAATTATCATGGCGTTTAGAGCAAGCCGTACTCTCTAAAACTGACCATAAATCATAATCCAGCGGATTAAGATCGGGACTAGACGACGGCCAGTCTTCAGCTCTGATGAAGTCCGAAACGTTCACTTCCAACCAAGACTGCGCGGACCGAGCTTTATGACCCGGCGTCGAGTCTTGTTGGAAGGACCATACTTGGTTATTGAACATGGTGTTGTTAAGGGGCTTAACTACCTTCTCAAGAATGGTATCTTGATACACTTGTGCCGATGTTTTGATACCTTTTTCACAAAAATATGGCTCGGTCACTCCTTCATAGCTAACACCCCACTAAACCATCACTGAAGTCGGATAATGCCCACATTGCACCTGTCGACTAATTGTGAAGCTTCCTTAGAACTTTGAGCATACATACGGTCATTTTGTTTCTTAAAATGTTGCTCAATTGTAAAGATTTTCTCTTCCGTAAACAAAATTTTTCTGTGACCTCCCTTTACGTACCGCTTCAGTAGTTGTTTCGATTTTACCACCCTATTCTTTTTTAAATTATCAGTTAAAAAATGACCAGTGTGTCTCTTATAGGCTGCAAGTCCTAAGTCATCTTTTAAAATACGCGACATGGTTCTGGGTGCTATCTTCATCTCCCGAGATAAAAACTTTTGCTTTCGGACAGGATTTCTTCGAATTCTTTCCCTTACTGCTTTGACCACCTGTTTCGTACGAACACTACGTGGACGGCCAGTTCTTTTTCTGTCAAAAACAGAAGAGGTCTCATTGTACCTATTAATAGCCCGGTACACAAACATTTGACTAATACCAAGCGTATGGAGAGTTTTAAAAATTGCATTTGGCTCCATACCAACTTTGTGTAATGCAATCACAGCGATTCGGTTCTCTTTATCACCCCACTCCATTTTAATATCGCAAAATATTGTACAATGTATTGGCGCCAAAATTAGAAAACTCAATGAACAATCGTATAAAAATGACAGATTCCAAATTCAAATGTAATATCTTTCTTATTTTTAATTGTAGCAGTATTTATGGCCAGACTGTATATTAAAAAAATAATATATTTTAAACACTCAAAACAAGTAAATAATTATATTACTTTTCTTTTTTTGTCGTTATTTTTGCATTATATCATTTCAATAAATATGATAATATCGTGTACTTAACTAACTTATTTACAATATTTAGGCCCGCTTGCACCACAAATAGCTAAATACGCGAATTTAAAACATCGCTTGGTACTTAATCGTTTGAAGATGACAGAGACAGGAATGTTTTAAATATGTTTAACGCTAAATGCATTTAAGATTTGTGATGCAAGCAGGCCTTAGTGATAGTTGCAAAGCAGACAATAAATCGTCAGTATTACACTTACCCACTAACATAATTATTAGTGTTATGTATCATGTTTGTTTAAAAAGGCTTCAATGAAAAATCTGACACTAGAAAAATTATATTTATTATCTGTTACATAACATAAAGACAAAAGACATTCAATAATTTTGATTCAATCCAATGCATAATAAAGACAGTTACTTCGTGGTAATTAAAGCAACATTTGTTACGCAAGTAGGTACTTGTTGTACTCCGTACATTGAGGTTCAATGTAAACTAGAGTAGCTATTACAAACTAACGAAGCTTCCCGCGGCTCCGCGGATGTCAAATGTGACAACCGCGGTGTATGCGTATTCAGGTAGAGATAAACCATTCAAAAAAAAAATCGGTTAAAAGCGAGTCGGACTCGAGCACCGAGGGTTCCGTTCCATTTCTGAAAAAGTGTGCTATTTCGAGACATCGTTTTATTTTTCCTGTAATCTTTACAACATTTTCAGATTTTTCTCTTTGCAAACTTCGGAGATAAGGGGGAACGGCATTTTTTTTTTACATTTTTCATCAAAAGTCGAAAACTATGCGGCCTACCAAAAAGAAAAAAAAGGTTTAATTGTAATACCCCACATGCCCTAGTAGCCCCACTTCGAATTTTTAAGACCCCCCTTTCAGGCCCTGATCCAAATTTCATGTTGATTGCATTAGTAGTTCTTGAGATATCCAGCTGTGACAGACAGACAGACTCAGTCGTACCATAAAGGTTCCTTTTTACCATTTAGGTACGTAACCCTACTGAACGCCCCTCCACAGCGGTTGCGCTCACATGCAAAGGAGTGTATAGACGCAATATACATAATTGGTTGCTTAGTCACCGGCGAGTACGGTCAACAACTAAACTAAATAAATACCTTACAGACTAACATACATAAAAATATACACAATAACACTGATTTTTTTATGCAAACGGTACCTACCCAACTTGTCCACACGTCGAACAGCAGGATTTGTCGGTCAACTAGTGTATAAACGACACGACCGCGCAACAGAGCGAACGTGTAGTTCCATACAAAGTGCATGCTCCCCGCCGTACAATGTTGTTACCTGGACTAATCGCACGATTAGTTGACCTTTAAGTGCGGCGATGAGACCATGTTGATAGTAAAGTCGCCGCACCCACACAAAGTGTTGCAATAAGTATTTCCTCTCACACATTGAAATAATCACGTTTTGTGGAGGGGCGTTCATTTTTAGAATGGTTCATCTCTAAAACCCTACAACCGTTCACTATAACTTGTCCTTTGGCCATCATGTTGGCACTATTGCTTTCGAGCCAAAAAACCTGACAACAACAGCTTGAAAGCAACGGTGCCAATAATACTCACATAACAACGTCCAAGGGACAAGTTATAGTGAACGGTCTATAGTCTCAGTAAATGTATATATATATACTAGCTTCTGCTTGCGACTTCGTGGCCCCCCGTTATGATCCAGCCTGCCCCGTCTGGCTGTCCTATTATTAGCGACGCTCAGTCGACTAATAATTTACCTTAGTTTTAAGCCTGGCCGGGGGCTTTAAGTTCGCTTAAAGAACCCACAGGAAACGCCCGGTTGAGCAGTCTCGACCCTCAGTGGTCAACTGCGAGATGCCATTTATAATAAAAAAAAAAAAAAAAAAAAAAAAAAGCGACTTCGTGGAATTACTTGTTCCCCTGACCCACCTCGTCGCATCTAATCGCCCGCGCTTTTACTTCGTTTTCGCTTAGCGTTCTTTCTGACTTTTTTTCTTTTTGCTCGGCTCTTAGGAGCCGGGACGTTTGCTGTCCCGGACAACAACAAGTTGCGCAAAAATTTTATTTGTGGTGACTGCTCTAGTTTACATTGACTCCGTAGAGCCATGCATAATAATTTTGTATATTTTTGTCTTTATGAATTTGTACATCATCAATTCATCATCACTAGAGGCAACAATAGCAATAACTAATAAAAACACATTTGAATAACCAAAACGGTTAATGTAATTACGTAATAAATTAGTATTTATGTAAAATATTAATTTACTGTTTTATAGTCAATTTGAATACTCGTCTTCCGAATTATCAATTTTTTATCTTTGTTGCTAATACATAAATTATATTTTATTTTAATTAAATATAACATATTTCTACATAATTAGATTTATTAATAAATAGTCTTTTGCACCCACATTTCTTGAACGTTATATTTTGATACATATTATATTTTATATAATTTATTTTTTGGTTACAAATTCCGAGTCTAAGGATCGATTTACATTGCCGCGGAACGGAATGGAACGAAAGCGAGGGATTTGTAGCTGCGAGAATACGGTACTTAGTTCAACGAAAAGGAGAAAACAACGGATAACCAAAAAAAAAAGCTACTAAGTGAAAAATAACTTCAATTTGGGAAGTCGGTGTCTATAATTTTTTTTTTTTTTTTTTCTGTAACAAAATTTAATTTTCACTTTTTAGATATACCACTACTTGCTATGTAAACAACAGTGACAGGACGTTTTGTAACAATCATTAACATACAATAAGTGGGGGTTCTCTAAGTTTGATTTCAAAAACCATGACATTTTGAAATAAATCTAACTTGGAGAGACGTATTGATGATTCTTATGGTTATAATTTATGGAAATACATAATTTGTTATAGTCGCGAATCATATTTTGATCAACAGTAACACTGATCTGCAAACTGCAAAAAACGTAAGATTTGAATTTCGCGGGCTACCATTGCGCATTCACATTAAGGGCTATTTTTGTCTACTCATTACACGATAGAATCTGCTTTACTTACTCAGCATTAATCAAGCATAGTGTTGTACTCATCTTTATTAACAACTTTTACTATGGCACCAAACATGAAATCGTGAAAAAAAAACTGTTTCCTACATTATGTTCGTATTACTCGTCAAAATGTAGGGAACGGCTGATTTTTTTACACGTTTTAAGGTTTGGACCCAAAGTAAAAGTTGTTCATAATGATGTCGTACAACACTACCGTAGCAGCTCCCTAGCGGCTAGCGAGCTGCTTTTTTACTGGCTAGGGCCTAGCCAATAAAAAAGCAGAGCAATTAATATGTAAGTAATAGGTTGGGGAAAAAGTTTCTTCGCATTTTTTATGAAAATTCAAAACATTTTTTTATATACATTATTTACATTTATCTAAAGTATGTAGGTACCATTTTGTTCTATAACTTTTTGCCATCTTGTAGGTAGGGACATGATCCCATTGCTATAGAAATTTTGGGACTTCTGATCAAAATACCGCGACAAGTGGTTTTGGCAGTCCTCTCGTGATGTTAACCTGACACTGCCTAAAGAATTCTGAAGACACCGAAACAGGTGGAAATCTGAAGGTGCAAGGTCAGGACTATACGGCGGATGCATTAACACCTCCCAGCCAAACTCTCTTAATTTTTGCTGAGTGGCTAAAGATGTGTGAGGTCTAGCGTTATCATGATGAAAAACCACACCCCTTCTGGTGATTAATTCCGGCCGCTTTCTCTCAACTTCTTGCTTTAATCTCATCAGTCAGTTGTTCGCAGTAGAGTTCAAAATCGATGGTCCTGCCTGGTGGTAACAGCTCATAATGAATAATGCCCTTCCAATCCCACCACAAACACAGCATCACCTTATTGCGAGTTAACCCGGGTTTCGCCATAGTCTGTGAAGCCTGACCGGCCTTTGACCACGACCTTTTTCGCACGTTCTTGTCGTACGTGGTCCACTTTTCATCACCAGTTATCAGCTTCTTCAAAAATGGTTCGGTTTCATTACGTCGTAATAAAAAATCACAAATGAGTACACGGTTCATTACGTTTCTTTCAGTGAGCTCGTGAGGTACCCAAATATCGAGCTTTTTTGTGTACCCAGTTTTTTTCAAATGCGCCAAAACTGTTTTGTGGTCAATTCCCAGTTCTTCAGCTACGTCGTAACTACTGATATACCGATCTTGCTCCACTTTTTCAAAAATGGCATCCATTTTATCCGTAATAGGGCGACCAGAGCGACGTGCATCTTTGACATCAAAATTTCCGGATTGAAAACGCTTAAACCAAATTTGTGCTACTCTCACAGACACTGCACTGGGTCCATAAACATGGCAATTATTTTTTGCGGCTTGCGTTGCATTTCTACCTTTTTTGTAGTAAAATTTTAAAATGTATCGAATTTCTTCATTAGATTCACCCATCTTGACAGTACGAAAAATAAATGAAAGTCACACATTTTCCTAATTTGAATTTGGAATTATGTTCTTTAAAATTTAAACTTTCAATGATACCAAAACCAGCCAGATACAAATAGTATAGCCAAAGAGATTTTATGTTAAGTTCGTACATACTATAATGCGAAAAGACTTTTTCCCCAACCTAATATATTAATTTCTGCTTTACCGACTCGGAACTATATAGTCAATACCGCAGAATTACCATTTAGCCATCTTCTTTACATCAATCTGTCTAGGCTTTTCCCAACTAAGTTGAGGTCGGCTTCCAGTCTAACCGGATGCAGCTGAATTCCAGTATTAGACATGGAGCGAATGCCTATCTGACCTCCACAACCCAATTACTGGGTACTAGGACACCCCTTGGTAAGACTGGTTGTCAAACGTTCGGGGCTTCTGACGACCCGTAACGACTGTCAAAGATTCCGAGCCACGGAGGAGTCAAGATAGTCACCCATCCACACACCAACCCCGCCAAGTGTAGCTTAAAACCTGATTGATTGACCCGTGCGGCAGTTATTACTTAGCCATCTTCTTTACATGTCAGACCGAATTAAAAATGTGACACTGACATTAATTTATATTTCATTTAGGTCAAGTTGATATCAACTTGACATTGGTCAAAACAATTCGCTTCCATTCCGTTCCGCATAATGTAAATGGAGCCTAATTATTAAATATTCAAGGTACTTACGTCCTCTTTTATATAAGTTGCCTGCTTTTTTTTTAAACTAACTTTATTTTTTATTTTTTAAACAAGCACAATAATAATACTACTCTGTTTCTTATCTAATTGCACAAGAAATCGCACAAAAGTAATAAAATTGAGTCCCACTATTAAGGATTTTTATTTTTAACGAAATCCAACTAAGGGAATTATTTATTCTTAAAAACTTAACGTCAATTCAACGCCGCCTAGTTAGGTAATGCATAATGTGCAGTCTGGTGACTCGTAGAAACTTCAAAATATCATGTCCAGACACCGATTTTGACATTGCTAGCGGCAAATCCACTCAAAATCTGTGTGGACGTGACATTTTGAACCGTCACGCGCCATCGCCGCGCTGGCGACTCAAGTCACTACGTGTTCCCTAGCCTAAGTAAGCGGATCCCACTCCCGTTTCACAATTTGTTTGTCATTAGCAGGGACCATTTTGGTTACCCGTTAATCAAAAACCCATACGATGTAGGTACCTAACTCTTTTGAATGGCTTTAAAGGACCATTTTGGTTATCAATTGAAAAGTATTTCGATAGGGTTTTTCTAAGTAAAGTAAAGTAAAGTTCTAGTTAAATATAAACCCATACGCTGTGGGTAACCCTTTTGTAAGGCTTAAATTACGCCGTTCATAAGAGTTAAGTTGCAACTCTCTTTAAAACGGTAGCAGCGTAACATTCCGACTCAGAGCAATGTAATATGATCTCTCGATGATGGGCATACGTTGCAAATTGCTAATATGGTTACCCGTACAAAACCCTTATATTATATAGGTTATCGTAATGAAGGGGTAACCCTTTCACTGGGTTTCAATCGAGCTTTTTTGTGTACCCAGTTTTTTTTCAAATGCGCCAAAACTGTTTGGTGGTCAATTCCCAGTTCTTCAGCTACGTCGTAACTACTGATATACCGATCTTACTCCACTTTTTCAAAAATGGCATTCATTTTATCCGTAATAGGGCGACCAGAGCGACGTGCATCTTTGACATCAAAATTTCCGGATTGAAAACGCTTAAACCAAATTTGTGCTGCTCTCACAGCACTGCACTGGGTCCATAAACATCGCAAATTTTTTTCGCGGCTTGCGTTGCATTTTTACCTTTTTTGTAGTAAAATTTTAAAATGTATCGAATTTCTTCATTAGATTAGTGAATTGTGTTGTGTGTGTGTGAGTGTGTGTGTGTTGGTGAGTGTGTGATTAGTGATTAGTGATTAGTTTTTCGTACTGTCAAGATGAGTGCATCTTGACAGTACGAAAAACTAATGAAAATCACACATTTCCTAATTTGAATTTAGAATTATGTTCGTTAAAATTTAAACTTTCAATGATACCAAAACCAGCAAGATACAAATAGTATAGCCAAAGAGATTTTATTTTAAGTTCATACATACTAATAGGTTGGGGAAAAAGTTTCTTCGCATTTTTTAAGAAAATGCAAAACATTTTTTAATATACATTATTTACATTTATCTAAAGTATGTAGGTACCATTTTGTTCGATAACTTTTTGCCATCTTGTAGGTAGGGACATGATCCCAATGCTATAGAAATTTTGGCACTTCTGATCAAAATACCGCGACAAGTGGTTTTGGCAGTCCTCTTGTGATGTTAACCTGACACTGCCTAAAGAATTCTGAAGAGACCGAAACAGGTGGAAATCTGAAGGTGCAAGGTCAGGACTATACGGCGGATGCATTAACACCTCCCAGCCAAACTCTCTTAATTTTTGCTGAGTGGCTAAAGATGTGTGAGTTCTAGCGTTATCATGATGAAAAACCACACCCCTTCTGTTGATTAATTCCGGCCACTTTCTCTCAACTTCTTGCTTTAATATCATCAGTTGTTCGCAGTAGAGTTCAGAATCGATGGTCCTGCCTGGTGGTTACAGCTCATAATGAATAATGCCCTTCCAATCCCACCACACACACAGCATCACCTTGTTGCGAGTTAACCCGGGTTTCGCCACAGTCTGTGAAGCCTGACCGGCCTTTGACCACGACCTTTTTCGCACGTTCTTGTCGTACGTGATCCACTTTTCATCACCAGTTATCTGTTTCTTCAAAAATGGTTCGGTTTCATTACGTCGTAATAAAGAATCACAAATGAGTACACGGTTCAGTAGGTTTCTTTCAGTGAGTTCGCGAGGTACCCAGATACCGAGCTTTTTTGTGTACCTAGTTTTTTTCAAATGCTCCAAAACTGTTTTATGGTCAATTCCCAGTTCTTCAGCTACGTCGTAACTACTGATATGGCCGATCTTGCTCCACTTTTTCAAAAATAGCACCCATTTTATCCTTAATAGGGCGACCAGAGCGACGTGCATCTTTGACATCAAAATTTCCGGATTGAAAACGCTTAAACCAAATTTGTGCTACTCTCACAGACACTGCACTGGGTCGATAAATATCACAATTTTTTTTCGCGGCTTGCGTTGCATTTTTACCTTTTTTGTAGTAAATTTTTAAAATGTATCGAATTTCTTCATTAGATTCACTCATCTTGACAGTACGAAAAACAAATGAAAATCACACATTTTCCTAATTTGAATTTGGAATTATGTTCTTTAAAATTTAAACTTTCAATGATACCAAAACCAGCCAGATACAAATAGTATAGCTAAAGAGATTTTATTTTAAGTTCATACATACTATAATGCGAAAAGACTTTTTCCCTAACCTAATATAATGCGAAAAGACTTTTTCCCCAACCTAATATTAGGTCTTTACCTATGAAATTGCCGTTCTGCAGTACTGGCCATTTCAAATCAAAATAATTTTTGTTTGGCTAAGAATTCTAATTTCAAATTAATTTTATTTTAAAAACGGATTTTTTTTTCCAAAAGTAGTCATTTGTTTGTTGATTAGTGTTACATTTTCATCGCATTTCAATCTTTTTCGTCATCATGGATACGTTAAAAATTCGAGTAATTATGGAATATGAGTACCATCGTGGCAGCAACGCGGTACAAGCGGCACGCAACATCAACGATGTTTACGGAGCTAACACTACAAACCAACGCACCACTTGTTATTGGTTTACTCGCTTCCGTTCTGGAAATTTCGACCTGAAAAATGAACCTCGCGGTCGTCTGAAGACTTTGGTCGACAATGACGAATTAAAGGCGATTGTGGAAGCTGATGATACACAATCTACGGCTGAATTAGCAGCAGCTTTCGACGTTAGCGTCAAAACAATATTGGTCCATTTGCGTCAAATTGGCAAGGTAAAAAAGCTTGACAAATGGGTGCCCCACGAACTCAATGATCGCCAGCGCGAAGTACGCGTCGAGACGTGCCTTGCGCTGCTCAACAGACACACAAATGAAGGAATTAAACCGCATTGTTACCTGCGATGAAAAATGGATTTTGTTTGATAACCGCAAGCGCTCAGCAAGTTGGTTGGATCCTGGTTCAGCACCTTAACAATGCCCTAAACGAAAACTTACCCCTAGAAAAGTGATGGTCACTGTTTGGTGGTCTAGCGCCGGTGTGATTCATCACAGCTTCTTACCAAACGGGGTGAGCATTACTTCAGATGTGTACCTACTGTGAAGAACTGAACACAATGATGGAGAAGCTGGCACATCTCCAACCAGCATTGGTCAATCGCTCGTCTCCGCTGCTCCTGCACGACAACGCGCGACCTCATACTGCACAACAGACGGTCTCCAAGTTGCAAGAACTGGGGTTGGAAGCTCTCCGTCATCCGCCCTACTCACCAGACCTTGCGCCTACAGACTACTACTTTTTCCAGAATTTGGATAACTTCTTGGCGGGAAAAAAATTCAATACCCGAGAGGCAGTACAAAATGCCTTTGAAGAATTTGTTGCCTCCCGTCCAGCTGATTTCTTTAAGAAGGGCATCAATAAACTGCCACTGCGTTGGCAAAGATGTATTGATTGCATGGGTGATTACTTCGATTAATACAAATAAAAAATGCATGAAAAAAATTCGTTTAAATTATTTCATACAAAACGGCAATTTCATAGGTAAAGACCTATTATAACCTACCTAACTCCGGGAAGGAAGACATCTGAGGAATGGACAAACGAATCGTAAAAATCTAACACCAAGTGTCAGTCAAGTTAACATTTATACGTGCCAATGTGCACTCAAAAATAACACATTTATCCAGTCTCGAGCCCCGTCAAACAAAACCCGAAGGCAAAAGGATGACGTGCTCCCTGCGATAACAATATGATGTGACTATTCACATCAGCCCAGATGGGGTTGAAAAAACTAAAGAACTCAACATCGTGATTCATTAATCCATCGGACAGTATTGAGCCAGAGGGAGGAATGCGTCAGGACTATGGGAGGGCTCGAACCTAACAGTAAATTTACTGAATTACTAATAAAACGAGAGGGACTCTGGGGCTGATGCCCTCTGTATGCTTTAGATAAATTACAATACACACTCCTTAACTAAATTGGTTCTACGCGGAGCCCTCACCAGAATCTATCTGTCATCCTATGAAGCAAACAAGAATCGTTTTCTTGATAGAATACCTACATTCCATGTTTGAATGATTGAATGTCAGCCAGTATAATATTGTCGAGGCTTGATCAAAGTACACACATCAAAAGTGTCTAGGGATCAACATACCGGGTGTCCAAGAACCTGGCGTCCAACTGGATTCCCACGATGCCCCAAGTTCTAACAGTACTCAGAAAAATATTTTAAAAAATCCACCCCATGTACTTACAGAATTATACTGATT
This sequence comes from Cosmia pyralina, assembly GCA_946251885.1. Lineage (NCBI taxonomy): Eukaryota > Metazoa > Arthropoda > Insecta > Lepidoptera > Noctuidae > Cosmia > Cosmia pyralina. Next base: position 15,533,982 of record OX276352.1, on the reverse strand, counting down.
TCAAAAAAAAAGGGGAAATGAGCACCCTGTGACATACTTTTGAATGCTGTGACTGCTAATGCTGATAATTTCGATATTTCTTGGAGGTTTTGTAATCTAGGGTATTGCTGTGTCTAAATAGAATGTAAAAATAAAGTACTTATTGTACCATTTTAAAATAAAATATTATTTTAACTAAAGGTGATATGGAAAACTATTGAATTTCGCAACTTTGACCGACTGTAGTGTAAAAAAAATGTACCAAAATAGTATGGCAAGTGACGTCAAATTTTGACGCGTTTATTCCTCTTTTTAAAAAGGTATAATACTTACACATTAATTTGAAAAAAAAAATTTGATAATATTTTTACTCAACAACCCAATTTTTACGAAGTGCCTACCTACTAACGGTAACTGTCGGACCCTTTCTTATCTTAGAAACTGTTATGTTACTACTATTATTTACTTCGGTTCCAAGAGTGAGCAAGAAGGAAATACACACAGGTAGATGGGTTCCCAGTAGAATAAAAGCAAAGAATGTTAGTTTAAAGATATTTTATTACAATAAATGTTCAAAATGTTGACCACCCGCGGCAATACAAGCTCTCACTCTCCTTAAAAAGGACCGCTTTATGTTTCGCGAGTAACTTTTTTGACGTATCACCTGCACTGCTTGTGTTATCTTCTCACGAAGGTCAGCGATGTCATTAATGGGCTTCGCATAAACGAGCTCCTTCATAGTTCCCCAGAAAAAAAAATCCAGCGGATTTAAGTCAGGTGAGCGGGCTGGCCACGGGATTGTTCCTGATCGCCCAATCCACCTGTTCGGGTATTGCTCGTCCAAAAACTCTCTAACGGATACGCGAAAATGTGCTGGACAGCCGTCGTGTTGGAACCACATATCTGGTGGGGTCTCTTCTAGTAAGTTTGGCAAATCATTTTGAAGAAAATTTAAATATGATTCGCCAGTCAAATTCTCGGGCATCTCAAATGGACCAATAATATTCCCACAGAGAATACCGGTCCACATGTTCACTTTGAACCGGTACTGGGATCTATCTTCTCGCATCAAGTGCGGATTTTCCACATGCCACTCGTGCAAGTTGTGTAGGTTCATGTAGCCATCCTTCTTAAATGTTGATTCATCTGACCACAAAATTTTGTCGATAAAGTTTTCGTCTTCTCGATGTTTTTGCAGGATTGTTTCACAAAACGCGACTCGGCTCGGATAGTCTCGAGGTAAAAGACTTTGCACTCGCTGTACGTGGTACGGATGATATTCTTCTTTTTGGAGAATACTGTGTGCTGTGCTCTTCGGTATCCCCGTATCAGCTTCTATTCCTCGCACAGAGATGCTTGGATTTGCCGACACCGCCTCTAAAACTTCATCGCGTATGAAGTCATTTACGGGTCGTCCTTCACCAGCTACTTGATTGGGGAACCGCCCGTCACATAGTGATCTGTGCACATTAATGAAAACTCGATGGTCGGGATATCGCGTAGCCCTCGGATACCTTTCTCTGTAAAGTCTCGCTGCAGCTCGTCCATTACCTCTACATTCTCCATAAATGTAGTGCATATTTGCGTATTCTTGCGGAGTGTAGGTCGCCATGGTAGCACACACAAAACACAAACTGTCCAAACACAGGCAAAGGTCGTCGTAAAGAGTTCGTTTCAAAGTCCAGAGCACAAAGAGTAATCGAGTCCAATAAACAATGCTTTAAATCGTAGTACGTGATCAATGGTAACAATAAGAGAGAGGTGCGTAGTAACGGCAGGAGGCAGTGACGCGTACTGACCGTACTGTTATCCTAAATAGCACGATCCCAGATAGCGTCACTATCTATCTCACTCGCACCTCTAACCTTTTTCTCCCTCACTCTTACCTGAATAATGGGGTACCATAAAGAAGAACCAGCAAATCGCAAAGATAGTTTCTGTCTTGCTCCCTCCTGTTGTAATAACGAATCACTATGGTGAGATGCATGCACATACCGTCCCTTACGATCTAACCTGTTTTTTGAGAGGCCTGTTGTTATTTTTATGAGCATACAATAGTAATTCTTTAGAGGTTAGATTCAATTCGTCGTAAATTTTTCTTTCTAAGAATTCTGTTAGACATCGTAAAAATTGGGTTGTTGAGTAAAAATATTATCAAATATTTTTTTTTTCAAATTAATGTGTAAGTATTATACCTTTTTAAAAAGAGGAATAAACGCGTCAAAATTTGACGTCACTTGCCATACTATTTTGGTACATTTTTTTTACACTACAGTCGGTCAAAGTTGCGAAATTCAATAGTTTTCCATATCACCTTTAGTTAAAATAATATTTTATTTTAAAATGGTACAATAAGTACATTATTTTTACATTCTATTTAGACACAGCAATACCCTAGATTACAAAACCTCCAAGAAATATCGAAATTATCAGCATTAGCAGTCACAGCATTCAAAAGTATGTCACAGGGTGCTCATTTCCCCTTTTTTTTTGAAATCAGTATAATTCTGTAAGTACATGGGGTGGATTTTTTAAAATATTTTTCTGAGTACTGTTAGAACTTGGGGCATCGTGGGAATCCAGTTGGACGCCAGGTTCTTGGACACCCTGTATATTTTTGCAATAACTTTTCTCTTGATTGATATTAATTAAAATTTTCTTTAAGGATTCATCAAATAAAGTGTTTTCGTTTGTCACAGTAACGATAAACCAAGTCACCTTTGCATTAATAAAGAAATTTGCCATTTTCCTAATAAAGGGATTTTTGACATTTGAACCACTAACATTAAAGTTCGAAAAAAAGACTGAAATAACAGTTTTCTTTAAAATTTTATTGGGTAACTTAAACAATTAATAATCCGTGTTTCTACCGCGAACACTAACAACACAAGAACATCGGTTTGGCATACTCAAAATGAGTTCATCCAAATCACGCTGTGGAATGGCCGCCCATGTTCGTTGCAACAACAAAAAAAGGTCTTCTTGCGACTGGATACCCTCCATATTCGGCAGAGCTCTTCTCTGTAGCATATCCCATGCATGCTCAATCGGGTTCAAGTCTGGCGACTGAGCAGGCCAGGGCAGGACATTGATGTTAGCTGCGGCGAGAGTCTGTCTTACAACTCTTGCGGTGTGCGGTCGTGCATTATCATGCATTAACTGAAATAAGGGACCGATTTGCACTTGTAGAGGAACGATGACGTCTGATACAATCGTCTCAGCATAAATTTGAGCGTTGAGGTTGCCTCTGATCCAAATCAACTCAGTTCTTCCGCCGATCCAAATACCCGCCCATACCATGATGGTTCCACCACTATAAGGATGGACTTCCTGGCAGGATTTTAATCGCTGTTGGCGTCCAGGGGTTCTCCAGTGTCGTATACGTCTTGTATCCGGTCTCATACCAAAACGAGACTCATCAGAAAAGCACACGAAACGCCATTGTTCTTCTGCCCAATTTCTGTGTTCAAGAGCCCATTGATATCGAATCCTACGATTGTGCATTGCTATAGGTGGTACCCGTAGCGGTCTTCGGGAATGAAGGTTCACTTCATGCAAGCGGTTTCTGACTGTTTGGTCGCTAATTAAGTTCCCTGAAGAGTGATGAAGCCTCACGGCTAACATCATGGCGGTTATAGTTGGAGCTCTTCGAGTTAAGATTTGAATGTATCGGTCTTGTCTCCGTGTGGTGCAGCGATACCGTCCTCCATGGCGCTCAGCCACGGTACCAGTGCTTCGGTAACGTGTCCAAAGTCGACTGATAACACTCTGACTTGTATTCAGAGCTAAAGCCACAGTACGTTGCCGGGAACCAGCTTCTATCATTCCCACGGCTCTGAGCATTTCTTCCCTGCTTAAATGACGTCGCCGCTCCATAATAACGTTGGTTTTAATCAGTAGTAGGGAAACAGTAGCACTAATAATGTCTTCAATGCGTTGTATGTTTTTATAGGGAAAATATTGACAGCTGATTTTCATCTTTTACTCGAATTTGATTCACAGTTCCTGATTCAAATTATGAAATGCACCAAAAAGGATCCATATAAATTTATAAAATCATAAATTTATTACAAAGCCACATCTCAATCTCAAGAAATCCGCATAAAAATGCTTGATCCCTAGACACTTGATGTGTGTATCAAACCTCTACAGATACCTACTGCTAGACACCACTAATTTTTAATTATTACAAATAAGAGGTCTTGTTATTATATACCTACCTATGTAAAGTCTTAATAAATAATATTTATAAACAGCAAAGTTATTAGCGTTTGTTTATGTCCCAAAATGTCACTCAGTTTATGGAAATATTGTGCAGGCTACATATTATAGTAGTCTTCATTGATCATGGAAAAGCACTGCGCGTAGTATTTTCTGGTAGCAACTGTTATGAATGATTGATTCAATTATGAATTTACCAATTATGACAAATTTTCGTGGACAATTTTGGGATTTCATTTTTTTTACTTTTGACTTCACAAATATGATCAGTAACGGGTACGGATAGAGCCCAATTTTGTTTTGTATTAATTAAAAAATAGTAGTGTATTATTAAGATGATGCGGCAGTTAGTATTTATAAGTGTGTTTTTATAAGTCCTGGCATTAGGTAAACCAAAGTGTGAGATCAGTTTACGGTGACGTGGATTATTAAAGAGGTAGAATTTTCGGGATAGGTAGGTAGGTACCTACTTTCAAAATTAAATCCTTCAGAGTGGAAACTAGTTGTCTAAGCAGTGTAAGGTTGGTGTAGTGTTGAAGAATGCTATTTTAAGGAGGATGCGCTAAGGTAACCCGCGAAATTCAAAGTTTCTTACGTTTTTTGCAATTTGCAGGTCAGCGTCAAGTTGTACTTATGTTGATTAAAATATGAGACGCGGCCGTAGCTAATACGGCTTTACAGAATTATAATCATTAGAATCAGCAATACAACTCCATAAGTTAGAATTGACCTCAAACCTCATGATTTCATAAAATCGCTAGATTTAAGGTCCTATCCTATCCTACCTATAACTAAGCAGTGAGAAGATCAGGCGGGGGGGAAGATGCATCTGCATACTGTTATGTGAAGTGAAACTGACACTGGCATGGCCACCGTCAGGGATTTTAATTTTAATAACACAAAAAAATTGTCTTATAAACTATGACTAGACTAAATCTGTGACTTGGCGAAAACTTGCGACTAATTAGCGAAAAAATTTGGGAGAAAACATATCTTCGCTAGGTGCTTTTGAGAATCAAATTGGGCCAAGCTGGAGAGATGCTTCCCAGATCGGCCACTTATAAACCCTTATAACTTTTGAACCAGTGACCGACAAATTCTGATATTTGGCGACAAATTTCGGCTAAATAACGACTCATTTTTAGTGTTATCAAAATTAAAATTCCTGATGGTGGCCATTAGGGTATAGAACCGGGAAATCCCGTTCCCGAAAGTACCGGGAAATCCCGGTTCTTTCGCAGTAAAAAATGAACCGGGATTTATTTTAAATCCCGGTTCTTTCGGTACTTTTGATAACCAAGAATTTTGTATTTAAATATCAGATTTTAGCTAGACTTTAGGGGTTAGTATACATTTTCTGTTGTTCCACTTATTTATATTTGCAGTAGGTTGGCTGCTTGTGTAACTGAAGGTTTATTATTATTAAACTGCCAGATTTTTTAATTATTTTTGTATCTGATTTTATCTAAACTATATTTAAGTATACCATCTTTTGTTTCTCTTATTTGTTATAGGGGTTAAAGTATGAAATTTCCGTTTACTGTATTAGGAACTTCGAATTGACATAGAACCTTCATGGTTTGAGATTTTTGAGTGAAACTTTTTTCGCATAGTACCTATGAAGTTCTTCTTTTAAAAAATGTACAACATTCGATTATCGACTTTCAGTTGTTTTTTTTATTCAGCTTAGACAAGAAAGATGGATACCTCGAAAATTCGAGTTATTTTTGAATACGAGTTCCGACGCGAACTAACGCGGCAGAAACAGGTCGCAATATCAATGTTGCGTTTGGAGAAGGGACTGCTAATGAACGCACCGTGCGATTTTGGTTTAAACGCTTTCGTGATGGAAACTTTGATTTGAAGAACGAACCACGTGGAAGACCGCCCACACACGTGAATAACAATGAATTGAAAGAGATGGTGGAAGCCGATCCGAGCCAAACTACCCAGGAATTAGCGGCATGGTTTAACGTTACCTTACCAACAATATTGACTCATTTGCGTCAAATCAATAAAATAAAAAAAATATGAGAAATGGGTGCCTCATGATTTCACTGATTTGCAGAAAGAAACGCGTGTTGAAACTTGTGTTGCCTTGTTGAATCGATACAGAAATGAAGGAATATTGGATCGAATTGTGACATGTGATGAAAAGTGGATTCTTTACGATAACCGTCAGCGAAAAATGCAATGGCTGACCCCAGGTCAAACGCCGCAACAGTGTCCTAAAGCAAAGCTTACCAATAAAATGGTAATGGTAACTGTTTGGTGGTCTCAGCATAGTGTTATTCACTATAGCTTTCTCCGATCTGGTCAAGCAATAACGGCAGATGTCTACTGTGCCGAACTCCGAACAATGATAGCAAAACTAGCAGTGAAACAGCCCCGACTCATGAATCGATCTTCACCATTATTGCTCCATGATAACGCGAGACCTCATACAGCACGAGAAACCGTTTTTACTCTACATGAACTGCAATTAGAAACCATTCGTCACCCTCCGTATTCGCCAGACCTTGCTGCAACGGACTACCATTTTTTTCGTGATTTGGACAATTTTCTACGTGATAAAAAGTTTCTTCTCAGGAGGCAGTACAAAACGCTTTCACACAGTTTGTCGAATCTAGATCACGAGAGTTCTATCGCAAAGGCTTATATGACCTTCCTATTAGATGGCAGCAATGTATAGATAATAATGGTAATTATTTTGATTAAATAAATATGTTAAATTAAAAAAAAAAACGAATTTCAATTTTTCAGTACAAATCGGCAATTTCATAATTTAACCCCTAATATTTTAAGAAGGTAGGCTACTTATGTAATTCATCCATTATGGTATAGAGGCACGAAAAATCCTGCATCGCGCAGAGTTTACCGCGCGACTAGCATATATGCAACGTTCCGACATCAACCGTCGTCGGGCAGTTGCCCACCAGACATAACACCATTCTGGTTGGAGGATCCTCATTTTTCTTTGGAGGATGAGTGAACTTTACACCCTGTTCCTCATGCCTCTATTTATTTATATCCTCACTTACAACTATGTTGTGGAGGTATAGAGGCATGAGGAACAGGGTGTAAAGTTCACTAATTCTCCATAGAAAAGGGAGGATCCTCCAACCAGACTGGTGTTGTATCTGGTGCGCTACTGCCCGACGGTTAATGTCGGGACGTTGCATATATACTAGTCGCGCGGTAAACTCTGATTGCGCGATGCAGGATTTTTCGTGACGTGAGATGCGTAGTTAGAATCTCGCGATGTAGGTGCCGCCACATCACTCCCCTCCGGAGATCGGAGGTCGATAGTGGGCTGAGTGATATATCTCGCAATGCTTGCCAGTGCCAATGGAGCTTCCAGTGAGTCGAAACCGGGTGCCGAATAGTTCACGGTGAGTCGGAACTGTCTACGGTAATTCCCCAGTGAGGGTAGGGCTCTTCTTGTTGACCGGCCGATAGTGCAGTGTGCTGTGCCAAGGTTGCTGATGAGGCTGAGGGTGCTAACCAGGAATGCGCGTCCGCTGCATGCTGGTGGTCAGGATACCCAATGAAGCCGTAGGTGCTGGCTGGCTGTGTGACTCGCCGCTCGAAAGCTTGAGGAAGTGATGCTCATGATGTCACGCTGAAGGAGTTGCACGAAGGCTGCGCTGATATTCATCACGTCGGGGTCACCAGTATAAAGGCATGAGGAACGGTGTAAAGTTCACTCATCCTCATAGAAAAGGGAGGATCCTCCGACCAGATGGGTGTCGTGTCTGGTTGGCAACTGCCCGACGATTGATGTCGGGACGTTGTATACCTACCTATATGCTAGTCGCGCTGTAAACTCTGATTGCGCGATGCAGGATTTTGCGTGACGTGCGATGCGTAGTTCACGTGGCAATGTAGATGCCGCCACAATGGCATCCATAATTTCATACCATAAGCCATTAACCATCAAACTAAATTATTTAATTCAATAATAAAAACATTTCTCTTGGTCATAGCTTTTCCTTTTTATTAACATTGTGATAGCTACACTATCGCAATTTTAACCCTTCACGTAATACCTACTTATGTTACGTAAATCGTCACCTTAAACCGTTTCTACATCGCCAAAGAGAAGAAAAGATTGGTACCGAAAATACCGGGAAATCCCGGTTCCTTTGAAGGCTAGTACCGAAATTCCCGGTTCTTAAAAACAGTACTGGTTCTCGATTCCCTAGTGGCCATGCCAGTGTCAGACACATTTATGTGAAAGTAGTTTTTATACAATACCTAGACTAAAGCCAGATTTACACGGTGCGATTGAATTGCTTGTGACATACCATAAGTTAAGCAATAATAAAAGTTTCTATCTATACTTATTATAAATAAAGGCGCTTTTCGTGTCCGTCTGTGAGGCCGCGTTGTAATCTTCTAAACTACGTAACTGATTTTGATGCGGTTTTCACTATCATTTAGAGAATTTATTCCGGAAGGTTTATATACTTATATAATACATGAATATTTAACTTAGATATAATATAGAAACCTTCATGTTTTATTGTCGTAAAAACCCTGCGACGCAGGGCCGGGTCGCTAGTAGTTATTATAAAATAAAGTCGCTTTATGTGTCTGTCTGTGTGGCCGCGTTGTTCTAAACTACACCACGGATTTTGATGCGATTTTCACTATCACTCAGAAAATTTATTCCGGAAGGTTTATCTATTACATTAATATTTAACTTATATACATGTCGCATCATGGGTTGCCAAGTTACGCAACATCTGGTCTTCTTCATGATCCGACATACATAGTTTTAGGTAGATGTGGGCACTGTCGTGGGTACTCGAACAAAAGATAATTTAAATCACAATAATTTTATTTTACACTATCGATTTTACAAGAAACAAACACGTGCGTTGGTACCGATTGTCCGCCAAGACTGTTCGACCCTCGCCCGCCTCGCCAGTCGCCACACTCCGCTAGTCCCCACAGCTATAGATAGGGCTCGCTTGCGTTTCCGGTAACGATATTATTAGTTACAAAAACAAATTGTTAGATGGCGCTGTATGTTACACCATCGCGCCATCAATCCACGACATACATAAATTATAGAAACCTTCATGTTTTGTCAAGTCGTAAAAACTGTGCGAAGCAGGGCCGGGTCGCTAGTAGAATAATAAATTATTAAGGCATGCGTTATTATTCTAAAAATAAAAGTTTCACCGTCTAAATAGTGTTTAGACGATATGTCATTTGTTGCTTCAATTTTATTGTACGCCACAGGCAAACTTGCATCGTGTAAATGGGGGCTTAAGTTTTAAGTAAGTAATAAAGTCTTAAGTATTCTAAAACTGAACGGCCCTCGGCAAAACGTGATTATTTCAATGTGTGAGACAAATACTCATTGCAATACTTTAGTTGTGTGCGTGCGGCGACTTTACTGTCAACATGGACTCATCGCCGCACTTAGAGGTCAACCAATCGTGCGATCAGTTCAGCACCCTAATTGCGTAACACAATCAATCGGAGTTGGTTTAATTTTGACAGTTCAACAACATTCATTGCATTATTTACGTTATCGAGCAAACAATTTTTTCGAACATATGAAGCAATGGATTAGCAATTTGTTTCAAAATGAAACCAACTCCGATCGATAATGTGTTACGCAATGGGTGCTGGTACTAGCATTGTTCGGCGGGGACCGAGGAGTATGCGGTTTGTATTGAACGACACGTTCGCTCTGTCACGCGTTCGTGTCATTTATGCACTAGTTGGTCGACAAATCCGGCTGTTTGACGTTTGGTTTGGACAAGTTGGGTAGGTACCGTATGCATAAAAAAAAAGTATTATTGTGAATATTTTTATGTATGTAAGTCTGCAAGGTATTTATTTAGTTTAGATGTTGACCGTACTCACCGGTGACTGAGCAACCAATGACAAAGACCAATTATGTGTACTGCGTCTGTACACCTTCTTTGAATGTGAGCGTAAACGCTGTGGAGGGGCGTTCATTTTTAGAATGGTTTATCTCTAAGTACCTACTTGAATATTTTAGGTAGTGTTTAAAATATCGAGGAATGGTATAGAACTCCAGATTATACACATTGGTGGTAACATACTCAATGAATATGTCACAGTAAGATGATTGTAGCCGTGATATAGTTATACCCTGGATATAGCTGTCTACCGTAATATAGTTATATGAAAGCGGTTCATAACTATGTTACTAGGAATATGAGTATTAGGGCAATCCGACCAAATAAGTTAGGTTAGAACTGTGACCGACTACGAGCGAGCGGTGCCCCGGTAGCGGCCGAGCGCTACGTCGAAATTGGTCGCAATAGCAAAATTAGAGCATTCCGACAGTTATCATATACTTTTCTAATTACGGTAGATACTCGTAACTATATCTCTAGGGATATAACTACCTATATCACGGCAACAACCATCAACTGCGACATAAACAATACAATGACATTGTATAAACTTAGGAGGCCTACATGTCCAATGGTTATCAACTTGTAACCTGAAATTTCACATGTTAGATTGTGTGTCCCTAGACAATTAAGTAAGTAGGTACTTAAAGAAAATTTTATTACCAAATTTAAAAAAAATCCTTTTATGTAAATAAAAAGTAAGTATAATCATTTATTATGCATAATGATAGTCAAATTCATTAGGGACTCTTAAATCATTTAAACACATTCCTTGAAAACACTGTATATAAAAAACAGACACTTAACATCATAATATAATTAGCTAAAACATTATTGGGCTCAAAATCACCAAGGTGGAAAATTTGCGTCGCCAGCAAATAAACGACTAAAATCGTAATTTTATTGACCAAATGACCATTATTTATTTATTTAAACTTTTCGCACTAAAAATGTAGGTACAAAGGCGGACTTAATGCCTTAAGCATTCTCTACCAGTCAAACAAGGGTGTTGAAGAGATTTGATGGCAGGTGCTCAGTATGAGAGGAATAATTATAAAAAGAACATTAAAAATATATCTACCATTATCGCTTTGAAGGACACTAACGAGAGACAATAATGTTTTACTGTTACCTATTAGTGATATATAGCCGTATAGCCTCAAAAAGCCTCCTAGCCTCCTTCAAAGCGTTAAGAAGAGCGGTTTTAACTGTACTTCACACAATACACTTGAAAAGAAAATTATAGGTACATATACAGGCTGTTAGGTTAAACGAGGGACATACTTCAACGGAGTGTAGTATGAAAAAATATGAAAAAGATAATCAGCTTTTCTCTACAAAGTGCAAAACCTACGCGATCAAAATGTACGAGACAGCTGGTTTTTTTTTTTTTTTTTCAATATCAGGGTTAGTTCTTTGGTAAAAGTTGTTAATTTTTATGAATACTAACACTCCGTTAAAGTATGTCCCTCTTTAAACCTAATACCCTGTATAATGGATATTTTTTGAAAATAAACACAATAGGATATCACACCCATTTTTGAAAAGTGTCTCAATTAGATTTTATAGTGTTAATAAGCCACTAAAGAAAACACAACATTTTTATTTAATCGATAAGTGCCATAAAAATACATTTAAATTTTCACACGTAATTTGACGAAAACGCTGGACGCAGTGGACGCCATATTGCTCTGTGGTCATGACGTCAGTTGGCTGTGTAAACAAACACTTTTATACGCTGATCAGTTGACAGATGACATTGACACTTTTAATTTACATAGCCGTATGACATAATATCATGGTGTTAGAAAACCGATTAAAAAACTGAAAACTTTGAATTTAATTTTAATATTTATATTGTTATTTTAAGAACTAAAACTAACATTTTCCGACTGCTTTTTGCCTAAGCTATCTAAATAATATATTTTTTGTTATTTTCTTCGAATAAAATACCGTATCATGGAAAGTCATTTCGGGAACGCGTCCAGAAGTCTATTCTTTAAAATCTAAAGAGTTTCCATTATTTATCCACATATTACTGAAGTATTTTAAAGAAAAACTTTATTTTTAAATAACAATATGCTAAAAGTTTTGTCCGGCATCATAATTATCATTTATGTTGTAATGACAGAAAACAGCCATTAGATGCTAGGGCTCAGTAGTACAGCAGTAGGAATAAACGTCATTTTAACTGGATGCCAGTTTTTTACACCAAATAAATGAGGGGAAAAATTCAAAGGTCGAAATAGATGTCGCTAGCATCGACTCTGCTTTGTAGAGTTTGTGTTGAACGTTTAGGTGAATTTGTAATTGCTGTTTTCGAATAATTTTATATATTAATGTATTCTTTTTGGACTGTTCCGCAATTAAAAGTGGAATTACTTGTTAAACTGGTGAATTTTCATTTTTATTTCGCTACAATATGCAAGAGAGCAATAGGACAACAGGCCTCCTGGAGTAGCACCAACAAGTATCTTTAGTGTGTTTCCATGCTTGTATTTACTCCATGATGCCTGCTGCGCAGTAGGATGTTTTGGTTTCTGCACATGAATTTCTGTAATATCTAAAATTGTAAGTAATTGTTGTTTGTGTACTTTTCAATTTATTTTTTACACAGATTACATTAATATTCATCATTCCGGGAATGTCAATGCGTTTTTTAGTTTAAAATACTAGAAAAATACCTTTTCAGAGTACAATATTAACAAATATCCTCAAATAATACTTTCACCTTTTTATTTGAAATCGTCGTTTCGTGAATGATCATTTTGGGAATGTTCCTGGACATGACGACACATTCTCGAAATATCGATGCCGTTCTCCTTTTTTAACCAACGAAGAAAAAGGAGGAGGTTCTCAATTCGACACGTATATTTTGGGTGCATTTTACTTCAATAGGCTTTTGTATGTATTATTATCTCCTTTATTTCTTTTACATACATATAATTTACGTTTTAAATATTTATATAAAAACAAATTTTAAGAATATAAAAAATAGCCCACCGGTATCTGGAACAGGGTCCAAGCAAGAGAGAGGAACCTCCTCACTATGCGTGCCGCGTCCAGGAGTACTGTTTTCTAAATCAAGCCCTACACCCAGCCGCGCAATGAGAGCCTCCCGACCTGAGATGTTGGTCGAGGCTCTCCGCTATTAGGCCATTAACCGTAAAGATTACCAGTACAATGATTGCAGAGTCCACGTCCCACATGTCGACAACCTCGTGTGCTAAGTCAAGATACTTGATTTTTTTATCTTTCTCAGCTTTCACGAGATTCTCGTCATGAGGGACAGCGATATCAACAATCATTGCACGGCGCTCTCGTCGATCTATCACCGCAATATCAGGCTTATTGGCTACAATAGTCTTGTCAGTGATGATAGATCGATCCCACTACAATTTGGCGTGACCATTCTTGAGAACTGGGTCAGGCACTTATACCTGTAATATGGTACCTCGGACTCCACAAGGCAAGTTGCTGGTGGATAATCCTAGCCACTAGTTTGTGTCTGTGCAAGTACTCGCTGTTAGCAAAACGAGAGCAACTGGAAACAATATGTCGAATTAATTCACCGGGACGGTGGCATGCCCGAAAAATGTCAACCGTACTGTATCCTTGACAATGTATTTCCAATAATTATTCGTCATGATAACTTCATCCATAATTGCACAGGCAAAACCTTCGGTTCCCCGAAGAGGTCGCCAAAACGCAGCCAGGATACAGACGCCAAAAAGTTTACGTCAGGCCCATAGAGAGCCCGTAAATAGCGTCCGTGAAGCTCATTGCCTTGCCATACTTCCTTACGATCGTTAGTATCAAGTACTGCAGGTTTCGCCAGTTCTCTTTCGCTAAGAAGAGCGGGGTGAGGCCCTTGTGCACAGCAATCACATCTCGATGAATCCCCCGTCAGTTTGAAGGAAATATTCCCTGAGACTGCAAATCTCGCGGTTGTGGAGGGTTTAACATTTAAGAAACTTCGACCCCAAACTTCCGCGGAATGTACAGTTGCATTACTGATGACCGTGGATTATGCATCCGATATGCCGTCAGCAATGTACCTACGGACCTTCCTATCCAGAGCATCAAGTTCAGTCTGAGTCCATTTAAGTATGCCGAAAGAATACGAGTAGTAAGACCCAACCGTTGAAGGCGCACCTTATTTCCGCCTGATAGAAAACTATTAAATACTTTGTTCAGGCGGCCAAAGCAGCGCTCCTTCAACGATTGCTCCATGTCAGTAACATTGATACCCAACGCTTTCGTCATACCCAAATACTTATAGGTTTCGGTTGAAGAGAGGGATCTAAGGTGTATGAAATCCGAGAGTTCGGTTCCCACGGATTCCGTAATCCCTTAAGATTCTGTAATCCCGCTTTACATGCATGACTGCACATAGGTAGGTAATACGGGCTGGTATCCGCAACTCCACGACAATGCGCGTATTTTGCGTATCCAACTGACTGCACATTTGGCCACACCAAATTCCATCCTGATGGCGCTACTGAACATTTCTGTTACCTTCAGTAACTCCATCAGTCGCAAATTGTTGGGTGCAGAGTTTCAAGTCATCCATGTAAAGGAGGTGAGATATCACCTAATCACCTCTTCTCAATCGATAGCCTAAACCTGAATCCTCCAGCAGTGTGCTTAGAGGGTTCAAGGCTAAGCAAAACCAAAGCGGACTCAAGCTATCAAATATTTCCCGCTCAATCCTGATCGGTTCATCGATCCCCAGGATCTGTCGACATCTCATCGACGTCATCTGTCGAGGACCGCCCTCCACTGCCCCATACACGACATCAAGAAGGTGCGTAGAGTTGCGACTATTTTGTACAACTCCAGCAGCCTAATGAGCCATGTGACACCGAGTTATAGGCCTTCTTATAATCTATCCAACTTGTCGACAAATCCTTCCGGGGTCTACGAATATAGAAAGAAAGAAAGAAAAACATTTTATTTGGGACACGCACAGGAAATACAGTTAAAAAGGAACAAAATAAATATTTAAAAAAAAAATATGGCCATGTCTATAAGGAGCAGCTCCTATTAAGGGTCCCGGGTATTAACCCGGGACCCATTCTTACAACCATTCTGAGACAGACATAATTGAGTTGCAATCAATATGATGTCAATTTTTGCCCTAAGAATAGATAGATGTAAGAACTTTATAGACCATCGGTAAACATGTAATTGGTCTATAGTTTTTAGGTTCCGTACCTAAAAACGATGTTGTTGTTAATGTTCCTACCCGATTTATGGAGTAGATGGGTAACCACTGTCGTAAAGAACAGAGGTAGCGACCCAGTCTCTAAAGATGACTGGAATTGCGAGGCTAAGCAGGCGTGTGACTTTGGTAGCCCTTTAATCAAACAATTGTACAGTCCATCCGGTCCTGGAGATTTCCAGTTAGGCAACGGGCGGACTGCATGGACCACATCCAGAGGACTAATTCTAATAGTCTCCATATCTGGTATTGAATCACACGCCTGTTCAACAACAGGCATCCAATCACCTTCAGTGTGATCAGCCCGTCAGCGGGCACCAACCAAATGCTTCGCCAAAAAGCACTCATGGCTTCTTTATCCAGTAGACGCACGTCAGTCACACCTAGAGTGGGAATGGGCCGCTCCCATGCTCTGTATACCCACCATTAATCGTTCTGGAACATGCGGTTCTGAGTATACCGATCCACTCTTCGCCTATACCGACGGATACGGTTTGCCCATGCATAAACTTTCTGCTTCAGGATGTTAATGCGCTCTCTGACAGGAAACATATTCTCGA
Source organism: Cosmia pyralina (assembly GCA_946251885.1). NCBI lineage: Eukaryota > Metazoa > Arthropoda > Insecta > Lepidoptera > Noctuidae > Cosmia > Cosmia pyralina. The sequence continues at coordinate 15,518,095 of OX276352.1, read as the reverse complement.
GGATTAATACTAGTTCCCGAGAACGCCCGCCTCACAAAACGTATCACCCAAAGGTGTATTGCCCTCCCTGAAGCAGATGAGCTTCCCGATAAGTACCCTGGCCTCATTAATACGACGCTTAATTCTGCACTGCAAGGCTGGTGCTGCGGGTTTCGGCCGTGTAGCTCGGTCACAGTTTGGTTTGACATCGAGCTATACGACTTGCCGCAACAGCCATGCAATACAAGATTAAGTGTGTATCGCAAAGATATGCACTGCTTTGAATAAAATTTGGTAACAGTGCATCCAGAGCACACGCCAGTGCTGTTTTTTTTTATTCATGTGCAAATGTGGAAGCCATGGTCTAAGGTCAGGTAATGTGAATCAGTACTCACGGGCATCCTCCAGAACATTCCTTAATTCTACTTTGCATAGGTTATCTGTAGATATAGCTCTGGTGTCCTCCTCCTCATCATCATGCTGGTTTGCCCGCAGCGGAACCTCGGTTGTATAAAGCAAATATAGGATAAATTATACTGGTTTATAATTTATCCTGTTAATTCGTTTATTAATTTTTCTTCTTATCAAATACATTTTTAAATATTTCTTAAAAAATATATAAAAAACATTTAAAAACATTTATTAACCTGTCCAAAAATTGTGAAATGCAACAAACCATTTACAATATTTCAACATATTATTTTTCGATAGTTTATACTAAATCGATGGGAACCCGACAAACTGAGAACTGAGGGGCAATTCCCATATTTTTAACAATGTTCACAATCTCATCTGTTAAATTGTGTAACGTTTACCTACATTTTTGACATTTGATTCTCACTGGCATATGATTGCAACTTGAATTTGAACGTTTTTAAGTACGAGAATTGGCCTTCTGGTATTAAAGTTGCTTTGTACATGACGTAATGCACCTTGCGCTAATATTAAATAGCTTGCTGCCTAGCCGCGCGCAACTTGGAAGTAGCGCTTGCCGGCCGCTTCCGCAGCACCGCTCGCTACGCGCGCGGTTGGTCACAGATCTAACCTATCCTAATCCATTTCACCCAGTTCACAGTTTTTCGACAATTTATAATCTAACGGAAATAATACCGATAGATTATAAAGGAACTAACGGTTCTCACAATCTTACGGTGACAATAACAAAGAAAGCCGATGTTCGCACGGTCGTAAAAATATCGCGGCGGGATTTTATCGCGCACTGGATTTACAACTCTCGTTGTTGAGCCGAGCGTTGAGAATCCAACTTAACAACAACAGAGTGCATTCTAGCGCGTCGAAAAAACACTTGGATTTTCAACTCTCGGCGCTAAGCAGAGCGTTAAAAATCCAGTGCGCGAAATAAAATCGCCGCGATATTTTTACGTCCGTCCGAACGTCGACTAATTGTCATAATTATAGCTTGTAATTTTTTTTATAAAACCAGCCTTAAAATTTCCCTTCTTGGTGGTTTTGAGCCATTGGTAGTTATAATATAGATAAAATTATCCTAGAATATGCACTATAAATCCTGTGCATAATTATTGTCAATTTCAATTCGTAAATTACTCTGTTTCGATTTACCTAATTTGCCTCGTAGGTCATCAGATTTCTTGTGCTTTCTTGATTTTAAAATTTCCCGCAGGTCACTCTGGTCACTTGGACTTACTGTACCACTAGGTTTCATATCTAATCTAGACCAAACACTACTAGTGGTATTCACTTTATGCACTCGACTCATAACATTACTGTCAGAATTTTCTGATAAATCATCACTTGAAAAACTTTCATTATCTTCAAGAGAAACCACTTTTTCACCTAATCGTGACTGTATACTGTGATTTTTACTTTTTGTAGCATGCTTTTTAAATTTTTCAGACAACTTTGTGTGTTCCCTTTGACTATAATTGCTATGTGAATTGTCTACTTCAATTGACAATGCCGAATATCCATCTGGATCTTGAGAGTGTTGAGAAGCTACCTTTTTCTTTTGTTTAGACTCTTCATCATCTGCATGCATCCTCATTCTAGGTGTCTTAGATTTGGTTTTCCATTCTGAATCTGAATCACTCTCTTCAGCTTGTATAGATTGGTTGCGGTTTCCTTCAGCATGTCTTTTCCCTAGTCGACTGGCTAAACTTTTATTTTTTATTTTAACAGTTTTATCTGGCACTTCCAAATCGTCTTCATTATTATATCTTGGCTTGCGTTGAAAAACTTCCTGGTGATCATAAACTCCCCATGATTTACACAGATCACCCCATGGGTTCTTACTTACAGCATCCATACTTTCATCATAGTATTCATCAATATTTTTACTTTGTGATTTCTTTTTAATGATTTTTTTGTCTCCATTAGTAGCAAACCTCATTAATATTAAGTCTTTTTTAGGATGTGGCATACCTTCTCGCCAATGATGATTTGGTTTATCAGCAAGTATTTCTCTCAAGTTCTTATCTTTTATTTCTCTAGAATGAACCAACAGTGCTAATGCTGTGGAGATGTGATCCTGACAAACAATGTTACCTGAAAATAAAAAAATTAAAAGGTAAGTACCAAATGTGAATCAGCTATTTTTAAATATGTTGCAGCCAATTACATAGCTTAATTAGCCGTTTAGTTAACAGCCTAGCCTTTAGAAGTAGTGCTTGCCGGCTGCTGCCACTGCACTACACGCTTCGCTCGCCACTCGGTTGTTCAGTTCTAACCAAATTTAACCTATTTGATTGAGTTGCCCCGGGTTAGTTATTGCGGCAATTCGGCTCCAGCATGGTTGGTCGCAGTTCCAACTTAACCTCTAACTAATTGAATATCATTCAGGTTGCTAGTTAAACAGTGCAATTTAGTTAAAAAGCTATGCTGTTAACTGAAAGGCTAGTTAAGCTGTAATTATAACATTATAGTTAGCTGCAACATATACATGAAACACTACTTACATGAAACTTCATCAATCCATTCTAAAGATAATGGTTTATAATCTTCTAAATATTGGAATATTTCTTTTGTAGTAAGTCCATCAACTCCATTTAAATTTATTGCATCAAAACGAAAATGTCTCTCATTTCCACTTTCTATCCCAAAATTTGAGTAAAGTTCATCGATTTGTCTCTGTGTAATTACTCTATTTCCAGTGAGATTTAAGCCAAACCTCCTTGCTCTTTCCTCTATTTTGGAAGCATCAACTTTCTCCAATTTTTCAATTATTAAACCAGCTTTGTCCGCTTTGTACACCTGGTTTATGAAAGAACAATAAATTATAAGTACTTAGACTAGACTAACATTATTAACAATGTTAACAAAGTTAAGAAAAATAAAAATGTCACAAATATATATGGTTTTTCCTTTTTATTTTTTATCACAGATTTTATGTAACTAAATATTTACTTGTATGAACTATGAATAATAAGTTGTAAAATAGTCTAGAATTACGTACCACGGTACAATCTTCATTGTATGAAATTGGTTCTTTTACATCAACAAGCATTGCGTTATCGTCACTCATTTCACCATCTTCTCTATCCATTTTTGTAGACAACTTGTGATTGATTTCACTGTTCTTCAATACTTCCCGTAACTTTAACCACAGCTTTAACAATTGAATCTCTTTTCAACAAAACACAAGAGTAGTACAACAAAATACGTAATTTATCACTATCTCGAACTCATTACTCGAAGCACCTCGAACCACAGAACATATATAACCTAACAGGGGTATATATGTTCTGTGACCCTAACTAAACGCTAACGGGCTCGAACCACAGATTAGTATTATGTAGCAAGCTAAGCTTTTTAGCTCGAACGCACATCTCGAACCACAGACGAAGTAGCACAGATAAACTATATATGTCAGAGTACAGTTCTACCAACTTATCTGTGAACTGAAAGAGGACGGCACCGTCGATTCAGTGTTGCTAATTAATATAAGGTGCCCAAAATTGAGTAAGTTTTCAAGAAGGAAATTTCACATTAGACATAATCGTCTAATAAGAATTACAGTTTTTTCAAATTAAAAACAATGATACCTATATAAAAATATTAAAAAAAATAAAAAGAATTTGATAATTTACAGTTACATAGGTACGCTAACAGTTTAGTCTCTCAGCAATAAACAATGGCTAACAGTGACGAGCGAGCTGTTGTAGCGATTATGGCGTATTTCAAGTGTTGCAAACTACTAAGGGCTATCTAGTAAAAAAATATGTACTACGGAGCCCGTATCAACGTTCGACTTCATCCTGAATAAAATGTCACCTAAAATCACAAAAGATACAAACTTACAAAAAAAAACGTACCTATAAACATGCTATAAACTTACCTACTTACAACAATACAAAATGTTATTGAAATACATGTTACGCGAATAATAAAGCCATACCTGTTCGCTCAAGTTTCCCCTTAAACATCAAGGTGTTACACGAATGGATAGAATAAGAAAAAAACTTTTTTACAAAAAATACAACCGATTTCCAAAAACAACACTACAAAGTGAAAAATAACTTTAATTTCGGAAGTCGGTGTCTAGTTAAATGTGTTTTCGTTTTTTGCCACCGACTTCCGATATTAAAGTTATTTTTCACTTTGTAGTGTTGTTTTTGGAAGTCGGTTGTATTTTTTGTAAAAGTTTTTATTTTTCACTTTTTAGTTGTGTACCTACCCCACACAAATTCTAATACCACTATCTGCAAAACAAACTAGAACATCATCCCTAAAACAGTGGGGAAAAAATACGTATTATTGAAGCTAACTCAAAAACTACCGAAGCAAAGTTAATCAATTTTATATGGGACCAACTGTGATGTTTATCCTCTCGAATAAAACAAAAAAAAACCATATCGGTCCAGCCATCTTCGAGTAATCGGGGAACATACATAAAAAAAAAGGTTCCGACGAATTGAGAACCTCCTCCTTTTTGAAGTCGGTTAATGAGTACATAAGAGGAAGTCTGAAAGTGGCACCGGTGACTGAAAAGTTGTGCGGAAATCGGCTGTCATGGTATGGGCATGTGATGCGGAGGAGTGAGGAAAATGTCGTGAGGAAAGTTTTGAGTATGATTGTCGATGGCTATAAGAGTAGGGGAAGACCAAAGAAACGATGGATGGATCGTGTGAAACACGATATGGCTAGAAAGGGGGTGACTACCGAGATGACGAATAATAGAGAAGTATGGAAAAAAAGGGCATGTTGCGCCGACCCCAAATAGATTGGGATAAGGGCAGGAGAATGATGACCTGTCCGCTCAAGTTCCATAGTAAATGGGTTTGTGCTTTGGGTGAGATTGCCAGAAGTTATACGTAAATTCAAGCTGGCTGGACACAGATTTTTGCATTTTTCTACTAAACCGCTGTACGTATCACAAAACTTTTAGCTCGATGCCTGTTACAAATTTAAGTGACGCCCGTTGATATGCAAAAAGTCGTCAAAATCACTTACGTTATCGAGATTGAGAGACCAGCGAAAAGTGGTTTTTCAAGCTGGCTGGACACGTTTTCGATCCATTATCCAAGATTCTGTAGCGTTACAAATTCTGAAATAAGGGTGTTTAGCCGTCACATAAAGTGCCCTATTGACCTAGTCAAATGCGAGCTATTTTGAAGATTTGTCCAGCCAGCCTGAGTCACGTCTCATTTCTGGAAAAATTCGTTTTCTCCTATATATGGTTTTCTCTATTTTCACCCGAGCTTTCACATGATATTCGAAAAACCTGGCGGGATCCCGTGAAGTCCCGTCATCTTGATGTTTATCATTTTTTAATCGTATTCATCCACGTTACTATAATATTTTATTATAAATATCCCTCAATTTCATCTGACACTAGCCAAGTTCGCAATAGGGAAGGTGCAGTCCCGCTTCCCTCACTCTGATAGTCCGATCGGACGGCATTCGAATTCGCAATGCTTAGGGATAAACATTTAAACAAAAAGTGTGCTGATAAATTTTTAATTAGCAAATCAATCAAATAGGTAATTCAAGCTATAAGTTGGTATCTAATTCTAAGGCCTGTAAATAGGTATGGTACCTATTCTAGAGACACTCAAGCATTATGAATGTCGATGTAAGACTAGACTGAGTATTAAATCGACATTTATGCTTCAGTATCATTCTAAATTACAGGTAGGTATATAAAGATCCTAGACTACATTGCCATTGGCGTCAGTCGCCACTGTATGATGACTTGTGGTTGTGACGTTTTTATGAATTTCCATTAGGTATTAAATTTTGTAACTCCTAAATGTGAGGAAACAAATGGCAGACTACATTGTGGTGCCTACGGGCCGCAATAATAACGTACCTACCTACCGTTGGAACTGTAATTTATAGAATGGTTATGGATATGCTGTAGGTATTTTTATAATTTGTAAGCTGTCACAGACGCCATCATACATTGCCGCTGGTTTACTTATTTATTATACTTACCTACACACAAATATTTAATAGAGAAAAAAGTTTGATTTTATAATCATACAGTAGAGCGGACGAAAATGTGTGGTTATAAACCAAGCTTTCCGTATGCGCGTGCCGTAAACATGACCATAAAATCAGCCTTAGAGTACATAAGTGTTTTATTCATAGTTTTCTTTACTTAAGTTGCAATTATAATACTATGCTTCACAGAAAACCTAGTTATATTAGGGGGTATTTAATTACTGTTTAATACATACACAGTTCAAAATGCTTATTTTGACATCGGTATAGACAAGAAATAAGTACAATGAAATCATATTATTTTAAAATAGGTAGGTATGCTGTATGTAAGTCGCCGGTTATATCTCTGGTCGCAAAACTAAACTTAAACTAAGAAGTAGATGCCTAGGACTGCCATGCAATATTGTTACTAATTCTAGATTAAGGTATTCTTCCGAAGGCGACCGCAACCGCAATCTCCTAATAACCTGTTCTATGTAACTGTAAGGTGTAACAGTCTGGTTTCTATGTAACTACATGAAAACGCTTCCGTAGATGGCGACGCGATTGGACGACGTAGCCGCTTGCAGTTGCCGTCACCTTCGGAAGAGCAACTTTATTAAGTGTAGACAGACATTAGAGTGGAAAGGACTTACATTTAGGATACCTAACATAATCTTAGAGCTGTTATAGTAATATTTTCAATCCAGAGTATGACCTCATTACAGAAACATATAATCTTGTTTATTATTTACTAGGTTTCACTTCAATTTTAAAAAGAAAATTCATTCCCTACAGTCCGGCCGTCGAGGGAATGCGTTCCTGACAACTGTCAGTTGGACAATTTCTAGTAGTAATATGGATCAAATTTGCAAAACACATTCGTTGGTATGAAACTGAAAGGTGTCAAGAACGCATTCTCTCGACGCGGCCGGACTGTAATGAGTAACCTCCAATCCATGGTAAATGTAAAAGTAGCTATGTAATAGGTAATATACGTGCACGTGAAGGTAATTTAAGAATCAAGGTATGATTCCGAACTCCACTGCACGCGGCAGTGCTGCCGCAACACTGCTGCAAGTACCACTTTCACAAAGCAATGTCGCGGCAGCACTGCCTCGTGTAGCGAGATTCAGCATCATACATTTAGGGTGTAACATTTTGTTCTCTTTTTTTAATATTGTTGATTTATTATTACAGACGTGAAAGTTTATCATTTAGTCACTCTAGTTTGAAAGAAATGTTCACAAGTACCTACAGACCTATGTGATGTTTTTTACAAGTTACTGAACAGCACTTTATGAAAAGTAGAAATATCAGGTTCTACATTTGAATTTGTGCTATATAATTCAGGTTTGTTACTGCTCCTGAAAGAACAAGCAAAAAAAGATTAGCTTAATAGTTACCAGGACTTAATTGAAAAACCGGCCAAATGCGTACTTGAAATGGCTAGCTTAGCTATTAGGGCTCTAAAGATACGGCGCTGTGACAACAGACGGACGGCTTAATAAGAAGGTCCCATTGAAACCAATAAACTGCATCCGCATCCATATCGAAGTTACTTTTTATAGAGCAACATTTTGCAACCTTTCAATAACTTTTGCGGCTTTTGCTATAATTTGATGTTTTCCGTTGTTACCCACTAACACTTGCATAATGTGTTAGTGGTGTGTGGATGATTGCACCTAAACACAACACACACTATAGAAACTTTGTACTTACATGTTATCATAGTCTGTAAAAATATCAATAAGGACTAATTTTTCAACACTCGATAACTTATATAATATGTATATGTGAAGAATAAATATGACAGAATACATATATTCTATATAAAAGCTTTTAAACCGCCATATTTATTCCATAAATAAAAGTTATTTGACTATTGAAAAACTAGCCCTTCATTTTACAATAAGTACATATAATTATTACCTACCTGGCTGTCGTAGAAGGTGACCTTGGAGTAACAAGAAGGCAATTCATAGGCTGACTATCTAGCTGTCGATTATGATATAAATCAACTGCTTTCTGAGCATCTTCTTGAGTTTTATAAATAACTTCTGCAGTGCCAGGGCGAACCAATCGTGATTCCAGCATGCCCCCCACATCCCCAAATAATTCCTAAAACATAATACTTAATTATTTTAAAGACATAAAGTGGGCGTAGAATGCTCTGAAAAAGCTGCAGAAACTTACGAAAAACCCTCGAAAAAAATAACAGTTTCGTCATGATGTTTAATGAAGAGTGATCGCTGGTGCTACGCTTGGCCTATTTGCGCAAATGATCCTGTTATTTCAGCCATAACGCCATTTCACTTACACACAAAACTAAACCACGCTTCGATATATGTGGTTTAAGAACTTTACTATTCCTCATTAAGAATTAACAATAATTCACTTACTTAGAAACTATCTAAATATATATAAAAACTTTTTTACAAAAAAATACAACCAACTTCCAAAAACAACACTACAAAGTGAAAAATACGAGGGCGGGTCAATAAGTCCGTGACTTTTTAAATGAAACACAAATTTTTAGATAAAAAGTTATTTTATTTTTCAACGTAGTCTCCTTTGAGCTCTATACACTTAGCCCAACGTTTCTCCAATTTTTTTATCCCTTCCGAAAAATATGATTTGTCGAGGTCTTTAAAATAGGCATTTGTTTGTGAGATGACTTCGTCGTTGGAGGCAAATCTCTTTCCACCGAGCCATTTCTTTAAGTTTGGGAACAAGAAGTAGTCACACGGGGCTAGATCGGGAGAATAGGCCGGATGAGGGAGCAATTCGTAGCCCAATTCATGGATTTTTGCCATAGAAACTGCACGTGTGCACCCGTGCATTGTCCTGATGGAAAAGGACTTTTTTCTTGGCCAAGTGCGGTCGCTTTTCTTTCAATGCCTCATCAAATCGACCCAATAAGTTGCTGTAATATTCGCCATTGATTGTTTTTCCTTTTTGAAGGTAGTCAATGTGGATAATACCGCGTGCATCCCAAAAAACAGTCGCCATGACTTTGTTGGCTGACAAACCCACCTTTGCCTTCTTTGGCGCCGATTCACCCCGAGAAACCCACTGTTTTGACTGCTGTTTGGTCTCCGGTGTGTTGTGGTGGATCCACGTTTCGTCCACGGTTACGAAACGGCGCAAAAACTCGTTCATATTGCGATTGAACAACGCCAAACATTCCTGCGAAATTGTCACACGTTTGCGTTTGTGGTCGATTGTGAGCAAACGCGGCACCCATCTTGCGGAAAGCTTTCTCATACCCAAATGATCGTTTAAAATTGAAACCACTGAGCCATGCGAGATGCCTATGGCTTCCACAATCTCTCTCACTTTTAATCGCCGATCGGCTAAAACCATATCGTGGATTTTTTCAACTGTTTCGGATGTGGAGACCTCAACTGGGCGTCCAGAACGTTCGGCATTTTCCGTGCTGGTACGGCCACATCGGAATTCAGTAAACCACTTTTTTACCATGGAAATGGATGGTGCAGAGTCCCCATAATATTTATCAAGCTTAGCCTTGGTTTGCGTAATGGATTTTTTCCGCAAAAAATAATGCTGAATGAGCACACGAAATTCACTTTTTTCCATTTTCTTCTCAGTCAACGCGGTAGTCTGATATTAACGGCTGTCAAAAACAAACTAAATGTCACAGCTTGTTCAATTTTTGACAGGAGTCATCTGACAGATGACTGTTGACGGGAGCAGTGTTGCCATTTCAATTAAGAGACGGAAAAATCAAAAAGTCACGGACTTATTGACCCGCCCTCGTAACTTTAATTTCGGAAGTCGGTGTCTGGTTAAATGTATTTTCGTTTTTTGCCACCGACTTCCGGAATTAAAGTTATTTTTCACTTTGTAGTGTTGTTTTTGGAAGTCGGTTGTATTTTTTTGTAAAAAAGTTTTTATTTTTCACTTTTTAGTTGTGTACCTACCCCCCACACAAATTCTTATACCACTATCTGCAAAACAATCTAGAACATCGTCCATATAAAAGTGGGAAAAAATACGTATTATTGAAGCTAACTCAAAAACTACCGAAGCAAAGTTAATCAATTTTATATGGGACCAACTGTGATGTATACCCTCTCGAATAAAACAAAAAAAAACCAAATCGGTCCAGCCATCTTCGAGTAATCGGGGAACATACATAAAAAAAAAGAAAAAAAAAAAAAAGGTTCCGACGAATTGAGAACCTCCTTCTTTTTGAAGTCGGTTAAAAAGAAGAAACTGACTGACTGACATCAACGCACAGGCCAAACCGCTGAGTCTAGAGATTCCAAATTTGGCAGGTAGGTTCCTTAAGAGGTCTACGGGTGCACTAAGAAAGGATTTTTCAAAATTCACCCTCTGAGAGGGTGAAACGGGGGTCCAAAGTTTGTATGAAAAATCTTATTCCTGAGTTAATAGGCTTGAAACTTGGCACGAATATTTATCTAAGTAAATTATAAAGTTTGTCATTTTTAGTTTTCCTAAACTACCCCCTAAAAAGGGGTGTCAAAGCTTGTATGGAGTAATTTTAACGCGCGGTCCGATTAACTCGAAATTCATTATTTATACTTGAGATCAGAAATGAAGAATAACGTGTATCAGGGTTTTTCGAAAATCTACCCCTAAGGGGTGAAGAGGGGTAGTCAATTTTACAGGGCAAGTTTTACTGTGGGGCTTCATTAACTCGAAAATCTTTCAGTCAAGTTACGGAAATATCCGGTGAGGGGGATGAGAGGGGGTGGTGAGGGGAAGGAAGGAGAGAGGGGTGTGACGGGGTTAGAGGAAGAGATGAGGGTGATAGGGGGGGGGGGGGGGGGGGCGACGAGTGCCGAGTGCGAGTTTACATCTTAAGTGAACCTTGGTGAAGGGGGTGTGAAAGGGGGACGGGAAGGTTAGCGGGAAAAGTATGTGGTGCGAGGGTGAGAGGGAGAGGGGGATGGGAGGGGGAGGGCGTGAGAGGGGCCGGTGAGGGGGATGATAGGGGAAGGCGAGAGGGATGGGAAGGGGAGGGAGTGAGAGGGTGCTAGAGGGAGAAGAGGAGGGGTGAGAGGGGGTTAGAGGGAGAAGGGCAGGAGAGAGAGGAGGAGGCGATGAGTACCTTTACACAAAGTTGCTTTTTGTATAGCATTGATTCATTGAAGAAACATAGCCCGATAGAAATTACCGAAATATAGAAAGTCGGAAACTCGGAACGGCACAAAAAACAGGAGTAAATTCCAGTCGTGCGTCGGAGCTGCGACACACACTTTTTTTGTTTGTTTAAACGCGCTAATCTGTGGAACTACCAGGCGGACTTTAATCATTATTTTTGCATTTGATAGCCCAATTCTTAAGGAAGGCTATAGGCATATTTAACGTCCCTCTAGGGCTCTTAGGTGCCGAGCAAAAAGAACAAAAGTCAGAAAGAACGCTAGGCGAAAACGAACCAATAGCCCACGCTATTGGTTCGTTTTCGCCTAGCGTTCTTTAGCAAGTAGCAAGAAATTTCAGCAGCAAGGAATTTCAGAATTTTGGCAGAAGCTATGTCAATATATAATAAGAAAAGTCCTGACTGACCGACTGACTCATCAACGCCCAGCCCAAATCCTTCAACCTAGAAAGCTGAAATTTTGCACAGACGTTCACTTTATAATGTAGACAAGGAATAAGGAAGGATTTCCCGGTACTACGTTCCCATGGGATATTTTCCGACATTCACGCGGGCGAAGCCGCTGGCAAAAGCTAGTGTTTACATAAAATATTAACGAGGGTACAAAAATAACGTTAAAAATAAATTTATAATAAAAGATAGGAATGTAGTGATAGAAAAAAAGTACTTAACAATCAACTAATCACCTACCGAGCAAACACGGATCTATAGTACCTACGTAAGGAAAAATCTAAATCTTTTCGGTAAAAGAGGTGAAGGACACAATTATAGGACTAGAAATAGGGACCAATTAGTTCAACCAGGTTTCAGACTGGCTAAAGTAGACTCATCCTTCATGGGGTACTGTTTAAAATGTTATAATAAAATACCTCCCCACATACTCCAGCTGAATGAAAGGAAATTTAAATCTTGTATAAAACGCACACTATGCAGCCAGGCATATTATAAGTTGGGGGATTACATCGCTGACAAAAATGCTTGGCTGAATGCTTGTCCTGCTCCACAAGGACGCATTAATTAATTGATTAGCATTCGGATATATTGTTGGACCTGCTGAAGATTAAGATGAGAGAAAACTTTCTTTGCATTGTTTAGATTCAATCTCTTAGTATTATATAATTGCATAGCACGTGTGAGCACTATGTAGCTACTATTAAGCTACCTTTTACTGGGTACGTCTTTCACTGACTTGAGTGTGCCCTGGCGGTTGAGAGTATGTCATGCTCACTCAAATGTCTCGCTGATGGTGGCGTGTGTGTTGGATCATTAAGTTCCCTTCAAAATGGTTGAGCTAAATGGTGCTGATCCATGCGTCATGTTCGTGAACGGGCGCCGTCAGTTGGGACTGGTCGTCTCTTAGCTGCCATGGCTTATTTTTAATTTTAATATTTAATTTAGTTGTTTTAGTTATTATCTTTTTATTACGGACGCTTTTTAACGTGCACGTCTTTCTACATTGTTCTCACATGTATATTTTCAACTTGAACGATGTAACCAATATTTTGTAAAAATATTATGATTTAAAAGAGTGTCCGTGGAGTTTCTTGCCCGTTCTTCTCCATAGGGATCTACTACGCTTTGGAATGGGCAACTAGCTTCATCTTTCTGACTGACCGACCCATTGACAATTCAAAAGTGCCTGTAATTGGTTTATTTGAAATAAATGCTTTGAGTTTGAGTTTGAGTTTGAGTAAAAGTAATGTATAGATAGATGTGGCATACATGGCCGCGTAGGTACTCACTAATCTTTTGTTTTGTTAGTTTGCATGAACCGTTGCTAAAGTTAGTATTTTTATATTATTATTGTTATTGACACAGTATATACGATTTAAGTTGGTTTTTAAAACAAGACATACTTTTCGCTTCTTTTATTTCCATGGGTATTTTATTGTACATGTTCACCTTCAAATTCAATATTTCTTCTCCCGTAATTTATCCTCTTAGGTACCAAAAGTCTCCGAGTTAAAGCTCTGACAGACAAGACTGACTTGACGAAACTATAAGGGTTCCTAGTTTTACTACGGAACCCTAAATAAGGTCTAAGGAATATTTTGTAATACCCAAGTAACAAATATTTTGTCAAATACGCCAAGTGAAATGCGAGTTATTATCCTATTTGATTATACCAACCTGAATATCCCCACCAGTAACAGTGTTCCTTAAATTGCTCACTATGATTCTATATTCCAAATGTGGCTTTTCAGTTTTTTGAGCTTTTGCTTCACTTCTTAGGGCAGCCATAGGCCGTTTTTTCAGAATTGACGGTGGTCTTGGTGGACTCTTCTCCTTTTCTGCTACAGTAGTTCTAAAAATAATCATCACAATGAGGAACCATTCGTATCTACTTTATTCGGTTGTTGGACATATACGGTGTATTGACTTTAGTTTCTACACTATCAGGACCCCCTGTATGAAAGAATACAATTGATGGCCGCCTCACGAAACAGGTTCTCCAACTAACTAAACAACAGTTGCATACAGTCCAGCTGCTTTAACTGGCCATGGGTCATTAAATAAACACCTCTTTGTCATAGGAGTCACAGACAGTCCGCTGTGCAGGGCCTGCATGGAGGACGACGAAACAGCAGCTCATGTGCTTCTAAACTGCCCGGTGGTCGCCGTATACAGGGCAAAGTACTTCGGTAACCCAGGTACCCTCCGTGAGGTTATCAGTAGCGTCAAGGCGCTGCTGGCCTTCTTTGAGGAGCCGAGGTGGATTGAATAATCGCTTTTCCCACCCATACGCAAAATACGCGCATTGTCGGGGAGTTGCGGATACCAGGCCGTATTACCTATTACATATGAAAGAATAGAGACAGATAGAACCATTTAATACCTGTGAATAGTAGTGACTCTGTTCTCACGAACGTCATTATTATGAGTTATGACCTTAAGCTGCAGGCTAGCTGTGCGATTTAACGACGCTGACTTTGGTGGGATGTATTCATCTTCCATGGGGTCATCAACTATTTCTAAATCATTTTCAACAGTTCGAAGTATTGGTTTATGTTTATGTTGAAATTCTATAAGCATAATAATTTATTATTATTAATATAACTTTAAGTATCAATAGTGTCATTCCAATTAATTAGGTATGAAAAAATCTTTTAAATAAAAAGATAATAGAATTACCAAAAAATCTTGACTTCTCAATTGACCTGACCTCAGCAAATCTTCCAATGTTAATTTGACGTTTCAAGCCAATTTTAGACATAGTCAGAGGCTGTGAAACTACTTGCCTTGAAGAATCTATAAATACTAAAACAAATTCATCAACAGTTAGTTTATCTTATATCTGTGTATAGGTATGTTGCAGGATAATTGGAAAAATATAATCTTTGCAAAAATCCTAGGATTACCTCAAACAACGACGATGAGCATTGATTCGTTAAGGGGCAAAATGTCCAATTCTCAAAATGTCCAATTCCCAAAATGTCTAACTCCCAAAATGTCCAATCTTTGAGAATGTGGTAAATATGTTCAATAATTCATCAAAGCCCTTTTTTAAGACTTGTGAATGTTATGAATGACAAGCAATAAGTACAAAATACTGAAAGAACTTCGTAAATGTAAAAATATGTTATAGGTATATGACAACATAGCTTATTTACCTTTACGAAGTTCTTTCAGTAGTTTGAATTTATTGTTTGTCATTCTTATGCCTTAAAAAGCGCTTTGATGAGTTATTGAACACATTTACCACATTCTCAAAGATTGGACATTTTGGAAGTTGAACATTTTGGGAATTGGACATTTTAAGATTTGGACATTTTGACAGTTAGACATTTTGGGATTTGGACATTTTGACACCGCTGAATATTTTGACACCGCTGGACATTTTGCCCCTGAACGCATTGATTAAGGGGGATCCGCAGTTGTAGGTTGTAGCCGCGAAATTCAAATTTTCTTCCGTTTTTTGCAATTTGCAGATTAGTAGCAGGTTGTATGTTGATAAAAATATGATATGTGGCTATAACAAATATGTAGATATTTACATAATTGTTGAACCATGAAGGTTATAATGCACTATGTTCTAGGAGTAAAAGTCTTCTTTTGTTGTAGCCTAGCAACTGTTATGTTCTGTTTCCGTCATCTCGTGTTTTTTTTTCAGATGAAGTTAATTTTTTGTTTTATAAGTTTAAATAACTTTATTAAACCACCGTGTTTCATTGAAAGCAATCTCAGCCAATAATAATTATAACCATAAGAATCATCAATACATCTAAGTTAGCTTTGTTCTCTTTAAGTTTGATTTCGGAAATCATGACATTGGTACAAATCTTAGAAAGATGTATTAATGATTCTTATGGTTAAAATTATGTAAATACATATTTGTTATAGCCGCGCATCATATTTTTATCAATATACAACTTGATACTGACCTGCAAATTGCAAAAAACAGAAGAAAATTTTAATTTTGCGGGCTAATAAGCGCAATCACCTTAAATTGGTGAATTTATATTCGGTTTTGCAGTATTATTGTAAAGAACATGGGTCAAGACAATTTTTCAGAAAGTGTTTAAAATTAACAAGGTCAAATTAGATTAGCTATTGAAAACTCCACAGCTGTTATGGGTAACAATATCTAATCATGATAATACAAAAAAATTGTTTAAGAAGAAGATATTTTGAGAGTTAACAACTGTATGTAGTGTACACTTTCATAAGATATTTGATGTTTATTCTTTACGGTATTCAGAAGAAGATTCAGAAGACAACTCTCTATTTAGTTAGACAACAACCCATCAGTTTGAGTGAATCAAATTGAATGCAATGATCAGCTGTTGCTGTTCTCAGATTAGGTAGTACAAATTTAGGGTCAACCACTATACAATGTCATTAGTACGGATAAGCCCACAAATACCCCAGAATACCAGGACTTTGCAATTTTGAAGATTTTGTTTTCTAAGATGTAAAAATAAAATGTTTTTACAAACTTTTGTTGATGTGAATACAAATTTAGCAACTATCCCTTTGCCTTTTCCTATCTCTTTCTCACAGTCACTTCTCAAACACTCTTATCAGCTTCTGAGAAAACAATGCATTTTGCAAGTGTTCTAGTTGATTTAACAACAATAGGGCTTTGATTGTACCATGGATAGTTTCTGATAACATGCAAATTCAAATAATTATGTCAGTTACTAAAATTGGCTTTTTTTATTGATATTCCAACTTAGTAGGTACATGGCTAATTCGCTATTCCCGGGACACCTGGTTTGTAATTATAGCTTTTCCATATTTTGATAACATCATTAAATCCCAGTAATTGTACCCCAAAACCTGATCACTGCTAATG
This sequence comes from Cosmia pyralina, assembly GCA_946251885.1. NCBI lineage: Eukaryota > Metazoa > Arthropoda > Insecta > Lepidoptera > Noctuidae > Cosmia > Cosmia pyralina. The sequence goes on along the minus strand of OX276352.1, from coordinate 15,501,272 downwards.
TTACAGAATGACACATTGCTGTTGTTTATGAAGCAGTTGTTGGTAGGAGCCAGTTTAACATAGAAAAAATATGTTAAAAAAGTATGATAATTTCAGTAATGTTACCTACTTCAAAAAATTTTACTTACCTCTTTCTTTAGCTGGTGGTGCCCTTATAAATTTACCTCTGTTTGGAAATGTATGTCTAACTGGTCCAGTGACTCTTGCCTAGAAATGAAGCAAATCATTATCTACCATTGTACAAAAGAATTTCATAATTTCAACAAATTCATAACAACATTATTGTTACTAAGCAACTGGATCTCTAAACCCAACAAATAAATAAATAAAGTGCTGACAAAATTCAAACTATACACCAATTTCTTCAACTTGTTAGACCATAATAATTAATTGTCTGATGCTTTCTGACTGATTAGTTAAAGGGGTATTTAATCAGAACTTACTCTTTCTTGGCGTAACTTTTCTAATTTTAATCTTGCATCCTTCAGTTTTGCAAGTTGTGCTAGTTTTTCTCTAGCATCAGTAATTTGAATTCTTTTTTTTGATATAATTTTATTTCTAGCATCGGTTATTGGCGCCTTTAAAAATGATGGTTTGAGTGGCTGTGCTTTTACTTTACTCCTTTTCGCTCTGTAACAAAAAAAAAGTTATATCTATATAAATAAAAAGACAAGTCCTGACTGACTTATCAACGCCCAGCCCAAACCCTTAGACCTAGAAAGCTGAAATTTTGCACAGAGGTTCCCTTTATAATGTAGAAAAGGAATAAGGAAGGAATTCCCGGTAGTACGTTCCCGTGAGATATTTTCCGACATCCACGCGGGCGAAGCCGCTGTCAAAAGCTAGTAAATTATAATATTCCGGTAGGGTGATTATTATTATTAGAGATCTTTGAGAGACGACAAAATGATACAAGATTTATTACCTGGTGTTTTCTCTTTTCTTTTTTATTATATCCTCTAAACTCATATCAACATACGCAGACATTTTAAATTCGTCAAAACGTAGACTGATTGAGAAAGTCAAAGCGCGAAAAGAGCCAAAAGAATATGAAAGCAACGCTAATTGATAACTTCAGGCTACACTGTTATTAAAACCTAATAGCTCACAATCGATGTTATGATATTTCATTTACAATTGGTAAATACGTATTGAATCATCTAGATCTACTGTCTATTTGGATTTATTTCGCATTTCCATTTCAGTAAATACTTAGTTCAATCTGACAGTTCGACCGACATTGCCAGTATACCAGTATACCTATATAAAAAAAAGTACTCTGTGCACTGTGCAGTATACTATAGTAGTCTTTGGACCATAGAGTATAGTTTTTTTTTTTTTTTTTTTTTTTTCTTTTGGCTTCGCACGGTTTGTGCATTTAGCCAATGTCATGTTTAGTTCATAGGTCAAGGTAGGGAAACGAAAATATTATAATGATTTTTAAACGGGATTTAGGATAGGATGAATATATAGGATCAGTATAATAACGGTGATAAAATAATGATAATGATCAAATTACAACGACGAAAATTTACAACTTAATATTATTTAAAATAATGAATGAGACTGTACATTTATATACAGGGAACCTATTTGTACAAAGTAAAGAAAGTATTGAGGTAGAAAAAGGAGTATTGAGGGACAAGAGGTTACTGAAAAAAGAAGAACGGTCATATAAAGGACAGGAGAAAAAAATGTGGTTTAGGTCGCCTACGTCTGTGCCACACAAGCACATGGGGTCGTCGATGATATGAAGTTTGGCAAGATGGGCTGGAGAACAAACATGACCCAGTCTCATCCGTATTAATACAGAGGTCTCCATCTTGCCAAACTTTGCCCTGCCAAACCACGGTTTTTCCGGAACATCGGGTTGAATTAATGAAAAATAACGACCCTTTGACTTGCTTCCGATATCCCAAGCTACCCTCCAGGTGTCCCAAAGAAAAGTCTTTGGTAGGATCATAAGATCAGTGCTGAAATTTGTATAAGGAGCTAAGTCCCCACACTGCACCGCATCACCGGCGAGTGTATTAGCCACTTCATTGCCATGGATTCCAGCATGAGCCGGAATCCACGCAAATTCCAAAGTATTACCTTCAGAGATGGTTCTGAACGCAAATTCTCTTATTAAATAAATGATTGGCAACTGCGATTTGTTTTCGAAAGGGGATTTGTTGATGGCTAGAAGAGCACTTTGGGAATCTGTAAAAATTATAGTTTTTTTGAGCTTAAAAACACGAGTATATTCGATGGCTTTTAAAATACCGAAACATTCCCCCGTAAAAACCGAAGTCTCCGGAGGCAGTTTTATTTTTTGTACGATGTTGTATTGAGAATGGTAAGTACCTATCCCAACACAACCCATCGGAGAACGCTTGGCAGCATCCGTAAATATATGGTGATATTCTAAGTGATCAGCAAGGAAATTGTTAAAACTTTTAGGACAATCGGGATCTAATTTATTACGTACACAGTTAAATTTAATGATGGGGCTGAATTGTAAACTCTCATATCTACAGTTAAATATGGGAAGTTTATTGGAACGGTGAATAGGAGAAGAAAGTGAAAGGATTTTTTTATAGCTTATAACTAAACAAGGCGCACGTTTATGGGACCAGTAATCTGAAGATTCAATCTGCAACACTAAAGAGTCTAGTTTAGGAATGAGAGGATGAGTTGAGAACTGAAGAATCCGGAACAAATATTTGTCTGATAAGAATTGTCTTCTAAGATGTAAAGGAGCTTCCCCACATTCAACTTGGAGAGCATTAATAGGACTAGACTTCATGGCACCCGAAATAATGCGTAATGCTTTAGACTGAATACGATCCAATTTTTTAAAAGCCATGATACTACCAGGTTCTAAAACGAACAATCCATAATCCAGAGTGCTTCTGATAATTGCGTTGTAAATAAGTTTCAACGAAAACGGATGTGCACCCCACCACACACCAGAGAGGCATCTAAGCATGTTTAGGTGATTTTCACATTTGTTGACAATATAATCACAATGAGGAACACTACTTAATTTACAATCAAGTATTATACCTAGATATCTGAATTTATCTATAACTGGAATAGGTATATCCTTATAAAAGAGGTTAACTAAGGGAATATTTCTCTTCCGGGTGAATAAAATAGCCGCGCTTTTAGACGTGGATAAATCCAAACCGTTTAGATGTAACCATAACTCCAAATTAGATAAAGCAGAATTGATGGCACAGCGAGCTTGTTCAACAGATTGGCTTGAAGAATATAATAATAAGTCATCGGCATATTGAAGAACTTTAACATGGTTAGTAATTAAAGACGAGTCTAGATCAAAAGTGTAAATATTGTATAAAAAGGGGACTGAGCAAAGAACCCTGTGGTAGACCCCTCCACACCAGATGAGATACCTCGTGATCTCCTATTATCATGTTAACAGAGCGTTCAGTCAGGATATTAATAATAAAATTCGACAAAATCAATGGAACCTGCAAGGCTTTTAATTTATTTAGTAAAACTGATAATACAACATTATCATAAGCTGCATTAATATCAAGGAAAACTGCAATGGTGGAATGGTTATTAGAGAAGGATAATCGAATATCCGATGTTAAAATACTTAAACAATCAGTTGTACTTTTACCTTTTCTAAAAACATATTGTGATTCTGCCAAAAGACTGTTACTTTCCACATACCATTCTAGGCGATTTTTAACTAAGTGCTCCGCTAATTTCATCAGGATTGATGACAAGACTATGGGACGGTATGAAGAAACGTCAGATGGAGTTTTATTTGGTTTAAGGAATGGCAACACCATTTGACGTTTCCATTCAACAGGGATGTTTCCTGAATTCATGATAGAATTAATAAGCTTTAAATAATAAATGAGGACGTCATCATTTATATTAGCAAAAAAGGAATACGGGATACCATCAATGCCCGGTGCAGAATCCTTAGTTTTATGAATAACACCTTTTAATTCAGTGAGAGTGAATGGAAGATTTAGTGTCGTATGAGTATCTTGGATATTGGATACGAGAGGCAGGCTAAGGTTAATAACCACATCCGGTACCCATGGCGGTGCTAATTTATCTAAAAATTCACTGGCTAAAGAATCAGGGATGGGACAAGGGTTGTTATAAATGGACCTAAATCTACGAATATTACGCCAGACAGTGGTAGGGTGAGTATTTGGAGAAATTGATGAGCAAAAATTACGCCAAGACTCAAATTTTTTCTTCTTAAAAAGTTTACAAGTTACATTAATTATGTTGGTGACTATTTCAAAATTAATATCAGACATATCAATGTTATAATTGTATTCAGCCTCTTTCCGTTTTTTAACCAATTCAGTGCACTCTGAATCCCACCATGGAGGCGAAGGAATTGTACTAATATTGTTATTTTTTTCAGGAAAAACTTCATCTGCCGCTGCGATTAATATAAGTGCTAAAGCTTCAGCACAACTATTTTCATTGCCATCAGAGATAACAGGCAAAGAGCAAAGCTTACTGTCAACAATGTTCCTAAATTTGTCCCAGTCATTATTATTTCTATTAGGTAATTTATGTTTTAAGTTTGATCTCCTTAATGGTGCGTTTGGTTTTGAAAGAGGATAAGAAATAACTATTGGAAAATGATCACTGCCATAAGTAGAGGTCAAAGTATGCCAAGTTAATGAAGAGGCTAAGTTTGGAGAACAGATAGTGTTGGGATTCCATCAGGTCTATCAGCGGGAGATGAAAAAAAAATACGACTTGTCTCTTCAGTAAGAATGTGTATATTAACAAATGTAAAACTGTCGGTAGGTGATTAAAATAAAAAAAAAGTCATTAGCTACAACACACGTAGTTGCACTAGTGCTATGATGATTTTAGTAGGCGTTCCGCGCAAACATACCCCCGGGCGTTGAAAGCCTGTCTTTCAACCGGAATGCTCAGACTCGGGGTAGGTGGGCAACGGACAAATTTTGTTGAAAGATCTTCGGAGCAGGCCACTGGAGGTTTTGACGTCTGCAACCCTGATCACGCCATCCGGACCTGGATAGGTAGCGACAATCCGACCCATTTTCCACTTCAGAGGCGGCATGTTGTCTTCCTTTAGCAGTACCAGGGAATTCAGCTTCAGAGAACCCTTACATGTGCGCCATTTCGTCCTGAGTTGGAGCTCCGATATGTACTCCTTGCTCCATCGGTTCCAAAAATGTTGTCGGAGTTGTTCAATGCGTTGAAATCGAGATAAGGAACTGGTGGGACGGTCATGGTAATCTGGTGTCGGCAAAGATGTTAAAGGACGTCCAATTAAGAAATGTCCGGGTGTCAATGGTGCCAAGTCTTCAGGGTTCGATGAAAGTGGAGTCAGTGGTCTGGAGTTCAAGATAGCTTCAATTTGCACCAGCGTAGTATAAAGCTCCTCATAAGTTAGGTTACAAAGGCCCAGCACCCTGACTAAATGATGTTTAGTTGACTTGACACCAGCCTCCGCAAGGCCAGCAAAATGAGGAGAGTATGCAGGAATGAAGTTAAAGTTAATTCCCTCTTTAGCCATCTCCTCGGATAACGAGTTGCAATTAGCTTTAAGAAATTTTGATAGATCATTGTATGCACCAACAAACGAGGTGCCATTATCGGAAAATATATTAACCGGTTTACCCCTACGCGAGATGAATCTCTTTAACGCCATGATAAAAGTATTGCTGGTTAAATCACCGACTAGTTCAAGGTGTATTGATTTTGTCGTAAAACACACAAAAATGGCAATCCACACTTTAACCAATTTGCAGCCACGACCCTGTCGAACAGCAGACTGTATTGGACCTGCATAATCCAAGCCAATACTTTCAAAAGGGAAACCTCCAGCTAGAAGTCGCTGCCGTGGTAAATTACCCATGATCGGTGTGACAGTTTGACCTCTAAGACGACAGCAACGTACACACCTACGGTAGCACAATCTGGCTAAATTACGACCTCGTATGGGCCAGTACGTATCCCGTATAGAAGCTAGCAGCAACTGGGGCCCAGCGTGAAACAACCGTTTGTGTTCATACTCAAATAGTAATTTTGTAAAGTGATGACTAGATTGTAAAAGAATTGGACATTTTTTATCATAAGGTAAATCCGAGTTTTGTAAACGACCCCTAACACGCATTATTTTATGGTCGTCTAGAAAAACATTAAATTTCAATAAAGCACTTTTCTTTGGTAATTGTTTATTATGAAGTAACAACTTGTATTCACTGAAAGATTCTATTTGACATATTCGAATAATCAAAGATAGAGAATTTTGTAGTTCATCATTACTCAAGGGACCACAAACAGGTCGTTTTTTACATGCAGCAATAAAACGTAAAAGGTATGCTACCGTGCGCTGAAGCCTTAAAAAACTCGAAAATCGGTTAAAATTAAGAAATTCATTGGCCACATTCTCGTTGACATTACCATGCAAAGAGACATTTGATTTAACTTCCGGCAATGATTCATCAATAGATTGTGTAAATCTAGAGGGCCAACATGATACGTCATCCTTTAAAAAACTTGGACCAGACCACCAATCATCTAAAGAAGGTAATAAATTAATGTCTACGCCTCGAGAGACATAATCTGCGGGGTTCTGATCGGTTGGGACATGTCTCCACTCGCAGTTGCCAGTCTTCTCTAAAATTTCAGCCACTCTGTTGCGAACGAAGGGCTGCAGCCTATTTGGCAACATTTTAAGCCATCCTAGGACGACAGTGGAGTCTGTCCAAAAGAATGTACGCGGCCTAGTGTTTAAGCGTAATGATGCAACCACCTTTTCATAAATTCGAACACCGACCAGAGCACCGCAAAGCTCAAGTCTGGGAATGGTAGTTGGTTTCAGAGGGGCAACACGACTCTTTGCTAACAATAAACGTACCAACACTTGATTTTCATTGTTGACACTGCGAACGTATAAGCATGCTCCGTATGCTCGTTCAGACGCGTCAGTGAAAACGTGAATCTCTAAAAGTTGCATTGAATCAATTAGAACATGACGTGGGATATAAATTTCATTTAATTTTGGTAAATTCATTACTAGTTCAGTCCAAACTTTCCTAATGTCCGGCGATAGCTGTTCATCCCATGATAGTTTGTGTAACCATAGTTTTTGAAGCAACATCTTCATCACTATAATGCATGGAGCTAAAAGCCCCAAAGGATCGAAAATTTGTGATATAATCGAGAGCATGTCACGTTTTGTATCGTTACAAATAATTGGTTGACTAATGGGAAAACAGAGTTGATCAGATTGTGATTGCCAACCCAGACCTAAGGTTTTGGTAGACTCAGATCCGCCAATATTCAAGTCAAGTGAAGATTGGGGACAGTCAGAACCAGTCACCAAACGCATATCATTTGACTTCCACTTTCTTAGGTTCATTCTAGCTGAAGCAAGAGTAGAAGTTACTTTATGACGCAAGTCTCTTACTTCATTGAGATCATCTCCTCCCGTCAGCAAATCATCGACGTAAAAATCACGCAGAATGACCTCAGCAGCTCCTTTATCAACGCAATCTGAACCTAACTGTTTAATACATCTCGTTGCAAGGAACGGAGCGCTGGCTGTGCCGTACGTCACGGTATTGAGCTGGTACGTTTGCAACTGAATTGACGGGTCATCACGCCAGACGACTTGTTGGAGATGTCTGTCATTTGGATGAACAACTATCTGCCGGTACATTTTCTCCACGTCGGCAGCAATAATAAATTTATGTTGTCTAAAACGTATTAATATTGATAGAAGATCATCCTGTACTACAGGTCCAGTCATCTGTATACTATTAAAAGAAGTGCCTGTGCTAGTGGCGCTGCTGGCATTAAAAACCACTCTTAATTTAGTGGTGACACTGCTGTCACGCAAAACTCCGTGATGTGGGAGGTAATGAGCAGAATGTTCAACATCTTTACATTTCGACATATGACCTAGACTTTCGTACTCTGCCATGAAATCTTTGTACAACTTAGACAGTTGAGGCTGGCTTTTGAACCTACGCTCTAAAGAAGAAAAACAATGTTTAGCCCTTAAAAAGGACTCACCTAACGTATCCGGGGAACATTTCAGTGGAATTCGAACACAAAATTGCCCGTTCTCCAAACGTGTAGTATTGTTTATAAAGTGCTCCTCGCACAGTTTTTCTTCTTGCGAATACACTGATGTAGTACAGACCTCTTCCAATTGCCAAAACCTTGTGAGTTGATGATCTATGCTATTATCTAATTCATCATTACCGTCAGAAACAATCTTTGTAAAATTACATTTTATCATTTTTGATGGTGTCGAAGCATAACTAATTTTAGTTGGGCCTGAAACCAGCCATCCCAGTCTAGTTTCGCAAAGAATAGGTTGTCCATCCCCTAACTTAATTCTTTGGGATCCCAGTAAGTCCCAAAAGATGTCAGCACCGAGCAGGATATCTATTGGGGCTGGTGAGTAAAAGTTAGGGTCAGCCAGACAAATATTTGATGGGATTTTCAATTTTAATAAATCTACATGTCTACTCGGAATATTATCGGTAATTGAAGGTAGAACAAAGCAATTAATGTTAATGGAAAAGTTATCGCTTAAAGATTTTATTGAGACGGGACACATTTTATTGATATATGAAGATGAATTATTAATACCTAATATGGAGTTGTTCACAGTAGTGGCAGTTAAACCCAGTTGCTTGTACAGTCTTTCAGTCATGAGACATGATGTGCTGCCACTGTCAAGCACAGCGCGAGTAACGTATTCCTTACCTTTTTTACCTATGACCTTAATTAAAGCCGTGGTTAGCAATACGTCACCACGTTCAACACTTGCAGAAAGAGACAAACCTGCACTGGAAGTTGACGGAGCAGGGGCACTGGTCGCATTATCATTGTTAGCAGAAGTGATAACCAAGTCTAACTTCTTTGAATGATCTGCGACATGCACCAGAGTGTGGTGCTTGCGCCGACATATTTTGCAACTTGCCTGTTTACAGTTATTAGCGTAATGTCCTGAAGACAAACAATTATAACAAATCTTATATTTCGGTAGCAATTGTAACCGTGCTTCATTACTCAACGCCAAAAATTGAGGACAATTACTTAATTTGTGCTCACCGTTACATTGAACACAACTCTTAGGTTTAGAAGAACTATTATTCACCTGATTATCCTTGTCTATTTTGTTATTAGAATCCTGTATTACCATTGTCCTAACCTTGGAATTTTTATTGGTGTTTGAATGTTTATCAATTGTTGAACTTGACATTTCTAATGTTTCAATTAATTCAGCACGATTCTTAATGAATGTGAGGAACACAGTAAATGTAATCTCGTAGTCCTTGTCAAGTCGACCCTTATACTCTTCCCATTCACGGTAAGTTTTATTGTCCAACTTGTATCTTATAATGTGAATGAGTAGAGTATCCCAGTGATTAACCGGTTCGCCAAGGGATTCCAAGGCACGCAAGTTTTTATTAATGTGATCGATTAAAGCTTTTAAATTCACAGACGACTCCTTGCTGATCGTCTCAATATTAAATAATGCTGAAACATGGTGTTGAATCAACAGACGTTTATTATCAAACCGGTCACAGAGTAATTTCCAAGCGACTACATAATTAGCGGCAGAAAACTGAATTGAGTTTATCACCACTGCAGCTGAACCTTCTAGTGATGACCTCAAATAATGAAATTTATTTATGTCGTTTATGTCGTCATTAGAGTGAATAAGGCTGACAAATGTATCGTGAAATTCCAACCAATTTATGTAAGAACCGCTAAATTTAGGTAATTGAATAGTCGGTAACTTAACAAAGCTGTGATTATTAGAACGTGAACCTACTTCACTATCAGTTGGATCCCTTTTCTTATAATCATCGAGCACTTTATGAGCTTCAGATAAGGTTTTATAATAAAGAGACTCAAACTCACTACGTTCTAACATTTGACCATCAAAATTATCTGTGCTACATTCCAGTGCTAGTTGCACCTCGTCATATTGGCCATACAATGACTCAAGCCTATTCAAACGCAATCGCAACTCGCTAACCTCAGAAGGACTTATAGGAGGTTTTAATGAATTCAAATAATTCAAGAATACTGTTACCCTTCCCTTGTAACTTGCCCTTTTTCTAACGAGCTCCTTATCCTCTGGCATTGCGTAAGCTGGTGCAGTCAACCTGGAATGTATACAATTAAAGATTTAACAGCGTCTAAAATTGTTACGATACCTGCCTGTAAATACCTACATATAAAATACCTACATATAAAATACGAATTAACTGCTAACTTTAGTGTTAATTGTTTTCTTATAATTTCATAATAATGTATCAAACGTTTTAACAATAACAAAATCAGTACAAAACCTAACTAACTGCATTACATTCACAATGCAATTATGAACCTATCTAACTTTTAATGTGATTACATGAATAAATGACTCAGTAACTGTTACCTACCTAATAAAGTTATAATAATGCAGCTCTTTTTATAGCTACTCTTTGAAAGGTACAAATAACTGTGATTATCATAAGATTAACACGCTAATGTCTGATCAATTATAACAATTTGTAAGCACTAATAGGGTTTTACAACGATTAGGTATTTATCTCTGTACTAACCTGGTTATTAACAGCTAATTACCACTAAATACAACCTGATATTAGAGTGTTGGGTGGAACTAATGATGATTACGATTATCCAGACCACGGAAAATTCCACATCTTCGCAATGACACAGCAAAATGAATGTCGCACAACCAACTTCGCTTGTAATTACGAGTTATGTCCACCAATTCTCTTGAAATCCTTAAAATAATAGCTGATCGAAGTTTTCCATCGTGAAATCTTCTAATCCGTGCTCGATAGGACCATTGTTGGGATTCCATCAGGTCTATCAGCGGGAGATGAAAAAAAAATACGACTTGTCTCTTCAGTAAGAATGTGTATATTAACAAATGTAAAACTGTCGGTAGGTGATTAAAATAAAAAAAAAGTCATTAGCTACAACACACGTAGTTGCACTAGTGCTATGATGATTTTAGTAGGCGTTCCGCGCAAACAGATAGAAAGGTCGATTGCACTTTGGTTTTGAGTGGGATCTGAGCGACGTGTGGCAGCTCCCGAGTTCAAGATGCATAAGTTATGTAAGTCTATTATATCAAGTAATTCATCGCCATAACAATTAGAAGTTGAACAACCCTATGATTGGTGATGGCAATTAAAGTCCCCCAATATTAAGAAAGGCTTTGGAAGAGAAGAAAAGAGATTATTCATCTCTTGAAGGACAGAAGAGGAAGGGTGAGGAATGTAAATAGAAACAAGACAAGTGTGATGCACTTTAATAGCTACAATTGAGATTTCCTCACTATGAGGAGGTAATGTAATGATAGAAAAAGGTATAGAATTCTTGATGAGTATAGCTACTCCACCATACCCATCAGATCTATCCTCTCTAATGGTTAAATAACCGTTGATTTTAAAACTATGATTAGATTTGAGCCAAGTCTCTGCAAAGGCAAAGACAAATGGCTCATATTTGTTTAAAAGATATATAACATCACTCTTTTTGTTTACTAGACTGCGGCAGTTCCACTGGATTATTTTGGATGTGTTGTCCATTATGACTGGATTGAGATACATTGAAAGACGGGGCAACGTTGGACGGTGAAATGTTGAACTGAGAAAGAAGATTGTGTAATGCAGAAAGAAAATCATTTATGGAAAAATTTGTGTCGTTTTTTCCATTATTATCAGAAAGAGCACAACCATTTGATGGTTGGGGAATGTCATAATCTTTAATAATGGCATTGTGAGCCTCTTTATTATATCCTTGTACAGATTTGGGAGGGGAGCGTGGTTTGAGGAAGACAGTCTTTTTATAGCTACTTGAAGCAGGCATTCTATTAGATAAAGAGATTGATGGGGTATGTGCAAAGTTTTTGGAAGGAGAAGATAAAAGTGTATCAGCATATGATTTAGTTACTGGTGGATAAAGTTTTTCCGCTTCAGCATAAGATACTGAACTTTGTGCCATGTATGTTTTAATTAATTTTTGCCTAGAAAATTCTGGGCAAGACTTATTCGTAGCATAGTGAAAACCAGAGCAAAGGCAACACGATGCACTTTCTTGTTCTCTTTCACAACTGTCCCCAGTGTGGCCTTGGCCACATTTATAACAACGAGGCTTGGACCTACACTGAATTTTAGTATGACCAAAACGACAGCAATTAAAACACTGTACAGTAGGGAAAATATATAAATCTACAGGTAATGCATTATAGCACATAAAAATTCTCTTTGGTAGAACCTGCCCATCAAATGTAACAACTATGGATTGGGATGGTTTCCAAATTGTTGTACCATCAACAGTGGTTTTAAAATTGAGGCGTCTGACTTTTAAGATTGGCCCGCAACCTATAGGTACTGTTATGTTATCAATAACCTCCTCCGGAGACCATTCCGCAGGAACACCACGCACTAAACCCATTCTAGTAACATTAAAAGTAGGTATAAAAGCTTTGTAATTATATGTTTCAAGACTATTATGTGTAATAAAGGAATTTGCGTTCAGAAAATTCGAAAACGATAAAGAAATTTTATTGCGTCCAATTTTTTTGACACTCCCATTGATAATGTTTTGGAAGGCATTGTGTTTTAGGAACTTGCCAAAAGTGATTGGGTGCAGTGTCGATCCATCATCTGGTGAAATAATATTTTTTTGAACATGAATGACAAAAGGCGCGCTGTCCGTTTTGTCGTATGTTTTCCGACCTATCTGAGATTGAACAACTGAGGGCAGAGTAGAGATATCGGGTATTTTGTTAGAAGTATTAGTTGTTTCCTTAGGGACGATTATTTCAGAGCAGCTAGGCTCTGATGCAGTAGGTTCTAGAGTAGAGTCCATGCAACCACAACCCGAAGACGCTGAACCGTGGTTTTTCCGGATACGGCGACGCTTATTACAGTGCTTGCACACATGAACACGGCTTCTTTTCAAATGTCGAGCTGAAGACGACCCATCGGTATCCATGCCCGATTCATTGGAAATAGTAACAAAATTGCCTGCCGGGGGCACATCCCCCGGATCAGGCGGGTCTTTCATTATCAGTTCAAATAGCTAAAAAAAACTTACCACTACCGATGAAAATATATAACACTAAAATTAAACTACAAGTAAAAGAGAATAGAACACTAAAACTACGACTACTGATCTTATATTTAGGGTTTTTAAATTTATAAATATTATCTCAAAAAAGACGCGTCCGCCAAGTACGAAGTTTCCCGCGCTTCCTAGAGTATAGTTATTGCTTTGGACCGACATTAGAACCCACAGACATATAATAAGAAGCTTCTTATTATATGTCTGTGTTAGAACCACAATTTTTTTTTTTTTTATGAATGGCATCTCGTAGTTTGACCATCAGGCCTAACATGACACACGCGACAATTTCTCGCTCTCGCGTGAGTAATTTTAAGACAGCTCAACACTTTTCTCGTTTTCTGACATCGCTGCCATACAATGTTCTGTCAAACTTGATGTTTTCTCGACAAACCCTAACATGACACCTAAGTTATCTCGAATTTTGACAATTCAACACGGGATAATCTCCGATCCTTCTCTCGTTTAGTCGTCCTCGATTTTGACGACGAGAAGAGTAGACAAAATTATGATACAAAAAAAAAAAAACTAAAATGACATGGCAGTCGCATAATTACACGTAGATACTTTTTTATTATCCTAATAATGAAAACTGGATGAGTATCACTTTCAGTAGGTAATAACGAGTCATTTTGCCAATTATGATGATTAACGAAATCTAGCAACATAATTACTAAAAGGGTGGTGATTAACAAAATTTGCAACATAATCGGTTTTATACCTTCGTTTTGTCAAATTGTGATCTTCAGCCCATGTCATTTGTGGTGATTATCAAGTGAGTGTAATGTAGCAGTGGTGGCCCAGTGGTAACGCCCCCGACTTACGAGTTGTAGATCGTCGTAGGTTCGAACCCCGACAGGCGCTTTACTTTCAGAAGGAAAACATCGTGAGGAAACTGGCATGGTCCTAGAACCAAAAATTCGAAGACATGTCACATCTACCAACCCGCACTGGGCCCGCGTGGTGGATTACGGCCTACTCCCTCTCACTTAGTGGACGCCTACGCCTGTGTCCCACCAGTGAGAACATTTTAATTTCGGCATGCCAAAGATACAAACATAAATATTAAAAGAGGTGCACGTAAAACCATTATAGTACTTACTAATTCCATGCAAAAAACAAAAAAAATCGAGAGAATGAAACGGAACCTCAAGCCGATGCTGCTATGATAAAAATGATTTGTTTTTAATAACTTGCGACATCGTTCTCTCGTCGTGAGGCAGAGAAGTGTCAAAGTGCCTTTTTCGAATTTACTCGAGCTTAACGGTCATGTTAGGCATTAGAATAACGTCAGAATCGACGACAAATTTCGACAAATCGTGATATCTCGTCTTCTCGTGCTTGTCGTGTTAGCCCTACATGAGAGGTCTCGACTACTTAACCGGAATTTCCTGTGGGTGCCTTTAAGCGAGCTCAATAGCCTCCAGCCAGGGGGAAAATATAAAAAACAGCTTCTTTCTTAATCTATGTGTATGTACAAATTTCGCGCCCGTCGTCGCCATCTAGTCCGCTAGGTGATACACATAGATTAAGAAATAAGCTGTTTTTTATATTTCTATGGTTATGAACAGTGTGCATCCACGCTAGCGCGATGGCGACGATGGGCGCGAAATATCAAACATATGAAACCGCCGTTTGCGTCCATAGTGTAGTGACTAAGGCGGGTGCCTAGCGCGACGGGCCCGAGCGTGATAGCGCGCGTAGTTTTCAAACGTTCCTATCCGTGCGTTATGGCCACACTACGGGCCTAGTCAGCAAGCGAGCTAATGCGCGGGTGGCGGGCAGCGATGCCAACTTAGTGCTTTCGGTAGTACTAGAACTGATGTATTTTCCGTTAACTCAGTGCTTAAAAATAGATTTTAGTGCCTAGCGCGCTATCTCGTGCATTTTCAACGCTGACGTAGAACGATTTTTCAGCCAAATGAACATTGTAAAAACGAAGCAACATAATAGAATGAGCCTTCAGTGTTTTATATTCAAACTGACCTATAAGCAGCTTGCTTCAGTTACGAAATTCCGAAGGAATATATAAAAAAATGTGGGTTCTAAAGACATGCAAAATAAGTCAGCAATAAACACCAAGCCCAGCATCCACTTTAGAATCCTCTGTAACACCCAAATCTTTATTATTTGATTATTTATTATTTCGTTTATTTATTTTATTTCTTATCTATTTACATTATTAAATATTTCTTAAAAAAAAGGAATAAAAAATAGAGGTCCGCCGGTGTCGGGAGCAGGGTCCAAGCTACCGGTGGTTAGGGCTGCAGAGACAGGAATCTTCTCACAATGCGAGCCGTATCAAGGAGTACTTACAAATTGGTAGCAGAGCGTGGTTATTTGCAAATATGAAAAATGGCATCAACTACGAGTTATCGTAAGATAGAACCTTTGACCAAGTCAAACTATGATACGTGGTGTTTGCAAGCACAAGCGGTCCTGATTAAAAATTACTATTGGGATATCGTAAGCGGCGAGAAAACATTACCACCAACTACGGATGCGGCGGCGAGATCGGCGTTCAACAAAGAGGACTTGAAGGCAAATCAAAGTCTGCGCGACATCTAAAGCTGAATGGGACAAGTTGAAAGCTACTTACCAAAGCACTGGGCCTGGGAGGAAAGCTACCTTCCTAAAACAGTTGGTTCTAAAGCGAATGACCACAGGAGAAGATATACGTGACCACATAAATAACTTCATGGACATCGTGGATAAACTCGCAGATATGGATATAATGATACCTCCAGAACTGCTTAGCATAATGCTGCTATACAGTTTGCCGAACACTTTTGAGAACTATAGAATAGCCATTGAATCTCGAGACACCCTGCCTAAATCTGAAGATCTGAAATTAAAGATTCTGGAAGAATACCAAGCAAGGAGTGGAAATGAACAGCCTGAAAGCTCAGAAGCATATCATGTCAAGAAAAATAGGCAAAGGTTGTACTGCAAGAGCTGCAAAAAGAAAGGCCACACTATCGAGACATGTTGGGGCAAGAAGAAAAACACCAATGAAAAAGACAACAGAAGCAAATACAATTTTAACGTTTGTCTGAGCACCGTAAATTCAGATGCTGATAAAAATGTCTGGTGTCTAGATAGCGGCTGCTCATCACACATGTGCGGTGACGAATCGATGTTTTCTACCATGACACCTGATAATAGCACCTTAAAGTTGGCATCAGATAAATACACTAGTAGAATTCAAGGTAAAGGAAGAGTTATAATCAGTACCGATAAACATGGCTACAATTTCAATAACACCTTGTATGTTCCCGATATATCAATACCTAAACCTTTTATCTGTCGCCAAAATAACGGACAGAGGAAATAAGGTTGTTTTTGAAAAAGAGAAAGCCTACGTCGTAGAAAAAACCGGCGAAAAGACGCTGACTGCTCGAAAGAGAGATGGGCTTTACTATTTTGAATCTGGACGAAAAGAAACTACAAACTACACACCAAAAAAAAACCGGCTAAGTGCGTGTCGGACCACGCACAATGAAGGGTTCCGTAATTGGGATGAATTATTCCAAGAACAAACTTAACATTGTAGTTGAAAAACTTGTTCTTCCGTACAATCCAACTGTAAATGTAAGTTTGTACTCACAATATTGAGAGAATTACCATGTTATTTTAAGACCACAGACTTCTTATAGGTTTTCCTGTAATCTACAGATAAAGATCTATTTTCTGTATTTTTTTCAAAGTTTTAGGCTCAGTAGTTTCGGAGATAAGGGGGGGGAATGGTAATTTTTCGTCTATTTTCTTAAATAACTTTAAAACTGTTTATTTTAAAATTATAAAAGAAATATATTTGAGACCCTCATAGTAAGTCCTTTCATTTAATATGTAATACGGTATAGTTTGCAAAACTTTTTTTTTTAATTTTCTTATTTGCCCCCAAAAGTGACCCCCATATTCAAAATTCACTTATTTACTTTACCTGTCCGTGTTTGGGTCACAAAAATTCATATGTGTACCAAATTTCAACTTAATCGGTCCATTAGATTCTGAGCAAATTGGCTGTGACAGACGAACATACAGACAGACAGACAGAAAGACAGACAGACAGACAGCCAGCCAGACAGACAGACAGACACACGAGTAATCCTATAAGGGTTCCGTTTTATCCTTTTGAGGTACGGAACCCTAAAAATGACAGTGACATTATGGAATGGCTTCGCAAACTCGGCCACATAAACGAAAAAGATTTAAAGAAGATGGCTAAAGATAACCTTATGTATGGCTTAAATTTTAATGATGATAACATGGAAACATGTGAGACCTGCATCAAAGGCAAATTATCCAGGTTACCGTTCATAAGACATGATGATCTATACTCAACCGATAACTTGGAAATAATCCATAGCGACGTTTGTGGACCTTTTGAATGTGATACACTAGCAGGATGGAAGTACCACGTTACTTTCACAGACGACTATAGTCGCTATTGTTACGTCTATTTTATTAAAAGAAAGAGTGATGTATTCAACATATTCAAAGAATACAAAAATGAAGTTGAGACGTTCCATAACAAGAAAATAAAGAACCTGCAGACCGACAATGGTACAGAATATCGAAACAAGGAATTCGATGACTTCCTCAAATCGCATGGCATCTGAAGAAGATTGACCACAGTTTACACCCCTCAACAAAATGGGATTAGCGAGAGGAAGAACAGATCCTTGCTAGACAAAGCCAGATGTCTGTTAATCGAGGCCAAGGCACCCAAAAATCTCTGGGCGGAAGCGGTATTAACTGCAAACTACCTTATAAATCGTAGCCCTTCGAAAGCACTGAATGGCGAAACACCGTTCAAGAAATGGCTAGGCCGAATACCATGTGGACATCATCTTTACGTGTATGGAAGGAAGACCTTTGTGTTGAAAAAGAACAAACGGGGCAAACTGACCCAGAATGCCAAAGAAGGCGTATTCATGGGATACTCGATGACCTCAAAGGCTTACAGAGTGTACATACCTGAAGACGATGATGTAGTGATAAGCAGGGACATAAAAGTTATAGACAAGATGTACTTCGAAGAAGAAAGTCAAGCCAAGTATGATAAGCTTATTATAGACCTAACTTATAATGGAGATGAAATCAAAATCAACCAGGAGAAGTTCATAGAAGACACTCTTAAAAAATTCAAAATGGAAGATTGCAAGGCCACGTCTACACCCATAGAACCAGGTCTTAGACTAGAAAAAGGAAGAAGAGATGAAGGAACGATCTGCGCTGCTCATGTATCTGGCAATGGCAACTCGACCTGATATAATGTTTGCTATAAGTTATCTCTCCCAATTTAACGATTGTTACGGAGAAGAGCATTTCAAGTGTGCAAAAAGAGTACTGCGATACTTAAAGGGAACAAAAAGCGTCGGTCTTATATTTAGAAAAACTCGGCAAGAACTATGGCATGGCTGACGCAGATTGGGCCGCATGCAAGCTAGACCGGAAGTCTTTTTCGGGCTACTGCTTTAAATATGCTGGAACGGCCATAAGCTGGATGTCGAAGAAGCAAAAGACTGTAGCACTATCGACTGCCGAAGCGGAATATGTCGCTTTGACCGAAGCTGCAAAGGAGGCTATTCACTTGAAAAGTCTATTCAGAGATCTTGGGGCCAACTATGAAAGCATAGTTATATTAAACGATAACCAAGCCGCCCTCAAGTTAAGTCAGAACGCAATGGTCACTTCCAAGTCCAAACACATTAACTTAAAAATGTTATTAATCGCTACAACAGCTCGCTCGTCACTGTGGCCATCGCACGCCCCCGCCGTCGCGCCCGCCTTAGGCCCTAATCACCGCGCATTCACTGTGGACGCACACTTTTTTTAAAAATGAAATTCAAATTTTCTTATGTTTTTTTGCAATTTGCAGGTCAGTGTCAGGTTCTATCTTGATCAAAATATGATTAGCGACCATAACAAATATGTATTTACATAACTATAACCCTAAGCTATAACCATAAGAATCAGCAATAGGTACATAATTATCATAAGATGTATGATAATTATGTACCTATTGCTGATTCTTATGGTTATAGCTTAGGGTTATAGTTAGCTTTGTTCTGTTCTGTACAGTGGTACAGTACAGACCATCAAACTGAATAACTTTCTCCTCGGGACCAATATCTTAATCGAGAAAAAATTATCTGATGTCCCGTATGTACAGACGCCAGCAGGTCAAGCCACCCGAAACTGTCTTTTCCCAATCAACCTTGAACCTTATGCTTTAGCGATAAAGATACCCACCTACTCGACCCAAATGTATAGGATGGCTCAAAAAAACTCCAATGGCGTGGCCTTTTTTTCTCGTTCGTTTCAATTTCATATCCGCGTTACAGGTTGCTCCAAGATGCTATTTTGGAAAATTGTAAATATATCAATAAATAATACCTAACGTTTAATGAAATAAAAATATTAAATTTCATATAACCCAGTAATAGGTGAGAGGTGAAAGTGTAAGAGGTGATTCCAGTCTGGTTCAGTCAATCAGTTCACTCCAATGATATTATATTTAATTGGTTCATTGGTTCACTCAAAGAACCATCTAATATAAAAATATTTATTGTTCTGGCTCAAAGCACAAAAATACCATGAAATACTTAATCAATGCCTGCGCCCACTGGCGGGCGGCACAGAACTGCAAGGGAGCCCATCAGGCTCCGGCATCACTCATGGGCAAGCACTTTATAACGGCATTTTTTTTTGGGATTTTTGCAATTAGCAGGTCCGTGTCAGGTTGTATCTTGATCAAAATATGAAACGCGACAATAAAGCATAATTATGTATTTATATAATTTTAACCATAAAAATCATCAATACATCAAATAAATCTCTCTAAGTTTGATTACGTGCAGATTCGTCGAACGAACGAAATCTAACGAATCTGCACGAAATCTAACCTAGAGAGATGTATTGATGATTTGTATGGTTATAATTAAGTATGTAAATTCATACGTTTTATTGTCGCGTATCATATTTGGATCAAGACTCAAGATACAACCTGACACGGACCTGCAAATTGCATAAAACGCAAGAAAATTTGAATTTCGCGTGCTACCCAGCGCACCCCCTTAATTGTTATTGAATCCTTGAATTAATCCAAACCTATTATATCAAAATATGCATGAAGTAGGGAAAATTATAGATGGGGATGGGAAGGAAACATAAGTGGAAACGTGATTGAAACCCCGCTAAATTACTTTCCTCTGTGCTGTAGGAGTGTACACTCCTACCAACTTATCTGTGAAATGGCGAAAATTGGAACTACGGCCGTCATGTTGAAATTTCATTCGATTGTGCCGACGCATGTCATTAAGGCGACAGTGGTTCCCAGAAAACGTACGACGGCAAATGGTGCGAACCAAAAAGAAAATTTAAAAAAAAAACCGTACAAACCATAGACTACAGCGCGGCGCGGCGGGCGCCATTGTTGCGTGGCGTGGTTTGTCTCCGTGTTCTCTTCTACCTTGTAGTCTTTTTCGACTAGAATTTTTAGATTATTGTGTTCTTTTAAATCTCTGCTTGTTCGAAATGGGTGACCGTAAGTAGCTATTTTTATCATATTGCGACTCCTGATATTATTTTCTGAAGCTACAGTTTATTTCTGAATTTATTTTGTCAGCGGGTGATTACAGCGGCGGATACTCAGCTCAATATTCTGTGCCGCCACCAGCTATGGCTTCTGGTGACAACAATTACTCTGGGTCTGGACAAGGTTATCAAAGCAGTTATGCTTCTGGCCAAAGTCAAGATTGGAATCAACAAAATTCAGGTGAGATCTAATATGTAAATATTTTATCTTTTTCTCTTCTTTTTTCTTGAGTGGTCGCCAAATCTATTCGTGACTCAGAGGTGAAAGGCTAGTTTTAAAACAATCCTACCATAATTTTGATTATTGGTCTGTTCATAGGCTCGGTAAGTAAATCCCAATGCTTAACCTCATGGGGCAGGCAACGGGTACTATGTATTTTCTACAATGTAACCTTGCTGTAGGCAATATTTTAGGCTCTCATCTTACCTCAATTCGTGATTAACCTGTGTATCTGCTCACTGCCGGTCCTCGATAATAAACAGTTTCTATTTCTCATTCAAGTCAATTATTATTTCCATTACCTTTAGTACCTACACTATTGTTGTAACAAAGTGATGTTAGATTTCTGGCCACACCTACTGAAACCAGCACTATAGAGCAAAAATTTTGTACCAAGCATTTTTGCTTCAGAGCCAGAATGCATTGTGGCTGTTTTATTGATAATTTAACATGTGTATATTTTGTTTTTAGGTGGTAACTCATATGGAAGTGGCCAACAAGGAAACAGTTATGGTCAAAGCTTTGATTCCAACTATGGCGGCAGTGGTGGTGGTGGTGGAGGCTATGATCGCAACAGCAGCAGTAGTGGCTACAACGTGAGTGGCAGCGATCGTGGAAGTAGTTATTATGGAGGTGGCGATCGTGGTAGCTCTACCTATGGTGGAGACAGAGATCGAGACAGACAAGGATATTCTGGTGGCAGTGGCAACGGTGACAGAGGAGGGTTTGGAGGAGGTGATCGAAGCTACAATAGAGATGGGGGGAGTAGAGATGGCGGTTATGGGTGAGTGTCATTGCTTTATATTTTATGTAGGTTGAGTACTGGTTAAATCATTTGTAATTTGTAAGATAAGCCTCCCACATTAACAGTCCAAAGTAGTCTACAATATTAGCAATTGTAGTATACTTATTTGTTTACATGTTTTTTATTTAAGGCTAGCAGGGATGAGAAAATTTTTTAACTGATTCTAATCTGAACTTTTATACAAGTAAACATCATAATTATCAAGAAAAGAAGCGTCAGTTAATAAACCTTAATCAAAATTCCTATTAAATATGGTTAGGGTTGTGCAACATGATCATAATATTGGTATAATTTCTTTATAAGAACTTAAGGATGCTGCTACAAATGGGTAGTCAAATCATTACTTTTTTACTCAAAAGTATGTTTATTAATTAAAATGTACAGTTTCTCAATAACGGTACTGAATAAAAAAATTCATTTCGGTACCTTTTTTGAGAAACTGTACCTATCCAAAATTATATTTATAGTTCATAATCGTACCATGCACATCTATCAACAATTCGGCCCTAAAATATTTTAAGAATGCAAAGCATTTTATTTAATAAACATACTTTTGTGTAAAAAAGTAATGATTTGATTTGTAACAGTGTCCTTAAGGTTGCACTAGTTGTGGGCTCAAACTCATTGGTGACGTGGCAAATAGGCATGCTATTTAGTGAAATCGACACCTGATAAGAAAAACGTTGTTGCTGATTCTCTTGTCAGAAATGCCTCTAAACTAGACTAAAATCAACAAAATTTAGTTTATTTTTGTCAAACAACAATTTCCCATTCTGAAATTGACTAAAGTGACACAACTTAACTATATTTTAGTTTGACAGCACTAAGATTGTACGGAATTATTAATTTAGTGAAAATAGCAATTTTGCTGTTCTGAATTTGACTGTTGTCACCTAAAATTTTAATTGTCAAACTAAATCAGACTATGTTTAATCGCGATTAAAAAGGTGTGGAATAAAATTAGTTGACATGAACTAAAATTCACACCAAGACCTTGACTTCGGCAAAAACAGTAGTGTATTTTTTTTCTTTTCTTTTGCATATATCTCGAAAATGGTAAGTCCTATCGCAAAAATAATGAAAATTTGGCCCCACTTTATTAAAACCTGTAAACCCCTATGACTCAATGTGTAGGTACCAAAAAAAAAAGGCACCAACACTCCATATAAAACAAGCTGCCCCCTCCAGCTTTAAAAGTTAGCTGACCTGGTGAGGCGGCGATGTTGGTGAACAAAATGTAACAAGCCTTGTCACTTCATAGTGATCCAATGAGAGTTCCAATTAAGCCACCGGGTCACATATACTACAGGCACTGTACCACGCGAAGTCACGATTGTCAAACTCGATTTTATTTGTGTCAAAATTGATATTAAATTTAGAGGTTTTTTTTTTGCAGAATCGCTCTAAGATTTTCATAGCAAAAAGTAAGGAATTTTAGTGATAGTTTAGTTTGGTGTAAAACAGAATCGGCACCATTGTTTCTATTTTTTGCTAGGTTTACAGGAGAGTGAATTACATTTTTTTTTGTTTGCATATCGTACTACTGCTTTTAAATAAAACACTAAGTATTAAAGTGGATGTTATACATATTTTTTTGCATACTTTAATAAGAAAATAAGCATGTTTACGTACGTCAAACAGAAACCAGTTTTTGGTCGAGTTACAATGCTTAAATAATTGGTTATATTAAAACAACAACATTGTACAGTCAACAAAAGAGATATCTAGGCAGGGTTGAGTAACATATTTGTATGTGAATTGCTTGATGTTCAATTTAGTGACAATATACAATTTTGTGTTGGTGTGTCACAATGTAGGAGTATTGCAAAAATTAAGTAATATAATATATAAAATTGAACATGAAGCAATTCGCATACAAATATGTTATGTTATGTGTGTGGTATCTTTTTTGATGACTGTACATACAGTTCTGGTCTGAAGATATGGTGCTGTGAAATATTTTTAGGTAAAGGATTGTAATCAAAATTACAAAGATGTTATATGGGTATTTAGGGTTATATGGGTGGGTATATAGGGTGTTATATGGGTAGTTGAAATATAATTGTAATTATTCTGGAACTACTAGTACATCATATTAAAAATAATAACAATCCTCTCTCTCAGGGCAACTAAAATATTGCTCTCACTAAAATAACAATACAAAAAACACAAGAAATCAAAACATGTTAAAAGTTAACAAAAATAAAAAAAATCATAATCTTCGTCATCTCCTAAATAACGTACTGCTTCGGAATGAGGCATATTATTATAAAAGATCCTGTATTGTTCAGGATTGTTCCACTATTACAAATGACATCTTGAAATTTAGCTTTCGAAATGGGAAGCAATTGACTAAAAGCAAATCATTTTCCCATAGATTATTTAGGGATTTATTACTTCTAGGCTGGGGGGTTCTAACAGACATTTGTTCTCCAAGTCAATTGTATGGAACCTATCACTAAAAAAAATATATTGAAAATTTAAGAGATTTGGAAACTCAGTGGTGATGAATTTTAGACCACATTACTTTTTGCTTAGTTTGATCATTTTCACAATTAGGTACTAAAGCAGTAGAAGTGATTTAAAATCAACAACTATTTAATTTTGATTCAATTCCTTTAAAATATTCGAGTTTCTCTTGGTTTTAGCGCATCTTATTACAGTGTACCATTGCTGTGGAATATCATCAATTGGTTTTTTCCTACGCTCTATAAGGACATGTATAGTCTCCCTCCGATTGTGAATGATGATGACTACTTAATATTAAGGTCAAAAATTTTGGCATCGTAAAAGTACGTAAAGAATATAATACGATTCCTATTCTGTCCACCGCAGCAGTCTGAATAAAACCTGAACTCCTTAACTCCTTTAGCTGCTCTAGCCTAATATTTTAATATATAAAAAGAAAAGTCCTGGCTGACTAATTGACTCATCAACGCCCAGCCCAAACCATTGGACCTAGAAAGCTGTAATTTTGCACAGAGGTTCCCTTTATAATGTAGACAAGGAATGAGGAAGGATTTTCGTTACCGTGGGATATTTTCCGTCATCCGCGCGGGAAGTACTAGTTGTCTAATAAGGCACTACTTACTAATTTCATTTGGCCCTTTTTTTCTCCATTTTTTCATCCGATACATAACAGTAGCCTTGTGTTTGACCCAATGACAAATAGTGAAATTATATACTAAAATTTTTCTTTTATAACAAAAAGTTATATATCTGACTGTGGCATTGACAAAATTTTTTGTAAATAAAAGCATGCAGATGCTACTTTATTCGTATTCACAGACTCTTGTTTGTCTTTCTCTTTTAACTGTCTCACAATAATTTTGTTAGCCTCGTGATAAGCATAGTATACACGTCTTCTTCGTTTTTCTTTTTATCTTCTTCGGACATTGTTTTCTGCAGATCACAAGTTACACATTGATCCTTCTTGGGTACAAAAAAGTCTATGTTAAATTCGGTATTAAAGGTTTTTCTGTACTGATGGATAGCAGCAGCCTTTTGAGTGGGATAGTTCGAAGTTAGCCATTCTCTATATAAACAGTACGATTTCGGAAATGTCATCGAAGTACAGTTTGATGTTCTGCTTCATACATAATGGGATTTTTTTACTGGTATAGACCGAATCTCATCACGGACTGACTTTTTTATGTTTTCTTCAACAGCATTTCCTCTATTTTGATGTTTTCCTCTCATGTCGGCTTCCCATCGTGCTTTTCCATTTTCTTAAATAAAGTAGCTATCCAAAAATGTTTTTTTTACTCTTTCTTCTGATGTTAAACATGGCTATAGGCAATAAGCAAGGACAGGATAAAGAAAAAATACGCAGGAACCTTCCTGCGTATTTTTTTTTTTTTTTTTCATTAATTTTTAGTGATCTTTATATAAGTATTCCTCTCATACTGAGCACCTGACATCTAATCTCTTCACCACCCTTGGTTGACTGGTAGAGAATGCCTAAGCCATTAAGTCCGCCTTTGTATGTTTTATGTGCGAAAAGATTAAATAAATAAATAATAACCTTGCTTCTTGAATATTTTTTCTTTATCCTGTCTTTGCTTCTTGTCTATTAAATGTGTGATGTTTAACATCAATTTTCCACAATTCACAATGAACAATAGCACATATTGGACGTACTTTACAAATTAAAACAAGTGAATGACAGTTAACGAGCTGCGTAAGTGCCGGCGATTGAGAGCAGAAAGCGTAGCATAAGAACATTGTGTATCTTTAGATGCAATGTTATCATGTCAAAGACGTACAAAAGCAGTGCACCTGTCAGTAGTAATAAAATTGAAACAGCACATACAATTATTTTAGTTGGAAAATTTTAAGCAATAACAAAAAATGTTTAAAGAAATAAAGTTGTACTTAACTCAGCTTACAGAAAATGACCATCAGCTGAAAAGGTTAATTTTAAGTCAATTGTATGGTATTTATTCTTACATTGTTACTAAATCCGAGCAAGCCGATTATGATGGTGATGGTACAATTTTTTTGTAATTTGAAATGCAATGATTTTAAGACAACCGATTTATTTCGAATTACAATGACTTTTTTTCATTCAAAAATCGCTCTAATAGTCGTAGGAATATGGCTCCTGGACTGAATGATGCCTTTTTTTTACAATTAATTAATTTATGATATAAATAGAAAACATTGCAAAATGAGTTACAATGTTGTTCTTATCAGGTGTCGAAATAGATGATGATTGACTAGAGATTGGATAATCAGATGCATGTTCACCAAAAGTTAATTTTTGGCCAAGAAACTATGGAAGCGGCTTCCTATTTCTTTTTCTTATATTAATCCTGGGAATGCACAACTAATCTATACATGGTATGGAAACAACTTCTTAAATATGTGGTATTATTTATTTATAACACTGGAATCACAACTATATGTATGCCTGTTTAGGCACTTGAAATAATTTTTTTAACCGACGATAAAAAAGGAGGAGGTTCTCAATTCGACACATTTAAAAAAAAATTTGTATGACCACATAACTTTTTACAGAGTCGTCCGATTTGAAAAAGTTCGTTCTATTCGAGAGGGTGGATCTTGTTAACTACAAAATATTGTTCTAAACGTTCCATGTGCCAATCGCCACTGTGGACTTTGAACTCTGCAATTTTACCGATCGATATTTCTGATTAATTTGGTGATACTGTTCCTATTTTATTTACTATTGCACGAATCACGCGTAGAATCGTCCTAAACCTCTAAGTTGGTCCCATATAAAATTGATTAACTTTATTTGGGTAGTTTTTGAGTTGCTTCGTCGTGTCGTTCTTTAATCAGAACTCGTTGGTCAATCCCGGAATTCTGTGATATTTTCGATATCGATCGCTCATTCCATATTAGCCAACACAACACAGCTTTAGGTAAATATGCATCCGATTATCCGACCTCTATTTTTAACGAAAACGAGCGCGTATAATTTTATGAACTGACCTTTGGGCGTATCTATACTTATTACTATATATATAAAAGCGAAAGGTCACTCATTCATTCACTCGCTGATTAAACACGAAATCTCAAAAACTACTGGTCCTACGAAAGTGAAATTTGGCACAGAGGTAAATTATGAGTACGAGACGTCAGCTAAGAAAGGATTTTGGGAAACTTACCCCGTAAAGGGGTGAAATAGGGGGTGGAAGTTTGTATGAAAATTTTTATTCCTTGAGTTAATATAAACCTGAAACTTGGCACGAATAAAAACTGAAAAAATTATGATTTTAGTCATTTTTTGTTTTTCTAAATTAGCCCCTAAAGGGGAATTGGGAGGTGTCAGTTTGTATGGAGGAAAGGATCATGGGCAAAAATATATGAAGCCTGGTACTCGGTCCAATAGCCATAATATATATATCATTGGAAAGGTCTTTTTACAAGGATTAATGATAACCGAGTCGCTTGTCTCCATTTGCTGTCGGAACGGAGTTATTTTGTGTTAAGTATTTTTTTTTTTTTTTGTTTTTGTTTCATTTTGTTAAGATAATGGTGATATTATATAATTTTCTTCTATAGAATCCTGTGTTTGTTGATTAATAGATACTAAAATGAATAAACACTCAGGAATAAAAAAAAAATTGAAAAAGTAAGAAACGTTATTTATTTTTTTAAACATTATTATCAACAATAATGACATCGTTGAGGAACGCTGCAGGAGCAGTGAAGCCTACATGTCTGGCATATCCTAAATACCAAACGATTGAAACTATATGAGCACAAGTGCCGATTGTTCGTCGTCCGGTCAAACACGTGCAGTAATAATTGCATAAAATGTTATGAATATTGGTTTCGTTTTCATTAACATTGTTTTTTACTAATACATAACAATAATAAGTTCTTGACCGTACGTGGCGCGACTGTATGCGTCCGCGTAAAAGCCAGGCATCTTCGTTTATACCATATTCATTTAAATCTTGGAGTGCGCTTTCTCTATATACTTGTAGAATGTATAGTCCATTTGATAAATGCTCGCTGCAGTAGGATCGGGCTAGCTTCAGTTGATAGGTACCCAATGAAAGTAAAATAATCTGTTCTTCCGTCAGTAGTGGGAAGTTCTGTATTTCGTGACTTTATTCTTTGAAAATCCGCTCTTCGGTTATTCAAATGTTTTCTTTCAACATAATCATAAAGTAGATTCGGGGAATCTTTTTTCTCCCTGATTATGTTTAGGAAGGCCTCTGCGTGAATGTTGTCATCGATGGGTATGTGGAAGTTATTAAACATAGCTGCGGCGATTTTAAAATCAATGAACATTTTTGGTAGTGTTTTATTAAAATATTTTTGCCGCAAAAGCTTGAAATCTCGTTTGAACCTCCCGTTCACCACTTCCACTACCCACCGGCATAGTGTAACTGATCGAGCTTCATTACCTTGCTCAGTAGTTAGCTGTGTCTCCCATCTGTCTTTAGATGGTGGAACGTAGGATTCATATCCCCATGCTTCGATAGCATCTAAGCTGTCCCGGAAGCCGCGATCTAATATGAAGACATCGTTCGGTTGAAGAAAGCAATGCAATGGGTTTTCTCCATCATTCATTATATCGCTCATGATGTTCGCATCAGTCTTAGTGGCAGCGTATGGCCCCAAAACATCGATTATATAGCCATTGGAACACACAATTAAAAACGGCTTCAGCAAGTTCTGGAACTTATGCAGGCTATAAGATAGACGCTGGAACAAAAAGTTCGAGCTTTTATTGATATATATATAAGTCCCATCGCATATAACGATAGCTTTATTGTTTTCTTCATTGCCAAATAACCCTCTTGGTATAGTGAGGTTATTTTCTAAAACGTCGTTTCTATTCATATGGTCCACTCCCAAGTGTAATATTACATATTCATTCATGAGGCATTCACGCACAATAGTTAGTAAACGTTCCAGCTTTCTTCGTGACATATTAAATAACGTCGCTAGTCTTTCATCTGAGTCTCCGGTACGTAGTTTCGTCAGATATATGCCTAACGCAGTTCGAGGCTCCTTGCACCTCCCACTTAGTGAGGGTGTTTGTTCTAATATGGAATCAAACTGTTCGCATTTGCGTCCTGTCCAAAAGTACATATCCTCGTTGCTTAAAGCACCTCTTGTGTTGAAATCTAGCCTAGGTCCACGATTTAAAGCCATTCTCAACATGTCACAAACGTCCCTAAACTGTTGCGCATTGAAGTTATGTGTGACATTGCAGAATTGAGGCAGCTCTTCCCAAGCATTGCTCTCAAGGTGTTGTCCACATACTCTAGCACCGTCAGGAATATATAACTTATATTCACAGAAAATGTGAATCTTGATCGTCTCTGGTATTCGATGGCGGGTTGCGTTTTGGCAAGTGTTAAAGATACAATGCCCTGGAGTGTTTGGAGCTCGAGTGTAGTCTGGAACCTGAAGCTCTCGTACATTCTGTTCTACTTCTGGTATGACAGGTGGTCTTCCTACAACGTTGTCAATTCTCTGCCAACATCGGTGACACACACGTCGTGTGTTGTCGAACTCTACCTGAAAATGGTAGAATACGATCTTGCTGATGTTATGTTGTATTTTTATGAAAACATTTAAAACAATGCGGTATGTAGGTGTTCAGGTCTAAAGTCATGGCATACTTGTATTGTTTTCATATTTTAAGTAATGCAAGTAAAAATATATCTTATGTATAGCCGATGTGACGGCTTAGTGAATAGATAACAATATCAAACACACAATAGGTGGTCAGAGAAGTGTTTTAATAAGAAGAACTATAAACGTGCGAACTGAGTCATAAAAGGATTACAGGATTGTGAGAAAGCTGCACAAGTCATTACTGATATAAAGGGATGCCGCTCGGAAGCAGGTAGCTAGTACTGCACGTGTTTTTTTTTTCTATGAAGCGAACACCCTTAGCTACGGATCATACAGCCGCGCTACATAGAAAATAAACACGTGCAGTTGGTAGTTTGCAGCTCGGTTCGGAAACTCACTTTTACACACAACACTAGAGTAGTTCAATAAGACCTGTAAGTGCGAGCAAGAGGTCCGATTAAGGGCTCAATTCGCACGTTTGTAATGGCTCAGGTATAAAAATATAACAGACAATAATAATATAAACAAACCGCTTCTAAAAAGAAAAACTGAAGCTGGTGAAGTTCGAAATAGTTTAATGAAGTATGTACTAACCTTCAAAACGGCATGTTCTCGTATGTAAGCCACAAACTCGGGGTGCATTCTTGGAAGATCATCAGTTAAAACATGCTGTTGGTATCTAGCATGATGTAGGCCTCGCCGACACATCACACAGTTGCGATTTTCTTCCATAACGATGTTCCAAATCGATAAGCACTACAATAGTCCACAACACTAGCCAAGATAAACGTTTGTAGCGGGTAACAATGTCCAAAAGGGGCGCCGGGGTCAGTGATGAAAACGGTATAACAAAGTACTAGGTAGAATAAACAGCTGCGGAACGTCGTTTCACGCACAGAACGATACAACGACTAGTGAATGTCGCGGCACAAAAGGCTGTCCACTGGCACAGCGCACCACCTACCCCACCCCGCGGCTAGTTCCCCGAGGTCTATAGTCACCGTTGTAACAAAAAACAGAAATGTTAAAGATAATACTACTTTTTTATGTAAAAAAACATATTTTCAAAAGTCTTCACCATTATCATATCATATCACGATATAATGCATGAATAGTAACACAATAGACGTATAAAAAAAAGAAGGACTCCGCGCCACGCATATCGAAAGTGAAGCACCGTACCGATCTATGTGTGCGTGATATGAGTACCTGCAAAGACGCCGTCGCTTGTGTCACGTAATGGCGTCCGGTTGGCATACTATGATGTAAATGTGTGCGTGAGGTGTGTTTGTACAAACGGTCCTGGCATACTTACTGTGCTTCACTTTCGATATGCGTGGCGCGGAATCCTCCTTTTTTTAGGAGTCTATGAGTAACACAATACATTTCTCGTTTTAAATAATTTTGTTTTACATTGTTTTTTTTTTTCGTATTTCAACCATGATAGGTATGTAATATTATCGTACTTGCAATTATGATATTAACTAAAACTGGAACTTTGGGGGCTTGCCGTGGTTTTCAGACAAGGATTTGGGACATGTCGCCATAGTAAATATTTTTCCTGATTAAAAGACCTATCCAATGACACCACAATGATTGCTATTGGAGCGAGTACCAAAATGCCCATTCTCCTTTAACACGCGGTCCGATTATCTCGAAAGTCAGTATTTATACTTGATACCAAAAATGAAGAATAACGTGTATCAGGGTTTTTCAAAAATCTACCCCTAATGGGGTGAAAAGGGGTATTAAATTTTACAGGGCAGGTTTTACTGCAGGGCTTGACTAACTCGAAAATTGGTGTAAATATATAATCTTTCAGTCAAGTTACGGAAATATTCCAAACGATTTTTTTAAATTCCACCCCTGTGGGGGGAAAACAGGAAATATAGTTCATTTTTGGCCAAGAAACAGTGGAAGCGGCGTCCTATTTTTTTTTTTTCTTATATAAATCCTGGGAATGCACAACTAATCTATACATGGTACGGAAAAATCTTATTAATTTTTTAATTAACTTGAAACTTGGCACAAATACTTGCCTCAGCAAGTAATAGTTTTCCCCCAGGGGTAAGTATAGAGGGGGAGGGGCTGGTGAGGATGGAAAGGGGGAAGTGGAGGGTGTAGTGAGGGATAGGAGGAGGAGGGGATAGGAGAGTGTAATAAGGGGGGAGTGTGTGGAGAGGGGGGAAAATGTGAAGGGGGTGTGAGAGGGGGGTTAGCGGGAAAGTGATGGGGTATGAGGTAGAGGGGGGTGGGAAGTCGGTGCTGATACACACGCTTTTTTTTTTTACTATGAAACCAAACCTGAAATCGCGAAAAAAAATCAGTAACTCGATTTCGATAAAAAGTTGGCAATACAGTAAATTCATTATGCAGCCTATAAGATGGGTGCTGAGAAAGCGGCGGCTGGTACCTATTTTTACTACATGGCCTGGGGCCTAGGGCGGCCAAGACTGCAAATCCGCCTCTGACCTAATAAAGCTGACAAGACACAAAGACAAGGAATAAGGAAGGATTTTTGTTCTCATGATATACGCGGGCGAAACCGCGGGCAAAAGCTAGTTATAAAATAAAGTCGCTTTTCGTGTCTGTCTTTGTGGTCACGTTGTTCTTCTAAACTACGCAACGGATTTTGATGTGGTTTTCACTATAATTTAGGGAATTTATTCAGGAAGGTTTATATGTATAATAAATTAACTTATAATGCAATATTTCTATATTCCTTCAAGATTTGTCAAGTCGTAAGAACCGTGCGACCCCGGCCGGGTCGCAAGTATTATTATGAATTAAAGTCGGTTTTCGTGTCTGTGTGGCCGCGTTGTTCTTCTAAACTACGCAACACATTGTGATGCTGTTTTCGCCATCATTTAGAAAATTTATCCCGGAAGGTATAAGTATATGTATAAAACATTGATATCAAACTTACATTAATAAAGTAATTGCGATGTTTTGTCAAGTACTATAAACCGTGCGAAGCAGGGATGGGTCGCTAGTCTTAGATATTATGGAAAACTACTGAATGTATTTATTTGAATTCTTGAATAAATCTATCCCTGTAAGGTAACAGTTTTGTCTTTTTAATACTCCGGTAGCTATTAATTTACGCCCAAAGATGCGTTCAAATTGGTTTTGAAATATGGAAGTTTCGATGCTCATAACTTCCAAATCAATATTTTTTTTTTCGATTCTGCTTCCCTATAGGGCTAGATAATGAGACAAAATTGATATAATTTTTAGTTTTGAACGTAAACACAGTCAAACAGACGTACCACCACGACGACCATACTATGTTTTTAAGGAAGAATGACCGACTAGCGTAACCATGATGAAATTTCAAAATGTACCCATAAATTATGTTTACCTGGGCTCAAATGGACTAGACTCAAGAGATCTACGCAAATCAAAAGGAAGAGTTCATATCGAGTACCTACTATAAGTATTATATTTTACTTCATCCACTATATTCATATTGTATTTTATAGTGCCACATTAGCTTAGGTCTTCTTATTATTGGATGTAAGTCATCGTGAAGTTGTACGTCAACACTTATTCCTTTCGAGCGATGAGCCAAGTACATCTATGACAAGGGTTTAGTTAATAAGGATTGCTATTAATCCAGGTATACTTACCACATTACATTGTTTTGTTTATAATTAATTACACAAGAAAAACAAGAAGTAAGGGATTTATACTCCTGTCTGTGCATGCAGACTTTTCTGTATAATAAGGGTGATGTAAAAGTAATCTCCTGATTGCTTTCCTGCACTATGGCTATAACTAGGGGCTGAAAGCGGTTAACGTAGGTACAGACAGCGTCACTATGTGGGGACCCCACAAGTTCTAAAATATTATACTACTTTGACATTGAATTTGTTATGACTATCCTAAAGAATAGTAACCCTGTTTTTGATGTCGTGCAGGCGGGTAAAAAGAACACGGCTTGACTGATTCGAACCAACGCATCGTCCAACGTCGCCATTTAATACCGGTAGTTTTAACCAAATAGCCACTAGGAGCTCGTTGTAATTGCGGTGAATTTGTAACCTTGTATCGTCCGCGCTACTTTATCATTTATGGGTCTCTGACTAATGGTGGTTTTTAGGTTTCCGTATCTCAAAAGGAAAAAAAATGGAACCTTTATAGGTTCAATTGTGTTTCTGTTTGTCCGTAAGTGTCACAGCCAATTTGCTCCGAATCTAATAGACCGATTAAGTTGAAATTTAGTACACAATATATTTTCTGTGACTCAAACACGGCCTTGTAACGTAAATAAATGAATTTTGAATATGGGGGTAACTTTTGGCGGCAAATTAGAAAATTAAAAAAAAAAGTTTTGCAAACTGTACCATGTAACATATTAAATGAAAGGGCTTACTGTGAGGGTTTCAAATAGATTTTTCTTTTAACTTTTAAAATAAATTGTTTTAAAGTTATTTAAGAAAACAGACGAAAATTGACCATTGCCCCCCATTATCTCCGAAACTACTGAGCCTAAATTTAAAAAAAAATGAAAATAGTTCTATACCCTTATAGATTACAGAACCTTTAAGAAGTCTAAGCTCTTAAAATAACATGGGAAATCTCTCTATTGTGCGTACAAACTTATATTTGCAATTGGAATGTATGGAAGAGCAATGTTAAGTTTGTTCTTGGGATAAATTCATCCCAACTACGGAACCCTTCATTTTGGGAGGTCCGACTCGCACTTGGCCGGTTTTTATAATTTGAGGTTATACTTTTTTTTTTCGTCTGAGTTAAGTATAAAGTAGGGAGGGATGCATCGACATGCCTTTTTGCCGATACTATACCGATAACGGTATTCTTATAAAAAAATCGGCGATACCGATGCCGATACGCTTATTGAAATTAAATGAAGGTAAATAAATAAAACACAAGTTGGGTTAGTTTTTTTAAATTAATATTAAAAAAATACAGACTTAGAATGACTGTTAGTTAATAAAATGAATAGGTGTAATTAAAATTAATAAGATTTCTGTTAAAAAACAAAGTACTTATTCTCAAGGTTTGCGGAGATAGGAGATTTTGCAAGTCTGTTTGAATGAGACCTGGCTGCGGTGGAAAATAGTCTCTCAGATGCGACAGAAATCATTTGGAAACAGTATTTCTGCGCCATTTTTGCAAGTATGGGTTTAAGACGTCATGGTTCGTGCCTCGTTTGCAACGAAATATACGAAACAGCACGCACGTTTACATAACTTTTTTGAAGCGCGAAATTTGAAAAGTATCGTACCGGCAGTAAAAATATCGCCGATGCCGATATATCGGCAAACCCGAAGTATCGCCGGTATATCGGCAATCGGTATCGGATGCATCTCTAGTATAAAGTAAACATTATTACTACGACGAGTAGAACTACGATTTTCACCAAGTTGATTATAAAATAATTTCTAATTTTAAGAACAAAAATATTGAACGAGTTCAGTCCCTGGCTATATGGCTTCACAAACACCACTGTCTTCACATAATCCTACATCATGCAAGCAAAGTATATCGCGAAATCTGCGTATATGAAAGAATTCTTATACAGAGTAGATTTTTGAAGCGGAGCAGCAAGGGCAGATTCCTTAGCCGTTGTAGCTACAGGAAAACTGTCCTTATTTTTTTTTTTTTAAATTTTGATCACAATTCACAGATTTTGAAAAAAAAAATAGTCTAAAATAATTTTGACAAAAACTTTTTTTGATGGCAATCGATCCTATTTCTTGTAAGTATCAAAGAACTATCAGACCAACTGGGTTTTGAGAACTAGAAAAGTCGTAAATCGCTAAAAAGACTCCTAACTTATTGTTTTACTACTGGCCACTACAAAAATCCATCGTCCAACGTTTTTATTTGCGATTTCCGACTTTTCTAGTACGTAAACCTCAGTTGGTCTGATAGAGTTTTTTGTGAGCGTCACGATGAAGGGACCAAGTCTTGGATCTCAAATCAGACTACATAAAAGTTTAATACTATAAATCTACTATTTGCTACCTATGCAATAATTTTAGCTACCTCGATGTATACGTAGTTATTTAACAAAATCCTTGGTCCCTCCATTTTGACGTCAAGATGGAGGGAGGGACCAAATGGATACGCTGGTCGGAGGAGTATCCTACCTTTAAAGTATTACAATACCTTAATTCTACTTTAGAAATATTAAATTTGATTGTCCCTAACATGAATCGTTTGAGAAATATCAACCATAAACGTTGGTCCCTCCATCTTGATGATTCAACAATTTGGTCAGCTATGTTAATGGATAGTTTTTTTTTTTTGTTTTTCGAAGTATTCATATTTAGTACCTACTTTCTACCTTTAGATTATGCAAATATCTTACGTTAAAAATAAACTTAAAAAGTAATAAATATTTTATATACTTATTTGCAAACAAGGTGAAATTGACATATCTGTACCAAAAAGGATAATTTAACTCATCATTATGAACAACTTTCACAATGAAACCAACCCAAATAACGCGAATAAATAATCAGCTGTTTCAAATCAATCAATCAATCTGCCTAGCCTTTTCCCAACTATGTTGGGGTCGGCTTCAAATATCAATAGAAATAAAAGCACCTTGTTTTCTAATTGCTAAACTGCTAAAGAACCGGAAGTCGTGGGCCTTTGCCCAGCAGTGGGATGATGCAGGGCAGTAACAGTAAACTTGCCAAAAGTTGCTTAAAGAATTTCTTTCAGGTCAACCTTTGGGAGTCAATTTCACCTTGTTTGCAAATAAGTATAAAAAAATATTTATTACTTTTTTAAATTTATTTTTATCGTAAGACATTTGCATCTAAAGGTAAAAAATAGATACTAAATATGAATACTTCGAAAAACAGAAAAAAAACTATCCATTAACATGGCCGACCAAACTGTTGAATCATCAAGATGAAGGGACCAACGTTTATGGTTGATATTTCTCAAACGATTCATGTTAGGGACAATCAAATTTAATATTTCTAAAGTAGAACTAAGATATTGTAATACTTTAAAGATAGGATACTCCTCCGACCAGCGTGTCCATTTGGTCCCTCCATCTTGACGTCAAAATGGAGGGGCCAAGGATTTTGTAAAATAACTACGTATACGTTGAGGTAGCTAAAATTATTATAAAGGTAGCAAATAGTAGATTTATAGAATTAAACTTTTATGTAGTCTGATTTGAGATCCAAGACTTGGTCCCTTCATCTTGACGCTCACAGTTTTTTTTTTTATACTTATAAGAAACAGGATCGATTGGCATAAAAAAAGTCTGAAATCGCAAAAAACTTTACCCATACGTTTGAGAAATGAGATATATAGAATATATAGACATAGAAATGAGACTCCTAACTTTTTATTATGGATAGACTAGCCAGTACAAAAGTCAAACTTGTAGTGGCCGGTCAATCCATGAAAAAGTAAGTTGGAGTCTCATTTCCTACGAAATGTTTCGTATGGGAAAAGTTTTTTGCGATTTCTGACTTTAATAGTACTCAAACCTCAGTTGGTCCGATAGAGTTTTTGGTCCTTATAAGAAACAGGATCGATTGGCATCAAAAAAAGTTTTTGTGAAAATGGCTGACTGTACTATTTTCAAAATCTGTGAATGATGATCAAAATTTCTCCTAAAAATAAGGACAGTTTCCTGAGACCGTTTTTCTGTAACTACAGCGGTTAAGGTACGTTCACTTACTGTCCCATCTCAAAAATCCACCCTGTACTAATCAAATCACGAACCTCACGCGTACGAAGTCGTGGGCAAAAGCTAGTAGCTCATAAATGGAAAAAAAAATTACCGTTTGACCTTCGATCCTTATCTCCTAGGTTTCTGAAGCAAAACTTTATTTTATTAGGGTTAGGGGTAGATGTTGATCAATATTTTACAGGAAAATTATAGCCATTTGCGACAGCGTAACATATGATGAAAAGAATAAAAAATATATTAAAAATAAGTGCCTTACTTACATTATGTAATTACAGTCAAAACCGATTTTAGCGACTTCGCTTAAATCGACGTACCGGTTATTGCAACTAAATTTTGAGGTTTCAGCATTTCTGTTTGCTTGACATAGTTTTTGGTTATAACGACTATCGGCGTAATCCGTGGGTCTCTCCGAAGTCGTTATAAATGGTTTTGACTGTATTACCAAATAAAAACACTAGTAATGTTAATCGTAGCATTTTTGTTTGCTTAACATAGTTTTTGGTTATAACTACTATCGGCGTAATCCATCGGTTTTTCCGAAGATGTTATAAACGGTTTTGACTGTATTACCAAATAAAAACGCTAGTAAAGTTAATCGTAACAGTGCAGATCGTTTTTCCTTGACACTACGTCATTGAAATGTATAGTTTAGGAGCTAGCGCAGGTTTATTAATTACGTGCAGTACAGTAAGACCAGCGACCGGTCTATAGACTGCTCAGTGTAGTTTGGTACAGAACCCTAATTGCACGTAACCGATTCGGTCTTAGCAGATTTTGTAAAATAGATTTTTGTGTGGTAGAGGTAGGCACCTACCACTATAAAAGCGCACATTAAGTCTAATTAATATGCGCTTTTATACTTTCTAACTTTACGATATTATCGAGGATGTCCTCGGCGTCACGATAACGAAACGACGCTTTTAAATTTCCGTCTGCGATAACGTTATAACGTCACCTGCACGTATATCCAACATTTTATGAATACACATAAAATGTAATATTATCGTGTACGTCCATACGGACTTCCATGATAGGGTTAAGGGACATCTCGCCCACGCAAAAACTGGCCCGCGGGCCAGATGTCCACTTTTTAGATAATGTCGTCTCTTTAGATATTATAAAAGCGCACACTAGGTTGAGTTTTCTACCTGTTTTTGCTCTTACACTTGTAAACGAACTTATTATGTGCTTATTCAGTAACAATAATAGTTATTTCAAGAAAATTATGAGGAATGTGTTTATTCAGATGCTTAGTAATTAGTCAAGTAAGTAAAACAGATTGTTTATTATGTCTGGTCTCTATTTTATCAATATAAACTTAGCTATTTAAATCCTCTAAAATAATGATTACTCATTTCCATTGCACATCTTGCTGTTTGAGTATTTTTAATTCTATAAAGCCATCAGGGATCATTTCGAAATGAAAACAAAATATGTATCAGTATTAACAGCTGAAGTATCTTACATTAAAATCTTTTTCCACTTATTATTTATATTATTTCTATCTACCAAAGAAAATATATTTTCCTATGTGCTGCTGTACTGATTTTGTGTCATCTAAAATTGGTATTAAATTAGCATTAATAATAATTATGTACACACTTTTATCAGTATTTTGTTGGATTTAGCAATTTAAATCATCAAACACCATTTTATGTTGAACAATATCATTAATGTTGTCTGTAAATATTTTAAAATTAAGTTAATGGGACTCGGCCATCCCAAAGAGTGACATACATCTAATTAAATTTAGTGTACATAATTATATTAATTGTGTAATGAAGGCTAATATTATTGGATGTCACCACAAACGACCTTGATGCAGTTGTCATCATAACAAAAAATGTGTTACAACAACAAATAAATTAACAAAAAGTTCAACAACCCATCCATTGTAGCTACATTGGATGGGTTGATGAACTTGTTGTTAATTAAGGAAGAGCTCTTCCTAGCGGAAAATCGGAAGCATATTATTGGCTTTCTTTATATAATTATGTTAACACATATTTGCATAGAGAATGGGACAGAATGGCGACTATTCTTCTATTTGGCCAGCCGTCATTCCAGTTACATTCTCCAAGTAAAGGTGTGGGCGTAAAACAATTTTGAAAAATAATGCATTTAAAAGTATCAACATAAATGCGCGCAAATAGTTTCAAGGTTGTTTTATTAAATATATTTCAAGCTTTCTTCTTGAAAATATTTAAATTGTTACTGCTAGCATGCATATATGTCGAGAAATATTGTAATATTAACATCACCCAACAATGTTCTAAGATTTTCAAGGTATCAAGGTATTAAACGTTATGGTAAAGAAAAGGATGCAACACATGGACTAAGGTCACTTTAAAAGTGTACCTAGGTGTGAATCAATCTCCGCGGCCGTACAGTGTGTCCCCAGCCTGCCCAGTGTACTAAACGCTGTTCTTATTGTTTTAGTGGCGGCGGCAGGGGGGGTGGTTATAATAAAGGTAAAGCTCCTCGCGATGAGCGAGCGGTGCTGTTAACATTTTATTAATTTGTAATTATCTAAGGGCTGCCAAACCTGGTATTCTATTGGTTCACTGGTAAAAAAAATGGTTGCGTGCGTATTTCATACTGCGTTCTCGCCGAATTAGCGTTTACAATCAGCCTAAAAAAAATGAATACTTTGACAAGACTTCATTTGATTGTCTGCAATCTTTGTTCCATAATATTATATCAAATGTGTAATCACAAAACATATTACACATTGGGTTCTTAATTGTAGCTACAAATTGATACAGTATTATGGAACACGAATTGTAGACAATCAAATGAATTCGTGTCGATGAATACATCTTTTTGAGGCTGTCTGTACCCGTAAGAACTAATTTTAGTTAGGGGTTTCGTATCCTGAAGCAACACTTAAAGTTTTATCAAACAATCTTTAAATACTACGCCGGTATTATTTTTTTTGGGTAAATAATGCAAGTACATACATTGTAATATTTGTACTTAATAAACATTTTTAACGCTAGCTTAAGCTTCCTGTTGCCATCACACTCAAAGAAACAAAATAAGTTAATCAAAATCTATGAGGGTGTGGTGTGTGGACTACGCGAGGTTGCTGTAAATTTCGCCTAGTTAAGGTGGTTAAATAGGGTGGTTCAACGCACGCTATGGCGAATATATTCCTATACGTATCCAAGAAGGTCCGTCGTTGTAATTTATATGACACGAGTTTTGGTTTCAACATTCCCACTATGTTCTTCCTTGAAAGGTGAATTGATTGTTGTGTAATGTAAACACAACTGGTGTTATTATGATAAGTTTTGCGTATTACTAGTGTAAGTTTTATGGTAATACCAGAAACATGTATATCGTTTTGGCAGCCCTAATTGAAATTTAATTGAATGTGTTATTGGAAATTGTTACATAAAATAGAATCTGCAGTGGTTTACTGTACTTGACCAAAAATATGGGACATCGGAAACAAGAAAGTGACACGAGATTAACCTTCGTTTTGTAAAGCGATATATCTTCGTGCGTCGCTAACGCGACAAGATGTGCCGCACTTCTCTCATTACACAACTAAGGCTTATTCGCATATATTTAAATATATGTATGGCAGTTAACAACCATCGATTTCTGCTATGAGTTATATTGCAATAAATTATTTACATAAAGGATTCTTACTTCTCTAGGTATACGACAGTAATAGTGCAATATGCGACAAACCCAATGCTGTACAAAACGCTAGTCTTTATCGTGTTACCGATGTGCCATACTAATGGCAAGTGCTGTACCTGTGCTATTGTGTTATTCTCGGATCTAGACACCTTATATTATTTTGCAACTAAGGAAATACAATAATCTTAGGTGATTCCGTACTTTTTGATATATTTTGAGATAAGGTTCAAATTTTGGTGGTATCAACAGTTACAGAGAGTGTTTTCTTGTGGTAATGTCGTGTGAAATTGGACAAACAAAACTGCATTGTATTTATCAAATATACTTCTAAAATAAAGTTCACGCTATGGTATTGTGTTACAATAACACTGGGTTACTTCCATTAAAAATCTTAATTACTTTCAAGCTGTATTGGATGAGTAAAACAAATAGGTGCAAGGCAAGCAGTGTGTAATATACTTTGTGGTAGCAGTAACTAAATAAATGTTCATCTGCAGGTGGTGGCGGCGGATTCGGCGGAGACCGGGGTGGGAGTGGGGGTGGGGGTGATATGGTAACGCAAGAAGACACCATCTTTATCCAAGGCATGAATCCAAGTACTACAGAAGATGAGTTATGTCAGCACTTTGGATCTATCGGTATTATTAAGGTATATTTTATTTAACATTGTATCTTTTAGTTTTAAGTTATTATTCCCTCTTGTATTGTGGTGTCGCTATTTCATTAAATTAATGCATTATGTTCACGTATAGCCCAACACTAGTGACACTTGGCTAAAGATACATTAGGAACAAAATATTCAAAATTAGATTTATTAATTGTGTTGTATTATTTGTTTACGAGAATCGTAAGGACAGCTATTAAATACCTTTTAATAGACAACAAAACAAGAGCAAAACTGCTACTAGGCAGATTTTCGTTGAAAAATCTATGTTTTATACGAGGGTCATTCAATAAATACTTAGCCTACAAAAAGTAAACGAAAATTTTGGAAAAGTGGCAATTTATTTTTCAACATAGTCTCCTTTTAGTTCGATACACTTAGCCCAGCGATGCTCCAACTTTTTTAACCCGTCCGAAAAATAGTTTTTGTCAAACTCTGCAAAATAGGCCTCCGTGGCGGCGATGACCTCCTCATTCGATCCATATCTATTCCCGGCGAGTGATTTTTTCAGATTAGGAAACAGAAAGAAGTCACAAGGGGCCAAATCTGGAGAATACGGTGGATGGGGCAGCAATTCGTAGCGTAATTCGACCAATTTGGCCATGGCAACGGCAGACGTGTGAACCGGTGCGTTGTCGTGGTGAAACAGCACTTTTTTCTTCGCCAGATGGGGTCGTTTTTTCTTTAATTCGGCGTCGAATCGGCCCAATAAATCGGCATAGTAAAGCCCTGTAATTGTTTTACTCTTCTCGAGGTAATCGATGTAGATCACACCTTGTGAATCCCAGAAAACGGTGGCCATAACTTTTCCGGCCGATTTTACAGTTTTCGCCTTCTTTGGAGCACGTTCCCCGGTCTGGATCCATTGTTTTGATTGCTCCTTGGTCTCTGGTGTGTACCAGTGGATCCAGGTTTCATCGACGGTCACAAAACGACGCAAAAACTCCGCTGGATTCCGCTTAAACAGCGCCAAACACGTCTCACGGTTGCGCTTGTTTTCTGGTGTGAGTAAACGCGGCACCCATCGCGCCGACAGCTTTCTCATGCCGAGTTCCTCGTGAAGAATATGATGCACTGTTCCTTCTGAAATGCCTACAGTCTCAGCTAGCTCCCAAACCTTCAATCGGCGATCTGCCAATACGAGATCATGGATTTTTTTAATGTTTTCCTCCGTAGCAGCTGTTTTCGGTGCACCTGGACGTGGTTCATCAAAAACCGACGTACGGCCACGTGCAAACTCGTTAAACCAATTCTTGACGGTGGCCATCGATGGAGAAGAGTCACCGTACACAGCATCAAAGCGCTCTTTGATTTCGATGCGCGTTTTCCCTTCCAAAAATAGGAATCGAATCACCGAACGATATTGCTCTTTTTCCATTTTTGTAAAACCGATCGACACGTTCGCTTCCATAAGTTGTCAAATTAAAACAAATGAAGGGATTGGAATGAAAATTTGAAAAAATAATTAAAAAAGAATGTGCTACACTGTGGTAAAACTCTTTTGAAACTACAGCGCCCTCTGGCGATGAGGCTAGGTACTTATTGAATGCACCTCGTAAAAGTCTAGCGGATGGATTCGACTCGACATGTCAAAACATCGAGATTTCTTTATTATGTAAGTTTAATGTTAAGTATACACCTATTTGCGTGCGTGTGTTTATGTATATAAGTGTGTGTACTCGTATAAACATTTCTGAAAAATTCTCTAAACTAAATGTTGGTGAAAACCGCATCAAAATCCGTTGCGTAGTTTAGAACAACAACGCACACAGACAGACACGAAAAACTACTAATTTAGATTGTATAACCAGCTTTGCCGCGGCTTCGCCGGCGTGGATGTCGTAAAATATCACATGGGAACGTACATCTGTACGTACAAAGGCCCGTCCGATATAACCATAGATATATGAAAGAAGGAGATATGCCCGGTAGTTGAAAATGTATCAGAACCCGATGTCGCTAGGTTGGCCCCACCACCGCGCCACTACTACACATGTAGTTCACTAAAAGCAATAGATACAAAGTCGCGCACACACTTGCAATTCATAAATCAGAACATACTACACAATCAATTATAAACCTTAACTCGTCACACACAGCGTGCATTTACCATGCACCGTACAACTTACTCA
The DNA here is from genome assembly GCA_946251885.1 of Cosmia pyralina. NCBI lineage: Eukaryota > Metazoa > Arthropoda > Insecta > Lepidoptera > Noctuidae > Cosmia > Cosmia pyralina. The sequence continues at coordinate 15,457,304 of OX276352.1, read as the reverse complement.
CACAAAAACATCTGGCGCTATTATTGTGTTGTGCAAAAAGCAATTTATTTTACATATACGCTAGTGATTGACTAAATCGGAAAGTTATCGATACTTCCATTTATTACTGTACAAGAAAAATTTGGGGTCCTGAAAATAAAATAAAAAATGATATGTCCAGAAAGTATTATATATTTTAAATTTAAAAAAAATGTATATTAAAAAAAAAAACACGAATCAATAAATTAAAACAATCCGGTTAAGTTGGTTTAGGCTGTGCAACCATAGGAATTGTTGAACCCTGTTATGATGTGTTTACTCACTGACCTGTAAAGTGGAGGTATTTGTTCAGTACTTGACGTACTCTTAATTTTGGGATTGCCCATTCAAAAAGCCTGCGAGTTTTCTTTAGAGGCTGGAACATTTCTGCCTTAAAGTGAATTGAGCATATGGTGCTACATTTTGTTGGGAACCAGTTAGGTGGCCTTCCTGTGGCATCAATCCATTATTTTTTTGTATTTGTATCTTTTGGGAAGCTAAAAAGGTACTTTATGAACTTATTTATCATTTACATAATAAGTATCTTAAGCTATAGTCTATATAGTCTATAGGAACTAGTTGGCCGCTGAGACAGGGGTGAGGCGGCGGTTCGCAACGCACGTACTGAGTAATGCGCCCCCGCTCCTCCATCCCACCGCTCACATACCTAAGGCGCGATCAACTAGTTCCGGTCTATACTTCTTAACCTCACGATGAGTAAGCAGGTAGCAGGCAACAGGCGAATAGGCTTTTGTTATTTAAAAAAAACCCTTAGTTAAGAAATAGTTAAATATATGAAAACAAACACATGCCATACTCATGCATAACAAATAAATAGCATGAATATGTTGACTTATTTTAAGCAAAAATCACTAATATTTTATCTGAACCATACCGATTACTACAACGCATTCGAATCTTGTGGTGCATAGTTAAAGACTTTAGCGGAAGTAAAATACCAAAACCAAAAAAAAGTAAGGAAATAGCACGAAGATGCGATAATTTAAACCCTAAAACACTCCACCTAAACATTAATAAACTTACTTTACGACCGTTGGTAATGCATTTCTCAACTAGGTAAAATAATCAAAAACAGTAAAAAAGATTATTTTACATTCTCAAAGGTTTTCCAACCGTACTTAAACGTCATCTTTTCAAGTGTTCCAACCGGGCTAAAACGGTTGACAAATTGAAAAATAAACTATAATAGCAATATAATATTCGCTGGGCAATCGACATTATTATCGATAGCCTACTTTAGTGGATCTTAACCTCATCACTATCTCGCCGCAAGACACAGCGGCTGTACTATGCGACGCTCCGCGTAAATAAAGTATCGTTTTGTTATTTTTACATTGCTTGTCCAGTCGCTTAGCGACATACTTAAGGTAGTGGTTAAGGAGCAATGTATTTGCTGCAAAAATAGTACAGCCGCTGCGATATTTGAAAACAAAAATAACGTAGTAAAAGCAAGAAATATTTTACGATTTGTTGTTTTTTATGATTTTAAAGATAAATACAGTAAAATACTTTTAATTACATATGGTAAGTGATTCCGTGAGATACGAAGTTTTTAATATCACTTCGGTTTTTGCAGGAAACCACTGAAGAACACGGCATTTTTATAATTTATCGTGACCACGGTCGAAAGCGTACTAGTTCGCGGAGACGGCCATTTGGCGAGTAAAGGCACAGCGTGCGCATAACGCGTGGACACAAACACGCCCCCATGCCACTTCTCCTGTTTTTTATATTTCTATGGATATAACCGTGCAAACTCAAATCGCCACGTAATATCGTTGCCATGTATGTTGGGCTTAAAGCTCCCAGCCAGCATGATTTTTTACGACAACTTCAACAATCATCGTCATATTTCAGCCAGTGCCACAAAACCATAATGAATTATAAACTGAATCACTCCGTCCGTTGGTGAAAGCCGTTCGGTAGTTTTTGAGTTTATTGCATTCAAACAAGCAGACAGACAGACGCGGCAGGTGGACGTTTTTTAGTTAAAATTGATTGTGCCAGTCACGCTGTAACAAATAACTTTTGACCGAGTGTCCACTCGTTCAAGTTATTTGAAAGAAAAAGTATTTATTGTGACTCGCACAGGAAGATCACCAACTAAACTACTACTACTATTTGTTGTAATAATTTCGTCGTAAAAACGTCAAATGAAATAAATACTAAGGGTGGGTTGCACCATCTTACTTTAACGATAACAAACATCGCACCTTCAGTTCGATGTTTGCTATCGTTAAAGTAAGATGGTGCAACCCATGTTTGTTAAATTTCCAGTTAGACAAAAAATGGGTTGTTCCATTTGACAATTTGTTAGCTGACGTCATAACTTTAACTGTAACCTTAACCGCCCACGTTTCGCTGGTTACAGTTATTGTTAAATATCTGCTGTCAGACGCGTCGAATCTCATGTTCCTGTTCCGAACTTTATCTTTTACATTTGACATGACGGTGCAGTAGCTGGTAGTAATTCTATTGCCATTTTAACTTTTAATTTGTTGTAATTTAAAAAAAAATCTGTTGTATCTAAATTACCCTGACCATAGTGAACTAAAGAAAGATTTTTAATTAGTAAAGTAGTATTAAATTAGTTATGTTAATATTATTATGCAGCCGTAATGTTTTTGTATTTATTTATTTTTGTCAGAGCTTTGGCGCTCGCGTCCTTTTGCTTGTCACAGTAATGCCACAGATACTTAAGGCATAGACAAAGTAATGTGGTTATATCGGACGCTCACGCGCGGATTAAATAAATTGTTTATTTGTAACATTTTACATTTACCTATTTTATTGATAACAATTTATGTATTTCTGTATCTGCCCGTATTTATTTATTTATTTTAACATAAAACGGCCAAGGCCAATTACATTAGTTACAACACACGACACAACAGTCACACGCTCTTCTCACAATACTCTAGACATACTGACAAGATCTTCTTCCATTCATCCGCGAACATATCACAGTCAGGCTTAGCGTCCAAGAGAGCGTTGAGCGCAGTGAGTGTGCGCGGGACAGGAGACTGGGCTCGAGTGACGGTTCGACTCCGAGGCACGGCGTACAATCTCTGCCTCCTGTTACGGCTATAGTTTATTGGAGCAAAAAGATGGGATAGTTCGTCGTGCAGTTCAGGAGCAGCATCTGTTTTTCCGTGAAGAATCTTACACATATTAATAATTTGGTCATTTTTTCTTCTGACCTCGAGAGAAATTGTACACTAAACAGCCTAAAAGAAAGTTCGAAGGATACATAAATGGATAATATCCATTCAAACGTTTGTACAAATATCTAAGATAAGCTTTTTGAACTTTTTCTAAGAGTAAAGTGTACTTCTTTTCGTGCGGGTTCCAGACGCATGCACTGGACTCCAGTTTGCTGTGGACAAATACATTAAAATAGTACATTTTGATACAACTGCAGAATTTTTGTTGGCGATTGTTTTTGAGCCGAGAACTGCAATAACTAACAAATGTCCACGTGTATCAAACGACGTTTTTCAATACACTTTTAAAGAAAGAAAATAAAATAACTGAAAATAATTTTATCATGAATTATTAGGAAACTATGACTTAAATTTGATTTTTTTTTTCCGCGTTTTGCTTTCGCCAGGTTGAAGGAGAAGCAAAGGTATAAAGCCGATAAACAGCCTAATATGAAAAATAGAAAATTCAAATATTTTGAACACAAATAAATGTTAATTTGTTCATAAACATTATTTAAATATTCAAAAAATATTAATGCCGCCGCCGTAAAGACGCATATCTCTTTGCCGAGTTTAAAAAAAAACATTCACCTTCGAATAGAGACTGTGTGAATAGAGGCATTCAACTTATTTGAACTAAGTATAGGTATAAGTTATCTGTGGCAATTTTTATTCCCGCACACGTGTTGGAAAATGAAAAATCGGCACGCGTGTGAAATACATAGCATTGTGAACCTAATTGTAGTGCGATATGAACCAGTTTTCGAGGAAGTGTATTGAACATAGATTTAATAGCCCTTATGTTCCTGAAATCTTTAGCAGTGCGCAGTATGAAACCTAATCGCCTAACTAAATGAATCTTTTGCTACCGACACCATTTGTGTCCATGAAACGTTAGGTTGTTGTCAAATGTGACACCCAGATCCTTAATTTCAGTTGTTCTAGCAATAGCGCTGCCATTAATTTTATAGGTAAAGGTGACATGGTTTCGTGCTCGAGTAAAACTCATGATGAAACATTTGGAAGAATTAAATTCTTTTTTATTCTTAACACTCCACTCACATCACCTCAACATCACGCTGCAGCGCCAGACAATCGGCTTCAGAGTGAATTTCGGAAAAGAGTTTTAAATCATCTGCATACAATAGACTTCTGGCGTGATGAATAACTGAAGGAAGGTCGTTGATCATTATCAGGAATAGAAGGAAGGATTGATCCTTGACTGACTCCGGAACGCGTATGATAGGGCTGGGAGTCATAAGTCTGACAAACTCCCGTGATATCACAGCGGGCCCTATCAGAATACCAGCACTGAAATGTTGCAGCATCATGCTAAATATTATGATGACATTTGTTTATTTGACACATATGCAATATTTTAGGCAAAAAAAAATAGGGTTATCGCTTTAGATTTTGAAATTATATTTTAATTGTTTTTTTATTGGCGGTAATATAAACAAACTTTTTTTTTATTGAAATAAAAAAAACTAAGTAAAATAAAAAAAAGTAAATCAAAATTCGTAATCTAGCCTAGTCTATCCACTTTAGGAAACAGTCATTCGTTGAATGTCCGTTGATACAAATTTGTTTGTAAATTTTTGTTTACAAGCCGTGTATAGCTAGGCGCCCCGTCGCGCGCCGACAAAAAGTTTCATATTTCTCAAGGACAATCCTAATGACGTCACGCGGGGGAGCGGGGCGCGGTAGTGGTTAATTAAAAATATTAAGAGGAAAAATGTCAATAGTTGAAATTATTTTTAAAACTCTGCGACTGCCCTTATTCTATGACCGATTATCCCCACATATGATTTAGATCAAGTGAACCAAGAAAAGTAAAAAAAATATTTTAAAAAGTATATTTTTATGACCATAATCTTTTAATAGAAAGCGGTTCTCATTTCGGTCAATGTACTTTGAATTTTCATATCCCTAACTTAAGAAATGCTGGGTTTCCCATACAAACTTTCATCCCCTATATCACCCACTGTAGGATTATTTTTGAGACAAAAAGTAGCCTATGTCGTTCTCCAGGATGCTATTTATAGCTTTACCAAATTTTATCGAAATCCGTCCAGTGGTTTAGGCGTGAAAAGGTAACAGACAGACAGAGTTACTTTCGAATTTATAATATTAGTATGGATGGATAATATGTATAGATAGACTACCACTTCGCCCGCGACTTCGCGTTGTTTTCGCATTTTCTCCTACTTTCTGCTACCCCATTAAAAGGTAGTTTTCGAAAATGAATGATTACGATCTTTATTAAGTATTTATTTAGATTATTATATTCCGAGTCAAGTTTTAAGTTTATAGGGGAAAGTTTCATTACGGTTCGGTTCGGTTTGGTTTCGGTTTCGGTTTTTCCACGATTATTTTATAGCAATTTTCGAGTTAAACAAACCACAGTTAAATCCTCCCCTAAAATCTTATTTACCCCTTGGTCGATTTTCGAAAAACGCACTTGGTTTTTTTTTCTGTCTAAGGTATTAACGCCGAGTTTTGAGTTAACCGGTTGAACGCCCACGTGCCGTAATTACAGAAGCCAGAAGCCATTGTTTCGCTTAGATCTGCGTTTTCGGCAGTCGAGAGTTCAATTGGACCGAGCGATATGATTTTTTTAATACAAACTAACCCCCTGAATACCTTTCGGGGAGTAGATTTGAAAAACTAATATAATAATATAAAAACTAAAAAAAAAAGAAGAAATAAAAGGAAGCCGTGTACACAATTTCACATTGTTAGTATAGTTATTTATACATATAAAAAGTGAAACTGATTAAATTACTGACTGACCTATCAACACACAACCCAGGGAACAACTACTGGGGTAGTTGCTCCCTGCATTGATAGGTCAGTCAGTAATTTAATCAGTTTCTCTTTTTATATAAATACAACAAGGTATATTGATAGATGTCATAAAGTCAAGGAAAGACTCGCACAGCCCAAACTGCTAAATAAAGAAACATTGAAATTGGTGTGTAGTTTGTAGTGTAGTTAAAACGAAACCTTATCCTTACCGAAACCTTATGAAGTTGTTACTTTTCTTCTTCAGTTTCTTAAAGTATTGATTATGTTGTTATAGACCGACAAGAAGACTCAAAGACCAAAAGTATGGATGTATAAGGATAAAGTATCTGGGCAACCAAAAGGAGAAGCAACCGTGACTTATGAAGACTCTAACGCCGCATCCTCTGCTATTCAGTGGTTCGACGGAAAAGATTTCAATGGAGCTACTATTAAAGTGTCTCTCGCTCAGCGACAAAATACTTGGGGCGGAAATAAAGGAGGCGGTGGCGGAGGCTTCCGCGGAGGTCGCGGGGGAGGCGGTGGCGGCGGTGGCCCGCGTGGCGGCGGCGGTGGCGGAGGCCCTCGTGGGGGCGGCGGCGCTCTCGGTGGTGGCGGCGGCGGCGGCGGTGGTGGCGCCGGTGGCGGCCCGCCATCTGGCAATCGAGCTGGGGATTGGAGATGTCCTAATCCGAGTTGCGGAAACACAAACTTTTCGTGGAGAAAAGCCTGCAATAGATGTAATGAGGAGAAACCGGAAGGCGCCGGAGGTGGATCTGGTGGGCCACCCTCGGGTGGTAACGGGCGAGGCGGCGGGGGCCCGCCGGGACGAGGCGGTCGCGGCGGCGGTGGCCGGGGCGGCGGCGGCTGGGGCGGTGGCGGCGGGCGTGGGGAGCGCGGCGGAGACCGCGGCGGCGACAGACGCAGCTACGGCAGCAGCGGCGGTGGCAGCGATCGCGGCAGTGGAGGCGGCGCCATGAGGAGCGATGGAGGGTAACTATCATTATTGGTATTTATTTATAGACAAACTAGCAGTGGCGACATGCTCGAGCACCTTTCTGCTCGATTTGTAAATTAATCAATGAATCGGATTTTGTACACAATTTCATGGATAATTTTTTGCGTGGAACCCTAATTCTTTTTCTACAGGGACACTTGGTACACTTGACTCAAGGCTTAATATTTGGTAAACTATAAGGGTTAATAAGGTTGACTATGGAAACCTAAAAACTAAGAATAACACAGATATTTGCCACGGTTGTAATCGAAAATATTAGGTTGGGGAAAAAGTCTTTTCGCATTATAGTATGTAGGTATGAACTTAAAATAAAATATCTTTGGTTATACTATTTGTATCTGGCTGGTTTTGGTAACATTGAAAGTTTAAATTTGAAAGAACATAATTCCAAATTCAAATTAGGAAAAAGTGTGATTTTCATTTGTTTTTCGTACTGTTAAGATGAGTGAATCTAATGAAGAAATTCGATACGTTTTAAAAGTTTACTACAAAAAAGGTAAAAATGCAACGCAAGCCGCGAAAAAAATTTGCGATGTTTATGGACCCAGTGCAGTGTCTGTGAGAGTAGCACAAATTTGTTTTAAGCGTTTTCAATCCGGAAATTTTGATGCCAAAGATGCACGACGCTCTGGTCGCCCTATCACGGATAAAATGGATGCCATTTTTGAAAAAGTGGAGCAAGATCGGCATATCAGTAGTTACAACGTAGCTGAAGGACTGGGAATTGACCACAAAACAGTTTTGGCTCATTTGAAAAAAACTAGGTACACAAAAAAGCTCCATATTTGGGTACCTCACGAGCTCACTGAAAGAAACCTAATGAACCGTGTACTCATTTGTGATTCTTTATTACGACGTAATGAAACCGAACCATTTTTGAAGAAGCTACTAACTGGAGATGAAAAGTGGATCACGTACGACAAGAACGTGCGAAAAAGGTCGTGGTCAAAGGCCGGTCAGGCTTCACAGACTGTGGCGAAACCCGGGTTCACTCGCAACAAGGTGATGCTGTGTGTGTGGTGGGATTGGAAAGGCATTATTGATTATGAGCTGTTACCACCAGGCAGGACCATCGATTCTGAACTCTACTGCGAACAACTGATGAGATTAAAGCAAGAAGTTGAGAGAAAGCTGCCGGAATTAATCAACAGAAGGGGTGTGGTTTTTCATCATGATAACGCTAGACCTCACACATGTTTAGCCACTCAGCAAAAATTAAGAGAGTTTGGCTGGGAGGTGTTGATGCATCCGCCGTATAGTCCTGACCTTGCACCTTCAGATTTCCACCTGTTTCGGTCTCTTCAGATTCTTTAGGCAGTGTCAGGTTAACATCACGAGAGGACTGCCAAAACCACTTGTCGCGGTATTTTGATCAGAAGTCCCAAAATTTCTATAGCAATGGGATCATGTCCCTACCTACAAGATGGCAGAAAGTTACCGAACAAAATGGTACCTACATACTTTAGATAAATGTAAATAATGTATATTAAAAAATGTTTTGAATTTTCTTAAAAAATGCGAAGAAACTTTTTCCCCAACCTATTATACCATTATGAAAAAAAATATTTAAGTATTTAAATTGCAAAGCCACTAAACATTATAATCTTTTTATTTTAATTATGAGATCCATCCAGTATTACCCGCTTACATGCATTGAACTTTTTTTTCTGTTACGTGTATGTCTGGGGAGTGCCACCCTTTAACGGGCAGTACGTAGAACTTTTTTGTTTTAATGAGTGTTGACGTAGTTAGAGGCTCCCTACAAAACATTTCTGAACAATTTCCCAGATATCCCTATTTACTTTTATAGGGGGTGGCAATATGTTTGCCTATGACACGTCTATATATTTGTTTGCAATATTTTGGTTTCAGTAGAGCAGTGGCAACCTAAAATTATATAATTTATGTTGCCAATGCTCTACTGAAACCTAATTAAATTAAAATAAAACAATAAAAACAAATCAGAAGATTTATTAGTCGCAAAACAAACTTTTACAAAAACTAAACTTTAAAGAATACCAAAAAAATGTTTATTATAAATAATATATAATTATTACAAAACATAAAAATACTTACATTTCTCACGGCCAAATTCAAGATTCAATCAGATTTTTACGCAGACTGTCAAAATGCACCGCAAACGGCACGTGGCGACACTTAGGTGATTGCGATGATGATTGATGATTTATATGGTAAAAATTATGTAAATACATAGTTCTTATTGTCGCGAATCATATTTTGATTAAGATACACAACCTGACACTGATCTGCAAATTGCAAAAAACGCAAGAAAATTTGAATTTCGCGGACTACCACAGCGGATCCCCCTTATTGTCTAATAATACGTCAATCACTCAAACGAATGAAACCAAACGAACCATAACATGTTTTTGGCGCTAGTAGTACGTAGATTGAAAATATAATTCTGCCAAATCGATTACGCGCCAGATTCAAAATATTGCTGTGGCAAATATTTTGCCAACGCTCGTGAAAGGGTTAATTATTTTTTTCGTAATTTCACAACACTTTTGTTAGGGGTGCACAGAATACAGCTCCTTTTAAATTTTTGTCGACATAATACTAATAGCCTCTCAGCAAAATGGCTGTGTCAGACATACATGACAAAGTTCGTTGGATTCCGTTTTTCCCATTTGCGGAATCCTAACAACTGCATTAATTAATCTTTGTTTTTCTTTGTTTCAGGGGCAGGGATCGCCAGAGACCATATTAGTTTTTTTTATATGTAATAAGTTTGTTTTATATTTTATACTTGACTAAAATTCATAGAACGAGAAAACTATTGAGATTTCAACAGCAAAGTATACAATGATCTACTCATATTAGTACTTATAATAAAATGTTAACTTACTACCACTTTATGGCGCAGTTCACAGACTTTTAAAACGGCTGTTTAAAATATTTAATTGTTCTTTCCTTAGGAAGTTTGACATAAGCCAACTGTTTAAATACCTAACTGGCTTGAATGTTGGTGAACACAGCGCTACCCATTAGTTTAACGCGTTAGTCTAAACGTCTGATAAACATGGTTTTGGTAAAGTGAGTAAAGTTATTTTGAGAAGACTGTTCCAATATTCTACAAATCAAATCAAGTGTGACGGAGATATTCAACCTGCTGTAAGTCAATCAAATAGGCAATAAATGTTGTATAGGTATCAGATTATATTCACTTGAATTCAACAAGGTACTTCTGTCACAAGACATGTAAAAACTTTCTCCTTGCATATGCAAGTTTTGTCTTACAAAGTGTGTAAGGATAGTATTATGTATTTGAAACTTGTCATGCATTCATTAAATAAGTTTTATTATAGTATATAAGTTTTTTTTTTCTATCCTTTTGGCTGTGCTAGATAACCAGCCAACTTGATTTAATGGGATGTAAATTATCGAATATTTTATGATTTCGGCGGTGTCTCCGGACCTGAGGGCCCCTAACTCGGTCAACGAACAGTGTGACTGACACTGGCATGGCCACCATCGGGGATTTTAATTTTAATAACAATAAAAAATAGTCGAAAGTCGCCAAATATCAGAATTTGTCTGTCACTGGTTCAAAGTTATAAGGGTTCATTATGTGGCCGATCTGGAGAGCATCTCCCCAGCTTGGCCACATTTATATCTCAAAAATAATAATAATAATAAAATTTATTTATTTCCAAAAAAGAGAAGGTTACAGACTTATATATAAACCTTGGTTAACAAAAAGGTAGTGGTAGGAAGCAAGTACGGAGGAATAAGCTATGCTGCAGAAATCTGTAAACAATAATTGGTGAGCCCTGCCTCTTAAACTAGGGTTACCTGTATCTTAAGAGACAGTGTTCAGCTATGGGGTTAATGCAATAAGATTTATACAACTTGTGGTTTGTGTCGATCTACCTAGTGATTATAATTTTTAATTTAGCTTAGTTTACAAGTTTATAATTAAAATAAAGAAGGGAAAACAATTTAATGTATGCAAGAGTGTGTGTGTGTGTGGATGTATGTGTGTGTATGTTTGTAGTGTAGGGTTGCTTGTGAGTATAAACTGATATATTAATATTAGTATATATATATTAGTATTATTATTAATATTAAGCGATGTATGTAAGTAGTGATTCTGTTTGTGAGTAATCCTGTTGAAGTAGCCATTCTGTGACCTTGGACTTTAATTTATATCTATTCAGGTCGAGTATGTTAAGTTCTTTATGAGTTTTTTTGTAAATGTGTGTGCTTATTGTATAATATTGGTGTCTGGCAAAAGAAGTTTTGTGCCGAGTGCCTGAGGGAATATTGGTACGTTTTTTTGGGATCAGACGGGGGGACGCTAGCGTGTCTTCTAAGGACAGATTGAAGCACGAAGAGCTGACGGACTGTTAGTACCTTGCAATCCAAGTATAGCTGTTTTGTAGGATAACGATATGGTTTTCGTAGCATTACTTTCAGTATAGCTCTCTGTGCCCTTTCCACTTTGATTAGACTAGTTTTGGTTGCACCACCCCAAACAGTAATGCAGTACCCAATAACGGATTGACACAGAGCATAGAAGACCATTTTCAGTGTATCAGGGTTTGCCGACTCTCTAAGAGATTTAAAAATATGAATCAATCTCATTGTTCTAGAGGTAAGGGCGTTAAGTTGTTTATCCCAACGTAACCCTGCGTCTATTTGTACGCCAAGATATCTTACACTATCAGTTCTTGTGAGTGGTGGACATTGACATGTAGATGACAGCTGTGGGCTGAGCTATTATCGAGAAAGTGTGATCTGGTGCGGTGTTAGAGCGGATAGAGGATGTCTTGATATATAAGATGTAGGATGTCTTGTTATAGTTGAGAGTAAGCAGATTTGAGTTGAGCCATTTTATTACTATGGATAAAGCAGATTCTGCATTACATTTAACGCTATCCCACGTTGCTCCGTAAGCTACAATCACGGTGTCATCAGCATAGGCAAATATCCTAGTATTAGGGAGGGTCATTCTGCACAGATCGTTTACATAAATTTGGAACAAAATAGGACCCAGAATGCTTCCCTGAGGTACTCCGTAAGACACGGATTCCTCGTCACTAAGGAACTCCATACTGATTATCAGCTACGATGCAATACCTATCCAAGAAGTTCTTGAGACGGCTGCTGAGGATTCTTTCAAGGACCTTAGAGAGTGCAGTCAAAACCGAGATTGGTCTATAGTTGTTGACACTACTTCTGTCCCCTCCCTTATAGATTGGATATACTATTGCTCTTTTAAGAGCATCCGGAAAAACACCTTTCTGTAGACAACCATTAAAGATATACGTTAGTGGCTTCGTGAGAGTCTGGAGGCATGTTTTCAGTAAGAGGGGCGAAATACCGTCCCAACCAATTGCGCAGTCGTTGCGTAGTTGCAGAATAAGGGATTCGACCTCAGTTTCATCCACCTCCAGGAGCGCAAGAGAGTTGGCCGGAGAGAAAGGGGTATGTATTGCTAATGGTATTCAGCACCGGACTAGTTGGCAGATTCGAGGGAAAATGACACCGAGATAAAATGTTAGCAGCCAGGTTTTTACCTACATTACTGAAGAATTTGCACACTTCATTTATGGAAGATTTAGGAGTGTTTCGTATTTTCAGAAGTTCAACAGGGCTTGTTTTAGTTTTACTTGTGCTAGTTATATCTTTTATTGTCTTCCAAAGGGCTTTAGGGTTATTTTTTGCTTTCTCTAATTCATTCTTTTCGTAGGCAATTTTTAATTTCCGAAGTAAGTCATTACAAAAATTTCGATAGCGCGTGTAGGTAATTTGTAGTATAGGATTTTCTGGATCTTTTTTTGATTTTGTGTGCATTTTGTCTCGATTTCGGATACATTTCAAAAGGCCAGGGGTTATCCAGGGCTTGATAGTTCTTTTTTTCCTTGGAATTATGGTTTGGTGAGTATGTTTGGTAACTACAGATGTTAAAATGGTTATGAGATTGTTCATTGATGTATTTTGATGTATTTAAAATTAGGCCACCTAGCGATGATCTGTTTAACTGATGAGTGATGATTCTGTGTACTTACTTGTTTGGTACCATGACGTCCATAAAGCAGCTCCAGTGAATCGCTCAACTGTCAAAATAAGCTTTTCAATAAAAGTTACTATTTATCTGACATAAACTGAAACGTTTGGTGAATTATTGACGAAAACGAAGTTTTTAGTGAAATTTTACAAAAAAAAACTACAGTCGCGGTCTGAAAATGCTTACCACCTTAAGGTTTATTATTGCATGCACACATCTATGTCAAGGTTGATGATAGAGAAGAGATGATGAGAGCCGCCGGAATGTTGCAAGCTGGTTCCAGGCAACGTACTGTGGCTGTGTTGCTCTTGGCACTACACAGAGCGTCATAAAGCACCGGCCACACAGAACAGACGCAAGGCACGGACCCGTCGCAGTCGCGGCGCCCGTTTAATCTACTTACATATAAAATGTATACCTACAGCCGTCGCGACGTAAAACAAACAGAAAAGACGGGACGCCGTCACGACGTTAACTCGTCGGCGCCCTATTGGAAAACATATAGAAAGGACAGGGTGCGGGCAGGGCGCGGGCCTGCACGGGCGCAAGCGGGGGAGCGGAAAGGGCGTGGAGGGCAGGTTCTCACAGCGCTCGCCCGCTCGCCATTGTGCATCTTGCGTCGGACTGTTGAATGCCGGGAAAAGCTTCTAGTGCGCGCCATAAAAAGTGACGGCGCCCTGTCTGCGACGGGTCCGTGTCTTTTCTATATATGTTAAAAAGTCGTGACGGCGCCCTGTCTGCGACGGGTCCGCGCCCCGCCCTCGTCTTGCGTCTTTTCTGTCTGGCTGTTGGCTTAGCCGCCTCTGGACTTGCTATCGTATCACGGGCAGCGTGGCCGAGCGACATGGAGGACGATCTCGCATCACCACTCGCAAACCTCATTGTAAGGAAATCCTACACAATGCGAGATCAGCTTATACTGAAAATGTATAGCTTGATCTGTAGCCGTGGGTACGTTCGAAGCAGAAACATAATAAACGTGCCGTTTTATTACGTCGAAATAAAAATATTTTTTTCGTATATTAAATAGCAAAAGGTAAATAAATAACTACATTGATGGAATCTTAAAAACGACTGTTGAGTGTCTTTTTTACTTTAAAGTTTCTATAATCTAAGGATACTAAAACAACTAAACTAAACTAAAGGAGAACAAATAAAATGTTACTTGTTTCTGAACGTGACCGACACTAAAATGTGCGTGAAGCATGGTGTGACTGACACTGGCAAGGCCACCATCAAGGATTTTAATTTTGATAACAAAAAATTAGTCGAAATTTGTTGCCAAATCTAAGTATTTGTCGGTCACAGGTTCAAAAGATATGGTTTTATAGGTGGCCGATCTAGAGGTCTCCCCAGCTTGATCCAATTTGACTCTCAAATGCTGGGACACCTAGCGAAGATCTGTTTTAATAAATAATTTTAATAGCCAAACAAAAATAAATAATTTTTGTTTGGCTAAGAATTCTAATTTCAAATTAATTTTATTTTAAAAACATGGATTTTTTTTTCCAAAAGTAGTCATTTGTTTATTGATTAGTGTTACATTTTCATCGCATTTCAATCTTTTTCGTCATCATGGATACGTTAAAAATTCGAGTAATTATGGAATATGACTACCGTCGTGGCAGCAACGCGGCACAAGCGGCACGCAACATCAACGACGTTTACGGAGCTAACACTACAAACCAACGCACCACTTGTTATTGGTTTGCTCGCTTCCGTTCTGGAAATTTCGACCTGAAAAATGAACCTCGCGGTCGTCCGAAGACTGGTCGACAATGACGAATTAAAGGCGATTGTGGAAGCTGATGATACACAATCTACGGCTGAATTAGCAGCAGCTTTCGACGTTAGCGTCAAAACAATATTGGTTCATTTGCGTCAAATTGGCAAGGTAAAAAAGCTTGACAAATGGGTGCCCCACGAACTCAATGATCGCCAGCGCGAAGTACGCGTCGAGACGTGCCTTGCACTGCTCAACAGACACACAAATGAAGGAATTTTGAACCGCATTGTTACCTGCGATGAAAAATGGATTCTGTTTGATAACCGCAAGCGCTCAGCAAGTTGGTTGGATCCTGGTTCAGCACCTAAACAATGCCCTAAACGAAAACTTACCCCTAGAAAAGTGATGGTCACTGTTTGGTGGTCTAGCGCCGGTGTGATTCATCACAGCTTCTTACCAAACGGGGTGAGCATTACTTCAGATGTGTACTGTGAAGAACTGAACACAATGATGGAGAAGCTGGCACATCTCCAACCAGCATTGGTCAATCGCTCGTCTCCGCTGCTCCTGCAGGACAACGCGCGACCTCATACTGCACAGCAGACGGTCTCCAAGTTGCAAGAACTGGGGTTGGAAGCTCTCCGTCATCCGCCCTACTCACCAGACCTTGCGCCTACAGACTACTACTTTTTCCAGAATTTGGATAACTTCTTGGCGGGAAAAAAATTCAATACCCGAGAGGCAGTACAAAATGCCTTTGAAGAATTTGTTGCCTCCCGTCCAGCTGATTTCTTTAAGAAGGGCATCAATAAACTGCCACTGCGTTGGCAAAGATGCATTGATTGCATGGGTGATTACTTCGATTAATACAAATAAAAAATGCATGAAAAAAATTCGTTTAAATTTTTTCATACAAAACGGCAATTTCATAGGTAAAGACCTATTATTAGAATCTGTCGGTCACTGGTTCAAAATTTATAAGCGTTTCTAGGTGGCGGATCTGGAGAATCTCCCCAGCTTGTCCACATTTATATTTCAAAAACTAGGGCACCCAGCTAAAATCTGTTATCTCCCAAATTAAGTCGCAATTTTTCGCTAAGTTACAGATTTTGTCGGTGTGTACCTAATTAAAAAGATATTAAAGAATTATTCAATTTCTCCATACATTGGTACAGGCAAGTACAAATTTGTAAGTAGTTTCTAGGCAGTATCTATTGATGTCATATGGTGGAAAGTGTTTTTCGAAATATAAGTTATTCTATAATTTGAACCCACCAAAGGAAAGCTGTATTCATTACCTGTAGACAGATCTACAATAAATATATGTAATTATTTATTGAACAAAATGTGAACTTAGCCGCTGGCAGATAAAGATCGCTGCGCTCCGTTTCATTTACGGTAAGTAAGAAGGAGATAGATGCGCGTGTTGAAACGAGGCCTTAGTAGGTGTGCGTTACGCCAGCGGAATATTGTCGCTTTTCAGGATTTCGGCTTGACAGAAATTAGTGCCTCATCTCGTGTAATTATGCCCGAAATTTATAATTTGTGCATCCAGCCGATCTAAAGATATTCACGAAAAACAGATTCCGCTGTAGTAACGTTACTGCAGCGGCATGTTTTTTTACCAGTGGTCGTAGCTGAATACAAACTAATGCCGCTGGGGTAACGTTTAGAAAATTGCTGTCTCTTAAACGGCATGACATACAACTACGATTTGGTTTACTACGGTGGGTCTTAATTTGTGCAATTTTATTTTTTCTATAATCGACACCGTTGGAAAATTAGATATATTTTTTCAAAAACCCTAAAATAGATCCTCGCGCTTCTTTGAGAAACTCTAGAAACTTACCAATTATGGTGGTTTGTACGTTTTATCAACTCTATTCATCATAATTTGGCTGGCATCCTGAGTTGATCCGGTGCGTTAAGTCACGGTCTACTTCGCCATCCCCTTGGACAAGCAACCCGAGATACCGAAAGTCGGGGCAAATCGGTATCTGACACTGGCATGGCCACCCCCATCAGGGATATTAATTTTGATAACACAAAAAATTCATCTCCCGCTTGGCCACATTTATATCTCAAAAACTAGGACACCTAGCGAAGATGTTGTCTCCCAAATTTAGTCGCAATTTTTCGCCAAGTCAGAGATTTAGTCGGGTCTTACTTTAGAAGATATAATGAGTTCAATTTTTAAGTATAGTCTAAGAGCTAAATCAAAAATTTTATCGTAAACTCTTCGATCTAGCTCTTGGGCTATACTTAAAAATTTAAGTCAATATACCCGACTTAAGTAAACTAAGACCCGACTAAATCTATGACTTGGTAAATTTGGGAGAAAACAGATCTTCGCTAGGTGGCCTAGTTTTTGAGCTATAAATGTGGCCAAGCTGGGGAGATGCTCTCCAGATCGGCTACCTATAAACCCTTATAACTTTTGAACCAGTGACCGACGAATTCTGATATTTGGCGACAAATTTTTTACGTCATCCAAATTAAAATCCCTGATCGTGGCCATGCCAGTGTCAGTCCAATGTATAAGAGTGATAAAAAACCAGCCAAGTGCGTGTAGGACCACGCACAATGAAGGGTTCCGTAGTTGAAAAGAATTTATCCCAAAAACAAACTTAACATTGCAATCCCAACAATTTTTGTATGTGATAAAATTACAAATTAACGATTTTTGGACTTTTTCCCAAGGAACCATAGACCTACGATACCTCCACGCGTTCCTGAGAAAAAGCATCTTGACAGACTGGCAGACTTGAAAATATTTTTTATGTGACAAAATTACAAATTAATAATTTTCGGGCCTTTTCCTTTACTGGTACTATAAGACTATTCTTGCCAAATTTCATGATTCTAGGACATCGGGAAGTACCCTACAGGTTTTGATTTACTTGGGAGTATCAAAATATGTCGCATAAATGACCGTATTTTTTTATTGCGTCGACTTTGAAACTTGATTTTTTTAGAACTCCAAGGGACCACCATAGACCTACGTATTTGATATTAATTTCAAATTGACACCTCCACGTGTACCTGAGAAAAAGGGTCTTGACAGACGGACAAAGAAGTGATCCTATAAGGGTTCCGTTATTTCCTTTTGAGGTAAGGAACCCTAAAAATCTAAAAAAAAAGTCTACCTATGTTCGAGTGGCCATATTTCGGTCAAGTTATAACCCTAAAAAATTTTCGACCCAGCATTTTAAAGGAAATTCGTCTTTTTTATATTCAGCAATGCTGAATGTGTACATCAAGCTATACATTTCCAGTTTACACTGACCTCTCACTGTAAAGAAATCCTATACAATGCGAGATGTAACTTAAACTGGAAATGTATAGCTTGATCTGTAGCCGTGCGTACCTATCTCTGACCCAAAAAAAGTTATAGGCAAAAAAGCAAAAAAAAAAAATAAGACTAAGTACTTATACTAAATATTGGCTTTGTTTTCTTTTGTTTCAATATTTTTGGCATAAGTAAAAAATTTTTTTTTTTTTAATAAGTCATTTCGATGGGAAGTTCAATTCTCTACAAAAGGTTTCGTAAAAAGTAAGTACTTATACCTAAATGTTGCTTCGTTTGCGAGATATATTGAAAAAACTGAAAAGGGTGCATTTTCACCCCAATCTCCAATTTCTACCCTCTAATTTAATAGCACACCGCTCTCTAGTAAATCATCAAAAAAAAGTAATCTTAAATGACCTATTGACCGATTCCTGCAATAAAAACCCATGAGTCTTAGTTCCTTTCTATATGACATAATCAATAGCCTCTATCGCACTAGCTCATAATGAAAGCGGTTTCTGCAATCAAATGTTTTATTTACAACTGAAGACAAAATATACTATTCGTATTCAAGGTTTTTCTTTGGTCTATATTTAAATAAATTTTTCAAGCATTTAAATTCAATACTATTTTTAATACATAACAATATTTATGTACAATAAATAAAAGCTGCAGTACTTCTAATCTAACGTTTCTGGAAGCTAAATATCTTAATGAGGACAAGGCCCACGACAGTGGCAGCGGCGACTCCAATTCCCGCCTTCCACCACGACGAATTGTCCCCCGTCAAGCTGGCAAAGTGCTTCAAGTGTCTGAAATATTAGGATTTCACAGTTAAAAATAAACCTTTGAAGCTTTCAAAATAAAGCCTCCGTATCAAAAAGTCCTAAAAGCAAATGATCCTAATAGCAAAACGACCTATAGTCAAAAGGACACTTTAGCAAAATGTCCAATAGGACATTTAAACTGCTCGTAGGACGATTTGCTAACAAGCAAATCGTCCTACGAGCAGTTTGTCCTATTAGCAAAACGTCCTATTTGTAAAGTACAGTAATACTGAAAAATCACTAGCGGTTTTTATCCTCATAAGGCATTGTAGCATTTATTTGAAAGGTAGAAATCCTTGATATGAAAAAACAGGCCAAGTGCGTGTCGGACCACCCACAATGAAGGGTTCCGTAGTTGAAAAGAATTTATCCCAAAAACAAACATCACTCAAACTATACAAGGTTATTTTTTGCAGTTGAAGAAAATCGCCCATATTTAAACAAAATAATACCTTATGAATCGGCGTTTTCAGTATTTGTTGATTAAATACATATATGTTACATGATATACAGAAGTTTCAAATTCCTAACTTGTTTAATTATTGCGAGCTCGTACAAAAATGGTCTAAAATTGACAACATTTACAGCCCCCTGTTTCTTTATTTTTGAAGATAAAAAAAATATATATTTGTACTCTACTCAATGAGTTCTAAACAATGACACCCCACATGCTAAGGTAAGATTTTTTTTTTTCAAAATGAAAAGTTTATTGTACGGGGAATTGGGGAACCCCTTCAACTTTTTAACTTTATTTTATTTTTATTATTTGTTGTTATAGCCGTAATAGAAATACACAATATGTGAAAATTGCAACTGTCTACCTATTACGGTTCATGAGATACAGCCCTTGACAGACAGGCAGACAGACAACACAATAAAGGGTTCCATAGTTGAAAAAAAATTAATCCCAAAACAAACTTAACATTTAGTTGAAAAACATGTTCTCCCATACATTGTTATACGTCACGGTCAAATCTCCAACTGCAAATGTAAGTTTGAAATCCCAAAAAAAAATATGATAAAATTGCAAATTAACGATTTTCGGACGTTTTGCTTTACGCTGTGAGAACTTGCTTCTTGTCAAATTTCATAATTTTAGGTCAACGGGAAGTACCCTATAGGTTTTGATATACTTGCGAGTATCCAAATATGTCGCATAAATGGCCGTATTTTTGTGTTGCGTTGACTTAAAAGCTTGATTTTTTTAGCTCTAAGGGAACTAACATAGACCTACGTATTTGATATTAATTTCAGCTTGATACCTCCACGCGTTCCTAAGAAAAAGGGTCTTGACCACGGAGTAGAGAAAGAAGCGGAGATGCCGCAAGGCAATTAGGTCGTGAGCCTTCAATTAGGTCAAGACGTCACAGGTGGGCGGGGACACAAATCTTAGTTTCGAGTGAATCGTCATCGCGTTCGGGTCCGTTGTATTTTAATGGTTTTTTATTTGTTATATTGTTTTTATAATGAAGTGCGCTGTTGTTGGATGCAAAAATTGTTCAGGATCAAAACTGAAACATATTGTTGGCATAACATTTCACGTGTAAGTCCCTAAAATGTATATTTTCATTTTAAAACACATTTTCTCGTTTGCTAGTAGCTAGAGACATCTGTCGTCGAAGAGATGCAATATAACCACTCTTGACAACTCCCGTGTTTTTATCACAATTAAGCATAATACGATGATCAATTTTCGGCTCAAATAACTTGCTGAAGTTTATTTAGCTTGTTATAAGTTATTTTATAGATAAATTACATACCTTGATACATGAAACAAGAAGAATTTAAAATAAGAACAGTGCGCCATCTAACGGTAAGTAGTCGGTCCTAACTGACAAATAAAAATGTGGGCCTCATGCCAGCAAGACCCTATTTTATTTTTCGAATGTATTATCTTCATGTAATTTATTTGTTTTTTTTTACAGAAAAAAGAAACTCTAAATTTTGGAAACAAACTAACGGATGGACATATCAACTTTCACCGGGAAAAGATGAAAGTTAAAATGGCAAGTCAACTTTTTAGTACAAGTGTTGCCAAAGCCTTAGAATCTTGCCGAGAAAGGCATAATTATTTCAAAGAAGCTTTTGGAACAATTTTATTTTTAAAATTAATCAACGACTTGTTTGACATACTAAATTCGAAAAATTTAAAACAATATGGATCCAAAAAAGCACTATTTGAAGGCAATTTTTCCAAAACGTTATCATTTTTAATATTTTCTAAAAATTACATCTTGCATTTTAGAAACTGGTTTCATTGGCATCATTGTTTGTATAGACAGCGCAATAGGATTGTACAAAAGTTTAGTACAAGAAAAAAAGGAACTTATTTATTTGCCCTTGTATAAGTTTAGCCAGGATCACCTTGAATTATTCTTTGGCAATATTAGAGCACACGGAAGGACAAACAACAACCCTACGGCGCGACAGTTTCAGGTGGCGTACAAAAAAACTATTAACACGGAGTTAAAGGATTCCTTTAGAGGAAATTGCATTCCCCTTGAGCACATTGGAATCCTGTCTTGCTCTTCGCGTCTTAACGCTGTTATATAAAACTGTGTTGTTTAGTGGCCAATAATAAGCATTGTCCAATAAAGATTGATTATGTTAACAATTTTTTGATTTGACTACCTACCTTCCTAAACAAACTTTAGTTTTTGTTTACCCTAAACCCGAAAAGGGGTCATTGTACTCATCATTTTGAACAATTTTTTCTATGGGACCAAGCTTGAAATTGCGAAAAAAAACAGCTGTTCAGTACAGTTATCTACATCAAACTCGTCAAAATGTACTGAACAGCTGATTTTTTTTTCACGATTTCAAGCTTGGTCCCATAGAAAAAATTGTTCAAAATGATGAGTACAATGACCCCTTTTCGGGTTTAGGGTAAACAAAAACTAATGTTGTATACCCGATACACCACATGACACTATATTTTTTTTTTAATTTAAAAATTTTGGAAATAGTTGAAATGCTTAGAGGCCAGAATAACCTGGCCTTCCTTATAATCTTTGGAAATCTATCTCCAAAAATAGAATAAATAATATTGCCTAGAATGGAGCAATGTGTGGCAGGAAATTAGAAACTGTTGCTGTAGTCAATTGTTAATAGCTATCCTGCGCGTGTTTTTTCTAAACATTACACAAACACTTCGAAACAAAGAGGCGTGGCCTTACACATTTGTGTATGTAAACGCGATGTTTTTGTTTTCCAAGCTGCATGGAAAACATTCCCCACGCGGGGGAAGAGGCGAAGGGTTTGTTTCATTTTCAACTGCCGCGCGCACCGCGCACATCTGTTGTCAAACTGATAGCACGTCTTCCTCGTCAGAACTCATTACGACCTACACAAAATGTCATCTAGTGACATTACACAAAATGTGTAACTAAAAATATTTTAATTTGAAGGACAGCTTGTGTATGAAAATAAATGCTTATGTGTAAGGTTTTTTGTGTAATGTTTCGCAAAAAGGCTTTTTTCTGAACTGAATATCCCAAAAAAATACATGTTTTGCTAGTGTTGTTTTCATTATAGGTTGTTTTGCTACTAGGACCATTTGCGTTTAGGTTAGGACTTTTTGATACGGAGGGAAAATAACTGGGATACAATTAACACTAACCTGTGCTTGCTGAATAAAATCCAAGCTGCTTGAAATTGACTGACAAAGACAATTAAAATAACAGTATCGCAATTCTAGAAATTATTATTTTGGAAGAGTTTGTTGAATTTTGTTTTATACGATCCGGTCAAGTTTATTTCAATTATTGCAAACCACATCTACATTGAAGGTAAAACATTTGTAAAAGCAGTAACAATAAGTGTTTACTTACGGAAATGCAGCCATGGTAGCGAGTTTGACGAACACATCGTGTTTATTTTCTCTAATGTTGAACAACTGAGGTGGCAGCAGTTGGTATTTATTGCAGAATACATCTGGTTGGAGGATGTACTCCTGTCTTGCGATCAGCGCATCACCCTTAGTTCCCACTATTAATACAGGAATATGACTTTCTGCGAAGTATTTCTGTAAAGGAGTTAACAACAATTATATAGGGTGACTGGTAATAAGTGACCGATACTTAACCAAACCTGAAATCTCGAAAAAAAAATAACTCCATTATTTATGTTCGCATCTCGTCAAAATGTTTGACCGCTGATTATTTTTTTCGCGTTTTCAGGTTGGGTCACATAGTAAAAGTTGTTGTTGTAAATCATGTGTTTAAGTATCGGTCACTACCAGTCACCCTATACAGGGTGTAAGTGTAAACAATGGCAACATTTTAAGGCTAAGAACTCACGGAGCGATTTTCACCCGCAACCGCCGCGGTGGTGGAACTGCGGTTTTATTTCTAAACTCACGAGACCGGTTATTTGCGCGGTTACGCAGCCGTCGCGGTTGCGATCATCGCCCGCAGACGTGGCGGGCGATGACCGCAAGACGGGCGGTTGTAACGGCACCAAAGTAATTAGAAGTTAGATTTCAATATCCATTTTATAATGTTTGTTTAATTATAAATATGCACAAACATGTCTCGATGCCACAAGTCACTAGTGCAAAATGGCGTTAGATTTCTGTACCCCCGTCCCCCGCCTGCCACCGCGGTCGCCCGCCAACCGATCGCAGAGCGCGCGGGCGCCACCCGCCGAGGCTGCGGGTGACCGCGGCCCACGCGATTCTACTAGTTGCCCGCCGGTGCAGCGGGAACCGCAAACAACCGTGCAAACCGCGGGCGTAACCGCGTCGTGAGTTATGCTTTAATATTTTACATATATATCTGCATTCTACAGAAGCTGCGGGCCCGCAACCGTGGCGGATGCGGGCGAAAATCGCTCCGTGAGTTCTTTGCCTAAGGGGTCATTATAATCATCATTATGAACAATTTTTACTATGGAACCAAACCTGAAATCGCGAAGTAAAATCAGCTGTTCCCTACATTTTGACGAATTATGCGAACATAAATGTACTAAACAGCTGATTTTTTTTTCACGATTTCAGGTTTGGTCCTGTAGTAAAAGTTGTTCATAAGGATGAGTACAATGACCCCTTAAAATATTGCCACTGTTTCCACTTACACCCTGTATAGATAAAGGTCTAATTCAAAGCAAATACTTATTTGGGTCTATTGGGATGGTTTTTTGCTAGCTATGGAACTGCAACATAATTACTTAAGTACCTACGCGCTTTCCCTTAAGAGTAGGTACTAATAGTTCTGTGGTGTTTGATATATCAGTCACAGTATGATTATGAACTTCGTTAGTTTATAATCTATCTCACAAAATTATAAACTAACGGAAAATGTTTAATTTTGATAAGAACGAGCGCCGCAAAACAAAGTTAGTTCTACCAGCACCTAGATTGCAAATGTATAAAAATAGCCCAGAATACCGTAGCATTCAAATATATAATAAATTGCCCGAAAGTATACGGTCAACCAAAACACTAAGTTTATTCAAAGCTAGACTAAAGTCATTACTCATAGAAAAATGTTTTTATAGTATACAAGAATTTATGGATGATAAAAACCCTTAGAATATGTGAATTATAATTACTTAATATATTTTTATTTTATTTTTTTTTTATTTTTTGTTCGATGTAAAGCTAGATATAAGTTTAAATAATAATATACAAATTAAATGTATGTTTGTGAAAGTTCCTAAACTTTATATAATTATGTGATAATACCTACTAGATAATAATAGATTACAGATTATAATTAAACTATAAATGTAATACCTAGTAATAACAGAATATAATGATAGGTAATATAATACAATACAATTTAGTAGGTATAAATATTTAATAATGTAATAAAATTACACAACAATATTCTAGTTTTAAGTTATCTTGCTGCGCCCCAACGGGGTTATGTACTCATTAGTTTTAAGCAAAGCCTGTAACTGTGTGTACATTGTGCAATAAATAAATTGTGAAATGATCTGTTCATTTACAATTTAACGCTTTATTTTTCGATAGTTTATACTTCCATGTTTATCTATCCATGGCTAACCGACAAATCGTAAACAGGTACCAAACTTGCATGCAACCAACGCACCTTGCGCTAATACTAAATAACCATGTAACTGCGACCGACTTGGAAGAATGCGATTGGTCACAGTTTTATACTAACCTAACGCGGTCGGGGTGCCCTGGCATATTTATTTTATTTATTTACTGCGACCAATTCGGCTACCGCCAAGACCTGCCGTATCAGTCAGGCTCGGTTCACAATTTTACGATTGATGAAATCTTACAGATTGTGAACTGTCGGTAAGCGCAGATTCGTTAAAAAAAATATATGTTTTAACTTATATTGTAAGCATTATAGTATGGTACAGTTCACAATTTATCGACAGTTTACAATCTCGCGAGATAGATTATAAAATATCGGGTGTTCACAATATACGGTGACATATTAGCGATTAGCTTTGCCAGCGGCTTCGCCCGCGTTGATGTCGGAAATTATCCCACGGGAACAATAGATTTTTTCCGGGATAAAAACTAGCATGGAATGGAATAGCATTCCAGACTATATTCTAGATATCTCTATGCCAAATTTCACCCAGATCCGTTCAGCCGTTCTGGCGTGATTGAGTAACAAACATCCATCCAAACTTTCGCATTTGTAATACTTAGTAAGATATATCGAAAATTAACCATTTTCTGTTTTTACATCACCTTGTGGTATAGTATGTATGTGTCTAACCAGCATTCGAGATGTTTTATTGTGTTTAAATCCTTTCCTTATAACCTATACTATTTTTTTTTTACTTTCGTTTGGTCTATTCTTTGTAAGTTTTCTGCTGCTATAAGTACATGTAACAGTTTGATCAACATACTTAACTGTTCCGATTTGTAGCATTTTTTTAAAGTTTCAAATGCTTGTACTGTAAAATCAGATTTTTGGACTTATCATGTATACCAGACACCACAGAGTTCAATTGTTCTGTGAAGGTAGGCTCCTATCTGAAGATCCGAGAGAAGAGCAAATACAGGCCAGACACGTCCTACCTCCAACCCCACCTATATGTTTTTAGGTTCAATGTATTATCATATCACATTGAATGATACTTACAATATATATCCGAGCTATATATTCGAAGGACCGACTGGCAGAAATGTCATAAACGAGACAAGCAACATCACAATTGACTTCGTGCGGCTGCAGTGGATCTGAGACACGCGTTATTGGTATTTCTTTTAATACTAAGTACTTTTCTTGACCATACACCAACACGGTATTTATACAACAATTCTCAGAAGTATTGCTGTCTCCCCGCTCATTGGCGTGTGGCTTTATTTTCTGAAAAAATAATAATATTAGTACTTACAGATTCGTAACAGAATAATAATTTTAGCATTGGAACATGAAACATTTCCAACTCAAACCTTATGTGCTATGCCGAGGAAGCTTCTACAAATAGACGTTTTTCCACATGACCTTGGACCGATAATATGACACTGGTAAACATTACGACTGGATTGTTTCTTGGCAATATCAACTTTCTTTTCACGAGTTACTGTAAAAAAAAAAAAAAAAACGTAAGCATGTACGAGTTACTGTTGTATTAAGTATACTCCATTTATTATAGCATTAAATTAGACAAATAACGGCTACATATCGACAATTATTGTGTGATATTGTTGAAATTACTGCACTTTACGAGTTGTTTTTTTAATGTAAATGGTAAATAGATTACATTACTTTGTATTTATCGTGAAATAAGAACAACGGAATTTATTATACGTTTATTTCGAAACTAGCGACCCGGCCCTGCTTCGCACGGTTTTTACGACTTGACAAAACATGAAGGTTTCTATCTATATAAATAAAAAAAGTCCTGACTGATTGACTCATCAATGCCTAGCCCAGACCCTTGTAACTAGAAAAATGAAATTTTGCACAGAAGTTCCCTTTATAATTTCGGTAGTATGTTCCCGTGGGATATATTCCGACGTCCACGCGGGCGAAGCCGCTGGCAAAGGCTAGTATTATATAGGGTGACTGGTAATTAGTGACCGATACTTAAAAACATGATTGAAAACATGATTGTACCCATGATAACAAACAACTTTTACTATGGGACCAAATCTGAAATCGCGAAGAAAAAGTTAGCGAACATAAATGTAGGGAACAGCTGTTTTTTTTTTTCGCGTTTCAGGTGTGGTCCCATAGTAAAAGTTGTTTGTTATCATGAATACAGTCACGTGTTTAAGTATCGGTCACTAATTACCAGTCACCCTATATAAATAATGTATTGTTGTACATACAAACCTTCCGGAATTTATTCTCTAAATGAAATTGAAAACCGCATCAATATCAGTTACGTAGTTTAGAAGAACAACGCGGCCACACAAGCAGACACGAAAAGCGACTTTATTTTATAATATGTACCTATAGATAACGAAAGGCTGATAACCGTTATTTTTCTAATGTTATCCTATACTATTAAATGAGCAATATTTGTATATACATGGTGTATCAGGTGGTGCAGACCATCAAATTAAACAACTTTCTCCTTAGGACCAACATCGTAATCGAGAAAAAAGAATCAGCTGTTACATGTGCTGTACATACATTTGGGTCGAGTAGGTATTGAAGTACGTAACGGGACAGCTGATATTTTTTTCTCGATTACGATGTTGGTCCCATGGAGAAAGTTGTTCAGTTCGATGGTCTGTACTGTACCACACATCTTTCGTATTTGTGGTTACGTTCTCGAAAACGGATTTCGATGAAACTTACATATTACAGGTTTACGGGGGGCGAAAAATTGATCTAGAATTGACTGATTGATTGGTCCCATATCTGGGTAAATTAAAAAAAAAATAGTTTTCTCTATTTTCACCCGAGCAGAGCTCGGTCGATCAGGTACTTATAATAAATGGAGTAAATAGTCATAGTTAAAAACCACAAAAATAGATATTGGTGCCGATTCTGTTGTACACCGAACTAAACTAACTAAACTATCACTAAAATTCCTTACTTTTTGCTATGAGAATTTTAGAGCTATTCTGCAAAAAAAACCTCTAAATTTAATAACAATTTTGACACAACTAAAATCGAGTTTGACAATCGTGACTCCGCGTGGTATAGTGCCTGTAGTATAGTTGACCCGGTGGCTTTAATTGGAACTAACGAAATCACTATGAAGTGACAGGCTTGTCATATTTTGTTCACCGACATCGCTGTCGTTACCGGGTCAAATATCTATTAGAGCTGGAGGGGCGCAGGGAGGGGGCAGCTTCAACGTGTTTTATATGGAATGTAGGTACCTTTTTTTTTTGGTACTTTTTTTTTTGGTGCCTACATGTTGAGTCATAGGGGTTCATGGATTTTATAAAGGGGGGCCAAATTTTCATTATTTATGCGATAGGACTCACCGTTTTCGAGATATATGCAAAAGAAAAGAAAAAAATACACTACTGTTTTTGCATCCGAAGTCAAGGTCTCGGTGTGAATTTTAGTTCATGTCAACTAATTTTATTCCACACCTTTTTAATCGCGATAAAACATAGTCTGATTTAGTTTGACAATTAAAATTTTAGGTGAAAACCATGTGAAAACAGTCAAATTCAGAATAGCAATATTGCCATTTTCACTAAACTAATAACTCCGTACAATCTTAGTCCTGTCAAACTAAAATATAGTTAAGTTGTGTCACTTTAGTCAATTTCGGAATGGGAAATCGTCGTTTGACAGGAATAAACTAAATTTTAGTGATTTTTAGTCTAGTTTAGAGGCATTTGTGACAAGAGAATCGGCACCATTATGTCATTACTCTTGAACTTACTGTGTATAGCTGTTTTTTGCGTTTCATTTTCTAGAAAATTGAAGCCCAGATAAGCTAAGTAAGCACTTGTATTTTGCAAGTCCACTAACGTCATTAAAGTCCAACGACACATCCAACCTTGTAAAGTCAAATATCCCTGTAATGACAACAATGGTTAGTGAGAAATAGCGGGCAAAAGCAACACCACACAACTACCAATATAAGTACGCCAACTTGTAATTATGGTAATCTAGGGATGAAAGGGCAAGCCCCCCTAAAGTATAATTGATTATCATCTGTTTAGCCTTTTCCTAACTAAGTTGGGGTCGGCTTACAGTCTAACCAGATGCAGCTGAATACCAGTATATTACATGGAGCGACTGCCTTTCTGACCTCCACAACCCAGCTATTGGGGAACAACATGCCCATTGTTAAGACTGGTTGTGGTGTTGGAGCATGACTTGGCTTGTTGGTTGTTGGCTTATATTTATGGTCATAGATACACTACAGCATATTTTAA
The DNA here is from genome assembly GCA_946251885.1 of Cosmia pyralina. Taxonomy (NCBI): domain Eukaryota; kingdom Metazoa; phylum Arthropoda; class Insecta; order Lepidoptera; family Noctuidae; genus Cosmia; species Cosmia pyralina. The sequence goes on along the minus strand of OX276352.1, from coordinate 15,428,093 downwards.
ACTTGCTTAATGAAAAACATTATACATAATAAAAGTTTATACCTTATCATTTGTAGGTACAGTATATCGCAAATTATGCCATGGTATTCTAGGGCAGCAGGAGAATACATTTTTTAATTCAGTGGGATTTAGCATACCATCTTTGTCGTTGTCATATTTTTCAAACAACTGTGCTAGAAACTGCTGGCCTTTGTATGATAGTTCAGATGTGCAGCCTACAGGTACTTTAACACTGCAAATAAAAATAATTTTATAATGGCACCTTGAAACCAAATGACCTAATATGACTATGAGATCCCTTATAAGAAAATATTAGCTGTGTAAGACTAGATAAACATAGAATACTCACTTAGCATATAAATAATTATGAGCTAATTCCAGGTTCTCCTCATAGCCAAACTTACGAAGGACTGTCCATGTTGTTTCATTTCTGCCTCTTTGTATAAATAAACAATGTAAGAAAATAAAACCTTTTATTGTTATACAATCATTTTCTATACCACCAGCGATGTTTTGAGCAATTACTGATTTTACTTCATCTAAAACCTAAAATTAATTATTCAATGTAGAGAAAACAAAAACTTTAATAAAATACACAATCATAAAAATGCAACTAATACTTATTAAAATTCAGAAACAGTAGGCAACTGTCTGTTAAACTTTTTAAACTTTCGCGATTTGTACACATTATAAAACAACATTCAGAACGGATCTTCTCGTGATATTCCAACCAGTTGTTGCTGTTGTCTAGTTGTTGTTGTTCTTTTTTTTAACTAGTCTGTTACCACATAATAAAAATAGCAACACATTTTGCTAAACCAATTGCACAATGTTCAATTAAATTACCTGTAATTGCAAAGGTGAATCAAAACATTTCCGTTGAAACATTGTTACTTCATAGTCATCTAGAAGGCCATCACCGTCTAAATCACAGATCTTGAATATCCTTGTTAAAGCTCTTTTGCATGTATCTGTAAGCTTAAAAAAAAAATCTTGAACATGTTTACTCACTTCTATACTAATAATAATGCTGAAGAGTTTGCTTGTAAGTTTGAATGCGCTAATCTCTGGAACTAAATTATTTTTGCATTAGATAGCCCAATTCTTCAGAAACAACAACAACATCCCGATAGGACCCTTAGGAGCCGAACAAAAGGAAAAAAGTCAAAAAGAATGCTAGGCTAAAAAGAAGTAATAGCGCGAGCAGATAATGTGATGCGACGGCGTGAGTCGGGAAGACAGGAAATTTCATGCGGACGAAGTCGCGGGCAGAAGCTAGTAAGATATATTACTTAGTACTTACCTCTTGATCATCAATACTGTAAATAGGATTTATTGGATGGAGAACCGCCTTTTGTGCATTGTAGAACATCTCAGAAACATTTATAAGAGATTTTGCCGAGCATTCTATACACCTGTCCACTTCAGGATATTCTTCTGCAATGTCCCAAATATTCTGCAACAAGTTTTCACAACATTAATCAAATTTATGTTTTCTTAAAACATGCCCTTACATACCTTCAATGTAGACAAAGGGCACATTTACGGATGACAAAGATATGGAGCAGTACCTACTTCAACACCTAATTTTCCATTTGTTTTTGTATATATGTAAAGTTAGTTAGTTATTTAAAGAGTACTTAGATTAGAGTAAATAGTTGTAAAGTGGAATCCGTTTATTACGACTTATTCACCAACCGGGCAACCGCTTAATATGAAGTTATTGCAGTGTTAAGTTTGGTTTAAATACTTGCCTAAGTAATAAAGTTGTTCATTAATAGTTTTTCCCTCAGAGGGAAGGGTCGAGGGGGAGGGGGAAGGAGAGGGGGTGGTGAGGAGGGAAAGGGGAGGGGGTGGTGATGAGAGAAAGGGGGATGGAGAGTGTGTGGTGAGAGGGAGAGGGGGAGGATGATGGAGAGAGGGGCAGAGCGGGGAGAGGGATAGGAGGGCGTAGTGAGGGCGGAGGGTATAGTGAAGGGGAGGGTGTGGAGCAGGGAAGAGGGCGAGGGGATAAGTTGGTGAGAGTAGAGGGGAAGGGGAAGCGGTGATGGGGTGTGAGAGGGGGTGAGGAGGAGGAGGAGGTTAGCGGGAAGAGGATAAGGGGATGTGGTGAGGGAGGTGATCCGGAGAGGGATAGAGAGGGTGAGGTGGTGAGAGGGGCGGTGAGGGAGAGGAGGGGTGAGAGGGGGATTAGAGGGAGAAGTGAGAGGTGAGGTAAGAGGGGGGGCGAATGCCCTTACACCTAACAGTTGCTTTTTGTATAGCACTGATTCATTGAAGAAACCTGGCAGAAATTATTGAAAAATAGAAAGTCGGAAAGGCACAAAAAACAGGAGTAAACTCCAGTCGTTCATCGGAGCTGACACACACACTTTTTTTGTTTGTTTGAACGCGCTAATCTCTGGCTACCAGTCGGACTTTTTAGCGCGGGCAGGAAATACGATGCGACGGGGTGAGTCGGGGGAACAAGAAATTTCACTAGGACGAAGTCTCGGGCATAAGCTATCTCAATATTTTTGTTCCTGTGGCATATTTTCTGACATCCACGCGGGCGAAGCCGCGGGCAAAAGCTAGTGTTATTATAAGGGCCTCTTTCACCACCTACAGTTAAGTTCCTATTAACTTACTTGGTAGATAATTTCATACAAATTCTGTTTCATTTTTTAATTTATTTGGTAAGTAGTGGCTATTCGGACATTGTAAAATAGGCCCTTAATGTATTCTGCTGTATTCTTGTTCTTGTATTGTGTTGCTCTTCTGTATTGTTTCTATTTAGTATACCCTCAGTTCTCTAATTCAATAAAATGATCATAGGAATCATATTAAAAAAAATATATATTAAATAACATTGATATAACACTTACATCAATTACAGTATAGTCAATTAAATCAATCTTGTTTCCAACCAGAATTACGGGTTTTCTGTACTCATCAGGACAGTTTTCTCTCACAAAAGGTAACCAATATGATGCTATTTTGTTGAGTGTCTCTTGTCTGTCCACTGAGAAAACTATGCATATAACATGAGCCCTTTCAATTTCTTCTCCCACCTGCTCTAGTGTTTGTTCTGCAACTGAAGGGTTTATTGTATGTTAGGTTGATACTTGAATAAACAACGAGGATTTATTTCAAATTATCATTATATTGACAAATAAATATACTGAACAGTTCAATATGCTTTGAAACAAATATCTAAAACATTATTTTTATTTAATTAGGCCAACTTATAACCTGTGTTAATTTTTATTTGTCTTTAATAAAATTATTTTCGCTTTAGTAAAATCGTAGGTAAAACGGAAATTATGCAATGCAATTTCTGAGTACTAATTGCGCCCACATGCATACATCTTGTCTATACATGCAAAGCAAATTTAAATAAATAAAAAAAACAAACAATAATAATCGTAACAGTGTCCTACAAGCAAAAAAAGTTGTATTATTATGTACATACGACAAATATCGATAATGTTGGTTGGTACTTGCTCCGGCGTAACGTCTGCGGGAATTGTGATTTCTTCGGCCTTCGGCGGCACATGTTCAGTAAATTCTTCAGTTACTAGGGAGAGTATAAGCGAAGTTTTTCCGACACCAGGTTCTCCTAACAGGAGAATTCTAACCGTACGAGGTATGGATTCGTAAACCATCTTTGATGTGTAAAATTTGTTAAATTACGTATAGAGACATTTTTCTGATTGAAGAGAAATTGAAGCTAATTTTTTGTCTTGAAATAGTCTTTCACATTAAAGTCCGCCAGAATATCCAGCTTGATGATCATAATTTTATTAATAAATTTATCAAGCAAAAGTCACAGACACAGATACGTAGCAGTCACAGATCACATATCATTGCAGATCACAGACATACACACAGATAACTATAAAAAAGTCAGAGGACATAACTGCAATCAGATACAGTCCTACCAACTTACCTGTGAACTGAAAGAGGACGGCAGCACCGTCGATTCAGTGTTGCTAATTAATAAAGATGCCCAAAATTGAGTAAGTTTTCAAGAAGGAAATTTCACATTAGACATAATCGTTTACAAGAATTACAGTCTTTACAAATTAATAACAATGACACCTATATAAAAATAATAAAACAAATAAAAAGAATTTGATAATTTATAGTTACGTAGGTACGCTAACAGTTTAGTCTCTCAGCAATTAACAATGGCTATATCTAAAAAGTAATCCAATGAAGTGGAAATTCAGCAGCTATAATGTTCCACGGAGGGGATACAACTTTCATTTAATGCGAAGTTAAGTAGGTACTGTAAAGGATTGATGCTTTGATCAAGCCTCGTTAATACTGGCTGACATTCAATCATTCAAATATGGAATGTCTTCTATCACGAAAACGATTCTCGTTTTCTTCATAGGAAGACAGATAGATTCTGGTGAGGGCTCCACGTAGAACCAATTTAGTTTAGGAGTGTGATTTATAATTTATCTGAAGCTTAAAATACAGAGGGCATCAGCCCCATATAACTAGAGTCCCTCTCGTATTATTTAGTAGTTCAGTACTGTACAGTACAGTACTACCCTGCAAGAGGTACCTGGTTTTCTAGCATTTAGTTATGACCGTACCTAACCCCTAACACCAGATTTGACTAATTATAATTAGCAGTGGTACCTAGTGGTAGTGTAGTGTAATAAAAAAAAAACAAATTGCTTTACAATGATTTATTGAAAACCAGGTTTACAGTAATTGTGATCTTTAGATGAACCTGCATACACAACTTCATCCTGGTTGTGAGGCCATACTCCGCTTATTTCCGTACCACTATCATCATTATCACTATCGCTTTCGGTTTCAGTGTCACTTACCACTTCTATAATAAAAGGTTTATCTAAATACCAATCATGTTTAAAGTGTTCTCTTTCTAACCTGCGAACGTGTTTACAATGCTGTGCCCACTCATGAACTATAATAGCGTCAAAAGCTGCTCTAACTAGGCGGGGAATTTCAGCATTTTTGTGCTCAATATTTACATCTGCAATTTTTCTTTTCATTGTGCTCCATATGAGTTCAATGGGATTGAGATCACAGTGATAAGGTGGTAAATATAAGCATTTGTGTCTATTGTTTTCTATTTTTTTTTCAATCTCTTATACAGGTTCAGGCTTGTTTCTCTTAATTATTTCTAAAAGCTGAGGTTTAGTCAAATTCTCTCCGTAGTCAATTTTATTTTCGGTCAACCATCATTGCATATCTTTTTTTAAGGAATTCGTATTTAGGACTTTATTCACACAAATTCGGTGACAAGGAGCATTATCCATCACTATTATGGTTGGCTCTCGTAAATTAGGCACAAGTTTTTCAATAACCCACTTATTAAAGTTGGTACTATTCATCTCGTCATGATAATCACCATTTTTTGTGTTTGATTTAAACACAAGTAGTGCATTTGTAACAAATCCAGTATCTCCTCCCGCATGAACAATAATATATCTTCGTCTTTTCGATACAGGCTCCAATACTCCGTCTTCACCCTTTCCTTGCCAACATTTACCCGATGTATGCGAAGAGTGAATATAGGTCTCGTCTAAATAAATTATGGGCCGGAGCTGGGGAGATTTATTATTTTTATCCACTGCATGCAAGTACTTAGCTCTCCAAGCTGATATTTCATTACGCTCCATAAGAACCTTCCGATTGGATTGAGATTTTTTAAAACGAAATCCCACCTTGTGAAGCAGCTTTCGCAGACTCTCGCTGTCCTGTGTAATTTATTTCTGTCTTTAAGACCTCTAGAAGCTTTTTAACAGTAGGGACTTCTTTTTTAGCACAATAAAATTCATGTACTTTCCTCCGTATAACCCCCATGTCAAAATCATCAACATGCACAAATCCACTTTTACGTTTTCTCTCCTTGCCTGATGTCCGAATTTTTATACCAGTTTCTTCTGCTGCGTGCCCTTCCTTAACTATTTTTGAAATTAGTCCTTGACTCACATCTGAAATATAAGATAATAAAATAAATGTTAATAGAAATTTGAAATCTGGCAGGTTAGTTTACTCACTCACTTAGCAGGTTATCTATTAGATGTACGTTACCGTAACGCTAACCTGCAACAAGAATAGAAATGAATATTTCGTGGACTTAAATAATTAGTTAAATATCGGGTAATTTATAACAAGAAAGTTGACAACACTAACCTGTCGCTGCCGAAATTCGTTTGTATATTTGATTAAATGGAATAATCGGAGACTCCGCCAGAGCTTCTTCTTCAAAAAAGGTTTTAACCTTTAGAATAATGTTTCGAGCATCACTTTTAATAGCTTTCGGCATATTTAACTATATAAATTCAGCAATATCACGACAAAACAACCAGAGAACCCGAATGTAGTAGACACTGACAATCGAATGACATTTCAACATGACGGCCGTAGTTCCAATTTTCGCCATTTCACAGATAAGTTGGAAGGAGTGTAGCAAGCTAGTGTGAACTGTGAACACTGAACACATATATTTACTTTTATATAAAATAGTGTGAACACCTTAGAATAGGGAAACATATGGAGTCAACCCTTCTACCTCGACCCATGTGGTTATTATTACACGCGCCCCTTTCGTCTGTCCTTAGTCTATATTTTTTTTCTATAATTAGTCATAAATAAATGTGTCAATTACTGTCAAACAGACAACTGTCAACAGTGTCCTCCGTCGCTACTCAAGTACTCACCGGCCTCGTTTTATTTAGTTTTAATACCGTTTTTATTATTTTGTTAGATATTCCTCAAGTTAATAAAGATAGCCCTGTTATCAGCTAAAATTAAAAAAGCAAATTCAATACATAATGAATTAGTGAGAGTATAAATGCGTCAAAAAACAATTTCTATTTTTGCTGAATTTGGCTTTGCCAACAGTTTACTGGTTGAATAATTGGAATAAACTACTTAAAATCTGGTTTGACACAAGTTCCACTAAAAACTACAGAAATGGCGCACGATATCATGGTATTTTAGTTATTTACGTCATTCAAATAATTACATTTTGTTCCATGTATCTTGGTTATCTCTCTCATATCATAATATTTTTGTTTCAGAGTCAGTTTTACACAAGTCTTAATTTACCGCTACAAGAAAAAGTAGACGAATTGACACGAATTATAGACCAGTCTACTCCAAACAAAGATCTTCAAACATTGTTCCCTCAGTTGATGAGTAACATATTCTCAATTACTTTCAACAATGGCTGGGGACTGCGGACAGTTACTGGTGATAATCAAAAGCAAGCATTTGAAGCTTTGATTGGATTCTTTGAACCACTGGGACCAATGTTCCGGCTATGTTATAAACTTTTATCTGACCCACAGTTAAAATATAACCTACCATTAAATATCTTACCTGTAAGTACCTCCTTAATTATATATCTTATTGGAAAATGTATGAGGTATCAACAAAGTAACTTGCCTCCATCTTATATTTAGTATGTTCTAAAATTTTGAATGTCATACACTTTATTAAGTACATAGCTAGCGACCCCCCCTGCCTTCACATGGGTGCAATTTATTATCTGAAAATTTTAATGGTATTTTGTTCACAACACGTTTGTGCACAAGTTCTGAGTAGTATGTATCCTAACAAAAAGTGCTAGGATTGCATGAATTCGATTGTATTTGATTAGTACTATTGAGTACTTCATTTTGTATATATTTACATAATACACTTCTGGACACATCTATTGGCCCACCTTAGAGTTTAGGTTTCGATGGCCCCTACCGAAATATGATTGTTAGATTGAACAAAAACTGTTGATGCAGTTTTAAACCTGATACATTTTACCATCTTTTTCGATCGTATAGTTTTAAATTTGAATTCAGAATACCATACGACATGGAGCTACGCCTAACAAGTCGGATATGCGCCTTGTTAAAGGCAATTGATTTTTTAATAAAAAACATGTTTTATCAAATAAAGGTTTAATTTAATAACGCGTGTTGCCTCCATGGGCATCTACCACAGCTCTCATATGATTAGGCATAGAGTTTATCAACCGCTCTATGAAATTTTGAGGGATCATCTCCCATTCCTCTTCTATGGCAGTTTTCAACTCCTGCATCGTCTGGGCAACTGGCTGACGAGCCCTAACACGTCTTTTTAGCTCGTCCTACATGTGCTCAATGGGGTTCATGTCTGGGCTTCTGGCTGGCCAGTCCATAACTGTGATGTTCACATCCCGAAGATATTCCCTGACGATGCCGGCCGCATGGGCTCTTGCATTATCATGCATAAAAAGGAAATTTGGGCCCACATAGTCCGCGTATGGTATCACGTGAGGTTCTAAGCACTCACGAATGTACCTTTCAGCATTTAATGCTGGCAGCCGTGGTCCTGTAACAACCTCAAGTTGAGTTTTGCCGCTCGCGGATATACCGCCCCAGACAGTCCATGAGCCACCGCCATAAGCAACCCTCTCTTCAAAGTCTCATTGTGCGAAACGCTCTCCCTTACGTCAGTAGACCTTTTTCCTTCCATCATTGCCATGTAACACAATTTTAGACTCATCAGAAAAGAGTACATGGCTCCAATCTTGCTGTGTCCAATTTAAATGACTGCGTGCGAAATGAAGGCGCGCTGTTCGGTGGGCTCGCGTTAGTTTGGGGCCATTAGCTGGCTTGTGTGGTACCATATCGCGTTCTTTTAACCTTCTCCGAATAGTTCGAGCGCTCACAGATACTCCGTGGAAGTCGCGAAGTTGGTTTTGTATCTCAATGGAGGTAAGGTGACGATTTCTCAAGCTGGTCGTCACGATGAATCGTTCCTGCCTTTCAGTTGTGACCCGAGATCGTGGCCTTCCTTGGCGACGAACAAAGCCGCCAGTCTCTAGGTACCTCCGATAAACATTTCGGACCGCAGATCGACTTAAATTAAGTTGAGCACTCACGTTTCTTTGGCTGTGTCCGGCATGAATAAGTGCCACAGCTTGGGCGGCGACTTCAGGTGAAGTATCCATAGATTATTGATAGAACCTCACCTTAATGTTAAAAATAAGTAATGTTTGTTGCAAAACCAAAGATATCAATCACTTTTTCAAGAATTAAATCCAAGTAAACCAATAAAACCAAGTTTTCTTAGTATTCGATTGTTTGATATCAACAAACAGGCTCTAAATTGTCTTTTGTTTCTTTAAATTCTGTGTTCGAAATTCAAAAAAAGACTATTGAATGAAATTGTGAATGTGCCAGGTTCAAAACTGCATAAAAACTTTTTGCTCGACCTAATATAAAATTTTAGCTAGGACCAAACGAAACTGAAAATACAAGGTGGGCCAAAAGATGTGTCCAGAAGTGTATATAGCATATTATGTCCATTGGAAAAAAGTATCTTTCAAATAGTGAAAGAATTTTTAATAGGAGCTGGGGTTCCGGAGATTACTCTCCACATATACTCAAACTCACAAAATTCACTCTCTCTCTTTGTATAATTTAGTATAGATTTACGTACTTACGCAAAATACGCGTCAATATGAGATATGGAGCTGCAGATACCAGACCGTATTACCTATTACCTACCTAGTATAGATTCATTTTAATACTTCACAATGTGTGGATTTTAGTCATAGTACACTGTAGTACTGGCTATAGTACACAAACTACTACACTCATAGATAAAGTATGGTATAGATTAGTTGTGAGCATATGCCTTATGAGATAGCAATAGTATTTGACAGTCACTTGTAAACTGGTACTATCTAATGTAGTTAGGTAGTACTCTCCAGAGAAATTGTACTGTGACCGCCATTTTAATAGGCCTTGGTTGTTGGCTAGCAACTCGGGCCAGGCAAATAGTATATAGTATAATAATATAGTAGAGTTCGATAAATCTTTTAAGAAGATCACAAAAACTATAAGCCCTAAGTTTTTATTTAGTGACTGGGCAACTAGAGGACTCAGGAAAAGTAGGGAAAGACTTTTCGAGCTGTATGGCCTTAAGCCTTATATTAACACGGAATCTTTTAATAAGTATGTTTCTACTTACTCTAGAATTTTTAAGAATACTTGTAAGGCAGCTAAAGCTTTATACATTAGCAACAAGGTTAAATCAGCAGAGAATAAAATTAAGACAGTTTGGAAAATTATCAATAATGAAACTAATAGGATCAAAAAGCATAATTTTGATTACACACTGGAGACGTCATGTGGTCTCATTTGCGATAGCAAAGAAGTTGCTCAAGAATTTGTAAATTTCTTTACCAGTATCCCACTTAAAACTACTGAAATATTAAACTCCTCGCCCTCACTTTCTTTTAATTTAGTAAAGGCGAACGTTTCGGCCTGCCCGATTGAATTTAACTTTAAGCACATTAACCCCATAACAGTAATAAAAGCTTTTAAGCAAATTAAGATCAAACCGACCGAAGATCTTTGGGGAATGTCTATTAAAGTCTGTACCTCCATAATTGAGACTATAGCGCCTTACTTAGCCTTAATATTTAATTTGTGTGTGGATCAGGGAGTTTTCCCGGATTTAATGAAATACAGTAAGGTAATACCACTTTTTAAATCCGGGGACAGTAAGGACACAAATAATTATAGACCCGTATCCGTGTTGCCAGTTTTCAGCAAGGTTTTTGAAAAAGTAATGCTTAATCAAATGCTCAATCATTTTAACACGAATAAAATACTTCACGATCAACAGTTTGGTTTCACCAAAGGACGTTGTACGACCGACGCCGGTGTAACCTTATTAAAACACATTTTTAACGCGTGGGAAGAGGCCCAAGACGCCATAGGAATTTTTTGTGACCTCTCCAAGGCATTTGATTGCGTTGATCACGAAACCCTACTCTTGAAACTTGAGCATTACGGACTTGGAAAACTTGCGCTCAGTTTAGTAAAATCTTATTTAAATGATAGACAACAGCAAGTTCAAATAAATGGTATCACTTCACTTGGTTTAAATGTAAAAATGGGTGTTCCACAAGGCTCAATATTGGGTCCTTTCCTCTTTTTAGTGTATATTAATGATTTACTCCATTTATTAAAAAATCAACCACAAATGGTGTTATTTGCTGACGATACTTCCTTGATTTTTAAGGTAGGTAGACGTGATACAAATTTTGACGAAGTTAATAACGCCCTACTGCAGGTCCAAAATTGGTTCACTGCTAATAATTTAGTATTAAATGGGAAAAAAACTAAGTGCATTAGATTTTCTTTACCAAATGTAAAAAGTAGTGATTGTGAGATAGTATTGAATCAAGAGAAACTAGAATTCGTCGATAAAACCGTTTTCTTGGGGATCACGCTCGACTCTAGGCTACAATGGGGTCCTCATTTAACATCACTTGCAGGACGGCTAAGTTCAGCAGCATATGCTGTCAGAAAAATCCGTCAATTTACTGATGTAGATACTGCGCGGCTAGTCTATTTTAGTTACTTTCATAGTATCATGTCTTACGGTATTTTACTTTGGGGACGGGCTGCAGACATCGAGTCAATTTTTATTCTGCAGAAAAGAGCCATTAGAGCCATATATAATCTCCGCAAGCGCGATTCTCTAAGGGAACTGTTTAAGGAAATTAACATCATGACGGTACCTTGTCAATATATCTACGAAAATATCATGTACGTAAGGAAAAATTTACATCTTTTTAGTAAAAGAGGTGAAAGGCATAATTATAGTACTAGAAAAAGGGACCTATTAGCTCAACCAGGTTTCAGACTAGCTAAAGTAGACACGTCGTTCATGGGATACTGTTTAAAATGTTACAATAAAATACCTCCACACATACTTCAGCTCAATGAGACTAAATTCAAAACTTGTATAAAACGCACACTATGCAGGCAGGCATATTATAAGTTTGGGGATTACATAACCGATAAAAATGCTTGGCTCAATGCTGGTCCTGCTCCACAACCACAACTAATTAATTAACATTTGAAGATACTGTTGGAGATGCTGAAGATTGTAAGACTATCATTGCATTGTATAGACTCAATCTCCTTTGTATTATATAATTGCATAGCACATGTGTGAGTACTATGTACATACTCTAAAGCTACCATTTACTGGGTACGTCTTTGTTTGACTTGAATGTGCCCTGGCGACTGAGAGTATGTGACGCTCACACTAATGTCTCGCTGATGGTGGCGCGTGTTGGATCATTTAGCCAATCCATGCGTCAGGTTCGTGAATAAGCGCTGTCAGTGAAGGCTGGGCATACCTTAGCGGTCAGGCTTATTTTAATTTAATTTAAATATTTGAATTGTTTTTTTTTAAGGACGCTTTTAACGTTCTGCATCGTTCTCACATATGAAATTTCAACATGAATGATGTAACCATTATTTTGTAACCATATCTTGATTTAAAAGAGTGTCCGTGGAGTTTCTTGCCCGTTCTTCTCCATAGGTACCTACTATGCTTTGGAATGGGCGCCTAGCTTCATCTTTCTGACTGACCGACCCCTTGACAATTCAAAAGTGCCTGTAATTGGTTTAATTGAAATAAATGCTTTGAGTTTGAGTTTGAGTTTGAGTAGTAGTAATTATATTTCTGTCTGGTCTACTCTTACTGTATCTAATAAATGTGTCCAGCTCTCATTGACTTGTCTGCTCATACTTTGTCTAAGACTACACTAGTAGTAACTTTGCATTGCAATTACATAGTCAAAACAAATTCTATATTTATACACATTTTTGAACCAGTTTCCCTAATGAAAACATAGCTTTCAGTACTCGTACATGACATACACACATTTTAAAACATGGTTAGAATTCAAGAATTTTAGAATGCTTGTTAGGGCTTTAGAAAAGGTTGAGTGCACAGTGGCTCCGCTTGTGGGAGGTCTAAGTCCAGCAGTGGACTTCTTTACACTGAAATGATGATGATGGTGAGTGGTCAGTTCTCAGCACATGCATAACTTGGAATTTAAAGTATTTGCTAGTTCACTAGCTGCATGCATGCCTGCATGCTCGTTTGTTGGATCCTAAGCCTATCTAATATTAGGTCTTTACTTATGAAATTGCCGTTTTGCAGTACTGGCCATTTCAAATCAAAATAATTTTTGTTTGGCTAAGAATTCTAATTTCAAATTAATTTTATTTTAAAAACATGGATTTTTTTTTTCCAAAAGTAGTAATTTGTTTATTGATTAGTGTTACATTTTCATCGCATTTCAATCTTTTTCGTCATCATGGATACGTTAAAAATTCGAGTAATTATGGAATATGAGTACCGTCGTGGCAGCAACGCGGCACAAGCGGCACGCAACATCAACGACGTTTACGGAGCTAACACTACAAACCAACGCACCACTTGTTATTGGTTTGCTCGCTTCCGTTCTGGAAATTTCGACCTGAAAAATGAACCTCGCGGTCGTCCGAAGACTTTGGTCGACAATGACGAATTAAAGGCGATTGTGGAAGCTGATGATACACAATCTACGGCTGAATTAGCAGCAGCTTTCGACGTTAGCGTCAAAACAATATTGGTCCATTTGCGTCAAATTGGCAAGGTAAAAAAGCTTGACAAATGGGTGCCCCACGAACTCAATGATCGCCAGCGCGAAGCACGCGTCGAGACGTGCCTTGCACTGCTCAACAGACACACAAATGAAGGAATTTTGAACCGCATTGTTACCTGCGATGAAAAATGGATTCTGTTTGATAACCGCAAGCGCTCAGCAAGTTGGTTGGATCCTGGTTCAGCACCTAAACAATGCCCTAAACGAAAACTTACCCCTAGAAAAGTGATGGTCACTGTTTGGTGGTCTAGCGCCGCACACAAGGTCGATTTGCCGATTTACGATGACAAAAACATATTGTTGCGATGTCCAGAAACTTATCAATGCTACTTTGTTTAGCTTCTTCGATAAACGAACAATAGGATCATAAAATAATAAAGCTCACTAAATTACCACGAAAGTCTGTGTAAGCGCGTTTTGGGTCCCTTTTTCTCGCACGATAAACATGAAACAGTTACGCTCGAAAGCTTGACAGAGTAACTACGTTTGTTTTGTGCCGCAGTGTTTAAAAATCGTGAGTTTTTAACATGGAGATTGAAGCGTCAGGTATGTACTCTAATTATCATTGTTTAGTTGTCAGTTTTTTTTTTTTAAATCGAGCAGTAATCTAACTTTACCTGGAAGACAAATTTTATAGATAAATCTTTTAAATTCACTTGAGTTTATAGACGTTTAAAAAATGTTCCGCATAGTTCCATTATATTATATAATTCCTTAGAAACTACGATTTGTGAGGATTCAAAACAAGCAAAGAACTCGTCCCCGTATCTCCACCTGTGATAAATTGAGCCCTTTATTTTCAGGTAGCCGCGTTGATCCTGTTTCACAGCAGGGGAAGTTGTATAGAAATGAACTGTTTTTACTGTTAAGAGATGAACGTTTTTTTAGTTTTTCGTCATCCAAGTGTAACGAACGATTATTACAATACATAATGAACAAGTTAAGCATAGTGGACCCGTCTGAGACTTTAATAAAACTGTTAAAAGATATTGTTAAAGTGTTTGTGTCAAAGCTGTTAGCTAAATGGCGTGAATCTAAATTTATGTTCGATCGTTTTAAAGTTAAGCATACCAATTGGCTCAGTAAAGAATTTAAGCTCCCGGAGATACAATCAATAACTGCAGAACCACCTACTTCTTCGGAGAAGAAGCGTCGAGGGAGGCCAAAAAAGTTGTTTGAAGTTAGCTCTGAACGCAGCAGAAAGAGAAAACTTAAGTCTCTTGTTTCGCGTTTTACTCCTGAAAAGCTTTGTTTAGCGACTGAAACGAGTTTGGTGAAATCTGGCAAAAGAAAGGCAGCTCAAGTTCTAAAACTTGCAATAAATTCGACTCCGAAAAGGTTGAAAAAAATGGAGCAGGTTCACTCATCGTGTTCCGCAAATGTAATGCAGTATAGTGCTGAAGAAGCCTTAGGACTTTTAGTTGACCTTAATTTAACCAAAACAGAATACGGGACGATGCGTCTAGGTGCAAAGAAAAGAGGTGCTGATTTATATCCCTCTTGCCATGTGGTGGCAGATGCAAAAGTGAAGTGTTATCCGCTTAATTTAAGAGTTACTGATAATGAAGCTGTAGTACCTTTACAAGACCTTTTAGACCACACCATACGGAGACTAGCACACGTTCAGTCAGAGGTAATTTTGTCGAACATTCAGGACAATAACGACACTCTAGAAGTCTATTATAAGTGGGGCCTAGATGGTAGTGGAGTCACAGTATATATAAGCAAAACTTTTCAAACAATTCAATGTACGCTGATTCTAACATAATATTATGTACAATTGTGCCCTTGGAGTTATCAGAAATGAAAGAAAAGAAGAAAATAATTTATTGGAAAAATCAGACTCCATCTTCCACCAGATACTGTCGCCCAATATCGTTTAAATTAAAAAAAGAAAATGACCAGAATACTAAAGATGACTGCCACGAGATTGAGCAGCAAATAAGGCAGTTGCAGCACACAAACATTATTCTAGGAGACAGAACAATAAATTTTAAACATATTCCTATTTGCACAATGCTGGATGGTAAAACTGTGAATGTTTTAACAGAAACCAAAAGTATACAAGCCTGTAACGTCTGTAAAGCTACACCTACGCAAATGAACGACTTAGCAAATATAAAAAAAAGAGTACCTAACGAAGACACATACAAATTTGGTATTTCTGTTTTACATGCTCATCTCCGATGCTACGAATATTTATTGCATATATCATATAAATTGGAGTTGCAGCAATGGCAAGCTAGAGGCAAAGAAGCACAGGAAAAAGTGAAAGTGCGAAAAAATAAAATTTGTAAAGATTTTTATAAAGAAATGGGACTTGTTGTTGACCAACCAAAACAAGGAGGGGGCAACAGTAACGATGGCAATACAGCAAGAATTTTTTTTCAAAACCCTGTTCTGGTTTCTCAAATCACAGGTGTGTCCAAAGAATTGATTGAAAGATTTGCATATATTTTGTGTGTTATTTCTTGCGGACATTACATAGACGAAGAAAAATTTAGGACATATTGCATCGGCACTGCTGAAATGGCGATCAATTTATATAAATGGTACAAAATGAGTGCAAGTGTACATAAACTTTTAATTCACGGTGCTGACATTATTAAATCTCTGGCTTTGCCCGTAGGTCAATTATCAGAAGATGTGATAGAAGCAAGTCACAAAAACTACAAAAAATTGCGACAGTATCACTCCCGGAAAACGTCCAGAATAAACACCAATACTGATATTCTTCACTGAATGCTTGTAATGTCGGATCCTGTCGTGACTAATCACAGGGAAAAACCAAAGAAACGAGGAGAAGTATATAATGACGTTGTTGTAGGAATGTTACGGATGCCTACATATCTTTGTAGCGAAGACGTTGAAAGCAGAGAAAATGAAGACTCCGATGACTCCGATAATGTGGATGACGATAATCAGTAGGTCGCATAGAACCTAATTTAAGGACCTTTTTACATACTTAATACTTTAAATAAAGCTTTTATTTTCATTTTTTACTTTTTTTATTTATACTATATTATAGAACCATCTCAAAATTTTATTTCACCTTCTAACACTTATAATACATAATTACCAAGTCAGAAAGTAAATAAAAACCTACACTTTCATTTTGACATCGTAAATTGGCAAACCGGCCTTGTGTGCGCCGGTGTGATTCCTCACAGCTTCTTACCAAACGGGGTGAGCATTACTTCAGATGTGTACTGTGAAGAACTGAACACAATGATGGAGAAGCTGGCACATCTCCAACCAGCATTGGTCAATCGCTCGTCTCCGCTGCTCCTGCACGACAACGCGCGACCTCATACTGCACAGCAGACGGTCTCCAAGTTGCAAGAACTGGGGTTGGAAGCTCCCCGTCATCCGCCCTACTCAGCAGACCTTGCGCCTACAGACTACTACTTTTTCCAGAATTTGGATAACTTCTTGGCGGGAAAAAAATTCAATACCCGAGAGGCAGTACAAAATGCCTTTGAAGAATTTGTTGCCTCCCGTCCAGCTGATTTCTTTAAGAAGGGCATCAATAAACTGCCACTGCGTTGGCAAAGATGCATTGATTGCATGGGTGATTACTTCGATTAATACAAATAAAAAATGCATGAAAAAATTCGTTTAAATTTTTTCATACAAAACGGCAATTTCATAGGTAAAGACCTATTATTATAAATGTGAAAGTAGGTTTGTTTGTTACCTTTTCACGCCAAAACCACTGAACCAATCATCCTGAAATTTTGCATAATACGTTGTTAGGTGTACAGAAACGGACATAGTACCTTTCACCCCGAAAAAATGTACTGTTCCCGAGGAAAACAACAATAACGTTCTTATGATAATAGATGGCGCCACATGTCTTTCGAATCATGATTGAATTATAATTATTACAAGCAGAGTACAACCCCAATTGATTGTCAAATTCTAAATAAACGCGAGCGAAGCCGCGAGCAAAAGCTAGTAATATTATAATTATAAATGCGAAAGTGAGTTAGTATTTTTGTTTGTTACGCTTTCACGCTAACACGGCTGAACGGATTTCGATGAAATTTAGCACATGGATAGACCATGTCCTGGATTAGGACATAGGATACTTTTTATCCCCGTTGTACATTCCCGTGGCATAATGTCCGATCTCCATATGAATCCTCGGGCAAAAGCTAGTACACTTGTCATTTTATAAAACTTATTTATTGTAATGCTATTTATTCCAGCTGGACTTACAGATGACTTTGGAAAGGGGAAGATGTCCACAGTTTTACTCTGATATGCTTGTTACGGACCCACAAACTCTTAATGTGGTGGCTCTAGCACTCAGTATCCTTTAAAAGAGTAATAAAAAATAGTTTTACACAGAAATCAAGCAAGCTGGAATCCATTGTGCCGGATGCACAACCAGCACAATGTGTTCTCACTTCACTACTTTTGATGTTTTAATTGTATGTGAGGATATTTGCCTTAGCCAATAAGTCAAAATTGTTTCATAGTATTCTTAAATCAACAAAAAGAAAGATGGAGCGCCGCGAACATCTTAAGTGAAGCCATAAAACCGTGCTCTTACAAGTAAAATACACTCTCACGCACACACCACACACAACTAAAACCACGCTCACCGCTTAGTATGTCTAGTTAATATAGTTAAAAAAATAGAATTACCTATGTCTTTCTTTATAATATTGAAAACTTGTAAAAACAATAGCAAACCACATAAAGAGTCTCACGGAATCACTCGACAATGTTCGTTTTTTCATTAAATAAACTATGAGGTTTAGGTTACTTGGAACAAAACACCCAACAAACGAACGCAGTGAAGGGCTGCCATAATACGATTTAAAAAATTTCCATTTGATTAAATATGACATCTTACACATACAGTAAACAACAGCACAGCTGCTTGCTTGCTGCTGCTGCTTGTGCTTTATAACAGAATAAATAAAGTGCTTACTATTTATCCATGTACTCTCCGGGATTGTAAAAGAATGATTGATCAATGGCTACACGCATGGCATGGTTATGGCTTACATAATAATATGAAGAATTGGAGATTTTTGTCAAACCCTAAAGATCTTTCTTCCATTGTCATGCATACCAATACATGTAGCGTAGTGTGCTTGTGGGGGAGGTCTCACAAGCACACTATACTTACACCCCTCAGACATGCACTACACTCACATACAACACTCCCACATGCACAACATTAAGCACTTACCTTTTAAATTTTTACTGTTTTAGTTTTGTACTATTTTTTTTTTTTCTAGTTTAATGTTTACTATTCTATTTTTTAATGTTTTTAAGTACTTTTTTAATAATCTGGAACGCTGTTGTCTCCCTCTTGGAGGGGGGCGTTAATAGCCGCGACACAATTTTTAACTAATGAAATTTTGTATAAATGTTTTTGTTCCAATAAAGATTATGAATTACAATATTGTTCCCCAAATTATAGGGGAACAATTTAACAAATGGCAACCCTTCGACACACACGGATAAAAAGGTGGCTTCACTTTTGATGTTCGCGGCGCTCCATCTTCCTATTTTTGTTGAGCTGAGATAGTATTGATATTCTCTTGACATGATCCCATTGTTGTCTGTAGAGAAGTGAATTTTACTGATAGAAATAAAAACTTCTCATTGACCTTTGCACAACTTCCTCCCTTCTTTAACCTATATTAATGATTTAATGTAATATATAGTAATGTAATTCCAAGCAGTCTACGCAAATAACATATATTTTCCTACATAATGTTTAATCAGATCCATTTGATTACTACATTATCAATTTTGCCCTGTATCTTGTGAGTAACAGCCAACAAACAAATTCTTGGGAGAATTGGAGCAGTGCATACTTCGCTCTAGCATGTGATTATCTCATGCACTTCCTGCCTGCGGATCCAAACATATCTGTGTTGCCACATATACCCAACTACACGGGAAAAGTGCCCATGGCTGCACCTCTACAAACGGCTAATAGGTACCTACTCTTATTTTTTATTTTTATTTTAAGCCTGCCTTTAAATGCACTTTAGATATTCGTTCGCGCCCGACCGTGACTTCACTGTTGCGCTACATTTATTGGAAAACAAAAAAGAGATTTCTCATGCCAAACTACCTTTTTTTTCCAATCATTGTAGGTGTTACATTTATGTTCCAGGCCCTTGTATTCTCCATCTCTGCTGCTAATACCTGACCTATCTGGCTCCAGCATGAGCAATCAACATACAACATCACAAAATCAGTCACGCAATGAGGTTTGGCGCTCTGAAACAGTGCTACAAGCCTTCATTGATATTTGGATGAGTGTAGAACAATTCAGTGCCAGAAGTGTTGAGGTAAGAGAGTGGAGTGGGGAGAGTGGTGAGGTTTAAAGAATTTTATTCTCATAAGAACTTAAATAACAGTTCACTTAAAATGAGATACAAAGTGCTTACTTACATCTACGTAAAATAAATTATCATATTTGCCTCTGGGGTGTTGGTGACGTTATAGGGTACATACATGTTTCTTGAGTTTTTTTCTTAAATATATACTATCACACTTCTTTAAATCTTCCGGTAAATTGTTGAACAGCCGTGCTCCCTCAACTAATATTGTTTTTTTGCCGTAATTAGTCCGCGCCCGTGCTGTCATTAGTTGAAACTTGTTTTTACTTCTTGTGTTGTATGTTGTTGTCTTTTTATGTAGTTGTATGTTTGATTGTACGGAATTTGTGGTGATTTTTTTTATGAGAATGCAGGTGTAATATGTGTAAAGTTGTGTGAGATTTAGTAAATTAGTTTTTTCGTATAATTTTTTTGTTGGATATAAATAGTTATAATGAAATAGTACTTTGATAATTTTGTTTTGTAATCTTTGTAGTGAGTTTAGATTCGATTTAGCGGCTGATCCCCATATTTCAATTAGATATTCAATGTTTGATTTTACTAAGGAGTTATATATAATTAGTCGTACTTTTATCGGAATACAGTGCCATGTAAGCAATGCCATGCGGAAGGTTCTTCTGCTGCATGAATCGGCTCATAAACTGTCACAGGCACTTTCAAACTACACAGGGCGTGAGGATACCTGCTTTAATCTGCCTAGCCTTTTGCCAACTATGTTGGGGTCGGCTTCCAGTCTAACCGGATGTAGCTAAATACCAGTATTTTACATGGAGCGACTGCCTATCTGACCTCCACAACCCAGTAACTGGGTAATATGATACCCCTTGGTAAGACTGATTGTCAGACTTTCGGGCTTCTGACGACCCGTAACGACTGTCAAAGATCCACGAATGACAGCCGGGATCAACGGCTTAACGTGCTTTCCGAGGCACAGAGGAGTTTCGGTATGTAAAGATGGTCACCCATCCACTGACCAACCCTGGCAAGCGTAGCTTAACCTGATGGATCGACCCGTGCGGCTGTTATTACTTAGCCACGAGCTGCTTATATTTGATAATTCTCAAAATGAACGCTGCTATTATTATTATTAATCAGTTTATTTCAGATAAAAATAAATCCATAAAATTACAAATTACAAATAATATTTTTACAAATTATCAAAATAGAGAATACAAAATACAAAATGAAAATACAAAGCAGTCAAACAATCAATTATAAGTACCTACCTATTGTGTTAGTAAAAAACATTATTCTTATGCACTATGTTAGTCAACACCCATCAAGATATGCATCCATTTATTCTGGATAGGGCAATCCGCACGAGATACAACCATCTGCAGGATACTGTTGCTACTGCCTCGCACGCGCTGCAACAAAGAGGCCACTTTCTTCCGTATCACCGCATGAAAGCCGTCCGTTCGCGCCTCCGCAAACATTCCGGACGCACTACAATAGCGAGGCCGCCGCATCAGCATCCTGAAGATGTTGTTGTATTGGACACGCAGAGCACTAGCAGCCCGGCGAGTAAAGCTCACCCACAGACTGCTCGAGTATAACGATTGGCAGTACGCCTTAAAAAGAGTAGTTTTCATTGCCCTCGAGCAGCGAGAAAACCTGCGTGCAACCATATTCCCCCTGACCGCCAATGCTCTGCGCTCCCTCTCTATGTCCGCGTCATCTTGCAACTCTTCTGTCACAATGTGCCCCAGATACTTGAAGCTGCTCACCACCCGCAGAGCCGCACCATTAAGCATAACAGGCGGAACATGCACTGGACCACGCTTTCCACTCTTGAAAACGAGCACTTCGCTCTTCTTGGAGTTATACCTCAGTCCATGTTCCGCCGCGTACACCTCACAGATTGACACAAGCCTACGCACCGCCCCCACCGACGGTCCCAGCAGTACCATGTCGTCCGCATAACTGATGTTATTTACGCTCACTCCGTCTACAAAACAACCCACATGAGTACTGCTGAGCTCGCCGATGAGGTCATTAACATACAGATTGAATAACAGAGGAGAGGTTATTCCCCCCTGCCGCACGCCACACTCCATGCCATATGCATCAGATAGCGCACCAGCCCATCTCACCTGGTTCCTCTGACAAGTGTACCAATGGCGCAACACGGAGATGACTTCAGCCGGCACACCCGCGCCTTCCAATTTGGCCCACAGCTTATTATATAGCACCCTATCAAAGGCCTTGGATAGGTCCAGGAAGCACGCATACACCGGCGTCTTCCTCCCCGTGTAGTACCCGACAGCCTGCTTAAGACACAAGATTGCGCTCTCTGTTGAAAGCCCACCCCTGAATCCAAATTGGGCATCATTTAGCTTTATGTGCTGCAGGAGAATGTTGTTAAGCAAGCTGTCAAGCACCTTAGCCATTATTGTGGCCAGTGAGATGGGCCTATAGTTTTCTTTATCTGACATGTCACCAGTCTTATTCTTGACAATCGGTACCACAATTGTTTTCGTCAGCTCATCAGGCAAGTAACCGTGACATAAACATAAATTATAAAACATGGAGAGCACACGCGGCAGGTGAGTACCAGCAAACTTTAGATGCTCAATGCTGAGGCCATCGTGCCCAGGAGATTTACCCCTCTGCATACCGAGTATCACTTTCCGCACATCACGAGCAGTAAATTTAACAACTCGCTCCTGGTCGACAGCCACAGCACCGTCACATCTGCATGTGTCAGAATCAGAGAGTGGCTCCACTTTAAAATAATCTTTAAAAAGATTAGCCATCAAACTCTGATCACCAATACCATTTACACTCACAGGGAAGCCTGACTTTACATTCATTTTGTCCGTTTGTTTCCAAAACGTTTTAAAATCTCTGGCAGTGTGGTGTGACGCTAGAATATCCATTTTAATCTGATCCTGTCTATCTTGACACCATTTTAATTGTTTTTTGAAAGCCCTTCTACTCACACATATTAGAATAAAGTTGGCCATTATTAGGCTTCCCAGCTTGAACCCACTCCAAAAAATGCTATGCCAACTGCTCTTGTAACACTTATTTTGGTCACATTGTAGTTATCAGCTGCAGTTTATTATTAATTTTAACTGATTTAATTGTTTTTATTTAATACAGATGTTCCAAAGGAATTACTCAACTATATCTTCGAGTCCAGAGCGCGTAAGAACGGTGCGGGTTCTTGTCAAACATTTGCACACCTTCTCAGCCAAACATATGTCGGACCCTGTCGTCCGATCATCAGCACTTAGAAAATATGCTCGACAGATAATGTGTGTTCGCGCATACCATTATATC
This sequence comes from Cosmia pyralina, assembly GCA_946251885.1. Taxonomy (NCBI): domain Eukaryota; kingdom Metazoa; phylum Arthropoda; class Insecta; order Lepidoptera; family Noctuidae; genus Cosmia; species Cosmia pyralina. The sequence goes on along the minus strand of OX276352.1, from coordinate 15,404,963 downwards.
AAACATTTGGTTACGACTTGGCCTCTAGATGCCTCGTTTAGGCTCGTCATGGAACTATGGTTGAGTCTAATACAGCCTTGGAGATATGTAAACAACAATATTTCTCAAGACAGGTGAGATTATACCTATTGCAGCCAACTAGCTTAATTAGCTTTTCAGTGAACAGCCTAGCCTTTTAACTAAAGGGCGGTGTCCAACTAGCGGCCTGAATGATATTCAATAATAGGTTAGGTTGGAACTGTGACCAACCACATGCGAGCCAAATTGGTCGCAGAAAATAAGCTACGGCACCCCGACAAATTGGTTAGGTTAAGTTAGTTAGTACTGTGACCAACCTCGTGCGAGTGGCCGGCGGGCGCTACTTCCAAAGGCTAGGCTGCTAACTAAACGGCTAAATAAGCTAGTTAGTTGCGACATACCTATTAAAATTAAAATTAAATGCCGTTCGTTGGTAAGCGAACGGCTGGATTAATTATTTTTTTTTTATTTGTAGAAGTTGTCCGGAAAATTCGGGAAAAACTGAAAGTCCTTTTGTATAAGGAATTTTTGTATGAAGTGTTGTTTAGACTGAACAACGCCTGCCTGGTCAAAATATTTGAACAATTAGTTCAAATATTTTGTTATTTTTTCAATCAAGTCTTAGTATCGAAGAAAAATGGTTTTATTGTACTACCCGTTCACTACGAGAATGCCCTTATCTCCCGTCCCATTTCCCTACCTCAAGTCGCAAGCATGGCCCGCTCAGCAGTGCTATTCTGTACAAATCTCACCGTGAAAACTTACGTGAAGTGAGCGTGGAGTGAACTGTCAATAGTGTCAATCCCTAGCATCAGGCAGAATGACAGCTCACTTCACCTAGGTTTTCACGGTGAGATTTGTACAGAATAGCACTGCAGTACCGATAACAACACAGAGTAGGTACTTTATACTATACTGAAATAGCAACGCTGCCGCGTATCTACGTCCTTCGTGTTTTTGCGGTTGCGTTAATTCTCGAACGTTTTGTGTTGAGTAATTTATTATAATATATAGTATAATGACATTCTTTGAACAAGAAAAAAATTAAAAACAATTGATTACGCCATAAGATGTTCAAGATATTGCAATGAAAAGTATTAATAGTACCAGCGTGTCGTCCACTAACTCCAATGAACCGTCCGAACCGAAGTTGTTGGAAAATGAGAAAAAATACCAGACGTTATTAAAATCGTTCACCATGCCGCCTGTGATACTAGGTTTATCCTAGTACTGGCATCTTACTTTGTAATACATTATTTCTAAGATTTATACTGTATTTTACCAATTTTTATTTTTGAATAAATTTTATTATTATGTCGTTCGATAATGTTTTGAAGCGAACTGCTTCAGCCACTGGAATATCTATAGGCACTTTGAGAAAAATAAAGCCAGAATGAAAAAAACAAAAAGAATGCTCGCCTGAACCTTGTACTTCAGGATTGGCAGATTCTGGAACACGAGAAATTAAGTTGACGTCACCAAAATCAACTCTAAAAATGAAACTCAAATAAAATATTGATGAGTATTTATTTTTCTTTATTATGTAATAGTATTTTATTTTACCTACTTGCGAACCAACCATTTCTGTACTTATACAAAAATTAATAAACAATAATTTCCTTGTTTTGTCAACGGTACTGATAGCTGTGACGTCGTAACGGTCGACGAAGGCATTCTCGAAGTGAATGGATAGTAAGTCCCGAATAGGGGCCGAGCCTGTTGGCATCAACAGGGCACTAATCCAGACTCATAATAATAATTAAAAACACAATAATTTGTCCAATCCAGAGAGAGGTCCGCATTCACAGTAATGTATCCTTTATGAATATGGTGATCGAAAGGCCAATATCAAAATTACTATGTGTTTTGTTTCTTCCAGGTTTCCTATGTCCAATAACAACCAAGAAGAACAATTCACAAACACACTAGATGCAAGTTTTACTCAGTTCATCGCTGAAAACTTTCCATCATATACTTGTATCTTCCAACTCGTACTGCCTAGGTTTATGAGGCTAGACCTGAGTGCCTACAAGAACGCTGTTATGCTGTTCAGATTAGGCAAGGTATGTGCCTTTTGCTAAATAGAGTCAATTAATTATGGAGGCAGTCATATCTGAAGGTGATATTAATTTGTCGCAATTTTTCAGGTATTTTCACAGCAGCATCTATGCCCTATTTTATGGAATTTAGAACAAGCTATTACTGACAGTGGTTTAGGATTAAATCCAAGTCCAGATACCAGTTATAACAATTCTGGTATTGAACAAAGGTAATTTCGTTCTTACATTATTTTTTAAGAAATCGTTATGTGAATGTGTCTAATGAAATAATAAATTCTGTTACAGTTATACATACAATGGCGTATCTTTACATAAATGGGTGACAATAGCTAAACAATCTATATCAGAATTGAATCTGTCAGCTAATTTCGAATATCAACCGATTTGGAGCGATAACATGCGATCATTTGCGTCTCAGTTAGTAAAGAGAATCGTTACTGCAAAAATAACAGCAGAAAATAATATTGAAGAGTTTAATAAGACATTACACCAAAGAAAAAAAGGTAGTTTTGAAAATATGGTGTTGGAACAAAAAAAAATTCTATAACTTTGAATAAGCACTATTCATTATCGGGATGAATATTATGATGATGAATAAGAGACATGAAGCTATAACTATTTATTAATTTTTCAGGTATATGGGGCGCAATAAAAGTCTTTCTGATGATAGAAGATCAGGATGAGGAAGTAGCCTTGTTGGAAGAGTCCAAGAGAGTGCCAAATTATTTATCTACCAGCTTTCATCACTTTTCTCATATATTTGGGGTAAAACAACTGTACTTACATATTTTGTGAAAGCTTAATGATTTTTAGCTTCGAAAGTATCATAACATTGTAATACCGTAATAATAACTGAACTTTTGGTTCTCTCGAGTGAGAATCGTGAAATTATAACTGACTCAGTTTTTTTTTTTATCATAGACATTAGCATAATATTATAACTTATCCCTTGACTTATTATTTTTCAGTTGAATGAGATTGCGGTGCTTCCACCAGAGCCCATCATAGAAGATAATTCTCTGGAACATTCTTCTTATGTCAACACCACAAGTTTTTCACTGTCCGTCACAAATAAGGTATACAATTTCAACATTTATATTTATAAGATCATATTAGACTGTTTTTTTTTATATATTTTTTAGGTAATACATAATTTTACAGAAAATAGATTCATTGATATTTGGTTCCCATAATTGTCCCAGCAGTGGGAACGTTATAGGCTGCATGTTATGCTATGCTACCACCCTATTGTTACGCCACTGATGTAGGTAATAATTAAGCTTTGATAAAATAATAGATAAATGTGTTTTAAAATTTTTTCAGCTCCGCAGCAAACCTACTAAAGTACACTATATGGGTGACCCCGACCTGATGCCAATAACGACTTATGAGAGCACAATATTAGTGCGGATGTTGTACCAAATAGCTTCAAGATTAAACGAAGTGGTATGTTTTTAAACGATATTTTTGTTGATAACCGTACCTGACATTAGGCAGTAGAAACAATTATGATTTTTCAATTCACAGTATGGATGCCAGTTTACTAGTTATTGGAATAGAAATGACTTGTGCGGATTCATTGCTCGTGAAGTACTACAATCGCCTTGCACGATTCATACTTATGTGAAGGATGTAACAAATCATCAGAACATTGTGAGTGAGGAGCTCCCCCCGCGCCTGTCCCTGCGCCGGCTCGGCTCCCACGCCTTCGTCATTTGGGTCACTCTCGGCTATATCATGATCAAGATGTTTTCCTTCAGCGGTTTCTTTTATGTGTTTGTGTTAGTCGTTATGTGGATAATGTTTGTTTTCACAAAAGCTACTACTAAAATGTTAAGATTAATTTAAATCATGATCATTCAATTTTATAAAACTTTATTCTTACATCGAATTAAATATTTTCGTATGATTTTTGTGTTTTATTAAGAGGAAAAAATTATTAAGTACAGTATTTTATCGATTGTCAATCACCGGGTTCCGAAGGCTTGATTAGGCGATGGTTTTTGTTTTTTTTTTTCTAGATTTCCGTATTTCAGGGATCCCTAAATTACACTAAAAATGATATATTATACCAAAAATAAAAACTAGTATAATAAATCGACGGGTTATAAAGTTGAGCCCACGTCTGGTCTAGCGTCGCCACTGTACTTATAAATTTGAGATTATCGAGCAGGTGGTGTGAATAGATTTTTATATTCGTCGAAATAGAGGCTCGGAAGGTTTGGGCGTGGGTTTGAACTAAAGTTTAGAACTCGTTTTGTGATGAAATGAATAGCACTGGCATAGCGATGAAGAATACCTATACATTGTATACCTATATTTGCCACACATTAGTATAAAAAAATATGCAAACATTGAGTACCTACCTACGCGCTTACAGAAATAGAAGGTATGCGTTTTCCAGCAGTCAACAAGGCCAATTGCTGTGGGATATAGTCCCGGACATCAACTCGGTAACGAGGCTGTGAACCAATGTGAACAGTATCGAACCGACAGTATCGACTTCGAGAAGTCAAGGAGGTCTGTCTGTGCTACCTCTGTCGAGCATGACACTCTGCAGAAATAAAGTCATTGAAATTAATTGTTTAGCAAATTGAATAGGTACCAACTTAATTGCCCGTTTCTGTTTATTCAAATTTGATTCAAATCACAACTTTGTCATTCGTTGACAGTGGTATTAAGGACGCTGTTACAAATGGGTACCGGAGTGAAACTCCGGTACATTTATTGAGAAACTGCACTTATTTAAAATTATATTTATAGTTCAGAATCGTACCATGCACATCTATCAACAATTTGGCCAAAAAAAATTTTAAGAATGTAAAGCATTTTATTTAATTTTTTTTGTGTAAAAAAGTAATGATTTGACAACCCATTTGTAACAGCGTCCTTAAATGGCTCTAACACGGCAAACTGGCAATGTGTCAATTTGAAAAACAATTTCCCTGAATGTACACACGGGCTCACACGGCTACTCATCAAGCTATACATTCCCAGTTTACACTGACCTCTCATTGTAAGGAAATCCTATCCAATACGAGATCAGCTTATACTGGAAATATATAGCTTGATCTGTAGCCGTGCGTACAAAGAGCTAAGTTCCTACTGTCAATGGGATACATAGGAATTAAAATAATGTAAACAATTTAAAGAATTTATTAAAGTAGCACTTATCCATAAGGAATACAAAAACACAACACGTCGCGTCGGCTAAGAGTGTAAACCTGCTAACTCCACTTTGGTCCAAAACTATTACATTTGAGGGGTACAAAAGCAAAGGCACCACTGTCCATTTTTTATCAAAACGTAACTAATGATGCCATCTATTAGATCTTTTTGTAAACTTTAATACCATTCTGATGATTTCAAAGCAATGTTCCCACTGTCCCATAGAAAAACACGTTATAAAACTATGTTATGGTGCAAAAACGCTACTGTCCATAAACATTCAATTACAAGAACGCCATTGTCCACTTCAGCCAATCACAAGGCGCTAACATTTCGATAAACAATATGGCCGCTGATGAGTTTTGTATGACAAATCGCTGCTGTATTTTATTGAGTTTAAAGCTTAATTAATTGGAAAAACGATTACAAAATGGAGGAAAATGTTCAAGAGTGTTTACCGGAAAAGGCAAGAAAACGGAGAAGAGCACCGGGAACCTGGAAACGTGCGAAAGCAAAGGAAGAAAGGTAAGCATGTTTGTACCGTCAGATCAAAAATCGTATTTGAATATTTTTTTATAGTTATGATTCGATATTATTATTTTGTCAATTTAGTGTACTTTATATAGGTATATAGGTTATATAGGTTGTATTTTTATATTTTATTTAACTTTTTATGCGAACGAACATATTAACCGACTTCAAAAGAGACTCGAGCAATTATTGTGGACCTATTTTCAATTTTGTTTTGAATAATTTCTCTCTATTTTTAGTTTAAGAAATGTGCTTAATATTTTTGATGGATTTTATTTTAGTTTTTTTCTAAATATCGAACCGAGGATCATTGATCACGAAGTAGTTTAATTAAGTTTTACCGTGACTATCATACATCAGGATTTTACTTTAGATATATATTTAACCCAAATCGTTTTCTTTATAGGTACTCGGCCAAAATGCCCCCTAGTGTACCTACCTGTAATCACGGACCAAACGACAGAAAATTTCATTGCAAAAAATTAAGTCTCTTAGATATTATACATTTTCACGATCAATTTTACAAAACTAAAAATAAAAAAGACCAGGATGCCTTCATTCTTAAACACTGTAAAGTAAAAAAAGCTGTCAGACGCCGCCCTCGAGTTGGACTACGAAAACCAACGCAAAATACTACAACACTATTTGTACGTAAAAGGAACAAGGTCGCACTGTTACGAGTTTGCCAGAAAACATTTGTTCACATCTTGAATATTACAGTTCAGAGAGTAAGAACTGTTTCTCGAACTTTTGCTATCACAGGATCAGTTGTTAAGGAAAACAGAGGCGGCGATCATACTTCTGCAAAAAACTTGCATAAATTAAGGGCTGTCAAGCAATTTATTGAATCGTTTCAATGCTTAGAGTCCCATTACTGCCGCTCCTCAGTCATAAGAAAATATTTACCGTCTACTTTAAATATTAGGAAGATGTGGAAAATATACATAAATCAGTGCAGCGATGACAGTAAAGTTCGCGAATGTTATTTCAGGGCAATATTCAATAGGTGCTATAATTTGGGTTTCGGGAGCCCCCGAACAGATACCTGTTCAAAATGCACCGAATTACAGGAAAAAATTAAGACGTCTACAGACACAACACAAAAAGCGAACCTAATGGCTGAAAAAAGATTGCATATTTTAAAGACGAAAGCGTTTTATCGCTTACTAAAGGAAGTAAGAGAAGACATGGTTGTCTTCTCGTTTGACTGCCAGAAAAACCAAGTCTTGCCAAAAATACCCGATCAGGCAGCTTATTACAGCCGCCAACTGTACATATACAATTTTGCAATCGTTAAATCAGTACCTGAGAATACTTTAGGTAAAGAAAATGTCACATTATACACCTGGACAGAAGACGAGCACCGTAAAGGAGCAAATGAGATTGCATCTGCAGTGTACCACAGACTACAGACTACAATTTTTAGTCAAAATATATATACCATAAGATTGGTAGCTGATGGGTGTGGTGCACAAAACAAAAATTCCATTATGGTTGGTATGTGTGCCACCTGGCTAAGTCGAGCACCGCCCCATATTAAAAAAATTGAATTGATTTTTCCTATACCAGGACACTCTTTTATTCCACCTGACAGAGTATTCGGCCTTATAGAAAAAGAAATAAAGCACATGGAGAACATAGTACAGCCAGAGGAGTATATTGAAGTATATAAAAATTATGGGACTGTTATCCATTTTGATAATGTTATGGACTGGAAATCAGCTTTAAATGGTGTGATACGTCCTCCAGCGAATTGGCATTTTCAATTCGCTCAAATGAAAAAGTTTTTCTTGAGGAGAAATTGCAGCAATAATGTCTTTGTACAAGGTGAACCAAATTATAATGTTGAAACAGGCTGTTACAAGTCCATTTTAAAAAGAGGAAAGTCATTTTTAGAAGTCAGACTCAATCAAATAAATAAACATAATGTTTTAGTCAAACAAGCAAAACTGCATGACGTTGATAATCTATTGAATAAACACTATGGCTCAGAATGGAAAGACAGGAGTGATTTAAGCTATTACAAACAGGTGATGACAAGATCAGTTGAAATGAGAACTGAAGGAATTGAAGAATATGAGCAAGAAATGTGCGAAATTGCGGTCCCAGAGACGGATATGAGTATTTAAATAAGCAGATTTAAGTGGTATTCTTTTTTTTAATAAAAACCATTTCATTTTCTAACGTTTTTTTTTAATCTTAATAATGCCGAAAAACTTTCAAAACGTTATCGTTTTTGCTAACCTTACCTCCATAATGACGTCAGCCTACTCAAATGCAAAACTGCCACTGTCCAAACCTTTAGATGCATACTTACCACAGTCCATTACTATGATGCAAAGTCGCCACTGTCCTAATGATTTTGTTTTGTTTGCGTTAAAATGCTGTGTATGTGTAAATTACATTGCAGGATAAGAAATAAATTACATTATACACAGCAAAACAAGTATAGTTAAACAGTTAATTTACAAACCCGAAGCACTACACTAACAACTTTATTTGACCCACTCCTACTCCATGGACAGTGGTGCTTTTGCTTTTATACCCCTGATTTATAAACCATATATCGTCGGCTTAGAGTGTAAACCTGCCAAATCCATTTTTTGACTTTATGACGTTATTCATACCATTCGAAAGTGTGAAAAGAAATACATAATCTAGAAAAACAGCCACAGTCTGTTTTCCTTTTTAAAATTGACAAAAACGCGTGTGAGTAAAACTGTCAAATCCATAACCTCAAAAGTTTCCTGCTAACTCCGTGTAAGCCGCCATTTTGTACCGAGATTCCGATGCCGGCAAATGTGCTCGTACAAATAATTGATTTTTTCTGTGATAACAGTGTAAATAAAGGTTGAACGTTAAAGGACTGAAAGGTATGTGTTTATACTGTTATCTTATTATTTGTTTGTAATAATAAATTAAGCAATATTTATTGTAAAACTTCAGATAACCTATAGCCCAAACATGTGGGATTTAGCAGTTTTTCCTTACAATCAATCTTACTTTTATTGTACTTAGCAGGTATTATGTATCATCATAAATTAACTTTTAATTATGTTTTAATTAATATCTTGCTTAATAAGCTTTCTGTTAATGGGTTATAGTCAAGTATTTAATGTATTTATTCAAGTTTCAAAATCTAATTGACAAATTAAGAACTATACGTTTAGATTGGGACGTCATTTTAGAGTTTAAACGTATAGTATAATTTTAATTTTATTTCGCTTTATTTCCTACAATTATTGTTATCAGAATGCATTAATTAATTCTTTATTTGCAGATGTCATCGAGTAAGCATTGGCGTGGCCGTAAAATCCTGGACTTGTGTGCAAGCAAAGAAGATATAAATCGACAAACAGCACCGGAATCATCTCAAGCATCCTTCCCCAAAGAATGGTCTGTGGTTGAAAATGTCGAAATTGAAATGATTATATCTAAAGAAATATCTGATGACTTAAGCTCAAGTACACATTGCGACTCCTTCTCACCTACCGATTTGAATAATGTACTTGTAGGAGATATTTCTAGTATACTCTCACCACAAAATAATGACACTAAAGATGATTATGTAACTCTGAACCAAGCAGTAAATAACAATAGTCATATTGAAACTCAAAATACAGAACAAGAAGTCCAATTCGAAGATATCAGTATGATTTCCCCTTTAGATGAATCCCCTTTGCTTGAATTAATGACTGATGAGCACCACTGTTCCAATAGTCTAGTTTCTGAAAATATTATCGAGCAGAGCACTTTGCAACAAATTGAAAATAGTCCTAGAAATTCTTCTACAGGTACTATCGACCATTCTATTACCTCAAGACCATCCATCCAAATAGATGATTTGATATAAGATGAAAGTATGCAAGAAGGTCTGGTACCATACAAAATTAATTCTGAGTCTGAGTCTGACTACGAAAACTATCCAAAGAAAAGCAATAAAAGAAGGAAAAGGATTCACATTCAAAAATCAAACTGGTATGCTGAAAGTAACAGAAAGTTGAGAGAATCGGGAAAAAAATACTATGGAAGAAAAAAAGAAGAAAAGTGGAATTATGAAGTTCCAAGGCAGCCTAGAACTATGAAGAATAGATGCTCGTGTAAAGAAACTCAAAAAGGATCTTTGAAATGTTCAATGTTTACAGAGACAGATAGGCAGAATATTTTTAAAGAATTTTGGACAATGAGTTGGGCAGAAAAAAAAATTTTTGTTGATAATCTTGTGACAGCTTTGCCTGTCAAGAGACCAAGGGGAAGAAAAACTAATAATGAGGAATCGAAAAGAGGACAATCTTTATTTTATCATTTAAAAAAGGATGATGAGCCCATCAAAGTCTGCAGAACACAGTTTTTGAATACGCTTGGGATTGGTAGATGGACTGTTTTAAATTGGAAAAATAAAAAAGGGGCAGCTTTTAAAAATAATGACAAGGATTTTGATTCCAAACAAACGGTAAAATCTTCTAAGCCTTTCGAATCAGAACGTAAGGAGCTGAAAAAGTTTTTAGAATCGCTGCCAGCGATGGAATCGCACTATTGTCGTGCTAGTACACAAAAGAAGTACTTGTTGCCGGAGTGGCGTTCAAAGCGATCCCTTTATGATTTTTATGTCAATGATTGGTGTAAAACACGTAATGTAGTTGCTTTATCCATCTGCAAATTTCATGAAGAATTTGACAATCTTAATCTCGGATTGTTTCACCCTAAAAAAGACCAGTGCGAAATATGTGCTCTCTATAAAGTCGGAAATAAATCCCAAGAAGAATATTCAGAACATCTAAAGAAGAAAGAAGAAGCTAGATCTGAGAAGGAGAAAGACATCGTGAAGAAAATCTTGTTTTTACTGTAGACTTGCAGGCGGTTCTAATGGCCCCTAAATCAAATATTAGTAGCTTGTACTATAGAACAAAGCTCCAAATACACAATCTTGCCTTTTTTAATTTAAACAACAAAGATGGCTATTGTTATTTATGGAACGAAACTGAAGGAGGCTTGAATTCTGAAGAGTTTGCAAGTGTTTGGGTAAGCTTAATAGAAAAAAAGATTTTACAAAATGCGTCAGAAAAACCAAATAAAATAATTTTTTATAGCGATGGTTGTACCTATCAAAATAGAAACTGTGTGATGTCTAATGCATTATTATGCACGGCTATAAACAACAACATCATCATAGAACAAAAATTTCTAGAAGTTGGGCATACGCAGATGGAAGCTGACAGTATTCATTCTTCTGTTGAACGGGCTCTTAAAAACAAGAACATCAATGTGCCCGCAGAGTACATCACCATTTGCAGATCAGCAAGAAAACACCCCAGACCTTACGACGTAACTTACATAGACTATAGTTTTTTCAAAAGCTTTAATGACGTTGGGTTTTTCAAAAGCATTCGTCCTGGACGCGGTAAAGGTGACCCCAAAGTAACTGACATTAAAGCTATTCGGTATACTCCAGATGGTGATATATTCTTCAAATTAAGATTCACAGAAGATTGGACCGTACTACCGCAAAGAAAATCACCGGCAGTTACTGCATTACCTTTTGAATCTCTCCGAAATCAGCACCTTACTAGGAGGAAAATAACGAAAAGAAAATTTGATGATCTGCAATATCTGAAAGATACCTTACCTGCAGACTACCGTAATTATTACGACAATTTACCTCATGAGTAGAGAACTAAAGTTGAGACTGATTTGAACATTGAGACTGAGTAATATTTGCCTACGTTATATAAATTATACCAGTTAGTTAAAAGAATACTTAATTATAAGAATAAAGGTTTTATTTAGTTTACGCTTAAAAGAAAATAAAAAATATGTTTCTAGATTTTATAAGGACAGAATCTACTTTTTGTTCATTTTGAGATTTAGTTTTGTTAAAAAGTAAAAATATTATAATTTTAAGATTGTGACTGAAAGTTTCAAAACTTTAATTTTAGTATAAAACCGTATAAGTTCGTTTGATCTTGAAAGAAAATTATGTTTTTAAATTAAGGACATAAAGACCTAATGTTTGTTAATTTTTAGAGTTTTTCTTTTGTTTTTGTTTTATAAATGCTATCAATACTTTTATAAATTTTGTTTTGGTTTATGAAAACCTGATAAGTTGTTTTTTAAAATAAATATTTGATTACGAAAACCTGCTAAGTCACAAAAGTGGTGTTAATTAAATAAATGCTGAAGTAAATTATCTTTTTTTTATTTCAAATTGTATGGTATACAAATACAAGTTTGAAAATATAAAAGTCTTTTCATAAATTATATTCATATTTTTTTAGGAATGTTTTTTGTCTCCTGAAAATTTACCTAATATGGAGTTAGCAGGTTTACACTCTAAGCCGACGATATGAAAGAGAAAGACAGGTCACATGGACTTGTAAAACCAGCTAAACTCTTAAATCAAAACAGCTAAATCCATTTTATTCAATTTGCGCGGCTAACTCATGATTGACGCCATTTTCTATCGAGTCTCCGGCGTTAGAACGTTCCGTGAAATAAAAATAAGTTTTCGGTGGAATAAACCAATTGTGTCAAGATTGCATGGTTGAAATATTGCACAGGTAAGCCTAAATTGTTATTATTCACAAGAATCCACCAATGTCAGCGTGATAAAGTTTATGGGGATTATAGTGAGATCTTTTAGCCTAACATTAAAAGAAGTTGTATCTGCTTTTCTATCACTAGAGCCTGTGGAGAGAGCTGATGCCAACGGACTTGTGACAACCTTAGTAAAATGCCTCAAATCCAATAACTTGCCAATAGAAAATTTGATCGGTATTGGCACCGATAATGCTTCTGTTATGACAGGACGGCACAACAGCGTATACGAAATTCTACGAACACAATATAATTTGCCAAACTTAATACTGATTAGGTGCATTTGTCATTCACTGCAACTGGCTGTTAGCCATGCATCCGAACAAACAATTCCGAAATTTGGTGTTAGATCAGTAAATACTGATCTACAAAATTTATACAGTAACACGCCAAAAATTAGCGCGTGAAAGTTCGAAGATCTTCAATACTTGAAAAACACCTTACCTGAAGATTATCGCTCTTATTATGATAGCTTACCTCACGATTGAAACAGAAAACAATATTTCAAGATTATAAAAGTGTATGAAGGAAAAGAAGAATAATATTAATTTTCTTAATTTAATTATAATTTTATGAAAAGAGAATTTCAGATTTTAAGATTTTTGTACCAGTTTTTGTTTTGTCAAAGAATTTTGATTAAAAGACTGATCAAATGTAAGTATTAGCCAAATATGTAACTGTGATAATAAATAGACTGATTAACAAAACAATTAAAGTTATTTTACCTACCCTTGAAAACTTTCGAAAAACCTGCTAAATCCAGAAAATAAAATGTTTGCTACCAAAAAACCTGCTAAGTCATTAAAACACTTCTAACTTTTAACGATCAAATTTTACTGTTTTATTAGTTTCTAATAATGTAGAATATCCAAAAATACACCAACTGTATTTTCAGTTTTTACCTAAAATTGTAAAATTCCAATTTATTAAGTTTTTTTTTTTCTCCTATAAATTTGGGTTAAAGTGAATTAGCAGGCGTACACTATTAGCCGACGCAGTCACATAGTTAAAACGTTGTTCAAGGCTAACAATATTTCTTCAGAGTGAGTTTGGGGACGATGTTCATTGAGGCCAGTTCTTGGAAGAGCAGTTTGCAAGCGTATGGCATCTCGACGCTGGAGACGGCAGCGGACGAGTGGCAGGCGTGGCACCACGCGCGGGAGGCCAGACGCCCGCACGCGCCGCAGATGTCCGCGCTGAACGCGTCCGACGCCAGCATCAGGCGCTCCATCAGCAACATACTGCACAAATTGGATAGGTAGAATATTCGTGATGTGACTATCGCGGAACACTCCGAGCAACAAGCACTAACGAATTTGTTAGATGGGAATGTGGTAAGGACTACAAGGCAAAGCGAAAACATATCCGAGACAAAAATATCAACCTTACTGACGTAGGAAAAAGTTGTAAATTTATTAAATAATCACTAGTCCGTGAAGCAGGCACGTGTTTAAGTTTATTTATTTTCGCCTTTATTTCAACGTGTAGGTTCAATATTGAAATAAAATCGAAAATAAATATTAGCAGACACTGTAAACAGCATATTTTGTTAAGTAGGTATTGTTACTACAATGCTTACCTAGCACCATATCCAATTAAACAATCTCGTTCCATCTCTCCGAGCCGCAGGCCTCCGTCTCGCGAGCGTCCTTCCGTCGGCTGGCGAGTGAGCACGGCACGTGGACCGCGCGCGCGGGCGTGCATTTTGTCTTGAACCATGTGCTTCAGCTTTTGGTAGTATACCTACATAACAGACAGAAATAGGATTTATAGGACCCTGGATGCAAGGAATTAATAGTAACCATGATTTCGTAAAGAGACAGCGCATGTTGCTTGGCTATTCATTTTGTTTAAAATAATAATAGGGACTTTGTTTAAGAACTTATAAAAGGTCCTAAAGCTGTACCTGAATGCGCGATTTTGTACTCTAATAAACTGTTCGCGAGGGAGTTGTTTTATGTATCGTATTTATACTTACAGGCCCAGAATAAATATAAGCTTCCAAGGGTTCTCCAGTCAAACCAGAATAAAATATATCTTTGCCATGATAGTTATACCCGTGCTTTTCTAGTTCACGACATACATCACGAACCTTGGAGCCACCAAATGCAGTACCTGAAGGAAACATTAATCAACACTAAAATAGAAATCTTGTGAATATAATATTTTATGAATTAAATTAAAATTAAATTGATTGGTTCATACCGTAATGAAATTTCCCTTCCATCAAGCCAGCTTTTCCCGCTAACAGTTCGATAGTTTTCCCCACCGTCATTCTAGAAGGGAAACCATGTGGGTTCATGATCATGTCAGGACAAATGCCTCTGTCGTTAAACGGCATGTCTTCCTGCTGCACAATCAAACCGGTCACTCCTTTCTGTCCGTGTCGGGAACTGAACTTGTCTCCTATCTCCGGAATACGCGTCTGACGTAACAATATTTTAATAAGAAAAGCATCCTCCGAGTTTGACGACACCATAACTTTTTCTATATAAGATTCGACGGGACCTTTATACGTGATAGGAACATCTTTGTAATCCACCTGTTGTGGCTGGCCCTGCGTGACGGGGTTCAAAGTCGCTGGCGGCATCTGCTTATTTATCAAAACTTGTCTATTTTCAACCATTTCGCCGGGTGCAGCAATGCCGTCCGTATCAAGAATTTCATGTGCTCTAATAATTTTTCCTGTCGTAGCATCTCTCGATGGTCCCAAAATCCTATCAGAGGTTTGATTACTGTACCTCTTCATAGTAGTTTTGGCACTTTTGTATACAAGACAGCGGCCGTACCCGCGGTCGATAGATGCTCGGTTCAGAATCAAAGCGTCCTCGATATCGTATCCGCTGTAGCTCATGACGGCGACGGTGGCATTCTGTCCAGCTGGCAGTTTGTCAAAATTCGTCAGTTCTATCGTTCTAGTCTTAACCATTGGGCATTGCGGGTAGACTAAATTGTACATCAGTGTATCTATCCTGTTCTTCTGGTTGTAGCCAATGGTACCTGGAATATTAACAACCATATTGTCATTATCACGTGTTTAGGAGCCTACTTTTATAGGAAATAATTAAAGGAATAATCCATACTAATATTATACGAGGGGGGATCAAAAAATAGTGAGAACGACATACTCCTTGGTAAGAAAAAAAAATAAATACTGGCAGGCATAGTAATATTAATAAAGAAAAAATCTTCGATTCTCTTCTGTTTTTTTCTGAATGTAGTCATTTGTTTACTTCGTGTCGGAACGTGTTCTCGAAAATGGAGAAAAACGAAGTGCGAGCCGTTATTAAACCTCTGTTTAAAAAAGTTAACGACGCAAGAGATTCATTGCGATTTGGAGGCAACATTAGGAGAGTCTGCTCCGCCTTATTCCACTGTCGCAAGGTGGGCTTCTCAATTTCGAGTAGGGAGAACGAGCACGGAAGATGAACATCGTTGCGGCCGTCCATCGACGTCAGTCGCCCAAGAAAATGTTGCGAAAGTCGAGAAAATTGTATTGAGCGATCAAAGAGTTACCATCCGATACTTAATTCAAGAAACGAGCATTTCATATGGAAGTATTCAATCCATATTGAAACAATCTTTGAATATGAGAAAAGTCTCCGCAAGATGGGTGCCGAGAATGTTAACCGACAGTCAGAAACAAAATCGACTTGACATTTCGAAGATATTGTTGGACAAGTTTCAAGAAGATTCTGAAAGCTTTTTGTCTCATTCGTAACAATGGACGAAACATGGGTCCATCGTTTTGATCCGGAGACAAAACAGCAATCTTCGCAATTGAAACGGCCATCATCACCGACCCCGAAGAAGTTTCGTGCCGTGGCATCGGGTGGCAAGGTTATGGCCTCAATATTTTGGGACTCAGAAGGGATATTGTTGATTGATTACCTGGAGCGTGGAACCACTATTACAGGCCAATATTATGTAGCTTTAATTACTAAGTTGAGGAATGCCATCAAAGAGAAAAGGAGAGGGAAACTTCGAAGGGGCGTGCTGTTTCATCACGACAACGCACCAGCGCACAGGTCGTCAGTTGCGATGGCTGCCATTCAGCAAGCTGGCTTCGAATTGGTTGACCACCCCCCTTATTCACCAGATCTGGCGCCTAGCGATTCTTATCTGTTCCCCAAATTGAAAGAATACTTAAGGGGAAACAGGTACGAAGATGATAATGAAGTGATGGATGCCGTGGATAGCTTTTTGCAGGACCAAGACAAAACTTTTTTTTTTAAAGGGATTGAAGTCTTGGAAAAGCGCTGGACTCGGTGTGTAGAGAGACTCGGAGACTATGCAGAAAAATAAATTATTAAGTTAGCAATAGTCATTATAATCTATCTCATTCTCACTACTTTTTGATCCCCCCTCGTAAATGTGATAGTAACTCCGTCTACACAGACAGTTACTTTCATAACTTAACAGCTGAATGGATTTCAATTAAATTTGGCACACAGATGATCAAGACCTGGGTTAGGACATAGGATACTTTTTTTTTTAACCTGGTATGGTAGTACATTCCCGTGGGATAATTCCCGACCTCCATGTGGGCGTGGCTGCGGTCAAAAGCTAAATTTAAAATTATAAACAAACTAGCTGCTGCCCGCGACTTCATCAGCGTTTTTTTTTTTATAAAATTCAAGTAACCAGGATGAAAAGTAGCGCAGTAGCCTATGTCATCCTCCAGGTCTTAAGTTACCTATCTACCAAATTTTATAACTATCGGTTCAGTGGTTTAGGCGTGAAAAGGTAACAGACACAGTTACCTTCGCATTTGAGGGATGCATAGATGCACTTACCCATCGCTTGTTTACCCATAGCGCATTGGTAGGTATTTCTAGGACTCTGATTGTGATGTGGGTACGGAACCAGACCCGCACAAACACCGAGAATTGTGAACGGCTCAATTTCCAAATGCGTGGTAACATACGGATCTATATCAATTTCAACAGTAGCTATATGACTGTCATTCTCCTCGTTTACATCTAGGTACTCAATAAGTCCATCGTTTAAAAAGTCTTGAAATTTTCTGATTCCTCTGTTTAATTCGTTTATATGGAATTGTTGGACCAGTGGATAACCCTTTTCTACAATGATATACGGCCTACAGAGTCGACCGCCGTCGCTGCATATGTAGACTGTCCTCTGATTGTGATTAGGGTAAATGGACACGAAAGCCGATATGAGTCCGCGTCGTCGGAACATTCTAAAGACTTTTATAAGCCGTTTGTATTGTCTTGAAACACCTAGTATATTACCTGAAAATAATAATAACATGCTGAGGTTTCTTATTACTTTTGAGTAACATCCAATCATCTGGTTAATGCCTAACCATTAAGAAACACCATGTAGACGGCCGGGTGATTGATTTCCTCGCCACCTAACAGTCTGACATCTTCTACGCCCGCGTTGCGAGCGAGCCTGGCGATGGGCTCCTCCGAGCACTCGGTGGTGATGTGCGTCATCAGCGCCAGGTTCTTCACGAGCCCGCACGCTTCACCCTCCGGAGTGTCAGACGGACACAACATGCCCCACTGCGAAGGTTGCAAGGAACGCGGTCCAGATACCTTCCTAGTCTTTTCAAACTGAGAATTAACTCTGGTCATCATACCCAAGGCTGATATGTAACTGAGACGACTTAACACTTGAGTTACTCCATGCCTTTCCATTTTGAATCTTTTGATTGTCCAGTTACCCTGGAACAGAAAATAATTTTAGTCCACAATTATTAATCTAGATTTTAATTTACTGAATTAAATATATATGAAGTCTTACAGAAGAAATGGCGGCGAACAATCCATTCGCAATCAGATCAGGCCTCATGTGCTTCACAACATCAAACGGTGCAGCTTTTACTTTAGGTATTATTTTGTCTGCTATAGATTTCAATTCCCAATTGAATCTTTTGAAAAGATCTTCAAACATCAAAGCAAGCAAAGAGCCAGCTAGCTCAAGTCTCTTGTTTCCATAGTAGTCAGGGTCATCAATGGCAGCCTTATTTGTCTCAGCTTCAATTACTCTTTTAACCATTATAGCTAGGTAGATAGCTTTTACATAGAAATTATAGTTTTCTACGGTTACATGAGCTAGAATTGTTGTAGCCAACAAATCTCGAGCCTCGTCAATGGGAGTACGTACTTTAGCACCACCCGATTGAAACCTGCGAAAAGAAACATAACCACCAACCACTACATGTAGGTACGGTCAGCAACAGAAGTCAGTTAACACTGCTAGGTACTTTTTGACATCATCTAAATCAGGGATGCACAGACCGTGGCCCGCAGGCCGCATGCGGCCCCCCAGCAATATGCCAGTGGCCCGCCAGCAAAAATATTTCCTCGTACATTTGAAGGAAAAATACTGCTAAGGTTTACAAATACTTAATATATATTTGAATCGCGCGCGTTACTAAGTGCCCTGAAACGCTCCAGCTTATTTGGTGCTATATTATTTGAACAAAGTTATTGAATAATAATAAAACAAAAAAATTATACCGCCTTGCAAATGAAAGCTTGGAAGCAATTTTACGAGTAGCTACAAGTAAATTTGAGCCAAATGTTAAAAAGATTGTAAGCGCAATGCAGTATCACGCTTCGAACTAGTATATTATTTTTTAAATTAACTTTTTGGCTATTTTTATGTTTTTAATTTATGCTGGTGGCCCGCCAGTAGTTCGTCATTTGCCCAAGTGGCCCATGGTCTTAATAAGTCTGTGCATCTCTGATCTAAATTAACACAAAATATTTCCATAAACTGCTTTTTTTCGTTTAACTGTTTAGAGTTAATGTTCTTAAAATTGTAAGTACTTCTGTTCCGATTTGAATTAAATATTAATTAAGATTAAAAAACTGCAAGTGTTAATCGACTTTGTTGCGGACTGTACATACCATTAATTTAAATAAAAATGAAAATTAACAAGCAAGGCCATCATTTATGAAGTGTATACCTTTTAACCTTAAGTTTGCTTCCGATATAAGAAAGAGCTTGATTTTGAGTAAATATTTTCAAATTATGACAATCCATGATGCAAGGGGCCATCTTTTTAAGTGATGTATCATCAGTACCTATTAGCTGCATAATTTCTTGATCACTGCAGATGCCCATAGCCTTGAAGGCGACTGCAATAGGTACGTCCTGAAAATTATAGCAAATTAGTATAGTTCTTAAAAATGTTTTGTTTGGAGCAGCGGCTGAGAAATTGATTGCCACACTATTTATATATCCTGGGTTAAAATTCCACAGAAAACAATCATCTAAAGGCCTTAATAAATAAAGTAATACACATAAACAACTTACATCAGACAAGGCATTATGTCTCAATACATATTTTCCATTTTTAACAATGACATTAGTTCTAGTTTTCTTTTCATGTGTGGAACTAGTCACTTGACATTGAATAGCTCCTTTGAACTCGTCAACAATCATGCGATTCCTGGATAATTGTTCTTGGATCAATATCACTTTTTCTTGACCTGTAAGTTTTTAAATAATAATAAATAACTTGTTAAATATTACTTGAGACAGCCAGTGACAAAAATAATTTAGGATAACTCTTGCCTTCATTGTCATATAGAAAGTCAAGATGCAAAAGTCATAAAGCTAGTGAATAATTTTAGAACTATAATCATTTTTTTTTGCTGTAATCTGCTTTAAATTAATTTCATTTAACATTAAAATAAAGAATATTATTAAATTATATTACCTCTAATGATAAAATAACCGCCAGGATCATGTGGACATTCATTAAGTTGTGCTAATTCAAAATCTGATTTATTTGTTAGTACACAGTTTGAAGACCTTAACATCAATGGCATTCTGTAAACAATAAAATTAAACAACATAGCTAATTTATTATAAGCAGAAATCTTTAATAATTATATACTTAACATTGGAAAAACTCAATAGTCAATACTAACAACCCTTTGATAATTTTTTAGTGTTTTGTTTTGTATTACTTTTTAGAATATGAAAATGAATACACACCTTCCAATCAACTGTTTGTTCTTTATAACCCTTTGATTGCCTCTTATATATTCTATGTCAACTGTGATTGGTGCAGAATATGTCATATCTCTGAGCCTGCACTCATGGGGCGTAGTGGGCTTGGTAACATTGTAACCTTCTTCTAAATCTGGTGTTCCCACATAGGCATTTAAATATTTTATATAAAATAATGGGTCTGCATCACAGAACACTTTTTCATTGGCTTGCACTATTTTCTTTATTTCAACATTAATAAAATAGTTAAAAGAATCAATGTGCTGTTTAACCAAGCCTTTGACTTGTAAAAATGATGGCACTAACTTCCATTTGTCCTGAAAATTAATAAACTTGTATTGAACTTCTTCTTCGTCTGTTTATTGATGACTAGCTGCGCTCCGCAGGTTCACCCACGTAGACCGGGATAAAAAGCAAGTAAGCCTATGTGTTAATCCAGGGTATCTACAAACCAAATTTCATCCAAATCGGTCCAGCCGTTTGAGAGTGAAGAAGTAACAAACATACACACACACTCACAAACTTTCGCCTTTATACTATTAGTGTGAAACGTATACAATAAAAGGCAAGTGTCCTAATTGACACTTCATAGCGCAGTAGGTGTTATTATACAGAGAGCATTGTAAAAAGTTTTCTTTGTATTATTTTACAGGAGGATGACTGAAGTTTAAGAGGATGTGTAAACATAGGAATAATAATCCCCCACATACTGTTAGGGCTCTTCTGGAACCACAACTTCCAGTATCCTGGACCCTGTTATTGTTACACATTGGTAATATATGACGGTCTTAAATTGGTAAAAATTTGTAGTGGTCTTTCTTTGTTAACAATGTTTACGCCATTTGGACGGATCTGACTAGTCTTGTGGATCACTACGGTCAGTTCCATGGAAATGTAGCAGTATATAACATACTGCTCTCATTGCAAACTAACCTCCAGAGTTTTTATAGGTTCTCGCGAACCCTTAGAAGAATCCCAATCATTTTGTCTCTTGTTAATCTCCCCCATGATTACAGTTTCTATAGATTGGTACTGAAACACTTCATAAAGATAACCAACCGTTGCCGTTGTTGTACAAAAAATAATGAACAAACTATATTTTCATTGAAACCGCCAAATTAACTAATCACATTTTCTCGTGCTGCAAAACCACTCCAATTTACAAGTACTCTGTGAACGTGTGAACCACACTTTCAGTGTAAAGTACTCTGCTGGCTGTGCACACTTTGTTGTTGACAAAAGACAGCTATCAGCTATCAGCTACTGACAGAGCTACAGCTTGAGCTTGATTGACTGACAGTTACTGTCACTAGCAGTGTTGCCAACGGTTAAAATGGCTCTCCACCAGATTCAACTTCTAAAACCACGGCCCTACTCTAATAACCGCAAACCACTAAACAATTTTTTAATTTTTACGAAAGAAAACGGTAAGTAATACCTAATTCATTTTCTTTATTATTACGTAATGAAATATTATGTAACAATTAGCAAATCAACAAGACAAGAATAAAAAGTTACTCAATAACAACTGCTGTTCTAAATTACATACTTAGATCGTTTTCTTCAGATGATTTTGTCTGCACCATCATCGTCGGTTTTAGATTAAATATACGATTTTTTGGTACCGATTTGTTTTATATATTGGAACTTCATATTCACAGGGTATTATTAATTTATGAGGTAAAAGATTTAACTTCATTCTGTTCCTCTGATTGTTTTTCATTACATTTATACTGCTAAACTTTACTAGTGTCAATACATACATACATAACGGTCAAAATCATAACCCTCCTTTTGCTTCGCCGTAGTCGGGTAAAGCATTTTCAGTAATTGAAACTGTAGTCTATTACACCACTGCAAAAATCCACCAGCCACTAAAAGCAATATTTCGTCACTAAAAAGGGGGTTGGAACCACCAGTTTTAGTGGAAAATCCACTATGTTGGCAACACTGGTCACTGTTCAAGTGGTCACCACAGAGTACATTTTTATATAGGGTACTGGCATGGTACTGGTCGCTACTGTCGTCAATCAACGGAACATACAAAGACTACATTACGAATTATGCCATAAGCGCTCACAGTGCTGACAGATTACATAGAAAATTGCGTTCCTATAATATCACTGGATTCCTCCATGGCGGTGCGACGCGACGGCTGACTCTCACTCATTCATGATTAGAGAATATTAAACAACTACTAGAAATAAAATTGGGAGGAGTGAAAATGAGGAGCTCGTGGCTAAGTAATAACAGCCACACGGGTCGATCCATCGGGCTAAGCTACGCTTGCCGGGGTTGGTCCCTGGATGGGTGACAATCTGTACATACCGAGATCCCTCCATGCCTTGGAAAGCATGTTAAGCCGTTAGTCCTGGCTGTCATTCGTGGATCTTTGACAGTAGTTACGGGTAGTCAGAAGCCCAAAAGTCAGTCTGACAACCAGTCTTACCAAGAGATATCGTATTACCCAGTAACTGGGTTGTGGAGGTCGAATAGGCAGTCGCTCCGTGTAAAATAGTGGTATTCAGCTGCATCCGGTTAAGACGGGAAGCCGACCCCAACTTAGTTGGGAAAGGCTAGGCAGATTGATACTGGAAATAAAAATTCGTTATGAAATAGGTCGCAAAAATCGAGCAGTATCTGCCCTACTAATATGGTGTTTGACAGGTAAACAGCACCAGCGACGATGTGACTCCTAGCGGGATACTCTCCCCATTCGGAACGGGTTTAAGCACGCTGAAATCGATTACAGCGCCATTTGGAACGCACCCTTACTATAAGGAATCTGTCAACCATGAACCAACACTCATGACATGGTCTCCCTCCCCTGGCCCAGGCTCGGCTAGACTTGAAAATGGGGTGGGTGGGAGCCACTCACCCTCTCTGTAGGAACGTCGAATCCGTATCTCTGTCGCTGGGCTTCTCTCATGTAAGTGAGAGTTCCACCAAACAACAACAACAACAACACAACAAAAACAACCAAACACTTATGTCCGGGCTACACCAACGGGGAACGCCGTTGATTATTGCGATGATAGACGTAAGCCGTAGCTGTAGCCACAACTTATCGTGATAATTCTACAACGGCATTCACATTACCGATTGACGTGGCGATAACTCGGTGGCGGCGTTCAGGTGTGGTCACTCAAATCATCGCAATAAGTATCGGAATTATTACCGCGAGTTTTATGGCGATGACGGGCATTGACATTGACGTTGGTGTGGCGCCGACATTAGAGTATAGTAACCTATTCCATACTCTAAGGTTCCATTTGTATTCTGTGGACGTGTCGGTGTGTGATTATGTCAAAGTTATATCACATAATCTCATACACAGACTACGACAGATACGTAGTATCCCCTAAGTAGATGAGAGAGCATCATATGAGATCATCCTGAAGATCCTCTATGGATTATGTAGTTTACATATTATCAATCTGTGGTTCACACTATTTTCACGTCAACCGTGTTAGTGGTGTAGGTGTCAGCTGTCAGTCAATAATGTGTAATCGGGGTAATCTCAATTGCGCGTCTGTGTCTCAATGTGTAATTTGCACGTGCACAACTTATCTTAAAATTACTTATTACACTTTCAAAGTTCTTTTCCATGATTTCCTTTGATTGAGTTTACCACAGACCACTGATTACGGGATAAGGGCAGGAAGATGATTGATTGAGTGAAGAAGACTACTGATCGAGTTTAATGCTTTTTTTGGTTCCCAGTCCAATATTTTATATGATAATCAGCCTAAACGTTCCCTCTGCTGGGTCACAAGCCTTTCTGTGAGAAGGAGTGGGCCGTAATCTACCAAGCTGATTTTACGTATAATATATTATGTTAAATTCCATTCTAGATTTGTACTAAATTTTATTTTAAGATTTGTATTAAATAAATAGTAGGTAAGGAGCCCGAGTTGGACAGCCAGAAAATATCGATATACGGATATACCTATTGATGAACTACTCTCCGTATTTAAAGTGTAGGTCTTACTGCCTTATTCTATCTTATAAAAATGACTTATGACTGGTTTGAATCTATAGGGCGGCCACAATTTGTAGTCGCTCCTATGGTTGATGCTAGTGAGCTGGCTTGGCGCCTCCTCTGCCGCAGACATGGAGCAACCTTGTGCTATACTCCTATGTTTCACAGTAATGTCTTCACCAAAGATCATAAGTATAGGAAAGATAATATGGTAACATGTGAAGAGGATCACCCACTCATTGTCCAGGTTTGTATGTTAAAAAAGTAATTCATTAAACCATTTGTATCTAAATTACATATACCTAATATTTTATAATTATATTTTAAAAACGGATCCTAAAAGCAAAGAGTACACATATCATTATGGTGTAAACACGCATTGTTTATAAAAATAAATATTATCTCAAATGGTTTTCTCATATCAATCTAAAGTGCTTTTGAATACTATTAAGTACTTTTGCTCATTTCAGTTTTGTGGGAATAATCCTGAAACAATGGCTGCTGCGGCAAAACTGGTTGAATCACAATGTGATGCCATTGATGTAAATCTTGGATGTCCTCAATCTATTGCTAAGAGAGGCAGATATGGATCATTTCTTCAGGAAGATTGGGAACTATTGAAAAATATTGGTAACTTTCCATCTTATTTTACACGTATTTGTTGGTGTTGTTTTCAATTTCCTATGTGAGTACCAATAAATAGGTACTTTTTCTTTCTTATAGTCTATGGTGCAGGGTCTACTAGGGACTTACTACACTTATTCAGCTCAATTCAGCTTTTGTCCATAGAAAACGTTTATGGAGATGCAGAAAGATGAACAGATGCATGTGCATCTCCATACAAAACTGGTGTTTTAAACTGGCTGGTAGAAAGCTAAATAAATGTAGTATTTGTTCCATGCAAGGCGAAACTGTTTTATGCTATAGTCTGTTTTTTTAACAAACTAGTACAGAGTTATGTCTCTCGCACATTTCCGATATTGACAGAGTGAGATGAGTCATTGGTCGGGGTTGGCTCAACGCCTTTGTTTTGTTTTGAAATTGTTAAGGCCCGTTAATATTGAATACTTCTAAAATTTACTGTACAGGAGACATGCCCGCCATGACTCACGCACAAACAATATCGTCTGGTTCACTCACTAAAACACGTGCGACGCGCAGGTAGTCGATAACTCAACTGAATGTACAGTGGGCTGCATCAATTGGGTACCCCAGTTGTATTAAAATGTTAATTCAAATGGGGTACCCAATTGATGCAGCCCACTGTACACACGGCACATCTAATTAGTTTACATCGTGCATACATTGGTAACTGTCATTATTATTGTGTGCGTATACGTAATATACACACGCGGTTAACGGGTTCACAATGAAGGAATATCAGCTCATATTTTAGACAAATAAAACAAGGTTCCCATAGCCAATTGGTGTAAGCGCCTGCGAATCCTGCGATAGCTACTGATGTAAACTAGACGACGTGAGTTTGATCCCAACTGAGGAATTTTGTTTTGCTGCTTTTTACTTTTTGTTTTTTACTAAATTAATTTTGTTGTCAAAATAAACACTCAACAAAAAAGTAGAAAGTTAATTAAATAAAACGAATAAAATCATTTTAAGTTTTTTATTAGATAAATATTGGTATTGGTTGGAATGAGCAAGCTTATCATCACTTAGGTCATTAGCAAATGATCCGTCTCGTTTTTTCCAATATGTTCCTTCTTTACAATGGTTGTTTTAAGGTTCAATTTGATGTGGGCTATATGTGTCAATCAATCTGCCTAGCCTATTCCCAACTATGTTGGGGTCGGCTTCCAGTCTAACCGGATGCAGCTGAATACCAGTATTTTATATGAAGCGACTGCCTATCTGACCTCTACAACCCAGTAACTGGGTAATACGATACCCCTTGGTAAGACTGGTTGTCAGACTTTCGGGCTTCTGACGACCCGTAACAACTGTCAAAGCTCCACAAATGACAGCCGGGACCAACGGCTTAACGTGCTTTCCGAGGCACGGAGGAGTCTCGGTATGTAAAGATGGTCACCCATCCACGGACCAACCCCGGCAAGCGCAGCTTAACCTGATGGATCAACCTGTATGTGTATGTTAGCAAAAAAAACTTTGTGTGACGATACAATGATTTAATGCAAACTGGTTTTTACATAATACTTTAGCTATTCATATTAGACCATCGAATGAGTAAAACACTGTTGGTTATCAGTTTTTTAACAAAGACAAAGTTTTTTGTTGGTTATGGATGGTAGTATCTAAAGATGGTATAATATCTAAATAATTTGTTAAAGTAGGTATGTATATATAAATTGAAACAATGTAAAGTTAGAGGTGAAGTGAAGCAACGTTAAGTGAAGCAAATGTTAGATAGTAAGAAGATATGACAACTTCTAACCGCATAACAATAACATCACTTCACCAGACTTTCAATAATATAATATGTAGACAATTGCTACTATATCCTTTTTTGGCAGATTTTTTAAAAGAATGCTGTCGATTTGGTCTTATCCCGGTGCTTTGCCATCCTTGAGGTGTTTTATTTCGCCAGCTACTTCGGTAGGGCTCATATATTTTAATGGGAGACACATTTGCTGTGCACTTTCCAGATAACTTTTTATTTCGGCGTCATGCTCTGATCTCAATTCAGGAAATGATTGAAAGACACTGCTAAGGTGTTCAGCAAAGATTGTAGCCTTCTCCGTGTCTGGCCTGGCCCAATTCCCATTACTTTGTCTGATGGGAGGGATCTCATATGGTCTGGTGTGGTCTGGTATGGTGGTTATGGTGGTGGTGGTCTGGTATGGTGGTGGTGGTATGGTCTGTGGTGGTGGTTTTATGGTGTGCATAATAAAGAGTATTCTTTTTTTTTTCGGTTTGAATTCATTTATTTCTAAAAGATTACAAATCACTTGACACAAATTTTTTTTTTTTTTTTTTTTTTTTTTTTCCCTTGTTCTAGGGCTCATCAAAAGGATGGACCCTAATCGTATTACAATCTAGCCTTATAAATAGGCTAATAAGTAATTAAATTATAACCTAAACTATTAAATTGTTTTTATTAAGAATGTGTCCAATAACACTTTTCTTATTGTCTCTATTTCTTGTGTTTGTTTGGCACATTTGTACTTTACACTATTCACTAACACTAAACACTAACTCGAACGGTTTTGTTCTTTTTAGTCTTCTCACTATGTTTGTGTGGTCGAGCAGCTGGATTGCCTCGACGTTCACATGCTGATGAAGTCTCTTTTCGTGAGCTTCTGCAAATTTCTGGATCACTTTTTCGATGAACTCAACTTTTAGGTCCCGATGTAGGTCATCATTTCGTATGTACCAAGGTGCATTTACAATTTCCCTTAGCACTTTATTCTGGAATCGTTGTATAATTAATATATTGGTCTGTTTGGTGCAGCCCCACAGCTGGATACCATAAGTCCAAACTGGCATCAGGACTTGTCTGTATAGCAACAATTTATTTTGCACGGACAGCATGGAGTTTCTTCCAAGCAGCCAATACATTCTTTTGAATCGGTGGTCGAGTTCATCTTTTTTCTTCTTGACGTGGGCTTTCCAGCGTAACTTTGCGTCAAGGGTCATACCGAGATACTTGGCTGTATTCTCGTATGGGACTAGTTTATTGTCAATGTAAACTGGAGAATACTGGTGTTTTCTGTTGGAAAAGTCTATGTGAACAGATTTGGATTCATTCAGTTTAATCCTCCATTTTTTGGTCCAGTCATAAACTTGATTTACAGCCATTTGAACCTTTTCTACTGCTTCTTCGTGGCTGTTTCCTACAGCCATTATGGCTGTATCATCAGCAAAGGTCCCAATCGTGTTTTGCTCTAATTCAGGAATATCGCAAGTGTATAGTAGGTACAGGACCGGTCCTAACACACTTCCTTGCGGTACGCCAGCGTTAATTTGTTTCAGTTCTGAGTAGGCGTCTTCTTGTCTTATTCTAAAGACTCTGTTCAAAATGTATGATTCTAATATATCTGCAAACTGCTTCGGTAACAGGCTCTTCAATTTATGTATAAGGCCTTCATGCCATACTTTGTCAAACGCTTGCGCCACGTCTAGGAATACAGTAGCACATACTTTCTTGTCTTCGAGGGCGTTTTCTATTACGTCTGTGATCCTATGCACTTGATCGATGGTAGAGTGTTTTTCTCGAAATCCAAATTGGTGCTCTGGTATTATGTTTTTACTATCTATTATTGGTTTAAGTCGTTTGAGTAACAGCTTTTCAAATAGCTTGGACATGATTGGTAGTAAGGAAATGGGCCTGTATGATGATGCTTCGTGAGCCGGTTTCCCTGGCTTAGCTATCATTATTACTTCAGCCACCTTCCATAAGTCTGGTACATATTTTAACCTTAGTGCAGCATTGATAAGGGTCGTTAACTTAACCAGACCCTTTCTAGGGAGGTTATGAAGTACTTCTCCTGTTATTAGATCGTAACCTGGTGATTTTCGTGTATTTATGTTATGTTTTATTTCTCGTGCGACTTCTCTCGGTGTTACTAGTTTTATGGTAACTTCATTTTCTGATGTCCGCATATTAGGCAAAGTGAGATCTTCAATGATTTCCTCGTCGTTTGGTTGAAATATATTTTCTAGATGCTCTGCAAACCTCTTAGCTTTTTGCTCATTACTAATTGCCCATTGCCCGTTTTCACACTTAATTGGTGGGATTTGGGTAACCGGTCTTTTTAGGTACTTAGTAGCCTTCCAGAGGGAGTAATCAGTATTTAGGTCATTACTTAGATTCTGGAGATAGGTATTGGTTGAGTCATCTTTAAAGTTCTGGATTAGTCTTCTTACTTTTTTTGTCAGGTTATTTAACTTTCGTTTGTCATCAGGGCACCTAGATTGATGCCACATTTTTCTCTGCCTTCTTTTTTCCATAATGAGCTTCTTGATTCTGAAGGGGTACGTATTTCCCTTCGTCCTCTTATTGAAGTCAGGTGTATTTTCCCACGCTGCTTGCTGGATGTGCACTATGAAATTCTCTACTTCAACGTTTAGGTGTTCGGGTGTTTTTAGTGGGACCTTAAGGTCTATTTGATCATTCAGCCTGGTCTTGAAGCCCTCCCAGTCTGTACACTTATTGACAAGAGTGGGACTATTTTCTTTAAACAAAATGGACTCGCTAATTTCTAAATAGATTGCGGAGTGATCCGAGTTCATGTCATAGCTTTGTTCCAATTTTATATAACCAGTTGATAAATCCTTGGTAACGAAAAAATCTATTAAGTCCGGAATTTTATTTGAATCTGTTGGCCAATAGGTGGGCTTTCCAGTTGACATGACATCACATTTCAGCTCTCTTATGGCACTCAGTAGTTCTTTGCCTTTGGTAGTTGTCAGTCTGGAGCCCCAATACGTATTCTTAGCATTGAAGTCGCCTCCTAAGATAAATCTACTTCCAAGGCGAGTTAGAAAGCTCATAAAGTGGTCTTTTTTTATCGTATACCGTGGTGGACAGTAGATGGCAGATACTGTAACAGGATATTTTTTGGTTTGTAGACAAATCACGACTGCTTGGATCTCTTTCTCTTCGTATTTAAACTTCATAGTGCTGAAGGTTTTCTTTTACAATAATGGCACTACCGCCTCTTGCAGAATTGTCTGGGTGAAGTGCATGGTATACTTTGTACCCTTTAAACTTAATGTGAGATTGCTTTGTGAAGTGAGTTTCTGATATCAGGCACACATCAATTTTTTATATGTCTAATACTACTTGTAACTCATTCTGATGTTTTTGTAACCCATTTGAGTTCCACGCCATAAGCTTCAGTGTAGTATTCATTTTTTTGGCTTAGAAGTAGCAGCTTTATTGCTATTTTCAATTTTTTTCAATCTCTCGTCAAATGATGACATTAACTTTAAGATTTCATTCAACTTTTTGTCACTGTCCATATCAGCCAAAGGCTCCTTCGCTATGCCTCTTTTAGCTACTTGGGCGTATGAGACGTTTTTAGCTATAGTTTTTATTGTGCTTTGACTTCTTTTATACTGGCTGGTGCTTTCAACTCTTCCAGTAGGAGTATTTTGTTGAGAGGTTGTATTATTGCCTTTCGATTTTTTGTTTCGAATCTGCTGGATTTCTTTAGCTACGACACATCCCCTGTAGTTAGCCGGATGTGGAGCTCCACAGTGGACACACTTTGGCTTTTCTTCTTTTGATTTTCTGCAATCCTTAGTGAGATGCTTGCCTGTGCACTTTACGCACCTCGGTTCTTTGGAGCAGTACTTTTGTGTATGGCCGTACGCCTGGCATCTTTTACACTGAGGTACCAGTTTTGTGGATTTTAGCGGTTGTATTTCCACATTACATCCCAACACAGTTTTGATGGTATATATTTTGCTAGTTTCTTCATCATTTGAAAATGTTAGCATGAACATATTGAGTGGTTTTTTGGTTTTCCAACTCAATTTGTTGACTGCTTCTAGTATCTTGTAGCCTTTGCCACGCAAGTCTTCAACAATTCTCTCCGGAATGCATGTAAAATGCAATTTTTTTGCCATTACTCTAATTGGTCTCTCTTGCTTGTTCTCATACGAGTGCCAAAGACAATTGTTGAGTGAGAGGGCCTTTGTTATTGCCCTGTATGAATCTTCGTTTTTGGCATTTACTTTGACAGTATCGCCGTTCATCATTTTGATGCTGAACGCGTCAGCTGATTGGCTCTCAGATAGAAAATCATAGAATTTCTGGTAGTCATGGATACCATCTACTACAATAGGTGGTGGCAAAGGAATTTTAATGGTTTTTTCCTTACCTTTATTCTCTTCACTTTCGTCTTCATTCGGAGTGGCTTCGGCGGGTGAGGTGTTCAATCTTCTTTTCTTCCTGCTTTTTTGCCGTATCCATCCTGTTTCTCGAGCTAGTTCTTCTTCGTCCGTGGTATATTCAACACGCGGGGGAGAAGTCTCAGTGGCGGTTGTAGCTGATTTCGGTGCGTTTTCCGCTTGAAGTTTCAGCTTTTGCTGGAGATATTCTATTTGACCTGTTAAGTCATTTAAGTTTTTTTGCAGCTCTTCACGCTGTTTTTGTTCTTGGCAAAGATACTTGTATAACAAATGTTCAGTTTCTGTTTTTAAGTTTATGCTAATAGTGTTCAGTGTTGTCCTTTCCGAACCCATTGTAGAAGTTATGCGAGTATTAACTTCGCCTTAACAATAACATTCGCTGACAGCCGTCAGCATTACGCAATAACTAGGTCATTGCGGTGCATCCGACTGGACGGCTTTATTTTGATGCGTAAGCACTTTTACACTGTGGTACGCGCGCGATCACATGTAACACAACTGCTCTCAGCAAAAATCGAACACGAATAATCACTTGACACAAATAAATACTAAAAATTTACTTGATACATTTTTGCTGTCCAGGAGTAGTGAAGAGCTTAGTGTTAACATTATACAAATCTGAAGGTAATTGTTAAAAGTTTTGTACTGTCTACCGCCGCGCGCCGTGCGATGCGTTGGCGCGGTCGACGCGCGGACGCGCGGTGACTCCTACCTAATCTTTGTTTTTATGTTTTGAAATCTAAAGACTCATTCACACTAGAGGCAAATGGCAAGACATTATTTAAATTAGTTATTTTATTTTATGACCCTGGTGTGAAATTTTAGTAGTTTTTTTAAATAGTAATAAAGATTGTGTATTTATTATATCTTTTGGTAGTGAGTTAGAAAGTTTTGCTCCCTCATGTATTATTGTTTTTTTTTCATAATTAGTTCTAGTACAGTCAACAGCAAAAGTAGATGATCAAAATCAGAAATTCAATACTAATGAACGGAGTTCGCGTCAGAACTGTGTGGCGTGGAAGTGATTCAAAAGGATGTGATTATAAATTATACCAAACATTTACTACTAGTACAGCTGCCATATATTCGTGATCAGTTTTGATTAGTATTGAATTTCTGATTTTGATCATCTACTTTTGCTGTGGTATATGTAATTCTTGTGCGCGCCTCAGAATACGTTTATGTACAGAGGCCAGCACATCAAGCTACCCCAATGTGTTAATTTTTTTTTATGGATTTTCTACTTTATAACAAAAGAATAAGGTTCATATTCAATTGGGAAAATTTGACAGATTGGGGTAGCTTGATGTGCAGGTCTCTGTACCTGTATGTTTTTTGTGAATGTGATTTGTGTGTGTAAGTCTTTGGAAAGAATTTTAAAATACATGTGTTATATAAATAGATATTAAAAATTATACACTTCTGGACACATCTTTTGGCCCACCTTGTATTTTCAGTTTCGTTTGGTCCTAGCTAAAATTTTATATTAGGTCGAGCAAAAAGTTTTTATGCAGTTTTGAACCTGGCACATTCACAATTTCATTCAATAGTCTTTTTTTGAATTTCGAACACAGAATTTAAAGAAACAAAAGACAATTTGGAGCCTGTTTGTTGATATCAAACAATCGAATACTAAGAAAACTTGGTTTTATTGGTTTACTTGGATTTAATTCTTGAAAAAGTGATTGATATCTTTGGTTTTGCAACAAACATTACTTATTCTTCACATTAAGGTGAGGTTCTATCAATAATCTATGGATACTTCACCTGAAGTCGCCGCCCAAGCTGTGGCACTGATTCAGGCCGGACACAGCCAAAGAAACGTGAGTGCTCAACTTAATTTAAGTAGATCTGCGGTCCGAAATGTTTATCGGAGGTACCTAGAGACTGGCGGCTTTGTTCGTCACCAAGGAAGGCCACGATCTCGGGTCACAACTGAAAGGCAGGATCGATTCATCGTGACGACCTGCTTGAGAAATCGTCACCTTACCTCCATTGAGATACAAAACCAACTTCGCGACTTCCACGGAGTATCTGTGAGGGCTCGAACTGTTCGGAGAAGGTTAAAAGAACGCGATATGGTACCATACAAGCCAGCTAATGGCCCCAAACTAACGCGAGCCTACCGAACAGCGCGCCTTCATTTCGCACGCAGTCATTTAAATTGGACACAGCAAGATTGGAGCCGTATACTCTTTTCTGATGAGTCTAAAATTGTGTTACATGGCAATGATAATGCTTTGACGGCACGGTTGGCGCAGTGGTTGAGCGATTGACTGCTGCGCAGCATGTCGCGGGTTCGATTCCCGCACGGAACAAATATTTGTACGACCTACAAGTATTTGTTCCGGGTCTGGGTGTTTTTCTATCTATAATATGTATGTATTTACAAAAAAAAAAAATGTATATAAGTAGTTTATCAGCCATCTCGTTACCATAACACAAGCATTAGGTTGCTTAGCTTGGGGCTAGATGGCGTTGTGTGATATGTCCAAACATATTTATTTATTTATTTAATGATGGAAGGAAGAAGGTCTACCGACGTAAGGGAGAGCGTTTCGCACAATGCTGCTTTGAAGAGAGGGTTGCTTATGGCGGTGGCTCATGGACTGTCTGGGGCGGTATATCCGCGAGCGGCAAAACTCAACTTGAGGTTGTTACAGGACCACGGCTGCCAACATTAAATGCTGAAAGGTACATTCGTGAGTGCTTAGAACCTCACGTGATACCATACGCGGACTATGTGGGCCCAAATTTCCTTTTTATGCATGATAATGCAAGAGCCCATGCGGCCGGCATCGTCAGGGAATATCTTCGGGATGTGAACATGACAGTTATGGACTGGCCAGCCAGAACCCCAGACATGAACCCCATTGAGCACATGTGGGACGAGCTAAAAAGACGTGTTAGGGCTCGTCAGCCAGTTGCCCAGACGATGCAGGAGTTGAAAACTGCCATAGAAGAGGAATGGGAGATGATCCCTCAAAATTTCATAGAGCGGTTAATAAACTCTATGCCTAATCGTATGAGAGCTGTGGTAGATGCCCATGGAGGCAACACGCGTTATTAAATTAAACCTTTATTTGATAAAACATGTTTTTTATTCAAAAATCAATTGCCTTTAACAAGGCGCATATCCGACTTGTTAGGCGTAGCTCCATGTCGTATGGTATTCTGAATTCAAATTTAAAACAATACGATCGAAAAAGATGGTAAAATGTATCAGGTTTAAAACTGCATCAACAGTTTTTGTTCAATCTAGCAATCATATTTCGGTAGGGGCCATCGAAACCTAAACTCTAAGGTGGGCCAATAGATGTGTCCAGAAGTGTATTAATTATGAATTATAGTATTCTACCTATCTATCTAATAATTGGGACGTTTTAATTTCAGTGTTGCCTTCCATAGTGAGTAGTTTGTGTCTAAACTTGGGGTCGAATTAGAAAGGAACGTTTGGAGGTTATTGTTGTTAAAACTTTTAATGACCTTCTCTTTTAATGACTTCGTAAATGAATAAACACAAATAACTGTTTTAACTTAGTAAGTAAACATGTCTTGTTGCAGTGCAAGCAATGTCTGAAGCAGTGTCTGTTCCAATAACATGTAAAGTACGAATATTTGAAAGCATAGAGAGGTCAGTGGAATATGCTCTCATGTTGCAAGAAGCAGGATGT
The DNA here is from genome assembly GCA_946251885.1 of Cosmia pyralina. Lineage (NCBI taxonomy): Eukaryota > Metazoa > Arthropoda > Insecta > Lepidoptera > Noctuidae > Cosmia > Cosmia pyralina. Next base: position 15,370,110 of record OX276352.1, on the reverse strand, counting down.
AAAATGCTCACAGTTCATGGAAGAACAAGAGAACAAAAAGGACCATTGACGGGTATTGCTAGTTGGAAACATATAAAGGCAGTAAGGTGGGCTTTTATGTATCTTGTGAAATAAAAAAAATCAGTTAAGTGCATGTCGGACCACGCACAATGACGGGTTCTGTACTTGGGATCAATATATCCCAAGTACAAACTTAACATTGTAGTTAAAAAACATGTTCTCCTATACATTCCAACTGCAAATGTTAGTTTGTACGCACAATATTGAGAGATTTACCTTGTTACTTTAAGACCATAGACTTCTTGTAGGTTTTCTTGTAATCTATAAGTATATGTACCTATAATTATTTCCTGTATATTTTTTTTTCAAAATTTTAGACTTTTTACCCGACTACGGCGAAGCAAAAAAGGGTTATGATTTTGACCGGTATGTATGTATGTGTGTTCATCTGTTCCCTCATAACTACTTATCATAATTTGACAAATGAGGTGTCATTAGAAGCGAGATTGAAGGCCCCATGTACATATGGGACAAAAAGTGATGAACTAAAAAATGTTTTTTTTTCTAATCATGCCGCGTTGGGTGTCAAATGAAAGGGCTTAATTAGCACATTTGAAATATATATATATTGTTAGCTATTGCTCGCGGCTTTGCATGCACCCGATAATTGGGAATAATTTCTGTAAAATTACGCCTCGGATAACATAACAGATGTGAGCCAAACATATTTTCACACCAAACCTACCCAATGTACATGGATAATAATAATTATTCTTTAAAAATGTAAAGTGGCTCTGCAAATACTTTATCACGGAATTATAAGGAACCCCAAAATAATTTAAAATAAAAAATATGTTTAGAAACTAAAACCCGTTTACTGAAAAATCACGCTCTAAAAATTATGAAACAAGAAAATATTGTCATTTGAAGTTAGAAAAAAACACGTTATGTTAGGGCATAAATTTAACCGATTACGTGTGACTCCGGATTTTTAATTTGTCTTTTCCTAATTTCAGATGAGAATATTTTCTTGTTTCATACTTTTTAGAGCGTGATTTTTCAATTGTCGGGTTTTAGTTTTTAAACATATTTTTTTTGAAGTAACTCTAAAACTATTTATTTTAGTGAATTTCAGTGACCCTTTCATTTGATATGTCGGTACAATTTGCTAAAAACAATTTTTTTTCTTATTTTCCTCTCTAAAGTGATCCCCATATTCAAAATTCACAATTCTGTTTGGGTCACTGAAATTCATGTGTACTAAATTTCAACTTAATCGATCCATTAGATTCAGAGCAAATTGGCTGTGACAGACAGACATACAAGCGAACCCGTAAGGGTTCTGTTTTTTCATTTGGACGAGCGGAACCATATAAATGTATTTTTGTGAAATAAAATATTATTTCACACTCACATAGGCCTCTCCCAAGTTGTGTCACACACAACATTTGATTTAGCCCCTCATGATTGAAATAATAATGTTTAAAACACAGTGAAGTAAAACCTTGATAATGTATATCATGCTATAGCTAAGGTGAATTTATAAGATTAAGATAATAAAACAATTTGGCTATGTAGGAAACTGCTACTTAAAGATATAGCTATATTGTTATACCTAGAAATAATAAGATTTTTTTTATCTTCAGGGAAGCAATATCAATACCCATGCTAGCAAATGGAAACATTCAATGCTTAGAAGATGTCTACAGATGTTTAGATTACACTAAAGTAGATGGGATAATGAGCGCAGAAGGTACCCTTACAAACCCAGCCTTATTTGAAGGAATTAACCCATTAACATGGGATATGGTCCAAGAGTATCTAGATCTGGTTGAAAAATATCCTTGCCCATCGTCTTACATAAGAGGACACTTATTTAAAATGTTTCATAAAATGTGAGTAAATCAAGCATCAACGTAACTTCAGCTAGGCATTCTATGCTACAGTGCAGTGGTATAAATATAAAGTTGTGTTTATAGATTTTCATTTGAAGACAACAAAGAGGACAGACAAATTCTGGCTACAGCACAAAATTTAGATGACTTTAGAAGAGTATGTACAAATGTAAGAAACAAGTATTTACCGTATCATGAAGGAAAACTTTATTTTGAGAACGACGAAAATATATATAGGATTGGGTTCAATTTAATATTGCCTCCATGGATATGCCAACCTTATGTAAGAATGTCACCTGAAGAGCACACACAAAAGATGGAGAAATTAAATACTATTCACATTCAGGTAAAGCAATTAGAAAAATGAGTATGTTGTAGAACATTATGTGTAATAAATATTTTATCAGTTGTTGTTTATAGGAAAGTGTGGCTGAAAAAAGAAACTGTGAGGATATTGATAGAGCTCCTATTTCTCGGAAGAAAATGAAAAAGATAAGGCGGATGAGTAGAAGACCAGAAAAACAAGATGTGCAACAAAATGGCAGAAGTGGTCAAATTTGCGTTAGCAAAGATTGTCCTAATCCTCTAGTTAGTACATTCATTTGCTTTTAGTCTTTTGGTTTTGATGAAGATAATTAGAATAAATCTACAACTCAACCTATAGCAGTCCACTTCTAGGTAGTATTATAATATGAATAATGAGATACATTTTATTTTCAGGGTGGAAAATGTCTATACCAACTGTGTAGAAAATGTTGCAGAAATAAATGCTATGACGAGGATTTAGACTGTAAAGGCCATGGGATACTTGTACATACTAGGCGGGAAATGGCTCGGAAGTTTTCAAATGTCGAGAATATCACACGAACTGCGACGAATTAATTTGTACAGGTCAATATATGATCAATAATCATGCATGTATCAGTCAGGGAAATTAATTGTTTATCAAATTGACATCTACGTCAAGTCAATTCGCTGGGCTAAAGGCATTTCATAAACAGTTTTTTTTTATTTTGTGGCTTGTAAGTAGTTGTCCATGGGAGGCCGCAACTACTTAACCGGTCAATCCTGTGGCTGCCTTAAGCGAACTCAAAGCCTCCAGCCGGGCATAAAACTTCCATGTTAAATGATGAATTGAAAGCTACAGGCTCAGCTACGCTACCAACTGGTACTTCTTCACCGAGCAAGGGTCGGGGGTGACAGTTACGCTGGGGTCGTCGCGAGGCGCCTCGGCGGCGAGGTCGGAATGTAAACTGTCAATGAATGACAGTTGTTATTTGTATAATAATATCTAGCCTATTATTACCCCACTGCAGGGCAAATGGCTTTTCTCGTACAGAGAAGGCACAAGCATTGATCACCACGCTTTTAACTATACAGTCCAGGTTTCCTCACGTTGTTTTTTCTTCATACGGAAAGTATCTAGTCAATTTGATAAAAAAAAATTCCCTAAAAGTATGTAGGTACTTTACTATAGTTATGTAAATACGAGGGGGATCAAAAAGTAGTGAGAATGAGATAGATTATAATGACTATTGATAACTTAATAATTTATTTTTCTACATAGTCTCCGAGTCTCTCTACACACCGATTCCAGCGCTTTTCCAAGACTTCAATCCCTTTAAAAAAAAAAGTTTTGTCTTGGTTCTGCAAAAAGCTCTCCACGGCATCCATCACCTCATTATCGTCTTCGTACCTGTTTCCCCTTAAGTATTCTTTCAATTTGGGGAACAGATAAAAATCGCTAGGCGCCAGATCTGGTGAATAAGGGGGGTGGCCAACCAATTCGAAGCCAGCTTGCTGAATGGCAGCCATCGCAACTGCCGACCTGTGCGCGGGTGCGTTGTCGTGATGAAACAGCACGCCCCTTCGAAGTTTCCCTCTCCTTTTCTCTTTGATGGCATTCCTCAACTTAGGAATTAAAGCTGCATAATATTGGCCTGTAATAGTGGTTCCTCGCTCCAGGTAATCAATCAACAATATCCCTTCTGAGTCCCAAAATATTGAGGCCATAACCTTGCCAGCCGATGCCACGGCACGAAACTTCTTCGGGGTCGGTGATGATGGCCGTTTCCATTGCGAAGATTGCTGTTTTGTCTCGGGATCAAAATGATGGACCCATGTTTCGTCCATTGTTACGAAACGAGACAAAAAGTTTTCAGAATCTTCTTGAAACTTGTCCAACAATATCTTCGAAATGTCAAGTCGATTTTGTTTCCGACTGTCGGTTAACATTCTCGGCACCCATCTTGCGGAGGCTTTTCTCATATTCAAATATTGTTTCAATATGGATTGAATACTTCCATATGAAATGCCCGTTTCTTGAATTAAGCATCGGATGGTAACTCTTCGATCGCTCAATACAATTTTCTCGACTTTCGCAACATTTTCTTGGGTGAATGACGTCGATGGACGGCCGCAACGATGTTCGTCTTCCGTGCTCGTTCTCCCTACTCGAAATTGAGAAGCCCACCTTGCAACAGTGGAATAAGGCGAAGCAGACTCAGAATGTTGCATCCAAATCGCAATGAATCTCTTGCGTCGTTAACTTTTTTAAACAGAGGTATTTAATAACGGCTCGCACTTCGTTTTTCTCCATTTTCGAGAACACGTTCCGACACGAAGCAAACAAATGACTACATTCAGAAAAAAACAAAAGAGAATCGAAGATTTTTTTTTATTAATATTACAAATATGTATCTGAGCTATGCCTGCCAGTATTTATTTTTTTTCTTACCAAGGAGTATGTCGTTATCACTACTTTTTGATCCCCCCTCGTATGTAGGTACCTACATAGTTATAAGACCAATGCATGTTTTTGTAATTTTAACATGAAATAGATTTTTGTTACTCAATACTCAATATTTTATTGCATTCCATAATGTGTGTGTTCCTCTGTATCTGTATCAGTTTAGCTTAGGTACTATGAACTAAAATATTTCAATTAAAATGAAGAATATTAATTAATCGATCGCAGTTTCTTAACATGCTGCCTTGTTAATGCTAGCTACACACGCTGCGACTTCTTCTCACGTCCACACACAGATTTTGCGAGCAGATTTGTCGCTAGCGATTTCAAAATCTATGCGCGGACGTGAGATTTCGAAGTCGCTGGAGACCACAGGCTGAAGACTGAAGTCGCTGCGCGTGTACTAGCATCAGCACGCGCAGCATGACGAATTTTGTCGACGGAAGAATAGACAAAATTACACATTGCCATGCTTTTAGACGCTTAGAAATAATTCTACTATCTGCCATTTTGTCTATTCTTCCGTCGATAAAACCCGTTTCTATGGCGGTCGTGGTAAGCGTGCAGGTAGGGTTGCCAACTTTTTTTGCAAGAAATACAGTTTAATCAGGTTGGAGAAAGAAAATCAACAGTATTTCAATAAAATGAACAGTACTTTATTTTTTTAATCTTTTAAAACATATTTCTTGGTGCTTCTCGCACAACTTATCAATTTAGTATAATTTTTGAAGACTTCATAAGCTTCACGAGTGAAATCAAAATTAAAGTAATAATGAGAGAGATGAGCTGAGTGTGATGTAATGAGTGTGTGTGTTGATGTGTATAGTAGTATTAATGAGCTAATTTTTTATTATATTTATGGAAGATCTATTTCTGTCGCCCGCCACTTATTGGTTTTTTGTTCGACAGTAAAAAAGTATAATGTACCTAGTGAAAAACAGTATAATACTGTTTTTAACAGTATAGTTGGGAACCCTACGTGCAGGCCTCTATCAAACCTTTTTATTTTGAAAACATGTTGGTTACCATAGAAACTTGTTCTACACACTGTACGAAGTACATACAAACTGTGTTTTCGACTCATCGGTTCAGTTTTATTATAAAAATTAATAAACTGACAGCATTTCATATGAAGTGGTGTTTTAATTAGGTTAATTCCTAGGATGAAGTCATCCTAGGAATTAGACAAATCATAAGGCGAAATCGTTACCGAAGTTGAATAGATGCGCGCGCATAACACGGGCTTGACCAGTAACAACACAAGGTTAATTTTTTAAGCCTTGTTATTGTATCTTTTATACCTACTAAAAATTGTTACAATAGTTACGAGTTGACTGATTAGTGTTTTGGCATTGTGTGAAATAGGGGTCCGACAAACGTGACAAAGAAATAATATTAAACTAGGTGCTGAAATCAATGATTATTAACAATACCGATGGACAAATGCTGTGCCTCACATCAATCGCCGAGACCACAACGAAGATTGAACGGACTTCAATTACCGCTGAACTATCAACAGATTATCGGTTGGTTCGTCTTCATTGCGACTGGATCGTTGAATTTTTTTATTTTGATTGAAATACAATTTGAAGAATTGAGGACAACAGCTTTAGTGGTCCTCATTGTACTGTATGTGTTCCACGTGTCGTCGCATCTTACTGCGTCGTTATTAGACCCCAGCGAAACTGAATTGAGAAAGCTAGGAGTTTACAATGTTCCTGAATTCGATCGAGAAGTGCACGCCCATGTTATTGAAAATGGAAGATGTCATCTGTGCAATATACACACGAGCAGCAGAAGAACGAAACACTGTAGTATATGCAACAAATGTGTGGACCACTTCGATCACCACTGCAAGTGGCTCAACAACTGCATTGGCCGGAGGAATTACGTGCCGTTTATTGCATGCGTCGCTACTGCGCTCATGATATCTACATTTACGTCATCGTTATGTGCAGCAGACATTGTGATATTTTTTACAAATCCTAAATATTTAAGTACTGAAGCACAAAACTTTATTAACTGTAGTACAGTATACAGCACGACGACGGCGATGTCAAATTTTTGTAGGAGTTCAATATCTTTCTTAATTTTTTTAGTCTTATTTTGCACAATGGCGTCAGCAATAGGATGTGCCTTATTACATTTGTGCTGTTTTCATATTTATATATCTTTCCTGGGAGTTACAACATACGAATATGTGGTACGAAGTTGGGACTCAGAAGCTCCCTCTTACAAATATTTGAAGAATTGTAAATGTTGTAAGTGGAGTATATCACAAGAGTTGTATACCATTAGAAAATCGAAAGAGACAACTCAAACTCATGAAAATCCTGACAGTGGATCGATGGCAAGTAAATTAGATGTTGCACGTAATACTGATATTCAGAATGGAGAGGCCAATGTTATAAACTTTATTAGCATATTAATTAATAATGAGCTTAGTAAAGCCAGGAAAATGTTTCTGTATGATAAAAACAAAATACATCCACATGATGAAAATGGTAGTAGATAGCACATTTGATTAAAAAACTACCCAACAAGCAATGGTGCAATATTTATTCTTTGAGCAGTATGATGAAAAATGCTGTGGATTTGGCGGGAATATCCAGGTAGCCCGCGAAATTAAAATTTTCTTGCGTTTTTTGCAAATCGCAGGTCAGTATCATGTTGTATGTTGATCGAAATAATTATGATTAGCGACCGTAACAAATCTGTATTTATAGAATTATAATCATTAAATCATCAATACAACTGTGCAAGTTCCTACAGGTGGGTTATAGGAACTTGGAGAGTGACATGAAATCTTGATATTTGAGGAAATTGTATTACTTACCGATTCTAATAATTATTATAAGAATACATAGGTATTTTTTTTACGGTCGCGAATCATAGGTAGGTACTTTAATCAACATACACCCAACACTGAGCTGCAAATTGCAAAAATCGTAAGAAAATTGGATTTCGCGCGCTACCTTCATTAGCACGGGCAAATCATGTCATGGTACTTTTGTCATTTACGGTAATCGTACCTAATCTCGAGCCCGTGAGCTGAGACTGTTCGTTCGCGATATGGCTGATGAAGGCACCCTATCTATCATCTACCACGATGTCTAATGGATGTAGTCGCCCATACCTTACTGTCTCGAAAGTATTTTGATCTAAAGCAATAAGTCGGCGTACAAACAATAGTGTGTATGTAATCTTTGATAATTGCGCTGTGGTAGCCAGCTAAATTTAAATTTTCTTGCGTTTTTTGCAATTTGAGGTCAGTGTAAGGTTGTATCTTGATCAAAATATCATACGAAGAGATCTACATTGCGTTCTACTTCTGTTTTTAACTTTTAATTATTATATATATATTTTTCATGCACACTAGATTTTTCCAGTTCACTTTAGACATTGGTAGAATAGTCGACATCGGCTTTGCTTGCCATTTATTAAAAATAGAATACAATAGAATCATTCGCTGTATTAGGAATACCTATGTATTTACATAATTTTAACCATAATAAAAATCATCAATACATTTCTGTAAGATATAAAGTTAGATTTCCTCCGGATTCGTCCGATTTCCGAAATCAGACCAATCCGGAGGAAATCTGCAAAATTCAAAATTTCTTGCGTTTTTTGCGATTTGCAGGTCAGTGTCAGGTTGTTTCTTGATCAAATTATATATATATATATATACACTTCTGGACACATCTATTGGCCCACCTTAGAGTTTAGGTTTCGATGGCCCCTACCGAAATATGATTGCTAGATTGAACAAAAACTGTTGATGCAGTTTTAAACCTAATACATTTTACCATCTTTTTCGATCGTATTGTTTTAAATTTGAATTCAGAATACCATACGACATGGAGCTACGCCTAACAAGTCGGATATGCGCCTTGTTAAAGGCAATTGATTTTTGAATAAAAAACATGTTTTATCAAATAAAGGTTTAATTTAATAACGCGTGTTGCCTCCATGGGCATCTACCACAGCTCTCATACGATTAGGCATAGAGTTTATCAACCGCTCTATGAAATTTTGAGGGATCATCTCCCATTCCTCTTCTATGGCAGTTTTCAACTCCTGCATCGTCTGGGCAACTGGCTGACGAGCCCTAACACGTCTTTTTAGCTCGTCCCACATGTGCTCAATGGGGTTCATGTCTGGGCTTCTGGCTGGCCAGTCCATAACTGTGATGTTCACATCCCGAAGATATTCCCTGACGATGCCGGCCGCATGGGCTCTTGCATTATCATGCATAAAAATAAAATTTGGGCCCACATAGTCCGCGTATGGTATCACGTGAGGTTCTAAGCACTCACGAATGTACCTTTCAGCATTTAATGTTGGCAGCCGTGGTCCTGTAACAACCTCAAGTTGAGTTTTGCCGCTCGCGGATATACCGCCCCAGACAGTCCATGAGCCACCGCCATAAGCAACCCTCTCTTCAAAGCAGCATTGTGCGAAACGCTCTCCCTTACGTCATGTGTTAACCAGGTTTATGAAATATTAATAAAATAAAAATGCACTTTCCACAAGAGGCCATGACACACTGTTTCTTTTTTAAAACTTCTTTTTCACATGACAAAGGCTGAAGGCTATACAGCCTAGTCTCATATGACACATCCCCCCCTTTAACATTCATAATCAACTAAATGGGAAGGAGGTTTCACAGACCTTCCACTACGAGTAACATATGAACTGCCTGCTTCACAAGCATCTCTAAACACTCTGTGCTGACTAGGCATAGAGCCATCTGTACTCACAGTTTCCCCATTATTTGAATCATTCACCGGTCTGACATTAATTGGGGTATCAAACTCAACTTCTGGTCTCTCATTAAACTTATTTCTACTTAGTAACATATGTTTTTCATTTCTCCTAACACAATTACCTTTTTCATTTTTTACAATATAGGATCTAGGACTATCCTTCCTCACTACCCTTCCTGGCTGCCAATCCTTATCATCCCCATTCTGTATTAACACACTCTGACCATTACTATAAGAAGCTCTATTTTTGGCTGTTTTATTATAATTACTTTTAGATTTTTCTTTCATTATTTGCATTTTTTCATTGATATTGATTGGCAGTCTGGGTTGAAGATCTGTGTAAGTACAAGGTAAGTTAGTTCTTAATAGCCTGCACATCAGAAGTTCAGATGGGCTATAGTCTAAGCCAGCAAGCGGTGTTGTTCTATAGTGTAGCAAAGCCATATTCAAGTTCTCATCATTTGCCCTGCATTTCTTCATTAAACTCTTTACAATACCTACAGCTTTTTCTGCCAGGCCATTCGACTGATGATGATGAGGGCTTGAAAACAACAACTGCATATTAACATCTCTGGAAAACTGTTTAAGTTCAAAGCTATTAAATGGATTATTATCACAAACTGCATACTTAGGTATTCCATGTGTGGCAAATATTATTTTTAATTTCAATATAACATTTTTTGCTGTTTTTTGTTGAACTTGTTTCAACTCAATCCACTTTGAATAATAATCAACAACCACTAGATAATCTTTGCCAGCAAAGGAACAAATATCCATACCTACTTTATAAAAAGGAATATCTGGCACATCATGACTCATGAGGGATTCTTTGCAGTTACTTGACCTATATTTCTCACATTCCTTACATGACAAAACAAAATTTTCAATGTCCTTGGACATTCCTGGCCAGAATAAAGACCTACGTCCCCTTTTCTTGGACTTGACCACACCTGCATGAGCAGTATGTAAAATAGTAAGTATTTCTTTTCTCATACAATAAGGTACCACTACCCGGTTATTATAGTATAAAACATTATCTTTAAAGTTTAAAAAATCTTTCAGTTTGTAAAATATTTTCAACTCTTTATTCAAAATATTTTTATCATTGGATGGCCACTCATTAAAATACCATGTCTTAATTTGCATTAAATTGTTGTCACACCCAGTTTCAAATTGTAATTTTTTAAGTTTTTCATCAGTAATTGCTAAATCAGATTCACATCCATACACAACTTCAGTATCAAAAGAATGAACTAACTCTTGTAAATCGGAGTCATTTTTCCCATTATTTAACAAGTAGTTTCTTGACAAATAATCAGCAATAAACATTTTAGGACCTGGTACATAGCGAATTTCAAATTCATATTTTAGCAATTTTAAGACCATTCTTTGAAGTCTGGCTGATATTTTATTGATGTCCTTTGACATTATTGCCACTAATGGCTTGTGGTCTGTCTCAACCACAATCCTTCTACCATATACAAATTGATGATACTTTTCCATAGCAGCACAAATAGCAAATAATTCTTTTTCTATAGGTGCCCACCTACTTTGGCACTCCGTGTAAACTCTGGAGTAAAATGACACTGGTTTTCCATCTTGCATCAGGCATGCACCCATACCAGATTTAGAGCTGTCAGTTTGTAGCACAACTGTACCCTTGTCACTCAGAATTGCTAAAGTAGGTGTGCAACTCAATTTTCTTTTCAGTTCTAAAAATGCTTCTTGCTGAGAAGAATCCCATTCCCACAAAGTATCTTTTTTAAGTAACTGTCTCAAGGGCATTGTAGTTTTTGTATAGTGAGGTATAAACTTACTTAAGTAATTACACATACCAAGGAACTTCTGAAGCTGTTTGATGTTTTTTGGTGAATCTAATTGAAGAATGGCTGATACATGTTCAGAGTCTATTTGTATTCCATTTTTTGATATTATGAGCCCTATATATTTTACATGATCAAGTCTATACTGTAACTTTTTACTGTTAAATTTTACATTATACTCTCTTGATCTCTGAATAACTTTATTAAGTATTATATCATGTTCTAACTGGTCTTTACCTGCAATAATTAAGTCATCAAAATATACATAAACTCCTTGAATATCCCCAAAGATTGAACAATTTATGCGCTGCATTACTTCAGGCGCTGATGATATGCCAAAAGGCATTCTTTTAAATGCATATCTTCCAAATGGAGTACCAAATGTGCATAATTTCTGAGGATCATCAAGTTCAATCTGAAAAAACCCGTCCTTCATATCAAGAACTGTAAAAACTTCTTTACCTGATAAACTATTGTAAATTTCTTCGGGACTAGCAATTGGGTAATTTTCACGTAGAATATTTTTATTAAGATCTTGTGGATCTAAACAAAGTCTAAGTGATTTGTCAGGTTTCTCTACTATCACTAAATTATTACACCAGTCAGTCGGGGAAGTTACTTTTTCAATAATATTTCTCTTTTCATAGTTATTTAAAGTTTCTTTCAGTCTACCTTTTAATGCCTGTGGGATTCTCCTGATGGGCTTGATTACTGGTTCAGCATTTTCTTTTACTTTAATCCTGTATTTTCCTATATTTCCCAATCCTGTAAACACCTCTATATTTTTTCTGAGAAAAGTTTCTTTTTCTGAACTTGATTGTGTAACATCCACTCTTTTAACTAATTCAAGCCTGTTACAATCAGGCAGTCCTAATACTGGCTGAACTGGTAAGTCTATTACTGTGAACTTTAGTTTTTGTTTTTTGTTTTTTATGATACAATCTAGTTCAGCTGTCCCAGCTGTTTCCACTTGTTGGCCATTGTACACTAATAGAATTATCCCAGCATTCAAAAGACTTTCTGTTTTTCTCAGTTTCTTGAACAATTCCAATGATAGTGTATTGCAATCAGCACCAGTGTCTAATTTAAATTCTACTTCATATCCATTCACTATTATTTTTTCTTTCCACTGTAATTTAATTCCATCTACTGTAAAAATGCTTCCAACTGTAAAGTCTTCGTCACTGTCATCTGTATTTTCTTGAATTACATTAACTCGACTTTTCCTAGTATCACTGAGTTTTTCACTTCTGTTATTCTTGTTTTTGCACATATTAGCAAAATGTCCATAAAATCCACATACCATACATTTTCTGCCGTAGGCTGGACAGTTCCTTAACTCGTGATTTTTTCCACATCGGCTACAGTCTATTAATTTTTCTTTGGGCCTTGCCCCTCTGTTGTATGGTATCACTTTCTGACTTAAGGTGCTCACTTGATCTTCCATTTTATTTCCTTGTAATGTCTGTACTTTTTCTTTGCCTAATTCTGCTGCTCTGCAAATATCAATTGCTGCAGTGAGCTTCAACTCCGATTCTCTTAGAAGCCTTTCTTTGACATTTGTGTCCCTGATGCCAATAACAATAACCATAGTGATCAATCGATCCTCAAGCTCTCCAAGATCACATTTTTTAGCTTGAGTGAGAACTTTGGTATAAAAGTGATCAAATACTTCGCCATCTTGCTGTTTCATGGTGAACAAGTTATATGACAACCACAACAAATTTTTTCGTGGCTCGGCGTATTCTTTGAATTGATCAATCAGAGCTTGTAAGTTTTTAACTTTGTCTTTGCTAAATGTATTGTACACTTCCAATGCATCTTCCCCAGCACAGTTCAAAAACAATGCAATTTTTCTTGATTCAGCCGTATCATCAAGATTCACAGCTTGTAAATACAAGTTAAACTGCTGCACAAAGCGTTTAAAGTTTGCTCCATCTCCCGATAGTTGGAGGCCTGTTGGAGGTTTTATTCCGTCCATCGTAGACACACCTGACACCATGTGTTAACCAGGTTTATGAAATATTAATAAAATAAAAATGCACTTTCCACAAGAGGCCATGACACACTGTTTCTTTTTTAAAACTTCTTTTTCACATGACAAAGGCTGAAGGCTATACAGCCTAGTCTCATATGACACAGGTAGACCTTCTTCCTTCCATCATTGCCATGTAACACAATTTTAGACTCATCAGAAAAGAGTACACGGCTCCAATCTTGCTGTGTCCAATTTAAATGACTGCGTGCGAAATGAAGGCGCGCTGTTCGGTGGGCTCGCGTTAGTTTGGGGCCATTAGCTGGCTTGTGTGGTACCATATCGCGTTCTTTTAACCTTCTCCGAACAGTTCGAGCGCTCACAGATACTCCGTGGAAGTCGCGAAGTTGGTTTTGTATCTCAATGGAGGTAAGGTGACGATTTCTCAAGCTGGTCCTCACGATGAATCGATCCTGCCTTTCAGTTGTGACCCGAGATCGTGGCCTTCCTTGGCGACGAACAAAGCCGCCAGTCTCTAGGTACCTCCGATAAACATTTCGGACCGCAGATCGACTTAAATTAAGTTGAGCACTCACGTTTCTTTGGCTGTGTCCGGCCTGAATAAGTGCCACAGCTTGGGCGGCGACTTCAGGTGAAGTATCCATAGATTATTGATAGAACCTCACCTTAATGTTAAGAATAAGTAATGTTTGTTGCAAAACCAAAGATATCAATCACTTTTTCAAGAATTAAATCCAAGTAAACCAATAAAACCAAGTTTTCTTAGTATTCGATTGTTTGATATCAACAAACAGGCTCCAAATTGTCTTTTGTTTCTTTAAATTCTGTGTTCGAAATTCAAAAAAAGACTATTGAATGAAATTGTGAATGTGCCAGGTTCAAAACTGCATAAAAACTTTTTGCTCGACCTAATATAAAATTTTAGCTAGGACCAAACGAATCTGAAAATACAAGGTGGGCCAAAAGATGTGTCCAGAAGTGTATATATATATCTTTATTTCAGACATACATCCATACATTTTTAACAAATGAAACGTTAGTAAGGTTGTTAGTAGAACACATAAAAATACAAATAACAAGTTGTTAGTAATTTGTTAGTACAGAAACAAAATCAGTAGGTAGTACGAGTATTTTACTATAATCTATTTCCTATTTCTGAGCAAGTGAACACTCGCCCAGTAAACAGTAAACGGACCATTTATTTTGCACGCTAACGTTCTGAGGACAGTGTTGGTGCTACCACGGACCCTGCTCATCATCGATGCGGTTCTTTTCCTGATAATGGAGAAGAAATCATCGACGGAAGCTGCCGCAAACATTTCTGAGGCACTGCAGTACCTGGGTTTCCTCAACACTGCCCTCAGAGCGTCATTGTACTGAACACGCAGGGCATTAAAAGCCCGCCGCGTATAGTTGATCCACAGACTGCACGTGTAGAATGACTGACAGAAGGCTCTGAAAAGTAACAGTTTTACATCTGTAGTACATCGTGCGAATCTGCGGGCCAACATGTTGCAGCGGACCGCCAACGCCCTCCTTTCCCTCTCTAAGTCTGCATCATCCTGTAGGCGATCCGATAGCATGTGACCCAAGTATTTTGCTTTGCAAATTATGATTCGCGACAATAAGAAATATGTATTTAAGTACATAATTGTAAAACCATAAAAATATCAATACATAGGTACATCTCTATAAGCCAGCTAGCTAGCTCCTAATTAAAAAAAAAATTAATTTCGCGGGCTAAAAAATTAAAATATACCTACTTCTTTATAATAATATAATTTTTATAATACAATATAATTTCGGCGGGTTAAATGGGGGGTAATTCAAATTTTCTTACGTTTTTTGCAATTTGGAGGTCAGTGTCGGGTTGTATGTTGATTAAAATATGATTCGCGGGCGTAAATATTATGGCTTTACAGAATTATAATCATTAGATCAGCAAAACAACTCCATAAGTTAGAATTGGTCTCAAATCTCATTATTTCATGAAATAGTCATTCAATAGGGTAAATGACCTTAAGAGACTTGTATTGATGATTTTTATGATTATAATTCTATAAATAAATAATTGATACGGCCGCGAATCATGTATAAACCATGTATAAAAATCATGTATAAAAATACAACAATAATGTTGTCACTTGAGTTTTCTTATTTTGTGAACGCATAATTTTAACAATAATCAACTTTATATTTCGAACTCGAATAAACTTTATATTCACAAGCGCACTGCAGGAGGTTTTTAACAAGTTGCCTGATTCGTGGCATAAATAAGGCATAAATGTTAGCGGCCGCCAGCTAACAAACCTCCGTTTTGCTGATGATATTGTATTATTCTCCACATCACCTTCAGAAGTTGAAGAAATGCTCCAAGATCTGAGCACAGCAAGTCTTGAGGTTGGACTTTCAATGAACAGCACCCTAATTGCGTAACACATTATCAATCGGAGTTGGTTTCATTTTGACAGTTTAACAACATTCATTGCGTTGTTTACGTTGTCGAGCTGACAAATTTTTCGAACATATGAAGCAATGGATTAGCAATTTGTTTCAAAATTAAACCAACTCCGATTGATAATGTGTTACGCAATAAGGGTGCTGATACAAAACACAGGTCATGACCGTAGGTTCGAAGTGGACGGACAAAGATTGCGACTTGAAGTTTTGCATTTGCTGGTACCACGGACCATCTACCTACTAAAAATGATAAAGAGCGAAAGTGGCGTAGGTATAAAAATAAATAAATTCTTATTAATAAATAAAATAAGTAGTAGTTTTGTTTTTTTGGAAACTGATTAAAAATGTTCCTTGTGGGCTATTTTCCTTAAAACATGAATATTTCATCAAAATACTAACATACATGGGCGTACCCAGCTTTTAGGCCGGGGGGGGGGGGGGGGGGGGGGGCAAATCAGAAATTACTTAAGCCGGGCCCACATGTTTTTTTTTTCGCCTCATCAGTCTGCTCAATGTTCTCGATCTATGAGAGAGTTATTTATAAGCGTCTCAGAGATTATGCCGAAACAAAGGGCCTAATTCCTAACGAGCAGTTTGGTACCCAACACTTGCGTACCAAACAACAGACAAAGTCTGGCACAACGGTGTATTATATAAGATTTACAAACTCGGTGCGCCAGACCGTCTCGTGCTCTCATCGTATCGAAGGAGCGCTATCCTCTCCCCACCCCATTCGCCCAGGTGTCCCTCAGGGCTCTGTGCTTTCTCCACTCATTTCCACGTTATTTACCAGCGATATCCCGAAAAGTAAGAAGGCACACTTGGCTCTGTTCGCAGACGATACAGCCATTTACTATTCCGGCCAACGCCAAGACCCAATATCTCGCACTTTGCAAACCGCAGTCAATAAACTCGGCGCGTAGTTTCGAAAGTGGAGAATCGAAGTCAATCCCGACAAAAGTCAAGCGGTTCTCTTTTTGAAATCGCGTCTCATCTCTCATCGCGTGGCATCACACAGGCCCTATCAGAATACCAGCGTTGCGGTAGGTATTTATTTTTTTAAATATCGCAGCTTTATGCTGAGATGGAAGCCTTTTTGGCCTCGCACAGGTCTCTTTTTTTTAGTCTGAATTTTTATTTAATTTAATTTCTTTTTTTTTTTTGTTTTTTAATGTTTATTTTGTTACTTATATATGCTCCTTTTTAACTGTATTTCCTGTGCGTGTCCCAAATAAAATATTTTTCTTCTTTCTTCTTCTTCTTCTCAATCGTTCTCTCCCCACCGACCGATCACCATGTTTGGCAAGCCGATCCCTTGGGAGAAGCGAGCCTAATATCTAGGTGTGACCCTCGATGAGCACCTCTGAGCACATAAAGCAGTCTCGTTCTGAATGCACGTAGCAAATTGTCACTTAAGTGCAAGTTGCGCATCTATACAGCGTGCATTCTCCTAATCATGACCTATGCGGGTTCAGTATTTGCACACGCAAAGTCCCGACACATAGGACCTTACAAAATCGTTTCCTCCGAACGGCTACGAAGGAACCAAGGGGATCCTTGGGTTCGTTCGTAATGAAATCCTCCACCTAGACCTTTAAATCTCAACTATCCATCAATTCATGAAACGCAATTCCAAGCGTTTCTTCGTTACCCCCGCGAAACTTCGCAACCCCTCTGGTTGTCGAATCCGCTAGTTATTATATCCCCTTTAAAATCAGAAAAGTTCGCCGTCCAAGGCATGTTCTCACCGACCCCGATGACCCCATAACCCTCGGAGAAAAGTAGGGCCACCAGTACAGTTTACAAACACAAATCTCCATTTCGACCTCGCCGTCGAGGTCCCTTGCGACGTCGACTCCCACATGTTATGTTGCTACAACGAATTGACTACCAATACAAACTATTTCTGGTTTAAAGGTACAATACAAATGTGAACCTGTAATAAACCTGTAAGTACTCATAAATAAATAAAAAAAAAAAACAATTCCCCGGACCCTTGATCGGTGAAGGAGTGCCAGCTGGTGGCGTGGCTGAGCCTGTAGCAGATAATAATTATCCAGATATGATCCAGCCTGTCCCTCCTTGTTGTACTCCCCCCAGCGACGTCCTAAGCCAAGCCTAAACCACAGGGGGTGCGCTTAGCATGCAGTCGCTTAATTCATAGACTACTATAGATAGGTCGCGCAGGCCGCGCAGCGCAGTCTTTTTTCTAAAATTCAATGTTATAGAGGTAAATGGTCTAAGCTAAAATTAATGCATAATATATTGTAATTGGGTACACGACGACGACGACGACAACTACGTGACGTGGCTCTAACATAACTTTTTTCTTACTTAGGCATACGAAATCCAGGGGTACGCCCATGCTAACATAGGTAAACAATACTAATTTTTCATTTATAAAACTCAATTTAATTTTCGTAGTCAAAACGGGGCACACACCACAGAGCGCTTTATAATGATAATACTGGTGGTAATAATGTCGGCTCGAGTCGAGTGACTCGAGCCGACATCCGTTTATGTTTGTTCGTGTTCCGCACCAACATTCAAACCACCGCCACGCCACCGTACCGGTTTAAAAAGTCTGTGTGTCTGTGTATAATAATATAATTTACAGACTGACTTGAAAGACTGCCCCTTGACTTTTAATTCCCTTTTTTCTTGGTGAATTTCTTAAATGGCAATACCAAATTCTCCACTAGCGACTCTGTCAACTGATAAGATGGTGAGACTGGACTTTGCTCTGTCGTCAAATCGATAACAAATTGTCTGCTGTCAAAAAATTAAAAACAAATAATCTGTGTTTGCACCCTCTGCTTTTGGATTTCCCCTATGATGTTCGATATATATCAAATAATCCGATTGTTTTTTTGAAAGTTTTTTTTTACTAATTAATGAATCAAAAAAGAATTAAATAATCGATATTTTCGATTATTACTGTCGAATCAAATCGATTAATTGCGATTTCAAAATATAGGAAGTAATGACAGTGATCTAATTAAATATCTAAAACGCAAGCGGAACGGACACTAATAGCTCGTTTTTCAAAACATGACGATATCGTTTAAATATTTCTTAAAATCATACATTTCAAGTGTGGCTGACACTGGCATGGCCACCATCACGGATCTTAATTTTGATAACACAAAAATTAGTCGCTAATTAGTCAAAATTTGTCGTCAAATATCAGAACTTGTCGGTCACAGGCTCAAAAGATATAAGGGTTTATAGGGGGCCCAGCTGGAGTGAATTTCCCCAGCGTGACCCATTTTATATCTCAAAAACTAGGGCACCTAGCTAAGACCTGTTGTCTCTCAAATTTAGTCGCTAATTAGTCGCAAGTTTTCGCCAAGTTACAGATTTAGTCGGGTCTTAGTTTAGAAGATATAATGAGTTAAATTTTTAAGGTATAGTCCAAGAGCCAGATCGAAATTTTTACGAAAAATTGCCAAGAAAAGAATATTTCTATTAATATGTGTAATATACTTCTAGTTTTACTGGTCTAAAGTCCTTAGAAATGTCAAAGAGATAAATTCTCAATTAAATACATGTTTTTATATTTTAAATTACTAGGTTAGAGAGGCGCTTAAACTTCTTTAAAAATATTAAACCTTGCTCTTGGTTTATTTGGTGTCAAGGTGTACAGTTGCATGCAACTGATTTACAAATTATAGCGTAAGGCTCTAATTTACGTTACAATAATAAAACTTCTGTTGCCGAAATAAGAATTATGATTTACCTATAATACGTTCAAATTATCGAACCTTTAGTAAAATATTTAAACGTTGAAAACGTATTGTAAGTATGTAAGTATCAACCTATTGCTTGCTACAATAATTTACAAAAAAAAAAAAAACGGCCAAGTGCGTGTCGGACCACGCACAATGAAGGGTTCCGTAGTTGGGATGAATTTATCTTAAGAACAAACTTAACATTGTAGTTGAAAAACATGTTCTCCCATACATTTATTTGAGACCCTCATAGTAAGCCCTTTCATTTGACATGCCACATGGTGTAGTTTGCAGAACTTTTTTTTTAATTTTCTTATTTGCCCCCCAAAAGTGACCTCTATATTCAAAATTCATTTATTTACTAACCCATCCGTGTTTGGGTCACAGAAATTCATATGTGTACCAGATTTAATCCATTAGATTCGGAGCAAATTGGCTGTGACAGACGGACAGACAGACACACGAGTGATCCTATAAGGGTTCCGTTTTTTCCTTTTGAGGTACGGAACCCTAAAAATACATAGGTACCTCATCTTAAATCAAAAATGTATACAATGTGCCGCTGCAATGACGACATTAATTTGACAAGCGTATACGGTTCCGCGTTTTCGTTTTATAAAGATATTTTAATTTCATTGTACGTTATTAATTATTGATTTATTTACAATTTTCTAAAATAGCATCTTGAAACAACCTGTAGTGCAGAGATAAAATTAAAACGAACGAGAAAAAAAAGGTCACGCCACTCAAGTTTATTTCTGGGATTTATTTAGGTAAAAATATCTCGTCAAAGGTTTTTTTTTTTCAAATTACCTAACAAGTAACTGAATGTTAAATTGTTAGATTATTTTACGTACTATATTTGCGTTCAGAGTTTAGCACACTTAGCATATCATTCCAAACTTACCCAAAGACTTCTGTTTGTTGTCTTTACACTGATATATCTATAGGGAAAAATATACATGTAAAACGCACACTAATTTATTACAAAACCATTATTACTCGAGTTCCTAACCATTCATAATGAGTTCCACTGTAAACTGGCTCACTTTAACTTACGTCACGGGCAACTCGCTCTAAGTAGCTCGTCTGTAGGTCACGCGCATGATCTATCTCCTTCTTACTTACCGTAAATGAAACGGAACGCAGCGATCTCTATCTGCCAGCGACTAAGTGCACATTTTGTTTGTTAAATAATTACATAGGTATATTTATTGTAGATCTGTTTATAGGTAATGAATACACCTTTCCTTTGGTGGGTTCAAATTATAGAATAACTTTATATTTCTATATTTCGAAACAAACATTCCACCATACCAATTTGTCCTTCACCTACCCTGATGACCCCATAACCCTCCTTCAGGAGAGTAGCAAGGCCACCAGTACGGTTTACAAACGTAAACCACCCAGGAATACATTCCGACCTCGCCGCCGAGGTCGCAATCGTAACCCCCCCCCCCCCCCCCCTATCCCCTACTCGGTGAAGCTGTGCCTGCTGGGGGCACAGCTGAGCCTGTAGCACTTATCCCCCCATTATGATCCAGCCTGTCCCGTCTGGCTGTCCTATTATTAGCGACGCTCAGTCGACTAATATTTTACCTTAGTTTTAAGCCTGGCCGGAGGCTTTAAGTTCGCTTAAAGCACCCACAGGAAACGCCCGGTTGAGCAGTCTCGACCCTCAGTGGTCAACTGCGAGATGCCATACTAAACAAACAAACAAGCTTGTAACAATGTATGAAGGAATTTAATTCTTTAATATCTTTGTAATTACACTGGTGTGTAATTTAGTCGCTAATTAGTCGCAAGTTTTCGCCAAGTTACAGATTGCAGTTTTGATTGAAAACTTGCGACTAAATTTGGGAAATAACATTTCTTAGCTAGGTGCCCTAGTTTTTGAGATATAAAATAGGTCACGCTGGGGAAATTCACTCCAGCTGGGCCCCCTATAAACCCTTATATCTTTTGAACCTGTGACCGACAAGTTCTGATATTTGGCGACAGAATCCGACTAATTAGCGACAAAATTTGTGAGACAACAGATCTTCGCTAGGTGTCTAGCTTTTGAGATTCAAAATGGGTCACGCTGGGGAGACTCTCTCCAGCGGGGCCACCTATACACCCTTATATCTTTTAACCTGTGACCGGCAAATTCTGATATTTGGAAACAAATTTCGACTAATTTTTTGTGTTATCAAAATTAAGATCCGCGATGGTGGCCATGCCAGTGTCAGCCACACACATTTCAACCATGTTTTCGTGTGACTGACACTGGCATTGCCACCATCCAGGGACTTTAATTTTAATAACACAAAAAACTAGTCGCCAAATATTAGAATTTGTCATACACTGGTTCAAAAGTTATAAGGGTTTATAGGCCGATTCGAGTATAGTCCAAGAGTTAGATCGAAGAGTTTACGATAAAATCTTTGATCTAGTTCTTGGACTATACTTAAAAATTGAACTCATCTTTTAAACTAAGACCCGACTAAATGTGACTTTGTGAAAAGTTGCGACTACATTTGGGAGAAAATAGATCTTCGCTAGGTAGCCTAGTTTTTGAGATAAAAATGTGGCCAAGCTGGGGAGATGCTCTCCAGATCGGCCACCTATGAAAGCTTGATAACTTTTGAACCAGTGACCGACAAATTCTAATATTTGGCAGCAAATTTCGACTAACTTTTCGTGTTATCAAAATTAAAATCCCTGATGGTAGCCATGCCAGTGTCAGTCACACTGCGAAAGCTATTTACATTTTCTAAAAAATCTCCTAAACTTAGGGGAAAATGTCTTGATGTGGGAATCCTGAGACAGTTATTTCGTCAACGGTCAAACTAACACGACTGAAAAGTGAGACGTGTCGCGCTCTGATTAGCGTTCAATGTTACGTGACTAATGGCTATATTTTTACCATTACGTAATTATTTCTCATTTTGATACTTTAAACCGACGTTCGCACGAATGTAAAAATATCGCGGCGAGATTTTATGGCGCACTGGATTTTCAACTGTCGTTGTTGATGCTTGGCCATTGAGAACCCAACCAACAACGAGAGTGCATTCTAGCGTGTTGAAAAAACACTGTTGGATTCTCAACTCTCAGCGCCTAAGCACAGCGTTGAAAATCCAGCGCGCGAAACAAAATCGCCGCGATATTTTTACGTCCGTGCGAACGTCGGCTTAGAGCTCAACTATTCGACATAATAAAATTCATACGGTATATTTTTCTTACTGTCAAAGTGTCAACTAGCCTAACGACGTGGCAACTGGCAAGGACAAGCCACAGAGTACATTTTTATAAGGACAAGCTGGACGAACTTTAAAAAAAAACCACATACATCCAATCGGTTCCAATGTATTTTAATTTTTAATCCATAATAAACTTGTAAATTTCTTAAATATCATATGATTAACAAAATAGTAAATAAAACAATATTTCAAGGATTCTTCTCAAAACTATGAATGTCCTTGCCTTCGCGGAACACAACTTCCTAGTTGCATCAGTTCGTAAATAAGGAATTTGCGACGTAATGTTGTTTATTCACGTTTGCGGCGGCGATTCTGTTCTTCCTGAAAAATAATGTTTTTATGTTTATTTTAAATTACTACATATTTTTATTTATTTAGTAATACATGGAAAAAATACCATACCTTCTGTGACAAAATAATGAGCAGTCTCCTGAACATTCCAATAAAGTCAATGAATAACTCTAAAGCATGTTGAACAAAGTCCTTGCTGCCCATTCTGCGTTTCTCAATGATGAGTTGTGTGTCAAATAGTACAAAGCCACACATCATCATAAGTCCGAGGTATAGGTGAGCCTGTAACATAATATTATGAAAGTTTTAAGAATCAAATATTATCCCATTTTCCATTACATATTTCTATACTATACCACCCTGTCACTGTCCCACATCTGCAGGGCAAAGGCCTCTTCTCATACAGAGAAAGCCAATATTAAATAAAATATATTCATGTCAAACTTCAGAAATAATAAATAATGTAAATATGCATTGCATTAATTTAAACCGAAGAAGAAAACTGAACTTTGTACAGTGACTTGTTATTTTACGAGGTCATTTAATATGACCAACATCTTATACTAAACATATAGAATACTCTAGAAGCCTACATACCACTAGCTACATTATGTACTTACAGTGTGAATAAAATTTGGATTTGGTGTACTTACTTGATACAGGAAGTGAGACTGCATGAAGATATTGACTAGAGTCATGAGTGACATAGAAGTAAGCAGAGTCATCAGGGTTCCTCCCAGGAACAGCCAGCTGCCGCGCTCAGCCAACATTGCAGCAATGGAGAAGCAAACAAACACCAATGTACTGCCCAAGAGAGCAGTCACGATGATGGATGGATCAACAAAGCTGACATACGCCAGCAGTGGTCCCAGGCTCATTCCTAAAACATTTTGTATAGTTAAAATATTGAAGACAAATTCCTTCTTAGGTAATACAGGCTGGTGTCAACAACTCCACATCAATGCACATATTTTGCATAAACTTCCTCCTTGGAAGTTAAAAATCATTGTGCTAAGGTTGACATGATCAAAATATGAACTGCAGGCCTACTGCTTCACTGAGGCGTTTGGTGTTTATCCCAAGGGAACATGCTACTGGCATAAAAAGTATCCAATGTCCTAACCCATGGTGTACCTGTGCCTTATTTCATTGAAAGCAGCTCTTAAGGTGTGAATAGGTAACAAACAGACACGGTTACTTTCGTATTTTTTAGTATTAGTAAGGATTTTATACCTGAAGTAAGGCCAAATCCCAAGAGATATCCAAGACGCAGGTTTGTGTTCTTGCCAGTGTCAGGAGTTGCAATCAACATAAGCATAAGACCCGCCCCGACAATAGCAGACAGGATACCAGCTTGGAACCAGGTGTACATGTCAACATAGACCCCAGCCAGAGCTGAGCCACATGTCATCATTAAGGTTCCATAGACATTTTTTAAATGCTGACGAACCGGTGGTTCTCTGTGAAACATTACATGCACATGAAATCACATTCAATCTCCACCTAAAATAAGTTTGTGTTATCTAAGTACTCATTACATCTATAATAGGTAAGTATGAGTTTCAGAACCAAACAGAAAAATATTACACATGAAATGTTATCATCATTAATAAACTAAATCACTACCACCTAATAAAAACATGTCATTGTTAAACAGCATACAAAATAAATATTTGTATGTGTGTCACAGAATGTACCTTGTACTACAATGTTCTAGAATGATGCAGTCATTATTCATTAATTAAAATATTAACCTCGTTAAAATGATATTACGTGTTTGTAATAATCATAGCCTATAAACATATTAGAGAATGTTGTTTAAAATATGGGAATAATGGCAAAAGCAATACTCACAGACGATTTTGAAAACTGTTGACGAATGTTTGAAGATTAGGAGTCATGATGACGGGAGATTAAAATTGATTATTTCAAGTAATTTTCTTTGTAGTAATATCCCAAAAATCTTGTAACGTAACTTCAGTATTTAGTGAATTGCACGATGCTTAAATAAAGACTGATTATTTTTAGAATACGCAGTCACAAACCACGAACTCTTCGATACGAAACAATGGTGATTTTGATGAAATACCGATTGCCAACATAAAAAAAAAACGGATTTTATTGACGTCATAGTTTGTTATTCTCGACAATCTGACAACGTACACACGGCTACTCAAGCATACTATTCCAGTTCACACTGACCTCTTATTGTAAGGAAATCCTATACAATGCGAGATCTGCTTCTACTGGATTTTTATAGCTTGATCTGTGGCCGTGCGTACGTAAGGATCAAAGATTTATCATGGAATTAGTATGTACTGTTAATGTAAAAACAGGTATGACGCACACGGTATGACCAATCTTATGACAACACGTCTGTCGTTCCCGATATGTTTCCAATTTCCCTCAATATTTTCCCTGCTTTTCTTGAGCTGAGTTGCAACTGCAAGATAAGAAAAATACGCCCAAAATAGATTTGAGGCAGCGAAACTTCAGGCATTCGACGGAAATTATAAATATTTATTTATTTATCTCAACATCATAATAGGTCTTTACCTATGAAATTGCCGTTTTGTATGAAAAAATTTAATCGAATTTTTTTCATGCATTTTTTATTTGTATTAATCGAAGTAATCACCCATGCAATCAATGCATCTTTGCCAACGCAGTGGCAGTTTATTGATGCCCTTCTTAAAGAAATCAGGTGGACGGGAGGCAACAAATTCTTCAAAGGCATTTTGTACTGCCTCTCGGGTATTGAATTTTTTTCCCGCCAAGAAGTTATCCAAATTCTGGAAAAAGTAGTAGTCTGTAGGCGCAAGGTCTGGTGAGTAGGGCGGATGACGGAGAGCTTCCAACCCCAGTTCTTGCAACTTGGAGACCGTCTGCTGTGCAGTATGAGGTCGCGCGTTGTCGTGCAGGAGCAGCGGAGACGAGCGATTGACCAATGCTGGTTGGAGATGTGCCAGCTTCTCCATCATTGTGTTCAGTTCTTCACAGTACACATCTGAAGTAATGCTTACCCCGTTTGGTAAGAAGCTGTGATGAATCACACCGGCGCTAGACCACCAAACAGTGACCATCACTTTTCTAGGGGTAAGTTTTCGTTTAGGGCATTGTTTAGGTGCTGAACCAGGTTCCAACCAACTTGCTGAGCGCTTGCGGTTATCAAACAGAATCCATTTTTCATCGCAGGTAACAATGCGGTTCAAAATTCCTTCATTTGTGTGTCGGTTGAGCAGTGCAAGGCACGTCTCGACGCGTACTTCGCGCTGGCGATCATTGAGTTCGTGGGGCACCCATTTGTCAAGCTTTTTTACCTTGCCAATTTGACGCAAATGGACCAATATTGTTTTGACGCTAACGTCGAAAGCTGCTGCTAATTCAGCCGTAGATTGTGTATCATCAGCTTCCACAATCGCCTTTGTTTTTTCGTTCAATTCGTCATTGTCGACCAAAGTCTTCGGACGACCGCGAGGTTCATTTTTCAGGTCGAAATTTCCAGAACGGAAGCGAGCAAACCAATAACAAGTGGTGCGTTGGTTTGTAGTGTTAGCTCCGTAAACGTCGTTGATGTTGCGTGCCGCTTGTGCCGCGTTGCTGCCACGACGGTACTCATATTCCATAATTACTCGAATTTTTAACGTATCCATGATGACGAAAAAGATTGAAATGCGATGAAAATGTAACACTAATCAATAAACAAATGACTACTTTTGGAAAAAAAATCCATTTTTTTAAAATAAAATTAATTTGAAACTAGAATTCTTAGCCAAACAAAAATTATTTTGATTTGAAATGGCCAGTACTGCAGAACGGCAATTTCATAGGTGAAGACCTAATATTACAGGCATTGGTTAAAAAAAGCAAAAATAGAGAATAGAATAGAAAGGTATCTGGGGTGAAAGGGTTATTGTTGCAGATGTGTTGCTAACTATACAGGGTTACTGGTAACTCGACGTACTCCTTGCAGGACGTCATAGTAGGGTTAAAATGCAGCAAATTAGGCCACCAAATGTTCTACCGAAATTCAGTAGTTTTTGAGTTAATTCGATTTTTAGCTTTTCTATGAAAAATCCCAGATTAAATCATTTGGAGCCAATTTAAAAATGATTTACGGCGCGACTGTACTGAAATTTAAGTTAACATCATAGCTGACGCCGTAGCAGATCCTTGTTAATAATTCAAAGTTCAAAAATGCCAAAAATTTTGGCAAATATCACTAAAGAAACATTTAGTTTTTTTGTGAATTTTGCTATTACTTCATACAAAATGTTGTCTAGTGAAAAAAAAAATTACTACGTCTGATGTACAAATTACTAGGAAAATATCCTTGTCTTATCAGCTATTCAGAAAGGTATGAAAGTTAATACAAAGTTAAGGACTACATTATGTGCGTCTCACAAAAAGGTGATTATTCGGAAAATCAATAAAACTATTTCGTGAATATTAGCATTATTTTTAATAATAAAATATCAGTTTAAAAACTTTTACTACACTTTCACACGTCTTGTTCGATGTGCTGCCCTCGGTTTCTAATACACGTTCTTATTCGCTTCCTCACTTCAGTTTTTGTGATTCTTGATGTGATTGTTGCCCTCATCTGGTCCGCTGCATCTCTTATTCTCTCCCTTAGTTCTTCAATTGAATTTACTGGGGTCACATAAACTAGGTCTTTCATATGACCCCAGACGTAAAAGTCTAGTGGCGTAAGATCAGGGCTACGTGCAGGCCACGGAATTGGCCCACCGCGCCCTATCCATCGGTTTGGGTAGGTTTCATCCAGCAATTGTCGAATTGTGATTCGGAAGTGGGCTGGACATCCGTCATGTTTATACATCATGTTTGCTCTTCTGTCTTCCGGTACATCCGTGAGCAGTGGTGTTAAATGATTTCTTAGGAAATCTTCATAAAGTTCCCCATTTAATGTTTGGGGTAAAAAATGTGGGCCAATTAATTTGTCGTCGATAATACCCATCCAAACATTAAGCGAGAATCTACGCTGGGATGCGGTTGGTTTCAGTTTCTTAGGATTTGCTTCTGCCTTCGGTGCCCAGTAATGTAAGTTGTGGTAATTTGTGATACCATCACGGTCAAAACATGACTCATCGGTCCACAGAATGTTTTTTAAAAAGTTTTCGCTTTCGGCGTCGGCATTTAGCATAAAACGACAAAATTCAAGCCGTCTTGGCGGATCTCCCTCTTCTAATGACTGGACAGGTTGATAGTGGTATGGATGTCGGCCTGATAAGTGAACTACAGACCAGACTTTCCACTGTGACATAGCAAGCTCACGCGCTACGATGTTTGTCGATATGTTGGGGTCGTCAATAAAACGTTGAAGAATCAGCTCTTCGTCCTCAGCCGTGTATCTCCGAGAACGACCAGTGTCAATTTGCCTGCTTCTTTGGACGCTGCCAGTTTCAGATAATCGCCGATAAGTCGATCCAAAAACACTAACGTGTGGGAGTCGGCGGTTGGGAAAACGAAGTTGATATTCTCTCCGCGCCTGAGCAGCGTTACCGTCACTAAGTCCGTAACAGTACATTATGTTAGCGTATTAGAATAGAATAGAATAGAATAGAATACTCTTTATTATGCACACCATTAGGTTAGAAAGGTTAGGTTAGGTTATTAAGGTTAGAATATGCAGCCATAGTCAGCACTTATGAAGGCACAGCACAGCACAAGAGCAAGATACGCAGTATCAGTTAAGGAAATAGCCAGATAACAAAACACGAGCTTGCGCGACGTAGAGTTGAAACTAACTGACTCTGACGACCAGATTTTGTAAAGTCGCACCCCGTGTCATGCCGGGAGAACAATAGTGACCAATCACAAAGCTTGCCGAGTGTTTGGGGTTCAAGCGCAGGTAAAAACTACGAATAATACGAATATGAAACAATAGGTTGACCGTCTCGCAATTTTACCTGCTCCTCATAAAACTCATTCTTTCCCTGTCACACATGCAAAAGTATTGACAATCATACCTTTCTGAATAGCTGATAAGACAAGGATATTTTCCTAGTAATTTGTACATCAGGCGTAGTAATTTTTATTTTCACTAGACAACATTTTGTATGAAGTAATAGCAAAATTCACAAAAAACTAAATGTTTCTTTAGTGATATTTGCCAAAGTTTTTGGCATTATTGAACTTTGAATTATTAACAAGGATCTGCTACGGCGTCAGCTATGATGTTAACTTAAATTTCAGTACAGTCGCGCCGTAAATCATTTTTAAATTGGCTCCAAATGATTTAATCTGGGATTTTTCATAAAAAAGCTAAAAATCGAATTAACTCAAAAACTACTGAATTTCGGTAGAACATTTGGTGGCCTAATTTGCTGCATTTTAACCCTACTATGACGTCCTGCAAGGAATACGTCGAGTTACCAGTAACCCTGTATAATAGTTAGATCCATGTGTGCATACTAATTCCATAGACTACCCATTAGGTCTAAAATTACGGGCCTTGACGTTAATGCGTTCATGTATTGACGGCTGTAATGTCAATTCTGACATGAACTCCTAAAACTAACCTCAAAATAGCAACATATTCGAGCTGTAAACTTAACCACGTTGTAATTTATTATTCAGATATATATTGATGTGATCCATTCAAAAAAATGGGGAAGAAGACAAAAGTAGGAAAACAGCGGAAAGATAAATATTATCAACTTGCAAAAGAGACGGGTAATGTTTTTAAGAAATACTTAATTTTTAGGTAGTCTCCTGTGTGCTCGTGTTGTATTTGTAATAAATAATTTATGCGTTTCATTCATGTGATTTTAGGTTATCGCTCCAGAGCTGCTTTCAAATTAATACAATTGAATCGAAAATTTGGGTTCTTACAAAAGTCACGAGTATGCATCGATCTATGTGCCGCGCCAGGTGGATGGATGCAGGTGGCGCATCAGAACATGCCTGTATCGAGTGTGGTCATTGGCGTTGATTTGTTTCCAATCAAACCTGTTCCCGGTTGTATCGGCCTGACTGAAGATATTACAACAGAAAAATGTAAGTCAGCAATAAAAAAAGAAATCAAAACATGGAAAGCTGATGTTGTTCTCAACGATGGTGCCCCCAATGTTGGTTTGAACTGGATTCATGATGCATATCAGCAGGCCTGTTTGACACTCAGCGCGCTTAAACTGGCCACAAATTTCTTGAGAGAGGGAGGATGGTTTGTAACCAAAGTATTCAGATCTAAAGATTATCATGCACTATTGTGGGTGTTGAAACAGTTTTTCAAGAAAGTTCATGCAACAAAACCACAGGCCTCTCGTAATGAATCATCTGAAATATTTGTGGTCTGTCAGGGCTATATTGCACCTGATACTATTGACCCTAAATTTCTTGATCCCAAAAATGTATTTGAGGATTTGGATATTGTAAAGAAACAACACATAAATATATTACACCCAGAAAAACAAAAAAAAGCTAAAGCTGAAGGTTATCTGGAAAATGATTACACCACTCACCACAAAGTAATGCTCTCGCAGTTCCTGAGTCAAGACCAGGACCCAATAGACTTACTGCAAGGATGCTCTGAGGTATTTAGCCATGATGTTTAACAGATTTATATTTTAAATATACATTCAAATGAATATATATATATATTTATTAATAATCAAGTTGTATAAGAACAAATTGGATGGTGACCCCCAAACTAGGCATTTGCCTGTATTTTGGGGGTTGGTCTTACATTGCAGTCAACAAAGTAACTGCTATGATATATGTTTACAGATTGTTTTTGATGATAAATCCATCGAAGAACACCCTAAAACTACTGCAGAATTAAAGGAATGCTGTAAAGATATTAAAGTACTCGGCAGAAAGGATCTGAAAGCTTTGCTAAGCTGGTTCAAACAAATGAAGGAATTTAAAGCCTCACAGGTAATATAAGATTATTCTTAAGGTTCTTTTTGCTCTGTATCTCTAAGATTTGGGCCATAATATTAAACCATTCTGTTTGAGAGCTGATCTTGTATGTCGAGTTGTTATAATTTAAAGCAACATTATTGCTGCTAATTGTGAAAAGTAGGTATGAACTTGAGATGATATTTTATTTTGGGATTCTGATCTCAGGCACTTTTTCGTTCCATGTTCAATTACATAATAAATTATTTTATTTTATGGAGCATAATGAATTTTATTTTCCAGGTAGTTAAAATAGATACTAAAGAAGGCAGTGATGATGAAGCAAAGGTGGAAGCAACTGAGGGTGATGATGAAGATGACGTTGATGCAGAGATTGCTGGACTACAGGTACATACACTGTGATCCACTACTTGTTTATTTCTAACTGGGTTGTCAGAGTTGCCCTGTAAAGCCCTTAGACAGGGCAACTGTTTGCTTTTTCATAGACATTTCATATTAAATCTTAAACTGACTTGGCCTTTTAAGGTCTCCTCTTAGAATATAATATGAAAAATATATACATAATTATAATATATATAATTTTACCTATTAGAAGTATTTAATACTGTGAGGAGGAGGAGGAGGAGCTCGTGGCTAAGTAATAACAGCCGCAAGGGTCGATCCATCAGGTTAAGCTACGCTTGCCGTGGTTGGTCCATGGACGGGTGACCATCTTTCTCCGTGTCTCGGAAAGCACGTTAAACCGTTGGTCCCGGCTCCGGAACCGTTGGCGGCGTTGGTCAGATAGGCAGTCGCTCCATGTAAAATAATGGTATTCAGCTACATCCGGTTAGACTGGAAGCCGACCCCAACATAGTTGGGAAAAGGCTAGGCAGGCAGAAGTATTTAATACGTAGCTACCTGCTTTTTCGCAAATCTATTTTAACCAACGAATTTTTTAATTGAATCTATACTAAAATCTTTATTTAATGCAACATTTCTTGTAGGATGAAGAAAGGCGCACGTCTAAACGCAAGAGGAAAACACTAAATAAACAAAGACAGAAGCTGGCTGAGAAAATGAATCTGAAAATGGTACTTAAGGGTGATGGAGGACCTATTTTGGAGAGCAATGATATGTTCAAGTTATCAGATATCAAGAATGCTGAAGTAAGTAGTCATAAATTAGAAATAGAACTAAATTAGAGCTTAGAATTTCTTTTTAGTATGATATTACCACATAGAAAAATGCACACATTCCTCATGGCGTTGAATATCAAATATTTTAACAAGAATTTATGTTTTAGGAATTGGCACGTATGGTAGACCAGCAACCAGATATAGTGGCAGAGGCGAGCGACTCAGATGATGAGTTCAAAGTAAAACAAAAGTATATTAAATATGATACAGAGTCTTCTAAACTGGATTCTTCAGGCCTCTACTATAAAGATTCAGACAGTGAACTCGAAATGGAATCTGGCTCTGATACTGAGCAAGACAAGGAGACTTTGGGTAAAACTTTAATTTTATATTATTCTAATTTGTTAAAAAAAAAAAAACATTGTTTCGGTATTATTTTTGTCATTATGGTTGTTTACATACGCTTTGTATTTCAGGTTTTTCAGATTCAGATACTGAAAATAAAAAAGTCGCCAAAATAACAAAATTAAACACTTAACGAAATAGTAAGGTGCCTAAATCACAGGCTGTCCCCAAAAACCACCCACTGTTGACTGACTTGGATAACACTGATCCAATCTCCCGGCGCTCCATGAAGGCAGAACTGTGGTTCCAGAAAGACAGTTTTAAGGACATTGATGAAGATGACGACGAAGGTGTCGACTTGGACAAGTTGGTAGAAACTTACAAAGAAAAAGGCAAAAAAGTTGCAGAAGATGGTATAACTGAAGACATGAAAAGTGGTGGTTTAAAGAGAAAACTAGATGATGACAGCTCCGATGATGATTCATCAGACAGTGACTATGATGTAGAAGATGTGGCTCCTACATCAGGCAAAGCTGGGGCAAAAACAAGTAAAAAAGACGGCTTTGAAGTTGTTTCACAAGATCCAGGTATGGTTTGGGGATATAAAATTCCAGTATAGCTTTTCACAACCGTTTGATACGCTTTGACGTTTCGAACATCAATCAATGTTTTCAAAAGAGTACTCTAAAAGCTGTTCAAATCCAAAATCCGAAAATTTTGTCAGTTTAAATCAAATAGACGACCGTCATGCTCCGACAGGTGTTTCCAATCGGGGACAAGGCAAATTAGTAATAGAAAATGTGTTATTTTCGGATCAAATGGTTGTGAATAGGTATGCAGCCGTCCGATCTGCCTTTAATTCAGTGGTGTTTTGTTATTATTCAGCCATACCTTTCATTCTTTTATTATAGACTTAAAACGGCTGAAGAAAAGTCTCAAGATGGATGCTGAGACCCTCGCTTTAGGAACGATGATAGCTACGTCGAAGAAATTCAAAAGAGATCTAATAGATGATGGATGGAACCGCTACGCCTTTAATGATAAGAATTTGCCAGATTGGTTTGTGGACGACGAAAAGAAACACATGAAGAAAGAAGTCATAGTACCAGAGGTAATTTTGATGACGACCAAACCTGATTTTATTGTAGCTGCTGCTATTTAACTCATACTTTATTACAGCGTTTTTTTTCTGTGAAACATAAACATTACTTCATTTTTGCAGAAATACACGGACGAGTATAAGAATAGGTTGCAAGACATCAATGCCAGACCGATTAAGAAAGTGATAGAAGCCAAAGCACGAAAGAAGAAGCGCATGATAAAGAAGATGGAACGTGCCAAGAAGAAGGTAGAAGCAGTTATGGAGAATGCTGATATGTCAGAGAGGGAGAAAGCCCAACAAATCAAATCTGTTTATAAAAAGGCACAGACAGAAGGTAAAAAGAAAATAACTTATGTGGTGGCTAAAAAACATACTACCGCCAAACGCATGAAACGACCTCAGGGAGTTAAAGGACAATACAGGGTGGTCGACCCTCGTATGAAGAAAGACTTGCGCGCGCAAAAGGCCAAGGAGAAAACAAAGGGACGCGGCAAAAAGGGCAATTCTAAGAACACTAAAACTAATAAAAGTACGCCGCCTAAAAAGAAAGGCAAGAAGGCTAAAGCTAAATAAAATTAATATTTAGTATAAATATACAAAAATGTATAACAACATTGTTTTTCATTTAGAGGTTGTTAATATTTTTTTCAATACACTTCCTCGAAAACTGGTTCATATCGCACTACGATTAGGTTCACAATGCAATATATTTCACACGCGTGCGATTTTTAATTTTCCAACACGTGTGTGGGAATAAAAATTGCCACAGATAACTTATACCTATACTTAGTTCAAATTGGTTCAATGCTTCTATTCACACCGTCTCTATTCGGAGGTGAATGTTTTTTTTTAAATCTCGGCAAAGAGATGCGTCTTTACGACGTTAATATTTTTTGGATATTTAAATACGTTTCCATGGTTATTACAATAAAAAAAAAACGTTTATTGAACAAATTAACATTTATTTGTGTTCTAATCTCGAAAATATTTGAATTTTCTATTTTTCATATTAGGCTGTATATCGGCTTTATATCTTTACTTCTCTTTCAACCTGATGAAAGCAAAGCGCGGGAAAAAAAGTAAAATTTAAATCATAGTTTCGTTTAGTTTTGTAGTTAGTTTTTTTTTTTTTTGTATTCATGACAAAATATTTTTCTTATTTTATTTTATTTCTTCAAAAGTGTATTGAAAAACGTCGTTTGATACACATGGACATTTGTTATTGCAGTTCTCGGCTCAAAGACAAGCTCGCCTACGGCTCGGGTGTTAATTCCGTCTCGAATGCAATAACAAAAATTCTCCACTTGTATAAAAATGTACTAATAGGTTGGGGAAAAAGTTTCTTCGCATTTTTTAAGAAAATTCAAAACATTTTTTAATGTACCTTATTTACATCTATCTAAACTATGTAGGTACAATTTTGTTCGATAACTCTTTGCCATCTTGTAGGTAGGGACATGATCCCATTGCTATAGAAATTTTGGGACTTCTGATCAAAATACCGCGACAAGTGGTTTTGGCAGTCCTCTCGTGATGTTAACCTGACACTGCCTAAAGAATTCTGAAGAGACCGAAACAGGTGGAAATCTGAAGGTGCAAGGTCAGGACTATACGGCGGATGCATTAACACTTCCCAGCTAAGCTCTCTTAATTTTTGCTGAGTGGCTAAAGATGTGTGAGGTCTAGCGTTATCGTGATGAAAAACCACACCCCTTCTGTTGATTAATTCCGGACGCTTTCTCTCAACTTCTTGCTTTAATCTCATCAGTTGTTCGCAGTAGAGTTCAGAATCGATGGTTCTGCCTG
Source organism: Cosmia pyralina (assembly GCA_946251885.1). NCBI lineage: Eukaryota > Metazoa > Arthropoda > Insecta > Lepidoptera > Noctuidae > Cosmia > Cosmia pyralina. Next base: position 15,334,896 of record OX276352.1, on the reverse strand, counting down.
GTGGTAACAGCTCATAATTAATAATGCCCTTGCAATCCCACCACACACACAGCATCACCTTGTTGCGAGTTAACCCGGGTTTCGCCACAGTCTGTGAAGCCTGACCGGCCTTTGACCACGACCTTTTTTGCACGTTCTTGTCGTACGTGATTCACTTTTCATCACCAATTATCAGCTTCTTCAAAAATGGTTCGGTTTCATTACGTCGTAATAAAGAATTACAAATGAGTACACGGCTCATTAGGTTCCTTTCGGTGAGCTCGTGAGGTACCCAAATATCGAGCTTTTTTGTGTACCCAGTTTTTTTCAAATGCGCCAAAACTGTTTTATGGTCAATTCCCAGTTCTTCAGCTACGTCGTAACTACTGATATGCCGATCTTGCTCCACTTTTTCAAAAATGGCATCCATTTTATCCGTAATAGGGCCGACCAGAGCGACGTGCATCTTTGACATCAATGATATTATATGTAAAAAGACGTAGATAGGTTACCGACCCAACATTCGGTGTTCAAAAACGGCACAATTTCGTACGATTAGATGACATGTGGAAGTAGGACGGCATGTCTTAATTATCGGGAGCGAAAAAGAGACAAGACGACGAAAATGTGGCTAATTAGCCAGATTTTGACGTGCCACTTGCGGAGCGTGTGTAACCTATCTACCTCTTTCTACATATAATATCATTGTTTGACATCAAAATTTCCGGATTGAAAACGCTTAAACCAAATTTGTGCTACTCTCACAGACACTGCACTGGGTCCATAAACATCGCAAATTTTTTTCGCGGCTTGCGTTGCGTTTTTACCTTCTTTGTAGTAAAATTTTAAAATGTATCGAATTTCTTCATTAGATTCACTCATCTTGACAGTACGAAAAACAAATGAAAATCACACATTTTCCTAATTTGAATTTGGGATTATGTTCTTTAGAATTTAAACTTTCAATGATACCAAAACCAGCCAGATACAAATAGTATAGCCAAAGAGATTTTATTTGATGTTCATACATACTATAATGCGAAAAGACTTTTTCCCCAACCTAATATTTTCGCGAATGTCAAATTATATATGTCATGCAAACCTAACCTAAAGCTCCATTTACATGGTGTAAGTTTATTCCCTGTGTGTGGCATACCATAAAATTGAAGCAACAATTGACTGACACCGCATGTACAATTGTTGCACGATACTGGCTAGTTAGTTGCCGTTCAAGGAACCACTGTACTTTAGCACCCGTCGCTTTTGTATAGTAGCTATTTTTTTTTTGGGTAGAATAGACCCTTTTTAATGTATTTTTAAAAACCCCAAAGTGCGCAAAAAAAATTTCCGAGAATTTTTTTTTTAAGGTCATTTTGAAACGTCTTGAAGGTCAAGGTCACATAAATATAAAATTTTTGTAGTAAGCCGTGGTCGACGGACTCCCTCCTATTTAAACCACCCTATTTCTGGGTGGTTTAAAAAAAATAACCACGAAGGAACCTAACCTGTCTGAGTCGGGGTGTACCTCCAAAAAAATCTGTGTTATTGTGTATATTTTTATGTATGTTAGTCTGTAAGTATTCATAATTAGTTTACTTAGTTGTTGACCGTCGCCGGTGACCGAGCAACCACTGACAAAGGCCAATTATGTGTATTGCGTCTAACTAAACACTTCTTTGCATGTGAGCGTTACCGCTGTGGAGGGGCGTTCATTTTTGGAATAGTTTATCTCTACCTACCTATACAGGGTGACTTGTAATTTGACGTATTCCTTCCAGGACGTGGTGGTGTGACCCATTTGTAACCCACCCACCACCCCAAGCAAAGCACCCCATAAAGCCTAGGTGATAATTCATGAGATTTGAGAAAACCTAATTATTATGTATGTTTGAAATTTTCTCAGAATTCGTCACTAAATATCACTTTTCTCTAAATAGACCGGGCGCCTGGATGGAGTTGATTGTGCAAAATATGAGGACCGCATTCTGTAAACTGTTTTAAGCTCAAGAAAGCTTGCAGATTATGATTATGGATGTGGCTGGAAAGTTTATTGGTCCATTTTTTTTATACCCATCCCCTTAGATTTCAAGTAAATCGACTGAACAAAAGCTTGGGTGGACATTTTAATGATGGTTTTAGTGACAATATCCAACTTTTTATTATGATTAAAGATACTTACCTATAGCTAAACAAAATAACAAAAAAGTTAGAAATAAAAACAAACAATGTTGATAAAAAAATAGTTAAAATTTCAAAAATCATCTACGTAAAATAATAATTTGAAATTTTGAGATAACTGGTGTCCAAGTTCATGTATACATGAACTTTGACACCAGTTATCTCAAAATAAATTACGGGGTAGACATCTTCATTTAATCAACTATCTAACGAGTTACAAAGGTTAAACAAATATTAGAGGTGCAGATGAAACAGTCGATAATGTTGGCAATGGTGGAATTGCAAATTGTTGAAATACACACATCAAAGATGTCTAGGTATCAAGTACATTTTTAACTTCATAAAATTATTCAATTAATATTCTATCTATAATATGTATGTATTTATAAAAAAAAAAAAAAAAAAAATGTATATAAGTAGTTTATCAGCCATCTCGTTACCATAACACAAGCATTAGGTTGCTTAGCTTGGGGCTAGATGGCGTTGTGTGATATGTCCAAACATAATTATTTAAAAAAAAAAAAAAAAAAAATATTAGGTCTTTACCTATGAAATTGCCGTTCTGCAGTACTGGCCATTTCAAATCAAAATAATTTTTGTTTGGCTAAGAATTCTAATTTCAAATTAATTTTATTTTAAAAACATGGATTTTTTTTTCCAAAAGTAGTCATTTGTTTATTGATTAGTGTTACATTTTCATCGCATTTCAATCTTTTTCGTCATCATGGATACGTTAAAAATTCGAGTAATTATGGAATATGAGTACCGTCGTGGCAGCAACGCGGCACAAGCGGCACGCAACATCAACGACGTTTGCGGAGCTAACACTACAAACCAACGCACCACTTGTTATTGGTTTACTCGCTTCCGTTCTGGAAATTTCGACCTGAAAAATGAACCACGCGGTCGTCTGAAGACTTTGGTCGACAATGACGAATTAAAGGCGATTGTGGAAGCTGATGATACACAATCTACGGCTGAATTAGCAGAAGCTTTCGACGTTAGCGTCAAAACAATATTGGTCCATTTGCGTCAAATTGGCAAGGTAAAAAAGCTTGACAAATGGGTGCCCCACGAACTCAATGATCGCCAGCGCGAAGTACGCATCGAGACGTGCCTTGCACTGCTCAACAGACACACAAATGAAGGAATTTTGAACAGCATTGTTACCTGCGATGAAAAATGGATTCTGTTTGATGACCGCAAGCGCTCAGCAAGTTGGTTGGATCCTGGTTCAGCACCTAAACAATGCCCTAAACGAAAACTTACCCCTAGAAAAGTGATGGTCACTGTTTGGTGCTCTAGCGCCGGTGTGATTCATCACAGCTTCTTACCAAACGGGGTGAGCATTACTTCAGATGTGTACTGTGAAGAACTGAACACAATGATGGAGAAGCTGGCACATCTCCAACCAGCATTGGTCAATCGCTCGTCTCCGCTGCTCCTGCACGACAACGCGCGACCTCATACTGCACAGCAGACGGTCTCCAAGTTGCAAGAACTGGGGCTGGAATCTCTCCGTCATCCGCCCTACTCACCAGACCTTGCGCCTACAGACTACTACTTTTTTCAGAATTTGGATAACTTCTTGGCGGGAAAAAAATTCAATACCCGAGAGGCAGTACAAAATGCCTTTGAAGAATTTGTTGCCTCCCGTCCAGCTGATTTCTTTAAGAAGGGCATCAATAAACTGCTACTGCGTTGGCAAAGATGCATTGATTGCATGGGTGATTACTTCGATTAATACAAATAAAAAATGCATGAAAAAAATTCGTTTAAAATTTTTCATACAAAACGGCAATTTCATGGGTAAAGACCTATTATTTACCACGTCTTGTCTTCCAGACTGGCTTCTTACTATGAATAAGTTAACAACTTATCCCTATATTTTGTAAAAATTAAGAAAAATTGCAATAATTGCAAATTGTGGGAAATTAACCTAATAAGTTGTCGTCAATTAAATGGTAAAAATGACGATTTTTAAATTTTTATTGTAAAGTAAAAAAAATAATAATCTGTGTTTCCACGAAACACGTTTTTTTTTTGTGTGTGTTGAAACGAATCACATAATCACAGCGATTTGGCATACTTAAAATCGGTTCATCAAAATCACTTTGAGGAATGGCCGCCCACGTTCTTTATGACAAGTCAAGAAGTTGTGGGGTATCCATACTCGGCAGAAATCTTCATTGGAGCATTTCCCATGTGTGTTCAGTTGGGTTGAGGTCTGGCGATTGAGCAGGCCACAGCAGAACGTTGATGCGAGCATCGCCAAGAGTGCGTGTTACGACTAGCCGTGTGTGGACGTGCATTGGCGTGCATTAGTCGTAACGAATCACCTAACCGGCTTCGCAAAGGGATGATCACGTCTGAAACAATCCTTTCCGCATATATCTGAGCATTGAGGTTGCCCCCTGATCCAAATGTTTCGGTTCTTCCACCGATCCAAAACATTATTGTTCCCCCTCCATATGAATGAACTTCCTGACAAAATTTCAAACGTGTTTAACGTCCAGAGGTCCTCCAAACTAGAGTACGTCTTGTATCCGGCCTCATACCGAAACGCGATTCATCGGAAAATCAAACAAAACGCCAGTCTTCTTCCACACAATTTCTGTGTTCGCGAGCCCATTGTAAATGGGCCCTACGATTGCGGGGTGCTATAGTTGCAATTCTCAGTGGCCATCGGGAACGCAGACCCACTTCACGTAAACGATTTCAGATGGTTTGGTCGCTTATCAGCAACCATGAAGAGCTATGGAGCCTCGTAGCCAACATTATTGCGGTCATGGTACGATTCCGTCGAGCAGTATTTTGGATGTACCGCTCCTGTCTGCGAGTGGTTATGCGAGATCGTCCTCTATGTCGCTCGGCCACGCTGCCCGTGGTGATGCTTAAGCGTGTCCAGAGGCGGCTTATGACGCTCTGTGTAGTGCCAAGAGCGACAGCCACAGTACGTTGCCTAGAACCAGCTTGCAACATTCCGACGGCGCTCATCATCTCTTCTCGTGTCAAGTGATGTCGTCGCTCCATATCAATGCAATTTTTTCAGTTCCGATGCAGAAATTATAATGATTTTTAACCGACTTCAAAAAGGAGGAGGTTCTCAATTCGTCGGAACCTTTTTTTTTTTTATGTATGTTCCCCGATTACTCGAAGATGGCTAGACCGATTTGGATTTTTTTTTTGTTTTATTCGAGAGGGTATACATCACAGTTGATCCCATATAAAATTGCTTAACTTTGCTTCGATAGTTTTTGAGTTAGCTTCAATAATACGTATTTTTTCCTCACTTTTATATGGATGATGTTCTAGTTTGTTTTGCAGGTAGTGGTATTACAATTTGTGTGGGGTAGGTACACAACTAAAAAGTGAAAAATAAAAACTTTTTTACAAAAAAATACAACCGACTTCCAAAAACAACACTACAAAGTGAAAAATAACTTTAATTTCGGAAGTCGGTGGCAAAAAACGAAAATACATTTAACTAGACACCGACTTTCGAAATTAAAGTTATTTTTCACTTTGTAGTGTTGTTTTTGGAAGTCGGTTGTATTTTTTTGTTAAAAAGTTTTTATAAAAACGCTATTACACACTTTTAAGAATCAATCCTGATTGACAGTTGATTTTCTATGGTTATAAATAAATTTCTATTGTAAGGGGACTGTTTACGAGGAATCCCATCTGTTTACAATCTACTGTTATGTTATTTTAGTGATAGCCGTTCGTCAGGAACAATCTATATGAACACGTGTGTCAGTGTTGTGCCTGTGCCATTATGTACAGAGGCCAGCACATCAAGCTACCACAATCTGTCAAATTTCTTTGATAGATTTTCAACTTTACCACATAAATAAGGTTCATATTCAATTGGGAAAATTTGACAGATTGGGGTAGCTTGATGTGCTGGCCTCTGTACCGTATAGCGTTCATTAATTCACTAAAAACGAAAAACTTTGCAAGTAACAGGAGATTGCTACTGAAGGCTGCGGATGTCGACGAACGACGACGACACCCGCTGCCAGCCGCCGCTCAGGACGAGCTACTAGCTTCCCAGTCTTTTTGCTCTTCAGTCCTGACTTATTTTTTGGCTGCTGAGACCTAAACTACAGACGCCAGCACATCAAGCTACCCGAAACTGTCAATCCCAATCAACCTTGAACCTAATGCTTTAGCGATAAAGATGAAAATCTATTAAAGACATTTGACAGATTGTACGAGTAGTAGCTTGATGTGCTGGCGTCTGTATAAACTTAATATACATCCAACTTTTATAAAAATGTGGGTGTTATTTTACTATAGGTACTGTGGTGTCTTACGACTTCCATGCGAGCGAAGTCGCGGGCAGAAGCTAATCCTAACTATTATTATAAATGCGAAAGTTAGTTTGTTTTGTTTGTTACGCTTTCACGCTAAAACACAGAACGGATTTGGATGAAATTTGGTACATGGGTAGACCATGACCTAGGTTAAGACAATACTTTTTATCTCGACATTCTCTCGGGATCGAGACTTTTTTTTTTTCTAATTAATTTATAGAGAGTTTAATCACAAATTGATTATGCCACCCTCATCGGTACAAACAATTATTCCTTATGATCTAAATCCTATTTTTGCTAACTTATATAAGAGTCTTGCGTCCTTTGACAATGGGGACGCAAGAATACTATTGCATCTTGCAACATCTAGTGATTTGGACAACAATATGACCCTTTCGGCCTCGTTCCGGACGCACTCCATCAGTATATGGTAAGTGTCTTCCACTATGTTACACTCCGGACAATTTGGTGAGGAAACTTTACCCATGAGAAAAGCAAAACTGTTCATTGGAATGTGTCCCGATCGAAGCCGAAGAGCCATTACAATTTCCGGCCGACTCATGTTTACCTGATCAAACCATGAACAACGAGATAGTGCTGGCTGGATCGTCCGATACCAGATTCCCTTGCCCAGTGACCTCTGATCGAAGTGTTCGTGCCACATTTTAGTGCATTCTTCTTTAACTACACACAAAAAATATCACTGTGCACGGGAAGTAATGGACAAAACAACCCATCATCACAAGCATCTTTCGCCAATCGATCCACTACTTCATTATCTTCCAAGCCAACATGAGCCGGTATCCATTGTAGTACAATATTCTTGTTCTTAGAAATAAGTTTACAAATAGATTTGATCACGTTGTAGGCAATGAAAAAAAAATGAAACGAATCTCCTTTTAAGAGCAGTGTCTGTATTTTTAAGAACGGGGTGGCTAGAGAGACAGTTACTTTGAAAATTGATGAAATTTCGCTGCCAGTGGTAAACAATGTAAAATATTTGGGGGTTTGGCTTGACCGATCACTTAGGTGGGCTAAGCATATTAATGAGACTCGGGAGAGGGTGTTAAAATTAGTTAATATTTTTAAAATTCTTTCTGGATCAGGATGGGGAGTACATCCCAAACATCTGAGGCGATTATACATCGCAACAATTCGGAGTAGACCCGGTTACGCTTGTTTCCTTTATGATGGTAGCTGTGAGACTCACCTAAGTAAATTAGACAGAGTTCAAAACGTTTGCGTTAGGGTTATCGGTGGATTTATAAGAACCACACCGATTCACGTTATGGAAAATTAACTAAACCTGCAACCGTTGAAGTTTCGCAGATACTATCTGGCGGATAAATTTTGGCTCAAAATAAAATCATACGCTGATAATAATATTATTGCTGTGTTAAAAGAACTGCAAGCACATTGTCAACTACACTGGAGAAAAAAAGGTACCGTTGTTAGTCGGAATCCATGAGTCTCTTGATGGGCTACCTGTCTACACGAGCCCAAAGCTTGAAATGTTCACATTGGACACTTGGGTTCACAGGATTGATCTGTCTCAAGTCATATTTCCTAGATTAGGTTTGGTTGCGGCTAAAAAATACTATGAAAATGCTAAACTCGGTGAGTTATGTACCATATTTTTAAATAACACATATTCGGGATTCTACAGAATTTACACAGATGGATCCAAAGACAAAATTAATTCAGGAGCAGCGTTGTTCGATCCACAAACTAAAAATGCAGTGCAATTAAAGGTAAACTCTAAATGCAATATAAAGTGTACTGAACTTGTGGCAATAGATGAAGGATTATCTTACATTGATTCACTTGAAAGTGGCAATTATGTTATTTTGAGTGATTCTAGAAGCGCGCTTCAACATTTGGGATCGAGACTTATGCGGGTGAAACCGCGGGGCGCAGCTAGTCTACTATAAAACCAAAAACAATCGGTCTTACTGCTCAGTACTCACAGGATAGCAATTTTTTAGCAATACACTTTTATGTATTTCTTGAATTCAGCACAGTTTCCATTTTGCCTTCGCAGTTTCCCAATAAAATTAATAATAATGAACTCAGATTATAGATCTGAGAATATGAACTGTCCTTTCTGATTCCTGATGAGCCATATTAGTTTCAAATAGGTTTTAAGTGACCCTTGATATAATTATGTGTTTGGGTGGAATGTATTTTCATTAGCTGGCATTACAGATTATTTTTACGACTAAGGTCAGGGTGATATTTGAATCCTCGTGCGTCATTCGCCGAGTTCAGGGACAGACACGCCATATAAATGATATCACTTCGCTTGGTGGCCTTGGTGTCTAATTCTGATTCGCTCTAACTACGCCGTCTGCCTACTAAGTAGGTAGGTACCTACTATTGAGCGACTTTATGCACACTTGCGGAATAAATATTTAACGTCGCTATGTTTCCGACCTCCAGACTTTATTATCGTTTGCTTTACCATAATTCTGGGCTCGCAATAATAAGGTGCGTGGTGTGACACGTTCATCATTTAGCCTTGATGATTTAATCAAAGAAAATTATGTGTAGGTTTGGTTTTTTTTTTTTTACCAATTTAACAGGCTGAAGTAACTTACTGAATGCCACTGCGAAGCGAAGGTACAACTTTGTTAATGAAAACTTACATAACCGTTGTCATTTGTATACCTGCCTTAGTCTAAAAATCGACCTCATTAGAGTTTTGCATCTTGTCGGTCGGAATTTTGGAAATAACTGGAAAATACCTCTAAGAAATTCGGAAGGAATTAGAATATGGTAGGTATGAGGTGAAATGTGGGGAGGAGATGGTACGTGGGAGGGAGGCAGGCGGGGCGCTCGGCCGGGCTATATCGAGCGCGCGATCACGGCCAAGGCCGCGCACCGCCGCGCCGCCGTCATCGCTCCCGACTCCGCTCCGAGTGCTCCGGCCTCCGACCGATGTCCGTGCACCGTCCGTAGTCCGTACCTACCCGCGGTCGCGGATCGTATCCATAACTAAACAAAACTGTTTGCACAACAGCACCTACCTTATTGCGTAGTTGTCGTTCGTAGTTACCAAGGATTATATGATTTGCGAGTGTACTTTATGAGCGTGTGACCAACACTCAGCAGGAGAGAGTTCAGGACATGCAGAAGTTGGTGATGCAGAATGCAGAATCAAGCAAATAAATTGCCTACTAACTACCTATATCTAGGCAAAAAAGTCAACCGATTGTTCAAATATGCATATATATTTAGGTAGGTATCTTATTGCTAATTAAAAAAAAGTACAGAAATAAAACCAATAGAGTTTTTCTGTGAGTGGTGGCATTTATGTTACACGATATGTGGGTTCGCGTTGACGTCCGCAGAGGCGCAGAGGTAGAAGCTGCCGAGGTGGCGCCGGGCCCGGGGCGGGTGGTGTGACCTCGCCCTGACAAGGTCGCCGGTTCCATTCCACTTGGCCACGCCACTCATCCCTCCCTATAGTAATCTTCCATAATAATTCTCGCCTCCCGGTACATTTACATAATAAAAAGTTGCCTTATCTAATTTTATTTGTGTCAACTATTCAAAATACCTACATATGTATTGAGTTGAGGTACATAAGTAACTTTGGTAGGTATGTTAACGTATCGCATATGATGTAATAGGTTGGGGAAAAAGTTTCTTCGCATTTTTTAAGAAAATTCAAAACGTTTTTTAATATACATTATTTACATTTATCTAAAGTATGTAGGTACCATTTTGTTCGATAACTTTTTGCCATCTTGTAGGTAGGGACATGATCCCATTGCTATAGAAATTTTGTGACTTCTGATCAAAATACCGCGACAAGTGGTTTTGGCAGTCCTCTCGTGATGTTAACCTGACACTGCCTAAAGAATTCTGAAGAGACCGAAACAGGTGGAAATCTGAAGGTGCAAGGTCAGGACTATACGGCGGATGCATTAACACCTCCCAACCAAACTCTCTTAACTTTTGCTGAGTGGCTAAAGATGTGTGAGGTCTAGCGTTATCATGATGAAAAACCACACCCCTTCTGTTGATTAATTCCGGCCGCTTTCTCTCAACTTCTTGCTTTTATCTCATCAGTTGTTCGCAGTACAGTTCAGAATCGATGGTCCTGCCTGATGGTAACAGCTCATAATGAATAATGGCCTTCCAATCCCACCACACACACAGCATCACCTTGTTGCGAGTTAACCCGGGTTTCGCCACAGTCTGTGAAACCTGACCGGCCTTTGACCACGACCTTTTTCGCACGTTCTTGTCGTACGTGATCCACTTTTTATCACCAGTTATCAGCTTCTTCAAAAATGGTTCGGTTTCACTGTCGTAATAAAGAATCACAAATGAGTACACGGTTCATTAGGTTTCTTTCAGTGAGCTCGTGAGGTACCCAAATATCGAGCTTTTTTGTGTACCCAGTTTTTTTCAAATGCGCCAAAACTATTTTGTGGTCAATTCCCAGTTCTTCAGCTACGTCTTAACTACTGATATGCCGATCTTGCTCCACTTTTTCAAAAATGGCATCCATTTTATCCGTAATAGGGCGACCAGAGCGACGTGCATTTTTGACATCAAAATTTCCGGATCGAAAACGCTTAAACCAAATTTGTGCTACTCTCACAGACACTGCACTGGGTCCATAAACATCGCAAATTTTTTTCGCGACTTTCGTTGCATTTTTACCTTTTTTGTAGTAATATTTTAAAATGTATCGAATTTCTTCATTAAATTCACTCATCTTAACAGTACGAAAAATAAATGAAAATCACACATTTTCCTAATTTGAATTTGGAATTATGTTCTTTAAAATTTAAACTTTCAATGATACCAAAACCAGCCAGATACAAATAGTATAGCCAAAGAGATTTTATTTTAAGTTCATACATACTATAATGCGAAAAGACTTTTTCCCCAACCTAATATAATATCTGACATCTCACCTTGGTAATAGTAGATTGTTATACAAGGGTGGAAGGGAATCAATTCCCATACGAGGTATTTTAGACTCCCGAGCGCAGCGAGGGCGGCTATAGTCCGAGTAGGAATTGGTGACTTTCACCCGTGTTAAACACTCTACTTTTCATTTCGAATCTAAAGAAAGTAAAAAATAGCAGTTTTTCTAAAATATTTATTGATAAAAATACATGTGTAGTACTTATTTAAAATGAATTGAGAAGTTAAAACAATTTGTGAAATTTAAAGTAAAATTTTTGTTTGGAATATTTACGCTGTTTGATAAATTATGACAAATTTGGCTTTGCTGGATGTCTGTAAATAATGTAATGTATGTGTAATGTAGTAGGGGACCCTGATATTTGATTAGACGGTGGAATCCATGGCAGAGACTCGAGGCGAATTGGGACGTAAATTTATAGTCTCAGTTAATTTGTTTGAAATTTAAGTTTTATTTTGGACAGAATCCTCAATGTAGCCTTCCGCGACTGTGCTGGATTTCCATCCTCCATGTCTTTTTAGCATTGTCAAGTTAGCCCCAGAATCGGCTAACAGTGTCGCTGACGTTCTTCTTTAACAATGCCCGGTACCTATATTGCTCACAGTTTTGTAATTCAAATATGTTGCTATCTGCTTCGGCATACCTGAGATTTTATTTTTACCGATCACTTGTTTAAAGCATTTTCCCTTTTGGTTGTTGAGAAAAAAAGCGATCCGTTTTTATGTCATTAGGTCTGATTTTTTAATATTTTTTAGGGTTCCGTACCTCAAAAGGAAAAAACGGAACCCTTATAGGGTCACTCGTGTGTCTGTCTGTCTGTCCGTCTGTCACAGCCAATTTGCTCCGAATCTAATGGACCGATTAAGTTGAAATTAGGTACACATATGAATTTCTGTGACCCAAACACGGACGGGTAAAGTAAATAAATGAATTTTGAATATAGAGGTCACTTTTGGGGGGCAAATAAGAAAATTAAAAAAAAAAGCTTTGCAAACTACACCATGTGGGAGGTCAAATGAAAGGGCTTACTATGAGGGTCTCAAATATATTTTTTTATAATTTTAAAATAAATTGTTTTAAAGTTATTTAAGAAAATAGACGAAAATTGACCATTCCCCCCCCCCCCCTTATCTCCGAAACTACTGACTCTAAAATTTTGAAAAAAATAGATCTTTACCTGTAGATTACAGGAAAACCTATAAGAAGTCTGTGGTTTTAAAATAACATGGTAAATCTATCAATATTGTGAGTACAAACTTACAATTACAGTTGGAATGTATGGGAGAACATGTTTTTCAACTACAATGTTAAGTTTGTTCTTAAGATAAATTCATCCCAACTACGGAACCCTTCATTGTGCGTGGTCCGACACTCACTTGGCCGGTTTTTTTTTTACTATTTGTGTAAACTCTTCTCGTACTACAAACGTGCGCTCAATATTTGTTTTCGTTTTAGTAAATTTTACGAGTAATAACTGGCCTTGATTTTCAACGTCGTTAATTGTTAGCTTTGTAAGCTCACTGCTTCTGCAGGCGCCGCTTATTCCGAGTATCAATACCACCTGTGAAAAACATATAATTTTGTCAGTATTAATCTTTTAGGTATGTAGATAAAATAAACCTACCTATCTTTCACTCTTAAAAGGGACGCCGTTCCAACGTCTCTCAATATACGCAAGCTATGGTCAAATGTCATTGCGTCTTTTTATGCAAACCTATCTATAACACATATAAGAGTAAAGACGTTGGGAACAACGTTCATTTTTAGAGTAAAAGACCTCTCCCTACCTAGATAAACGTTTATAGCTTACCTTTACTACCAAATATATCTCATCAGGAGCTTCATTTAAAAATGTTTCCACTTCGTGAGAGGTGAAAACCTTAGATTTTTTGCCCTTGAACCCCTGAGAGTCTTTTCAAAAACGATGTTAGATTATGGATTTTTTTCAAATCTACATTATGTTTTTCACTTAGTGTAGGTACCTCTTGAGCATTGAATACGTGCTCCATAGTGTAGAAGGCTGTATTTTGCTAGATAATCCATTGAAGTATGTAAGAAACACACTTTCGGAAAATGATTTTACTTTCTTGTTTGCTCGCCACTTCATAAAGTCATTGTATGTATTTAAGTACCTTTCCTTTGAAATTTCTGGCAAAAGATTTTCGATTAGGTACTTACTGTATTTGCCTCGTCTCTGGGGTTAATATTTCAGAATCGCTTGAACTAATTTTTAATCAAATATTAGTCTTTAGAACCGAGATTTTGAATTTCGGTACAGGCTTACAGAGTTAGTATCCCGGCAAATTATACTCTTTTGTAAATTTTAAAGATGGAACACACCGCGTCACCGCCGCAGGCCGTCCCGCTTACTAGTTATTTTTTTTTATTATTCACACTGGTACACACTCACAAGACCGCAGTATTTTTTTTCGATATTTTTTTAATTAAGTATGTAAAATTTTTCGTAGCCGACTACCTAACCAAAGGAGAATGCCCGCCAGTAGGCCCCTTAGTTTTGGTGCCGTGTCATGACTATTTACTTGTCAAAAATTAAGTCGTATTTTTACATGTTCAAGTTTTTTTTATCAACATTTATTTTACCCTGGCATTGTAAAACATAATTAATATTTATTTTATTGAATTTTTAGTAGTTCCGCCATTAAAACTTAACCTGAATGTTGCCAGACGTCAGACTAAAATTAGATAATTGTAATCGATTGAAAATATCGATATTTTACTAATCCGCCGACTAAAATGACCGGATATAGGCGACATTGGTGCCGATTCTCTTGTGAACGCACTAAACTAAAATTAGAGAATCGCTATCTTTTACTAACAGGCAGCGCGAGAAAAGGACGGCTATAGCTATGAACTAAGTTGGAGATGTCAAACTAGTTCACGCCTTGCGCTTCACCGTGTTTTTAGTCGACATGTTTTTACGTGTCGTCTAAATGTCTATGGAAAAATTAGTTCTAACTAATTTGACAGCTCTAATTTACTTCCGTCCCTTTCTTGTCATAATAGAGAGAAAAAGTTAGCAATAGCCTAAATTAAGTTTAGTTTGTGCACAACAGAATCGGCACCAATAGCTTTTCTCCCGTCGTAATCTAAATAGCACTCGCATGTAACTGATTTGGCGCTAAATAGACGACGGGCGGGAAGGAATTATATTATAACTAGGAGATTCTACCGGTTTTAATTATTTAAATAATATTATTTGTAACAAATCGATTTGGTAAATCGATTACCAAAATAAATAAACCTGGTTACACTGGCACCACGCATAATGTCAAACTGTCATAGATTTCAGTCAAATCAATGGGCACTGGCTGTCATACTGTTTGTTTTGCGCGTCGATTTGAATTTATTCCTCCGTATTTACTTATGTTACGTAACAAATTCATGCTGTTGATTTAATGAAGAATTAGACGAACTAATGCTTATCTTTTCACAGTCCTCGGTAACGCCTACACTGGTAAGTTTGTTCTTCAAATATTTTTAAGAATACCCGTTCACAGTTCACTTTTTTATTGGTTTTAGCAGCCTATTATAAGGCCTATGTTCAGGCAGGGGTTCGTCGTCAACTGTAAATAATAGTAGTCTGATATAATATTATATTACGTAAGTAAATTCGATAATTTTTTTTACTTTTTCAGGTTTCCTCCCAAGAATCCCTTTGCTCATGGACATCTAAGCTTATTTATGTTTTGCATGTGGAATGTTAATTAACACAACTAATCAAGTAAGTGTTTTTAAATCGGCAGAATTACTATGAGTGATATTAAACAAAAGTAAATAAACAAATAATAATAAGCACTTTCTTACTTTCTAGGTCATACATTAGGATCAAGTTTGTCATGCTTATTGGGAGGCTGTTACCAGCAATGTTTAGAGGCAAGCAGTTGGTGACATTAACAGATCCACCCTGGAGTGTAGAAATAAGAAGATAGAAGATATGCCCTTAATATTAGGTCAAAACAATAATCTGGTTGGGGGTCAGAATCAAATCACGATATGTGAGCAGCAGAACATATCGTACATACTCGTAATTATTGATAAGTGAGCAAAATAGGGCAAATCCTATATAGAGCAGATTCATGGGAAAGCGTTCAGTAGGGTACTTACGCTGCGCTCATACCATGATTTATGTTTAGCTATATGTTATGAGAATGAAGCTGGGGCCGTTTTTTATTTTAAGAGAGATAAAATGTTTTTACTATTTATTGTTGTTTTATTTTTTTGAAGTAAACCTTCCTAAAGAGCACTGAAAATGCTGCTGCCAAAGCTTTTATTCATCTTTAATGACACTCGCTGGTGGATTGAGCACAGCACACAATCTCTAGCGAGAGAAGGAGGTAGTGAGGCTGAGGGACCTCACTACCTCATTCTCATGAACTTATCCTCATAATATATTTTAACCGTAAATAAATATTTACTACAGTAACAATTAAGATCCTAAATCACGATTATATGGTTAAATAGGTTTGACAGACTAAGATATTCATTTTTATAACCTCATTATCATCATATGAAAAAGTAAGATTTCTCCCAAACCTGGGTAAAAAAATGAAAATCGTTTGCAGAACATGAAAACAAATTTTATTCCCTACAAAATAAAATTGAAACCATCGTGACACGACAATCTTTTTGAGGGGCCCAAATCTCTTAAGCAAATGGGCATTGTCCTTTAATTCTATTTTTAAAATTCATTCCCGCCCTAGAGAGGGAAGCAATTACTATGAGTCTTTCCCGACCAAGGGCGGGGAGCAGCGTCTTCGACCCGCTACTGGGATCAAACAAACACTACTTTTTGAGTATGAGAAATAAAAAGGTTCTTTCTAGTTCCATATCAAATTTGAATCCGTCACTAAAAACTTTTAGAAAAATATTTGCTCTTCCTGTTACACACTTCCGTCTCTTCCGTCTCTTTTCACGAAATCACTCCCAACAGATTGCAGGAAAGATGTTACACATTTAAAAAAATCAATGTCAGGGTCATTTAAATAGTTTCGCTATTTCGCGATCGTCGCGTTGATTTGTTTCAGGCTCGCTCGCCGAACATGATCGCGACGATTAGATAGTATTCGCGGGAGCGAGAGGACGACCGCTTTCTTTTCACTTACCGAAAATACAGGTTTTTCCTTTTTCGCATTTTGTCGGCTCGACGGGGGCGACACAATAGTCACAAACTCACAAGCGTCTATTCAAAAATATTTGGATGCAGTTTTAATTACTTTATATACTTACTTTATATATATATAAAGTGTACAAGTAGCTAACGAAAATAAATATTTTCCTAGCTTAGATACTTTCACTCAGGGCTTGTTCGAATTTTATTACTTTCCACCTACGAATAATACTTAATATTATTCGTAGCTTTCCACCCTGCGTATGCTACGGTATGGCACACGCCCCACGTCTCGGCTAAAGCTGTGTTGGGATAGGCAAGTGGGAAACCACACAATAGACGCGCAATAGAGGACTAAAGTAATCTTCTGAACTTTGCATCATTTAGTCACTTTTTCGCTTCCAGTAGACCAACACATATTCCTGACCAGAACATAATCAGCCTATAGATTTCCCACTGCTGGGACACAGGTCTCCTCTCTTCGAAAGGGACTGGACTGTACAGCGGGCCAGCGCGGGCTGGTAGATGTCACATGTCTTCGAATTTTTGGTTCTAGGATATGCCGGATTCCTTACGATGTTTTCCTTCACCGTTTTGAGAGCAATGGTGATGGAAATATTTACACAAAGTAAAGCGCCTGCCTGGGATCGAACTCACGATCATAACTCGACAACTCGTTGGTCGGGACCGTTACCTCTGGGCCGCCACTGCTCTACCATCAGTAGACCATGATGCAGTTGAATACCAGTATTTTACATGGGGAAACTGCTTATCTGAACCCCACAACCCAGTTACTGGGTTACACGATATCCCAAGGTAAGTCATCATCTTCCTGCCCTTATCCCATGTTACTTGGGGTCGATACACGTTTTCTTCTTCCATTCTCCCTTGTTACCGTCACGTACCGTACCGTCACGTCCCGTCACGCTATCATTCATTCCCTTGATTCCCTTCTCTTTCGTATCATTCCTCACAGACTCCATCCATCTTTTCGTGGGCCTCCCCCTGCCTCTCCATCCATCAACATGTATATTCATCACTCTTTAAGTCACGCGTTTCGTCCCTCCTCATCACATGCCCATACCAAGCCATCAAACGATTTCTTTTCAACTTTTCTGTTACTTTATAAATAACTTATAACTTCCTCTTTTATACTCATTTCTTACTTTATCCGTTCTCGTCACTCCATACATCCATCTCAACATTCTCATCTCCGCTGCATGCAATCTTTTTTCATCCGTCTTCTTCACATATGTAAGTAATAAACAAAAATTGTATTAAATGAACCACTTCGATTTTGTGGATTTCATTAATTACCTGAATAATGAAAGAGAATTAATAATTACCGCGTATTAGCGTTAGATAGGGCAATTTTTATTATATTAAGGGGATACATCGATAAATTTTGTGATTTAAATTTTATGTATATGGTTAAATCATTTGGATTTTCTTTAGGTGTTATTTGACTATATTTTCTAATGCTGTACTAAAACCGAAACATGATTACTTGAAATTTTTTCAATAGAAAAAAAATCCAAAGTAGCACCGTCTATTTTCTGTTTTATACGATTATACGTAAACAGTTCCTTATTGTGCAGTAAAATTTGCTTTAAACCAAAGGTATTTAAATATATTAAGAACTTACTAAGTTGAAAATGTATTTAATTAAAGCGTTTTGTCATAAATCTACATTTAAACGAAACGCGTTTAGTTTCGGTGCGCGTGAGAGTCTTCTATCTCGCGCGTCAAACTAGACAGCCGTAACGCCATTTCACTTACGCACCGAGGTAAACCACGCTTCGATGTATCCTCTTAACGGTTACGGCGAATCAAAACCCCGAAATAGAGTAATAATATGAACTGCCAAACTTAGTCTGGAAGTTAGTACCAACCACGAGTTGGGTTCCTTAGTAGGTTCCCCTATGTAGATTTACGTTATCGTTACTAGAATTCTGGATTCTTGTTACTTATGATGAAAACTATGGATTGTTTCTCGCGTTACAGAAGTTTTTTTGCCCTTGATTAAAACCACGTACGACACTCAGAATTCCGAATAAGAACAATGTAAATAGATGGGAGTGCTCAGACTGCACAGCACCCGGTTCCACTAAACGTGAAGTTCACCTGCGCAATTGTAGGTACCTATCTAACTATGCAGGTGTTGGCTATTCGAGGGACAGACGGAGTGTAGTACCTACTCATGAAAATAAACAACTTTTACCATGGAACTAACCCTGAAATATGATGAAAAATCTGCTGTTCTCTACAAAGTGCAAAACCTACGCGATCGAAATGTACGAGACAGCTGATTTTTTTTTTCATATTTCAGGGTAAAAGTTGCTCATTTTCAACCTCCCATGTCCCTCGTTTAACCTAACACCCTGTACATACTATACCAACTTATATCCTGCCGCTAACCGATGAAAGTCTGGCGGCCGACAGATGGCGGGCATTACCATTCAATTTGCCAGTCCACATAGCCGTGACGTTGTCAGAGGGTGAACACGGTGGCTACGTGGCTACCATTATTACTTTATATAGTGTATTATCTATGGCTACCATCTACATTTAAGTATGTGTTTTAACAGTCCGTAAACGTTAACTACTAAACTTAGGCCCTCCCAATAATTTACTCTAACATATTAGGGAATGTTGTTGTCACTTACATACGAATTCGGTTCGTAATATGGTCTGGACATTCCCCACTAAATACAATAAATATAAAATAAGGCATAGGTATTGATGTTATTGTCAGACAGGAAGGGGCTCCTGTTTATTCGTAATCTCGCCATTTAAGACGCCCACAAGTGGCCATCAGTCCGTGATCTTTCCTTTTTTGGGAACGGCAAGCTGCTTATTGCCCAGGTACAATAATATTATTTCTCCAGCGAGGTGATTACAGACAGTTCTCTTACAAAGGTGAAGCCAACTTTCTATATACTTAGTCTGACTAAGTAAGTATATTCGATAAAGGATATATTTAGGACTTCCAATCCTTGTAAATTGGCTAAAACTATCAAACACTTTGTTTTTTCGTAAACAATCAGACTTGGTGTGGGTAGGAATAGAATATCAAGACAATAAGTTTATAAACAAACTGGGTGAAAATCCGAATGTATCACGAACGTTCTTGGTGACTCGACAAGCAGTGCTGCTCGCTTGCTACCTTTATTTCTGTGATGAGACGCATCGAGTTGTGGATGGATTGTCTGTTCGAGGGGACGTTACACAAATCTTCGGGACAGGTGGCCGCCCCCGCCCTATAAAGTTCGGAAGTTTAGTGCGCGTGGTGCGGGTGAGCGACCACGTTCACGGTCAGCGTCGCGGAAACAGCTACCAAACAACGGCGAACAAAGCCGCTGTGGCACCGCGCCGACAGTTACCCGCAGGTGAACCACGATTAACCTCTCGCCAGACGGTCGTTAGCCAAAATGACTACCTACTTATATAGGTCCACAAGGTGATGCCATTCTGGTTACAAATACCATTCGGACATTTTACGGTTACGACGCGACAGTAAAACCTGTGACGAACTGCAGACGTATGTCTCCTTATGCTTTCTTCAATTCACTATGTTCATTTATTTGTTGTTTTATTTAACAAATTGATGGACAATTAGGATAGAGGCTGTTTAAAACATGTTTGTAGTAATTATGCACTGATACAAAACTGGTAAAAATACTATAGCTAGTCAGCTAGGTGTCAGTGGTGTTTACCTAACCTAGTTATATTAGGTTGGGGAAAAAGTCTTTTCGCATTATAGTATGTATGAACTTAAAATAAAATATCTTTGGTTATACTATTTGTATCTGGCTGGTTTTGGTAACATTGAAAGTTTAAATTTTAAAGAACATAATTCCAAATTCAAATTAGGAAAAAGTGTGATTTTCATTTGTTTTTCGTACTGTTAAGATGAGTGAATCTAATGAAGAAATTCGATACGTTTTAAAAGTTTACTACAAAAAAGGTAAAAATGCAACGCAAGCCGCGAAAAAAATTTGCGATGTTTATGGACCCAGTGCAGTGTCTGTGAGAGTAGCACAAATTTGTTTTAAGCGTTTTCAATCCGGAAATTTTGATGCCAAAGATGCACGACGCTCTGGTCGCCCTATCACGGATAATATGGATGCCATTTTTGAAAAAGTGGAGCAAGATCGGCATATCAGTAGTTACAACGTAGCTGAAGGACTGGGAATTGACCACAAAACAGTTTTGGCTCATTTGAAAAAAACTAGGTACACAAAAAAGCTCCATATTTGGGTACCTCACGAGCTCACTGAAAGAAACCTAATGAACCGTGTACTCATTTGTGATTCTTTATTACGACGTAATGAAACCGAACCATTTTTGAAGAAGCTACTAACTGGAGATCAAAAGTGGATCACGTACGACAAGAACGTGCGAAAAAGGTCGTGGTCAAAGGCCGGTCAGGCTTCACAGACTGTGGCGAAACCCGGGTTCACTCGCAACAAGGTGATGCTGTGTGTGTGGTGGGATTGGAAAGGCATTATTGATTATGAGCTGTTACCACCAGGCAGGACCATCGATTCTGAACTCTACTGCGAACAACTGATGAGGTTAAAGCAAGAAGTTGAGAGAAAGCTGCCGGAATTAATCAACAGAAGGGGTGTGGTTTTTCATCATGATAACGCTAGACCTCACACATCTTTAGCCACTCAGCAAAAATTAAGAGAGTTTGGCTGGGAGGTGTTGATGCATCCGCCGTATAGTCCTGACCTTGCACCTTCAGATTTCCACCTGTTTCGGTCTCTTCAGATTCTTTAGGCAGTGTCAGGTTAACATCACGAGAGGACTGCCAAAACCACTTGTCGCGGTATTTTGATCAGAAGTCCCAAAATTTCTATAGCAATGGGATCATGTCCCTACCTACAAGATGGCAGAAAGTTACCGAACAAAATGGTACCTACATACTTTAGATAAATGTAAATAATGTATATTAAAAAATGTTTTGAATTTTCTTAAAAAATGCGAAGAAACTTTTTCCCCAACCTATTATATAAGTATTATAATTATACTCATGGTCGCTGATACTGTCCATTTGAATATCGCGGAAGGATGAATTCCTCCCTGAAAATACTTGTACCCGAAATGTTTACTCGCATTGTATGCCTATAAAAAGCAAGCAATGCTGAAATTTCACAATGCAGTCAAAAACTATAAATTAAAAAATATTAAGTAGGCGAAGATCGAGTCCGCGTTTATTTTCGTGAAAACGTTTGGTCACAGCTAACCTAACCTAACCTTATTTGCTCGGCCCTGGACTTTTTAAGCTTATTGCATTCCTTATGATGCAAGCTTTCCTCGACTGGATTTTTTCAAATTTTTTTGAATTTTTCTGACCGTATTTACGGCCGATATGATACGACATCTGAAATTATTTTGCTATTGTCAACTGCATACTAATGCATTTTTGACCCTATTTTGGCCAATATTTTTGTTGTTTTTCTTTAGAGAAACAACAAAAATATTGGCCAAAATCCCCAGGTCACAATCAAAGGTCCCAGTAGTGTTTTGTTAACTCTAGATAATGAAGCTAGAATCAACATTCAAGCTAAACACGTTTTTGCGCTATATGAATTGGAATTTCGGCATATAGTGAAAAATAGAGGGTCGCGCGCATGCGCCTGCACTCGTGATGTGACGTCATAGGCAAATGAAATCCTGCATAAAAATTGTTACAAATATGACCTATCTTTTGAATGATCAATCATTACTTTAGCATTCAAATTCTTGTAGTTATTAACGGTTGAATTTGTCAGTCAGAAATATTGTACTTATAGAGGCATGAGATACAGGGTGTAAAGTTCACTCATCCTCCATAGAAAAGGGAGGATCCTCCGACCAGACAGGTGTCGTGTCTGGTGGGCTACTGCCCGACGGTTGATGTAGGGACGTTGTTATGCTAGTCGTGCGGTAAACTCTAATTGCGCGATGCTGGATTTGCGTGACGACGTGTCATTGTGATGCGTAGTTCGTATGTAGCGATGTAGATGACGCCACATACTTACCATCAGTACACCGAGCGAAAAGACGTTTTTCATTACACTTCCTCGAAAACAGGTTCATATCGCACTACGATTAGGTTCACAATGCAATATATTTCATACGCGTGCGATTTTTCATTTTCCAACACGTGTGCGGGAATAAAAATTGCCACAGATAACTTATACCTATACTTAGTCCAAATACGAGTACTCTATTCACACCGTCTCTATTCGGACGTGAATGTTATTTTTTTAATCTCGGCTAAGAGATATGCGTCTTTACGGCGTTAATATTTTTTGAATATTTAAATAATGTTTATAAATAGAATGTCATCAAAAACCATGATTATTACAAAAAAAAAAAAAATGATTGTGAACAAATTAACATTTATTTATGTTATAGACACAAAAATATTTGAATTTTCTATTTTTCATATTAGGCTGTTTATCGGCTTTATTTATACCTTTGCTTCTCCTTCAACCAGGCGAGAACAAAGCGCAGAAAAAAAAAGAAAATTTAAATCATAGTTTCTTAATAATTTATGACAAAAATATTTTTCGTTATTTTATTTTATTTCTTCAAAAGTGTATTGAAAAACGTCGTTTGATACACGTGGACATTTGTTATTGCAGTTCTCGGCTCAAAAACAACCTCGCCTACGGCTCGGGTATTCCGCCTCGAATGCAATAACAAAAATTCTCCACTTGTATCAAAATGTACTATTTACGACAAAAAAAATCTCCTAACATCATAACAGCTGTCACTATTTATTAAAATAGTGAGGCAATAACAAGCGTCTCTTTCAATAAACAATTTTGTAGGATTTATTACTCAAAATTGTCTTTTGTTTGATAAAATATTTTTATTAGGTAACTTTTCAAAATTTATCATCATAACCTGCCTACTTTTTTTTTTCAAATGTACGTATATGTTGGTCAGCAACTTGCCAGAAGTTAGAATTACCTACAGTTTTTGTTATTTACTACAAAATATACGTCTTGGAATTGGAACAATAAGCAGGAGTGGTTACTTTTTTCAGACAAATATAATATGTTTGGAGACCTGTGTATTAGACATATACGATTTTTTATTTTATGTAAATACGTTATAAATTTTTAAAACAAACAGAGAAGGAAAAACTTCATATTTTTAAAAGTTCAAGCTTAAAATAATCTAATAAAAGATGCTTGTCTTTCTATTCAACCACATGGATTTAATTGGAAATTTCTAGTATATTCCATTTCCAATGTACCTACTAGCTGAGCGTCCACTTGTCTGCGCCCCGACCGCAACGGCACGCACGGCACGCAACGGATTTTGGTTTGTTTGTATGAAGGAATGAAAATACGGGCGGTACCGGTAGTGGACGCAGGGCTAGAATTCATACAAAGCAAACCGAAATCCGTTGCGTGCCGCGCGTGCGTTGCGGCTGGCGCGGACCAGTGGCAGCTCACCTTTACCGTTCAGTTTTCAACTTCATCAAGAAATCGGTCGTAGCTCGTAGGCCTTGATTGAAAAATTGCACGTATTTAGTTTGTTATTAATTTGTAGCAATACAGGTTGTTGAGTCAGTGAATGATCGCGCGGCCCGCGCGGGTTCGTCGACCAGCCGTGGCCGGCCGCCGCTGCACGCATTGCACGCCACGTATTTGACCGATTACCAACCTATTGCAACTCCAACACTCAATGAAAACATACAATTCATGCTCGTACGCGCGTGTTAGTAAACATACGCACTACGCTCTTAGATAAAATCAAATAAGATGGAGGTATTTTGTGTCGATAATGGCATTAAATTCGATGGGTAAAATAAACTTCTTTAGTTAACGGTTCTTGGATTTCCTCGTTTGAACCCAAAATGTTACCTATAATTGAATTATAATGCGTCTATATAGCACATATTTACTTAGTCTCTTTATGACTTACGTACTTACACGAAATTAATTTAGAGTAATTTGTTCACAAAATCGCAAAACAACGCTTCCATTTTGAAGATTTTAAGTCGTTGCTAAACATATTTAATATATCTAGGTGATTGTGCGCAAAGTATGAATAAATAATACTAGAATATAAAAATACAGTTACCCAGATGTTACATAGAGTCAAATTTAATGAATTGTAAAGCAGCCTGCCAATTTAGTGTGTGTATTGTGGTGGAGGAAAAGGGGCCGCGGTTGGCGTGCGGTCGTCGACCGAGGCCCTTGACTCGCGCGCGGTTCAGCGACACCGCCTGACACCGCGCGCGCCGCTGCCGCTAGCGCCACGAGCGCGCGCCAGCGGTCCGCACTCGCTTTGTCTATTATGAACTTCATGTGGGTTCGTTTTAGTATTGGATATTTAATTTTTCAATTGTTATTGTACTTAATAATAGGTACTTAGAATAGAGGGATTAGTTAGAGGGTGTTGTAATCAAGTACCTAATAATTTAAATAAAATTAATGTAACCTAGTTTCTTTTAAATTAGATAAGTACCTACTTAATGTTGGAATTTCGAATAAATTAAAATTTCGAAATGGTTACCCTACACAGGACTCGTATTATTACATAACATTTGGCTTTTATCATAGAATATACAAATATAGAGAAAACATTGGTATAGCAACCTTTGCCAGTTTCTTAAAGCAAAACAGGAAAACACGTGACGTATATTTTCGTGTGAACTGAATTGTATTTATTTTTATTTTATTTTATTTGGGAAACAAACAGATACAACAATATAAGAAAACGGTACAAAATAGCAATACATAATCCAAAATAGTTTCCACACATTATTAATACAAATTTTTGTATTAATAATTTGTATTAATAAAGTATGACGAATATTGTTTGATACAAAGATGTTGGTTTGATATGCGTATTTTTCACACCAGAACTAGATGTTACTTTAAACACGTAAATATTTATGTAGGTACGTAACCTAAGAAGGCTAACTATGTTTTTATGTCTTCATAAGTCATTGGCACTCCAGTCCTTTACCAAGAGTTTAGACTAGGTACCCAATCATATGAAAATCATTGTTGTGTCATCGACCTGCAAATGTTGAACAGGTAAAGAAAGTGTTAAAATGTTATAAATAGTTAATAGTTAATTTAAAACTTTTTTCTTTCTCCAGGGACGAGTTAGTAATCTACCACCACTACTGTGTTATTGTGTTTGCACTAAATTAAACCTTAGTTTTAAGTAGTATGTGTTACATTCACAAGGTAGGTGACACAATCCTCCGTGCGTACTCACTACAGCTGATAAGTCAACGGCCTCAAGCATTTCAATACCTAGTACCTACCAGTTACTCGTAGATATTTATTTATTAATTTCGCTTCGGTACCTAAAGCGAAATAATGTTTTCTCACGTTATTTTTCGCTCATTTCTACTAATTTTGAGCAAAAATGCGTGCGCATGCGCATTGTGAATTGTCTATAAATAAATAGAGGAACAAGACAACCGAAATCTTGGAAATTGAAAAGCTGGTGAAAGCAAAATAAGTTGCTCGACTAACTGAAAGTTAGCTGAAACTTATCTCTAAGAGAACCTACTTACAGAACGTGCACTGATTTCACTTGCACCAGATTCTTGCGTCCAAAGCACTAAGCATTTTTATATTAAAAAAAAAGTACCTAAATCTTTTTAAATCCTACAACATATCTTTGTAAATAAAAATGAATGGCTAAATGTGTTGCTAAGCTGGACCAATTCGGCTAATTTTTTTTCAAATATTTGTTGAAGTCCGAGGAAAATTGGAAAAGTTGCCGGGAAGATTGGAAAGTTCTGGAAAACTGAAAGTTCATTTTCTATGGGAATTTTGTATGAATTATTGAAATTTGGCCAGGATAACGTCTATCGGGTCAGCTAACTATCTCACTTCACACTAATATTATCTTTATAATATTATAAAGAAAGTTTGAGAGAGTGTGTGTGTGTGTGTGTTTGTATGTTTGTAACTTCTTTACGCTCAAACGGCTGGACCAATTTGGATGAATTTTGGTATGTAGATAGCTTATATCCTGGATTAACACATGCATACTACTTTTTATCCCGGTCTACGCGGGAGAAACCGCGAGGAGCAGCTAGAATATTATAAATGCGAAAGTGAGTTTGTTTGTTACGCTTTCACGCTAAAACGTCGGAACGGATTTGGATGAAATTTGGCACATGGGTAGACCATAACCATAACATAGGCTACTTTTCATTTTGGATCGCAGAAGAAGTCGCAGGCAACAGCTAGCAAATAGTAAATAAACAAGGTGTTATGCACAAGCTTTCTCTTAAGAACATGCGTAACGTATCGTAAAGACATCTAACAAATTCTCGTTTCTGTGAGAAGAAATGAAAATATTTTGACGTGTGAATGTAGCAGTGGCGGACAAAAGAAGGACAGAAGCACCTGGAATGCAGTGGAAGGGGTCCATAATGAAAGTAGATATAAGTATTATAATTAATAATTCACCTAAGTGTAAAAGAAAGCAGCTCATTACACATTACATTTGGTGTCCTCGTAGCGTCAGTAATAAATCATTAGTAGGTATGGGGGCCATGCAGACTAAAAGGCTCTTAGCATACACAATACATCATCTCCCGATCGTCAATGTCAAGCCTAAATGTGTAAACATTTCGTAATCGTGAAAGTACTTTCTTGTACGAAGTGTAAATATGTTCGTCATGTGCGTATCAAATTTCGCGGCACGCCATGGCGCGGTGCGGCATAGGGCACAAGAGGCGGTGTCGCCTGCGCCCGCGCAGCGCACCAGTGAAAGTGGGTTGAATGCAGCGCCATTACTTTCAGTTTCTCTTGCGCGCACGCCCGATCGTGGGCTCGTTACAATAAACATCACATCCCGTCGATTTCTCGCTCTGCTAAATTTCACCTTTTCCACTCTAGTATCGCAGATCGCAGTGTAGTTTGACTGTTACGCTTGCGATTCGGCCGTAGAAAGCTATATCGGTTTTACAGTAAATTAGGTTACTGGGACTCATTAGAACGGAGAACAAACGGACGTTGCTGACGTTGCGCGTTCTATTGTTTCAGATAAGAATAATGTTTTCATTACAGTAAGTGCGGGCATACTTTGACTCTAGGGCATAACTTTGGCCCAAATCGAGACAGATGTTTACTGTAATTAAATCCACACAAGGTTCCGCAAGTACGCGTCTATATCACCATCTAATAGTTACCGAAGGACATACGACGTTCGGTTGTGTGGTCGTGACACTTCGGGCAGTTTATACAGTTGTCTCGATTTGGGCCAAAATTATGCCCTAGAGTCAAAGTAACCCGCCCTTACGGTACCTAAGTTCCCTTACATATTTTGTGATCCATAACTGTAGTTAATCCGTTTTGAGGTCATTTCAGGTGTTATTTTATTACCTAATGCGTATTTCTAAATTACCCGTTCTCAAAAATCGAAGTGCGTAGGGGTTGTGTGTATAGGTAAATTGTATGCTAATCCAATTGTGAGTGTATGACAGTGCACATAATATAACAGTGAAAGTTGGGCCCTTACATTTGAATGACATACAAAGCAACTAGCAACAATAAATACTATTTGCTAGTTTATTAGCAGAATAACTGATTACTAGCACGGGGGCAAACAAACACAAAACGTATTGAGGAATGATTAAGTAATTACAATAAGGAATATTACAATGGTGTCACGAGAGTTCAAAACTTTCAAAGGATACCCCCATAGAAATATAAAAAACTTCTTTCATATATCTATGGATACCCCTAACAAGATTATTATTTCAATGATGAAAACACAAAACTAACTATAGTTATGGGGCTTAATTCAAATTATACAAGCTTTTACTAATAGCTAGCATTGTATTTGTAGGTACATATTAGAAAACTCTTCTATTATAAAAATGCGTGATTAGCGTGACGGTAGATAGTGGCCTAGAAAGTTCTTACTTTCGACAGCCGCCCGCGCGGTTCCGTCATTGTACGCTGATCTTATGACTAAAATCCGGTTCACATTTAAAAACAGTCAAATAGTGTCATTTTTTATGTATTGAATGTCCCCATTCGTAGTCACATAAAGGATAACTTTTTATGGAACGTCATAAAGTGGATTGCACTGCTGTAGGTACTTGTGAGTTGTGTATGAACAACCAATAAAAATAAATAACAGTTCACTGACTGTGTATCGACTTATCGTTGTTTGCTTATTAGGGCTCACCTATATTTAACGTTCACTAAGAATCTACCTGCTGATACTATTTTTCGCCTTTAAAAGCATAGTTAAGTAGGAATACGTACAAATATTGACAAAAAATATCGAGATTCTCTGGATTAAACTCGTTTTTGTTTACTTTGTAATTAACTCGGTTTATATTTTACGTAAATTAATACAAGATCGGCACCAAGCTCTACTAATAAGTGTGCAAGGAAAGGAGGTAATGGATACATGCTAAGCAGCACGGCAAATGTTCGCCGCGTTGCATCCGAAAAGAAATGAACGAAAATGAAAGTGTCCCACTTCCCTCCCCGTTCCCTCAGCCCGCTCGCTTTCTCGCACTTTTTTTCTATCTAATCTATTAGCTACAGTTGTTTGTTAGTTTGCTTATATCCGGAAGCATTTCTATTTATTGCTCTATTGAAATAAGAAACCAATACAGTGATACGCGTCTTTTTTATGCAAATGCTCTATGAATAGCTTAACAAGTCGTTTTATTGTCAGTGTTTACTATATAAAATACAACTTTCACAGTTAGTCGCTAGATAGTAAATTGATTACTTTTATTTCACTAATGTTATTTAAGTACCTAAAGTATTATTGGATACCAGCACTTACCACATAATCCGTTCATGCAAAAATGGAGGTCACTGTTTTTAAAGTTAAATTTCAACTTTGTCTTGTGATGACAGCGAACCTGGACACCTGGGAAGCCTCCGCTATTCTGATCTCCATAGGTGACCCTTATAGAGGTGGAAAGTCACTATCATGAGTAAAGAAAAAGAGTAAAAATGCGCTCAACGAGCATTAATTGAACCAACAATACGCTCTCTGCTGCTGAAGTTAAGGTTTCCTTCAATGATTTTCACCATCACAAACTAGTGATAAATAAAAACTTTTTTACAAAAAAATACAACCGACTTCCAAAAACAACACTACAAAGTAAAAAATAACTTTAATTTCGGAAGTCGGTGTCTGGTTAAATGTATTTTCGTTTTTAAAACGATTGAATGCAAAATGTTTTTTAAATATTAATTTCAACAACAGCTGATTGAATAAAAGCATACTCGTAGATGTTTACGTTTCCTACCGTGGTAGTTGACATAACAATTGTTCGTCACCTCGACGTAAAGTAGGTAAATAGCATTAGTTAGAAGCGAGATCGATCGTGTGATGCTTTTATAAAAGTACGATGTTTATTTACTTAGTAAGTTGGTTGGGCGAGTAAGAGTGCTGACACAGCAGTAGAAAGTTGCCAGGTCCGGCGCGGGCGCCGCGCTGTGCTCAGCGCCTCTGTCTGCCGCTGTCACTGGCGCGAGAAAGTTACCTTCTTTTATTTTCAACAACTTCACTTAATGACCTTCTACGATAATTCTACTATTTAGCGGAGACATTACATTTTTAGAAGAGTAGTGTTTATAATTCATAAATGGTATTCAAGTATATTACACAAGTACAGTAGTGCTATTCTGTAAATATCTCACCGTGAAAACATGAGTGAAGTGATCTTAAAGTGAGCTGTCAATAGTGTCAACCCCTAGCATCAGGTGGAATGACGGCTCACTTCACGCTCACTTCACCTGAGTTATCACGGTGAGATGTTTACAGAATAGTACTTCAGTAATAGTCGTAAAGAGACATGCAGTGTATTAAAACGAATATAAAGAAGAAAGAAAGAAGAAAGTTTAAAGATCTGGCTGATAAAGTTATGTCGTCCATGACCGGTAATTGACACTGCATGGATAAATGTTACACTAAATGAGAGCAGTGGTGGCGCAGTAGTAACGGCCGCGAGTTACGGGTTGTAGGTCGTAGGTTCGAACCCTGACAGGCGCTTTACTTTGCGTAAATTATTTCATCATTACTGCTCTCAAAACTGTGAAGGAAAACATCGTGACTAATCGTAAGGAAACCGGCATGTCCAAGAACCAAAAATTCGAAGACATGTGACATCTATCAAACTGCACTGAGCCCGAATGGTGGATTACATACCACTCCCTCTCTCCGTGAGAAGGCTTGTGTCCCAGCATGTTAGTGTTATATTATAGAGGCATGAGGAACAGAGGAACAGGGTGTAAAGTTCACTCATCCTCCATAGAAAAGGGAGGATTCTCCGACCAGACGGGTATTGTGTCTGGTAGGCAACTGGCCAATGATTGATGTCGGGACTTTGTATATACTTATGCTAGTCGCGCGGTAAACTTTGATTGCCCGATGAAGGATTTTGCGTGACGTCAGTGTGATGCGTAGTTCACATGTGGCGATGTAGATGCCGCCACAATATTCTTAATTGTTTAGTATTGTTTTGTGTTGTTGTAGTAATAGGATTAATTATTAGTTTCGTTACATTAGAAAGTTCTGGTACTTATATCCATGCTTAATCGACTCGGGATTATGTGTCCGATAAGTGTCGATAAGCCGATCCCTATCATTTGGTGCCTTGTCTTGATGTGATTCGTAACTATACGTACCTAACTTACTTATGTACGATATTATAGTGCTTATGTATCTCTTCATGGGGAGTAAAGGCGAGGCGTGAGCGGGACGCATGTTTATGATGCAAAAAATGCCCCACCGAATGTTATCGAGGGTAGATAAGCAGGTTGATAAAGCTCCACGTTCTAGTATTACTTACTCACTAGGTAGTTATCCCCAACCAATGACCCCAACAATTCATAAGGTTCCGTACCCAAAGGGTACTTCGGAAGGGTAAACGGAATCCGAACGGAACGGAAATTTTGAAAAATAAAAAATTCTTACCCTAGCATGTGGGGTGTCATTGTCTAGAACTCATCGAATAGAGTACTAATATATTTTTTCATTTTTTTAATCTTAAAAATTGAAGAAATAGGGGGCCGTAAAAGTTGACAATTTTAGAACATTTTTGTACGAGCTCTATCGCAACAATTTAACAAGTTAGGTCTTTGAAACTTTTGTATATCATGTACACATCACTGTATTTAATCAACAAATACTAAAAACGCCGATTCAGGTATTTGCGATTTTCTGCAACTGCAAAAAACAACCTTGTAATTCACAGTATCATTATGAAATACAAAGTTATCTTTGCGATTGTTAAACATATATGTCACGGAACCCTTCGTGCGCGAGTTCGACTTGCACGTGGCCGGTTTTTTTATATCAGTGGGAATCTTTCATGAGCAAAAAGTATAGTTATAAGATTTACGTTTAGGCTGCGTTAAATTTTCAGTAGGTAAACACCTCTTGAATCCTGAATACAGTTACAATTTAGAGTAAGCTCTGGCACCTATCGGTGTTTATCAAATACCAAGTACTTATTATCATATTCTCACGTGTGATGTCATCGACCCCAGCTCAGACAGATGCTACTTTAAATGTCAGTATTTAAAAGCGGAGAGCCTGCCTCGCCAGCCATCCAGGTCATTAGGTGGGCTACTATTGGTAATAAGGTATTATTAATGATAAAGCGGCGTTATATCCTTTTATGTCCCGTCTCTTTTAGAAGAAAGTCGAAAACACGAAATAAAAATAATTTTAATAAGACAGTAAGTTGAGTCATTCTTTTTGAGTCATGTTTCATTTTTCTCGTAATAAAAAAAGAGTAAATAAGTGACATGTACTTTGGTATGTTTATTTATTCTTAATAAGGCAACAAAGGCTTGTTTGACCTGTGAATAATGGACAGGGACTGGCACAAGAGGCTTTGTAATCGTAATCCGTAACACTAGGGAGTAAGGACCAGAGACCTTATCTCCCTAGGGTTACGGATTTGCTGTTTTCCTCCGGACAGTCCTTTGAGATTAACTGCGACATACCAAGGTACGTTACAGCCAGCGTTGCAGTAAACATTTTTCGACAGCGACATAAATATTGCACAATACTCTTTACGTACTACTATGGTTGTTAATCAATCAATGATTCTAATAAGAAAATACTTAATAGCTTTTCACACAAGCCGCACAAAGTTGCATCATTACGCCTACACTATGTTGAGCAACTTAAAGTAGATGAATGAAATGAACCGTATTATTTCCCGTTTTGAACACAGTAGGCACGTACACCTTCATTTCAACCTTTGAGAATCAAGATACAAAAGAACAGTGCAGAACCAGGTCGACAACCTTGAGTACGTTACACGACACGGCTCTTGACATCAAAATAATACGAAACGTACGCATATTTTCAAAAGAATGACAATCTGGACCAATCCCATCATTTATTATTTTTGAACATCTCAAAGTTCTTCTTGACTTGACAACAGCTAACAGAGGTACTTGTCGTCAGGTCAACTTAGACGAAAAAGTGTTCGCTATAAACTGAATGCAATGAAATGCAATGTTGGAGCAATTAAGTTCTCGGTGACGCAGATGTTTAGCGCGGCTAGTCAATGCATTTAGCAGCTTAGTGATGCAGCACATGTGTATGGTGTGTGCGTAATTATGCGCGTGCGACTAGCGGCCGCGCTAGAGATAGCCGCAGGTCAGCGACCGCCGCGAGGCCGACGCCCGCTGACGTAACGTTACGCGAATTCCGACGCCCCCCGCGCCGCCCGCACCCGCGTGCCACTCGCAGCGACCCAATTCCTTCGAAGCCACTTCATTTGTGCATCGCTAATTATATAAAACGTCGTTGCACCGCACTGCCAAACACAATCTATTTCTAATTTAATCGACGACTTATTTGCGGACAACTATCTAAAATACGTAATTAAGTAGTTAATTATACGAGTAGGTCTGAGTAGGTACACCGCGCTGCCAACAACAGGGTACAGCCGGTCTATTCTGTAAAAATCTCACCGTGAAAATTAGGTGAAGTGATCTTAAAGTGAACTGTCAATAGTGTCAACCCCTAGCATCAGGTGGAATGACGGCTCACTTCGCGCTCACTTCACTTAAGTTATCACGGTGAGATGTTTACAGAATAGCACTACTGTTACAGTTTTCCATAAACACACCAATTTCTTTGAAGGTATTATATTATATATATTAGTATTTAGTTAGTTTCTTTGTTATTCATGAATGCCTAATGATTTCATGAAGTTCGGGTTGTAGTTGTAGGTATACCATTATAAAATTAATTTTTCCTTTTCTTTCCATG
This sequence comes from Cosmia pyralina, assembly GCA_946251885.1. Lineage (NCBI taxonomy): Eukaryota > Metazoa > Arthropoda > Insecta > Lepidoptera > Noctuidae > Cosmia > Cosmia pyralina. Next base: position 15,301,091 of record OX276352.1, on the reverse strand, counting down.
CCTCGGAAAGCACGTTAAGCCGTTGGTCCCGTCTGTCATTCGTGGATCTTTGACAGTCGTTACGGGTCGTCAGAAGCCCGAAAGTCTGACAACCAGTCTTACCAAGGGGTATCGTATTACCTAGTTACTGGGTTGTGGAGGAGGCATTCGCTCCATGTAAAATACTGGTATTCAGCTGCATCCGGTTAGACTGTAAGCCGACCCAAACATAGTTGGGAAAAGGCTAGGCAGATAATGCCATTATATATTATAATGACCCAAAAATGTTACCACTCACACCCGCAGTGATAAATAAGGCTTTAATGAAAATTACTTAAAAATGAAAAATGGTAAACACCTCTTGCCTAAACTTTAGGGAGATTTTCCGTGACAGTAATTAATTAATAATTAATAAACATTAATTTCAGAAAGCATCCAAACACACAACAACACACGACACACACATAACAACAACAACAACAACACACACACATCAACACACATTATAAAAACAACTAACTCACATCAAAATAAAACAGACAAACAAAACAACACACACAAAATGAAAGCCGTTACAAAATAAAAGGACACAGTTACACACCTTAGGACCGGGAGGAACTGTCCACTGCTCACAGTGCAGTATGCAAACGTATCCAGTGGCGCAGCAGTGGAGACTCCCAGAAATGTGGCTGACTTCAAGTTTTACCTAAACTAGGCATTTCTTCAAAAGTGTGCGTTTTTTTTTTGCGTTTTCCAGTTTGTGTATATTTTTGAGGGCTCACTTAGCACATACAGGAGTTTACTAGGTAAAATATTGAGCTTACGGATAATCTAAACAAGACTTATGTACCCACCTAGTTTAAAAAAAAGAAAATCTTACAATATAAAGATCAATCAAATATTATTGCAGCATTGTTGTCTATTAAAGTCTCGTAACAATTTTTTTATACGATTATCTTATTTACCGCCAACCGAACGTATACTTTCCAAAACAAAGTTTTGATAAGACACAAGTTTGTAGTGAATGACTGATTATACACAAAAGCGTCAACATGATTTCCCAATATGGTAATAGTGACTCGCTTAAAACACGTGCATGACCAGCGTGACTAATTTAGTGCTAATTCTAATTTATTTTCATAAACCAAATAAATAACTGATTGTCGTTATTTATTGTTGGTTTATTATTACATTTTATTATTCATTCATGTAGTAATTAATTCCTATATTATTAAATGAGCAATATTTGTATAATATACCCTATCTAAAATAAAGTCATTTTTCTTGTCTGTTTGTGTGACACTAGCGTTGTTCTTCTAAACACTGCAACGGATTTTGATGCGGTTTTTGCGGTTGCATTTAGAGAATTCATTCCGGAAGGTTTATAATTATGTATATTACATTAATATTTAACTTACATATAATATAGAATCCTTCATGTTTTGTCAAATCATAAAAACCGTGCATAGATGGGCTAGGTCGCTAGTATATAAACGGCTCTAACGATTTCGATGAAAGTTGCAATATACGGGTTTACGGGGACGAAAAATCGATCTAGGTCTCATATCTGGGTAAATTCGTTTTCTCTATTTTCACCAGAACAGAGCTCGGTCAACCAGGTACTAGTAAATAAATCTGTGTCACTGCATGGAGCTTGGGCAATCCGAACTGGTAGATCAAATGGTTGTACTGTAGTGTCAGCCATCTGTGTCACGTCGCTCATTGGCAGGGTGGACCACGAGTTTGTGACATACAGTCAGAGACAAAAATCGCTGATCATAATTTCGATATCATAGAACCTAATTATTTAAAAAAATAATTATTTGTTGTAAGCAGGTTTACAACAGCAACAGGCAGGCAGGTTTGTTGTAGGCGGGGTTTTATTGTTTTGAAAAGACTGATATTAACCAACTTAATTACTTAGATGGTGGACCGTAAAACACTCTTACTTCACCGTTATACCCTTTGTTTAAAGGTTTATCTTATTGAGACAGTGAACGTCCTTGAACGTGGTTACCCTTTACCCTTTTACTACCACCCTCTGCAGATTGCAATTAATTATCATGGATTGGTATAATTGAATGCAGCGTCTGGCAGATAAATTGATGATCACGATAAGTCGTTGCGCTTGCGTTGTTACAGCAGACTGCCCTGAATGTAGCGCTTTTCGTTTAGCTTACCACTGACTCTTAAGGTAAATTAAAATCATACGAGTCCGTAGTCTTATATGGAACACTCGTTAGAAGAAGGACTGTCTTAATTATTTCTAGAGCAGGAATGACAAATAGACTCTTCTCCCTCATCTTTCAAAAGCCATTTATAGAGATGTGTAGGGGGAGCTTCAATGCTCGTTCTTTTAGTTTTCCCGAACTTTCTTTGTAATGTAAGGCTCTATTCTGTGTTCGACTGACGCAAGCAAGCGCTAACCACAGTATAATTCAGTACCTAATGAGTCAGATGTGCGTGTGTAACGAAGACGACACTGACCAATTGTTATTGGTTTACTTTCAAGGATACACGATAAGCGTGCACGTCATGACTCTTTTTCCCTCATGTCAGTATAATGTCTCTACCTACTGTCCTACAACTGGTCATTCTACATAAAAGGATCACCTTCACTAATTTCACCATATTAAGTGTTACCATTCACATTACATATATTACCGTAAGGGCGGGTTACTTTGACTCTAGGGCATAACTTTGACCCAAATCGAGACAACTGTATAAACTGCCCGAAGTGTCACGACCACACAACCTAACGTCGTATGTCCTTCGGTAACTATTAGATGGTGATATAGACGCGTACTTGCGGAACCTTGTGTGGATTTAATTACAGTAAACATCTGTCTCGATTTGGGCCAAAGTTATGCCCTAGAGTCAAAGTAACCCGCACTTACTATATATAATTTTACTAAACTAAAATTGTTAAAACAGATAAATGCCAACGGCCTTGAGTGGTTAGCTTGCGTGTTCTGTGCTGAGCTCACGCAACGCCAGCTCGCCCAACAAGGAGCTGTAGTACTATTCTGTAAATATCTCCCCGTGAAAACTTAGGTGAAGTGATCTTAAAGTGAGCTGTCAATAGTGTCAACCCCTAGCATTAGGTAGAATGACGAGTCACTTCTCGCTCACTTCACCTAAGTTATCACGGTGAGATATTTACAGAATAGCACTACTGGTCCCAAATTAGACGCATTATTCATTTATTATAGATAACACAAAAAGTATTATAATAAAACAGGTATACTAAAAGATAAATAATTAAATTATCTTTAAAATGGTGAAGGTTTTATAAAAATACGCTTGATAGTTTTTGCGTGATTCTCAGTTTTTTATCCGCGTTAGACATAACTCACGGAAAGTGAAGCACCGTACCGATCTATATGTGTGCGTGATTTGACAAAGACGCCGTCGTGTCACGTAATGGCGGCCGATCGGCATACTATGATGTAAATGTGTGCGTGAGGCGTGTTTGTACAAACGGTCCTATGTATACTTACTGTACTTCACTTTAGATATGCGTGGCGCGGAGTCCTTCTTTTTTGTCTAGGCTGTGACATAACTTTACAAACTAATTAAATTATATAATATAAAATACTTAATCTAAAATATTCACATATTAAGTTAAGTATTAGGAAAATGCTCTAATTTAACATATATTTTTTCAATACACTTCCTCGAAAACTGGTTCATATCGCACTACGATTAGGTTCACAAAGCAATATATTTCACAAGCGTGCGATTTTTCATTTTCCCACACGTGTGCGGGAATAAAAATTGCCACAGATAACTTATACCTATACTTAGTCCAAATGGGTTCTATTCACACCGTCTCTATTCGGACTTTCGGAGGTGAATGTTTTTTTTTTAATTTCGGCAAAGAGTAAGCGTCTACGGTGTTAATATTTTTTGAATATTTAAATAATGTTTATAAATAGAATCAGCATCGGTAAATAAATACTCCATTTGTAAAGGTCTCATACAAATAGCAACCTTATGGATGCAGGCTGACATTCGATCATTCAAGCAAGTGTCGAACTACATTTGAATTTGAAGGTTTTAGCGTTTTGTTCGAAAGAAAAGTGATTCGAAATAATAATATTATAGGCAGTGTATATTTCTTGAAGATGAAAAATTGATAATCGTTCAAATACATATTTAATAGCTCCACCATATATTATTGTAGATTAGTAACCTCGCTACGTGCCTATAGAGACTACTTGTCTATATGTTTAATTTATTTCATACTAGCTTTTACCAACGGCTTCGCCCGCGTGGATGTTGGAAGTTATACCACGGGAACCGTACATTTTTCCGGGATAAAAAGTAGCCTATGTGCTATTTCAGACTATAATTTACCTCTTTGCCAAATTTCATCCAGATTTATTTAGCCGTTCTGGCGTGATTGAGTAACAAACATCCGTCCGAACTTTCGCATTTATCATACCTATGAATTTGCCGTTTTACCTAAAACAATCAAACATTTTTTTTAAAAGAAACATTGTCGATGCACTTTTACCATTTTATTAACCGACTTCAAAAAGGAGGAGGTTCTCAATTCGTCGGAACCTTATTTTTTTTTTTATTTATTTTTTTTTTTTATGTATGTTCCCCGATTACTCGAATATGGCTGGACCGATTTGGTCCCATATAAAATTGATTAACTTTGCTTGGGTAGTTTTTGAGTTAGCTTCAATAATACGTATTTTTTCCCCACTTTTATATGGATGATGTTCTAGTTTGTTTTGCAGGTAGTGGTATTTGAATTTGTGTGGGGTAGGTACACAACTAAAAAGTGAAAAATAAAAACTTTTTTATAAAAAAAAAAAATACAACCGACTTCCAAAAACAACACTACAAAGTGAAAAATAACTTTAATTTCGGAAGTCGGTGGCAAAAAACGAAAATACATTTAACTAGACACCGACTTCCGAAATTAAAGTTATTTTTCACTTTGTAGTGTTGTTTTTGGAAGTCGGTTGTATTTTTTTGTAAAAAAGTTTTTATTTCTCACTTTTTTAAAAGTTTGTTGATGCCTCTGCTTCAATTTTAATTTTTCCTCGGGGCTCATTGTTGAGATCAAAATTTACAGAACGGAAGCGATCAAACTCAAACCAAAAACGCACCTTGCGTTCACTTGCGGTACCTTGTTCATACACGTCGTTAATATTGCGTGCTGTCTGTGCTGCGTTAGTGCCACGATGTAACTCGTATTCGAAAATAGTGCACTATTTCGATTTTTCCATAGTTACAGAAACACCGATATCAAAGAAAAATTGAACGGCGGGAAAACAAAAAACAACAGATTTTTTTAAATATCATGCTATATCATAAAATTAATTTGAATTTGGAATTCTAAATAGAATGAAAGATATTGATCTTCATTCTAGCCGGTATCAAAAATCGGCAATTTCATAGGTAAAGACCATTAGTAAGATGAGCTGGTTCTAGAAAAACATAAGATAATTTATAACCATTAATATGAGTCATGGGTTCTTGTCCATGTAACTTTATATTTCAAGAGCCACTAGATATCAACGTGAAGGACGTTTGTACGTATAGATACATAGGTACTAAGTATATTACGCAGTTAAATGTGTCTGCATTTATTCACGTAAAGTACTCAGTACTGGTTAAGGTAACGCCCGAGTCTGCGATGAAAGTAAGCTTGAAGCTGTTTGCCATTTCAGAACTATTTACTTTTCAAAATCTGCCAGCTCTTTAAAGACAGCGAGAGAATAATTTTACTTATCTAGATTTTGTAATTATCAGTCAGTTTTGTAGTTGTCAGTAACAAAATTGCCTAATCATTTTGAAATACTTGATTGTACACTCCTACCAACTTATCTGTGAAATGGCGAAAATTGGAACTACGGCCGTCATGTTGAAATGTCTTCGATTGTGTCGACGCATCGACGGTGGCGTCCTCTTTCAGTTCACAGATAAGTTGGTAGGACTGTAATATTACAGTAAGGTTTCATTCATAAATATCTTCTGAAACTTTGGATAGTGTTAACCTACATATCGCTTCGCTATTGAACGTCACTGACTGTACCAGTTTACAGTATTTATCCTTAATGGAGTTAAAATTTATTTTACTCGGGCGTAGTTATGAAAATACTTTTGTAAATAAGTACGAAAAGAACATCATTGAGTTCACCCCTAGAAATACTGCGCGTATTAATACGTCCCCGCAATGTTTTCCTTCTCGCGGCGCTTCGAATCCGTCTCAATAATACAAGTACAAGGTCACTTTGATAACTCCTGTTGTCATTTGTTTTTTATGGTCAAGCGATTCTACGAGTATGTACATAACACAGTGTTATGTACTTACATAAAATTACATAGTTCGTTCAATGTATGATGTAAATATGATAATAAGGTTCTCAAAAAAGTTACCGTAAATAACAAGAATAAAATTAGTTCGCAAAAACTACCTGGAAAAATGTAAATAAATAATTATATTATGTTTGTGATATGGATTCCCAAGCACCAGATAATAATGGTATTTTTAAAGTTTATTGGACTTATTAATAGATTTTTTTTTAAGTGAACACAAGATTTCAAGTACTTTTTTCCATTATATTTTGTCTTTACGTAGACTTATAATGTTTTCCACATATTTTTAATCATTCTCACCTAATGCAAATAAAACATTGAGCTGTCTATTTTGAATATTTACAAAGTTTAATTTGCTGTCGGTGCGTCTGTGGGTACTATACACCCTCTACGCCTGCGTAGGCCCAGCGTAGCACGGTCTACGAAAAATTAATGAAGCTTTCTAGTTTTGGTCTTTGAATAAAATATACTGATCGAGGTTGCATTTCTTTGAGGTTTGCTCTTCGGTTCTTCCACTAGTGGAAGTATTGCACAGGTACTTAAACTCGTCTATAAAACCATGCTAGCTGGCATCTTTGGAGGAACTTGAAAATGTAGTGCGGCGGGCGTTGTTATTTTGTTTACTACGAAAAAAGGAGCTAAGAAGTGTTAGATAAAACAACAAAAAACTGAAAAATAATATGTAGTACCTATTGTGTTTTATGTGTGAGTTCGATTCCCGCATGGAATAAATATTTTGAATGGTCTCTAAAGAGAGAGAGAGATATTAGTGAGATTTATGGTTAAATAATCGTACCAACGAAACAGGAGAAGTTCTTAGTGTGGGACGATTTGTTTAAAATGATAAGTAAATATAACAACGCACATTATGTAAGTACCTAATTCATGTAAAATATGAATAGAAGGAAATTTAGAAAAAAAAATTGGCCAAGTGCGTGTCGGACCAGGCACAATGAAGGGCTCCGTAGTTGAAAAGAATTTATCCCAAATTTAACATTGTAATTAAAAAAACATGCCTTGATCTTTCTCTTGAAAGGTTTGCCCGGGAAGTATGTAGAGTTAATTCGTGCTATGTACAGTCAATCTCGTTCCTACGTCCAGTCGGCTGCTGGGAATACCGACGAGTTCAATGTGGCTGTTGGCGGGTACCTGAGATTCGGAGCAGATTGGAGAAATGGCAACAGAAATTGGAGAATGTTGGCTTGAAAATCAACAGAACCAAAACTGAATATATGTTCTGCGATTACGGCGGTATCTCCAGTTCTGGAGCCATAGCGCTTGATGGCGCGCTTCTCCCAGTCTGCTCCGACTTTCGGTATCTCGGTTCACTCGTACAAAGCGATGGCGAAGTAGTCGGACGGTTAAGCATATGATTAACACTGGATGGATGAAATGGCGGCAGGTCACGTGAACAATTTGCAACTCCCGCATTCCCCTTAAACGTAAGGGGAAGATATATCAAACAATGGTTAGACCTGCTGTCTTGTATGGTCAGAATGTTGGGCCACAAAAGGGATGAATTAAAAGCAATTGCATGCAGCTGAGATGACAATGCTAAGAGGGATGTGTGGTGTTACACGAATGGATAGAATAAGAAATGAGTACATAAGAGGAAGTCTGAAAGTGGCACCGGTGACTGAAAAGTTGTGCGGAAATCGGTTGTCATGGTATGGGCATGTGATGCGGAGGAGTGAGGAAAATGTCGTGAGGAAAGTTTTGAGTATGAATGTCGATGGCTATAAGAGTAGGGGAAGACCAAAGAAACGATGGATGGTTTGTGTGAAAGATGACATGGCTACGGTGACTACCGAGATGACGAATAATAGAGAAGTATGGAAAAAAAGGACACGTTCCGCCGACCCCAAATAGATTGGGATAAGGGCAGGTGAATGATGAGTTAGAAAATATGTTCTCCCATTACGGTCAATTCTCCAACTGCAAATTTAAGCCCAAAAAAATTTTTCCAAGTGATACAATTACAAATTAAAGATTTTCGGCCTTTTTCCCTTACTTGTGCTGTGAGACCTTGCTTCTTGCCAATTTCAAGATTCTAGGTCAACGGTAAGTACCCTATAGGTTTTGATTTACTTGCGAGTATCAAAATATGTCGCATTTAATGGCCATCTTTTTTTATTGCGTTGATATAGAAGCCTGATTTTTTTAGAGCTCTAAGGGACCATAGACCTACGTATTTGATATTAATTTCAACTTAATACCTCCACGCGTTCCTGAGAAAAAGGATCTTGACAGACTGACAGACAGACAAACATACAGACAGACAGACAGACAACGAAGTAATCCTATAAGGGTTCCGTTTTTTCCTTTTGAGGTACGGAACCCTAAAAATACACTGGTACTTAATGTTCTAATTGATTAATTTCGCATTTTATTTATTTCTCTTGTCTAGATCCAGGTGTGCATTAGTTTCGCACGACCCCTTTCGGTCCAGACGCACGGGTGCATGCTTTTCAGAGGCGAGGCAAGGGGTCTGTCATGTTCACAGAACAGATAAAGAGACCTTCTAACCTCTTTATCTTTTCTGTGGTCATGTTGTAATTCATTCGGGATTACCCTGCTCACCCTTTTTGGGATATGACATTTGAATGCATTATGGCTCATTTTATTTTTGCATTAAACTAGTTGTGTACCCGGCTCCGCTCGCGTGAAATATAGCTGGAGAACACAGGTACTAAAGACTTTTGGTCTAGTTTAGGAGGCATCAGTTCGCCCTATAATGTGTCTCTATTGTACAACTTTCTATAATCCGTGTAGTTTATGTCTGTTATTCAGTGTAGAAATAAACATTTTTATTATATTATATTAAAATCAAGTAACTAAATCGGATTTGTCGTTTTCGAGATGCGCGATAACAAGTTAAAGAAATAATATGAAGAATGTATTCCCAAAATTACATCTAGTCTAGGTGCAAGGCACCTATAATAATATCTAATTTGCACTTAGAACAATAATTTGGCTATTAAATAAAAATATACACAACAGTACAATTAAAGTCGACCTTGTAGTAACAGACGCTTTGCGTCACCGTATCATCAAATAGTTGTATAAAAACGCTGCGGTCACACAATGTCACCCCCCATCCGGTAAGTCGCGGCGTCCGCGCCACAGCCGCCGGTCACATTCAATACAACAAAACGCCAACTGACACGTCGACCTGCCTGCCCCGACCTTTACAAGTGATCTTAACTTAGGTTAAACTTCTTGATAATGTAATACGTAAAATCGTAAATACATAATTACGTTGCTAGCGCGATGAAACACAAGATCCATTGTGGCTACTTAGCTACGTACTTACGTTCATTATACTGTCAGTGAATAAAGCTCTCTTGGCGTGGAGGATGACGCCGTTGAACGGCTTCATTCATCATTTAATATATATTCTCAAGATCGCTCTAGATTACGCAGATCTGCAAATTCATAATCTATCTATGTAAAATCTTTGTTACCTATTTTATCAATAAAGTTTATTATTATTATTATTCTTTTTTGTCTTTGGCTTATCTCGGGACACTGGGGTCCCGGACCTTTGGAAGGCGTACGAGGAGCCGAAGCCAACTCGCAGAGGCCCCTTAGACAATTTCAAATGACGAGGAGGCACTAGCCGACGATTATCCCTGTATGCACTATGCAAGTGCACCCAAGGACAACCCCCGGTTGGTGCAGGACTATTGCAGAACATGGAAACAAAACACATTGGGCCTATGGGTTTGGGTGGCTACATAGATTGGGTACCTTGAACTATGGAAGAACTATGTCCCCTGCCTGACCAATGTTATATAATATACACAGATAAATTGGCAGGGGGTGACTTGCACACTCAATAATGGGCCCCCGGAAACGGTCGCTAGCACATAGTGACGTAGCGACAAGGGGCAACATGTCCTGAGGTGCTTGAGGAGTGGAGAGGTATTGCACGGCTCTCAGAACAATCCCAGAGCCCGGAAGATGGTCAAGATCCCTACAAGCACTTACTGGAATACTTCCTTCCTCCGAGCACGTTTGCTCTTGCGAATCTCCACTCAAGCCGGCCAATAAAGGCAAGAATGAGGTGGGAGCTCTGTTCCCGTCAGTGTTCACTCCAGCCGGCCAATAAAGGCAAGCCAGAGGTGAAGAACAAGACTTCTCCCGGGAAATAGGGTCCGTGGGGTCGCTACTGCCCAACAGCTCGCCACATGCTGCCCTGCGGGTTCACGTATCTCTCTTGGTCTGGCTCCTCACCCTAGACCTGTTTCGGCAAAGTAAACTCCACCGGCACAGACCTAGAGTTCGGAGCGCGCAAGCCCCACCACGACGTCAACGTAGAGATACGGCGGTGGGGATTATTATTATTATTTTTGGTAAACAAGTTTTGTTTCTTAGCTATTTGGCTAGTTTAAGCTACATTAACGAGCCCAAGCCAAGTCAATGTAGCGTGTGTGGTGAATTATTAATATATTATTATTAATCTGTACTAATAATAAACCTGAACAGTTTGTTTGTTTGTATGTTTGAACGCACTAATCTCTGGAACTAAAACTCGGATTAGATTTTTTTTTTGAATTTGATAGCCCAATTCTCGATTAATCTATTTAACATCACGCTAGGACTCTTAGGAGGCGAGCAAAAAGAAAAAAACACTAAGCGAAGACGAAGTAATAGCGCGGGCAGGCGATGCGATGCGACGGGGTGGGTCGCGGGAATAAGAAATTTCACGCGGACGAAGTCGCGGGCAGAAACTAGTCAGTAGTAATCTTGTATGACATGTGTGATGTGATATTACCTACTTCTAACAATCTTGATGGGTAGAGCAGCTATGTGGAATCGTTAATTTTCAACGCTCAAATCAAAATGACAGATCTTGTATTGTAACTAGTAGCAGGCTGGTGCTGCTGCATTATTGATGTCTGTACCATGAAGCCATTAAATACCTACTAATCAATCTGCGTAGCCTTTTCCCAACTATGTTAGGGTCGGCTTCCAGTCTAACCGGATGCAGCTGAATACCAGTATTTTACATGGGGCTACTGCCTATCTGACCTCGACAACCCATTAACTGGGTAATCGATACCCCTTGGTAAGACTGGTTGTCAGACTTTCAGGCTTCTGACGTTCCGTAACGACTGTCAAAGATTCACGAATGACAGCCGGGACCACGTGCTTTCCGAGGCACGGAGGACTCTCAACAAGTAAAGATGTCACCCATCCACGGCCCGACCCCGGCAAGCGTAGCTTAACCTGATGGATCGACCCGTGCGCCTGTTATTACTTAGCCACGAGCTCTTCCACGAGCCGAAGCCATTAAATAATAAAAGTAAATTAAAACTGAAAAATGTTAAGGTTTATTTGGAACAAATAAAGTGGAAGGAAAATAGTAGTTGCCCATTTTAGTTTATGCGGCACCGACGACTGGCTGGTATTGTATTGACAAGCGACAAATGTTTCGACGAAATCGGCTTGGACGTTGAGTACATTACAATGGCTAATACATATATATAATGTATATATATATTTTATAAATAATTGAATTATTGTGCCCCATATTTGTATCACCCGGTTTCTCGGTTTTTCCTACACAATACATGGTTTATAAAACAGTAAATGTACATGTATGCATTCAGGGACTTTCCGCGAGTATTAGCAGGCTGTACGTACGGTTACTGAGATTACGCTATTGCGTCAAACTGATTGTACCTATGTGTAAATATAAAATGTTAACACAAAAGTTTATATTGCCTTTTCAGCTAAAATAATATAATGTACTAAAGCAAAGTCGCATTGGTTTTCTCGAGTACGGCCTCCAACTTAATGGATTTTCAAATATCTCGACAGTAGGTAAGAGAATCCGAGAATCCACCCAAGGCCAGAGCGGGGGAGATCCATCATGGGGAATTGATCCCTCCCGCTGCCTCTTTTCTATAGACGGAAATATATGCCGTGACGAGAGTCCCCCTAGTGGATTTTATTATGAATAGATTATGTTATCGTTGCGGGTCGTCAGAAGCCCGAAAGCCTGCCAACCAGTCTTAACAAGGGGTATCGTATTACCCAGTAACTGGGTTGTAGGGGTCAGATAGGCAGTCGCTCCATGTAATACTCTCTCTCTTTTTTTTTACTAAATATATTTTTTTAAATATTTAACTAGTGTTAAATATTACCCTGGGGTACGGAACCTTTCGTGTACTAGTTCAACTCGCCGTTGGCCGCTTTTTCCATGTAAAACATACCTCTTATGGGGAAAGCGCTAAGGTAGCCCGCGAAATTCAAATTTTCTTACGATTTTTGCAATTTGCAGGTCAGTATCTGGGTGTAGCCGCCGGGGTCGCGGGTAGTTCGAAAGAGATACCGTGGCCCTGGCACGGGCAACTGAAGGAACATGGGTGGGTTTTAGTCAGTAAGAGTCTGACACGCCCTCCCGCTCTGCCCAGAGCGGGAGAAGTCATTTGATGATTTCCCATCCACAAAAAAAAAAGAAAAAAAAAAGTGTCTGGGTGTATTGATTAAAGTATGATTCGCCACCGTAACAAATGTATATTTACAGAATTATAATCATTAAAATCAGTAATACAACTCCTTAAGTTAGTATAATCCTCAAATGTCAAGATTTCATGAAATAGTCATCCATTAGGATTATATGAACTCAGAGAGTTGTATTGATGGTTTTGATGACTATAATTATTTAAATACAGATTTGTTATGGACGCGAATCATATTCGGATCAACATACAACCTGATACTTTTTTTTTTTTTTTTTTTTTGTGGATGGGAAATCATCAAATGACTTCTCCCGCTCTGGGCAGAGCGGGAGGGCGTGTCAGACTTTTACTGACTAAAACCCACCCATGTTCCTTCAGCTGCCCGTGCCAGGGCCACGGTATCTCTTTCGAACTACCCGCGACCCCGGCGGCATCGGCCCAATTGACCCCGTCACTGCTGACATCTCTTTGAGGCGCGCGTGGAACACAACGCGCCGTCGACCCGGGCCTGGTCCTTACCGGACGGCGAGCTGCCCATTACTCGTCGTCCGCAAGCCCGCGCCTACGGTGGCCGGGAATCGGCAATCGATTCCCGCCGCCCAGGGCATACAACCTGATACTGACCTGCAAATTGCAAAAACCGTAAGAAAATTTGAATTTCGCGGCCTACCCTGGCGCTTTCACCTTAAGGCATATGCCATTGGTATTCAACACTTATAATTGTATCCCAGCCTGATTGAAAGTGTTATGTTGTTTGTTAGTGAGTGTTGTTTTATTTTATACATTGTAATTGAATGTAAAGGGCTCTTCAGTTTGTATTAATTAATAAACCGATAAGATCTAATCTGGGGTGGGTGGATACCAGCTAAGATAATGAAGCTGATGACTATGACGAACCGCATCACACGCGCGCGCGCAGCTCTGCAGATGTTACATATATTCAGAACGATGAATAATAATTGGTCACATCCGGCGTTTAAATATTTAAGTCTGGTCGTGGTCTAGTCGAGGCCTTCTGCTGATAAATATTTCGGACTGAGTCCAAAAAGTTTGTGGGTCATGTGTCAATATTTAGAATGCCATAGCACAAGGAATAATCAATGTAGAGTACAAAGTGGGTGGTTCTGATGCAATGCATGTAATTTATCACAGATTATTGTATGCACCGATGTGTTATAGACACGTGTAAAGTTTATTGCGAGCGGGGTGCATACGCGACCTTGCAGCATGCGCGAGCGCAGCGTGCCGGTGCGACGGCCGGGGTGCGGAGTGCGGCCGCGAGAAATGTGCGGCCGCGGCGGTGACGTGCCGCCTCCTTATCAGCGGATGCCGCTTATCGCAAGGTTGCAGCATCCACGTGTTGCTGACCATTTTATACGTTGCGCCTTCTCTCTAGCACCTTAACTACGTTCTATTCTAACTATACAGCACAGTAGGTAGACGACAAGGAAAATAGATTTTCATTTGGAAAATAAAAAATAGAGATTACGCGTAAAACCAGCAATATGAAGGTTGTTCTAAAGCTTTTTTCCATAATTTCCGATTTCCTAATCATCACCAGACATCAATATCATAAGTCTAAGTACCTACTCAGACTTATGATAGGCGTAAAGTACCTACTTGTACGTTTTATATTACACTAGCTGTGCCCGCGACTTCGTTCGCGTGCATGTCGGAAAAGAATACCTAATGCGTAGCTTAGATAAGGTATAGACTACTCTTGCCTCAGACTTGACTCTGGTGGGAAGCACTACTTCCTACCCGGCAAAATCGGAAGATTCTTCATTCCTGGGTTTTCTACCACAGCCCTAACCTTTGTTGGAGATCCAAATAAATAAATAGAAAATGCTTCTCTGTAAACAATGTGTGAGCTACAGTTGTCCGTGTAAACGGAAAAGCAACCCATTTACTGAGATCTATCTCTGGATAAGGCCGCCATTTTGGATTTTAATTTCCTGATTTTCGGCCCAGCGCCCTCGGAAGCTATGAAGATGATACACCATTTTGTTTTAGATCTCTTTTACTCCCGAAAACCGTAAAAATGACACCCCCGCTTTAAAATTAATACAGTACTTTATTTATGTGCCCATCGTTAAACAAAACGTATTACAAAAACACTAAAACTGACTTCCTTAAAAAACACTACAAAGTGCAAAATAACTTTAGTTTGGGAAGTAGTTAGCAAGAAATTACCGAAACTGTAACGGACTTTAATAAATACTATAGTATAGTGAAAATCTCGCTGCAGACTCGGTCATAAATCATTCGAGTCTTTCGCTCTCTTTCCCACTCACGGGCCTTATGGGCAGGCCACGCCCACACGTAGTCCTGTGCGTTACTGCAGTCGATGAGTGATATCGATAGTTTTATATATTTATAAATGGGTGATAGAAATAAATACACATTTTTTTTTATTCTATTACCAAATTTACTACAAAGCATATTAAATATATAAACAAAAGAACGTATATATAAAACTAAAAATAGAATATATAATACCTTCTGTTTATAGAATTAACTAATGGATACTAATGTGTTCTTACGAGAAGGAAGTCTCGTAAAAACACATTAGTACTCATTAGTTACCCTGCATACTTAATGAATGCAGTATGTTTACGTGATAACCTTAATGATTCTGCTATCGATAATGGCCTTGAGCGCGCGCAACTAGCGCACATCCCTACTCCGATTATGATTTATGACCAAGTCTGCAGCGAGATTTTAACTATACTATAATAATTAAACGTCTTGTGCATTATGGTACTCACGGCTACATATGAAGCTATACATTTCCAGTATAAGCTGACCTCTCATTGTACGGAAATCCTATACAAAGCGAGATCAGTTTATACTGGATATTTATAGCTTGATATGTAGCCGTGCGTGTACAATACGTGCCACTAAAGATGAGACTTGACACACCACGTGGTTTGACTTGCGCAGTAGACCATATAACGGTCTCTTTAGGAAGGGACCGGGCGTCATCGCGCAGCGCGGGAGGCGCGGTATGGCGTCGTCAAGTCTCATCTTTCGTGGCGCGTGTTACACTTACCTACCTCACATTACCTTATTCGTATACCTACCTCTTTAAATTGATACTCAGGAATTTTTTTTCACATACCTAGGATAACCCATTCACAATAGGTACAATTCGTCATTGAGGAGTTCCGTGACAGTAGGGTTTCTTCGCAGTCCATGATAGTTGACCACTGTTAGGTACTTAACCTACCGTGCTTCATCTTCCGTAGGATTACCCATTCACAATAATGTGTACTGCTCGTCGATGAGGAGTTACATGGGGTAAGTAGGTATTTACCTACTTATTTTCCAAGTTCATAATTAGTTGGCCACGGATAGTAACTAACCAGTATTTCTTTGATTTCTGTACAGTAACCAAATCACAGTACGTTTACCTACTGTACGTTATTGAGGAGTTCAATTGTCAGATCTTCACCATAATAAAGGTGACTATCTCGGGAGAATCCATATCCAGTATAAGCTGATCTCGCATTGTATAGGATTTCCTTACAATGAAAGGTCAGTGTAAACTGGAAATGTATAGCTTGATGTGTAGCCGTGTGTACAATTAACTTATTTAAAGTTGTTATTATAAATAATAAATAATAAATATGTTTGGACATATCACACAACGCCATCTAGCCCCAAGCTAAGCAACCTAATGCTTGTGTTATGGTAACGAGATGGCTGATAAACTACTTATATACATTTTTTTTTTGTAAATACATACATATTATAGATAGAAAAACACCCAGACTCGGAACAAATACTTGTAGGTCGTACAAATATTTGTTCCGTGCGGGAATCGAACCCGCGACATGCTGCGCAGCAGTCAATCGCTCAACCACTGCGCCAACCGTGTCGTCAAAATTATTCTTCTATAGCATTGCATTCTTTAGCACTCAGAACACCACATCAGTTAGTAGGTAACCTATTATCTTACATAGCTTCGTCCCGCGGCTTCGCCCGCATGGTATGTCGATAAAAAGTAGCCTATGTCCTTTTCCAGGTCTACCCGTGTGTTAAATTTCATCCAAATCCGTTCAGCCGTTTTAGCGTGAAAGCGTTACAAAGTACAAACTTACTTTCGCGCGATATTTAATCATTATTCTTGCTGCGGAGTTATTTTAAAACAGTTATATCTCCGAAGATACTCATTGAAATTAAATGATGTAAAAGGTAACTTTGTTCAAAATTAAATACTTGTGATGAATATCGTATTTATTTGGATAAGGATTAATACATGTTTATGAAAACACCTTCGCAAATAATGCATTATTTTATAACAAATTTGATTACCATTAAAACAGTTATAGTGAGCTAGCCTTAAAAGATAGACATATGCTATCGCGGACTTTTTTTTAGAACTTTTTGAGAAGAACAATTCTGTCATACATGATTGTTGCGTAACTTAAACCGTTTCCGCAGCGCACGCAACAGCAGCTCTCAAAAGGAATAAATGTTCCCCGTTTTTGCAACATTTTTCATTGATGCTCCGCTCCTATTGGTCGTAGCGTGATGTTATATAGCCTATAGCCTTCCTCGATAAATGGACTATCCAACACTAAAAGAATTTTTCAATTCGAACCAGCAGTTCCTGAGATTAGCGCGTTCAACCAAACAAACAAACAAACTCTTAATTCAGCTTTATAATATTAGTACAGATAAATTAGTATAGATACTAGCTTCTGCCCGCGACTTCTTCCGCGTGAATTTTCCATCACATGCCCGTGCTAGGTATTACTTTGTTTTTGTTTAGCATTCTTTTTTTTTGCTCGGCTCGTAAACTCCTAAGGCATCCTTAAAATTTTACATCACACACAATTACACACACACAACACACAATTTAACGTTTTTTTTATTTGTTTGTTTGAGATACAAACAAACAAATAAAAAAACAAACTCTTCAACTTGATTATTAACTTCTATAAGTTAATAATCAAGTTGAAGAGTTTGATTAATTGAAATCTATATCTATATATAGATTTCAATTAA
Organism: Cosmia pyralina; assembly: GCA_946251885.1. Classification (NCBI taxonomy): domain Eukaryota; kingdom Metazoa; phylum Arthropoda; class Insecta; order Lepidoptera; family Noctuidae; genus Cosmia; species Cosmia pyralina. The sequence goes on along the minus strand of OX276352.1, from coordinate 15,283,290 downwards.
TCAACTCGGGGTATTGCAGTCTACAGTTCCTACCTGGTGGAGCTCCGTCGTCGGGCCTGCTTGTTAGGGGACGACCCTCACCCTCATTTCGGTGGTACTTTCCGAATGTTGATCAATCAATACAGTGTATCAACGCCATTTTAGATTACTGATTTCACAAGCATAGTGCTTTGCACATTTATCAAAATCATCTCGTTCTCATACAGCGGGCATAAATAAGATTGTTGTCTAATTATCGGCATGAGATTACGTAATTTTCCTCCACTGATCGTAAATGATTTGCCTTGGTCAACCTGGAAGTCTAACTTCTGAGCCACAGAACTTAGGTAGTAGTTATATGTAAGCAAGGAAAACCTGCTCAGGTGGCGATTCACAGACGATTCCAGCCGGGAATGCGAATGTGACGCTGTTCCGCAAGCGACGGTCTGATGCCCGGGTTCTGAAGAATTCTTAAACGGAGTTTAAAAATATTGATTCGACAAAATTATCTATTTAAGCGAATTCTTTCCTTATGCTCGGTTTTTAAGGTCCTCAGATAAACCCTCGAAAGTAATTCACTCGGCTTTTAAGCTAAATTTTTCCGAACCAATAATCACTATCGAATGGATAAATTCCGTTTAAAAACCTCGGAAACCGGGCGTTAGTCACGTAGCAGAACACCCGAATTACCGAATACTGATTACTGACTGAGAGTGACTGTGACTGGACAAGTGGAGAGAACAAAATGAGCAGCGAACATTGAAAGTTTATTTCGAGTTTATTTAAAGACATTTTGAAGATTGTTATTTTAAAGTTTGCATCAACTGTCGCAGTATGGTTTACGATCAAACACTTACATTTTTCATCGACTAAGTACGTTCAATCTTTGCGTTGCGCATTCCGCTAGCGCAAGCCAAACGAATATTTCTTTAAATATGAATTGAATTTGGAATCTCCACCAGAAAAATCACACTAAGAAAACTTAAAAAAATGTATATTTGAAAATCGAATTGCTTTTTATTGCCTCGCAGAAGGTGTGAACTGAAATAGAGTTACTTATCAGGGATAAAGGTGTCTACGTCTTGGGCGAGCTTGCATCCCTCGCTGCACTCAGGATGCTATTCTGTACACCTGAGCCTTATACTTACCAATATACTCGTTCGGGATACAATATAGCGCCCGGCGCCCGTGATATAAGACACTGCTTTACCTCTTTGATAAATAATTTACTACTGCAGCTTAAATAATAATGCGAGCAATACCAGATTCTATTAAGTAGTTAGACCAGAAGTACGAACCAATCAATCTGCCTAGCCTTTTCCCAACTATGTTAGGGTCGGCTTCCAGTCTAACCGGATGCAGCTGAATACTTACTAGAATTTTCCAGTGAGCGACGGCCTATCTGACCTGCACAACCCTAACAGGGTAATACGATACCTCTTGGTAAGACTGGTGGTCAGGTTTCGGTCTTCTGACGATCCGTAACGACTGTGTAAGATCCACGAATGACAGCCGAGACCAACGGCTTAAATTGCTTTCCGAGGCACTGAGGACTCTCAGTATGTAAAGATACCTGATGGATCGACCAGTGCGACTGGTATTACCGCCACGAGTTCCTCGTTCGAGAAGTACGAACCGTACAAGTCTATACTTCTGGCGAATTTTGAACGATTCCTTACATTTACATTATAACTGCACATTTAATCTTAGTAATCTTTTTTTTATTCAAGTTGTTTCGCATTAAATTCGTTGGAAAAGAATATTATTCAATGCAATATAAGTAGGTATAAAGAGGAACTTGTGGCTAAGTAATAACAGCCGCACGGGTCGATAATCAGGTTAAGCTACGCTTGCCGGGGTTGTCCGTGGATGGGTGACCATCTTTACATACCGAGACTCCTCCGTGCCTCTCAAAAGAAAGTTAAGCCGTTGGTCCCGGCTGACATTCGTGGATCTTTGACAGATCGTTACCGGTCGCCAGAAGCCGAAAAGTCTGACAACCAGTCTTACCAAGGGGTATCGTATTACCCAGTTACTAGGTTGTGGAGGTCAGATAGGCAGTCGCTCTATGCAAAAAAAGTGGTATTCAGCTGCATCCGGTTAGACTGGAAGCTGACCCCAACATAGTTGGGAAAAGGCTAGGCAGATTGATTCATTGCAATATAAGTACAAATTTTGAACGGGTTACAACAATATTTAGCACCCTAACTGCGTAACACACTATAATTTTCTTTTTTCTTATTTTCTTCTGCGATCAGTCCCTAGACTGTGAGCAGATTTGTTGTTGGATTTGATAGCGCAGAGTGGTTTCTCCAGATTTCCCGCTATTATATTTCATTGCAGTATGTTAGGACATAGGGTTAGGGTCAATGCAAGGTCCATTACAGCTAACCTTTTCAGCCGCCTTTTATGATGCGGCTTTGTAAGCGCTTTCGTGAAAGGATTTGGACACGTTTTAACGTAACATAAAATGATGCCTGTAATCCTCAAAGGGTTAGGCAGAATTGTACTTGAAGTATATCCACATTTCGCCAGTTATGATTAAGTCCCACGTAATAGGGGGCGAGCCTACTGCCATCAACCGGGCACAAATCCTGCGACTAAGAAAACTCGTTTTCTCTTTTGAAAATCAGTTTTTACAGAAAGCCTTAGTTATATCTTGATTCGCTACAAAGAAAAACATTTCACAAGCCAGCCTACCATCCTAAAGCTAATAGGTTTCTAAGTAAACGTAGCTGTACCTATGTAATTTTTAGGGTTTCGTACCTCAAAAGGAAAAAAACCGGCCAAGTGCGTGTCGGACCCCGCACAATGAAGGGTTCAGTAGTTGAAAAGATTTTATGCCAAAAACAAAATTAACATTGTAATCCCAAAAAAATAAATTTTATGTCAATTTTCGGACTTTTTCCTTTATTTGTGCTGTAAGACCTTGCTTCTTGCCAAATTTCATGATTCTAGGACAACGGGAAGTACCCTAACTTAGGTTTCGATTTACTTTCAAGTAACAAAATATGTCGCATTTATTTATTGCGTTGACTTAGAAGTTTGATTTTTTTAGAACTCATATATATATTAGGTATTTACCTATGAAATTGCCGTTCTGCAGTACTGGCCATTTCAAATCAAAATAATTTTTGTTTGGCTAAGAATTCTAATTTCAAATTAATTTTATTTTAAAAACATGGTTTTTTTTCCAAAAGTAGTCATTTGTTTATTGATTAGTGTTACATTTTCATCGCATTTCAATCTTTTTCGTCATCATGGATACGTTAAAAATTCGAGTAATTATGGAATATGAGTACCGTCGTGGCAGCAACGCGGCACAAGCGGCACGCAACATCAACGACGTTTACGGAGCTAACACTATACAAACCAACGCACCACTTGTTATTGGTTTGCTCGCTTCCGTTCTGAAAATTTCGACCTGAAAAATGAACCTCGCGGTCGTCCGAAGACTTTGGTCGACAATGACAAATTAAAGGCGATTGTGGAAGCTGATGATACACAATCTACGGCTGAATTAGCAGCAGCTTTCGACGTTAGCGTCAAAACAATATTGGTCCATTTGCGTCAAATTGGCAAGGTAAAAAAGCTTGACAAATGGGTGCCCCACGAACTCAATGATCGCCAGCGCGAAGTACGCGTCGAGACGTGCCTTGCACTGTTCAACAGACACACAAATGAAGGAATTTTGAACCGCATTGTTACCTGCGATGAAAAATGGATTCTGTTTGATAACCGCAAGCGCTCAGCAAGTTGGTTGGATCCTGGTTCAGCACCTAAACAATGCCCTAAACGAAAACTTACCCCTAGAAAAGTGATGGTCACTGTTTGGTGGTCTAGCGCCGGTGTGATTCATCACAGCTTCTTACCGAACGGGGTGAGCATTACTTCAGATGTGTACTGTGAAGAACTGAACACAATGATGGAGAAGCTGGCACATCTCCAACCAGCATTGGTCAATCGCTCGTCTCCGCTGCTCCTGCACGACAACGCGCGACCTCATACTGCACAGCAGACGGTCTCCAAGTTGCAAGAACTGGGGTTGGAAGCTCTCCGTCATCCGCCCTACTCACCAGACCTTGCGCCTACAGACTACTACTTTTTCCAGAATTTGGATAACTTCTTGGCGGGAAAAAAATTCAATACCCGAGAGGCAGTACAAAATGCCTTTGAAGAATTTGTTGCCTCCCGTCCAGCTGATTTCTTTAAGAAGGGCATCAATAAACTGCCACTGCGTTGGCAAAGATGCATTGATTGCATGGGTGATTACTTCGATTAATACAAACAAAAAATGCATGAAAAAAATTCGTTTAAATTTTTTCATATAAAACGGCAATTTCATAGGTAAAGACCTATTATATATGTATACAAATAAAAAGAGAAGTTCTGATTGACTGACTCATCAACGCCCAACCCAAACCCTTGGACATAGAAAACTTAAATTTTGCACAGAAGTTCCCTTTATTAACCGACTTCAAAAAGGAGGAGGTTCTCAATTCGTCGGAACCTTTTTTTTTTTTGTTATTTTTTTTTTAATGTATGTTCCCCGATTACTCGAAGATGGCTGGACCAATTTGGATTTTTTTTGTTTTATTCGAGAGGGTATACATCACAGTTGGTCCCATATAAAATTGATTAACTTTGCTTGGGTAGTTTTTGAGTTAGCTTCAATAATACGTATTTTTTCCCCACTTTTATATGGATGATGTTCTAGTTTGTTTTGCAGATAGTGGTATTAGAATTTGTGTGGGGTAGGTACACAACTAAAAAGTGAAAAATAAAAACTTTTTTACAAAAAAATACAACCGACTTCCAAAAACAACACTACAAAGTGAAAAATAACTTTAATTTCGGAAGTCGGTGGCAAAAAACGAAAATACATTTAACACCGACACCGACACCGACTTCCGAAATTAAAGTTATTTTTCACTTTGTAGTGTTGTTTTTGGAAGTCGGTTGTATTTTTTTGTAAAAAAGTTTTTATTTTTAATGTAGATAAGGAATAAGGAAGGATTTTCGTTCCCATAGGATATTTTCCGACAGCCACCCAGGCGAAGCCGCGGGCAAAAGCTAGTACATAATAATATTAGTTATAGGATTAATATTCTATTCTTGTAATCGTCTGACTAAATATTATTTATTATTTATTTATTTATTTATTTCCCACCATACAAAAAAAAAAGAAAAAAAAATAAAAATAAAATAAAAAAATAATGACAATAATATGTGCGTACAAAAGTACCTATGTATAATCAGTTATGCGAATTGCATTGTGTGTGTGTTTCATGTAATTCAAATGAAAATAGTCCATATAGTGCAAGTAGTACTTAGTGTATTTTTTTTATATCTTTATTTGGAAAAGGCATTAACAATATATAACAGGTAATGACTAGGCTCTTAACTTAATTAATTTAACAATCAAGTAATATAATTTAATTGGGATGTCGGATTAGACAAAATTCAATTACGCATTCCAACATCCCTTAATGTAAGTCCTGCTTCCGATTCTAGATTTCTTCGTTCTGCCCCAACCCGGGCACACTCCACCATAGCGTGGTAGGTGTCCTCCCTCATATTTCAGACTAGTACTTAGTGTACTTACGTCTTAGTTTTTTTTTCCTTTTTAAAGTAAAAAGGTTTCAGAAAAAAAAAATAAGTTTAAATGTGGTTAGAGCCTAAGTTCTATTAGTAAAATTGATTTATGAAGTCAGTCACATATATTTTAAAAGTTTACTAGCAGAATTATTCGATTTCCTTTGTCATGTACATACTATGTATATTAGGCTGAGTGAGTCAAAGCATATTTCATGACATCTAGCAGATAGTCAGTCTTGCTCCAATTCCGAGAACAACGTGTGGTTCATTATGATTCATAAGAAGCTGCCATATTTTTATATTTAGTGTTTCCACAAGTAATTAGTAATGTTAATAATGGCTTATTGTGTTGATTATAGTTCGCAACCGGAGCGGTAGGAGTCGTTCAAGTGTCGTGTCGTTAGTTCGCATAGCGGCGAGGGCGGGCGCTGCCGCGGTCGTCTCAAGATCAAGGTCGTGCGGCAGACGCGCGGCAAGGTCACCTGGCTCCCCCCTCCGCCACCCCTCGCCGCGCCGCGCGCTCGCCTCTCGTGCCTCTCACGCGCGCAAATATTTGCGACCGTCTGTCCTCCGCGACCGATACGCCGAGGTCAGCCCGTCAACAGACCTTGAAGTAATATTATCCGACCTCTCCTGCTTGAAAGACGAGATCGTATTTTTATCGGTCAGTTTAATAAATCCATAAATTATATTTATGAAGTCTATATACCTTTGCATTATCTACAGTAAATACGCTTGGTAAATAATTATATAGAAATAGAAATATACTGGTATATCATGAACAGCTCGTAATTAATACTCACAAAATACATAAGCTTATCTTCATGGTACCTAGTCATATGCGCATAACGTTCCATTTTAAAATATTTTTGAGTAAGTAGGTACAGACAGACATTGTATTTGTAACCAAGTAGCATTATTTTAATTTTTAAACACCAAACATACAATTGAGTTTCTTTTGTACATAATTGTGCTTTTCGACAGTTGTGTAAAGCTTAGCAACAATAAAAGTTTTTCTTTTATACAAAATTTATGACAAATTATAAGGAATAAAAATAAAAAATACTACAAAATAAGAGCTATCTCTATTTAGGTACTACCTATCTAATATTTGCTAGCCCTATGAAAGTATAAGGGCAAATACTTACTGTGCGTTCGTCAAATCCGTAGAAATGAAATCCATCCAAAATTATTGGACAATAAGGAAAAACATGAATGAACAGAACATACAATTATTACTTATTCGTCCGATTGCCTTATACAGCGACGTAGCAACTGGTTACTAATAACCTTAAATTAATTAAGTGCATTTTTGAAGTTGTTCGTTTTATTATTGTTAATTTTAAATAAGCTTGTGGTTAGCCACGCGGATATATATGGCCGCCTGCTGTCTGACTCATGCTATGATTCCACGAATTTTATTTAGGTACTGTAAAAAAAGGTCTAACGCAAAAGTATAAGGACTTAGTTAAATGCAGACTGAAGAAATAACACGTTTATAGATCTCACTGTGTACTGTATAAATTACGCATTTAAATGCAACAAGAATGTAACGCGGGATAATAGTATCTGGTAGAATGCCAAAACAAAACGCGTCATGTTTTCTAACTTGTTTGTGCAATTGCATTATTATGTCTATCAGATTTATAATTAACTTTGCACAAGTGTCCTATGCCGAGTGCTCTAGATGAGAACAGGCTTAGAGAGCCGCAGAGCATTTCCACGTGGTGTGCAATCGATCGAAAGAACCGGAGTAACCGACATAGCTTTCAAAGTAAGCAAACTGAAGTGGCAGTGGGCTGGCCATGTTTGTCGAAGGACCGATGGCCGGTGGAGCAGACGAGTCCTAGAGTGGAGACCGCGTATCGGTAAGCGTAGTGTGGGACGGGAACTAGATGGACCGATGACCTGAAGAAAGTGGCTGGGGCAGACTGGATGCGGAAGGCGGAGGACAGGGTGTTGTGGACCTTGGAGAGGCCTATGTCCAGCAGTGGACTGCGATTGGCTGAGTTGTGCAATCGATGTCATTAATCTCTCTGCAGCTGTATAGCCAAAGCCCAGAAGTTGCACAAACTCATGGCACTGTATTTGTGAAACACCAACAAATATTATATTATTTACTTCTAAACAATTAGAGATGTTACAGAGCACGCACAGGTATTTAAAACTTTTTTAAGATGCTAGAGAGAGACCATCACTAATACGCTCTGTCGCCTGTCTGTGCGTCTGGTTTACTTTCACAGGGCTGTTTCGTGTAAATTGAAACAGGTAACCAGATGAATACAGAAAACTAACGAAAGGTTTTAACGTGTCAAATCAAAAAGTCTAAATTCAAGACGAGTCCCCATTAAAAGGAAAGTTTTTTGTCTCTATGTTATGGTACTGAACTCTTAGCCAGTCTGATTCTCGCTGGGCTGGTTTCTTGCACAAATCACATAATTATTGACTGTAGAGCCTTGAAAATATGTTTTCAATTCAGCTTTGTTTGTACAAATGTATATTTTTAAGGACACCTTTCATTATTCACAAGGATTTTAAAGAAAAAAAGACAATGAGCGTCCATAGGTAAAGGTCGTGTAAGAATATTGAATACGTTCGCTGAGTTCACCTTGATCTACGTTAAGATTTAGGTAGGTAAGTACGTTGTGTTTTCTCATAACTGACATTTACATTAGTATACCATTTGTTTAGAATTATGCAACTTAAAAAATACAAATTATACTTTATTGTGGTTAACCCGTCTCGCGCCAATTAGCAGACACAATTGAAATTCTATTGTTATCTGTACACATGGTGTACAATCGACATTTTAAGAGTTAACATGGAACCTATTATTACACTCTTTATAAAGCTCATGGATAGTGTTTAAAGTCTAGTTAGCATTAGGTAATACAATGTATGTCGTTCGCAGACATAATTGTAACTTTTTCATAATAGGTCTCGTCGGGCTGTGCTGATGAGCCGCGCATACGCAGCATTGGGGCCAAGGTTCCTATGAATTATGTAGTATATGGTATTATTCGGGCGGGATGTGTGTCAGTGCTCCGATTTCGCGGTCATAACGTTAATAATAGCAGCTGAAGGTTTCATTCGACAACAGGAGGTCACTTCTGCTGCGACTGTTTCCGGATTATTCATTGTTATTCTAATTCAGCTTGCAGAGTCGGAATTGTTTTTAATGCTGCAAGCTGTTTGACTTGTGTCACTTTCATTTACAGAAGGTTTATTCCTAGTTCTCTATTGCCTACACTGGTTCATAGTCTTAACAATGATTCTCAACAACATTTTTAGTTTATTTTCATGCAAAGCACACTAGCATTAGCAGCTCTAGTTGGTATTCATTCAGGTTCAGATATTATAATCTAATTTTTTTTATGTAATCTAATTTTTATTATTATTTATAGACATGGGCATTATTGCTATTTTAAGAAAATTTATTGTATAAGGAGACGAGTGTGTGTAGCCACAATTGAATTGTTGGTTAATCTTATGAGCGTTTTGGATGTTATGTCTGTTAGCTCGTAAGACCAATTGAATAAATAAATAAATAAATTATTTAAATTAAAAAAAATTCACAAACAAAATAATTATCAGAGATTTTGCTTTTCCTATTTTTATTAACATAATCTAGACAGATAGGTATTATACCTAATAATTCTTTACAAATGATTAAATCCATAAATAAATTACTGTTTTAGTAACAAATAATTTCTCAAAATATGTTAAGTACAAGAGGCTGCATACACATAGCGTGTTGTCTTCGGAATGTTAACAAAGAACAGTAATTGTAGAACAGTGGCAAACTAGGACATAATATTTATATGAAAGGCGGCGAGCGCGGCGAACAGTGTCGGCAGTCGGCAGTCGGTTCCCAAATGAGGTCAGTGGAACACGAGGCATTACACTTGACCTCTTTCTGTCGAGTCCTTACCTCCGCCAGACCTTCACACTTTTTACAACGCTTTTACGAGCTAGGTCGGGCCAATTAAGTTTCGTCGAATGGTGGTCGCATTTAACAATGACGCCCCCGTTCCGACAGCATTGGGGCAGATGCAATGTGCGGCCACGCGGCTCGCGGCGAGGCGGCCCTACGCGCACACACTTGACACACATTCGTTTCAATGACTATTGATATTAGTTTTTTGTTGACTGCCACATGTTTATGCATATCTTTCAATCTATTAATGTGAACACATGTATGAATTATAAAACATTGATTACTAATAGACTTACTTATTACTAAGTAATAACAAGTACAATACAAATTACAAGTTTATATGACGCAGTTTATTTCTTGTATGCGTAAGTAGATATGAAAACTTCCGCGATTTTACGACGTATTTGTTAACGTTATATCAAGTTTAATAGAAATGTTAAGTGCTGTGCGTACTTTACCTAGTACCTTACCTACCCGCATATATTATAACTGTCAATAGTGTGTCGCGTGCGACTTGGCCAGCTTACCTGGTATTGTTTACACTCTTCTAAACTTAATAATTAAACATATTGACGTCTGTAAAATCTGTGTAAGCAAGGCCACGTTAACCTTGAATTTATAAACGTATTTTTATTATTTTTGCAATAACAGAATTACAAAGACAAACAAGGAAGTGGTCGGTGTTCAGCGCCACGATTACTACGAGGTAGATATGTAGATTGTAGCATATTTACTCATTTACTCATAATCTCTAGTCTTCAGGGCCAACAATGACACCACATACCTAATGTCTATTTACAATTAGATGTAAAAATGAAGTCTTTTAGCTATAAGTCAGCATGCGCAACTTTATTTGTTTGTTGCATGATTACAAAGACGTTTTGTAATTAACAACAGCACTTCCTTAATAGATTAGATGCATTCTATTCATAATACATGGGGTTACTACAAATAATTATTACAATATTGGTTTAAAGGAATCCTTTGTTTAAATTAAACGAGCTCGCCACCTGCTGTTTTGTGTCAATTTTGGCACAAACAACTTTAATAAATATAACTTATCAAATCTGTCATGGCTACACACAAACAAACGGACGGACAGACGGTCAACAAATTACTCGCGTCACTAACATTAAGGACTTGGGAGTAACCTTCGACAAAGGCCTGACTTTCAGAGACCATATTTCCGCCCTTGCAAAGGAATCCTTCAGGCGTTTAGGGTTCGTCCTGCGCAATGCCCGTGACTTTGACAGCCCACATGTTATCAAACTGCTTTATAATACTCTGGTTCGATCTAAATTAGAAGCAGCCGGTGTATTCTGTAAAAATCTCACCGTGAAAACTTAGGCGAAGTGATCTTAAAGTGAACTGTCAATAGTGTCAACCCCTAGCATCAGGTGGAATGATGACTCACTTCACGCTCACTTCACTTAAGTTATCACGGTGAGATGCTTACAGAATAGCACTACAGGTGCATGTGTGTGGAATCCCTACACTGCAACTCAAACGTTGATGCTGGAGAAGGTCCAAAAAACCTTCCTTAGGTTCTTGTTTAAAAAAGTGCACAAGTATTTTCCGTACATGTACCCAACGAATTACCTTTTTGGGATGTTGGGTTACAATTCCTTGGAAGTTAGACGAGGTTTGAATCAGATTGCGGTAGCCTGCAAAACCCTCAGAGGGCTTATCGACTGTCCTGAGCTACATAACCTATTTTGTCAATTATATGTGCCTGGCAACTATATAGGTCACCGCCACAGTAAGAGGCACAAATTGTTTGCTCGGCCAGCATGTCGTACGGTCGCTAGAGCAGAGTCGCCGGTGTGTCGGACTCTGGAAGCCCTCAATGCCCTCCTGGCAGTCAATCCTGATTGTGATCTGTTTGCCGATGAATGGAGAGAGATAATGCGAGTGTGTCTGAAGTTTTGCGAGAGAAAGTATGAGAGAATTTCCACTGTTATTTATTAAGTATGTAGTAGATATTACAATATTAATATTGTGTTTCTAGGTTAATTATTGTAATTGGTGTATAACCGTTTTAATTAACTATAAATAAATAAACTTATTTTTTTGATATTGTTATCTTTAGAGGTAGTGCGAATTCTATATTCATGGAATATAACTGGGCTAGTGCTGCACTACCTGATAAATAAAATATATGTGTATAAGTATACAAAGAACTCGTACAGTATCTTCCTAGAACAACACTTTGTTTGTGCAACGTACAAAAAGCTCTTTCATAGGCAGTGGGCGTCGGTTGGCGACACATTATCGTTTCTACTAATATTTTTTTGTTGTTTTCTGTATAATATTGTGCAACCATGTATGTGCTTTTATCATACATAAGTACTACATTGTAAAGCTTTGTTAAATTGATTCTTTCAGTTTCACCAAACAACGCTTAATTAATTAGCACCTCCAATCAATGTTTCTAATTGTAAAGATTGAATTTAAAAAAATATTTATTTGTGCAGAACTTGTGCCGAGACTTCGAAATAGGGAGCGAGTCTGAGCCATGCCGGACGCAAATCCATACTCCGGAGTGCTAGTGGGCCTGCTAATGAAAAAAAACCAACAAAACTCCTCACTTCGTGTATCAGTTGCCATGAGCGTCTTGTTATAGAGATGAGCTGCATAGACCAAGAGAATAAATAAAAATGAAAGTCCTGACTGACTTACTGGCCGACTCATCAACGCCCAGGCCAAACCCTTGAACCTAGAAAGCTGAAATTTTGTGCAGAGGTTCGCTTTATAATGTAGACAAGGAATAAGGAAGGATTTCCCGGTAATACGTTCCCGATTACCACGCGGGCGAAGCCGCGGGCAAAAGCTAGTTTTAAATAAAAAGAGATTGAAAGTAGACTAAGTCTAAGCTAGATTTCAACATCCACTACCAATATGATTGGTGGGGTTGGGATCAGCCACTGAATCTCTGTGAGCTGAAGCTGATACTTTCATACTATGCTGCCGTGGCATCACCTTACTAAATTACCTATAACGTGGTCAGTTTCTGTGTTATTACATTAAGATGGTAATAAGCATGTCAAGTACATCTGGCCTTTACCCAACTATGTTGGGGTCGGCTTCCGGTCTAACCGGATGCAGCTGAATACCAGTATTTTACATAGAGCGACTGCCTACCTGACCTCCACAACCCAGTTACTGGGTAATACGATACCCCTTGGTTAAGACTGGTTGGTTGGGGACTTTCGGGCTTCTGACGACCCCTAACGACGGTCAAAGATCCACGAATGACAGACGGGACCAACGACTTATTGTGCTATCCGAGGTACAGAAGGGTCTTGGTATGTAAAAATGGTCACCTATCCACGGACCAACCGCGGCAAGCGTAGCTTAACCTGATCGATCAACCCATGCGGCTGTTATTACTTAGTCACAAGCATGTCAAGTATTTTCATGAATGCGGAGTTATAAAAGCGTGTCAACATGAAATGTGTTAATAAAATTTTAGGTCGTGTGCCGCTTATTTAGCGAAAGTGAGAATATTGAACTATTCGCAACAATAATGTAAAGATAACGGTTTACAAGGTGGGGCGAACAGAGGGAGAGTGTCAACCCTGGCGGTTGTCGCGTGTGATAACTCGGTGAAAGTCAACAAGCGTTAGATAAGGCGGGTGCCGCTGGCGGGCGCGGGCGCTGCTCGTTGTCCGCAGCCGCGCAACGCGCAGCCGCTCTATCGTTCAAGAGTAAGGTCATTTGATCTAATGTCGCACGTCGCGCTCTGAGGCTATCATTGTTTACATTACGAATCTAAACATGACATGCTCATTTAGAATTTTAAGTACAGCAGATAAACCGCCACATTATGACCAATTAAATGTTAAACATTCTCATTGCGTAACAAAATAACCAATTGATGTAATATCGTGAGCATGTCTTTCGGTAATGTTAATGGCTGAATGAGTAATATCAATACGAAAAGTAATTTAAAATTAGAAAAGCAGTTACGTACTCGTAGTACGGTATAATTGGTAACGGTTGCAATAAAAGTATTTATTGCTGCCATGCTGCTCTCAAATTAGTCTCATAAGTAACCAGTATATTATACTAGTCTTCATTGGCGCGGCGTCAATAACAACCTTTTGAACAGCAGTATAGAGTACGCGGAGTGTATATTCGTTCGAGCCTGTTTATAAAGTAAATGAAAACAATTGAGGGCTACCTTGCGAATGTTTATCAAACGGTGTTGCGCAACAAAGGCGAACAATGGCGGCAGGGGTGGATGTTGCCATAACATTGGACGACAATCGAGATCGGCTGGCAGCTCACTCACATGGCGTGCACTTGCGTAAATAATTACAGCAGCATGATTAGATCACTTCGCTAGTCTTGCCTACAAACCTCCATCTTTATACCGCTTTTTGATAATGCATTGACAACGAGTAGCCCGATTTCAGAAATTCTTGCTAACCCAATAATTATTTGGCTATGGCTAACTAACTACTTCTTTTTAAATACTGACAAACCAATTTGGATAAAAGGCTCCGCTTTCTTCCCAAGCTACGAAAAATCACGCATGATAATTAAGGAACCGGAAATTAGCAAATGATGACGTCACAAAGGGAGATAATGATAATGATAGAGACCTTTATGTTCTCGTCTAGTGATGTCAATGTCAATTCGTGATTTTATCGATTCCACCCACTACGTATAAAGATAGTTAAAATCTTCTATTTTAGGTAATACACTATTAAAGTTGATGTTAAGTAGGCGTATCTGGTTTGTGATTATTCTTGGTATTTCATTAATAAAATCATGGAGTGCTACTTCCTGGACGTCAGTATCATGTCAAGTGTTCCCAGTATAAGTACCGCACTGAAATACTAAGAAACTATTCGAGTGCTATCGTCATGCGTTGATTAAAGTAATGAAGTGTTTGTCTGTCTGTAACCGATGAGTCAAGGGATCACGTGTCTGTGTGATCCTAGTTACGACTGACATGTAATGTACCACAAGATTAATTTATTGTTATATTTCGTCACACATTTCCGCGTCTGATATTTTATTTAAACATATATGATCGTCGTAAATTAACCCGCTTTTGTAATATTCCACAAACATCTGCATACGACCTTCAATCTTTTCCGCAATTCGTAATCTTGTTGTGAAGATGTTCTGGTGGTTGTTTGCTAAGTTACGTACAATCTTATTGTAATTATTAATACCAGAAGTCGTATTCCTTACATTCTACAACGTCTACCTTATTGTGGTAATGTGATTAATGTTAATGTACAAGAGAACCCGGGGTCGCAGCGAGCGGACCGTGAGGTGTATGTGTGTGCGTCGTTGTCGAATTATATTTTTTCGCACACACAAGGTCGAGGTCGAATCGCTTGACTTCCTAGATAGGCAGCGCACGACCTCGCCGCAGTCGCCACGCGCCGCCTGCCGCCCGCCTCTAGGTCCTCCGCCCGCCCCAAACACACAGGACTCCCATTCTCATACTTTTCAATTTCCACTTAAGAGTTTTCATTACTTTGTTGCTTTAAGCTTTGCTTATTTTCTATGATGGTTATCTAGAAAATAATAAGCAAAGATTATAGTATTGCGACGTTTTAATTTCACACATACGAGTTGCTAAAATTATGATGTCACATTTATTTGTATCCTTGAACAAATATTTCGGTTTTGCATTACGTAAAAATGTTTTATCTTTATTTTTTATCTGATATTGCTTATATATGATTTCGGCAGTTCCTCATCACGTAGCTTCGTGTCTACATAACACTCGCGAAATGTGTATGCGGATAAAAATATCCAGGGTCAGGCTCAAGGTTTCGCTGCTTTTCTGATTAGGCGATAAGAAAGAGCAATGTCACCGCAATTTGGAACCTTTGCGTTTGTTAATACGTTTCAGTTTAGTTTACGCAAATACTATCTAAATAAAAAAACAATAACGGCATTTGCTGATATATTTTCTTGTACAAGGTTACAGCTCACATGTATGAAAAGTATGAAAACTGTAGGTACTGTACGTAGAAAGGTATATACACACGGTTAGTGCGGCAAAGTTTTATGGTTCGTAATGTAGTAATATGTTTTAACCTTCTAAACAATATTTAATCACCAATCGTAAGTAGCTGTAATGTGACCCCCTAGGGTAATGTTTTAATACCAATCATTGTGAAGGGTTCACGTTTATGACACAAGGAACTGCAGTAAATCATATTACAATGTCGTGGTTGGCGAGCGGCAGAGCGACAAGGATGAGGTCAATGTAACACGTGCCGGAGTGATAGCGCCCGTCAACACCTTGGGACCAAGGAGTCCCGCTTAGGACGACTCCCTCTAAAGTCTTACTTCGAGGGCGCAAACTCCCGTTTGTGCTAGTTTCGGCCCGGTAAAGATTAGATCGGACGGTGCTGTTTTGTTCATTTGTTTTCCGTGATTGTAGCGTGGTCCGCCGGCGGCGGCGGTACGGTTCGCCTGCAGGTCGGGTGACGGCGCAGGCGCAGGCCAATGTCAGGCGACCTTGTCATATGACATTGGCGCGACACGGACGCTTCCTGTTATCTCATTTACGATACTTCTCGCCATTCGCGACCGGCATTAATCATTATTGGAACAAAGAATGACCACTCACGGTAATTGTAATTAACACGCGTTGACCTTGACGGACTCATTATCTCGGCCACCTCGGTCACCATACTATACTACGTCACAAAGGACTTTATTAACTGTGTAGGTACGTAAACAGGAATGTTTTCCTCGATCATTGTTTTACTACGCTATATAGGTATGCTGAGTTGAAGCCAGACTACTAGGAAGTTATTTTTATTCATCACACTCATATAATGACGAGATTATTGCTGATTATCGTGATAAAATGGAATATAAAATATGTCCTGTTGTACATATGACTTCAAATCGCTGCAATGTTAACGTATTATCCTTCGAATTAATTCAATCTTCATATAAATGCGCTCTTGCCCAGCAGTGGGAATGTGGGATGATGCTGGCTGATAGTAACCAGTAACACGTTATCGATGACATTCATTTTATTTAATTAAATACCTATACAATGTACCTGTCTCTGTGTTTGTTATTTAAATGGTGTGCATAATAAAGAGTATTCTATTCTATTCTATTCTGTCTCGTTGGTCTAGTGGTCACAAGCGCTACTGCTGAGCATGAGGTCCTGGGTTCGATTCCCGGGTCGGGCAGTGTTATTGGATTTTCCCATCTGTCATTTCTCAGCCCAGAGTCCGGATTTGTGCCCGGTGGATGGCAATAGGCTCGCCTCCTATTACATGGCACTTTAACATAACTGGTGAAATATGGGTGTACTGTAGGTATACCTGTGCCTAACACTTCGGTGTAACAACCCGTGATATTATGTATATATATGTACGTAATCTTCAAATATCTTCTAATATCTTCTTTTTCTTCTTCTTCTAATATCGCATTTATTATAATAATATTAAGAATTTTACCTATTGCTTTGCCATGTGCCGATACAGGAATAAAAATTCATTGGTCTCGCTCGACAAGACAATAAATTAAAGAAGATTAATACGAACATCCAATAGTAATAAAAGAACTAGCCTTGAATGATGGTATGTCGTAGAACACCATAAACGTTAGTCTCGGTTCAACTGAAGGCCAGATAGGAATCCAATTGGAGTGCCACGTGCCCGAAGGTAACGGAATAAACCGGGGAATAAAACAAATGCAGTATAGGGCAAGATGAGACGTCACAGCAATATAGAGTGCGCAGTGGGCACTGCGCAAACATGTTTACCGGCGCGTTCTCAAAGTTCAAGGCCCTGCTAATGACCAATGAGAAACATTGTACTTTCATGTGGAGGTTCCTTCGAGGACAACACCCGAGATTTTTTAATGTTTTCATTAAAATATTATGACCGTCTCACAGCTGTGGATCACCAAATTAGAGAGACGGTTATATATTTGAATGCCTTCCGTGTTCTTCTCGGAAAACCTCGTGTTCTGCTCATCTGTGCGACTCTTTAATTGGGCAAAGTGTAATCCAAAGTGGAAGAATGTTGGGGTTTTTTAAATTTGTGGTCAGTAAACGGCACTATTACATGAGACGTGTCATCAGCAAGCAACATGGTAGAACAGCTGAGCAACGGACAGTACCTAGGCCTCCTGTGAACTCTATCTGGGAATTCAAACGTGATGTTATACAGTAGTGGCTTTTGTGGGCAGGATTAATAATACAGACTTATTACAGTGGTAATGGCAATCATGTAATTTGGTTTAAATAGGTTTTTATTTTTATTATTTTATTTATCTTATAAATAGATTCTTTAATATTTTTTGAAATGAACATTGTTGGCTTACTAAAATAGAAAATGGTTTCCAAATGTGTCTACCTATACATTTGTATACTATTTTCTATTTTATCTAGGTAGGTGCTTGTTGACAGGCCTACACTGTCCTCCCATACATATTAACACTGTAATTTGAAAACATTGTATGTAATGGCTTTTACATACAACACTGTAAAAGACAATTATATATTTTTAAAAGAGTAACCGAGGAGTTTCTAATTTCTTGCCGGCTGCCATAGGGAACGAACAATTGGAACCGTGCACCTAGCTTCTGACGTTTCCATAGAAATATCTATGGACGTTTCTTATGTGTCCCCATAAATGAAATAAAATATTTTAATTTTGAATACAAGATTCTATTATTTTGTAAAGTTTTAAGGCAGCAAATATTCCAAGTATAATAAACCCGATTTGTATAAGCCTAAGAAGACTTGGTTGAAGTAATCTCTGATAACTTTGAAGAAGCAATGAAGCGAATATAATCCAAACTCCATACTATATTGTATAAATTCAAAAGTTATTGCGAAATTAAGATCAGCTCAGCTCTGTGAAGAAAACTGAACAGTTGCGTGAAATCGGCAGGTGCACGTGCGTGCCACCTGGACTCAACTTTCAAGTGTGTTACCTCGTTACTAAGAACTCTGATAAACGACTTCCAGGTGTACAACGAATCTGAAACACAGCTTATTATGTCATACGCTCACTCACATCACATACCCAGCTGGCCGGCTGGCTAATGTTTCAGGGCCAATTTTACCAATGAAACTGAACGCGATCATCTAAACCGCGTTCAAGAGCTGTCAGTGTCAATATTCCACAACAATGATGACACTCTTGAACGCAGTTTAGATGTGCTGATCGCGTTCAGTTTCATTGGGGAAATTCGCCCTATGTTGCTTGCCTCACAAGATCACGCGAGTTCATGCCACTACAAACTAAATGCCGATTTACGATACGACCCTCGCTATCCCTCGTTGTCGGTTTCGAACGAAAGGCAAGAAATGAGAGAATAGTACGTAATAAGTTAGTGCCATATAGTATTGTCATTACTTATTTGCTCGTACTGACACGGACACGTGTGGAAATTGACGACTTAATCATGTGACAATTTGTAAATAAACTACACTTAGTATCGATTTACTTAAGTGTGTAATTTCTTTTATTGATTATATGTATGTTAAACTTCATTGAAATGATAAAAAACTACTTCTATATAAAAAACTTTCAATCGTTCTCAACGTGTTTGTTTAAACATGTTCGTAATATCGTTCGTAAAAAATCCTTTAGCAACCGAATGTTTTCCGCTGGTCCATCCTTATTGTGTATTTCTAAAATGATTTCGTGAAAAAAATCGAAGGTCAAATGAACATTAGCACTGGCCTTGGTTTCATTTCAAAGTCTAGAGGTGATCTCAGAGCGACTTACAACAGCTTATTTAAATTACAATAGTTTTATGTTGTACATTATCTACATCTACATCTGAATAAATAAAAAATGTATTACGTTTAAGTAAATAACGATTTTCCAATAAATAATATAAATAGACAACAGTAATAATACTTGGTTCATTTTCATGAACTACTTATACTTGTTTCAAAAGGGTAGAACATAAAATGTATACATTGAGATACTTACTGTAATCCTACACACTATAATATTATGGCTAGAGTTGATCAAGTTTAGAAATGTATATAAGTAGGTATGTAGAACCTTTAAATGTATGTTTAAAAAATGTGATTGAGCTCCTGACATGACATTGTATGGGCTTCCTGTCTATTTACATCACTATAGGTTACCTTCACACAAGCGGGTTGAGGTCAGAAGAACTCACCGCAACTACAAGAACACAGCCGTCGGCGTATTGACGTCTTTTGTACATTGAAAAATATCGTAGTGTTTACGTTTGTGTATGCAGACAATGGACAGTTATGTTAAATACTTAGCATTTCTAGAAACTATTACGTTACCAGTTGCCGTACGTCAATATGATGTAATAGAGGGATTATAGGTAATTGAATAATGAATTTATAGTCAAAATAATGGAGGGTAGATGTCGTGTCACGTAGCTACGTTACGGAAACCCGACACCACAGCGTCCCGCTCACGAGGTGCGCGGGCGCGGGTGACGGGCGCCGCTGACCCTGACTCTTGAAATAGTCTTCCGCATAAACGCCGAGAGCAAAAATATCGCATGATGCTGCTTCCAAGGTCGCCAATACGCCAACACCCCCGCCGCACCGTACAAGGATTTAAAACTACCATAAAAGGCAACAACGACAGTGTAGGTGACGTTCTGCTTGTCACCTATCTTATTTGTTCCATATTTAAATGTATACGTATTATATCATTCATTAAAAGCTTCCTATACCTATTAGTGTTCTCAATACAGCAAGGTCTATGCAAATGCTGCATCAGAACAAACGAGTGAATGTCAGCCTTAAACTTGGATTTGCACGGACTGATGGAGCGCTGGTTTAATTTAGACATCCGAAGCTAATCGAATTGATTATGGGCACTGTACAGATTCAACAATATTTCGAAGAATAATAGCGTATTGACGTAACAATGTGTGTCGAGTAGAGTCGAATTATGTATGTAGTACATACGTTCTTGCTTAGACTTACGACTTTTGTTGAATGAGCACATTGCGCGGTTAAACTATGAAATCGCCATTTCATGTCTATCATTATTTTTAGGAAATTATATCGTTTTTTGTGTACGCTTTTAAATCCATTAAAATACTTTTATGGGTTCTTTTTCATTTTACAAGTTACTAGACTAGGTCCTGGGTCGTAACCAGTAACTTTTATAATGCAATTAAGAATAATAATTTTGGTGAACAAAGACCACCACAACATGGGTTCATATTGGCATCGCGGATTGGTCCATATTGGCTCAGGATTGAGTTAACTGGAAAAAGAAAAAGAAAAAAAAAGAGAAGAAAAAGGAAAGCGAGGCCTTTGCCCTGCAGTGGGACCAGGCGTTATATATCTATCTATAAATATAAAATTCTCGTGTCACAATGTTCGTTCCCGTACTCCTCCGAAACGGCTTGACCGATTCTCATGAAATTTTGTGAGCATATTGAGTAGGTCTGAGAATCGGCTAACATCTATTTTTCATACCCCTTAGTGAACTTAAAAATTATTTATATGGCGAAACAACGTTTGCCGGGTCAGCTAGTCTATAAATGCCGCCGGGGTCGCGGGTAGTTCGAAAGAGATACCGTGGCCCTGGCACGGGCACGGGTTTTAGTCAGTAAAAGTCAGTTGATGATTTCCCATCCACAAAAAAAAAAAAAAAAAAAAAAAAAAAAAAAAAAGCTAGTCTATAAATATAAATTAAAGTCACTTTTCGTGTCGGCCTGTGTGACCGCGTTGTTCTTCTAAACTAAGCAAAGGATTTTGATGCAGTTTTCGTCACTTTTTAGAGAATTAATTCTTACATCAAAATTAAACTAACATAAGTATAATAAAGGAATCTTAATGTTTCGTCAAGTCATAAAAACCATGCGAAGCAGGGGCGGGTCGCTAGTTATATTATAATAAGCGTTTTGTAGTAAGTAGAGCTGATGTGTTAGGACAAAAGGGAAAGAACAATGACAATTAATTATTTATCAGGGTCTTAGTAAAATAAACGATAGTGTTATGTCATACAAAATGCGAATGTCACTTACCTTACGTAGACCTTCATGTGACTGACTAAACCTTCGTGAGACCTTTCTAAATAAATCTACGAACATTGTGACGTTTATCGCAATAACGAGTGCCATTTATTTTCAACAACTGATAATATTTTTAACAAGCAATTAGCTACGTGTACATTTAGTCGAAGGTTGCGATTCCGTTAACTGAAAAAAGTACGTACAATTATCCTAATCCTAACTAATATTATAAATGTGGAAGTGAGTTTGTTTGTTCGTTTGTTACGCTTTCACGCTAAAACGGCTGAACGGTTTTGGATGAAAGGAGAACAATCACCGTCCATATATTTTTGGGCTTAATGTGAAAGCCAAACAAAAAAAAAGCTATATTCCAAAAGAGTACGTTTTTCACTTAATTTTTTACTATGGGCACAAACCTGTAGGGTCATTCTCCACCAAGTTACATGAGTTCGAAAAATAACTTTTTCATACTTATTTCATCCGTATCAAATAAGTACCCTAGTACTTATTATATAGTTATATATAAAGTATATAGTAAAGTATAAGTATATAGTTATTTTGAAATTTTTTTTAAAGTTATTTTTTTTAGTTGTTTTCTGTAGGGTTGACCGTTGTCAACCCTACAGAAAACAACTAAAAAAGATTGATTTGGACCCATAGATTTGGATTGGGATTTGGTCCCATACTAAAAAGTGAAGAGAATATACATTCTAAAGGATTGAAACATTTTGTTTGTTTGGCACTTTCATAATTAAGCTCAAAATGAATTTTCTCCTTTGGACATGGGTAGACCGTGACCTGTATTAGGACATGGAATACTTTTATCCCGATAGTATTACGTTCCCGTGTTCCCGTGTATAATTCCCATAGAAATATTTTCATATATCTATGATAATTCCCAACCTCCACGCGGGCGAAGCCGCGGGCATGTCTAATAAAGTTATAACATATTATATTATTTTTGCCGGTAGGTATGTAAGAGTTATCGGATTAGTTAATTAGTTGTTAATGTATGTTAACAGTTCAACTAAAATACGTCAAGACCTTGAGTTCTGTTACATACAATGTTATTAGCTGCATATGCTCAGTTGTAAATCACTAGTAGATCGCACTGTAAACAGACTGCCCAGTGCCCACTCGTTGCAAATAACGAATGTTTCTAAAAAGTGCGCCTTGAAAAAATTGATAACCTTGCTAAAAGTGCCAAAATGCCTACGTATCGTCAGATAATGGCCGGTTTGTTTTAAAATTACGGAAATATAATAATAATTGATAGTTTATCTCAACTCAACATAATTCATCTCATCGTATCATTAATGTTTTTAAACGTTATTTATATAACTTGTGAGTTTTTTAGTTCTGGTTAAATATTCATTATACTTACATAAACTTATTTCAATTACTTTTAATCGAAATATCTTACATAATTTATTTAGATCTTATCATGAACCTTTACTATTTTATCATTGCAATTGTTTTATATTTGACACAAGTTGTGTGAAGGTTAAAAATTGGCATTCAAGCCAATATCATCGAATGTTTTTTTGTCTAATTCCAAATCTTTCACGGACACTGTAAGCCAGAATGATAACATTATCACGTCACGTTAGTAACATCGTGACAACTTATCTGTGCAGATATTTCACAGTATTAACGGCGTGGTTTCAGCAGTAAGTATGTGGAACTAAGCAACATAGCAGAAACTGTACCCACGCTTTAATCTATTTAGCAGTCCGACGAGCAATACGGATGCAATTTCGGAGGTCACGGCAACGAGTAACGTCAGTATAAATTCGTTATTTTTTTAAATCTTCGTATGACGTGTAGGTACCTATTATGCAAACTGTACCTACTTGGTTTTTGAAAAGAGATCCCTTATTAGCGCTCCTGCACACGATGCCGCCACCGCGCCGTCGCCGCGCCGACGCCGCACAACTACACTGTACATACGAGTCGCGCGAAGACCGCCACCGCGCCGCCGCCGCGCCGCCACCGCGCGCGGTCCCAGTTATTTCATTATCCTGATTCATTCCATTGCCGGCCGCGTATGAACATGCACGTGATAACTTTTTAAGAAATTATCATGGAAAGTTTTGTTTTGGACCGCGCGCGGTGGCGGCGCGGCGGCGGCGCGGTGGCGGTCTTCGCGCGACTCGTATGTACAGTGTAGTTGTGCGGCGTCGGCGCGGCGACGGCGCGGTGGCGGCATCGTGTGCAGGAGCGCTTATGTCTTCAGGTTGTATGAAGCTAGTGTTTTATGTATGGTTGTCGACAGTTGTCGTACAGTATGAAGTGTACGAACCTGGGAAAGTTTACGCTAACGATGATAAAAACAATAAGTTAAAACCTAATTTATACATCAATGAGTTAAAAAGTTTTTTTTTATTTAATAGTTTAAAAACAATCTCTATCTATATGTCTATTGAATTATTCTTCTTGTATTTCATATAGGTACAAAACGTCATTAATTAGGCTGCTTATTTTCCCATGAGGAACTTCTCATCCTGAAAACAGCAAGAAATATGTAATTAATAAAAAGGGTTAATTTCATAACTATACAAAAAATAAATACAAATACCTATGACTACACTACCCAAAAAAGAAAAGCCCATTATTAAAAAAAAACCACGTTCTGATTTGCGACTGTTGTTTACAAACTGTATTGTTGTACGGTGGGAAACAATAGTTTTCTAAAATAGATAAGATACAATGAGAGTGAAAATAAAAATAGTGTTACGTCACACGAATTCTATTCTTATTCGATCAATATCAGTAGTTTATTATTTTTAGATTTGCATTCTACTCGTAATATTTATTTTTCTTGTAGATCTAGTATAGTATGGTTAGAGCCGCCAGAATATTCCGCAGCGTGACATTTTCTTAGATAACTTATGGCTAGTTTTCACAGTGCGAGCTGCTGACTAGACAGCAGACAGCCTCGCACTGTGTACTCGCATGTTAGTAGCTCATGTGACTGGCGAGTTACTGCTGAAAGCGTCCGAACAATGCGAGTGATGTGCGTGCTGCTGCCAGGCGATGAGCGAGGCGAGCAGGCAAGTGAAAACAAAAAATGTTGAAGTTACACGGCTGCGAGCTACTGTCCAACTCGCAAGTGCGAGTAACTCGTATGATACGTCCACACAGTGCGAGTTGCTGCACTGCAGCTACTCGGCAGGCGGACTCGCATTCTAGCTCGCACTGTATAAACTAGCCATTACTGAGATAAAATTGAAAAATAAACGTAATAAAAATATTTGGAACTATAATTGGATTGATATTTTTTATTACATGTAGTACTGTGGGCCTAAATAGCACAGAGCTGGTGCCCTGAGACAGTGAGGCGGGATCGCGGCAGACCACGTAGGAGATGGCGGGACGAGCTGGATAGGTTCCGTCAAAACTGGGAAGAGGACGCGCGGGCTCGCGAAAGATGGAAGGAGTGGAGGGAGGCCTTTGCCCAGTTGGCACAAGGTGGGCTAATAAAAAAAAACATGTAGTACTTAAGAGTCGAGTGGATCTCATGATTGCAACGATCACGTTGCGGCGACATGGCGGTCGCACGCAATTCGCCACGTGTCTGAGCGATAATCGTTTCTGCGTCGCAATCAACACGCTTCGTTTATACAAACTATGTGTCTTTGCCCTCTGTAATGTACTGAATTACATACATTATATTCAGAAAACATTGTATATGTGACCTGCACTGACCGAACCTCGTTTACAAAGTTATAGGTACAAGCAAAAACCTCGGCTTTGTTTGAAGCAAACTGTTTTGCCAACTTTCTTATATGAGTCGGTTTTCATTGTATCTACAGACGAAAACATACCATAGACAAATCAAATGTGACTAAAAGACTAAAACATGAGGAAAAAAATGCCATTTTGCTCAAATAAAATACTTTTGTTTTCTAACAGCGTGTCAACGTGAAAGACGACAGGGCTTACACTTTCGGGAAAATGTTTTAATTTATTTGTTTAGGCGGCAAATAAATTGTCTGTTGAAATATAATCCCGAGTTCTTAATCGTTCTGTTTAAAAATGTAATTTAAAGTTTCTAATTTTGTAAAATCTGGCGTAAATACGGTCGTTGCGCCCGTGCATGCTTCTGTATTCAATTTGTCATCTGCTATAAAGAAAGAATATAATAAAAAGGCGTTGAGCAAAGTAAGTCAATAAATTGGAAAGATTCAAGTGTTCAGTACGAGCGTGAAATGGGGGTCGCCGACCGCGAAAAAATACCTCACTGAGTTTCATCTTGCGCTGAAACGCTACAAACTGTAGTTTTTATACACGAATTGTAGAAATAAGGTCGTGGCATTATTCTTTACAACTCAAGGCATAATAAATCTAAAAGAAACCAAAAATATGACCATTTTTCAGAATCATCTGCCTGCTCTTATCGGTCATACTAATCATCAGCAAGTATGATCTTAATAATAACCTAAGTAGGATATCAGAGGGTCATATTCCGTATTTTTAAGAACATTCATATTATAATCTCAGACTCAATCTGTAAAAAATACCTCTAATTACCAGAGCGCTTTTGACATTAATTGTCGCTGAGATGAGATTGTTGAACGATTCTAAACGTGAATTGGCTTTCTGGATTAGTACAGCTGTGTAACCGTGAAAGAAAACTAAAAGAGATCCGACTAGGGATTGGCCGACTATCTAGAGATAGCTAGAGTCGGTTTCAACCAGCTAACTAGCCCACTTCTGATCGTATGATATTTGGTGTTCTTGTCCGAGCAAGACTTGCTTAAGTAAGTGAGTCTTTTGAGCTTTAGTGGATTTACCAATTGTTTTTATTCTCATTTTATTTTAGATATTATTATGATTTTGGTGGTTTTGGTAGAAAGGAGACGAGAAAGTACTAATATCTGAAAAAATATATAAACAAAAATCAACACATTGACAATTTGACATTCACAAAATAAAAAATACAGTACTTTTGAAAAACTTATTTCAAAGTCGGTCATCGACGGTCGCAGTCGTTTCATTCAACCGATTATTTGCCGACTATTCAAATGATTCAAATGAGGCCAAACAGACGGCTTTCCCGGCCTGCTTCGCGGCGAATACATCCCTAGTGGAGAAAACATTTTGAGACATGAAAATTTTGAAAATATGCCGAATAATTTTCGAGATTAACTAGATAGACCTACATATTTTATTTTAAACTATTTTCCATGATATGCTAATACATCATACACCAGTAATGTTGTAGGGGATAGGTAAGTACTAGCCAGATTTCTTCCATTTGCGATATTATAATGCTATCGCATTTTTATACAAATACTTAGTGTTTTTAAAAATTTTAAACAATCGAAATTCTGTGAATTATATTAAAAGACTTGCATTGTTTTCCTAAAAGTTTATTGTTTTCAGACATCTAATTTTCTATTAAGTGACATTTTACGAGCGCTAAACGTGCGAGCAGCGATGCGTGGCCGCGCGGCCCACTGGCCTGCTCCACATCGCTGATGATTGTATGTAGATTTTGTAAGTCATAAGTCAAGCCGCGAGAGTACGATGACAGCATCCATCCGTTTTCTCCGCCCATTGTACGCCCGGTGTCTCCACGACCGGCGCGGGCGCACGCGGACTTGCCGCGCCCTGCCACGCGCCGCACTCAGAGAAATTGAGGCGATATCACTTATAATACGACCACATGTACTTTCTGTCCTAGTGGCCAACAAAGATGGTAACTATAAACCCGTTTCCTGACTCTCTGCTGTTTATTGCTAGTTTACGGCAAATTAACCTTTTTTCAGACAATCGCTTCCTGTTAACACTAAACAAGGAAGAATATCATGGCAAGGATTTTAAAATTTGAATACAGTAGTTTTGTTAAACAAACCTTATCGACTTGGCCTTACAGAGAATTACGTAGCCGAGAAGACGACAATGTTCACAATTGACGCTCATGCCTGTCAGTTTACTTGTAAGTAACAATAGTTTTATTTGTGACCCTATTTCCCTTAAACGTTTTTAAGAAGTCAGCGTTCATGGAAATCAGGCCATACATATTAAAAAGGAAGAGGTCCTTTCTCTTCATATCTGTTCGCCCACAGCGTGAGACTCGCCGTCTCTGGCAGCTCGTAGCCTAAGAAAGATTTCTCTCGCGTGCCCGTATTTGGATTCAGGTCATGTTCAACTCACCCAAACGCACTCTAGTTTATTTATGATACAAGACGAAACCTACTAAAATTAAATGTTGGAAAATGTGTTTTAGAAAATAGATTTCACAATTAATTAGCAACAGTAATCTGTGGGCTGTTAACATCCAACGGCAGATGGAATGTTAATGAGAATGTTATAGTTAGTTATTTATATATGGCATCTCGCAGTTGACCACTAAGGGTCGAGACTGCTCAACCGGGCGTTTCCTGTGGGTTCTTTAAGCGAACTTAAAGCCCCCGGCCAGGCCTAAAACTAAGGTAAATTATTAGTCGACTGAGCGTCGCTAATAATAATATGACAGCCAGACGGGGCAGGCTGAATAATGAGAATGTTTAATAGATTGCGGGATTATAACAAATTCGCTACGGCCGATGTATCTTGGCGAGTCTGAACTTCGCGCAGAAGGCTGCGCAATAACATTTTTTAGGAACCAAATGGTAATATGAAGTGAGTGTGACTGAGAGAACATGCGCGAAAGTTTATAGTGCCTATGTTCAGATCCGCCAAGATATTTCGGCCGTAGAGTACCTACATGGCTAAATATCAATGTCATTGAAGAATAAATAATTCAGGATAATGTTGAATTTCTTCGTCGCATGTTGGCACATGTAAGTGCAGTAAGTACATATTTTTTCCCTCTTAGTACAAAAGCACGTGTTCGAGCATGAAGTAGGTACGCTGTTTAGTTTTGTTATCAAATAAACGTTACTGCCACACTGCACTTACTTTCTCGCGCCAAGGAAATCTGTATTTTTTCTGTATCCTAAAACTAAGTGAAACATTTTTTTATACATTAACTTTTACATTCGATATTATGTAAGTACCTAATTTGGTTACCATTTATTTTCCAAGGATTTTTTGGTTGTTTGGGAAGTCAAGCCAATGGTGGGTATAACGAATAACCTATATTTCATTTGGCAGTCTATTTATAAGTCTGGCAAACATGGTGTTTACAAAGTATTCAGGTACTTACATTATACATATAAGCATGTATAGTTTATGCGAACATAAAATTAGCGCCTGACCTCGGGACGTGAGGCGTGTTTAATGTTAACCACTGCTTCCTGGTTAGCAACTCAATGATCGGGAAATCGTTAGAATGTCAAGTTGATATTTTTGCACGACCATGAACACACAAGGTCGCTATAATATTTTGCGGACGGCAACGATAAGCGCGTAGAAAGTGATTCCGATCGACCGACGCTGTTTTGGCTTTATTCCAAATCCAAACTAACATAGAACGAAAGCTGAAAAAAAACCTATTGTCGATGGTACGGTCTAAGAATCATTTCTCGTTGATGATCGCAAATCTGTGCGCTGATTACCTCATGCTAAATCACCTTGAAACAAAAATATTACATACGTAGATAAACATATTGATAAACGACTTTCATAATAAAGCGTGTTTTTAATTTTTATAGAGAAACACAGAGGTATCTCCAGCGATTATTTTATCCACATGCAAAGTAAACCACGTGGCTGGTGCAAACCATTACCAGGTAATGCGTCAATAGAATAGGTCTATTCTATTGATGTTGCAAGAATCAATAGACTTGTTCATACCCGAAAATTAGCAATTTTCATTGGAATCTGTAACAAAACGGAATCCGGCGAGAATGTTTACCGAGGCTTCTACTTATACGACGTGGCAGTATGCAGCAAGCATCAGTAACTCTATAGTGCATGGTGTTCGTAGTAAAGGCGGTGCGTACGCGGAAGTAGCGTGCCGGTAGGACGGCGCGGCGCGGCGAGTGCGCCCGCGACTCGCCACTATCGGTCGCTACCGGTATCTGGGCGCGTTATCTCGCGGGCACCTCCGTGGAGGTCACACGCTAACGTCACGCTGATAACGATTTGCGCGGTGACCTTGTCGCGCGCGCCGAATCTCAAGGTCGCTGCTATTTGTACAGTCAGATAGACGAGCGAGCGCCCGCGCCCGCGCCCGCGCCGCGCGCCGCCTCGCCGCCGCTCGACCATCTGCGTCACCCGGACTTGCCACTTTATTGACTATTATTTGCGGATTGCGGAGGCCACCCGGTCGACTCTTCGGTCTTTAACTACATTTGTTACTTTTGACATTTTCGTAATGTCTGTTTAACGCCTAGGTAAAAAAGTGCCCACCTAGGATAAACAGTCTGCTTCAATTAACTAATATTGATTAATGGACTTGCTCTTGACACTAATATTTTTAATAGTCAATGTCGTCCCCACCTTGACATCTTTTTCAAAATTATTTGCTCGCATTTTTGGTCGTAGATCGAGAATGTGATAATGAACGAGTATTTTTATCAGTGTTTTTAATAAAATTGTTTACAGTCAATCACGGAAACGTCGAAATGGTGGCGATGCTGCTCCACGTGCAGACAAGTAATAAATATTATTAATACAATAGCAGAAGGGTGACCTCGCGACACGTCGCGGAAGCGACCACTTGCAAATTAGTATAAACTCAAGGACCACACGGACATCAATGAGATCCAATTAGCGATTGTTATTAGTGACACGTCACAAGACATAAGTAAACAAATTACGTTTTCTTCTTGTAGCAGGAAAATATTGTAGTAATGCGTGATACTGATAAATCATTGTGGATGATTGTTTAGTTTAGATTAGCAGAATATAGATTAGTCATTGTCATGAACTCATGAACAAGAAACCAGCGGCGGCACACATTATTTATGACATCTGAAAACCGTACCGTAGTGATTTTATGGATTACTATAGCTGACCCGACAGACGTCCTGCCTTGGCTATGAATGTTCTAATGTAAACACGTGTAGTTAAAATGTTTTTTCTGAAATTTTCCAATTTTCTGCGAAATTTTCTTAATTATTTTTTTCATAAGAACCTTCTCCTAACAATCATAAACACAACAAAAAAAGAATTAGCTAAATTGTTTCATCCGTTCACGCGTGATGCGATGACCAAGGGAAATAGGGATTCATTTTTATATAGGTATTCCTATAAGATAGATTTTTGCAAACATAGGTAATTCGTAGAAAGGATCACACATAGTTTTTTTCTGTAAATAAAAATATGTTAAATTGTTATGCTTTATTTCCAACCCTATATGCTACATACATGATGTTTTATTTCCCTGGCTGCGGGCGCGCGCAGTCGCGGCCACTCGCCGGAGCCCTGACGGCGGCCAATGTCAATGTCACTGTCGAAATCACGCCACGTGCTTTTCATTCTAGTCAACAAGTTTAATTTTATTACATCATCCGACAACTTTTGCTATAAAATTTGCGGTTTTTGATAAAGAATTCGTTTATCTAGTGGGCTGCAATTGCAACCTGTTGCTGATTTGAAACGTGTGTTACACAAAAAATGTTCTGTACCTACACCTACCGTTCTATTGCGAAATTAATTATAAGGATTGTGTCAATTTTTTCTCAGTAAATTACAATATAGAGAAGTGCAAAATTTTTCGATAAATTTCACTTTTCCAAACGCATGGATGGCGTGTCTGATGAATTCGTAATACATGATTTATATTTTTGTATTGATTTAACCTTGTGTGATAGCACGTAGGGTGTGCGTGTGTATAATTATTGCGTAACACTTAAATCTATCTAGAAAAGATACTTAAAGCAATATTAGTTTGTTCGCGTCGGTAGAAGTGAACTCTTCGCTCGAAGTTGCGGTGTGGCGCGGTTACGCAACTCGTGCGCTGCCGCGTGAAGTGTGAAGTTCAATGTCACAGACGCACACAGGCTCACATCCTCATGTACGCTACGTGAACTACATATAAGCCTAAGGAAGTGTGAGTGCGGTAATATGTGTATAACAACAGCAAACCCGTTACTCGCCTCTATCAGCACTTCCCGGAATAATTCGCGAAAATAAGATTTTCCTTAGCGCTGTATGCAACATTGATTCCGATAAATATAGCTTTGTGCAAGGTCATGGCAAAGTCACATCGCTATTATCAGGATGTTATTCTTTGACAATCGGCGCCGTGCTACAAGCTTTGCATCGATCTATAGTCTTAAGAATTAACAATTTCAGCACAGATTGAACTTGAACCACAAATTCAGTGAATTTCAGTACATATGCACAAAATTAAATAACCACATGCTTCCAATACAAGGTTGTATTGGAAGCATGTGGTTATTTAATTTTGTTTAGGTACCAGAAAATATAGATTTAATCCATAGTCCATACTGATATTATAAATGCGCTTTCGCATTTATAATATTAGTAGGAATGGACTATGGATTAAATCTATATTTTCTAGTTAAAATTTAGTTAATTTAGTAACTTAGTTACTTTTAACTACTTATGTCTGTCTGTTACCTTTTACGCCTTAACGGCTGAACGGATTTCGATGAAACTGGCACACAGAATACTTTTTATAAAGGTAGTATACGCTCGTTCCCGTGGGATAATTTCCGACTTCAACGCGGGCGAAGCAGCGCCTGATAGCTAGTAAAAAAATATTACGACAAGGTACAAAATACCTGGCCCATCTCCATCAACAAATAAATTTACATAGGTAGGTACTGGAAAGTACTTTTGGATATACCTTCTTCATAGAGGCCTGGTAACAATCAGGACACAATGTAAATATAGATCTGTACTAATCCGAAAGGGTATTGAACGACAGTCTGCGTGAAGGTTAAATTAAATATTCCAAATGAAGTAAAACTTAAAAAAAACAGACGGTCATAGCATGCTTATACAGGGTGTCCAGTAAATAGCACGACATACTGCAGGAGGTGATAGCTTGGGTCAATACCTATCAAAACAACACAATATACTCGTATGTTCAGCAAAATCTTACGGATTTACAGTTTTACAAAATTTTCCGAAATATTGAAAAATCTCTACCTAGAAACAGATTTTTAAGCATCTCGTAATGAAAAATTCCTTTTCTAGTATTTTTTTTACATCAAATTATTTGTGAATAGTTACTTTACTCATTGATAAGTATTTTTTCTATCAAAAACAAGAATGTTTTCAAGAAATAGTACTTTTTGTTTAAATTTTCACACAACAATTTTCTTATCGCTTAACTTTTTAAATTTTGTAAAACTGTAAATCCGTAAGATTTTGCTGAACATATATTGTGTTGCTGTGGTAGGTATTGACCCAAGCTATCACCTCCTGCAGTATGTCGTGCTATTTACTGGACACCCTGTATTTTTTTTGCCTATAAGTACCACAGAACAACCACAACCACGTAAGATTTTACTGTACCCTGTATACGTGAATTTGTTTTCCTAGAGCCCTGCAAAAACGTTGATTTTTCCCCTCGTAGCATTATCCGGTTTAATGAGTCTGAAAAATGATACAAAGGAAACATGCTGCTTGTTGGGTTACAAAATGGATGAGACAATACTTTCACCTATATATATTAACTATTCATATTAAGCTGTGCCCCGTGACTTCGTCCGCGTGAAAGTCGTATGATACACTTGATACTAAAATAACAGCCACATTTTATTAAAACACCCTCGTCCCCCGACTTGCCGTGTTGCATCTCCCGCCCGCGCTATTACTTCGTTTTCACTTAGCCGTTCTTTCTGACTTTTTTCTTTTTGATCGCCTCCTAAGGGTCTTAAATAGCATAGCCTATTTACTATCCTCGAGAATTGGGCTACCAAATGCAAAAAGAATTTTTCAAATCCGACTGGTAGTTCAAGAGATATCAGTGTTCACAATTTCATTGGTTTTAATTTTTTTGTTGAGTTCCGCACTCTAATTATTTTTCTAAAATAAAAGTAGGTAGTCTAATTTACTCCCAACATTAGCTATCTGCCAGTGAAAGTCCCGTCAAAATCGGTCCAGCCGTTTCGGAGATTAGCTGGAACAAACAGACAGACCGACAGACAAAAATGAAAAAAAAAATATTTTTGTTATATACTTAGATACTTTCATATGCATTTAGTAAAAAGCTACATTACAAACAGACACTTTAATTTTATTTGTATAGATTGAAGTCTCTTTTCGTGTCTGTCTGTGTAACCTAAAATAAATCTCGATGTTTTGTGCAGTCGTAAAAACCATGCGAAGCAGGGGCGATTCGCTAGTCTACCTATAATAATATTAATAATATGGTTTTTAGTTTATCCTTCTACCACGTATAACTCTAGGTATTGTCTTGTTTTCCATAAAATAAGTTTCCATAATAACGTGTTATAATCATTAGTTACTATAAGTAACATTACATAATCGATACAGTGAGGAGAATTTTAGTATAAAATTTACCGAACTATAGAAGAAGGCGACCCGTCGTTGGCGGTTGGAGTATAGGACAACGCTCGTATTATCTTAGTTTCAAGTGACGATGATATTCGTGAATCGATTGTTGATTTAGAATTTGATGGTGTGTTAGTTTTGAAGTTCGAACCTCGATGATGATAAGAAAGCACAAAGTTCATAATGCCATTTCACGTCATGCTTTAATTATTAAAAGAAAAGTACGCATGAAAACACAGCAGTATAAAGTTAGATAGACATAAAAATTCCTGTGATATTTTTGTTAAAGAGTTTTATTTTGAATTATATTATAAAGATAACAGGGATGTATAAACATATTGTTATTGCCAATAGATGGAAACTTAATTTTTAAGAATTGTATAACTGTCAAGGTTTTTAGTTTATCAGTCACTGCATTATTTTTGTGAGATCAGCAGGGCATGAAGTCACTTAATTTTTTTTTCATGTTTCCATTGCGAGCGAAGGAAGAGAAAAAGATGTCGGCTACAGCGGCATTATAGTATTTCTTTTTGCGATAGCTAGGATGAACATGCTCCAAGGTTTTTTTTTTTTTTTCAATAAATGTGATCCTTCTCGAAGTAGGCGTGATACTGGGTCTAGGCCTAGACCAGCTTTGCTAACAGGGCATATATAGCCTCCGCAAAGTGTGTTTGGTTGATATTAATACAAAAGGTATCTGCTGATGATTGTGGACCCATAGTTCAGTCAATATGGACTATAGTATAGTTAAAATCTCGCTGCAGACTCGGTCATAAATCATTCGTGTGTTTCGCTCTCTTTCCCACTCACGGGCCTTATGGGCAGGCCACGCCCACACGTAGTCCTGTGCATTACTGCAGTCGATGAGTGATATCGATAGTTTTATATATTTATAAATGGGTGATAGAAATAAATACACATTTTTTTTTATTTTATTACCAAATTTACTATAAAGCATATTATATAACTATATAAACAAAAGAACGTATATATAGAACTAAAAATAGAAAATTAAAATTCTTCGTCTGAGTCATCGTCATCATCATCCATATATATACTTAATAGCACGGCGCAACTAGCGGTGTACCGAGGGTCGACTTGGAGGGTTTTCGCAAATAACACCACTGAATTACGTAACCACCCGTTTAATTTATATTATTTAGTTACAAATAATTCCGATAGGTGCGCTGCTCACAAAAATAAAAATAATCCATCGGACCCAACCAAATGCGCGTAATGAAACCATAGCGCGATCTATTTTGACGCCAACGCCATCTATCGAGCGATGCGGTACTAACTGTCAACAAAATATATTATTCTTTATGTGATCGCGCTATGATTTCACGTCCCACACAGACATACCGCCCACCAAGGACATCACTGCCCAATGTCCTTCAACACCGCCCACCGTGCCAAAGTAATTTGGGGTGTTTAAAGATGTGAGACAGAGGGTGTGCCCATGTCATTGGTGAGGAGCTTAACGAAATTAACAACAGAAGTCATAAAATCTAGGCAATAACTATGCTAACAAAATACACAAAATAATATAACTTATAGTGTTTTACATAAGAACAAAGTTACAAATTCAATCGGTTACAGGGAGCACACATAATTTGGATGTCGGTCTTTTTATGGTAGACGATTGTGTACGTAACGTAACAACCCGGGTAACCCCATCCGGCCCCGGATGTTTAACTGTAATCCTACCTAGTAACCACCTGCCAGGGGGCAAATTATCCTCCTTCACTAAAACCACGTCACCAATGGATGGTTCCGGGGTTTTGTAGGCCCACTTATGCCTCTGCAAGAATTGGTGAAGATAGTCGTGCGACCATCTACGCCAGAAATCCTGCATCATTCTCTGGTGGAGTTGCCATCGCCGTAAACTACTTGCATGACCCCCTTCATAATTCGAGTCCGGAGGTAGAACGAGTGGTTCCCCCACCAGAAAATGACCTGGAGTTAAAATTATTAACTTATCTTGATCCTCGACATAAGATAACGGTCTCGAATTAAGGCAAGCTTCTATTTGGGCCAATACCGTTGCCATTTCCTCATAGGTTAGCGTGGAGTTTCCTACCACTCTCTTAAGGTGATATTTTGTCGACCTTATTCCTGCCTCCCAGAGGCCCCCAAAGTTTGGCGAGTGAGGAGGAATAAAATGCCACTCAGTACCATTGGTGGCAAGTTCCTCCGCTACTTCTAGATTGAGATTGGACTTTTCTTTAGTAAATAAGTACCGTAATTCTCGTGCTGCTCCCACGAAATTGGTGCCATTGTCGCTGTGTAACTCAGCGCATCGACCACGCCTTGCCACAAATCTCTTGAACGCAGCCAGAAAGCCTTTTGTGCTCAGTTCACTGACAGCTTCTAAATGCACTGCTCTAGTAGACATGCATATGAACAATGCTATGTAGCCCTTGTAGGATCTGTTTCCTCGACCCTTTGATACCCTTATGTTGATAGGGCCCGCGTAATCCACTCCACTACACAGAAACGGCTTGTTGGGTGTAACCCGTGCCGAAGGTAATTGTCCCATTAATTGTGTCCTAACTTTAGATGCATGTCTCATGCATTTAACACATTCCCTTACATACTTTTTAACTGAAAGCTTAACTCCTATGATCCAATATTTAGACCGCAAATAGGTTATCATGATTTGCGGCCCTCCATGCATAGTTTTTTGGTGTGCATCGGCAATTAGGAGACTTGTTAGAAAGGAATCTTTCGGTATCAGAATGGGATGAACCCGATCATAATTTAATTGGGACCTCTCAAGCCGTCCTCCCACTCTTATAATTCCTTTTGAGTCCAAAAATATATTTAATGATTTTAGACCCCCTTTTTTCTGATATATCTGATTTTTCCTTAATTCTTCCAATTCATTTGCTAATCCTTCTTCTTGACCTTTCTTCACACATACCTCTGTTGCCTCTTCCAGTTCTTGCTTACCCAAATGTTTCGACCTAATTCCTTGCCTTTGTAGTCTTAAAAACCGACGACAATAAGCTATAACTCTGATCATTCTTGGCAGTGTCGAAAATCTGTTCCAAAAGGTTACATCCAACGTAGATGTGTGTACCTTGATTTCTTCTAAACGCGTTACAAGATGTTTAGGCCTTTTGTACTCGATAACCGGCTCTTTTAGGAAGCTCGGCCCTTCCCACCATATAGAGATACCTACAAGTTCTGATGGAGAAACACCTCGCGATGCACAATCTGCTGGATTTTGCTTAGTAGGCACATGTGCCCAGTGATACGTATCCAATGTGGTTAAAATGTCAGAAACTCGATTGGCCACAAATGTTTTCCAGCGGCTAGGATGACAATTTAACCATGCCAATACTACTTCACTATCGGTCCATACATGCCAATCAGCCTTTGGTATTCCCATAACTTCACCTACTTCCGCTATTAGCTTAGTAACCAGCACTGCTCCACAGAGTTCCAGTCTTGGGATGGATACTTGTTTGATAGGTGCCACCTTTGTTTTGGATGTTATTAGCGACGTATGAACATTTCCCATATTATCCACCACCCTAAGGTAAACGACTGCTGCATATGCTAACTTCGATGCGTCTGAAAACCCGTGTAACTCTGACTTCGTGTTATTAGAAGTAGTATGTAACCATCGAGGAATTCTAATCTGAACCAGAGAAGCCAAGCTGTGATGGTAAGTACTCCATTCTTGTTCTAAATTACTTGGGATTTCTTTATCCCAATCTAATCCTGCCAACCACAATTTTTGTATATATATTTTAGCTAATATAATGCTAGGCGCTAACCATCCCAGAGGGTCAAACAAACGCGCTATTTCGGAAATAATTTTTCTTTTTGTTACAGGTCCAGTAATAGTAGGGAGTTCCAGAGAGTATTGGAAGACATCTTCGCTTGAATTCCAGGTAAGTCCTAATATTTTTGTTATATCATCCATCTTTATTCTTAAGTCTTCATGTGTAGATCCTTTCTCATTTCTTATATTATTTAATAATTCTTTACTATTGCTCATCCACTTTTGCAACTTAAATCCGCCTCTACTCAAAGTATCATTCATTTCTGTGAAGATTTTCATGCCTTTTTCTATGTTTTCAGCTCCAGTCATCAAGTCATCCATATAGAAATCATTTAAAATAATTTTCTTTATTTCAGGACTATCTTCACACTCATCATAAGCTACTTGGTGAAGGGCACGAACTGCCAAGTATGGTGCTGATGCGGTACCGAATGTTACAGTCACCAGTTCGTACTCTTCTATTTTCTTTTCAGGACTATCCCTCCAAAGAATGCGCTGAAATATCGTGTCTTTCCTGTTAACCAAAA
The DNA here is from genome assembly GCA_946251885.1 of Cosmia pyralina. Taxonomy (NCBI): domain Eukaryota; kingdom Metazoa; phylum Arthropoda; class Insecta; order Lepidoptera; family Noctuidae; genus Cosmia; species Cosmia pyralina. Next base: position 15,245,090 of record OX276352.1, on the reverse strand, counting down.
CTTGTCGATACATTTTGATTATATCGGCAACCAAACATATCTCATATGATCTCCAACGCATAATAATATGTCGAAGTTCTACCTGCAAGGTGGGTCCAATCAACAAATTGTCATTCAGTGACATCCCATTTGAACCCTTACAGGAAGCATCGAATACGACCCGAACCTTGGTCGTATCCTTATCCTCGCGGACGACGGCGTGATGTGTTAAGTATATTGCTTCTTTTAATTTTATGTTGTCTTGTGATACCTTTTCCATATGTTGTAATTCAGAATATTCACGTATAACCTTTCCGTAATCTTGTTTTAATTGATTATTCCTTCCTAATTTTAATTCTAAACCTTTAAGTCTTTTTTCCGCTATACATTTAGACTCGCCAAACTTGCCAACCAGCTGTTCATCCCGCAACGGTAGTCTGACGACATACCTGCCATCTTTATTACGCAATGTCGAAGTCGTAAACAATTGTTCACATTTGACTTCATCCTCCGTGAGCATCTTTTTTGCAGATGGTTCCGCCTCTAACTCCCAAAATTTTCTTAACATATCATCATCTTGGACACTAGAGTGCATCACCGTAATATGTGAGTGAATGTTAAGCCCATTGTCCACTTTGACTGCCCCCGACAATATCCAGCCTAAAGCGGTGCTCTGCGCTAAGAGCGTCCCCTTTGCGTTCTTCTTTACACCGTCCCGAATCACCTGGCTGTATACTTCAGCACCCAATAAAATATCAACTTTATTAGGCCTGAAATATTCCGGATCAGCCAACTCGGTATCGATTAAGTCTACCCATTCTACCCTGGATACCTCGGTAGACGGGAGAAAAGCCGTAACCGATTTCAGAACGTACGCGTTTACCTGCAGTTTGAACGTTGGATCGAATCTCGAGCCAATCGTGACAACTACCTTGGCAGTCGACGTAGTGCTTTTGTCTCCACCTACACCTACCACCGTATTTTTTGAAGGTATTTTCTTCAAACCCAAATACTGGACCATGGATTCCGTTACAAAGGATCCCTGTGATCCCTGATCCAGTAACGCCCTAACCACCCGGTAAGTCCCATGTTTTGACTCAGCCTTTAATAAGGCTGTGCTTAATAACACCGCTTGCTTGTTTCCTGTCGAAAGACATGAGACTACTGGTTTTTCCTCCGCTTGTGCGGCAACATCTTTTTCCTCATTAGCAATCAATGAGGTTCCCTCGCGAGCAGCCGAACTACCCTCACCAATAACCGACCCAGACCCACCCGTGGGATGTAGCAAAGAATGGTGGCGGCGTTTACACACCTGGCACCTGTGAGTATTTTTGCAGAACCTAGCAGAGTGGTTACTATTTAGGCAAATAAAGCATAAGTTCCTTTCTTTTACAATGTTTCGACGACTATCAATAGACTCTTTAGAAAACTTTGGGCAAGATGAAATTCGATGGTCAGCTGAGCAATATGCACAAGTAATATTTTTTTTATCTTTTACTACATGGAATGACTGTGTACTTTTAGGGTTTTTATCTATTTTGCTATCCAGATTTTCTAAACCGCGGAAGCGACTTATTAAAAATTCACTAAACTGTTTAAACGTAGGCAAATCATCTGTAGTATCGGAAGCTACCTGCATCTCCCAGGCTTTTCTGGTATCTTTATCTAACTTTGTACTAGCTATATGAATAATCAAGATGTCCCAGGATGCTACATCAATACCTAAATTTTTTAATGACCCCAAACAGTCAGATGTAGTACTGATTAACCTTTTAATATCCGTAGCTGATTCTACCGTTAAAACCTTTTGACCGAATAGACGTTTTAAAATACCATTTGCCAGAAATCTTTTGTTATTATACATCGATTCTAATTTTTCCCAGCTTGCCTTATAATTATCGGAAGTAACATTTACATTTCTTAACAAGTGTTCTGCGTCTCCGGTTAAATTCCCTTTGAGATAGTACATTTTCTGTGCATCATCTAGCCTTTTGTTATTATGGATTAACCCGACAAATAGGTCCCGAAAGGTCTGCCACTCAAGGTATTTACCAGAGAACACAGGAATTTTCACTTCAGGTAATTTAAAATTAGAAACTTCCTGACTATCTCCTGAACTACTATGTTTGTCGCTATATTGCACCGTTTTACCTTCACATAACAGTTCTTTTAGATCACTCTTGAATAACACATACATTTCCTCTACATCATCAAACACACGATTCTTGTGATAGTTTGAATTACCTAAATCTGATCGTTTAATCTCGCTAATTATTTTTAAGTGCGTAGTGTAAAACATATTCCAATGCTGTTCCAAGCTTTCCAAACGTGTTTCAACGTATGAGACCGTAAGTCGATCCTTGGGACATTTTTTAAAATTAGTTTTAGCCTTTTCAATTTTGGATTTAATATCCTCCTGAACATCACTATAGGCCTCCATGTTTATAAACAAGAACAACAAATACAAATAAGGTACACTTTAAATTTATAATAATAGACCTAAGATAGCAATCAGAACTATTAAACTTAATGTCTCTAAAACACGTTGAACTTCTTCAAACTGATCGCCAACCAACTTAAGTCAGAATCACAATTTTTACAAGTGTTTGAGAACTGCAACTTTGATATTTTACGTTTGAACATAGGTTCCCCGTTCCAACCACTTTTATCGAAAATATTTTACAAGTCCGAAGTGAACCGAACTGCACTTTTTAATAGATTATTTATTTAAATGTACTCACGATTTGTTCACTCACTCACTCTGATGATCGACACTTGCATCATACAAGTGGCGCCCTCTGTTTAGCCGCTTACTTCAGTCCGCTTTTACCTCCCTCGCGCTGTTCCTCCAGGGTGTCAGAGCCAGTCCTGGCTCCTGGCTGCCTTGGCTCCAAAAGGCTGCTCCTCTGGCTCCAGTTCCACCCGGCTCCACCTTCAACTCCTGGGCACCTCTCACCTGGTACCCGCTGAAGGGGCTGCTCTGGACAGCGATCCACTGCCCAGTAACGACGCGTAGGGTGGCAGTCACTACCACCACCGGTGACCACCAAAAACACTCACGACCGTATCCGACTCGACAAGGACCATATGTACCGAGGGTCGACTTGGAGGATTTTCGTAAATAACACCACTGAATTACGTAACCACCCGTTTAATTTATATTATTTAGTTACAAATAATTCCGATAGGTGCGCTGCTCACAAAAATAAAAATAATCCATCGGACCCAACCAAATGCGCGTAATGAAACCATAGCGCGATCTATTTTGACGCCAACGCCATCTATCGAGCGATGCGGTACTAACTGTCAACAAAATATATTATTCTTTATGTGATCGCGCTATGATTTCACGTCCCACACAGACAAGCGGGTAGCAAAGGAGACAAAAACATATTTGTTAATTACCCTCTTTTTATGTAATTAAGAACGTAAAAACATATTAATTTTTATATAATTACCTTCTGTTTATAGAATTAACTAATGGATACTAATGTGTTCTTACGTAAAAAGAAGTCTCGTAAAAACACATTAGTACTCATTAGTTACCCTGCATACTTAATGAATGCAGTATGTTTACGTGAAATAATAATGAATCTCAAAAAAAAAAAATCAATCAAAAAATGAATCTTAATGATTCTGTTATCGATAATGGCCTTGACCGCGCGCAACTAGCGCACATCCCTACTCCGATTATGATTTATGACCAAATCTGCAGCGAGATTTTAACTATACTATAGTAGTAATATTTGGGGTATAACATTGACTCTACTTATTAGATATTTTTTGTTTTTAGATTTTTACCTACTTAGTTCATGAATTAGGTGTGATAATCTTACACAGTTCTGACTTTTTCTTCCTCTGACTCCATAGCGTCCGTTGAAGTTTAAGCCATATTGTTGTATGAGATTTCAGTATATTTTACCCCTTTTGGGCTGATGTTAATTAATTTCACGTCAATTTGTTTGTTCTTGTAGTATGTGTCGTATATTTTTCATCAGTTTAGGTGCGACGAGGTTTAATTTAGTATGACGACGTTAGTTTCGTCACACACATTAAAATGTATAATTTGACTGATGCTTCGACTAGTGTCATTCATGACTTAAGGACGCTGTTACAAGTGGGTAGTCAAATCATTACTTTTTTACGCAAAAGTATGTTTATTAAATAAAATGCTTTGCATTCTTAAAATGTTTTTTTGGCCGAATTGTTGATAGATGTGCATGGTACGATTCTGAACTATAAATATAATTTTAGATAGGTACAGTTTCTCAAAAAATGTACCGAAAAGAAAATTTTTACTTCGGTACCTTTATTGAGAAACTGTACCTATCTAAAATTTTATATTTATAGCTCAGAATCGTTTTGTGTAAAAAAGTAATGATTTGACTACCCATTTGTAGGTAACAGCGTCTATACACGACGGTGGCGTTTTGGGCACGTTTTCATTTGTCGGCTATACACGACCGTGGCGTTCAAAAGGTTAAGCTTTCTTTTTCAAGAGAGATATCTTACATTGTCAGTTTGTAATGTCAACTGATCATCACCTTTTACAAAATATTGTTTTTGCCGATGCAGGGACGTTCATTGTTGAGGAGTTCTCCTAATAAGAACTAGGAGAACTGAAGTTACTAAAATTATTTTTTTTGTAGCTGTTGGTGAAGTCACCATCAGTTCCACTTCACCATATGCATTAACGAGCGTAAATTGCTTAGTAACCATATTAAAGTAATTGAATCGCAACTCGTGAAATACTTAATTAGTAGTTCTGATGGCCATCTGTGGCCTTCATCATCAATTCCACTTCACCAAATTGTACTTTCTAAGTGAAAATGCCCGAGTTACTATAAAAATTACCCAAATCGCTGTGGGCGTGCCTATAAAATTTGAGGATTTCCCTTGATTTCCATGGGATCCCTTCATCTGATTATATCTTGGTGTTAATAGAACCACCTCGAGAGCACTCTTTCAAACAAAAAAAAAAAGATTTTTATGAATCGGTCCACAATTGACGGAGAAATCTGTGAACGTACCTACATAAATAAAAAAACATAGTCGAACATAGAACCTCCTCCTTTTTGAAAGTCGGTTAAAAATTGGACACTACGTTAGCCCTATTTTATCCAGTTGGCCTTGGCGCGTAGCTGATGTAGAGGCTGTAACCTGACATGGTTTTAGCATGCAACCTCTGCGAGTCTGTTGATCTGTGCTGTTGATGGCATAAATACGAGACAAACATTGATTATATTGCGAATAAAAAAAAAATTCTCAGTCAGCTTAGCGGGATATCAAGCGTATGTCATACACATAAAATGTTATAAGTAAATGAACTTAAAAAGATTACAATTTATCCAAGTTACACTATAAACAGGAGTGTTAGTATACTCATAGCTGGCTTGGCGAGAGCTAACAGTACCTAACTAATAAACCAGTACTTCAATAAATAAATTATGTAATTTATATTTTTGGGAAAACCACATGTATGACATCAAGGACTAAGGGAACTGACTGCGGCTGGACAGGCGTACATTATCGAACGCGATTTTCCGGTTTTACCATGCCACAATATAACAACGTACACATTGTTTACTTACACGGTTTTATTATACGAAAATACATTGTAAACTTGACTTGAAATGCCCTTGTCTCACAATGTTTGGCAGAGCGTCGCAGAGGGCGCCGTGAAGGGCACCCGCCCTAGGTCAAGGGCGATGGGTCTCACTGACCTACATCCTCGCTAATACGCCCTTACAAGGTCACACCGCCCAACAGACCTACATGCCTAGTCAACCGATTTACTAATAGGTACAACTTTCAACACAAAGAACTTAATAATATGACATTACCTATACTTACCTAAATAAGGTATGCTTCTGGAAATTGGGTGATTAGATAATAGGTATTCATTACATTACCGTAAAAAAATACTTTTTAAAATAGTTTTAAAACTTACATGATATTCATATTTCCCAAAAGTGAGCTCTTAGTGTATAGGGCGCATAATAAAATATATTACTTATCCACCGGTTACCTTGGGTAGCGTTCCACTGAAAAGAGTTACTCGTTTTAAATACCTGGGGCACTGGGGCACCGATAGGCTGTCGGATGACGACGATTTAGAGAGAGAACGTAGAACATTGGCTGTCAGGTGTAACATGCTGGCCCGCAGGTTCGCACGGCGTACGCGAGTTGTTCAGGGCAGTCGCTGTACGCGTGCGCCCTGTGGGTCAGTTATAAACAGGGCTCGTACAATGCTCTACGAGTCGAATATAATAACGCGTTCCGGGTAATGCCAAAAATAAGTGCCAAATTGTTGCTGCCATCATATGGATCTCTGCACCCTAATTGCGTAACACATTATCGATCGGAGTTTGTTTAACAAATTGCTAATCCATTGCTTCATATGTTCGAAAAGTTTGTCTGCTTGACAACGTAAATGATGCAATGAATGTTGTTGAACTGTCAAAATGAAACCAACTCCGATTGATAATGTGTATGGTGCTGGTCTGAAAATAAAGATTTATTTATTTTATTTTTTATTATATTTATATTTTGTCATATAAATGGCGTAATCATTGAAATAGAACTAAGTCATCATTGTGAGTTTGTATATCATCCAAATTTTACTTTCCAGTCGCAGACGCTGCAAACATTTCTCCGTCATTTATGGTCGCGTATAAACCCACAACAATCTGCACACTCTAAACTATTCATTGAATTGTTTCCATCTCAGCTTTCGTTCGATCTTCTCTCTTATATCTGTAACAGAGCCAGTAATGTGCAGCTCCTTTGTAAGTTCATGCGACAGTGAATGTTTACAAACAAACCATAAATCATCCGTTTGACATGTGTCCACAACACTGTCGTGGCATCAACATGGATAACTCTCTAAATATAGATGCTGCACATTACTTCATGTACCTATTATATAGTATTGTATTATATTCTATTTATTATCGCTCAATCATCATCGTCATCTGCCTGGCCTTTTCCCAACAATCTTGGGGTCGGCTTCCAGTCTAACTGGATGCAGCTGAATACCAGTATTTTTAAATCACACGCTCATTTTGATTGCATTCTTTACTAATTTCATAACAGAGTCTCTTAGATTTTTTTACAAAATCTCGTTAACGACATGGGAAATAGAATTAAGTACAGCAGGCCTAGCCAAGTTACTAACGTTTCATATCTAATCTCTTTCTACAAACGTTAACGCCTCAGCGTAAGCGATTTTAGAAAACGATAAGTTGGTAGCCAAGTTGACACGACTGAGTCGATCGCTCATTCTTCAACGTCTTTAGAAAAAACCTATACTTTAGTCTATGGTGAGCGTTCATATAAACGTCAAACTAACGTCAAAGTTGTAAAGGCGCGGGCAAATAATTGTTTTTTAAGTGTTTTCAAAGGAAGCGAAATAAGGTAAAGCTCTTCTTATAATTGGTTTATCACAGTGTGGAATGTAATTTTAGACATTACTGTGTCTCGAAATGTGATATGATTCTGTATATTAATGAAAGGTACCATAAATGAAGTGATAACTTTTATAGGATGGAATCTAGATCTCGAGCAAGCCCAGAACAGTCCGCAGCATTATTGGAATTCATGGAAAGGTACGTAAATTAATAGTTATTTCGTAAATATCTTCCTTTGTTATTTGAAAATCTATCAAACTCGGGCACTTGAGTGTGAAACATAAACAATGATGTGATACGCGACATGAACTAATACGTAAGAAAAACAAAATAAACTGTGTTTGACTCTACGTAACCCTAAGACGACCCACTGACCAACTATAGTAACAACCCTTTGTTTCTGTTTTTAGTTATGGCGATTTAACAAGGCCCCAGCAAGGTCCCCAAGGCCGAATAAAAGCTGACCGACTGTGGCAGGAACTGGGAGAGTTACTTAACTCCCTTGGTGGAGGAGTAATAAAGCCATTGGACAAATGGAAAAAAGTAAGATTCTCACACAAACCACTGTAAAATATTTTTTGGTTTCCTATTATTAACATTTAGTACTTATTTTAAAAGATGAAGTACATATAACAATCAGCTTGCTTCATAGACTAGAAAATGATTGATGAAACCATGCATGACAAAAATTAACAGACAAATATGTTTAGGTGTGGGCAGACTGGAAAACAAAAACAAAGAAAAAAGCATTGGGAATATGTTGAGGCTTCTGGTACTGGTGGTGGTCCAAGCAGCAGACAAACTCTCACTGCTTCAGAAGAGAGAGTGTTGGGCATTTTGGGTTTGACTGCTGTCATTGGTCAAGCTGGAATTCAGGAGAGAGGCTTTGATGTTAGTTTTTTTGCTTGTGGTTTTTGCTTATTACTATATTTTCTTTTATAAACAAGTGTAATTTTTCTAATTTAAATTCTTCATATTTTCCAGGCCCCACCATCATCAGAGCAAAACTCTCTACCACCACTAACCAGAGATTCTGTGCATATTGTCTGTCCATCCCAACCGTCCCAAATTTCTGCTGCAGATGAAATTATGTTGGATTTTATTCCTTCTGATATACAAGGTAGCTTTTATTTTATTTTTTTAAAGGTACAATATTTTGGCTAAATAATAATTAATTTGAGCACATTTTTATGTATGACTGTAATTATTTATTCTCAGCAACACCAGCATCTACCACCCGTTCTTTATTGCCACCTACTACTCCCTCTGGAGAACTTCCATGCCATCCTCCACCACCAGTGCCCGGCACTGCGTCCGCGCCAGTGCCGTCAGCGACGTCGCCTACCACGTCCACGTCACGGGGGGCTCCGCAGCGGCGTCGGCATCGGGCTAGCCTGTCGCCGGCGGCGTCGCGAAATATAACTTGGAGAGATGTATTTATGATTTTCATGGTTTCAAATTGCAAAAATCCCAAAAAAAATTGAATTTCGCAGGCTACCACAGCGCATCCCCCTTAATAGTATGATGATTGATCTTTTTGTAGTATTAAAACAACCTATTTTAATTTAGACTTGAAATGTAAGAATGAAATCAATATTTATGTACTTACAGTTACTGTAGGTAATTGGTTTTTATGTAAAGTAACAAATAATACCTAAAATGTAGGTATTAGAGTGAATTGTAATCCACTCAATACCTACATTTTAGGTATTATTTGTTTATTCATAGACAGCTTGAAAAATCCTTCCTTCTTACCAACTTCCCAAATTATTATGAATGTCAGTGTTTTAATAAAAACAATAATAAACTTATTTGTAATACTATTATAGCCTTTTATTGTTACACACTATTGTTAAAATTTGAACCCGATGACCCTATCACCCTCCTCCAGGAAAGTAGTAGGGAAACTAGCACCGTCCATAAACACAAACACAAATCTACATTCCGGCCTCGCCGCCGAGGCCCACCGCGTTTAAGACCATCTAACGTAAATGTAAAGGCATTTCGCGTATTGTCTCCATGCACTGACGATCTAAGTCTCTTTTTTGGCGCCTAAGCCACACTTCTTCATTATGAGCGCACCACAACATATTTAAAGTATGCATTTTAAATGTTAAATGGTAACTAACAGTCCAAAATTATGGTAAATAAACAGAACACTTCACAGCTGTATCATAATAGACGCCATTTTTTTAATGTTTACTCTTGGGTCTCGGTGATCGCTTAGCTATCGATCGCTACATCCCATAGAAATGGTAGCCAAGTTACAGTTTTGACAAGCGCTAACGAAACGATGTCGAAGTTTTTGAACGATAGCTAAGCGATCAACGAGACCCAAGAGTAAACATTAAAAAAATGGCGTCTATTATGATACAGTTGTGAAGAGTTTTGTTTATTTACCATAATTTTGGACTGTTAGTTACCATTTAACATTTAAAATGCATACTTTAAATATGTTGTGGTGCGCTCATAATGAAGAAGTGTGGCTTAGGCGCCAAAAAACAGACTTAGATCGTCAGTGCATGGAGACAATACGCGAAATGCCGGAAACGTTATTTGTGCAGCAATTTCGGCTAGACAAAACGACTTTCCAAGCCCTTTGTGAAGAACTCCGGCAAAAAACTTCGTTGAAAGGAACCAACGAGATTCCCCTAAAAGTTAAGGTTAGTGCTTAATAAGCAGACTTACATAAAGTACCTATTAGCAATTTTTTTATTAAGTACTTATCTATCATTTTATTTCCTCGATGTTTGTCTTTTTGTAGGTGTTGTGCGCTCTTAGTTTCCTAGCCACAGGATCCTATCAGCGAATTGTTGGCGTCACTCAGCACCTTGCCCAACGCACAGCTAGTTGGTGCATCAGACAAGTTGTTGATGCTTTGAACCGGGTGGTTGAGCAGGGTTGCTGTCATGGCAAAGTGGATTGTTTCCGAAAACACGACATTTGTTTCACATTTCTAGTCACAGTAATGTTTAAAATTACATTCCACACTGTGATAAACCAATTATAAGAAGAGCTTACCTTATTTCGCTTCCTTTGAAAACACTTAAAAAACAATTATTCGCCCGCGCCTTTACAACTTTGACGTTAGTTTGACGTTTATATGAACGCTCACCATAGACTAAAGTATAGGTTTTTTCTAAAGACGTTGAAGAATGAGCGATCGACTCAGTCGTGTCAACTTGGCTACCAACTTATCGTTTTCTAAAATCGCTTACGCTGAGGCGTTAACGTTTGTAGAAAGAGATTAGATATGAAACGTTAGTAACTTGGCTAGGCCTGCAGTTGTATTAAAATTTTAATACAACTGGGGTATCCAATTGATGCAGCCCACTGTACCTAAAATATTTTTTTTGATACTTCATTTCTTTATATACATATATATATATATATATATATATATATATATATACAATACAGTATACAAGTTAACGCTATTTACACTAAGTAGGTACTGAAGTAAATGACTAACTATACAAATAAATACAAAAACAAAAGGACAGTTAGGCATCGAAGTACTCGTCCGCATTGATGTCATCCGGAAACATGCCCAGAAAACTGGCATTGCCACGTTGAATCGCAATGCTAATTCTTAAAATTAATTAATTCCCTAAAATTAATATATAAAGTTACATTTTCCACATTTAATTCAACAGAATCATACATTTTCCACAATTTTTTTTTTTAATTCTGTGTTTAGAAGATTTAGTTCAAATCAAAGTTATATTTACCAACACTACTTATATTTATATAGGTCAAATAGCACTAATCTCAACAGAATAATCACAACCCTTTTCTATTTGTTTCAGTAAAGCTTCGGAATAATTCCACTAGTTTTAATTTAATTTGGGCACCTAACTCGGACAACATCGCCATTATTAGTCTCAGAACAACGAAAGTTCTAACAAAGGTTAAAATTAGTCATAACGTCACCCACCGACCCAATCTATTCAATCTGCGTCGTGCCAAATCACCTGTGTAGAAAATGAGTCTTGCTTTGATAACGTACCTACGTAGAATACGAACACGTGTTGCATCGATGACCAAATTGATTCCGTGAACGAGACGTCACTGTTGTGTGTCCAGCGACAAGCAGTTCACTTGCTTTTTCATACGGTTTGGATGGATTCGCCGCACACGTGTGGCCGGTGGCGGTCACCCGCTTCAGCGGTACTCAACACCGCAGCAAGAAGCGGACAGCTACCGGCGGCTCGTTTGCGCCTAGCCTAATGGACTGCTCTTTTGTATTTATCTACACTAATTTACAGGCTTACATAATCGTACCGATGAACCGCTCAACCGCAAGTAAGATCTGGATGAGACTAGCACACACGGGAAGCAAAGCACATAATTATGGGATGAAGACGATGAAGTCTACTCACGTGGGTAGAACACGGCCATTAAAGATGATGATGATGACATACTCGTAACAAATTGACAAGTGAAATGTACATATTTATATTTTGGCTCAGGAGTCTTACTTCCAACTAATATTATAAATGTGAAAGTTTGTGAAGATGTTTGGGTGTTACTCAATCACGCAAAAACGGCTGAACGGATTTGGATGAAATTTGGCACACAGATAGTTTATAACCTGGATTAACACATAGGATACTTTTTTATCACGGTAGTAGGTTCCCGTGGGATATTTTCCGACATCCACGCGGGTGAAGCCGTGGGCAACGGCTAGTCCATAATAATTTGGTTATTTTAAAAATTTCTTTTAAACAAAGCGCAATATAATGTGTTCTTTGTAGAAGTTAAGCGCATCATAGACTGATGCAGTCGCAAAAATTTACATTGTATATTGACACGAATGACATACGTTTGCATACCATGTCACCTTCACATGTTTTGCATTTTTAAATGAAATTTACTTTTTACCGGGTTGCTGGTAATTGAATTCCTTTATTTCATTTACATACATATTATTTACATTTTTAAATATTTTTATAAAAACAAAATAAAAAAAAAACATTTCAAAATATAAAAAATAGTGCCCACCGGTATCGGGAACAGGGTCCAAGCTACCGGCGGTCAGGGCTCTAGAGAGAGGAACCTCCTCACTGTGCGTGCAAATATTTATATTTTTTTTGCAACAGGGAGTGAAAGGGTGACTTAAAAATTCGAAGTGGGGCTACTAGGGAATGTGAGATATCATATGAAAGAGCGCTGTTTGCACAATCTCAAACTTTTTTTCTTTTATATAGGCCGCATAGTTTTCGACTTTTGATGAAAAATGTAAAAAAAAATACCGAAATTATTCTATGTAATGTGATAGAAGTTTATGTAAAGATTACAGGAAAAATAAAACTATGTCTCTAAATAGCACACTTTTTCAGAAACGGAACCGTCGGTGCGCGAGTCCGACTAGCTCTTGACCGGTTTTTATTTTTCCTAAACTACCCCCTAAGGAGGGATTGGGGGGTGTCAAAGTTTGTATGGAGGAATTTTAACGCGCGGTCCGATTAACTAGGCTACCCCTAACTAAGGGGGTGAAAAGGGATAGTACATATGTACTAGCCATGTGTGGGGTGTATTTTACAGGGCAGGTTTTACTGCGGGGCTTGTTGTAAATAATCTTTCAGTCAAGTTACGGAAATATCCCAACCGATTTTATAAAATTCCACCCCCTGTGGGAGTGAAACTGGGATCATATAGTTTATATGAAAAATCTTATTCATTTGGTTAATTAACTTGAAACTTGGCACAAATACTTGCATATAAGCAAGTAATAAAGTTTGTCACTAATAGTTTTTCCTCCAGAGGTAAAGGTAGAGGGGGAGGGGGGGAGGGTGTGGAGAGGAGGGAGAGGGGGAGAGGAGGTTAGCGAGCAGGGGACGTGGTGAAGGGGATGAGAGGTAGAGGGTGATGGGGAGGGTGAGGGGGGTGAGAGGGGCGGTGAGGGGGAGGGTGAGAGGGTGGGAAGGGAAGGAGGTGAGAGGGGTTTAGTGGGAGAGGATAAGGGTTAGAGGGAGAGGAGGAGGGGTTAGAGGAAGAGGGGGGACGAGTGCTTTTACACCTAAAAGTTGCTTTTTCTATAGCACTGATTTATTGAAGAAACCCAGTCCGACAGAAATTACTGGAAAATACAAAGTCGGAAACTAGGAACGGCACAAAAATCAGGAGTAAAATTCCAGTCGTGCGTCGGAGCTGACACACACTTTTTTTTGTTTATTTGAACGCGCTAATATAACATCACTCTAGAACTCTTAGGTGCCGAGCAAAAAGAAAGTCAGAAAGAACGCTCAGCGAAAACGAAGTGCTAGCGCGGGCAGGCAATGCGATGCGACGGGGTGGGTCGGGGGAACAAGAAATTTCACGCGGATGAAGTCGCGGGCAGAAGGTATCCCAATACAAAAAAGAAAACTCCTGACTGACTCATCAACGCCCAACCCAAACCCTTGGACCTATAAAGCTGAAATTTTCCACAGAGGTTCCTTTTATAATGTAGACAAGGAAAATGGACGGATTCTTGTTCCCGAGGGATATATCCCGACATCCACGCGAGTGAAGCCGCGGGAAAAGCTAGTGTTATATAATATACACAGATAAATTGGCAGGGGGTGACTTGCAAACTCAATAATGGGCCCCCGGATACGGTCGCTAGCACATAGTGGCGTAGCAACAAGGGGGCAACATTTAGTGTAAGATTGTATAAATAAATAAAAAATGTCCTGAGGTGCTTGATGAGTGGAGAGGCATTCTACGCTATCAGGACAATCCCGGAAGTACGGTCAAGATTTTTACCAGTATCTTACACTGCACTACACAGCACTGTTCCTCGTCATTATTCACTCCAGCCGGCCAATAAAGGTAAGCCAGAGGTGCAGGACAAGACTTCTCCCGAGAGATAGGTTCCGTGGGGTCGCTACTGCGACAGCTCGCCACATGCTGACCTGCGGGTTCATGTATCTCTCTTGGTCTGGCTCCTCATCCTAGACCTGTTCCGGCAAAGTAAACTCACACGGCACTTCGTTAGTGCTTTTGTCATAATATCACGCCTTGTTTCCCCGAAGGGTTGGGCAAGGTGTACCTATACACATCCCGCCAGTTATGTTTAAGTCCAATGTAATAGGGGTCGAGCCTATTGCCTTGCCATCAATCGGGCACACATCTAGGCCCCGGGCTGCTACTGAGAAATTCCTGATGGAAAAACCCAATACCACTTTGCCCTTTGCCTTCGTGCTCACTTTCACTTTATAAAGAATCCTTAAGAAGATAACTAATTATTATCGTGTTAACTAATGGATTTACTGTTAGTAACACGATAATCATTTTAATTTCCTTCGTCCTTGTAAAAGTAAATCGCCTTCGTTTAACTTAGGAGCCAGAAAGACTTAACGGGATACTTTCATTGACACGAGAAGTCCACTGAAACTAATTTGTGCGAATTTATTGATGTTGTGACTAACGATATGGATAAGGGTTGTCAGGTGGACGTCGTGTATACTGATTACTCTAAAGCGTTTGATAAAATTTCTCATAAGATGCTTTTGCACAAGCTTGAGTACATCGGTATACATGGTAATTTACTTAGATGGTTGGAGTATTACCTTCGTGATCGTAGTCAGGCTGTTACTGTCAAAGGCTTTTGTTCATCTTTTACGCCCATAACTTCTGGCGTTCCACAGGGCTTGCACTTAGGACCTCTTTTATTTAATATTTATATAAATGATGTAATCTCAATCTTTCGTCAATGTCGTGATGTCTTTCTTACATGAGTAGCATGAG
The DNA here is from genome assembly GCA_946251885.1 of Cosmia pyralina. NCBI lineage: Eukaryota > Metazoa > Arthropoda > Insecta > Lepidoptera > Noctuidae > Cosmia > Cosmia pyralina. Next base: position 15,229,968 of record OX276352.1, on the reverse strand, counting down.
TTGCATGGGTTGCATGAGCAGATGATAAAAAATTCTATAAAATAATAAAAAGTAGTAATGATTGTCAAGAACTTCAACACGATCTTGAAAAGTTGTGTCGCTATTGTGAAGACAATATGCTCCACTTAAATACAAAGAAATGCAATGTAATAACATTTACTAGGAAAACAAAATATACAGAATACCAATATAAAATAAAGAACGAAGTTGTCATTAGAGTGTCCGAAGTGCGAGACTTGGGGGTTTTGTTGGACAGCAAATTAATTGTTGATAGCCATGGAACCTCTGTTACTAATAAAGCATCTCGTATGCTGGGATTTATTTTGCGTGTAACTAGAAATTTTAAACATATATCTACTATCCTACTTCTCTATAAAGCCATTGTCCGGCCAATTCTGGAGTATGCATTTACAGTGTGGAATCCACACTACCACGTCTATATTGACCTAAATACAGGGGATACAAAATAAATTTATGAGACACATAACTTGGAGAAGGTCTAAGATATAACTCTCAAGTTGTAATTAAACTCCCATCACTGGAAACCCGACGAACCGAACGTGATTTAGTGTTCCTCTATAAAATTATATGTAATCAGGCGGACTCTTCGTATCTTCTTAGTAAGATATGTTTTAGATGTCCGCGTATTTAGTACTCGTAAGAAATCTCTCTTCTGCATTCCCTTTACTAGAATTAACTATGGTGCTAACACATTTGTAAAAAGATCTTGTCGTTCATATGATAAATTAATGGCTACTAGTGAATATGATTGTATGGATATTTTTCACGTTTTCATCTCAAAATTCAAGAAGTCTGTTCGAGACGTTCTTGCAGCAAAATTATGATTTGTATTTTGATATTTTAATATTATTGTTGTTCTTTTCATTTTCATTGTTAAATCATTTTGATATATATTTTTACTTTTGATAGCGGCCGTCGTACTTTCTAAATTATCAAAATTTGTATTAATAATGTGTGGAAACTGTTTTGGATTATGTATTGCTATTTTGTACCGTTTTCTTATATTATTGTATCTGTTTGTTTCCCAAATAAAATAAAATAAAAAATAGACACCACCATACTTTGGTGGGAACCAAAACAAATTAAGTCCAGTTTCTGTATCCAGGTATGTTTCAGGTCATTGCGTCTCAACGCAATGACTTAAAACCTTTTGTAAAATTATGTCAGCGATGAGTTGCTGACAAGATTTTACAAAGGTCAAACCTTTGTGAAATCTTGTCAGCAGCGCAAAGGGTAAGTCACTGAAATTATTAAAAAATCTAACCGAATAATGAATGATACATGACAAAGGTAAAGATATGATAATCATTGTGTAGGTAAAGGTACGTATATCACGTACACAATGATAAAGGTGAGACAGCAAATTAATTAACTTTAAGAACTGACAAAGTACCTACTGCGTTTGAAGGAGATGGCTGGAGGTTTCTGGATGCCAAAGATAGTGTCGTGTTACATAATTTAACTCATGACAACAAGTATCAGAGACATATACAATATTGTTTAGATCAATTTGGTTTTGGGAATAAAACGTTGTCTCGAAACCACAGCTATAGGTTCTCGATGTTTAATCAATATGAACGCGATCTCTTAGGTATTGCGTAATGCCTAACATTTGGGTCGCGTAGGCAGCTTTTATTACAATATTATGTTTGCAGACAATGCTGGTCGGAGCGACCCCGCGGTGACCTTGTTGCGACCTTACCCCCGGTGCCTCCTCGCCCCCGCGCCCCCGCCCGCCCCCGCCGCCCTCCCAGGACACCGTGATAGCTACGCAACCTTGGGACAATCAGGGAAGCCTCTTGAATAGATTTAATTTCAAATTCCCAGCTCAGTTTATATTTCGCACTTTGGATGGAGTTGGGAGATTCATATCTTTTAAATTTTACTCAAGAACTTCAACTTCTTTATTCCTGGTCGCCTTTGTACCTATTGCGTTTTATATTAACTATTCTTTATCTACTTAATAGGTAGTAATAATAGGTAATACGGGCTGGTATCCGCAACTCCACGTCAATGCGCGTATTTTGCGTATTTATATCTTTATCTACTTATATATATATATATATATATTAACTTAACTGTGCCGCTCCTTCATACTGCAATTAACTGTAACTTTTTTCTCATACCTGTACTGTCCAACATAAAAAAATCATAAAATACACTGCGTCATAAATTGAATTATCCAAGCATCTATTTATGTTTCGTGTCACAAGTACTAGTTGGTATCAGAATGAGGTACAAGTCAATTTCAAATACGTAATGTAATGAAACTAATACTCCACAAGTCCACATGTAGGTAAGTCATAAATGTCATTCCGCGTTGCCTTCAGCTCGTCCCCAATTCATTGCCTCCATACGACCTAAATTCCCGCCTGAATTATCTAAACATCAAGGCCACCGGGGGTCGGATAGGCTTTTAAGGACTCCGACAAAGAATCGATTATTTTATTCGAGGTCACCTCAATATTAGTGGATTTGGTTCACAATAAGACAGACAATCGCGTTAGCCTAGCCAGAATTCGTTCTACGCGGTCGTATGACGCTACTCGTATCTATATCTCTATTTCTTGTGAAAGGGAAACACAGGACAGAAATCTTTCCATTACTCATGTAACTAGTAGGACGCTAGTATTAATTTAGTAGTTAAGGTTTAAAAAGAAAGTATTCTTATTTTTGTGAACAGGAAAATGTTTTCGGTCAACCAAAATGGCTAATTGGTTAGTACGTTATGGTCAGCAAACATTTCTAAATCAGTCAGCAATTAATGTCATACTGAACTGCTCTAAATTATTATGGTTAGCAAATTAAATAATAAGCTGCATTGAGCGACCCACGTATAATCAAATTTTAGTAAGCAATCAGTAGGTAAGCTAAATATTTAATTGTTCATCAAAAATAGCAACAAAACCTTTCTGGTCATTTACAAAACGTAGTAAAGCGTGGTCGACGGAGCCCCGCGTTGCGGGGCTCCTATTTCTGGATGGTTATAATAAAAATAACCGCGAACGGGATGGCGGGGTCTTTCTAACCTGGCCGAGTTGGGATGCCCCACGTCCCGAGATCGCTTCGCTCGCTCTTGCATCCTAAGTTCTCATTGCCTTTTTACTAAGTCTAGACGTGTTATTCGACTGTGAGGACATACGATGAGTGACAACTGTCAATCGTTAGCGTCAGTTCATTTGTTTACGTTTCGTTACCAACAATCTTGATGATAAGAGTAGAAATTAAAGTTTATTATTTTTAATTTTATTAATTATTATTATTTGCATCATAATTGAATCCTTTACGGTAGCAGCGATTTAAAAAATAATTAAAGTTAATAACTTACAATATTTAAACTAAAAAACCATTTGTGTGTTTTCTCTACTGAACTGGTCAATTGTGAAATCTTGCTGAGCAAGTAAAGGCGACGATAAGCGACTTTTAATGATGTTAAACTGAAGATCACGTCTAAACGACTATTTAGTGTTATTGATTTGGAAAAAAAATATATTTTAAATTAGAGCATTTTCTTAATGATTTAATAAGTGAATATTTTGAATTATGTTTACATTACATAGTAGATAGTGTTACATAGTACTTAGTATTATTCATTTGTAAAGTTATATATTATATGTTTAACGCGGATAAAAAACTGAGAATCACGCTAAAACTATCAAGCGTATTTTTATATAATTTAATTATTTATATTTCAGTATACATGTTTTATTAATAAACCTTTTGTTTTATGTGTAATAAATTAATAATACATCTAATTTGGGACAGCGCTCCTTGATGGGCGACTCCTATTACTGGGTGGACGTACGACGCGTTGCGTGAGCTCAGTATAGAACACGCAAGCTAACCACTCAAGGCCGCTGGCTTATCTGCTTCTTAAGCAGACGCATGATAATGCAAGCGGACAGCTATTGGTTGAATTGTTAACAGTTCGTAACATTGTTTGCAGAACTAGGGTTGCATCACTAGTTTGCAGAACTAGGGTTGATTTTTATTTATTGCAAGCAAAATATTTGGCTGTCCAAATGATTTAACGGCTTATTTTTGTTGCGAATCAATTTTAATAAGGGCAAACCATTTAATTACTTCCCATCAATAATCAGGTTTTTTTAAGTTTCATAAAGTTTTAATAGCTAGAAAACTTACCTACGTAAAATACAATCAATCAACTCAGCCTATCGCCGTCCACTGCTGGACATAGGCCTCTCCAAGGTTGCGCCACAACACCCTGTCCATCGCCTTCCGCATCCAGTCTGCCCCAGCCACTTTCTTCAGGTCGTCGGTCCATCTATCTGGGGGGCGTTCCACACTACGGTTTCCGATACGCGGTCTCCACTACAGAACTCGTCTGCTCCATCGGCCATCGGTCCTTCGACAAACATGGCCAGCCCACTGCCACTTCAGTTTGCTTACTCTGAAAGCTGTGTCGGTTGCTCCGGTTTTTTTCCGGATAACTTCATTTCTGATTTTATCCTTCAAAATAACGTCGAGCATAGCCCGCTCCATAGCGCGCTGAGCAACCTTGAATTTATGGACCAGCCCGACTGTCGGTGTCCACGTTTCAGCACCGTATGTCATAACGGGCAGGACGCACTGGTTGGAAACCTTAGTCTTCAAACATTGCGGGATAGGTGACGAAAAGACTTGGCGAAGTTTTCCAAACGCTACCCAATGTAGATGTGGATTGGACTCGGCAAGGCGTGTGAATTGTACATAACTTTCGTCTTGCCTAAATTCATGCCGAGGCCAACCCGCCGAGAGGCTCTATTTAGGATGTGCAGCATCTGGTCTAACTGTTCCAGCGTCTCTGCCAATATGACGATGTCATCGGCAAAGGGAAGGTGCGAGATGTACTCGCCGTTCACGTTGATACCCCCTGTCCAGTCCAGTCCAAATCCAGTCCAAAAATACAATAACAAATAAAAACAAGTGATGTTTTAATCGTTCTCGGAAGGTAACCACAACAAGGGTAGTAGTTTTTCTCTTTGTTGTGGTTAACAAATAGGTCGAGCCTGTGAAATAACAATTTCCTCGTATAATTTTTCCTATCTTTATTATGAACAGGAAATACTGGTTCATAATTGATTGGTTCCAACGCATTAAACTCTGCATTCTTCTATCGTGGAAAAGATACAACTTTTTTGTGCGCATTGCAAGTACGAGCGAGAGTGCCTGCCTACGCGCCTACGCGTCTACGTGCCTACGAAGAGCTACGCACAAATAACGCTACGCGTGGCTCCGTACAAGAAAACATTTTTGAATGGAGAACAGTGTTACGAACCTAATGCAATGTTTAAAAGTAAGTTTTGGTGTTTTGTATGTATCGGTAGGTACATAATTTTTGGTATCGTTTTTGTCAACCATATTGTAATATTTTATCGCCTATAGAAGCCTCCTGATTGTTGCATTTGTATTTTTCACTGCTAATTTATTTTCTAATAAGAAGAATTATCGCGGTATTTTTGTAGGGAAGTTCAAAATTTTGCACCCATTTCCCATCAAAATCGGTATTTATAATTTCAATGCAACTTTATCATTTCATATGATAATTGTAGAATATTTCTTTGTTTATTAGCATTCATACATAACATTATGCTTTTGTATTTGAATACAATAGTGTTCCATTTCAAGGGTACCTTGTACTCCAGTAATTCCGATTTATGCGACTCCGGGCGTCATAATAACTTGGTAAAATTATGCAAGTACTAGGGTAAAATGTACCGTTACTATACCAAAATAAAATTGAAACAAGAGAGAGTCTAATTCATGGACTATTCGAAGCCCGATTATGGAAATTTAATTATATTAATTATATATATTATATATTAATTATATTTTTTTAAAATCAGTTCCTAACTTTCATTAAATAAAAATAACTCGAAATAAATCAGATAAAAACGTAAAGAACACTTTAAATTATTTTCCAAGTCCATGATCCATTTTACCAATCATAATTTTCGTCCATCATTCTCGTATAATGTTTTTTTCCCTATCATCATTTGATACATATATTATTTGATAAATCAACAAGCAAGTGAGCAAATAATAATGAATGCAGTCAGAAATTAAAATTATTTTTTTTTAATATTAATTTAAAAGCACACGTCGATATATCCAATCAGCAGTATAGCTACATTATGTGCCTACAGAGTGAAGAAGGTCATATACTCCTTAACCATGGGTACAGTCATTTATGAATAGCGTAATGAAATAGGTACACGGAGAAGAAATTACGTTAAAACACTAAGCAGTTATTTTACCTTACTTCCATAAAAAAAAACTGTTTTCCATATTATTTATCCTTTAACGGCCGAACCCTACTGTTAGTAAAAGACAGATCGCTCTGATGATAGACAATATAATTCTATCTGTCCTTTTTTTTTTCTTGTGGATGGGAAATCATCAAATGACTTACGTTCCTTTCGTTTGTTCGCGTTCTTTTGTTTTATCCGTCTTACATTATTGGGACGTTAAAACCATAGATATAGGATAGGTTATTGGGTTCGGCCGTTAATCATTTGCATTTTATTTATTATTTTCAAAATCACGATCATTGTCAAATATACGTACTTCAAGTCACCTTGGCTTACCTACGCTAACATGTGTATTCCATCACAATTTATCATACAACATAGTTGCTAGTGGCACGTGGAAGGTATTACAATTTTCACTATAAACTATCTCTATGACATTTGCCCTTTGCTCATTCGCCAGCCACCCACGGATTCTATAAATGGCATGAAAGCTTATGTTCTCGCGAGAGCTGTGATGAAGCCCGGGTGGACCTTTACTGGAAAATTCTTGTTTCACTTTATAAACTAAACTAGTAGCGAAATTGAGTGCTTTCTCGGAAATTATAGATTCTGGTAAAAGATACTATGATACTGTGTGAGAGTATGATGGTCCGAATCTCATGTTGGCTACTGGCTAAAGGAGAGTACACAACACACAACACAACAGATAAAATCTGTTCTGTGGTAGATAAACACGTAACTGCAAGCATGACAAGCCTGCATGAACAATCATCCTGTGCCAGCGTCCACAACTTCCCTGTAGGCTACACGCTGTATAAGCAAGCTGGAGCAGCATCAGTTTTTACACGACTACGGCGAAGCAAAAAGAAGGGTTATGATTTTAACCGGTATGTATGTATGGTATGTTCATCTGTTCCCTCATAATTACTACAAGATTTGTAGAGACCATTACTACTTTAAATTAAAAAAAATCTGTTTTCTGTTTTCACTTCAGTAAGAGACCGGAGACCGCTTAGCAAAAAGAAGGGTTATGATTTTAACCGGTATGTATGTATGTATGTATGGTATGTTCATCTGTTCCCTCATAATTACTACAAGATTTGTAGAGACCTTTACTACTTTAAATTTTATAAAAAAAATCTGTTTTCTGTTTTCACTTCAGTAAGAGACCGGAGACCGCTTAAAAACATGTTGGATTCCATGAGCTAAGAAAATGATTTTTCTTCTAAATCGAACGAGATAGGTTGGCTTCACTTCCATTACTAGAGAAGTAGGGAGCTAATGCCATTATTTACAAGTTGAGGACGTACGTCAAAACCCCGCCATCTTGAGCGAGATGGGTATACAACACTAAAACAATACAAACTATATACCTACCTAAGACTAAACTTATACACATTATCAGTTTTGTTGTGTGTTTGTGACCACTTGAATGAATGAATGATGAAATGCACCGACCCCAGCGTGATTTAACCAGGCTCGATTTCTTGAATAAGCCTAAAGATTCACACTAGACCTGTTGCCTCATGTTACATGGTGCAACAGAGACCATTGCATATCAAGGAGTTGACCGGGGGGCGCGGTAATGGTAGGGAAGACGTGCCCCTAGGATATGGATGAGGATTATAGCCTACCCAGTATGCACCGTAAAGTAAGGAATGGAATTGCGGAGCACGAGGCAATTCTTGTGTTATTATTTATTATATTTTTGTGTGTTGTGTGTTTGTGTTGTCTTAGTTCTAAATTAAACTACCAACTCTCTTCCCATAGGGTTCTAAGGTTGTGAAAGGTAATATTGATGGATTACAGCAGAGTTTACCAGAAGGTCAGGCAGCAGCATCCCCGGCCCCTGCACGCTATAACATCATAAATTATACTCTAACTGCACAATTCCACCTATCTGCCAAACGTGATTACCAAGACTAGCCACCCCATGCCCCAGCACGAGGCCGGCCAGCGGCCATGTTCAACAGTTGAAAACGCATTACGGGCTGATAAGTAGCTAGTGAGACGTAGGTAGGAATAGCACTATTGTGTAACTCCTTAACACTCAACCTTTGAAAAATCAGTAAGCACATACGACGTAGGTATTACGTACATACATACATAACCGAAAAAAAAGCATTAAGTATTTATACAATTATTTCTCCGGAACGTGGATAAAGGTCACGTCCCACGCAAATCTAGGGTGTTATCGGGTGTGAGGGCTGAGGCGCGGGGCGGTCGGGCACGCGCGGGCACGCCGACCTTGCCCGGCTGTGACTCTGCGACCTTGGAGCCGACCGCCCGCGCCCCCCGTTCCCCGCGCGCCCCCCGGGGGTGGCACGGCACCCACGCGCCCACGCTCACCCCTGCCCCTATCTCCTGGCCGCCCACGCTCTACACCTCGTGCAAAATTTAATACCTACCTATGTATATCACTGCAAGGGTTCATGTAACGAGCGCGGAAATAATAATTCTACAACAAGTGACAATCAGTACCCTCTCGGAGTCCCCGACTGAAGTAGTTCGAGATATTTTAGCAAATATTTATTTTGTTTATCATACTTAGTTATATTATTTGCTCTTGTGAACTGGCTATTAGCTGAGCGGAGTGTCCAAAAGTCTATGTATTAAACATGTACAATACCTAAGCGTCCTGTTTCCGCGTGATCCGAGACCCAGCCCGGGCTCGACCTCGGCGGCACAAGGTCGCGGACAGCCTTATTCGGGGTTTTCCGTATACCTACCGCCTGAAGGTCTCTGACATTGACTATTTACAGTACCTACAACAAATACACTGTTTATAACAATGCACAAGGAACAACGAGCTCATTTATTTGTGTCATTCAATGTAAGTGACATAATGCCAACATTTTCAAGGATTATTATAGTCAGTAGATAACCGCACATACTTACAAACATTGTTGTTACAAGCTATGCAGCCGCTTCAGAGTGACGAACTTTGTAATCAGGAATAAAATTTGGTTCTGAGCCACACATAAAAACTACTATGTTCTAACTACAACGTCTACTATACAACACACCCGATATCTAAGTAGGTAGCTACTATTTAAGTAAATCGAGTAAATGTCAATTGAGCTTTAGACTTATTTTATTTGAAACCCATAGGTACTTAGGTTCTCTAATTCAAATTAAAAAAAATTGTCGTTTAAAACATTATTTTCACTTTTTCATATTATTATTTGATTTTGTGTTTCACGAATTGTGTACAAAAACGTTATTCTCTTTCTCTCTAATCATTGTTTTGCAACCATAACAAAGTTAGTAAGAAGAATCAAAATTATTTATAGATCTTCCTGGAAAACTGAATCGTATTATCTTCATCTGAACCGACAACAGCAGGAAGTAATGGAATTCCAACACATTATTGTGTGCTAAAATATATGTAAGTAACTAGCTTTTGCCAGCGGCTTCACCTGCGTGGATGTCGAAAAAGATCCCACAGGAACGTACTACCGGGAATTCCTTCCTTATTCCTTGTCTACATTATAAAGGGAGACTGTGGAAAATTTCAGCTTCTAGGTCCAAGGGTTTGGGCTGGGCATTGATGAGTCAGTCAATCAGTCAGACAGGACTTCTCTTTTTATTTATATATAGATGTGCTAACTAATTACTTTACCTAAACTGTGATATCTAATATCCTTCTCTGACAGATACAAACTACATAAATTCATCTCTTGTAGGTACTTACGGTCCATCGCTACAAAATCGATACGTCAAAACAGGTGCCTGGCCTGCATGGAAATTTCTGGTGCAATAATTTCCAGGAACAAGCTGGCGGTAAAAGGATTATATTGATACTCGTAGCTGTTGAAGTGGAGGCTGCGATGCTGGGCGAGGCGAAGCGGGTGGCTGGCGGTTGGGGTGAGGCAGGCCGGGGTTACGCGTGGCGAGGCACGGGCGGACGTTGCATCCTACCGAGTCAAGTGCACGGCCGCGCATTGCGCCGTGCACCCGCGCCAAGTGTCATGCGCCCGGCGACCAGCGACCAGTCAATAACATCCAACCCAGTAAATATCCTGCCACATTTTATGTGAAGAAATCGGGAACCACCTCAATGATGACATCCATCTTGTATTAGGTACTGCGCAGTTATCATTTCATGTATTTTTATTGTTTCATGCTTTATCACAACATTATGAGTAACGTGTAATTATAGCTTTATCTACCTACACTTAAAAGAGGCTAAGGCAATTTGATTCTTGTTATCATATTGAAATCATTAGCATTACTGAGGAAAGTCGCTCATCTAGCCAAAGATTGCGAAAATTATTTGTAGGTTCCTGTTCCTACTACCTGGAAAGCTCTTAGAGTAGGTCTCAATATTTTAATCTCAAAATATATTTCTATGAATCTTGAAGAAACAAATAACCACAAATCATAATTATTTCGAATCGAAAGTCGTGGCTGTACTTATTTATAAGTATTGATGCAAATAATTAATGACGTAGTATTTATCAAGATATTTATAGCCTTACTAATAAATATTTACACACGACGTATACCGGAGTTATAACGCTTTTGGCCCTTTTCTAAAGCGGTATAACTCCGGTACACGTCGTGTGTAAATCTTTATTAGTAAGGCTGTTACAATTTTGTTTATTTTATAAATAAGCTTTTCTGGTGTCATGACGTGTCTACCATGAAAAGTTGAGTTAAAATTAGTGTTAGTGTACAACTGAAGTTAATAAATTATTTTTATGTTTACATGATGTTGTTTGCTCTGTCCCACTGCTTCCATTTATGTAGAAAAGTAATTACGGTAATTTCAGATCGTAAAAGTCAGTGTCTTCAAGATGATTTTCTTTACTAGAAATCAGGGTCCATGCAATCTTAAAAAGGACGTAATAAAATATAAAAGGCTTCAGACGTGTGTAGACGTCCCCCAGGCCCACGACATTCACTATCATGTAAAGGAAATAGGTAATGTGACTCTTTCTGTTCATTCAAACTCAGATGAAGAGTGATCTTGAATACTTTAGGTAAGCGGAACATAGATCTAGGTCGTTTTATAGTTCCGCGTGTAAAAAGGAAATCATAGACGGACCGTGCTATCAGATCACTCATCTGAACTAACCTGACAAACAACCGGAAATATCTAAGTGGAATTTCTACCCATTAATTACTTGAATATTTATGTCACAAGAGTAGATTTACGCGACGTAATGGTGACTTAGTGAGCCTTGAATATGCGGAATGGTTTGGTAGGGTCAACCTCAACATAAGTGATGGAAGCGGTAGTTCCGTCCGGAAATGAACCGCGGAGGGTCGACGACCGCTCCGTCCTTCCTCTTTATTATCATGACCATTTTAAGTACTGCAATTATTGATACATGTGTAGGCCTTCATGTACAGAAATCATTCGTGCAGGAATCTGTTTATAATAAGTAATATATCCTCTTTGCCTGGTGGTTGATTCGCGCTCGATGGTCAGCTTATTACGTTTTTTCTTCTTCACTGCGCTCAATCTTACACTTAAGTGATAGCACAGTCCATACATCATACAGTCGTCCGACGAGAGCCCGAGCTGCTTACGGAGTTCGCCGAACTTCGTATGCAGCTCGGCTTCGACGGACAACTGTATGATAATGTAGACTGTGGTGATAGTCTCTGTGAAAGGTTCTTCGACTCCCATTTCGTAGTTTAGAGTCTAATTGCGGAGCAGAACTTAATTACTTCTTTCTAATCGTAAGCGTCACGATTACTCAAATAACAGCCTCAAAATTGTTTTATGAATAGGGTTTTTTTAAAGATTTCTTTTCTTTAGAATCAAAGCAATTATTCATACTATTTATAATCAATTATTCAAATTTAGGCTTTACAATCTTTAGGAGATAATGTTGTAAATTACTTCATGAATATGTGTTTGTATTTCACTGTGATTGTGAACATGTTTCATGGTGTAGGTAGAGTCCTACATGAATTTGTCAGTATTTTTTACACTGGTGTGTGTGTTTAGGATTCTCTGTCCAGGTATATTAAAATTTAAGGATTTGGGATTAAAAAACATAAGTAATTTTTACAAGATTCTTTTATTTTAGTTCGACAACCTGTCATTATATTAACAAACAAATGACTGAGCACGCTCACATACGCACATACAATACACACAACAAACACACCGCGACCGGCGCTGCATTGCATTTATAAATTACACTTATATAGTCTTAAATTATTTTTCAGTCTATTGCGCTCTCCTCGTCCGGCGCCGGCCACGCACTCACGCGTCCTAATCAAATTATCACATATAATATATTAAAACGATCTGCGAACGATTACTATTAACTAGATTATTTAATTTAAAGTAGGTCGGGGTGGGGTGGCGGAGACAAGCGGCTCCGCGGGCCGATCTCACGCCTCCAACATCTGCGGCATGAAGGAGCGCGGCGGCGACGGCGACTTCTTGGAGAGGTTCAGCGGCGCGTCGGCGTCCGACACGTCCACCTGTAGCGCCACCACGGGCGCGGGCGCGGGCGAGGCGCCGCGGTAGCACGCCAGCAGCCCGCCGGCGCGCATGGGGCAGCCGTCCGCGCCCGCCTCGCCGCGTCGCATGTACTGCTGGATGATGTCGGTGCGCTTCAGCTGCTCGGGCGTCATGCGCGGCCCCTCCATCAGGCTCTTGGCCAGCACGGAGTGCGTGGACGACAGCGAAGCACGCAGCGGGCGTGGCAAGTGCGCGGGGTGCGCGGGGCTGGCGGGATGCGGGTGCTGCAAGGGCTGCGCGGACGGCGCCGGCCGCACCACGCGGGCCTCGGCCTCGCCGGTGTCGCGGCGCATCGCACGGAACTTCTTGTGCGGTTTGTACGCCTCGTCCATTAGCGAGGTGGTGTGGTACAGCGGTGGCGCTTCCAGCACGCGCTTGAGCACAGGCATGTCGTCAGCTGAGGGAGGTGGTCGCCTGTCGTCCGAGTGCTCCTCTAGGGAGGATCTCGGGCTCGAGCAGCCGGATCCGGGGCCGACTATCCTTTCGTGCTTTTCATTTCCTGACTCAATGCCTGAATCTGTTGGTGAATCCAGTTTGCGGTAGCGCGGTGGCGGGCGGACTGGCGTTACGGTGAGCCCGTTGTGAGCGAGATGTGCCACGCCAAGTGCTTCCTCGTCTACGGATCCGCGCGAATCGAGTCGCCGGCGGCCGGCCAGCGTGGCGGCCAGCAGGGGCGTGCCGCAGTCTCCACCGGCCTCGCCGGACTCGCTGCTGGACACGGAGCCGATGGGGCTGCGTGCCGACTCGTCAGCACCGGAGTCACCCCATGACATCACACCCTCTTCATCAGTCCACATCTGTTGCCGTAGTAACTCTTTGTGTTCAGTACGGAAAACCACTAGTTTCTCGGTATGTAGTGTGCTCAGAGTGCGGAGGTCAGGAAGGGTGTCCATTAATTCTCTAAGGAACCCTGGTCGGTCAGGTCTGTTCTGGGCGACCACCGTTTGCAGGCACGCCTTGAGTCGCGCGTGCATTCTTTCCACAAGTTCTACGTTGCGAAGTCCCGGCCTGTCTGGCGTGATGAGCACTATAGCGCAGAAGAGGCCTATTTCCGCGTCTGTTAGGTTCATAGAGTTCATGCGCTCGGCAAACTTGAAGGTAGAGTCCACAAGGAACCTTGCATTGGCGCCACTTTGGATAGAGTCCCGTTTCATGACTTGGCCGTTTAGACAAATTATACTATTGAGTGGCGCGTCGAACATACAGATTAGCCGCACAAATAACGCATCAAATAGTCCACTTTTGAGCAGCGTAAACTTATCGTCCTGGGTGAGCAGCTGGAAGCCAGGAATGAGTCCAGCGAAGTCTATTACACCACGAATCACGTGTGCAAATCGCTGAGAGAATTCCTTCTCCGACTGTAGCTCCGGCGCAGGGTTTAGGGGGCACGCCTAAAGCAAAAGGAAATATTTCGTTACAATCCGATCTTCAATATTCAGTGTTTAAAATAATTACTTGAGTTAGTTAGCTTTTACAATGGAGTTCAGTAAAGTATGCTCACCAGAGTAGGCTGCGAGTAGGTGGGGCAATCGCGAGCACGTGCGCGCATGGCGGCGACACGGTCGCGCGTGAACTCGCAGGTGTCGAGGTGAGCGCGCACCACGCGCGCCAGCAACCGCGGGGCATCATCTAGCTCTGCAGCCGCTGCCTGCTCATTTGCTCGTGACGTCGACGATTGTTGCATCGCTGCAAGGATGCGCGCTTTCTCGCGCTTTGGAACACGTCCGAATCGCACGGCTGTAACAAAGAACACAAAGTTTAATTTATGCACAAACCGTCAAAATGACCTCCAGGGCTCGAATTAAAACGCAGGCACACAATGAACTGGCAACTAACAACGGGAATGTTGCGCAAGGTCGTGACTAAACATACACTGGGCTGCAGCTGTCGCTAAGTGCGCGCGTGTGCGGGTGCGCTGCGGGCCATGTGCACGCGCAGCTGACGCGAGGGTAGAGTTCATCGGCCGTCGCATCGCGCGGCCCACCCTTGTCTGGCGCGGAAAGCTTTAATAAAATCCGAGGGGAACCCTGAATGCGTCTCGGTTAAGTGAACTAGTTCGAATGACGAGGGACAAAGCGCGAAATGCGAGGTCACGCTAAAAAGTGTTACGACTTTCTCGCGCTAGGCACGCCGTGGACCAAAATGTAGTAAGCGCCGGGGGCGGGCGCGGCGCTTGCGGCGTTCATGCGCGCACGTCGGTGAAAGTGTTTGCTTGCGTGCACGCCGCACGGTTGAAAACGAAAGCGGAGAGCGCCCGCTCGCCATTTCTCCTGACTTTCGCTGTGCGATGTGGGCCGCACCAGATGCACGATCACATTGTTCAGAACCAGCAACAATGTTTTTTTTTTGTTTGTTACGATGGCCTTTGTTATACTTTACAATATAATATAATAAATATTTTGTGTATAGGTAATACACAAAATATTTGCTTTGTAAATAAAGGTATCTGCATAATTTGCCTGACATCAAATATTTTTGTTAAAAGTTATATTTTTACCAGAAACTGGTGTCACGTTGATTATTTATTTTTAATACATATCTGCCTACCTGTTGATTGATTTAAACATTTTTTTATTTTAGAACCATTTTTTATTTTTTTTATTTACTTTTATATTTATTAAATTAATAATATGTTCTAATATTATCTTATATTATTTTGTACCTGTTAGAAATAGAAACACGTCGGTTCTATGTCTAACAGGTAATTGTATTGTCAAAGAATTCGTTTATGTCTTTTTTATGTTAAGTTTATTTTTTTTATCTGGAAACATATTGTTATAAAATTTAAAATTAAGTATATGTAATATAAGTGGGCATAATTTGTTAAATTAGACCAGCATTGATATGCTAAAGCACTTTCAAGAAATAAGAAGTATTTCCCAAATCCTATAAGTTCAATGCTACGCGACGCGTAGTACTCGTAGCAGCCTGCTACGAAGTTTTCACTAACGTTAGTGAACATCGGTAAATGTTTAGAAAATCAAAATATAATTGATAAAGTTAGTCAATATTTGTATATAAAAAATACCTACGTGCATTGTGATATTTCACAACCCCGTTGAGGATCCCTTTCAGGATTGGTAAATCTTCTCCCATGTCTGATACCATTACAGTTTTTCACTATTACTAGTTCACAGCCAATGGCCACTGATAACTTAGATGAATTGGTAACTTTATGTTAGTTTATGACTAATTTGAATTTATACACGAAGTAAAGTGTCACATATCACATGAAGAACATATTAATAATTTGCACAATCACTGTAATCCAATGTGTAGCTGTAATAATCCAATAGTGTAAGTTCGGCGCACCGCGATGTAGTCAGCGGCATATACCGGAGCAGTCACCGTGAGCAAGTATCGCGTTCTCGTACCGAACTGCGGAGCGACTTAATAACATAGCGATAGCAATGAGGGCTGACGACCGGTGCGCGGGCCGGACTCCCTCGCACTGCGCCGCGGCGCGCGCCGCGCCAACCTTGAACTTGAAGCGGGGGGAGCGCGGGAAGCGCGGGAGGGGGGCGCCGTCAATAAACTCCGCGCAGGCCCCTGCCCCCGCGCCAGCCAGCCCCTCTCCACCACTTGCGCCACCTACCGTTTGAGCCTTGCCGATTTGACGTGACATGGGAATATTACGGTCGCTTTCCAAATTCTAACTTGGCTAATAAAAGCCCAAATCATAGTCTACATTGCGCACATTGTTTTTCTGTTTTATTGCACACAAGCACACTATTAACATCACACTAGTGTTATAAAGGCGAAAGTTTGTGAGTGTGTGTGTGTGTTTGTATGTTTGTTACTTTTTCACGCTCAAACGACTGAACCGATTTGGATGAAATTTGGTATATAGATAGCTTATACCCTGGATTAACAAATAAGCTACTTTATCCCGGTCTACGCGGGTGAAATCGCGGGGCGCAGCTAGTATGTAATATTTTATGACACACTAAACGACTTTTCGCTTAATTATTAAATAAATCACACGTGTGGAGGTAAGAGAAATATTTTAAATCTAAAACGGAAATAACTATATAATATAATATCTAGTGCATGGAAATTTTACAGTTTCCTGAATTTTATGTAAATATCAAGGCCGCTATTTCCGCGTTCAATCATTTATTTTATTTGAACGTGGTAATTTTGTGAGGATTCGTGTAGGTTTACCTATTTCAGATTGCTGAAATATGAAACTAATAGTATGTAAAGTGAAAATTAAAGAATAAAATATAATTTACTTTATGAATAAAATAAAGGCAAACAAACCTAATAATTTAATAAATGTTCAAGTACCTATATAAAATATTTTAATTCGAAAATAATTTATAATCATTTGTTTTTGGGTTTCTTACTGAATATTTTATTAACCTTATACCAAATAATCACGATTCACGAATTTTAAGACCACTATTAGTTCCAACAAAAACATACCTGCGCTAGTATCGCACTCTACTTACGGCGCCATCTGTTATCGAGTAGCCGAACTAAAGTTATCGTGCCATGTATGACCAGTTTTACTTTTAGACTTTTACTTCTTGTCTGATTACTGGGATCGTACCATTGATATTATTTTTGACTTTATACAAAAAAAATCCACTCACGATCTAATTTTTTCAAGAGGTTTTTTTTTGTATGTTTTAGTTTTAAGATCAAATAGGTACAGCATGGTTCTAAACTTCTAACTAGATTTAAAAAATTTAGAACGTTTTCATGGTTATATTATTTCGTTTTTATTTACTTTGTATACAAACTATTTCAATCGTCAGTAGATGAGGTATTAACCTCCTAAGCTAAAAGATAGTAGCAATCAAAATATTTATTATCTGTTAGCAATAAAACCTATGAGTATCATACTGGATTGTTGTGTATCATCTATGACACACCTGGGGAAGCGCTAAGCGAGGTCATCGAACTTCATTACGAAAGTGAAAATATAAATTTCACTCTCGCGCTTACGAAATGCGCCTTTCTCTGCTTTCACCGGCTCAGCGGGACTCGCTGTGTCGCTGCTACGAGCGAATGTCGCAACGAGCGGAGCGGGGCGGCGCTGTATAGCGCGGGCGTCGACCCGCTTAGCGTGCGCTCACCCGCGCTTGCATAACCGACCTCCCACACCGCGAGCTGTGCCCCGCGCCCCGTACCCCGCACCCAGTGCCCCGCGCCCCCTCCTATGCGCGAAATAGGATCTGTCCGCAGAGCAGCACAGCACGCGCGCTGCACGCCAGCATGCTCGTGCGGCACACTTGGCGACGACGAGAAGTGCGCGCGCCCGACCTTCCCATTGCTAATTGCGTATGCATATTGCAACCCAGTGTATGCTGACCGACATTTATCACACCGTAATTGTCTAGTCATAATATAATAATCACATAACCTATTAGTTATTACAAAAAATTACAAAGGATGATATTATATCATTCAAATGAATTTTTGACCTATCTCAATATTACGGGATGATTAAGTTGTAATGTCCAATTAATTAATCAAAATATTATAATGTAGCTTTTTAAAATGATATATTGGAATAAATAAATGCTGCATTTGTATTTTTAAATCAAATTATCGAATTTTATTTAATTTTGGCAATTGTTTATTTATTCCAATATTTTCTCTAATTACTAATAACAAATGTATCAACTCACCATCTCTGCTCATGCCAACGGCGATGCATTTTTTCAATCGGCAGTACTGGCACCGATTTCTGTTGATCCTAAGGATGGAGCACTGTTGATTTTTCGTGCAGGGTCTGTACTGGATCTTCTGTTGGATGGACCGCCTGAAGAATCCCTGGGGATCACAGCGGCAGTTAGAGTCACGCTCGCTGTCGGAGCCGTCGTCGCTGGAGCAGCCCGAGTCGCTAGACTCGCGGCGCGCCTCCAGCATGCTCACCAGCACCGAATGTCGCTCGCGCAACTCAGCGCCCGCACACGACATGTTACGCACCATTCACTACCACTGCCTGCCACTAGCACCACTCTCCTAACAGTGACGCGACGTGTACGTGCAATAAGGCTTTCGCGCACTGCACCGACGCGGATGGCGGTCGACAGCGGACTGTGCGGGCGCTGCGTCGCGCGGCGCACAGTTACCCGCGCGACCTACTTGCCGGCCGCCGACCCACCCGAGAAAGTGAGAGTGCCCCCGGCCCCCTCGCGCGCTCCTAACGGTCCACGCCGCTCTAGAATGCGTCGCCGCCGCTGCACCGGTGCGCCGGATATAGGCCGGGCGCATCCCGGTGGCGTCGCGGCGCGCGGCCGTTCACCCCGGGTCGTCGACCGCTCGATTGCACAACCGCGGAGGCTCCCCCGCACGCCCCTCGCGCCCGGGAGCAGTCGGCTGCAGCCCGCTCGGGTCGTCGACCGGCTCGACGCCCAGTGACGTCACGCATGCGTCACGGCCTACCTCAATGCGCGCGCGCTCCCCTAGGGGCTGCACTGATCCAATTTAATTAATGGATCATTACGCCACAATGCACTTGTGCAATTTATCGTACGTGTTTCCGTTCCAATATAATTCATTACGACATTACCCATATAATACTACTGTTTTCGCATTGTTCATAGAACTTTGCAAATGTATATTATTAATTTATACATACAAGAACAATACCTAAATCAACAGTATCACTGAGGTTTTGAACGTTAACATTTAAAATACAATGAGCCGTCAGACCATTACGCGATAAAAGAAAACATTTTCTAATATGTTTACGAAAATGCATTTTTTTACTATTCGGCGGCATACTTGAATTACGGATTAGCTTCACTAATTACATAGACGCAGAGAGTATTATTTTATAGGCATTTGGCCTTATAATGAGGTTCTACAAGCGAGCGCGGAGGCTGGCGCGGGCAAGCGGGCGGCGCGCGGCGCAAGCGGGCCGCGCGGTGTTCGGGTCGGTGGCCTAATTTCGCGCTGCCATCGATCCATTGTGCGCTGTGCGAGTGGCCCATAATTGGTCGCAGCGCGGGCAGTGACCGGCCGCGCGGTCGTTGACCTGCTGCCGCGAAAACAAAACCTTCCCCGCCCGTCTGACTGAACTACACTTAGCGAATACGTACCTACACATCTTTACATACAGAGCATAAATAAAAGAATAGAGTTAAGAGTCAAGAGTTTGTATTGTAACTAATACACGAATTCATTTTCTGTATGTAAACAATATCATTGACACGCAGAATCAATACTGACCGCTGCAATTATACTTATTACCTATATGCGAGTACCTTTCGTTCGTGTGCATTGCTATCTTAGTAGGACGTCTTTCTTATAAATTGAATAATGTCAATGACCGCTAAGCAATTAACACGGTGACTCCCTTTCGAGTTCTAAAAAATACTCATTCTATATGTGTCCGATACTCACTAAATTCCATTATACTGTAAGTAGTTCAATCATTTTAGGTCATTTTGATAACGTGATGACTCAAATTTATATTTTGCATCAATATTTATTGGCACGTATACCTTTATAATACAACGCTGGCTTGCAACGGTATTAATACTTATAATTATTTATTAACTAGCTTTTGCCAGCGGTTTCGCCCGCGTGGATTTCTTCCTTATTCCTTGTCTACATTATAAAGGGAACCTTTGTGCAAAAATTCAGCTTTTTAGGTCCAAGGGTTAGGGCTGGGCGTTGATGAGTCAGTCAATCAGTCTGTCAGTCAGGACTTCTCTTTTTATTTATAGGTATATATACATATATAGATTTTATATAGGTAGATAGATATAACGCTTGAAGATTTTCTTCTGCGATTAGTTCATAGATATAACGCTTGAAGATTTTCTTCTGCGATTAGTTCATAGATATAACGCTTGAAGATTTTCTTCTGCGATTAGTTCATAGATATAACGCTTGAAGATTTTCTTCTGCGATTAGTTCATAGATATAAAGCTTGAAGATTTTCTTCTGCGATTAGTTCATAAGGTTCGCAAATAGTTTTAAATCAAGAACACGATAGCAATTGCAGTGAAGTGAGCAAGTATTATGTTGAAACGAGACGAGTTTGTATAGTTGGCGCTTTTTTTGTGTATTTAATTATCTACGCGAGTATTGACAAGGTGACGGATTCACATAACTAGTTCTTGTCTATTTGATGAGCCACGAGAACAGGTATATACAGGTGTACCAGAAATTTGACCACACCTTTCTGGTACACCCTGTACATAAGGCCTTAGATTTAAATAAATAGAGTTAAAGCGAGGGTTTCGTCAACTTGGGTCGAATTGTCACTATCTTTACTAGCGTAGCTTAGTTGCGTCGCTGGCGTGCTTTTGCCAAGATCTATGGATCGGTCGAGATATTTTCCAGCAGTTCAGATTCAGTTCTTAGCGAAAGTTAGCACTTCGCTATCGCACTTGATGAGCAGATATTCTTCCGGGCTTTATCTGTTATACATACGGCTACATATCAAGCTATACAATTCCAGTATAAGCTGATCTCACATTGATATCCGTACACCATTCGTTACAAAATTGTTTAAGGCGAATTTGGCTTTGCCGTTTTACGCGCAATTGACTAAGTATATTTACAATTTCTACGTGCGAACTCATCTATGTTGGGGTACCTATGCCAATCAAAACAATATAAGTACTTACATGCATACATAGGCGTATGCCGTGTATGCTATACGATACATAATATTTAGTGTACGGTTGTTAGTTGGCGGCAGTGACAAACTCAGCGGCCTGGGCGGGCGAGGAGAGGTGTTGCCGCGCGCTGTGACGACGGCTAACGGTGCAGCGGACAACGACTCCGCTAACATCGGCTCAAGCTCAAAACATGCTGACGCATTGGATCGCTATATTTCCGAGGAAGCGACCACCGACCTGCCGCTGGCAGGCCGCCTTACGTGCCCAGCGCGCGGCGGGTCAGATGTTTACTTGATAACACACGTCTGACTCACGTCATTGTGATTCATTTCCCGTTCACGTATCGTGGTTTTATTCTTAGTAAATAAAGTAACTCCTATAGGTAATTCGCTGTCCCCATTGCAACATGCCAAATGTATCAAATACTAGAGTGTTAAAGGCACTAAATGTGGGCGCGGTGCAAAGGTGATTCAGCTTTACCGCAAAAACTGTAAAATTGAACGCATAAGGAAAAACTCAACCACATAGGTACATATATAAATGTATAAGTAGGTAATGAATGTAATATAATAATGGAGAAGTTCCACATATTTGATCTACATAATATTGTGAGTATTTAGGTAAGTATTTATATTTCGAAACTACGATTTACAATATGTAAACAAAATTGTTTGACATCATTTGAAATATAAAAACAAGTTGTTATTGAAGCTAATCGTCACAACGCAACAGATAATAATATTAGATATGAGTTGTCCAAAATCAATATGCATTCGTGTTTGAACCTTGATTAAATACCAAAAAATCAATGAGTTATCCTACCTATTTGTACATCACTTTTTAAAGTCAAGTTCGACAGTAGGTACAGATTTGTTGAACAGGAAATAATAAAAGCAAACGCAACAGTCAGCGCGCGGTGTTCTCAATAAATAATATGACTACTTGGGGATCAACGAACTTATGAGCTGACAGTTCAAAAATAATGTGGGTTACGTTCACGTAGCGCGTACATTCGATGCCCGTAAAAGTTGTTTACGGCGAGAAGAGGCGGCGCGATGTACGCGGCGCCTGGCGCGCAAAGCTAGCTAGCGAGGTCGACGGCCGCTCGCCCTACACCGCAGAATTGGTGCCGAAAAAATAAGCGACCCACAACGCACAGAAATTATGTCGGCCAACGACGAGAACAAAGAAGTCCGCGAGCTCTTCCGACGTAGCAACCGCACGCTCCGGATTATAATGACGATTTTATTTCACGATTTAATTTCAAAATAAGATTTTTTGTTGGTTGGAATTAGATGCACTAATATGACCAATTACTAGTGACTGCTAGGTACTAGTATGCATTTAACTGATATTTTAACTTCTTAGTTTCTTCACAATAAAGAGTGCTAGTTTCTAATAATAAAAATCATTCCTATCTAAAAGTAAACTACAAGTTTATTTTAAAAAAGGTAAATAGTAACATTGGGTTCGTTGACATCAGTGCGTACGGTCGAACACCCCGCACCTCATATCGTTACAAAAATTACACGCTCACTCGTCATTCATTCATGTAGTTTCCGTTCGTAGCCGCAACGCAAAGCGGTGGCAGCACCGCAGCACTACGCTCGCCGCGACATCTAGTGGCGAGTAGCCGAACTATTTTATCAGTTTCATATTTACGCCGCTAGCTAGCGCTTTAATCTGAGTTGATATGTAAATGGGTAAACCTAAATTTCCTATAATTTCAATTTTGTCAAGAAATTAATGTCATTTTTCTAACTATAATATTATAAATGCGAAAGAGAGTTTGTTTGTTTGTTACGCTTTCGCGCTAAAACGGCTGAACGGATTTGGATGAAATTTGGCACATGGGTAGACCATGACCTGGATTAGGACATAGGATACTTTATATCCCGGTAATAATTTCCCGTTCCCGTGAATTCATTGCCGACCTCCACGCGGGCGAAGCCGCGGGGAAAAGCTATATTTTTATAGATTCTTAAAGTAGTCAATTAGGATTATTTTACCTAAATGAATCGCATCAGACGTGCGCTCCGTCTGGCGGGGTTTATCGTATAGAAGTCTGAAAGTGGTCTGGTTAAGCGTTGCACAATGCAGCAGACATCCGCGGCGCTGAAGGACATGCTTTGTCCCGAGCCTGCTCTGGCCGAACTTGTAACGTACAAACCAGTTTACTCTACACTTGCACTTCTATCCCCGTCTGCTTCCTCGCTTTCACACTCGTAAACGACCTCTATATTCACCGACGATTCTTTTTACACCTTTGTATGTGGATACCACGAACTAAGATTCAAAGGAAATTCTACTTATTCTTTGTTAAGAATACTGTACAATATGTATGAGGAAGTAATTACGGTGGACTCCAATGCTCTTGAACGCTCACCGGTCACGTAATTGTCTACTTTCACTAACAATAACCTTTAACGTTAGTACGTGATAATGAAGTTTCTCATAATTCGTCAAGTTTTCAATTATTTGCAATAATACGTGAGCTATTGCTATTCTAATTTCCTTATTTTTTAATTAGAAGTCTTTATGCTACGTAACAATATATCGAAACAAATCAAAAGATACGGTTATGTGGAAGAATAGACTACAAAGTAAAAAATGTAACATATGGGCCACGAGACGTCCACTTTAAAAAGGATGTTTCCACGCGTCTCGAGTGTTCATGTTCAGGTTCAAGGGTCGTCAGTTGAAGGAATGATGCGCCATGAGCTGCATATAAACGTTTCATATAACGACGCGACGGTGCGGACGTACGACGGATATTACTCTATATTTACATATATTATGATTGACAAGAATTGAGTGTCACTTGAACCTCATCACTAACATTACTACTAGCCATTCAATGCTCATTATTTTCTATCAATGCACGATTGACTTATGGATCAAAAGTTTAAAGGCGACAGCCGGTTCCCGTGTGATTGTCCAGGGGAGCGCAGGTATTGAAAATAAAATGTTTGGAATTGGGGCGCAGGGATCTGACCGTCGTCGCCCGACCGAGGCCGGCAGGTACCTAATACACGTTGACCCAAAAACCATTCCTAGCACAAGTTCACACGATACTTTTTTACCGATTGGTTAATAAACGAATCTCCGGGCGAGCGACGTCGAAGTGAATCAAATTAACATTTAGTAAGTAAATAAGGTCATCTGGTTGTTTGTGCGGTGAGTGCACAGAGATTGTGTTCCGCGTGTCGCGACCTTGGTGCTGGTACTAACTCGCACCTGCCGCGAGACTACTCGCACGGGGGGAAGGGGGTCCTCGTCATGTCACCCGTACACCGTACGTATACTTCCTGCTTCAGACGCCCAGACTACCCGCATGCAACACTCAATTAACTATTGTCATTTTAAAATAAGACGTGCCCCGGGCATTTCCTATTACGGTATGTTTGTTCGGCGGTAACGGCGACTAGTGGTGGTGGTGGCAGTGGTATTAACAAAACATCGGTGCTGGTGAGCATATGGATAACGACAACTTATTTACTATAATATTATTGGTACAACTGTGTGATATTTACCTTGCAGCCTTCACAGGAATGCACGCCGTAGTGGAATCCACTAGCTTTGTCACCGCAAACGCGGCACAGCACCGTAGTGCCGTCAAACTCTGCAACAAAACACAGAAAACGGTTAACGAGACGTGTAGGTATACGTATTACGTAGTTCGCGATAAATTTTATGGACGTTTGAAAGATTACGGCGTTAGTTAGCTCGTGCCAAACATCCTGAGTTGTGTAACAAACATACAGCGGTGCTTGCACGTGACCTTGTGACCTGGGCCACCAGGCTCCTACGTCAACCGTCCAACACTACTCATTCATTACTCACTGCTTGCCGATTGGTGATGAGCTGATAATTTCGGCAATTCAGCCTATTCACGTGCATTACATTATCGTAAAGACGTCAAGGTGATTGTGACAATATAAGACGGAACTTGTCAAATCTTTTGTTTGGACATGTTGTACAAACTTCAGTTTGAAACCTACATCCTGACCTTGTTACTATTCATATTACTTTTAGTTCCAAAAAAACTTAGATGAGTAGTACATAATCAGTTACAGAAGGACAATATTATTTTTAACTGTCTTATCGTAAGTAAGTAAATTAAAAACAGTGAAGTCTGAGATGCAGTGTGTAGGTAGGTAGGTAGGTAGGTACAGTATGATTTTATCAGTGGCAGTACACGTGAGACGTGATCGCGTGTAACTAGCTTAGCTTTCATTGCAACTCATAACATTACCTCACGATAAGAGATTTTGCAAGCATTTTTACTGCCTTCTGATTTGTATGAAAAATGCATAATACGAGTAGGTACTGTTTTATTAGAGTGAACAATGAAATTACCATCTGTGTATTGGTTTACGTCGATGACATACCTATAAGGCATTGAATTCAATTCTAAGTAAAAAAACTGCATTGATTGTCTGAATGGTCATATTATGATGTTTTTTTAGATTTCTAAGATCGTATCGTATTGCATTGCTCATATTGCGTGCCTCAAGGTGACAGACATTCAATAGACGTTTTAGAAAGTCTCTCAACTGACCAAGTCGATGACCCCATCTTCGTAACAAACAACAATGTTAACAAAAACAACTGACTTTAGGAGCAGATTGTGATTACGAGCGTTACCTAAAATTACCTATGTTCTCTGATAATATTAACCTAAATAGGTCAACCGTTAAGTGTTCCTGCAACATTATTATCCAATTAGTTAATTGTGAAGATAATTAATACGGAAGCGTTATCTTGAAGTAAATATAAATTTGAGAATCCATAATGATGTTAGTAATAATGGATAATAAATAGGTCAGTGCTAGGCAGTAGCTCAGCAACAACAGGTGTCGGGTAGGCCGGGCGCGCTCGGCGGCTCGACTGGCGACCAGGAACTGGTTCAGGCGGAGCCCCGGACTGCTCTCACTTTCCTCTTCCAGCCGTTGTTTATTTGTTAAGGGAGCGGGCTCGCCTTTTGGAAGAAACTTTCTATTTCTGGCGTACACCACTCGCCGCGGGTCGACGTTCGACGCCGTCGCTTTCTATAGCGGTTACTTTCTTTTTTCTAGAGGCGGTGTATGCTCGCCCCCGACGCGATAATTTCGGTCTCATCTCTCGCTACAGTGTCAACAGCGCATGGTGGCGACTGCGTCGGTGGGTGGGGAACACAATAGAACAGGGAAAGCAACGTGAGACGTAACTAGTGCAGTTGCAACAGAGTCAGTAGCGTGCAGCCATTTCTCCTCGTATGATGCAACGCGCGCGTTTTTCTGGGTGGCGTGTGTGAGAGTCGCTCGTTCGTTACGTCAATTAAAAGGCGAGGAAAGTGCGCGAGAAAGTCTCTCGTCCACGTAACGCGAATGCCGACCAAGCGTGCAAAATACTGACGCGGCCATTCCGAGTTCTGACCGCTGCGCGCTGCGGATCTGTGTCACGGCGATGTTTGTTTGTAAATAATTAGTAGGTATACCTGACGACGATCAAAATCACGTTTCAAATCTTATTTCTTCGTTATATAACACGTTTGTTAAACATATCACGGCAAGAGCGGTTTTATTATTTTCAGCTGATCTTGATTGGAAATTCGTCTGCAATAATTTTATTGACAATTATTGTCATTTTACCTCGTAGTGTGCAGTGTTACGTGCTGCAGTGACTTGTTTATCATAAATTATGTGCAAGCGAATAATCTTGTGTTACACGCATTCAGAGAAAAGTAAAAGTGGTGTGGCGACTGTGTCGAGGCAGTTGTCGCCACGTTGCGCGTTGAACCTTCTACTGGCACCTATTACTTACTACACAACACTTTTCTTACATCATGGGAAAACTATCTTTAGTTTAAATCATTAATTTAGTTATAGAAAGGGTTGGCAGTGGTGCCAGTATGTGAGTAACGGTTAACTCTTTGTTATAGAAGCTTGATTTTTCACGGGAAAAAATCACAAAAGCAATCAATCGATAAAGAGCGATAAGATCATTAGGAATCGATTGCAAAAATTGAAGAGCTCCCCGCTGCCACGGCTCGAGTCGGACCCCACTGATTTGTACAGAGAAACTATTGACATTGTTGTACAGTGCGTTATTTAGTACAATGCCATTTTAATAGTTTTTCGCTGGGCCCTTCCGAGCGGAAATGTTCAACAATCCATCCATCAAATATTCGTTCTGCAGACGATTTGACATTCGATTGAACATAATTCTTATATTATGTTAGCATTGTACCCTTTCATCATTAAAAAATAAATCATTAATCAGATTTTACCAGATGTCGTTATAATTAATCTAGCATGAAATGTTATTGTGTCCTACCGGTTATTTTATTGTTATTCCAGAAAGCCAATAAATTGTCATTCTTAAAAAAAATGTTCAAAATACCTACGAGAATTTCCTTCAGTTTTTACCTGAAAATTAGTTTATTTTGGCTTATCTCAAGCTATTTTTTACGCTAATTACGGTGTAAGATGTTAAAACAAAAATAGCATGCAAGACAACAAGAATTATTTTGCTGAAATAGATTATAATTAATAAAGTAGTATGTCAATATAATGACATTAAATAAGTAGGTAACTAGGTACCTAACATTTTTGGCGGGACCTTGTTGTGTTTTTAGTAGGTGCGGAAGTTACGTAAGAACTAATAGAGGAAGTACCTAGCTAAGAAATTAGATTTTAAAATCGTTATGGCTAGGTAACAGTAGTCAGTAAATCGGAAAATATACATTAGGTACTAGAACTACGTGCATAAATCGATAAAATGAAAAAAAAATGGCGATGGCTATTTGTATTTCAATTTAAAAAATGTATACTTACGAAACACAATAATTATTGAATTTACGTTCTATAATAAAGGTGACAGCAACAGATTGTCAACAACAATAACAACGATTGAAATCACAACATAATATTGTGACAACATATGTATTACAGCACAGTGATAAGTGATAATGTTGTAATATGTAATGTAAATAAACAAATAAAATATATAAAAAGGACTACCTATATGCAACTCGGGTTCTCGTTCCTTGTGTACCGGGCTCATCATATTATGGTCAGCCGGCGTAGGCGCATCGTAGCGCCCGTAGCTGCTATCAGGAGACATCACTAAAGTCATTTATATTCATGTACTTAAAATCTAATTATTTTGTTCTCCCCCGCACTGCACTACACGTATACCACATGGAGCCCGCTGGCTTTAGACATGAAACGTCCTGCGCGCTGTGACACTGAATATAGGACAGGAGTGCATGGGCCGGGGCGCGCGGCCGGCACGTCGAGGGATGAAGGTCGCTCGTCCCGCGAGATATAGCCGCTGCACGCGCCGCGTGCGTCTCACTCGAGCTCGATCGACGAACTGAGCGAGCGAGTGCCGCGCGCGCTCCTGCTCGAAGCCACGCGAGTCTCCCCTTAAGAGTGAAAGTCTGCAAAAAGATCAGCGCTCTGTGCGATACAATCGCTTCGACGACGAAGCGTAGCCGGCTAAGCGAAATTCGCCTCTATCGGTCGGCTAAGCCTGTCGTTCTGCGCTTCGGAGCGAGGATCGGCGCGCTTCGAACTCCGGTCTCCGAGGTCATTGCCGCGCCAACAGTGGACCAATCACGAGCACGCTCAGGCGTGCGCGGCGAGCGATTGGAGGACTGCCGGCTCCGCGCCCCGCGCCCGCGCTCCAGCGCGAGTTCGAAGACCCGAACCTTGCGGCTCACCGCGGCCAAGGTCGCGCGAGAGCGGCACCGACAGAGAGACTAGCCGAGCGTTCGAGTGGGACGTAGCCGTTGCCGGTTGCGTCACACTACGAAAATATTTTTGGTGATGGAACGCGAGTGAACTTGAACACGAAATCAAGCTAATGGATGGCGAGCGCGGTGTAGGTCGCCGTGTGACGGACTGACCCGCTGCCGGAGCGCCCTGTTTGCCTGCTTCCCTCTGAGACTCTGAGCACGCACTTCCGGGATTTTATGACTATAATTACCTAGTCATATTTTTGGGACGACCTACAACTTACAACCTTCACATTGCCCATGTATGAATATACGTAGACACTGGACACACAAACACGCGCGTGACTGTGCCAACTTAGGTATTATTAAAATGATAATCTTTCAGAACCCAGTCGCCGAAACGTGATAAAATATATTTATATACAAATGTCGTATGCATAAAACACGTGACCTGGTAGATATGTGAGATAAGTCAAAGCAACAGACTAAAGCTTGTAAAGCACCGATCGCTATAACGTGACTGCTATTAACACTACCTACATAATGCAGGAACTTTGTGTAACTCTGCATAATACTATTACCTACCTTCTTGTAATTGATAAACAAGTTTCTTTTAACAATAGGTACATAAACACGACTTTATATAACACTGACTTTACAACAGTTGTGCAAGTGGAAGAGTCGTTCTTATTTGAAGCTACATTAGGTGTTTAGTCGCTTGCGCGAGCAGTTATTTACGCGAGATAAAACGAGTGGCGGTGGGCGTCGCGGCGGGTGAACGACCTGGAAATTTTGGCGCAGGCCGGTCAAGGCCACCGGCACGCGGCGCGCAGGCGCTCCGACACAGCCTACTGACTGACACTCCACTACTAGGAACTTCTTTTTCTCGAAATTCGACACATCGGCACAATTAACTATATTTATTTTATTTCATTGCAAAGCTGTGATGCTCACTATAATATTAAACAGATGAAACAGCTCTGATATCTGTTTTAAACAGACCATTATGTTGAACAAGTAAACAAATTGGCACAGCTATGTAATACCTAGGTATTAGGCAGTCAACAAAAAGCGGAATCGATATAAATAGTTACACAACGTCACAATGTCTTTCTAATTATGTAGGTATTTGGTATATATTTTTATTATGTTCTGTGATATTGTTTGTTATTTTACGATGAAAACAAATGTTTGCCCCAAATTCACATGGAATGTCTAGGTTTATGTATTTTTCACATTAAGAATCAGACTGCTGCCTTTTTTACATAAAATATCAAATCAGTGGAATGATATTAATTCCGTGGATGTATTTTTATTACTTTTTCGATCTACAAACTACTTCCAAAGATTTTATGTCAAGTTAATAGAGGACAAGGTGTAATTTTGAGAAACCGTCTCTTCAATGCTCCACACATTCAAAACATTGTCTAAAACTCTAAATCCTAAGCAAAGGGTTCGTCGGTTTCCCATAAATGTGCTACTGAAAGGTGTTCATCAATGTTTTTTTTTAATTTTTTGTCGATATTATTTCGCTCCAATACTTTCCCTTTTGCACAAAAGGAAACTTTTTAAAGGGTTTCGCAAATATCCTCCCACACGTGCATTTTTTGTGAAATTACATGTGGCTCTGCAGGTACCTAATATATACATATTGTGCTTGCTACACGTAATATGTAGGTAGTATATTTTGCTTTGGTCTGATTGAGGTTCCTATGTATTTTAGAAATGAACACTTTTTTAAATCGTATGTTTGTGACAGTGAATAATAGCTTTTATTAACAATAAGTACCTGGGCGACAGAGCTCTGTGCGGGAGAAAATAGAGAAAACGAATTTTCCCAGATATGAGACCTAGCTAATTCGATTTTTCACCCCCCTAAACCCCTAATATTTTGCAACTTTCATCGAAATCGTTAGAGCCGTTTTCGAGAACGTGATTAATTACAAATATAAAAATATATAATATATTTATGTAGGTATAGACAAAATAGTATAGGATTAAAGCTCGGAGAGACCGATGTCCAGCAGTGGACACGTCTTTCGGCTGAAATGATGATGGTGATACGAGTAACCGTTTAATAGCTCCATTAGTTACTGGAATGGTACCTAATTAATAGGTACTTTGTAATGTTTAAACATTTATAATGATTACTTTTACATAAAATTATCTTTATCCCCTGATCTCTGACACCAAAAGCAAATACGATAAAAAAAATCGAATGGCGACATGTGTGTCGATTAAAATATGAAAGTGAATAGGAACCCAGTTTTTTACTTCCTTCCGCTGCCCTCACTTTTAATATCGGGGTGCGAATATCAAATTTCGTAGTCAGCTTTTACTAAAAACTGTATAGAAGCACTATACTGAATTTAATGGCTTTTGAAATAGAGTTCATATTCATAAGTCGTCCACAGCCAAAAAACATAAAGCCGGCATCGTCAGTCGGTAGCCACATGTATAGTTTTGTATTGTTCATTGTGACCACAGTCGGTGGGACTTGATGATCTCGATTGATCGGCCATTTTTTTAACGAAATAATAAAAAGTATACAGTATGGCCATAGTGTATGCAATTTATGGTTTCAATTTTTTGTTTGTCCGGCATTACCTACTCTTGGCAAATATGGTAGCGCAGGGCATAATTAACATCAATAGCGCCTTATGCTATAATTCGATGCAAAAATAGAAGAAAAAGTTGATGAGAAATTAAATGCGTGGTTATGTGTGAACATTACTGTACACTACACAATAATTTAACTATGTGATTATAAGGTACACGCATGGCTTTTAACGACCATTATTTGAAAAGTCGTTTAGCAAAATAAATGGCAACAATAATCGAGGGGCCGGTCGGCCTTCCCTCGTCCGGCCGAAGGACGCTGGGACAAAAGCGAGCGTGCCTGCCCAGCCTCCGGACAAACGGGACTTAGCAGTTTATTCACTTCGCATCCATTATCCCACTCATAAATTAGCTTAACAACTTTTCAAAGAATGTGATCAGTGATCCCTTTTCACAACTGACAACCGCAAGGGCGCAAGGGCAGGCGTTGAAATATGATCCATCAAAACAAAATAATATGCATTTGAATGAGAAAGTGACTGGTGTATTGGTTTGTCAATTATATGGGTTATTTTATTCTGTATATCACCGTGAAATTTGAAATTTTTTTTTAAACCTTTTTGGGAGGCACACACTATTGTTTTAAAACATTATTTTCATTTTTTTTTCTTTTGTTTTTGTGTTTCACGAAGTGTGTCCAAATAAACGTTTTTCTTTCTTTCTTTCCTGCTTTAAATTTTAAAAGATTTTGCAATGGAGAGCTGAGGTTTAAACAATGTCAAGAATTTGGTTATCCAAAAGTTCAAATTATTTATAGCAAACATTTACTCTACCTGTATTATTTGATTATTTGCCGCAAGTTCTTTAAAAACAATATAATTGTTATGTAGAAAAAGTTACGTCGCAATATTATTGTAATCGGATGCTGACGGCCTGGATTCGCTGGAAATTTCTACGAAGTCACGAGGAGCCTCGTTGGCAATTCGGCCGTTCGGAATGGAGTCCGAATGTTTGCAGCGGATGGGCGGACAGCGGTCAAGGCCTCGCTGAGACGGCAATTATACGCGATGCGCATCGGAAACACGACCCGCCTACGCCTGCCAGACTGATTGTTATTGTAGTCGTATTTGATCATCGACTTAGTAGATTATAAAAATCGTTATACGTATCATGTAACTTGAATTTCACCTAGTAAGTACCTAGTTACTTTGATTATTGTTTTGATCCTGTAGTGCTGCCAAAATCCATTGCTCTAGTGATCTAGTCTCAATTTCAGCAAAGTAGGTAATGTTTGGCAATGAATCCCCCTATACCCCAAGCTTTGATTTTGTTTCAGGAGAAATATTGAATTGATTTGGAAAAGTAGAGAAATTTTTCTTTTTGTAATTAAATACCTAAGCTCCAGTGGAATCTTTCACGAAAAGTGAATACCTGCCTAAGTGAAGAAATATTCTGAATTCCAAACCTGATCAAAAGCTTAAAAAATAACGGAAATTCTAATTTTGTGCACGATTTGTACGAACCAACAAAAAGTATTTTGTAAATCAAAAAGTAGGTACGTGGCAGTGTCGAGTGGCGAAGAGTGCCGAGCTGTAGCGAGTTTTTCCGAAGCAGTGCGAGGTCAGTATGAGTCAATTACCCCGGGCGGGCTGTAGCGGCGACGCCATCGTCGACGACACTGCGCCCGCGCCGCGCCTTCACTACCCCACATGGCTTTTATGTACGAATTGATAACACGTATTTTAGTTTTAATTGACTACAAGTTCTACAACCGTGTATTATTTTGAAGCAGAAAATCATAAAACATTGTTAGGTCGCTGGACTAGTTAGGGGTCGGCACTAAGAAATCGTTGTACCTACTATGTGTTTTGGATAAGTTTATAAAGAAAACTTAGAGAGCCACGAAAATATAACTTCTGGCTAGCTCAAGAGTTTTACCAGTCAGTGAAAAAATCAGATTGAGGTTAAGGTAAACCTTGAGATTGAAGATGATTGTTAAAAAAAAAATTGAATATCATTAAAAACGTGCAAAAAGCACTATCGTATTTTGATAACTTTGGCGTAAATAAGAAGTCACCTAATTAATGTTAAATAAATACAACAAAGAACAGTGACGTAGGTGTGAAGTAGGTGGTGGAAAAAACAGGAAATTAGGCTACTTCTTATTTACGCCAAAGTTATCAAAATACGGCAGTGCTTTTTGCACGTTTTTAGTGATATTCCATTTTTTTAACAATCATCTACAAGGTTTAACCTCAAACCGATTTTTACACTGACTGGTGAAACTCTTGAGCTAGCCAGACGTAACTTTTCGGGGCTACTACTTTAAATTTTCTTTAAAAACTTATCCAAAACCCATAACACGATTTTCTAGTGTCAACCCTTAGATTTTTAAATTTTTATAAATGCTACAAAATAATGCAATTGTAGATATTTAGATTTACCAAAAAATACTGAGTCAATCGTTTATTATTTTATTTATTGCCAATTTTATATACCTGCCTACATATATCGCAGTATTTGTGCGCCAGAGTGTATTATTACCGTGAATAAGTAAGCATGACATACAGGCCGTGTGATCCGGACGCTCTCAATCGTGGTTGACCTCGGCTGATTCGGCAACCCGTGCCAAGGCCAAGGTCAATTTGTCGGGTGTGTTCAATTAATAGCTCAATGCGGTGACGCCGGGAGCCCCACACAGCGGCAGCGTCCGCCGAACGCATCACTTTTGTGTGGAATCCGTTTACGGCAATGAATTCGGCGGAGATGACACGTCGCAGGTAGAACTTACCTAGCCAAAAACACGTTTCAATTTAAATTTTAACGTTATTTTGTATTTTATTTATTATTTATTGTATAGGAATAGTTTTATAAATAGATATTTCAATGTTGTCTTCCATTTCAAGTCGAATGTAAACAGCGAACTGGTTGACGTAATATAACCTTCGAAACTTGGCAAAAAATAATATAAATCACGCAAACGAGAGGCTTCAATGACCCCGACGTGAATCAGTACTTAGAGCTCATGAAAATATGCTCATGAGTATTCGTACACCAATTGTATGTATATTGTATATCTATCTAGTTCTAGTATTTTTGTATTCGCGCGGTGCGATAATAAAATGTGAACAATACCAATCGAAGTCTATGTAGGTTGTCTAATATCGCAAACCTCCAAACATGTGAACGGCCCTGCCGAATAAACTAGGAGCACTTCCTCATTCGAATATCGGAACATGTCAATGTCAAACTGTGCTGATTTAGCCGCAATGTCAACCTCAAGGCAACGCTCGACATGAGGAAATTTGACGGTTTACTAAATCTAATTGTGCTAAACATAGAGCTCGCACAACCATTTAACAGCAGTGGACATCATTATTCTACAATTTATAGGCTATTCATCTATCTTATCAACACAAATGTAAGTAATTAGGTATGACTGTATTTATTTTGTTTTTTTATGTATTTTCACGCCATATCATGGTGGGATATGCTGAATCCAAAATTACTTTAACATCTATTGTACCATATTCTTGCAAATAGGTAAATATTTTTGATTTGATTTGATGATCATATTGATTTTGTTAATTAAATACTTCTCAAGTCAACTAGGGTTGAGCAAGAGCCTGTATATCAACTTATGATAATCAAGTGGAGTAAATAAAATATTTATGCAAGTACATGAATTGTGCTGATGAAGGAGCCTTTCTCCATTCGGTCACCTCACCTTGATATTTGCATCAAGTCGAGACTTCCTGCTCCGTCAGAGGACGTCTGCATATTATTTACACATCCTACTAAGCAACTCGTAATTATAATACATATTTTCCGCTTCAGCTCTGATTCTCTGATTTATCTGCCTTTAAAAACTAAAACATTTATGGAAATAGGGCAAAGTATGTTCTCTATCGTAGCAAGACGAGCGAAATGCGAACGCGCCAAGTAGAGCATTGAAATCGGCTATTGGTCCAAGCTTTGAGCTTGTTTAATTATACGTTGCAATAACGTAACGTAGTGAAGTATAGGAGAGGTGTTGCGCAGTGAGCGTTTGCGTAATCAGAGCATCGCGGCGGCGTCCCCCGCGCGGCGTTGATGCGCCTCGTTGTATAATGTGGTTGGCGGGGCTCGTGTGCGCTGCGCCCGCGCCGCTGCCGCTGCAGCTTAGCGTTGCACTACTCACCTACACTAGTCTACACTGTGCGCAACAATGAGGAAGTGTATGCCGAACATTTCCTAGTGTTACATTTACTCGCCCTCATTAATGGGAGTTCTGATCATTTTCTATGAAAACGAATAAGATATGAAATGTAACTGTTTTACAGACGAAGCCCAGTGTTTCATATGCGTGGATTTAGGTTATGTAAGCAGTGAGGGCGCTTTAAGTTTTGCGTTGCCAATCGATGACAGCGAAAAGTCAACATGTTATTCTGGATCACTCTGAATTCTGTACATAATCGATGAACACTGACGTGAACTCGAACTAAATACGTAAAATTTACATTTTGATGAGTCCAAGTTAAAGTGTCGGCTACGGGCTACTTAATCGTAAGCAGATTTAAATCAGTCTAGATCTATTTCCTTTAATAAATATGATTTACATGACAACTGCGCGCCTATTTGGGTGCTAAAATCATGTCAGCATGATTTTGATTTTTGTTCTTTATTTATTTTCAATTATACAGATTTTTTTTTTTCAATTTATTAATTATTTTATTTTATTATAATTTTTATGAATACTGGTCACTAGCACTACCTGTGTCTTTAGTTAATGTCACTATAGCAGCGGCACGTTGTATAGCTTTTGCCCACGGCTTTACCCGCGTGGAGCTCGGAAATCATCCCACGGGAAAGTCTACCAGGATAAATAGTATGCTGTCTCCTAATCCAAGTCATGGTCTACCAATGTGCCAAATTTCATTCAAATCCGTTCAGCCGTTTTAATGTAAAATCGTAACAAACAAACAAAAAAACTCACTTCGCATTTCTAACATTAGTTAGGATTTAACTTGGGCACTGTCCCGCACTGGCATTTATACTTACTCCAACTAGGAAGTGAAGATTTGTAAGAAAACCTCTGAATTATATTTGTAAGGAAAAAGGCGCGAGAAAAGTGGCACGCGGCAAGAAGCTGTGGCCCGGGGGCCGCCGGGGGTAAGCCGCGAAATATTGCGCAGCAGTAACTCCTGAAAACGTGTCCGAAGAAAGTTCACGGCCGCGCGTTGACGTTACCACCTGCCGCGGCCCGCGCCCGCGCCCGCGCGGCTCTTCCGCCACCCGCCAGCCTCCGCGCTCTGCCTCGTCCTACACTGATGCTGGGCCTACCCGATCCACGTTTATTGCTTCCTAGATATTACCTAATACAGTTACATTCGGGCACATACAGTACCGTAACTCTAGCTGAGGATAACTTAGTATCCTTCACTTCAAATTAATTTGCAATAAGTATATAAATATGGTGCAACGCATTGTTATCAATAAATGTATCGCTAAATCGAAATCCTTATCGGCTCGCTATCGCGGTTCAAGGCCTCGAGTCGGCCGATAGGCGAGGGTTATATTTATGTGTATGAAGGGTGATCGATTTGTTCATAACATATCTAGGCTGTCAGCAGGAGCTGTGAGATTAGAGTGGGCGGCGGGTAGGGGCCGGGGAGGCATCGTGGCCTTGGCTCGTTCGTTGGCCGCGGCGGCGCGAGGCGCGTGTATCGCCCGCGATAATTTCGGCAGTTGCGCGCACGAGTCTACTGACCCCGTCGTCGTTGTTTGCGACGCAAATGATCCCCTTGACTGTATTTAAATCACCCAGTCCGTCAACCGTTCAAATATATAGAAAATAAATATTTAAATGTCACTACTTTGGAAAAAATGACGATGGCATGAGGCATTGTAAAAAAAAACTATGTGTAAGTAATAAAATTAATTCGAATTCTGCCAGCTGGCTAAAGAAGTTCCTATAGGATGTTACCTTTGCGTGATATCAGCGTAGGTACACATAATTATTATTAAATGTTCGAATTTTTGAATATCAATGTTTAAAACAGTTATGTAATATTAAACCTAACCTAATATTAGTCAAAAGAAAAGCACATGGTAAACAATTACATAATAATCTCACGCTGAAGCCGGGAAAATGCGGGAAAATGTTAGGTATACATGTTGTTTTTACCTATTAGGTATATAGGTATTGCCTATGTGTGCATTTATGTAATTCAACTCTGATAATGAAACTTCATTTTTGTCGTTTTGTTTGTTCGACGAAGGGAAGCAGTGCCATCGAAGTACGAACGTAGTTCGCGGAGAAAGTGCTGCGCATTACCTATCACCATAGAAATATAAAAAACAGGAGAAGTGGCATGGGGGCGTGTTTGTGTCCACGCGTTATGCGCACGCTGTGCCTTTACTCGCCAAATGGCCGTCTCCGCGAACTAGTACGCTTTCGACCGTGGTCACGATAAATTATAAAAATGCCGTGTTGTTCAGTGGTTTCCTGCAAAAACCGAAGTGATATTAAAAACTTTGTATCTCACGGAATCACTTACCATATGTAAGAAAAAGTATTTTACTGTATTTATCTTTAAAATCATAAAAAACAACAAACCGTAAAATATTTCTTGCTTTTACTACGTTATTTTTTTTTTCAAATATCGCAGCGGCTGTACTATTTTTGCAGCAAATACATGGCTCCTTAACCACTACCTTAAGTATGTCGCTAAGCGACTGGACAAGCAATGTAAAAATAACAAAACGATACTTCATTTACGCGGAGCGTCGCATAGTACAGCCGCTGTGTCTTGCGGCGAGATAGTGATGAGGTTAAGATCCACTAAAGTAGGCTATCGATAATAATGTCGATTGCCCAACGAATATTATATTGCTATTATAGTTTATTTTTCAATTTGTCAACCGTTTTAGCCCGGTTGGAACACTTGAAAAGATGACGTTTAAGTACGGTTGGAAAACCTTTGAGAATGTAAAATAATCTTTTTTACTGTTTTTGATTATTTTACCTAGTTGAGAAATGCATAACCAACGGTCGTAAAGTAAGTTTATTAATGTTTAGGTGGAGTGTTTTTGGGTTTAAATTATCGCATCTTCGTGCTATTTCCTTACTTTTTTTTGGTTTTGGTATTTTACTTCCGCTAAAGTCTTTAACTATGCACCACAAGATTCGAATTCGTTGTAGTAATCGGTATGGTTCAGATAAAATATTAGTGATTTTTGCTTAAAATAAGTCAACATATTCATGCTATTTATTTGTTATGCATGAGTATGGCATGTGTTTGTTTTCATATATTTAACTATTTCTTAACTAAGGGTTTTTTTTAAAAAACAAAAGCCTATTCGCCTGTTGCCTGCTACCTGCTTACTCATCGTGAGGTTAAGAAGTATAGACCGTGCGGAACTAGTTGACCGCGCCTTAGGTATGTGAGCGGTGGGATGGAGGAGCGGGGGCGCATTACTCAGTACGTGCGTTGCGAACCGCCGCCTCACCCCTGTCTCAGCGGCCAACTAGTTCCTAGACTATAGACTATAGCTTAAGATACTTATTATGTAAATGATAAATAAGTTCTTATAGTACCTTTTTAGCTTCCCAAAAGATACAAATACAAAAAAAAAATGGATTGATGCCACAGGAAGGCCACCTAATTGGTTCCTAACAAATTATAGCACCATATGCTCAATTCACTTTAAGGCAGAAATGTTCCAATCTCTAAAGAAAACTCGCAGGCTTTTTGAATGAGCAATCCCAAAATTAAGAGTACGTCAAGTACTGAACAAATACCTCCACTTTACAGGTCAGTGAGTA
Organism: Cosmia pyralina; assembly: GCA_946251885.1. Classification (NCBI taxonomy): domain Eukaryota; kingdom Metazoa; phylum Arthropoda; class Insecta; order Lepidoptera; family Noctuidae; genus Cosmia; species Cosmia pyralina. Next base: position 15,190,529 of record OX276352.1, on the reverse strand, counting down.
AACACATCATAACAGGGTTCAACAATTCCTATGGTTTTACAGCCTAAACCAACTTAACCGGATTGTTTTAATTTATCGATTCGTGTTTTTTTTTTTAATATACATTTTTTTTTATTTAAAATATATAATACTTTCTGGACATATCATTTTTTATTTTATTTTCAGGACCCCAAATTTTTCTTGTACTAATAAATGGAAGTATCGATAACTTTCCGATTTAGTCAATCACTAGCGTATATGTAAAATAAATTGCTTTTTGCACAACACAATAATAGCGCCAGATGTTTTTGTGTGAGTAAGTTGTACGGTGCATGGTAAATGCACGCTGTGTGTGACGAGTTAAGGTTTATAATTGATTGTGTAGTATGTTCTGATTTATGAATTGCAAGTGTGTGCGCGACTTTGTATCTATTGCTTTTATTGAACTACATGTGTAGTAGTGGCGCGGTGGTGGGGCCAACCTAGCGACATCGGGTTCTGATACATTTTCAACTACCGGGCATATCTCCTTCTTTCATATATCTATGCCTATCACCGATTTTCATTTTATAAGCGACCGGTTCCAATAACTTTTTTCTTTAGAGTGGGCCCCCACGCTGCACATGGTATACGATTAAATGAGTAAATAATTGTTATTTTCTGCAATGTATTGTTATTTTTGCTATTAGTTATAATAATACTCGTAATTAATGTGACTTTGACGGTGTCTCGTAAACAATGGATCAAACATAACGGGTAGGTAGCTCACCTGATTTCCAACAAGAATAGTTTAAAAAATGCGCCACTGTATGTATTTTTTATTCAAGTTATTTTTTTTCGATTTTTACGATTTTCTCTACCAGTATTCAGTTTCTTTAATGCTGTCGCTGCAAATGATAACATTTTTAGGTATGATTTTTGTTAAATATTTTTTGAATAGCTCCAATAAGATACCATTGCCCTTAATAAGATACAAGTTTTGTAAATAATGTTTTATTTGCCTTAGAATTTTGCACAGAGGAAAAACAAAAAAAAAATGAAATGAATGGAATGTAGACAAGGAATAAGAAATTAATTCCCGGTAGTACGTACCCGTGGGATATTTTCCGACATCCACGCGGGCGGAGCTGCGCGGGAGCTGCTAGTCTTGCATTAAAAAGTTTGTTTTACGATGAAAAGACAAAAATTAAAAAAAAAAACTATTCAAATTATTTGTTGGAAATCAGGTGAGCTACCTACCCGTTACGTTGATCCATTATTTACGGGACACCCTGTGTAAAGTCTAAAGTTCTGTTTTAGTTTTCAGTTACACAGACAAAAATAACAATAAGGCTAAGTAGTTAATTTTATACGCAAACTAAAACTGCTGCCCTTTAAAATTTTTGTAGGCAAGCACTGTGGGTTTAGTAAGCCTTACTCCGTTTCATTGCACTGATTAACATCATTTACTACGAGCATTTTGCGTAGGATGCCAGAACCATTATTGAAACTGCTATAAGTAATTACACTACAGCACATAATAATCGGCTATCTAGATTCAAGATGCCGTCTAATTTAGTCTTTGGTAGCGGGATTCAAGTGTAATATCACGCACAGTGACCTCCTTGTCAACAAAAAAGTAACAATAAAGCAGTCATTCAACTTGTAATAAGTATTATTAAAGGAGGTTGGAGGCGATGCAAAGTTTTCCTTTATTTACCGAAAAGAACACAATGGTTATTATTGGAGCAGTTTCGATTTTCGGCAATCAATAAATTGCGTGGTTGGCATTGTGCACGCACTTCCTCGTCTCCCAGCTGGCGGAGAAACGTGGCAGCGGCCTGCACCTTGTTATTAGTAAAAAGTGGATCCGCACAAACATCGGTATTTAAATATTTTGGGTCTTTTGTGGTGTGTTTTTTTATGAGTGAGTATAATATTATAGTGATGTACAGCCAACGCATGCCATACGCCGCCGCCGCCGCACGGTGGCCGCGTGCCACCCGACACATGTTTCTTGGTTGTTTTCTGGCAATAACAGTGACGTAATCGTATGATTTAATAAACTGTTGGTTTACTTTACAGGTTTAGGTAAGATTAGGGCTTACGGGGCAGTAAATAGGCGCCGGGAAGAGCTCTGGGGACGTGGGACGGTGGGAGTGGTGGTGTCGCCGACCGCGCGCGCGTGCACTCAACTCCGCAAGTGCGTGTAACGGTGCACCACGTTCTTGCTGTGCCACTCCACTATTACATTGATAACTAAGAAACTTCTCGAAGAAATGTGTCATAACGATTTGCTGGAGATTACCATTTATTTTATTTTTAATACTTATAGAAAGACTAATAATAATGATAACACAATTCATGAAATAAGTATATAACATTCTAACCTCTGTAGACTAAAAAAAAAATGCAAGTATGCCAGTATTGATGGGTTGCAAATCTTTGACCACAACAAAAAGGAACCAATACTTTATGAATAATATTTAAAACAGTGTTACTTATATGATTTACTGGTGAAATTACGACTAATGACAATTTCGTAGAAGTGTTTAGTTTTTGTGTCGTTACATCTCAAGGGTCTTTTCTTTTCCGTAGCAAAAGATGGCTATTGTTTTGATGTCACTATTTTGAATGGGCTGAGGCTGAGACATTGTCGCTGGTTGGACGCAAGTATCATGAGTGACCCATATTGTCAATGGATCAAGGAGCAACGAGCGAATTTAATACCATCTGCTCAGTAAACAATACATCAATAGAAATCTACTAACCCTTACTCCCAACTTCCTTTCAACTTCGATTTCAAAGGTTGAAATTTTTTACAATCCGCGTAAAAAATGCAAGCAGAATGGTGTTCGCCTATTGTCAAAAAAATCACGATGCGATTCGACCTACCCTTTCTTTTCATCTCGGATTTCACGAACAGGTAAAGTCCAACTTTTTGCCGGGATACGTTATTGTGCAAGTTTCGCGATATCTAACTCTTCTGAGATGGTGAAAAAATTAAAATGATTGTTTAATCGAAAGCTTTTTGACGACAAAAAATGCGAGGATTGAATCTTTTACAAAAGTTTTTTAACTTCCTTTTGTTAGATCGGCTCGTAACCGACATTCTCAGATTGTTGATGTATTGTGTCGGCGCTAAACGATATCGCGGCCGAGGGATGCCCTTACAATATTCGTCTTAATGATAAAATATCAGCGGGATACCGTGCAATATTTTCACAATATTGTATTCTAATAATTTAGATTTTACTTTACGATTCTCTAAAAAAACTGATACTAACACGTTTGATATATCGTTTATACTTATTCATTTTGTCAAACATGCGATATTTTAATTTTTTATCGAGCAAAGTTAACAACGTTTTTACAGAAGAGTAGGCATTGACGTATTATAAATACATCGTTGAGAGTAGGTATGTAAAACGAAAAAAAAAACATTTTGGCATAAGGATGACAACAATAGCCCATGCAGTCCCTTGGAATTCCGGTACTTAACGACAATTTTGTATGTGGTGACCTGTAGTAATCAGCATTAGCACTCAAATAACTATTTCTGTGGTGTTTTGTGTTGGTGATTTGTTGCCAAAAGCTCAGCGGGATCCTTGGACTGCTAGTAACACAATAGTTGGCGATTTCTGTTGTTTTCCTCAATGTGCATTCTTAATAGGCGTGGCGCAGGGGCGATGCGAATGTCCATAATATTATGTATGCGTATGGAGTCCAGTTGGCATTAGTAAGCACGATTGCACGACAATCGCGGCGTGATGACGGCAGCCGAGAGCCGCGAGCCGAGCGGGCATAGGGCGAGCCCCGTTAGGACGGGGTGACTGACTCCAGCACTGCAACCTGGTGCATTGTGCTCTAACGAGTACACACCATTATGTGCAATCATATCAAGCGAGCTAACTTTACCTCCTTTGGATCAACTTGAGGACGGTGCGTCGGGCCGTGACACTTACCTGTAACAAGGAAAACAAACATGTAGCTACTTTGCATTCAGTTTTAAAAATTTAACCCAAGTCTAGATTAAAATTAAAATTAACTGCTCACAATGGCTTCAACTGACAGTCAGGAAAAAGCACAATGCAATGGATTAAAACAGTGGTCGTTCTTTTTATGGTCTGTATCGAGGCAAACAACGAGGCCATTCACACTCTGCATATCACTTTATATGCTAATAAAGGTATTGTTTCTAAGTCAAAGCCGATTAAATGGTGCGCATATATTACTATCAAATAGAAATTTTAAGTGATAAATTTAGTATTTTCCTCAGTTGGCACAGGAAGCGGCAGGGTCAATGCACGAAATGATGTCGTTCACTGCCGAAGGTGGCTACTGAACTTGAGCCGGGCGTCCTTGAGCCGCCTCCGACATTGCCAATACCCAACACAGACGTGGTCACTGGTTACTTCACATCTCAGCGCGCTGTAACGAGCACACGCGAGCGCTATATAGCACAAGAATGTTCACCCACACCGACGTAAGCCTTACTTACCTACACTCAATTCGGCTACCAGCACATGCGAACACCAAGTCAACGAACCATAATGTGAAAAATGAATCGCATGTGAAAATAACAAGTCACATTGATCAAGTATGTTGTTGGAGAAAATTAAAAAGTTACATCAACTTTACTACACATGACATAACTAGTCCTTTGATTGGACACGTTTTTAGCGTTTCGAAAACATGTGACACTGTTCTAATTTAATCATGTCAATTCATGTTCAATTAATTTATTATACCTATCGTTTCAAGTGAAGAAGGTTGACATGTAGGAAGGGAATTACAAAATCTATAAAATCACGTATTATCAAGGAAATCGCAGTGCGTTTGTAACACGAATGTGCCTTGATCATTTCAGAGAAGTTAGGCCTTTAGGCGCGTCTGATTCATAATGTTTGCCAATGAGCACAACAGAATTACCTACATATTATTCATCTAAAAACATTCATCCTTCACATTTTTAGTTTGACATTGAATTATTAATATGTTATTGTAATTATTCAATCATACCAACCACCAAGACCAAGACGCCTTTGAGGTTACATATTTCAAGTATTTAAACAGGCAAAACTCAACTCAAATGTAGAATGACTAATTTCCGGATAAGTTTCTGCGATTAGTAATAGAACAACCGGTGAGGAACCGAGCCACCGAGGTCGGTGGGTAATAATAAGATTTATATTTTGTGTGCGAGGCCTCGGGCCACTGACCGCTGCCGAATCTCAAGGTCTGCGAGCATCGCGCGGTAAACAAGTGCCGACGTATATACCTCGCCACCTATCTACACGTAGCGTGTAGCATCACTTATATTATCGACTTTACCTACTCCAGCGCTCCACGTGATCTATTGACAGCGTTACCGATTCCAAATTCGGTATTTCACTGATAAAATACCTGTCTTTGAACTCTAATCTTTGGATCAGCCTACTTTACACATTATGCAAACATCAATTGTGTATTTAATTTTATTATTTTCTTGGAACTTGTTTATGTGGTTTGGAGTGGGCCAGAATAGTATTTAAAATATTGTTTTTCCCGAAAACATTGTAAAGAGACGCAGTAAATGGAAATTTTAAATAGCCTTGAATTGAGAAATAGACTCGTAGACTGCCAAAAGTTCAGTATCGCATGTAAATCTTGTGCTATCTTTATACATAAGGGTCACGCACTGATGAATGTTCGTTTTTCATGATGTCGCTACACATATTTTAAAAATACCTTTAGTAATTATGTAAGTATATCACGTCGTTTTCTTCTACAGTGATTGCTTGAAAATCATAGAGACGAACATGTTTACCTACATTATGTCGATCGCTAGTCGCTACTCATTGTTTGTGAAGCAACATCTTGTAAAAGATGAATTAATTTATGGCCAAGTTGTTCTCGAACTTTACAATCAATTCAAGAGATCCAGATCTTTTATGTAACGTAGGCATTACTACGACAAAGCCGGTGCTACGAAGGTGCTACGCGACTGCTACGCCGCTGCTACGCTTCCGTAGACCGGGTGGACTGAAGTGGAGCGGGAGAGAGTGGTCACTGAGCCAGTATTATGGACGACGCGACGGGCATTTTCGAGTCGAGGTCTCTGGGAAAAGCGACCGCTACAATTTGGGGAAATGGTCCATCGGTTACGGGGTCGTGCTACACGCGAGCCGCGGCACGATTATTTTATATTATACTTACAACGTGTTACAAATTCCTTGAGAATGTTTTTCTTTTTTCTTGAACGACATATCCGGTTTGCAAACGAATTATATTATATGACTTGAAGATTTAATGTCTTTTATCGTCCGATGTTCCAAAAAATATGTTAACAATGTAACATATGGGTACCTACTTTCTTTCTAGCAAACACCTACAACGTACATTGTACAGCGTACGTGTAGAATTCAATTGTTTTTATCAAGTTCAATGACATTTTATCATTTCGCCTTGAATTTATCGCTATTGTCTGCCAAATAATTGACATGCCAAGAAAAACAAACGTTTTTGTTTTTGGGTACATATTCATGGAATACCATTTTATACACTCTTTTGTTTTAGCACTTTTTGTACTTTCGACTGAGTACATGTTTGATTTTTTTATTTACATGGCATGTGAGTTCATGCGAGCATGCCGTAATAAGCGTGTAATACATTCTAGTAGAAAATAAGAAGTAGCTACCGGCGGCGGCGCGCACATGTCGCAGTCAATGCCCGTGGAACTTGATCTTCGGCTCGTTGTTCCTGGTTCACGGGTACGCCACCTGCGGTAACACGCGATCGAGTGTCACACAAATTAGCGCGATTTTCAGGCGATTGCGCGACAAAGCGCCGACAGTGGCGTCTGATGTTGTTGCCCTCTTTGAACTTTCCACTCGTTAAACTTGATTATCGACACACGATCAGCGTAAGCTGAGTTTATACCGATTATGTAACAGGTAGCTCGAGTTTCTAAAAGTTATAACATCGACTTAGAAAATCCATCATTTTAATCTTTTATGAATTCTTTCAATATTTTACGATGCAATCACAGTCATAACAAAGTGTTTTGTACAAAACAACTTTTCATTTTTATGTTTAAGTATTGCAACAAAACGTTATGTTGATAATAATGATTATTGAATTTAAATCGAATCGATTCTACATAGGAGAATGCACATTGATTTGACCAAAAAGTTCCCACACTAAAGTTTCCCCGCATTGTCCAGTTAATCTGATCTGAGGCTATTTTCCCGTCACGTGCTGTTGCGCGTGCACTAAAACTTGCCAGTACATATTCATTTTCCTATATAGAATAGTGCATGTAGCCAGCACATAGGTAACCTCCATATACCGGTTTACGTGTACCATAGTTACTCGCAGATAATGTCATACGCATGCGTGTCGCGTAATCAGACAGGATTCGCACGGTGGCGAGTGCAGGCGATGCATCGCGGGGTGCAACGTGGGAGCGGGACGGAGCGAGTTCAATGGTATTTGAAATAGTGCAATGGAGTTCTTTAACCCCTTAGCCTACCTGCGATTCTTGCAAATGAGGCAGTCCGGCCGTTGTCCCTGACTGCACCACTATCAAGCACGTATCTTTGTAGGTCGCTGCTAGGCGCGGCACCGACAGCATATTAGTTACTACTGCTGTTGCGGAAATATACTTCGACAATGTAGTCGGTGACTCGGCGGATTGATATTATTTGGGTAATGCCAAACTCAGACTGCTGTTTGTTGAATACATAGTGAAGCTAAGTTGTTTAGGATAATTTGATTTTTGAAAGTTGCGTTCTAAAATATTATATGGAATTACATTCACATTTATTGTTTAGAAATCTTGGCTTCTTTCTCTCCATGACTATTAGAATTACGTAAGATTTATATTTAACCAAAGCATTCAGAAAACTATTAATAGTAAATTATCAAAAATTGTTTTTATATTTAGCTGGCTGGCTATCAAAATCAAAAATGTTTTATTGTTAATGTTTTATCATGTTGGAAAAATAATCATTGCGCGGTTTTTGCAGACTGCAGGGGCTAGTGATGTAACCAACTTGGCATGCTAATCACGTCGGATAGGAGCTAGTCGCATGTCAACTATAATCTAGGATTTTAAAAATTCGCAGCAGGTGTGTTGGAGGGGATTGCGACGTGCGAAAGGGGGGGGGGGCACTGGACTGGTTTCCGTTGTTTCGCAATAACGCGGGTTCAATGACGCCTCCGTACTTATAATTGCTGGCGTGTCATGAACGTGCACTCGACCCCTTCACTTCTGTGCCGTGTGTACCGGCCCTGAAATATCTGAACCCGCTGATATGAGCACGTAAGCTGTTACGCTCTACTTACGATATGGGATAAAAAAGGAATAACTAATCAGTCTTGTCAATCGTGCCAAACCAGCCCAGATAACAATACAACTAAATAGTCGCTCATTCACAACGTTGCAGAAAACCCAATTAGGACAAAAACAAATTGATCATATAAGCATTTAGCTACTACAATTCAATTTAACTTTTAATATAATAATAATACCTTCCAAGTAAAGTTTGAAGTTTCTGGATTCTCTATCGATAACTCAAGTCCATAACTTCCAATGTTGTCTCGAGACAACACAAACACCCAAATAATGATATGCCTATTCATACTGACCTACAACACCGATAAGGAAGATACTTTCTTCCTTATCAGAAACAATAAATAACAAGATACATTAGTAACGTTGTTTTGATGTTGACCTCATAACTAAGTTAGTTACTTTCGTAATCTGATCTACCAGACTGTATAGTTTAGAATTTTGTAATATCTGAACCTTCCCCAGTCTAGTTAGTTTTCAAGACGGGCGAACTTTGAATAAGTGAAATGTGTTGAAGTAGTTCGTCGTGAAAGCTGTAACTTGAACGGCGGCGCCGCGGCGTTGACCTCGCGCCGCGAACGACGACCCACCGCCTCGTACTAACTACACACGATACAACCAATTTATACTTCAAATAATCTACCTAATCGTCGCACCTGATATAATACTCGTTAATAACCGCACGCTGCCTCGTTACTGCTACCCCGTCCGCAACTAAGAAAGAACCATTACGTGGGGGCAGTTCACGTGGCATGTAATTGCAATTCCCTACCTAGACCGATACGATTCATGGCTTTGCAATAATAAAAAATAATAAAAATTTAAAACTATTTATTTTATAAAACTTGTCATGGACATTATTCATAATGGAGCCATATCCATAAAGGAGCTCGTGGCTAAGTAATAACAGCCGCACGGGTCGATCCATCAGGTTAAGCTACGCTTGCCGGGGTTGGTCTGTGGATGGGTGACCATCTTTACATACCGAGACTCCTCCGTGCCTCGGAAAGCACGTTAAGCCGTTGGTCCCGGCTGTCATTCGTGGATCTTTGACAGTCGTTACGGGTCGTCAGAAGGCCGAAAGTCTGACAACCAGTCTTACCAAGGGATATCTTATTACCCAGTTACTGGGTTGTGGAGGTCAGATAGGCAGTCGCTCCATGTAAAATACTGGTATTCAGCTGCATCCGGTTAGACTGGAAGCCGACTCCAACATAGTTCGGAAAAGGCTAGGCAGATTGATTGATTGGACATTATTCATAATAATAGCACTCAATCTTGGATAAAAATAAGATTATGTATAAGCTTATTTTAGAGTTTGCTCACTTCAAGTTAAAGGCTTAAAACCTGCACGCAGACCTCCTCAATTCCAAACTTCCCCACGGTAAAGTAGTATTTTAGGATATTTTTAATTTGTACTATTTTTGTTTTCAAATTTTTTGTCAATTTCCTTTGGCAGCTTATTTGAAATGTTATGAAAGGCGTACGTCCAGGCTCTCTTACCACACTCATTATTAATCTTTGCCAGCTTATATAAAGGCAAGTACGACAGGTTACGAACAAAGTTTGGTCTGTTTGTTTTCAATTAATTTTTTTTTTTTTTTTGATTACATACACACCAAATTTAGTTATTAACTTATTAGTTGATGCAGCGTTTATTGCAAATAAGTTAGTTTACATAACTCGAATGTTGTCCACATGTTAATTTAATATGGAGTTCAATATATTAGGTGCGGTGTTGTTGTGGTGTGCAGCGCAGTTTCGTAACTGGCGGAGTGGCGGCCGTGGTCGATGACTCCGAACGTTCTAGTACTCACATCTCTCCGCATTACGTAACCGCGAGAAAGTTGACATCCGCTCGTGGAACGTTCCGGCCAACATTTTCAGCCCAGAGTCAACGCACCGCGATGCACCCCAATTAGCACCGAGAGCGCTAGGCGATGCAACTCCCTCGAATAACGCATAGTAGAGTTGAACACATACAAATGGCGTAATATGTGACATGACAATACTAACAATGTTTGTCCTTTTGTGTTTAGTTAGGCACACTCTATTAAGCTTTTTAATAGTTTTAATGCTAACATAAGTGCGATAATCAATTACTTTAATACGCTATTTATCGGTCAATTTGAATAACTAAAATCTGTTATCATTACTTACAAGTAATGATAACAGATTTTAGTTGTACAACTAACATTTATACATAAATGTTAGTTGTATGGCGCACAACGTGACGTATTGTGTCAACTATTTCCTGAACAACATTATTTAAAATTATAAAAATGTGATTTGTTGACGTTGGATGTTACATATAAACCCACTCGTGATATAATATAAGCAATAATAATAATAGCTCGAGGCCGTAATAAAATGTCATTGTCACAGCGTTATCAAAATTGAGGACATTTTTATATAATTCTGGGTCATTGTACCGAAGCGATGTTTTGTTCAGCTTATCGCTGCTATGCTATCGAGCTAGCAATGTATGTCACTGATAATACAGTGTAGTCTGTTCCTTTGTTTGTTTCAACCAAACTATACTTTGACTCCGGCTACTTGTATATACTCTGTGGTACCTGTCGTGTCATCTAAGGTGAAGGTTACAAACTTATTTTTAATTTTTTTTAATTGTAGCAAAATACTAAACTGATTTTTCACAAAATGTCTCTGCCACGCATTAAACTCATACAAGTTACGTGTTCACTCATGTTCGTGTTACTAGCTAAATAATACCTTTATAGTTTAATTGTAACAATTATTTTCAAAGTAGATTTTTTATAAGTATACGGATTTAATTCGTCGACGTGTCTAACTAACACATATGTTTTAAAAAGTCCGTGTCAATGGACTTCTTAGTGAAGTCATGAGTCAGTGCTTGACGTACCATCACCGTGTAGCGGAATTGACTGTGACAACTGACTTGAACCAATGTTCTCAAACAACAACGTGGCAACGTTCTCAAACAAACCGAACTGAAAATAATTTATTATGTTCCATGCATATGTCCTAATGAGCGTGTAAGAATGCACGAGTATGTAAATGACAGCGTAAGAGTGATGACGCACCGGTGAAATGGAACTGTATAAATGAATGTCTGCAAAAGCGGAGCACATTAAGGGAGACAATATGAAGTAGTGAACACGACGCAACTACATCATTTGTATGAATCAGATTACGTGGAAAAAAGCTTTCAAATTGCTTAAAACATTTTATGTAGAATATTTTTATAATCACAGTCTCAAAAATAATCCATTGTTGCTAAATTACCAACACCGTTAATAGCAGATTGTGTGACTGCTGCATTGATTTTAGAGTTATTTTTGTCATTAATTTGGTTGTCACCTACGCGTGACTGACTACGCTACGCTATAGGCTTAAGCAATAAGAGTCATTGTAGTTCAACATCAACTGTGTTTTGATAGCGTACGTATATTACCTTCATTGTATTGTAGCCATGTATCGCGATCGAGCCGACGCGCGGCGTCGAGGGTGACTGACCCACTCATGGCAGATATTTGTACAATTGTGTTTGTAGATTCGCTCCAAGGACGCCGTTTACGTCACCCGGGGTAATCGACTGTCATGGTATGATAGAGATAGTATCACACGAATGTTATCTTTATTCCGTTGTACCAAAGTTGATTATGCAAAAAGTAGGGAGATAACTACCGCTGAAGATAGAAATATGGATTTGTTAATTTGGAGAGACGATATTCTAGAGGTCAATAATACCGGATGAAATCAATAACCACATTGCGTCGTTCTATAAATATGTATGATCGTCCAGGGAGGGACGGCTAGCTTCAAAATGTTAACTATCTATTTATATGGTGATAAACTTGTTATAGATATTGTAGATTAGATCGCGTGCAGTGCACGTAGCTGAAGTGGAGTCACCGAGTGTCGTGCGGCGGGTGCGGGCGCAACACCCGCGCGACAATGCGCCGACAGCCGGTCATTCACCCCTGGCACCCGCCGGCGTACACCCTAACGCACACACAACCCTCCTCCTTCCAATGTTTTCCAAATATGTACTTTTGTAAACACCATGAGTCCCAACACTGTCCCCGATTTCAATTCGTAGCACGAACGAGTATTCAAAGTCCCTAAGTTGGCACAAAAATGCATTACCTTAGGTTTAAGTAACGCCTACGATGTAACGTGTAAGTACATCCAAAAGAATCACAAAAAACGTTGCGCAACCCATTAACGTTGCGCAACCCATTAACGCCGAAGTATTTATGGCGTTACGTATAAGAGATGCGACATCTTCGTTTTGTGGGGTAAACACCTGCACACAGCTTCGCATCACATGGCGTGCCCGTAATTGGATTATGTCTGTGGAATAGGTTATTGCCGCAGCTTATTGCAAATATTATGCGACTAAAATAAGGATAATCAATGTTGTAATAAAATGCACAGTTAGTTGAATGGTGATTACGGTCGAAATATGGCTGAATCGCAGGCAGCTCATCAATTCAGGACATGTCACTGGAACCTAGGCGTGCCTGCACAGGATTGTTCTAGACTACACTCGTACTGTTACTAGCTAACGGCACCCAACCGTTTCCGTGTTCACGCAATCCCATCTGCATTTGTAAGTTATTAATATTTCAATATTAAAACTTTGTTATTTGTGGGAAAATAATTTTCAGCCAGATTTTTTAAAATTATGAAGCGTTTCCTTGTTTTCAGGTACTATTCGATTTATCTTATTTGTGTCGGGATATCAAAATTAATTATTTAATTGAAAATGTTTGTGACTGTCACAATCATTTATTTATTTACTCAACAACGTGACGAGTTTTGATGACAATGCATAATACAGTTTTAATTGGTCTACTGTTACTGTCAAATATAAAAATGTATGTAATGGAAAACGTAGTATCCTATGAACTGAAAACCTACATAAAAAACCAGCCATGTGCGTGTCGGACCACGCATAATGAAGGGTTCCGCAATTGAGATGAATGTATCCCAAGAACAAACTTAATATAGTAGTTGGAAAACATATTACTCCATAGATTCTAACTGCAAGTGTAAGTTTGGACGCACAATATTGAGTGATTTACCATGTTATTTTAAGACCATAGACTACTTGTAAATTTTCCTTTAACTTTTAAGTAGGTATACATAGATCTATTCTCTGCATATATTTCAAAATTTTAGGCTCAGCAGTTTCAGAGATAAGGGTTGGGGAATGGTACATTTTCATCAATTTTCGTTAATAACTTTAAAATTATTTATTTTAAAATTATAAAAAAAATATATAAGTGAAATCCTCATAATAATCCTTTCATTTGATATTTTACACGGTACAGTTTGAAAACTTTATTTAAAATTTTGTAATTTATCTGCCAAAAGTGAACTCCATATTCAAAATTCATTTATTTACGTTACACTTTAGTGTTCGGCTCACAGAAGTTCATATGTGTACCAAACTTCGACCGATTGGTCCGAATCTACTTGATTAATCGGTCAAGTAGATTCGGACCAAATCGGTTGTGAGTTGTGACAGACGGACAGACCGACACACGAGTGATCCTATAGGATTCCGTTTTTTCATTCGGACGTACGGAACCCTAAAAATGTCTAATACGATCTTTCTTATAAAATTCCCGTCTAAGTGGAAAATAATCATTCTTAAACAAGACAAGAGTCTTATTGGTTTTCCCGAAGCAGGAAAACCACCTCTGAAAATAGGCCACTGAAAAGTCTGTATATTTCTGAATGCATAACTAACTAGTGTGTAAGGCATGAAAGCACATAATATGTGTCGCAGGCGCAGCGCACGCTTTTAGTTTTCGCGCCACAGTTAGCCGATATAGGGGAATCGTGCACGCATCGGGCGGGCAACGACCGCAGGAACTTGTAACTACATCCGGGGGCTCAGATCCGTACAGACGTAACTGCGCCTCGGAGCGCGCGCTTACGTCTTTGTTTACCCGCGCGCCTTAGCGAGCGCTTTGAACCCACACTCGACACTCGGGCACAGGCGTTCTTCGCAATACCGATAGACCTTACGCATTATAACGTGCCTAATATAAATTGACAGCTCGCTGTAAATATTTCTGTCCCAGTGCTTTACATATTTTGTTATTTATTATGTGAAAATAAATTATTGCAACTTCATCATTACCTACGCCAAGTCATCTATTAGCTAAGTTGATTAATTTCTATTGTGTTCTTGAATTATTTTGTTTTGTAAACAATATTACAAATAATTTGTAATGTTGTTCCACTTTTGCGCTCTACTATTTTATTTAAAGAAATTTTAGGAACAACTCTAATAAAAAAATGAAAATTGACTCTGGCCCATTTCTCGTTCCAAGTGCATCTTATAAAATAAAAAGTTTAAATAATGTATAATTGAAAACAGCATCACTACACATAAGTCAAACACGTGCAGGGTGCAGCTGTAACAAAATTTCAAACTGTTATATAATGTTACAGATCAAGTTTATTAATGTCAAAGTTGTAAGCAGTGAATGCCCTTTAGCGGAAGACGTCATTGCTTCAGAGTCATGCTCGGAGAAAGGCCTGAGAAATTTCCCCGCGTTACGACATCGCGCCGAGTCAACCGCTGGAATTAGCGAACGGGCAATACGATGGAAATGGAAAATCGCGAAGTGCAGCGGAGAGTTGGGGCGGCGACGCCTCAGGGGGGGGGGGGGGGGGGTCCGGGCATTCGCGTGCACTGGCCTATATGCAGTGCGACGACACCGGCGCCCGGGAGCGATGCACTCTCCAAGTACATACTCGTAGTGCCGCGTACTCGACGCACACCAAGGCACACACCTATTTTTTCTATGTGCAGTTGTGTAGGGCGCAGCCGCCGTCGAGTCTCACTTTACATAAAAAGTTTACTTGAAAAGAAGACTCTCAAAGCTGAAGAAGATTGAAATGCTGATGTACACGCTGCACAAACACACGTATTCTATATACACGCACAGACTACCGTCAAAGGAGAGTTTTACATGACAAGGAAAAGATCCTTGCGGAGAAAATGATCCTTTTGAGTTCTGAAACCATTTTCTTCAGCGCTCTTGCCTGCGTAGGTACATAATGTAGTGAGCGACTACATGCACTTCTTTATTACTGAACGACCTACTCTGTTGACAGTTTGCCATGTTTGAACTATTTACAACTTGAGCCAAGCTATTAATTCCTGGAATGCTTGATTTAATTCGCAATGTTATTTCAGTTATTTGTTATGAACTATAAAAGTCGTATAGAACACCTTTGTACAAAGTAAACCGGACAACCAAAACTGAACTGATTGCACGACCGGAAATCCCGCCAAGTACGGCAGTCGGCAAGTATGAAAGTTTTAACCATAACAAGTGACATTGCACTTTACGCATGCAAGTGGCGGCAGATAACCGTAAAAGTGGAACGGATATTGGTGCATTACAATGGAATATGCATGCGTGCAATGGAGCGGGGTGCCCACGCGCATGCGCAGGGTGCGCTGACGTGCCGTGTTCCGGTCTGGATGCGGCTGACTCATGCACGCACCACCAGCCCATGTGCACATAGCCTAACTAAACTGATCATTAGCTGCTTGATTGAAGCGCGGCTCACATGCGAAGGATTTAAGTCAGGCATAGGTAGGTAGGTAGTTAGGAGGCCTGTGTCCTAGCAGTTGGAACATTATAGGCTGATTATGTATGTTATATATAGGTAAGTCACAATACCATCGGTCCTAATTTTAGCAAGTGTATAGTTATTGTTTTGCACTTTGCACCTTTTCGAATTATTTACTGTTATCGGCTAAATGTTTTTACTTTTAACATTTAAACTGCGGGCACTATTAGTCGCGATTTACCATCAAATTGACGTTTATGACCATGACGCGCTAACAATAGGTACACACTCTAGGCCACACGCTATATTTAACAAATCTCGTAAAGCTTCCTCAAACCTTGGAATATAATACTGTCAATGTGTTTTAAAACCATTTAGACCCTACTTCACAAACATATGTGTCTAAATGTGGCTAGATATTTCTCATACAAACAGATTTGTTTTGAATAACAAAACAAAACATAGGTAATATATTTTAGTTATGTAATATAACCTGTTATAAAATTCGTTAGTATTATGTAATATTGTTTAGACTAAGTCCCTATTTTAGTTTGCAGGTTGTTGTTATCACATACAAATGTAATTAAGTAAAAACGTTCTATATAACTATAACGAATGTGTTACACAATTCAAGATCACAGTGAAGAATTCGATAACGCTTATACAAAGACCAAAGTTCAATGACCGCTTACTTATGTTTCAAGTTCAAAAGGTCACTAAAATATTCAATAATACTTGAATTGCTCACCTGTTGGTTGCCGTTGCAGATGTATATTGTCACTATTAGATTCCATGATGATAAAACATCGGTGATTTAATTAAAGTTTAAAATAATATATTTGATCTAAGTTAGTGATGCTAGGTTATAACCGGCGCGAGATCCAACAACGGTTTGGCGCGAAAGCGAGCGGCGAACGTAGGGTGAACGCGTGGGCGAGTCGCGCGCATGCGCCTCCGTGACGTCAATGAACAACCCCCTTCTACACCCTCCGACAAGCGATAATTTAAAGCCCACAGTATTATTAAATTGTGAAATATGATTGTAACCTTTCTAAGATTGCTCACTTGAATTAAATATAAGAGAATTGTATCGATAATAACATTTGTTTTGGCTGGATCTTCCATTTATCAGATAAAAACAAAAGGTCGTTGAACTTGTTTTTTAGCGTACGGCACTGTGATGAGCTATTATTAGCTTTCGAAGCATATAAGACAGCTGTTACTTTTATATTCTCTCTTATAAATAGATACTCTATCTAAAACCACTTGAAGTGATTTAAATGCTAGAAGGTAATGTTGTTTGCGGACCACGGAGGAAGCGGTGAGATGTGGGCGCGAGGGGTCGGCGCAGTTCACGGCCAAGCGATGCCACCACCCACCACCCTGCCACCCTACGGCTGTGTCCACGCGGCCTAACCAGCGGCTGCTATTTTTAGGTCTCAACTTATGTTTGGGCTTAGATGTAAGTTTATAGAAATCACAGACCGATTGTATAAAACCACGGTGCCAATAACGTTTAATTTTTTGTTCAATTTAATTTAAAAAAATTAACCTATGATTGTGATATGTCTGTTCTTGTTCATAAATGTTTTATTATCCAACTATTATGAATTTATGATACAGCAAACCTTGTTAATAGATACGACGTACGAGTAATGATCTTAAAAATACCTACTTATTTCCAAATAGAGCTTTGTACAATAATGATCTGTGAATAACCAAAACGTTTGCTGGTAAGTAAACAACTCTTATGTAACTTCTAAATACCGATCATCAACAGACGGCCTTTTAAAACTAGCGACCCGCACCCGCTCCTGCGAGCACGGTTTTTAGCGCTTGATACCTGAATTAAACACTTAAACGGGTTTTTTATATATCAATGCCTAAACCTTCCTCATGAATCATTCCGTCCATTGGTGAAAATCGTATGAAAATCCGTTCGGTAGTTCGGTAGAATTTATCACGTTTAGACAGACAGACATACGCGACGGGGGACTTCGTTATAAAATATGTAGTGATTTTATAACTACAAAGAAAATAAAAATGATCTGCTGTTACTATGACGGCTGAGATATTTTCGTTTACGCGGGAAGCTAGCGACATCTAACTAAACTGTTTCAAACGTTCTACTCGACGCTAGATGGCGTTGTGGACAGTTTAGTTTCCGTAATTTTAAAAAAGTACATTCCTTTATTACTGTTAACCCTTCGTCAGATGAAGCCAATATAATAGTTTAAATAGCGTATAATGACTGGTGGTATAAGAAATTAATACAAAATAAAAAGTCTGTTCATATCTCAAAAGACAACGTAGCTGCTGCGTAGCCATACCATTATTAGCATAATCTATTTGGTGGTGTAGGTGGTGTAGTAAAATTTAACAAATCTAATCTACAAAATAAATATTTGTCAATTAAATTGATACAACAAAGCAAGCTCTGGTCATTGGCATTGGACTGGCATTGTGTGCTAGTCTAACGGTTCTTTTTACATTTAATATATTATTTCTACACAATTGTGCACAGCTGTATATAGAGTCATATACCTACTGTACATACACGTATCTACGTATATAAATTCGCCTTATACGATAGAGATCGCGTTCTATATTTTTGAGATTGATCTAATAAATGTTTACGTTATATTAAAATCATTGACATAAAAGCAAACCTACTCGTAGCTATCTACTACACATATTGAAGTGTTACTTAATTCTGTTTACGTTAATATTGTCCTACATAAAGAGTTAAGTATATTAAAGTAATTTGTCTGGATAAACATTGGGGTCCCGTGAACCCATTTCGACACAGTAGGGCACACAATTCGGATGGCCCGGAAAGTTCGGCGGGTAGGCAGGGCTGAGGTCGTCGACCTCGCTCCCTAACCTACTGTGGCAGTATTTAGAGCACGTAGGCCGCGCTCCTGCTCACCGTCGATACAGCCTGCCGCATCTAGGTCACCACTGACTCATGGTATGACCCACTATACTTAATCATCTGCCGCTAGAGTAAGCATAACGATTGCTAACGCGCTCTCGAATGCCCCTCTACATGCAGATTTATTTTAATAAGAAAAGGTTTCGTGGTTGTCTCGGTAACATTAAAGTTCGAATTATGAATTAATAAACAGTTGCTACAGACTGCCGTAGCTGTAGACAAGATGCAATGCCTGGCAAGAAATGAGTAATCTTTAGATACCTATGTGGCAATGACCGTTTCAGATGAACCTTCAGTAAATTCCCACGTTTTACAAAATATCTAGGCTATTATAAGTTGTGATAATCACGATATCTGTCCATTATCATTGTGGCTTTAAAAACTTTATATAATTTCAGTGAATGGAATTTGTAATATCAATATTAGAAGCAATGAATGTTGTTCTAGGCCATATTATTGAACGATGGATTGAAAATAAAAAAAATATACAGAAATTACGATGACGTAGTAACTAGTAACATTGATATAAAGTCAATGAGTGGGAGATTCAAGGTGCGTTCATATTTCCAAGGCAAAATAATTGAATTGATAGATGGCACAGTTTCAAATAAAGGTCTCTGGTTTATATAATGTAGCTACGTAGGTTAAGTACTCTTTTAAAATGCCAATTATTGTGTACTTATCCAATGCTATGGTATCCGTTAAAACAAATCAAGTTGAAGTATGTGGAAGTACCTATCGGTTAGCGTAAATTGTTATATAACATTTAGTAACTACTGGTGCTATTGGCGTTGTCCCTCGTTCGCTAGCTAGCTTTATGAATGTGCTAAAAAGTGAAATAACTTTACGGTGTTGTCCTAAAGTACAATTACACAAGAATTACATAACCGCTTACATTGAATTACAACTCCGTTTTCTAGCGAATGCTAATAATAATTGGCATAGTAACCGGTATTTCTGGCTCAAAATGGTTTAAGACTGAACTGACCTACGTGAAAAATTACAAAAAGTTAAATCACAATCAACTATCGACCTATCTATTCTTGGAAGCCAATAAAAAGTTACATCGAACTAAGTCATGACCCAGTATTTTCATTTAAAAAATCAGTTAGTTGAATTACGGACAATGTTTTTAATTTTAAGTACATGAACGGGTCGCGTATAAAAAATGAGGTGAATACAATGTTCGGCACTCTTCTCAAAGTTTCGTTTGGTGAGCGGCAGCGGCGCGTTAGCGGGTTACCGGAGAAATATAACGCGGATTATAGAACATGGGCTCTATACCCATACAATATGATCGCTTCGATGTACAGTTATTTATTAATTAATCATTGTCTAATGCGACGTGGACATAAGATACAGTCGGTTGCGATGGTTCGGACTTTCTAAACAGTGCTGCCACAACAACTGTAAGGATAGCTTGACACTAAAGGCAAGTGCAGTTGTGTGTGCAACATAATGACGTAAATTATCCTGTATCCAAAACGTTGCAAAGTGCCGTTTTAGTTAGTCATTTCATAAAGCTGTGTTGCAACGATGGGTATTTTCCGCTGAGTGTGCCTGGACGAGAGGTCCGCGCGATATGACGCGAGCGCAGATCAAATTGGGGTCAGGGCGGCGCGGGCGTCGACCCGCAGCCTCTCGCGGCTGCCTCCCCGCGCCGCCCGCGCGTCCCGCTCTCCCGCCGCCGCGCCGCAACCTTCTACCACCCCACTACCCCTACATTATGTCTTCAGCTCGTTCGCGATTATTCCATGAAACTTTCGCTGAAGTTGATGACCGTTTTATATTTATAGAAGCTTCTTAATTATTTCCTTAATTTCATTCATATACATATTATTTACATTTTTAAATATTTTTATAAAAACATAAAATAAAAAAAAACATAAACATGCTTCTTAATTATTATTAACAATTTTATTATATTATTTATTTTGTTTGTTTTCTTATTTTGTTATATTTACATCAATAATTGGTAATATAGAAATTTTAGTTTAAACCGTTTTGTTTCTATCTTACTACACGAAGAGAGATCATTAGTTATAGCAAATTGATGTTAATTATGTATCGGATTGCGTGCATTACCGCAATAAATAGATAAATATTATTAAATAGATTACCTGTTACTTAAGTAAGTAGTTAAATGCACAAAAGCTATTTATTAAATTGGTATGTGTTGACTGTTGACTTCACAACTGAATGAAGAGGACGTATTCATTAACGATACGAAGTGTTATGTATACGATATGCAAAAGTTATGGGTAACAACGTACCAACGACTTTCTTTATGTTGCCAATCGATTTGAGTTAAACGAACTCACTCTTTCCTATTACATACTTTCAATTCAACAATCATCTCATTCATATTCATCATGTATGACTACATTTTACGTAATAAGAGATTTACTTCTTTACATTCAAACCACGTATCAATTAAACGATGAATTAATTACAAGTCACACAAAAGTATGCAGCCGTTTATTGTGAATGATCGAGTGATTGTAATACGTTTGATGTCTTTAACGTTTTAAATTAAACAATTAAGGTTACCGACACACTTGTGTGACGTTACAGGTACGGATTTAGTGTGATTTAAACAGTTATTTGTGTGTGGGGAGCGCGGCGCGGGGCGGCGAGCGTGACCCAATTGCGGCCGGGTGAACGAACTCGAGGCCTTGATCGCAATACCGAGTCCGCGCGCCCGCGCCCGCGCACCCCGCGCCCCGCGCGCCTCGTGCTCTCTACGTCACTCCGCACGCCACACGCAACACTGTTTCATATTATTTGTTTAAAATTCACGGCTCATAAAAATATTAGATTTTTACGGTCACACTACGTTTGTAACTACGTGTTACTAACAATAGACGATAATTAATATTGTTATGATTTATTCGTTTTACACATGCTATTGTTTGTTGCGATTATGTCGAATTTCGCGAATTTACAATTAATCATTACCATTTTCAATTAAATTGTAGGTTCACATTGGGAGTCTACCTCTACCCTAATAATTTATTCTTGATATTACTCTTGGCGGTACCTATTTAATTATTATTATAGTCCAAATTGCAAGTTACTCCGAGAATATTAGTCAGGTATTATGTAAACGTAAAATGCCTATTCATATAATTAGGACGAAATCTAGAAACATATTCCACTTGCTTATTCTGTTTAGGTTCGCAGGCACGAGTAAAAGAGACAGTCAAAACTAGTTAGCGGCTGCGCACACGGAATAGAGTATGTCTTACGAAATACGGATTGTCGCTATTCGCGGCTATGGAGGTGTCGTGAGTGAGAGTGGGACAACAGTATTTCAAGGCTTCATGTAGATTATTATTAGAGTATCGGCGCTAGGTTATTCTGAGGCGACCTAGATAACGCGCGGGGCCGTTGACCGCGGGCCCTCCGACTGCGCGCGGCCTCCAAAATAAAATGGCATTCAGCGATGGACTCCACTTGCGAAACTCGACTCGACCATGATGTCGAGCGCAGATACACACTCGCTCGTCTTTGCGAATAATGCAATCACTATTGATTGACTAATACAATGTATTATTTGAACGTGAACTGCTTTTGCAAACTAATTACGTTATCCACGTAATTAAATTTTGCAGAAGTAAATTTGTCCATTTAGATTTATTTATTTCAGTTTTCGTTAAATAGGTCATGAGAATTCCTTTCGGCTGAATTTTCAAAGTAAGAAGATCACATCGATCACATCGTATTTGATCATTTTAAATCAAAGGCATGTATGAAATAGACATGTAGAATACCATTACTTGTTATATTTATAATACATCCATACGTGTTAGTTATAGGTTAGGTTACATGCAAGCATAGTAGATAATAGTAACTAATTAATTAAATCCCGAAAGATACTCGTAGTTAAGTCCGACTCTGTGATTAGTAGGAGCGAGGATACAAAGCGGCGCGGCGGTGGGGGGAGGGGGGGTGATTAGCGACGTCGAATATAGCCGGGAAGGCCGAGGGCAACGAACTCCGCTTGACCTAGATCCGCGAGCCGCGCCGCGCGCCCCGCACCGCCCGCGCGCTCGCCCGCACACGCACGAAAGTGAAAAGGACATTCTTTTATCCTTTTAACATACTATTATTTAATAATACATAACATAACACAAAATAAATATTACAACACAAAATGCTAAATGACTTCGATAACAGAAACGTTTGTGTAAATCACTGTTAATTAAACTTTGGCAAAACCAAAAAGCCATGAAGGTACACAAGAAACGTGAGGATCATCCAAACATTCACAGCACGGTAACATGAGCACACGTTTTGGTTGACAGGTGGAGATCAGCTGATGAGCGCTCACCTGCGAGGACTCGGCCGAGAAGCACCTCGGAGTCGCTGGGGGGCGCAGGGGGCGCAGGCTCCTGCGGCCGCTGGTGGTGATGGCACTCGGTCACAGTCATGTCGGGAAGCGGGAGACGCATGAGCCGCGCGAATTGGGCGCGTGCGGCCGGCGGCGGCGTCAGCGCGAATGGCGCGCGGCGCTTGCCGCTACGCCGCGCTCGTAGCACCCGCTACGCGCCGCCCGCCCCTAACAACCCTTACTACTCAGGTCTCGGTATCGGTATCGGGACACAACCCGTACTACACCGGTAGTGGTATCGGTATCCGTTTTTGGTAGGTATAATGCTTCCAGGGTTTTGGCCGTAGCGAATGAGACGAAGACATCAAATAGGTATTATCGTTGATGTCTATATTAGACGTTACTAGACTTACACCCAGTTTCTGAATTGAGAATTTGAAGTTGAGAACGTCCTAATCTGTATTTAAGTATAACTTAAGCATTTTTTCGTTTCTGAATTAAGTTTTTTTAAACTCTAATCAAGATTTGAGTAATATAACATCATTTACTCAAATTTGAAAGAAAGCATGCTTAACTCATGCTTAAAGCCGTCAGTTGCGTTTCTGAACTAAGAAAAATGTGTTTGACAATACTCAAAGCATAATCAACGTCAAGTTGAGCAGTTGAAAGTTGACACACCAATTTCGGCTATTCAAACTGTAATCAGCTATATAATAACTAGTGATTTTGATCATAATGAGTGACGACGATACTTCCTTGTCGTCTGTGGAGATGCCTCAACGCAGACAACCGCACAGAAGAATAGCAGGACATCGGCCTAACTTGTTCATCACGCTAAGCGATGAACAATTTAAGTGTCGGTTCCACTTTACGAACATTGAGGTAATATGTACTAACGTACGTAACGTACGTACGTTAGTACATATTACCTCAATGTTTACGAAGGAGTTGGTTCGGTTTATTTTTAACAAAATAAAGCCTAAACTAACCTGTCTTATTCAACGGCAGGACTGTATTTCTCCCATATTACAGCTGCTAATAGCTCTTAGATTTTATGCGACTGGTAGCTTTCAAGCTGTTGTGGGGGACACCGTGAATGTGAGCAAGGCGACGGTGTGCCGCGTGGTAGAGAGGGTGACTAGTGCCATAGCATTGTTGAGATGGCAATATGTTCGTATGCCCACTGCGCAGGAGAGACCATCAGTGGCGGCACGATTTTTTGACATAGCTGGATTTCCTAGAGTCATAGGTGCTGTAGACTTCACTCATGTAAAAATAAATTTACCAGGAGGGAGCAGAGCTGAGCTGTATAGGAACAAAAAAGGTTTTTTTCTATAAACGTTCAAGCCATCTTTGATGCACATTTACAAATAACTAGTGTCATTGTACGTTGGCCAGGCTCCGTACACGACACTAATATTTGGAACGACTCACCACTTGCAGCTCAGTTTGAAGCTGGCAGATTTGGGTCATCCCTTATTCTCGGAGATAGTGGTTACCCATGCCTTAGGTATCTCATGACACCCTTCTTGAACCCTGCCTCTCCATCCCAAGAAGCCTATAACAGATCCCAGATAGCATCACAAAACACAATTGAAAGGTGTATTGGTGTTCTTAAAAGAAGATTTCCATGCCTACATGCAGGAATGCAGTTAAAACTTCCAAAAGTATTGAAGGTGATTGTGGCGTGTGTTGTTCTTCATAATATTGATCTTCATCTTGATAACTACATCATGGAATATGATGAACATGTACAAGAAGAAAGTGATGAACCATTACCTCAAGTGTCAAATACACAAAATTTTGCTACCAGAACATCCATAGTACAAAATTATTTCACCCAATAAAAGTTTAAATATTACAATAGTATTACAATAGTATTACAATAGTATTACAATAAAAAAAAATGTAGGTATTGTAATATTTTTAATTATTCCTAATTTAATCAGTTACATAAAAATTAAAAAATACAGCTTTGCTCTAAAATACAGCCTTGTAGAATCGGAAGTGCCGTACTATAGGTATGTGCCCGACCCAGTTCTCGAAAATGGAAATATCACATTGTACTGGGATCGATCCATCATCACTGCCATGACTATTGTTGCCAATAAGCCTGATATAGTGGTGTACTCACCGATCATTGTGCTGATAGTTGTATTGATGTATTTCTGTTACCGCTATAACAACAAATACTAAAAAACAGAATAAAATAAATATTTAAGGGGACCATACAACAAACGTGTTTTTTTTTGGCCGTTTTTGTAGAAAATGGTACGGAACTCTCCGTGCGCGAGTCCGACTCGCACTTGACCGGTTTTTGATTCTATATGAAAGCTTCCCAAACGCTCTTCGAACGAACGAGTGTAGTGTCTCAGATCTTCATGAGAGTGGGAGCTACATAGGCATTTGCCATGACTTTTGTCTTATCCATGTTCATTTTAAGACCCACTCTTTCGGAAGCTCTGCTGAGGTCATCGAGCATTGTACTGAGCTCCTCCATAGTCTCAGCCTTGGATTACTATAATATCGTCGGCAAATCGAAGGTCAGTGACGTACTCGCCATTGATGTTGATGCCTAGCCCTGTTTCTTGTGGATATAGTATGCCCCTGTCCTTTTGCATTCTAATATACTTTGGTATCTGAAGCAATAATAAATAAACGTAAAATGATATGTTGGTAAACATTAGGTAGGGGCCGGAAGGTTCTGGAGTGGCGACCGCGTACCGGAACACGTAACATTGGAAGGCCTCCCACAAGTTGGAGCGATGACCTTGTGAAGGCCGCAGGAATCCGCTGGATGCGGGAAGCACGGAGCCGGTCGAAGTGGCGGTGCTTGGGGAAGGCCTATGTCCAGCAATGGACGTCTTTCGGCTGACATGATGATGATGATGATGATGAAACATTATACGTTATTATCTCGTTATTATGTACTTACTTAGTTATTATTGAAAGAAGATTTTCTTTCTCCTCTAGAGTATAGTTAGGCGATCTCTTTTTCTTATCTCTATCCATTTTAATTGGTATAAAACAGAATTCCAATAAAACTTGTGTTTATTTACTTTCAGTTTGACATTCACGATTCAGTTCATAGAAACACGTCGAATTGCTAAAATATACATATATTAAATTGTTAAAATATGCATTAGCAACTCTAATAACATAAATTTGTTGAAATTATTTAAAATTCACTTACTTTTTAAGTCTGTTTTAAATTTATAAGAATAAAATGATGTAATATTATGAGTTTTTGAAAAGTACCGGTTTTTGAATGTAAATTGGAGCTTTGATCAGGAATACTTAAGTAAATGATCAGTTGATTATGGTTTGACAAAATTCGATTTTAACTTGTGAAACGCAAAAAACTTAAGTGCATACTTATGTATTTGAGAATAATCAGTTGAGATTTGCTACTTTTCTCAAATCAGAAACCGGGTGTTAAGGTTTTTCATATCTACTCATCATCATGATCACCTGCCTAGCCTTTTCCCAACTATGCTGGGGTCGGCTTCCAGTCAAATTTCATGTCTACTCTACATTCAATATTGATGTATTGTTTTTGTAATTTTTTTTGTTTTAATGTAGTTTAGTTTCTTGCACTTAGATTATTATAATAGCGTCTTCACTTAGCGTTCTGTACAGTTCTGAGCGAGCAAGCGTTTATTCGCACGGTAAATGAAAACACTTGAGCATGCTAACATGTTTGTTGTGATGATCGGTTGGGCTCGACGATCAAATGCTCGCTCGCTCATTCGTTTTCTCGTTGTAGTGAAAACAGGTGTTTTCTGTTTTACGTGAACATCGGCAGAACAGCAAACATTTGCTCTGAACAAATGTTCGCTCGGCAGGGGGAAATCAAAAACCAAATCAAAAGTCATTTATTCAAATTAGGCTGAGAATCAGCACTTTCTGAACGTCAAAATGACACAAGATAGTCCCCACAAAACGCCCACTCTTCACTTCCTAGTGCTTTAGCTGGGTAGGAGTGTTTAGGGGGTAGTGAAAAAAGGTGTTTTCTGTGTTGAGCAAATGTTCGCTCCGCAGGGTAGTGAAAACGCGGCTTTAGACAATCACTAAGTATTTCCAGCAACTTGTTACGCTGATTTACGCTGATTCTAAGTATGCATTACAGAATGTTCAAATTATAATTAGTTCTAATTATCAGGCCGCGGGGATCCGCGGCTGCGGGAAGCACAGAACCGGTCGAAGTGGCGGTGCTTGGGGGAGGCCTAAGGCCAGCAGTGGACGTCTTTCGGCTGAAATGATGAAGATGATCCGGCTTGAGGTTTTGTCAAGTAATGTAATAGCTTCAGCGAACAAACTAAGTAGGAATTGAGAAACATAATTGAGTTTATGAATGTTCCTTCTACTGGTAATCATATTTTTATTTTTTTCAAACACGTTGGTCTAGTGGTCGCAGGCGCTACTGCTGAGCGTGAAGTCTTGGGTTCGATTCCCAGGTCGAGCAAAGTGTTATTGGGGCTTTCCATTAAGAATCACTATCAGCTGGGAGGCCGGATTTTTGCCCGGCTGATGGCAATAGGCTCGCCCCCTATTACCTAAGACTTAAACATAACTAGCGAAATATGGGTGGTGGTGTAGGTACACCGCTGCCTAACCCTTCGGGGAATGCAGCCGTGATGTTGTTATGTAATAAAATAATTTGTGACGCGACGTTACAAAAATGCCTAAAATCTTAACACGTGAATATCGGAAATGCCAACAACCCAGTGGACTGAAAACCTAAATCTAGAATTGGCGAATGATTCGTGAGCAGAGTGGCGAGTTTATGGGCCAAGGCGACCAATTATACTCTAGGAGTCGGCTCTGACCGTGCATTATTACCAGCTGTAAATATCACGGTTTTACGACTTTCAATAATAATGAACGGACGCTTTTAAACTTTTAATTTACGAAAAAATTATGTACTCTACAATCTTTTATCTTTAGTAAGTCGGGCACGCCCGACGTCTGAAGCACGCTACTGAAATTCTTGGTAACTATATCTACAGGAATGTGCTGGCATGTATGTGTGAAGTTACCTTTTTAAAATAAATAATGTGAATGTACAACTTTGTAAGATTCTGAAACTACTATTATGCGTACAGCCAAAGTGTGGAACTATATGCCAGCGTCTGTGTTCCCTTCCAGTTCCACATATGACCCGTCTGCCTTCAAAGCGAGAGTGAACAGGTATCTTCTGGGCACGCTCGTTCCATTATAGACATCATCCATCGCTTTCCATCAGGCGTCATCGAGGTCAAGAACAGGCCCAGACAGCAATAAAAAAATAAATAAAACTGAAACTTTAGGAAATTACTTTCAAAGTACCTAATTAGGGTTCCGACCTCAAAACGAAAAAAAAGAACACTTATAGGATCACTTCGTTGTGAGTCTGTCAAGACCCTTTTTCTCAGGAACGCGAGGAATCATGAAATTTGGCAAGAAGCAAGGTCTCACAGCACAAGTAAAAGAAAAAGTCCGAAAATCGTTAATTTGTAATTTTATCACATTTTTTTTTGTAATTACAAACTTACATTTGGAGTTGGAGAATTGACTGTGACGTATATCGATGTGTGGGAGAACAGGTTTTTCAACTACAATGTTAAGTTTGTTTTTGAGATAAATTCATCCCAAGTACGGAACCCTCCATTGCGCGTGGTGCGACACGCTCTTAGCCGGTTTTTTTTCTTTTAAAAACGCATATATTCCTATGGTTTCAATGTGTTTTTGTTTTTTTGGTTTGAAAGTTTCAGCAATTCAGAACCAGGCGTTAGGCAAAGGGCCTGTTTCACCACCTACGATTAAGTTCCTATTAACTTACTTGGCACATAATTTCAAACAAATTCTGTTCCATTTTTGAATTTATTCGGTGAGTAGTGGCTACTCGGACATCGTGAAATAGGTCCTAAGTGTTTGGTATAAATACGAATTTTGTGTGAGAACTACATTTGACAACCAAATGTCTACCTAAAGGTAAATTTTCAGTACTTATTTGTTAAAAGCTTTTTTTAATTGCTCTTCTTTGCGTGGTTTACGCGCCCAAACTAAATTACTTCAGTGTACGCGGGTAACCTTTTGTACGTATTAAGTTTAATTGTAATAAAGTTTATCTTATTCCACAGCATTAAATAAATAGCTTGTAATCAAAAGCTCAGCAAATACAGCATCAATTAATATTTTCTTCTTGTTACTATTTTGAAGCCTATTTCTATAGCAATACGAGTGACAGTTGAACAACGGCAAGGGGAACAGCAATCATTGCTCCCTACATACACGTTTAAGTAAAATATGCAAACATCGGTGCAAGAGGTCAGAGTTCGGGTTAAGCTGAAGCCGGGCAGCATCAGGTCACGCTGACGTCAGCAGCGGTCATCTACCTCGGTACACACCCCCGACAACCTCCCCACCAATCCCCGACCTCACCCCGCACCCCTGCAACCCTCGCTCCACATTCATGCTGCACTGGTATCACCGATCTATGCATTCAAATGACACCCATTTTTAGCAAAGAGAATTTTTCTGGGATTTCATAACTATTTTCATCTGTTACTATATTTGTAATGTTCGTTATAGTTTGATAGTGTCCCACTTTTTAAACTCTTTGTACAGCACTCCGATTTGCGAACTTTCTAGGTTAATTGAGATCTTATTGAATACAAAAAACGTCGGCTAAATAAAACTAAAAGTGAATGAAATACGAGTACAAGTAAGTAAGTAAACAGAAAGTTTAGTAAACCATTGATTACATAAATACAAGGAGTGAGATCTAGTTGTTCTAGCAAGTTCGATAGTATCACTCCAAAGGCTTCAAACAAACGTTCCACATGTCGATAATGAAGTACCCAACATAACTTAACCCAATAATTAACATGACTAATCTTTAATCACATACATTCAGCTAACAGAATGTCGCTATCTCATAATAACAGCTTCAGAACTTGATTTCTATTTCCCACGATATTAAATTCTTGCTGTCTCTAGAGCAGGACAGTTAATTAACAACAAACACATTTGAAAGTAAGGGAAATATTATGTTTTTAATTAGCTGAAGGTGCGCAATGTTATGGTTATGACGAAAAAGCTTCTGTGATTAACGCGACCTCATATGCACAAGTGTTATCTTTTCAACATTATTTTGATATCGCTTCATAGCAAACCGAGGCGGCAGGTGTTGTGTGCGTACAGACTACATCCACTACAGGTACATTACAGTACATTCTAGACGGTGCTGCACTCCTACAATTAACTGGAAACGGGCTTAGAACTGGACTCGAGGGGTTCTTGACCTCAACGTGGAAAGTGGACCATAATGACAACACCACTTTCATTTTCGCACAACTCTCACCGACGCGAGTTGAGATCGAAAGTGTACTACTTTAGTGGCTGCGTGCGCGCATCTACCCCCCGCCGCCCGCGCCCCGCCCTCGATTCAACTTTCCTATGTTGGACGCGCTTTCTTCTGATGCCGCCGCTGCGCGAGCGGCACTTGTGCAATTCGCTTTCTAATTGCATTGTGATTGCAGTGTGACTGATGACTGCTAAACATCATCTCACTGGCCCACTCTCCTGTGCGACTATATTGTCTATTATAATTGAGTGCCGCCATTAATCCATCTCATTTAATTCAAGAAAATGTTTAGAAACTAGATGTGGTTCGTGCGTGCAAGCAATGCAAGTGTTCCGAAACATGCGGTGGATCACAGCTTTTGTATTTCAGGGGTTGTTGATTGATGCTATCTCATTAAATGACTTTGAGATAAAACATTTTCGAATCGAAAGTAAAAATTACAGGATATTTATTTTCTAGATTTTGGAAAGCTTGATTTATTTTAGTAAAATTAAATATATATTTTATACATACATATATTTTAGTAAAATTAATAAAACTGGTATAATACAAATATGATGTGTCAGAGTTCATTGACATGTAACCGCAGTTATAAAGTAATTAAGGCAAGTGGGACAGGAACACGGATTTTCAATATTTCAATAAAACCACATGACGCAAAACGGATACGCGAACGTGTAATGTATGTAGTTGTATGCTGAATTGCTGACAATAGAACGCTTACATGACTTATCTATCTTACTTGTTTACACATCTTTGTAATAAATATGATATGTTTATATGTTACGGTCATTGCAATTGTGTTTTTGGGGTAAAGATTGAAAATTCCTACTATGTTTGCAAAAACATTTCATTGATGCAAAAACCCTATCTCTACGCGATACAAATCTACAACATACATAATTATGTTAACATATTTGATGGTGATACCGGTTTGCAATGAACGAAGTTATCGTTCTAATATATAGAGCATTCCCTCCACTATTTAGGTAATTTCATATTTCCTTCCTCGTACAATTCCTAATTTCCTTTCTGAATTGTAATATTATTTTCGATACCATTGTGTCCATTTGTCAGCAGTACTAGTATTTCAGTACAATTTATTGATTAAATTTTCCTCACAAATGCAAATAGCAATAATAATATATAACATCTTGCAAACTATTTGAACATTTAACTGAACAGCAGAGTGGAATGTGGTCCGATCAGTCACGCTCGGCACCTAATGAATATGGAAACATTAAAATTTCGCCAGCAAATAGTACGCGTCCCGGATTAACGGGCCCTTATCTGGAACAGTTATCAGTTGACTTGACACCAAACTATCCCAAAGAGATTAAATCGTCAAGATTATAAAATTAATGACGTTAGCTTGATCCAGTAAGTGAGGAAGGCATGAAAAACGCGCTGCAAGCGTGATTTATAGCACTTTAAAATAAATGAAAAATATATACATAGTTGCCAAAGCCAAGTGCTTTTAGATTAACGCTGCTAAAACTAACAAATATAATCTGTGGTCTGCAAATATAGAACCATTACATTACATTTATGTATATGTTTTACTATTCATAATTTGTGAATGGTTTCGAAACTACAAATAAGGTCACACACAGCGTCAACCACTCGCCGTGGTTTCACAGATTTCGTTTAATTCTGTTACTTGGTCGTGTTTCCTGTCATCCACCGTCCACCGCGTCCTATATACGGTTGATGGCCGGTATTCAATGTAAATGAACTATTTTCTTGTGGGTTTCACTCTTGCATACATTGTTTATGTGTCACAGGAAGTGGCTTTACAACTGAACTACATGCGAGTCGCTTTTGTCTCGGGTAACGGGACTCGGTGTTTATCATTTAGGGTCGCGCGACTCATTTACTTAGTCATTAAATAATATAGATGAACGCCTGATGCGCTCGCTGGACATAATTACAATTTAGTATTTTTTTTTCTTAGTATTTCAGGTAACTTTTTTCAACCGAAGCGCCTTCAGTTGCATATTGCAAACATCTATCTACTTTTTATCTACACTATTTGTGAAATCTTCTCTGGAATTAAATATATTCACTGGCGTTAATTGTAATAACATATTATATATTATTTTCATTTACCTGCCCTAAAATACCTACACGGTTACTCATCTACTACGAGCCAGAAGACCAAATTAAATAAATAATAATAATTTTATTTCTCAGTACATGGTAGGTACCTACATCAAGAAAAAAATTTTTTTTTTTTGCTGCCTTGAATAGAATCACTATATTCATAAGGGCTCGTAGCTAAGTTCCTGCGGCACGGGGCGATGTTACGCTTACTTACCGCGGTCGGTTCTTGGATCGGTGACCATCTTTACATACCGAGACACCCCCGTGGCACGGAAACCACGTTAAGCCGTTAGTTATGGATATTTGATAGTCGTTATGGGTCTTCAGAAGCCCGAAAATCTGACAAGCAGTCTTACCAAGGGATATCGTATTACCCAGTAACTTTGTTAGTTATGGAGGTCATCAGATAGGCAGTCGCTCTATGTAAAATACTGGTATTCAGCTGCGTCCGGTTAGACTGGAAGCCGACTCCAACACAGTGGGAAAAGGCTAGGCATGATGATGATGAATAGAATCACTATAACTCAAATAATGGTGATCGCAGCAGCCCTACGCACCACAGACCGGTGGCCGTCACAAGAACGGTTTGCAACAAAAAGCTCGCGGACATCCATATTTAACTTTTCATTTTTTTTTTATCCATAAAATATTTTATGACGCACCATTTTCGTCTAAATGTGCGTTACGTATTCATACGCCCCTAGGCAATGAATTCGATTGTGTCAGATAATGCTAACCGTGTCGCACCGACGATCTAGGTTTTGAGCACGTAACTTTGTTGATCTGTATGAATGTTGGCAGAAATGTATGTGTGTCAAAACGTAAAGAGGGCGACAGCGCGACCCACTCGCACTGTTTTATTATCGAAAGATCCTGAAATATGAAAGCTTACAGGGGTGTGGATATTACCAGCCTGAATGTGGAAAACTGCTAACAAGCTTTATGTCAGTTCAATCATGAGGAAAGTGCTAACCCTACAGTTCTAGTGTTTATTGCACATTTTTTTTTTAAATTTATTTATTTAGATTTACCAACGTTCGTATACACTAAACAATTACAGGAAGCTACAGAAAATAAAGAACTAAATGTAACAAACAATTATAGGTATAAATACTGCATTTTCTTATTATCACCTAAGTACTGGGTGAACAATCTTAAAATTTGAGCAGTCTAATTTTAATTATATACAACAAAGCAAAGAGGGATACAACCTCCTTAATAATTAACAAAAAGTAAATAATGAAAGAAAAAAAAATATAATAATAAGCGCACGAAAAATAAAAAATAAATATTAATAATTATAAATCACCTGCGAGACAAATGATCAAGAAAAATAGATCGGAACCGACCAAGTGAGTCCTTATGTACATCAACTAGATCACTGCACTCGTTCATGAGCCTATAAGGAACACTATAAAATGGATTCCTCAAAACGGACATACTAGAAGTCTTTGAGCGCAAACCATATGAAAATAAGAAAGAAAATTTGAGTGGCAATCAAAACTAAAATGTTTTATGTACACAAACGTAACGGCTCAATACAGTTTCGGCGTATTTCTCATAACGTGTAGTATAAACTATTTATAACTGGGTGATCGAGAAGGCCATTTATGTATCCAAGTACATAGGTATGTGCTGTCTGAAGTGAAGCGATAAGATTTATGAGCAATTGTAAACAATCACGGCCATTCGATCCCATATCGTAACCTTGCTTGAAAAATACTGAACAGTATGTATGTAAGTATGCACAATTAACCTCATGAACTGAAAGTAGCGCCAGATGTATTGAACAAGTATCAGGGCAGTGGCTGGCCTCGAAACCAATCGACTCGTGAATGTGTGTGAACCCGTTTTTTTATATTTTACAGGGAATTCGATATTTGCGAAACTCGCATGCATTTAACTGAAAAATTAATAATTTGTATAAATAGCAGGTTATCTTAAATACAGTAATTTGTGCTTTTTAGTAATGAACTAAAAATATGTTAATATTTCGTAGGTAAAATGAAACTTCATACAATGTTATTTATAGTATATGTTGTGTGTTGTCTGTAGTGTATGTTGTTTGTAGTACCTATGTAGTATCAAAGTTTTCAGCGCAAATTTTTGATGTGTCTTACAATGTTGCTCCTGAAAACAGTTACGGCATTGTTAGATTACAATATAAAGTTAATTATCATATTGTTCTAAAGTTTACTAGTTTATAACAAACGTTAGTTGTTTACACTTCACTCAATTAATCAATGTAGGTACAAGAACCTAGCACTCATAAGCAAAAACTCAAATCATTGCAGCCATAAGCCATAATGTTGTTGAATTTAGATAAGTTTTTGACTGACAGGTAATATTAAACCGAACAATCTACAGAGTTTGGCTCTACTACAGCACCTACTAGCCTGAATCTAACAGCAGGTTTATCTAAATAGATTTCATTACCTAAACAATTTATACTTACGTTTAGAATCCATTAGTATTTGTCACCTCCGATGTGCAGTGCAATATATGTGGACGTTTTTCTTTGCATCGAAAAGTAAGAGGTTTGGCCAGGCCAGGCGGTTGTGCGCAGCCTTGATCGCACTGAATTGGCAATATCCTGGAGCTACGAGAAGCCCGATTGGCGAAACCTTGCGACCTGCAAAAGTCGGTCGATGAACTCAGCAAGGCCGGCCCGTTGCCGCTTTCTTTGTTCGCGCTGTCGCAACCCGGGCTCCAGCCACAGCCTCGGATCACTTTATTAAGCCTTCTCTCATCTAAATTATAATCGTTCATAATCATTGTCTAATAGCATTATCCCGATGGCCTCATTTGAACGTACTCTGTGGTTGATGCGAGCAGTCTATAAAATCCTAAATAGTTTTTATAACTAAGGAAAATCGGCCTACTAGTTTCTCAGTTCTTCCAACAAAAGTAAACACGAGTAAAGGACCGCTATTTTAAGGTCAGTCAAAGCTTTTGATATTAAAAATGGCAGTTCAGATATGTGAGTTTTCATCTTGTGGAGCTTGTGCTACGCTTGCCGCGGTTGGTCCGTGGATGGGTGAACATAACAAGACCCTTCCGTGCCTGTGGATCTTTGACAGTCATTACGGGTCGTCAGGAGCCCGAAAGTTGACAACTAGTCTTATCAAGGGGTATCGTATTACCCAGTAACTGGGTTGTGGAGGTCAGTTAGGCAGACGCTCCATATGAAATACTGGGTAATATTCAGCTGCATCCGGTTAGACTGGAAGCCGACCCCAACATAGTCCTAGCTCTTTTTTGATGATGATGTGAGTTTTCATCTGATTGAACAGGTTTTTCTTTTTTTGTATCGGGTCGATAATTTGTAAGTAAGTACAATATTTTGTAACAGAACGATTAGAAGTCCTACGGGGCTGCGCTTTATATCGACTCGTTCCCCTTGTGGGGTGCAATAAATATAGCATAGCGAAATATTTGTAAATGCTTACGTAAGCAGCACTTGATATGTAGGCAAGTACGTTACATTTACGTAAGATGGGGCCTATTCAATCACTAGTTACTACCGTCTGCCGGTTACATAAACCGCGCGTATTGCTCACGGTTCTTCGCGAACAACGATAAACGCTTTCATTGTTTCCACTGAACTACATTATGAGGCTTGAGCTGATGATGTCACTTTGAGGAAAACGAATGACCTGTTTCCCGATGAGGACTGAAATATGAATATAATTTTAATATAGCTTATTATTTTGTTGCTGGCAGCGATAAAGCTCTATTGCTTGCACATGTATGACCTACGAATGTGGCAATTAACTTACTGCGAAGAGGATTTTCCTTGAGCATTCTGAGTAAGAATGGGGTCTACGTATGATTGCATGTGTTGTAATAAATTGCCGCTTCTTAAATTTTGGATTTTAGTTGAAAGTCTGAAATATAATTAGTTTGCACAAAGCACAAAGTAGCTTTACAAATCCTTGCTGTGTTGGTTGTTAAGGTATGTCGTGTGATCGAGCACAAATAAAGGCCATGCATTTACATTTGCTGCCTGAGCGTTATTTCGCAGTTATCGTAATAGGTTCCATGGCCAAGTTGCAAAAAGCGGCGCGTGCGCAGGTAAGTTGTCGACGCGCCTTCAGCATTGGAGGAGCGGGAGGGCGCGGGGACGAGGAGGGCCACTTTCACCCGGCGAGGCTGCGCGGGCGTCGACCCCCGTTGCCCTACTCCGCTGACCCACTATAAACTAACCGAAACACTATTCACTTTCATTTCTGCCGAGACTATCATTAGGCCCGAGGATGCGGCTTACGCTGCCTCGTCACTGTTGCAGCATTATTGCGAGAATTTATGTTCATTTTTTGCGCTCGCTACTCTATCGATGGCGATGGCGTGGCGGGAGCGATGCGCCCGCGTCGGAGATAGTCGACGAGAGTAGAGAGCTGGCGGTGACGGCGGCGGCTTGCGTAACACTTGTTATTGGCGAGAGTGAAAGTGGTGAGCCGCCGTCTCCATACTAATGAGCGCGAAACGGGTGCGTTGGACTCACTCCGGAATATGCAGCACTGGGTTAAAGTGTCACACGACGACTTTCCGACCACTTACATAAGTTATAACTTTTGCTTTTGAATAGGGAAATTACAAACAATACGCACGGACAGTCTCGTTGTTTGTTTTCAAACTTCCAGTTCAGATTACGTGAGCAGCCTGTTTACCACTTATTACCTAATTAAGAACAACTGTAATCAATATCGACGCGATTTGAAACGTAAAATGTGTCTGAAGTCGTTAATGTGATTGGTATCTTACTACTATGCTGATCTGCATACTTGTATCGTAAAACCTGCTACTGGGTACAAAGCTTCCATAGAACTTAATTATGATTTATAGCCGGTAACCACATAATACTAGGTACCTCACGACTAAGCTACTACTACTCAGTTATATGAAATTCGAGTATGATGTTATCAAACGTCAGTGATTTAAATTCCGCGCCAATTTGTCGTTCGGTGATTTCCGTAGGTGTTCGGGCGCGCTCGGCTGGCGTCTCTCGCAGCTCTGCAGCGACCTCGAGCGACTCGGGGCAACGATCGCTGACTAGGCCGAATGTATTACAAAGTCCGAGTCGGCCGGGGCCGCTCCCTGCCTCTCTGCCTTTGAGATCCAGCCTAGGCCCGCCTCTTACCGCACGCCGATACCTACAACCTATGTCTGTTACTCATTACATCAAGGTGAAACAAACAGCCTGTACCTTGTGCTTTAATAATTAGCTTTCAGTGGCCTAGTGCATTGTTATTGGCGCCAATCAATTTAGTAATTAGGTTTTCTAGAAACATGTTCTGATCTTGAACTGTAGAATCTTTTACAAAGATATGAGATAAAGTGAAAGGAAATGTAACGTATTAAGATAACCATGAAGGGTTATATAAAGATAACTAAATCTTATAAACTTAACCAGGTTTAATGATTCTAGAATCTTCAATTTTTCAGTGGTGATTTCATTTAAATTCAGCGTCAAGATATAAGAGCCAAGATAGTGTTACCTTTGTTGTCTAGTGTTGCTGAAACAATCAGACTTTTATGAGTAATGTAACGGGAAGTTTAAAACGAAACAAGAAAACGTTACAAAACAACATCGCGGCCGTCAATTTACAGTTCACGCACAATTTGTCGTCGTAAATGGAAATGTTGTTGTTTTGTAAAGGGTGGGTGTAACGCAGTTGTAAAACAGGTCACAACATAAATTGTAATAAGCTTGCAGTTCAACGACTTTCATGGTTTTACTTTCGACGACGACGGGACATTATTATGCGCCATCAGGAACGTACACGGACCGAAAACCATAAAAATACGGCTCGATTATACCCTTACTATGAACATTTTATGATCAACACGTTTCCGGTAGATACGTATTACACTGTAATTAAACGAGCTAAGAACGTAAATATTTTGAATCAGCTTCGGTAAACAAGATTGGAGTGGCATTGGTTTGTGATTGTATTTGCGCTAGCTTGCTACAGACCTATGATTCGACTCATGTTGTGGTCGTTGAATTTTTAAATGGCATAACAAGGTACAAATGTCTATAAAAGTTGAGGCAGGATTCGATAGCACCATATGTATCACGCTGAGAAGCAACGTGCAGCAATAATCCACGGGCTGTTAAATTTGCCAGCGTTAGAATTTGCGCGCGCCGCACGTTCGCAAGATAAGTCAGTCAGGGTCGGCGCGGTGCCGACGGCCGGCCATGCACCCGCGGCTTGCGACACCGCCCCCGCGCACCGCACCCCGCACCCTGCGCCCCGCGCCGCCAGCACCGGCCGAGCTCAGCCAACATAAACCATGGGGAAAACAACAACACCCACGCCACACTGCTGACGTGTCCTTACTGTTTTATGAATGCATATTGCAGTGCGCCAGTTCCAAAATGGTGTTGCAATTTACTGCGAGCGTTTCGTCTCTCCATGAACAAACTCTCAGCTAAGTAATCTACGATTTACGTGATTGATTGATTGATAACAATGCAAACTATGTTTACAATCAAACCGGACGTAAAAAGGTTAAAAACCAACGATCAACAAACGTTAACTGCTGAAAAAAAGGAGAAACCACTCCGGTAACAACAGCAGTACAGCTGCTCACACGGAATTTATGTTATTTACGTATTCCCTTACAACGGTTAAGCACTTACAGTTCATGCACCTTCGGTCGTTTACATGAGTTTTTCATAACTTACCGAGTATTGAAGAAACAAAACTTGATTTGTTTCAATGCTAAGTTAAAACATTGTTGGAATTTCAATAGAATTCTGACAAAAAGTGCTTCAAGTGGATGAGCAACATGTTTATGTAAATTTCTCTGATAGCTTCATTGCTCATTTGATTTATCCTCGCGCCGCGGAGAAAGTGGTTGTTGTAAATGTTGGTGTTACCTAACATCCACAACCACGAAAAGATAGCTGACTTCATAAATGCCAGTGCGATGGAATCGAGCGGAGAAATTAATAGCAGTAGCATTTGGAGTGGGTTATGATTAGAGGGTGGCGCGGCTGTGGCGTGGCGGTGGAGTGGCGCGCAGGGAGCGACCTATTTGCGGGTCGTCGGCCGGACTATATTTAGCGGCGGCTCCCGGCCCGCGCGATGCATCCTGCACTTATTTTCCATTGCAATCGTTATCACAATTCATATACGGGTCACGTTTTCAGAATAATCCCCTTCACATTCTTATGTTTACTTTCAAACGTTGTCGTGTCAATTTATCGTGTAAACATTAGTTTTACGCCGTTTATTAAATGTAATAGATAATACTTTTACAAGGCTAGTAAATATAAACAATGGCTATCTAACTTTTATGAGCATGTTGCAATCACAAACTGTATTATTTTTTTCAACTACAACGTCATGATCGCCTGTTTCATAAAGAACAGAAAATTCCCAACATAATGTTATTAAAAGTAATTTCAACTGAAAGATTTTCAGTGAACACAAAAGAAAAACAGTTCTTGTGATGTCATTCGATACATGCGCACAAATATACGACTTACCTTTCAAGATTACCCTCAACTTATCGAGAGCTAGTCTAGGAACACTGCGCGGAGGAATGACCTGCCACTTACCTGTAACAAAAGAAAGGTTATCTATTAGTAAACGTATTGTGATAGACAAGAGAGGCAGACGTGAGTGACGGCACTACGGCATACGGCACACTATTTGTAAACGTATTGTGATAGACAAGAGAGGCAGACGTGAGTGACGGCACTACGGCATACTGCACACAATTTGGGTCACGCTCTGAATTTATGAAACTAAATAAAACACTAGCCTATATGTTCTAAATGCGTAAATATATAGCCGTTCTTGCCCTCCTTAATATTATTATGTTTCTTAATCGAAATGTATTTAATTATTATTCCATTTTCCTCAGTCCACTTTTACAAGCATGATTCAGAAGAAGAACCCACACTCTACAGGTCAACTAAGCACCAGTTACCTATATTTGAATTCCCGGAATAACCTGAACCTATTATTATCTTACAGTAAAACACTTTGAGCTAGCTCGCTGCTGTTGAAGTCAGCGTATTTGCCTAATTGATCAAATACATGTAGTTCAATATGTCAGATTGCACAAACTTGTTTCTTATTTCGATGATTTTTAGGTTGAAACTCGTATGAAGTGAGCTGGCGCTCGAGTCATTACGTTGTCATCGTCCTAATTTTGCAGTGTCCTCGTTTTTGAGGTCAGTCTCTATCGGGGCAACGAACTCGTGCCCTTATCGCGGGGGGAGGAGCGGGGCACGCGGTGCGAACGGCTTCACAACTCTCGTTATAAACTAAAGTTATTCTATTCTACGATAGATGGCGCTAAAAAAATATAGTAGATCCTTTTATTTTAGTTCAGCCATTTATACATTTTTAAAGGACTTTCATTCAGTTCTTAATGAAAACTAAAAATTACTTACTTCTTTTTTCTTTAATATATTAAAGAAAGATACAGTCATTTCCGAAGGCAACCCTATGAAATCGACGTAACACATTAATAGATCGTAACAAACAAGTCGTGTACATAACGTAGATTAGGCGGTGCATCCCTATCGGGGCGATAGTACGTCGGTACGTCAGGCGGCGCACACGACTCGTAGGCCGTAGTAGCTCGTAGCGCTCAGTGCTACGTCGTCTACGTACTCGTAGGTACGGGCGCAGGTCGACGGCCGACAACCGGGGCAGCCTTGCTCTGTCCTCCGCGCCCTATTTCTGTCGCCACGGTGCGCTCCCCTCGCGCGCACCGCTCCTTGCCCCTCACCTCCCTATAAAGATCCTCAACGTTGAAAATTACTCCAATTTACCCACAATTCATGTAATTTTAAGAGCTACAGCAAAACTGTTTATAAAAATATTTTCAATCAATATTTTGTATTTATTTTAAGGCATTTGATATACATATATATTATATACCAGCCTAGCTAAAGGTTATTTTATTAGTCATACATCTATATATCTTAGAGCCATAATGTCGAGATAAATTCGAGGTACGTCACTGCATATAATTTTATATTATGCTGTATTATAATATATGTGATGTACTTCTTGTAGAGTACAGATACCTATTTCTGTTATTTAAAAATACTGTAAGTTTTTGTAATGTCATAGTTACCAATACTAAGATTTTGGCTGGTTAATAGGCGTCATATACATTCCTCAAGCACATATATAACTGCATCAATGAATGCATGCAAGCCTAACATATTATATTGCAAGTGTCTACGCGTATCTACACAATGTAGTTGCAGCTTATCTGTCGTGTAACAGAACTGTTTCATTGTTTTTGAATAATAATTACTAGAACTTAAAGCGATCACAGTGCGAGACACATTAGCTTGTCATTTATCTCAATAAGTGTTATGAAAAACGTACCCTCGATGTTCTTACGTGTGGCAACGTCTTCGTAACAAAGTTTATTATTAAAGACATTGTATAACACGTTCGATTGTAATCAAGTGTCGTCAGTGCATGACACTTATGTAGTATACATAACTACACACACACATACAGCTCCTATACATGAGCGATGTATATGTGTGACGTGGCGAGGCGAGCGGCGTGTGACGTGGGTTGCGTCAACTTTTACTCGCACTTTCTCGAGCTGCGCTTGCGCAACTTTTGTACCGCGCAATACTGGTTCTCTCACCACTTGCGGTGACAGCATTTCTCTTCTACTACCATTTCACGTCATATTAATCTTTCTCTACATTAAAGTAATCACAAACAATGATTTAATCGCTGAAGAATTTACGTAGCGACAGTTAACAAGCGCTTTATTACTCGAGCATAATAATTATGACCTTAAACTTATTATTAACATGGTTCCAACACAAGCTAAGAATTGAGCAGTTAGCTAAATGCTGTGAGCTGTGTACACAAGTCAATGTTAATAAAGTGTTTTTGCATTTATCATAGGATAATATTTCTGAAGCAAGCAATAGAAACAATTCAATGAAAAGTTAGTGGTAGGTAACGGGACGACGGGGGGGAGGCGGCGAGAGTGGAGGGGGGAGCACGCGGTACGTGCCCCAGTTTCGCGCGGGTGCATGAACTCTAACGAGGTAAGGCCACCGACCGAGGCGAGCGTTAATGTAAATACTACCTTTCGCTTACCGCTTTACGTTACGTTTTAGCTTAAACTGCGTGTTTCTCGATATATCGTAACGAAGCACCTATCTAGTGATACCACATGGAGGAGTCGGGCGTGTGATGCTACATCCAGCTGCGATGCGACCTTCGCAATTATCGCCCTCGCAAGATACGACACGCTCCTGCACTCTGATGCCACTTTATACATCCAACATCATACTGGACCACTCTAAAATATAATAAACCAATTCTTTTAGAACAAAGTTGGCTAATCTGTGAAACAAATTGTGGTTTAAATCAGAGTTTTCCTTCTGGAATGTTCGAGTTACGGCTTCGACGATTCACAGAACGGCCATTCTAATTTCAAGTTAACATAGAATACCTAATCCTTTTAATTCTTATTTCTATAGAGACGGACATAATGAATGTTGTACAGCAATATGAATTTGCATAGCATTGACCGAATTTGCACTGCATTGTATACACACCTACTGGTATTAGCGTTTAAATGTCTTCGTTATACCAATCACAATTGTTATTGAATTGTAATTGCAATAAACCCTAATTAAATACTTATCATTAATATCATCACTATTAAGCTTGATATTTATCGTTTAGTCGCCTTTTTCAGTTAATAATGTGTATAAAATTTTAGTGTCGGGGATTTTTACAGCAAATGATGGGGGAATGACGTAAGAGTTAAGTATGAAGTAAGCGCGTCAATGTCATTTTATCTTGTCGCCTGCTAACGAATTGTAGGCTCATAGACAGATGCTTAAATGTGTGATTAGTTAATTAATTTGCGTGAAATTATATGAATTAATTGCGTGAAAAGTTAATTAATTTGCATAGAAATAATAAAGTCAAAGTGTACAATCGCCATGAGTCGGGCGACGTAGACGAAGCTTCGTACACATGCAGGTCACCGGGAGACGCTGCACACGACGATACTTGCGCATCACAAACACTCGCTATCCTAAAATAGATCTCAACGAAATATTCCTACCTCT
This sequence comes from Cosmia pyralina, assembly GCA_946251885.1. Lineage (NCBI taxonomy): Eukaryota > Metazoa > Arthropoda > Insecta > Lepidoptera > Noctuidae > Cosmia > Cosmia pyralina. The sequence continues at coordinate 15,146,838 of OX276352.1, read as the reverse complement.
GTTATATTTTAATACTGTGACGTTTTTCGTCAATCACGTAGTGAATATTTACCTATTTTAATCTTTATCGAGTTTACAAAGTTCAGTTACTCAATGCTTTATAACTTGTCATCATCATCATTATTTCAGCTCGGAATCACCCAGTGCTTGGTGTAGGCCTTAAAGAACTAATCATTTCAAACAATATAGTCGAAAACAATTACCACGTCACCATAGAGCTAACCCCAAAGGGACAGAAGGGAAACTATCCTATCGTAATAACCTATTTACTCAAACGAAATAAGTCCGTCCAAAATACGCTCAGTCAGATCGGATTCGTGTTAAGCTCTTCCGACTTCGTTACGTGCTCACTTTTATAGGTCACAATATTGTTATGGTGCTGTAAAACAAGTATATTTATACAGGACTGTGTGATTATGTGCGACAAAGGCAATCGAGTGACAGGCTCATGAATAATACAATTGTATTGGTATATAGGTCAAGCCGTCGTCGGATACGTAAACAGCTGTAGTCACAGCTTGGGGGACGGTGGAGTAATCTTAGCTTAAGTTCTTACTTTAAAAACTAGGACAGGCCACCAATGGAGAGGCAACCGTGACGGCCGTGGGTGGACAAACTATTATGAAGAAAGACCTTTGTTAGATCGAGCTGAGCGAGGACTAGCACACGTTTCTGATCGAAAAGTATTGTAAAGTCGAAACTATTCAAATCAACAGGTGGAAAATGTTGTTTTCATAAATATTAACAACACGAACAAAGCTTTACCTGCACAACAATGAATAGAAAACTACGCTTGGTAACTAATATCAGCGAGTGGTCGTGTACGGGTGCACAAACATTCTTCTCTAATAAACAATGTGCTTATATTGTGAAGGATAATTCATCAATACATTGCATGTGTGTGTAGAAGTAAACAACCTGTATTTGGGACAATAAACTTCATCAAGAACAAACGATAATAATTCTGGTCGATAGTTAAGTAATTATCTCATTATGTTTTCGAACAGCATTTATCTTGAAATTAGCGTATTGAAGCACGCATTTGCATTACCTACAAGAACAAAAAACAGTTTCAGCGTTGCTGTAAACCTTGTTGTTACTTTCGATATGGCGTGAAGGATACGCAGTACCTACATAGGTACACATAGATAAAGGACATAAGCTGACGATCGGCCCGACTATGTACAAATATAGTAAACATGCTTATCATTACTGAAACATCAACATAAAACAAACTGTGTATCCTAAGAAACTCGACGTTATAAATAATAAAAAACTTTTTTACAAAAAAAAAAAAAAACAACCGACTTCCAAAAAAAAAAACAAAGTGAAAAATAACTTTAATTTGTTATAAAAAGTTATTGTAAAAATGTTATTTATTTTTCACTTTTTAATGTGTCAGTTTGTAATTTATCTAAGTTACAATAGTGTAATGTCAACTGCTCATCACCTTTTAACAAGATATTGCTTTTCCCAATTCAGGGACGTTAATTGTTGAGGAGTTCTCCTAGTAAGAACCACCATATGCATTGCGACGAGCATAAATTGGTAATCAAATCGCAACCCGTGTAATATTGAGTAGTATTATTATATGTAGTAGTAGTTATTGAGTAGTTCCGATGGCCATATCATCAGTTCCACTTCACCAAATGGTGCTTTCCGAGAGCAAATGCACGAGTTACTATAAAAAATACCCAAATCTACAGGGTGTTTGGTGCATCGTTTGCCATATTGAATTGGCCGAAAGAAGAGGTCATTTGCTATCGCTTCAGGCTCAAGTACTCATTTTTGGCCACACCGGTTTTTTTATTACAACTTTCTAATTTTTATTTTGAAAAAATCCAAAACTCAGCATTAAAGCTTAAATTAAAAAAAAGTTTTAAGTGTAGTCGTCAAATTTCATTTTTATTTACATATGTACTGTTGTATGGCTCTATCAAATTTAAAATTACTTGCCAGTTACATCTAGTTTTTTTTTAATAAATCACAAAGTTTTTGGAAAAATAAAAAATGAACTTAAAACTCAACTTTAAATAGCTATAAAAAAAAAACTAAAAGCGATCGGGATCTTCGAATTATTTTAAAAAGTTCTCTAGTCTATCCCCTTTCCAACGGTATGCAATGTGTTAAAAAACTCTTTTAATATCTTTAATAATTAGCTAAATGTGTAGTCGAGACACATCAGGCTGATATTGGATATTACGTTTAAAACACTAGTTTTCGCATAAATTACATGCTATTAGTAGATAGATACTGTTATCTCACGTCTTACGTAGTCTCTTATCTCGTTCTTACATAGGGAACTTTCCTCGAAATTGAAAAAAAAATACATTATTACAAAAATAATCATTTATTAATAAGTAATTTAATTACATACTAATCTTACAAGAATTAGAATTTCTGCAAACAGAGTTGCCCTTATTATTAGCTGATTTGCCAATTTTCAGTGAAGACAGGTCTTTTGTTTTCCAACATGACGGTTGTCCCGCTCATTGGAGAATAACCGTCAGGGAGTACTTGAATGATGCATTCCCGGACTCATGGATTGGGAGGGATGGCCCTATTCCTTGGCCTCCACGTTCTCCAGACTTAACTCCGTTGGATTTTTACGTCTGGGGACGGGCCAAAGAACTCGTCTACGCCACGGAAGTTGAGACAAGAGATGATTTAGTCCAACGCATTGAGGCGGCTTTCATGACGATCAAAGCAGAAATGCGTTTACGCACCACTACAGTTGAGATAAGACGAAGATGTCGCGCGTGCATACGCAATAGTGGTAGACAGTTTGAACAAGACTTGTAAGATTAGTATGTAATTAAATTACTTATTAATAAATGATTATTTTTGTAATAATGTATTTTTTTTTCAATTTCGAGGAAAGTTCCCTATGTAAGAACGAGATAAGAGACTACGTAAGACGTGAGATAACAGTATCTATCTACTAATAGCATGTAATTTATGCGAAAACTAGTGTTTTAAACGTAATATCCAATATCAGCCTGATGTGTCTCGACTACACATTTAGCTAATTATTAAAGATATTAAAAGAGTTTTTTAACACATTGCATACCGTTGGAAAGGGGATAGACTAGAGAACTTTTTAAAATAATTCGAAGATCCCGATCGCTTTTAGTTTTTTTTTTATAGCTATTTAAAGTTGAGTTTTAAGTTCATTTTTTATTTTTCCAAAAACTTTGTGATTTATTAAAAAAAAACTAGATGTAACTGGCAAGTAATTTTAAATTTGATAGAGCCATACAACAGTACATATGTAAATAAAAATGAAATTTGACGACTACACTTAAAACTTTTTTTTAATTTAAGCTTTAATGCTGAGTTTTGGATTTTTTCAAAATAAAAATTAGAAAGTTGTAATAAAAAAACCGGTGTGGCCAAAAATGAGTACTTGAGCCTGAAGCGATAGCAAATGACCTCTTCTTTCGGCCAATTCAATTTGGCAAACGATGCACCAAACACCCTGTATATAGATGTGCCTATAAAATTTGAGCATTTCTCTGGATTTCCATGGAATCCCTTCATCAGATTCTGACTTGGTGACAGAGGGACCACCTCAAAGCATACCCTTTCAAATAAAAAAAGAATTTTCTAAATCGGTCCACAATTGACGGAGAAAACGGTGTACATACATAAAAATATATATATACGCGACGAATTGATAACGTCCTCCTTTTTTGAAGTAGGTTAAAAATGCGAGCCCTACTGGGTCAAACAATATTTGCGCTAGCTTAAGTAATTATTTATGAGATACCTTAATAGCAGCATCCACGCTGCCATGCTAAGCATATCTAGCTAAATGTTACAGTTGTAGTCTAAAGTGTAGTGACACAGTTTGAAAAATACAGTAGAACAAAAGATTTCAACGAAAATTTGTTAAATAGGTACTTTAAAAATCCATGTCGCGAATGATTGCGTAAGTGGAATTTGTAAATGTAGCTTAAGTATGAGTAAGAGTTGCTAAATTAGATTGTCATACTGTTGTTGTTTATCTGTGGTTTAGTTAGACCGTGTCACTGGAGGTTAGATGGTCACCTCGCCCCCCTTCGCCGCTCGCCCTCTCACTCTCCCCTGCATCGCCTTGCAGGAGCAACAAACTCTGCAAGGTTGCGCTGCGACCGACTCCGCTATCGCTGGCTACAGTTACGATATCGCCCGCCCTTCTCCGACAAACTACTTTATTTTATTACATTGCTGTCATATCGATATTATGTTTGAAGGTCCTAAGGATTATTACACCTTTGTTTGTGTGGCCTTAAATGAACGGTATAAGTACCTACATGAAATTAAAAGAGCTAACCTGTTTTTACAGTTTTTACTAGGGTTAGGTCAGTAGGTTCAAATATTTTATTTATTAATTGAATCTGTTCTATTTTTTATAAATTTTATTCTTTATTTAATTATCAAACTAAGAATTAAATATGTTAAGAATTAATCACCAATTTATTAAACACTGTCCAGTTAAAGTGCTACGTGCACGAGTAAGATACCTAATAACTGGCTAACTGCTCAATATGTGACTGAAATTGTCAGCATAGTCAATTTGAAACAGCAATATACTCACAAGACACGTCACACAATATATAAGATTTGTTCTCGACGCATCCATGGTTTAACTCTTCGAGCGAAAACAACAAGTAGTGCCATCTGTGGGCGAGTAGCGAAACTAATGGTGGCGTAGCAGGCGTAGGCCCGTCGTAGCAAATATCAAAATATTTTTATTTTTTTGTAACATTGTTCGTATAGTTAGATAAATCTAATACTTTAATGAATAAAATAATTTTACTGATTTCAGTAAATATTGCAAGTTTTAGGCAATGGTCTACGCTTCTATGGTGTTTAGATCAAAGAAACTCTCATCAAAAATAGGTTTTAATGCCTATTTATTCATTTATTTTGTTAAGGTATTTTATTATTCAGAATCATATATATCAAGATAATTTATTGGAACTTTTAACTGAATTTAATGGAAAACCAGTGAATCTGTTACATTCCCGCGCAATTTGCGTGTAATAATAGTAAGTTGAAGGGCTCGTGCACGATGCAATAAAGACCGATAGTCATCATTATTATATTCTATTAAAAATCCATTAATAAAAAGAGATCGCATGAATTTACGGGGTTGTCAAGGTACTTTAACTACCTTTTATGTGGCTGCATAGTTTGTGCTTGCAACTTAGATTGTGTGACCTTATACCAGTCTCCGTCGACTCCGTCTTAAGAACTTTAGAACTGAAGGTTCTGGAATACTGATTCGAAGTTTATAAGTAGGTAAGGCGTACGTATGTGCACTGTGCAGGTATAAAACTTACGTACGTTGTATGTCATATTTTTGTTCTTTTATACCCAGAATTTTATGATCATAGTTTGTCTAGGTTCAGACAAAATTTCTAAATCACATTGATTTTCTCATCAATTAACGTAAAAATAAGATTTTCTTTGAAGATCACCTTTGAAGGTAGTAAATCTAATACAAGAAGGATCTGAATGTAAAACCAGTCATGATGTCATGCTACGAAAAAACAGTTAAAAAAGTTGATTAAGAGTTGTGTTCCTTTGTAATTTAAACAACGTAAGTTTTTGAAACAGTGAAAGAAAGTATCTTATCTTCGTTGTAGAACATTACACAACTTGAGTTTGCTGGCCTTTGGGGATTGTTAGCCCACGTATTACGCTTATCCGTTAATCGGTCACAGACTCACAAGCTTACGACACGGGAGCAGATTCCAATCATTTCGACGGCCGTAAAGAATTATACGGTTATCTACAACATCATGACTACGCAGGAGAGCGTTTTAAACTCAAAACTGTAATAATTAATAGAAGAATAAAGCTGTCTTCTTCTGTTTTACACATTTAAGTTAAGAAAGGAAATGTTAAGACCAATTACTGTAATATATATTTTTTCTTTAAAGAATTTCGTATAAAGTGCAGTTGACTCTTTGTACTTTGCTGCCGTTGATTTGTATGTTAATCCGAAATAAGAGTGGAAGCAGTGCAATGTGCAAGCCATGGGCGGCAAGGTGTTATTACTAGTGCATCGTGTATCATAATTCATAACTGTATCATAAGCTTTGTTGTTTGTTTGTGTATGTTTGTCCGTCTGCATTCCAGTGCTACGAAACCCCGCGCAAAATAACATAATATTACAATTTGTGTGACACTTATCAACAAAATTCGGCCCGTTTCACATTTATATTTAAATCCAAAGACTAAAAATAAAAAAGGTTGTATATCATTATTAAACAAAAATACCCATAACGTTGGATATGAGTCAGAACGTCATTTGTTGTATGGGGAGCGACGACCGCGAGTGAGTGACGCATTTCTACGTGCCGTTCGAACACGCAACACATCGCACCGCTGACGTAGCCAGCCGTTTTATTTGTTTATAGGTACCGATCCAGATTTATAACCTACATAATTTAATAACAATTGCTTTAGAGTGCGTCGCCCGATAGAGTGCAGTATCGATGTTACTTGTTGAGCGTCGAGTAGGACGTCAGATTGTTGTTAAAATATTGGAGTAATGCCAGCAATAACCAACGTTTTTAAGATTATCTTTGAATTTTCTTTCTCTGTTTAAAATTCCGCATTTCGAAATAATTCCGTGCAATTAAATATAATAAGTCGCAAAGACATGTTTTGCAAGAAATAATAAGTACTAAGTAAGTACATTCAAAATACATTAAGATTATAGTACATTTTGAAACAAGTGGAGAATTTTTGTTATTGCAGTTCTCGGCTCAAAAACAAATGTCCACGTGTATCAAACGACGTTTTTCAATACACTTTTGTAGAAATAAAATAAAATAACGAAAAATATTTTTGTCATGAATTATTAATAAAAAAAAAGAAAAATTAAATCATAGTTTCCTAACTATGATTTAAATTTTCTTTTTTTTTCGCGCTGTGCTTTCGCCAGGTTGAAGGAGAAGCAAACGTATAAAGCCGATAAACAAATAATATGAAAAATAGAAAATTCAAATATTTTTTAGTTTAGAATACAAATAAATGTTAATTTGTTTATAAACGTTTTTTTTTATTGTAATAATCATGGTTTTTGATGATATTCTATTTAGAAACATTATTTAAATAATAAAAAAATATTGAAAAAAAACATTCACCTCCTAATAGAGACGGTGTGAATAGAGGCATTGAACCAATTTGGACTAAGTATAGGTATAAGTTATCTGTGGCAATTTTTATTCCCGCACACGTGTTGGAAAATGAAAAATCGCACGCGTGTAAAATATATTGCATTGTGAACCTAATCGTAGTGCAATATGAACCAGTTTTTGAGGAAGTGTATTGAAAAATAATTAACAGAACTGTGCAAAAACAAGTAAGTATTACATTTTTCAGTATTTGTAATCTATATAAGTAGTCAAAAACCTACACCACTACAAAACCATATTATGAACCCACCTTAACCCTAGCCTAGTATCGTATTCTGAATAAGAGTAAAAACTAGCATGTTATTATTTACCAAACATGGCTTTCTTCTGTTTTAAAAAATGTACTACAGTCGCGTTAAGTAGCGCCATCTTTGAAGATTCACTTGAAACTTTAAGTTGCGAGCAGCCTTCAAGCAGCGCCATCTAGCGGAATTTTCCGAAACAACGTAGGCTGTATAAAGTTAACGTGTACAAGAAGGCCTTGGAAACGCTACTAGATACCGCTTTTCACAACAATCGCAAGCTTCGTTTTAGCGCGAATTGAAAAAAACTTGCGATTTAGACAGCGCAAAAAGTTTTCAGAAGAATTTTACATAATGAGTTGTTTTTTGCACAGCTTTCCTATTTTTAGTTACACAGAACTTACTGGAAAGGAGTGATTTAGATCATGGAGTACTTACCTATATTGTGTCCATAAACGGATCTACATAGTGCATACTGGGATAATCATCGGCTGGTGCCTTCTCGTCATTTATTGTCTAAGGGGCCTCTGTGAGTTGGCATAGGCCCCTCGTCCAAAGGTACGGGACTCCAGGGTCCCGAGATATTTCAAAGACTATAATAACATTGAATGATTAGCTATATCACTTCTGTAAAAGAGTTTTCCCGTGTTCTTTTGTCCCAAAATGTTACAAAAATACGTTTATTAGTATCATAAACACGTTAAAGTGCAAAGCGGGCAAAGAGGGCTCCAGGTGATGACACAATCTAAACAGTTTCCGTCACGAGAGGACGCGCTAAATGGTCTGATTCAGCAGATTTCAGCTGTGTTGATAATTTGCACACATTGTGTGCTGAGTTCTAACTTAAATAACTGCGTAATGTGACCTCCAGCCGACTTTCGGACTATCGTCCGGAACAAATACACGACTGACCTACAAACACTCGCGAACACCGAAGATAATATTAGCCATCCTTTTTTAACGTCAGCATTTCAATATGGTGCGGAAGAGATGGAGCATCTTGTTACGATGACGAGCCTCCGTTCTCAATGTCAAGTTCACCGATTATTATTAGTGCTCAATGCCACAAAACACACGCAAGCATTATGGCGCATCGCCGGATGAACGAATACACTGTAGAGGTGTTTTTTTCTTTAAACTATGCTATAATTACGAGCAACGACGTAACTAGACGCGAAAAATGTTCCACATAGCAGAGCTCACGAGAACCAAATCACTCACGAAACTATATTAAAGAAAAGGCCCTCACAGTAATTTTATTTACTTACAATAATAGCTACTTAACATTGGAAAATTTTATAGACAACATTATTTTCCGATGAAACTTGTTCTTGTGATGAATGACTTTGGTTTGAAAATTAATTGTTTGCAGTTACGAACTCCCAGAAATGATTGTGGAAATTTTCGAGACAACGCGCTACGATTCTGGTTCACGAGCGCAGGTATATTTGAATGATGGACGTCGTGTCCTGACGACTCTAATTAATTATTGTACTCTAAACACACTAAACTGATTTTTCAGGTTTAGGTCAAACAGGTAAGGTGCATGCATGTGTGTGTGGTTTTCATTCACCTTGCGACCCACGGATGTCCCTCAAGGTGAAGGGAAAAATTTACAAGTCCGTGATAAGGCCTGTCGTACTTTATGGATCGAAATGCTGGGCAGTGAAGAAGACGGATGAAAAAAAATGGCATGCAGCGGAGATGAGAATGTTGAGATGGATGTGTGGAGTGACGAGAATGGATAAAGTGAGAAATGAGTATATAAGAGGAAGTTTGAAAGTGGCGCCAGTGACAGAAAAGTTGAAAGTAAATGGTTTGTCTTGGTATGGGCATGTAATGAGGAGAGACGAAACGCATGTGACTAAAAGAGTGATGAATATACATATTGATGGATGGAGAGGCAGAGGAAGGCCAAAGAAAAGATGGATGGATTGTGTGAGGAATGATATGAAAGAGAAGGGAGTGAATGATAGCGTGACGGTTGACAGGGGAGAATGGAAGAAGAAAACGTGTTGCGCCGACCCCAAGTAATATGGGATAAGGGCAGGAAGATGATGATAATAATATTATAGTAAACTATTGGGATAGGACATAGTTTTTAAATTCGTAACTGATAATAACTGTTATTATGAAGCACTTGTGTACATTCCACTTCACGTAGGCACTGTCTATGTTGATATGACCTAATGATATCTAAGAGTTATCACAAACTAATTATTTTCCTAGTACATAGGTAGGTAATAAGTAATAACGCAATTCTGTAGGTGAAGTAAATAAACATAATTATTTATTATCTTTGTAACATTCTTGAAAACAAAAACACTTCGCTGACTTATATATTTTCTACTAGATAGGTGTACCCTCGATTTTAAAAATACTGTCCATCCTCATTTTAAGTTTCATTTTGTGAATGGTTACTGATATGGCCGGCCGATATTATCATAGTGTAAGAATTACATAAAGGTACCAAAATATAACAAAATAAAAAAAAAAACTTAGTATAAATGGGTGATTTAAGCTATGAAGCACTTATTTTATATATTTCAAAGAAAATACCAGTTGGAGTACGAGAATAGATTTTATACCTTGTGTGGACAGGTTGATTGCGATCCCGTTTTCACAGTTTTACAAGTGTTCCCAAGTAATGAGCTGTAAGAAAAAATTCAAAGCATACAGCATTGTATGTATTTAAATTACGTACTTTGAGACCCTCTTAACAAAGACAAATCATTAGATGCATTTAGCGCCAAATGAATTGAAATCCACCTCTGTCATCTGACAGAGTATTTAAATGCAGTCAGTCAGTGATTGGTGGTGCATGTGGGCCTTAGTAATTAAATTGAGACAAATTCATAAAAACCGGCCAAGTGCGTGTCGGACCACACACAATGAAGGGTTCCGTAGTAGGAATGAATTTATCCCAAAAAAAAACTTAACATTGTAGTTGAAAAACATGTTCTCCCATACATTCCAACTCCAAATGTACGTTTGTATGCACAATATTGAGATATTTACTATGTTACTTATAAATTTTCCTGTAATTTATAAGTACTTATAGAACTATTTTTTGCATTTTTTTTAAATTTTAGGCTGTATATTTTTAGGTTTCGGAGATAAGGTCAAATTTCGTCTATTTTCTTAAATAGCTTTAAAATAATTTATTTTAAAACTACAAAGTAAATATTTTTGAGACCCTCACAGTAAGTCCTTTCATTTGATATGTCACACGGTACAGTTAGAAAAACTTTTTAAATTTTCTTATTTGCCCCCTAAAAGTGACCCTCATTCAAAACTCATTTATTTACGTTACACATCCATGTTTGGGTAACAGAAATTCATATTGTGTACCAAAAAACTTAATCGGTCCATTAGGTTCGGAGCAAATTGGCTGTGACAGACAGACAGACACACGAGGGGTCTGTAAGGGTTCCATTTTTTCTTTTTGAGGTACGGAAATCTAAAAAACATAAATTCAACGAGTACTCGGAAGCAAATATTATTTAATATATTTATAATGTTGTTACCTATATTTACAACAGTGTTTATCGCCAAGTGGCAAGTTTCCAGCGAACTTCCGCCAACATCTAACTCCATGTAGTATTCCCTGAAATGGACTGAAATTTCGAAGCTACAAATAACTGTAATAATCCGGAATCACGTAATGCTGCTCGGTGGTTTGTTTAATGATCAATAAGTTATTTTTGAAATAAGATTGCTTATTTACCTTACAATCTTTCAACACTGTCCCACGAGGCACAAGTTGAGTTTGAAAGAAAACTGTCTAATGCTTAATTACATAACTGTATTTGAAATCCTATTTTCACCCTGGTAGTTTGTAAAAGAACACTGAGGTCTATTCTAAATTAAAGGTTTTTTATGGAAGGTAGCAAAAATGAAGGGCCCATACACATGCATGTAGCTTGCACAAAACTATGCAAGTAGTTGACATGCCACTGGGACATACTTACACCAATCACAAGTTGTTATGGCACACGGCATGCAAGCCCCTTGCATACTTTTGTGCAAGTATGTTGTGTGCCGTGTATTCTCGCCCTAATGTCCTGTAAAAGTTATGTCATCATGAGTTATAATTACTTTACTCTTTGAGCGTCATACTCCCGATGTGAACCGAAGACTTCTCTCTTTTTTTTCCCATTTTCCAGTCTTTACTCTCAGTGGAGACTGAGAGTACTTAAGAGACTAGTAGTACTACCGGGTAAGTGTATTGTTTTTGGAATTTTACATTTGCTATTTTAAGTCGGCTTTAGATTGTAATGAAATTGGGTTGTACAAATGATTGTGATAGATGTTGAAGTGCAAGCAAAGGACGTTTTAACTCATCATACGATCTTTATGTCATTCCGGTCACATTGCTTTAGCCAATTTACAACCAAACAAACTTTATTACTGTTTTATTGATTTTTTAATTTTCACACAATTGAAATAAATGAAAATTGATAACGCACTTTATTTTGAGTAAATATGTACGAATTGCATTTTTGACTTGTGCTTGCAGTTTGACCTCTTTTATCTACCCACTAGCTTTTGCCCGCGTCTTCGTCCGCGTGGATATCGGAAAATATCCCACGGGAACGTACTACCGGGAAATGCTTCTTTATTCCTTGTCTACATTATAAAGGGAATCTCTGTGCAAAATTTCAGCTTTCTAGGTACAAGGGTTTAGGCTGGGCGTTGATGAGTCGAAGTGAAGAGAAGTCCTGACTTACTCAGGACTTCTCTTTTTATAAGATTATATATCACGTGCATACTCTGTAAATAATAACGTTACTTACAACGTAAAATTACTCACACTGTGATTGTGACAGTGAACTACCCGGAATTGGGGAAGTAATGGCATCGAATTAATTCCGGAGTGCAGTCGCTTTGGGGGGTGCGTCGGCGGGGCCCGCCACGCATTCCCGTGCAGTATTGATCGGCCGTGACGTGACTCATGCCGCCCTTGCCCGACATTCAACTCCCCACCCCAACCCCCCATTGCACACGCGTTATTGCCACTCGATACCTATAAACGTAAATATTTAAAATACGTTGTATTTTTAGCTGGCTGTTGCTCAGCGGGGTTTTCCGTCGGATTTCCCGGAGGTGAATTTCCTTTGCTATTATTTTTCCTACTGTTGTAGCTAACATTATTTCATTAAAACCTTCCCCTAATAACTGTGCTGGTCTATTTATAAAAATGTTCCCCATTTTCCTTGCAACAAAAATATGATGTAACTGGGGTAATATTCTTTTATGGTTATTAATAACCCACCGCAAAGCTCACGCCGACGGGGTTATAAATATTATCCTTACGAACTAAATTACAATTAAGTATTGTAGCATATTTTAAGGAAATGCAATTTCTTTTCCAAAATTACTTCATGAATATTACGAGTATCGTGATAATGTTTGTTACGTCTGGAAACAGCTCGCGACACGCGCGCTGCTCTCTACAAACACCGCTCCAGCCCCCTTCTCATACATATCTTCGTGTATCTTGGCTATAAGCAATCTACCCTCGTGACCAGGGCACCCTACTAACTTTTATTTCGTTATTAGATCGAAGGGATAGGCGCAAGGAGGGCTCAAGTTTATTCCACGTCTACACGGATATTGTGTTGTAATAGTCCGGAATAATAAAATACGTTTGAAATAATCTAACACAGTATAGAATTTCATATTGTTTGATTGTTGTAATTGAGAAGAGGAAAGATTACTTATGGCTTCTTGTTTTATGAAACAAAAATAAAAACGTATAAATAGAAAGCTACAATACCTAGTTGTATATTTTTAAAGAAAAGACCTGATTTCATCCGTCTTGTGATGACTTAACAAAAAGATCACGAGGTGAGTAAACTACCTAACGTTTTAATTAATTAAAGTATCTAAAAGGCTAGGATTCTCTTTTAGCCACTGAAGGTCAGATATTATGGTTATAACCTAATAATTATAAATACTCCTTTTGTTGTTGCCTACAACATCGCCCGCAAAGCTTCCGTAATCGGCGCGTCGAGATTATTTACTGAAAACTCTTTAGAGGAAACTGGGCGAGCACCGACCACGTGCTCTCATACCTGCATTTAGAATGGACTACAATTCAAATTTTATAAATAACACAAGTGTTTGGTGCCTGCGTACAGATGCACTTACAGGATCTCCACTGTTTGGAGTTTTGTTGCACATGAAAATGGCCAGACAGTACGAGTCGTATATTTTAAATACATAAGTTCGTTACGATGGATTTTCGTATAGAAAAATCCATACTAATATTAAAATGTGAAAGAAACTTTGTCTGTTCGTTACCTTTTCACGACTTATCAGTTAAACGTATTTCTATGTTTGGCGCACACGTAGACTAGAACTGGGTTACGGTTACTTTTTATCCCGGTAAAACGTTCTCGTGGAATAATTTCCGACCTCCACTCAGGCGATATCGCGGGCAAAAGCTAGTCTACCTAAAATATTTAAATTTTCATCAATAATTTTTGATTACTTAAGTAATGCAACTGTGTCGTAGTTGTGGCAGTGCTTGGCACACACTTTCCGTTGCGCGAGGGTATGGCCGCCCGGATCGATGCCGCCCCACGTTCACGGTCAACGCCCTCCGCCCGCCCTACGCTTCCGCGTCACCGGCGCCACCGCGCGCCCTTCCGCGCCCCCGCGCCCCCGCGCGCCCTCGCCCCTGCACACCACGCTAAATATAGGCACCTCGATCTACACGACCCTTCAGGCCGCAGTTACGAAACGTAATTAGCTTCACTATTTCGAGAGAGACAGGCATTTCGTCTCCACTTGCAACACAACTTGAATGTATAATTAGGTTAGTATGCACTCGGATTATTCTTTGTTACTCCACTGTTCGTATTGTTGACTGCTGTAGGCATGTTGAACACCGATTACTTAAGAATTCGTTTTCTTCTCATTGTGTGCTTGTACTTGCTCCGCTTTTTACTACGGTGTTTATTGAGCTTTTTGTAAACAAGTCTAGAGAACCATTTTAAGACCTTATTGTGTTTGAGCAGTAACTTTAATACTAAGGCTCCGTCCATATTAGCGTAATGAAAAACGAGTTCTCGGTTTTCGAGGTTATCTTATATTGTTAGAGGAATAAGAAGAAAACTATACCCTCAACACCGATGTTGTCAAATCACTTTTTCAACAAAGTGCTCCAAAAATACACACTATTTTTTATTCACTCGTACCTATAATAATAATAGCGCCTTAAGGGCGCAGTAGAATCGTGTGGTTTTCCAGCCTGAATTCTTCTGAATTTTTTTACGTCAGAACTAACTAGAACGTTGCTACTGTGACCGCAACCTAAGCCTATGTAACGTTTACGAACTTTAAACTTTTATTACAAGCTCGATCTACGCTTATTTATACGCATATAGTTCAATATCACAAAGGCCTGTTACAAGGAAACTGCCTATTGTTGCTAATTCATAGACGAACCGTCAATGACTTGTTTAGGTTGGAATAGGACCTGCGGCAGCACCACCCGAGAACAACAGCGGACGCCATGTTACTCGACCATCACCGATAACACTTCCATGGAACAGGCTTTGTATACATATCATCAGGTTAGTAGAAGACACTGAATAGATCCTACATAGAACGGTCAACCGCACTTTGAATTACAAAAACCATCCTTCACTACTACGAAATAAAGGCGCTAGTCAAAGTCTAATTGTTACAATCGACGTAAGGTTGACAATGTGTACATTGTTGTGCATTTCGTTAAGTTTATAAGCTATCAGCTGTTACTGAAACGTACAGAGATGTGATCTTAGTCTTTGCTTGTTAGTGTTACGGAGATCCAATTTACACCGCCGTACATCGATCGACTAATTCTTTGGTGGCCTCGGTACGAGAATGGAACCACAGCCCCCTACAGATAAGGTGGCAGTCCAACTACACGCCGATTACCTAATTCACTTGTGAGTGTGTGTAATAAGAATGTGTCTTATATATTTATTCCGTTATCTATGTGTGTATTTATTTAGGGGCTCGTGGCTAAGTAATAATAGCCGCACGGGTCGATCCATTAGGTTAAGCTACGCTTGCCGGGGTTGGTCAGTGGATGGGTGACCATTCTTTACATACCGAGACTCCCCCGTGCCTCGGAAAGCACGTTAAGCCGTTGGTCCCGGCTGTCATTCGTTGATCTTTGACAGTCGTTACGGGTCGTCAGAAGCCCGAAATTCTGACAACCAGTCTTACCAAGGGTTATCGTATTACCCAGTTACTGGGTTGTGGAGGTCAGATAGGCAGTCGCTCCATGTAAAATACTGGTATTCAGCTGCATCCGGTTAGATTGGAAGCCGACCCCAACATAGTTGGGAAAAGGCTAGGCAGATTGATTGATCTATGTGTGTATTTATTTAAATTGTATGTGGATTTATATCTGGAAATAAAACATCATTTCATTTCATTTAATAATTTATTTATTAAACAGACAACTAGATCCAATTACAAAAATACTTGCAATACTAGATGTTGAAGTAAACAATTTGACTTATTTGCTATGTATACACGTGTGTTTGTATGTTTTTTGTGTGTGTGTTTGCTTTGCATACACATTCCTCACTTACTTCACCACTACATCATTTACACACATTCCTTTATTTCACCATTCGCATTAACACACATACACATCCACACCTCAAATCTTCAATCTCACGAACACATACTTGCACTCTTATAAGTACTAAGTCGAAATAATTGTTATAGTAGAGATACACATATGTCCTAAGTTTGAATATTGTATAACAATAGCTGAACACTATCCCCTGAGATACAGGTTCCCGCCTAGTTCAGGGGCTAGGGTCAATATTCTATTTTTAAATAGAGACAGATGATGATGATGATGATGATGATGATAACAAGATTTTGTTACCAAAAGATGGATGAAATAAATAAACATTTTTTTTTTTTTTTATGTTACTGCTTAAATTCTACTACCGATAGGATGGTTTTTATAAAATGCCTCATTAAGAGGCTTTCATCAGGCTCATCTGCAATCGCTTTCAGGAGGCTGTTGCCACTGTCCCACCGCAATCTTGTTAGAAGAGATGCATTCTTTTTGCGAACTACAGCTGAGAAGCTATCTACTCTGACTCGAGCAAGCAATGCAGATGCGCTACAATAACGTGGCAGTCACAGCAGTGCCGCAATTAAAGCGTTGTTGTATTGAACACGCAACGCATTGGCGGCACGTTTAGTACTGATCCATAGAGCGCTCGAGTAGGTAGAGGAAACGATACATTTACTATGTTATTCTGATCGATCGAAAGCATCGATAAGCATCCTATTTTGAAGCTGAATAGTATATATGATTAAAGAAGAAGTTAGACAGCTATTAGCCTAGAGCCTAGACACCAGTCTTCCACAATATTGAAATGTTATATTCATGGTGTATTGTGTACGTGTTTATTCTATAATATTGTGGTGAGAAATAAATATTATCTTATCTTATCTTACCTACGTTCCCTCAAATAAGGACACAGCGAAACAAGTGCTCTTTCACCAAGGAAAAAAGAATTGAGTGAGAGCGTAAAATGCTGGAATGAAGTGCAGACAAGGCAAATTTGTATCTATTAACTAAACACAAAGTTTTGGAACGAAGAGTAACAAAAAGCGTTATGCCCGAAAAAGTCAGTTTCCAGTGTCAAAAGTTTTGTTTTTTAATACAGAGCCATCTAGTATGAGTTTTTGGCAAGGTTAAAAACTTGAGACTATAATATACAGTGAAAGGATTTTCGTTCTAACCTGTAGCAGCCGTCAGTAGCAATTTAAAATAATATATCAGTAGATTGTAAACACACTGGATTCCTCATAAACAGTCATCTAACTATAAATATTTACTTAGTAGTATTACAAAGTGTAAAAAAAAGAAGCACAAAATATATCAACTGATGGGAGTCGAACTTAGGTTTGCAAAGCAGTCGCCGAACCGCTAAGTTATTTGCTTTGTTGAAAGTTGGCTAAGCTAGCCGTTCTTATAATTATATTTCATGATTGACTGCAAAGCTCAATAAAGGTATGATAATCATTTAACCCTAGAATAGTCGCGCCTTTCTTTGGAACCTGAATGCGATCGCGTGGGGAGCATTTTGCCATCACTCATATTAAAATAAATTTGGTTAAGCTTATGTAATCTCGGAAATGAAATTTGAGATCAAAAATGTAAATGAAGCCGAAGGTGTTGCCAATTTAAAATAATAACCTCAATTATATACTTTGTCGAAAAGCAAGTGTAAAAAAAATATTTTTATGATACTGGCAATAAGGCAGAAGTTCTAAACATTTGGACTTTCATTTATTATTTTCTATGTATAAAATGTTTTTCCTTCTAAACAAGAGAATCGTTAAGAAAAATCGTAAATAATATTACGTTTCATAATTTAATCGTTTCAAGTTGAGCGCCATTTTATTTTGGTAATTACTAATTTAATAGAGGAAAGTAATACTGTCATTCGGTTTCTGACGCTTGTCGTGAGTGAATGTGTCCTTTTGAGTTTTTAATTGTTGTTAAGTGTTTCTTTGTTGTATTTTACGTTTTCAAAATGTCAAAATCAAATAATTAGAATGACTAGGTGAATGTTGACTAACCCTGAAACGTTACTTTGTCAATGACTTTCTTTGTTTACATTTTTTAATCTCGAATTTCATTTCCGAGATTAGTTAAATAAACTTCTAAGGGCTGATTGTTCAATAGTCAGTTAATTTTTATTTGAGAAATAAATATGGCGATTTGACAGCTTTTGTATTCAAAATATGTCAAAATTTCACATTTATTCTTCAGGTAAAAGTTATCTGCCTACAATCAGCCCTAAAAGTTTAAAACACATAAATGGAACCTAAATATTTGGAAAAAGCTTTATTTACTTCAATAATTATAATAAATCACCGACAAAATGGGCTTATAATCAACTTTTATAAGCCCATTTTGTCGGTGATTATAAGATTATAGGATAAGTAGATAAATACGAAAAAAAAAAATATATATATATATATATATTGTTAACTGTTGCTCGCGGCTTTGCTTGCATGCACCCGATAATTGGAAATTATTTCTAAATTCACGCTTGATTTACGAGCAACACATTATTTTTTCTCCAAACGTACCCAAAATACATAAGTACTTATAATATCGTCGTTGCGCTTGCCAAAACCTGTATGTGTTTTTAGTCAAGTTTTCAGGGGGTTACAATAAACTATTTTATTTAATGATTGTTGGACTTATGAATAAATTAAAAATGCAGTATGGTGGCAAAAAATATGTATGAACTGAAAAAAATGTACTGTTCGTCCACAATACACAGTTTCAGATGAGAATATTTTCTTGTTTCATACTTTTTATAGCGTGATTTTTCAGTACCTAGTCGGGCTTTAGTTTTTGAACTTACTTTTTTATAAATTTTATAATGTTATCTTCGTACATTATCATAACTAGTTTATTTAAATGTAATATAAACATAACCTAAAAATAACAAAATTATATCCTAACATAGCTAGAAAATAAGGTAACTTGGAGGAAATTCGAGACCCTAATCATGTAACGCAACATAATTTTTCAAAACGAACGATATCGATTGTTGTATGGCAGGCATCCCCTGCAGACGAGCTCACTCGCACATTCCGCCACCCCGACACAGTATAACTACGTTATAGACAAATAATACAAAAACTGCGTCTGACGCGGCGAGGGTCCTCAGACGTGCTCTATACGTATCTATGGATATAGGTTCATTGCAGTGAGTGGGTGAGCAGACTGCAGGCAAAGCCAACTGAATCCCGGAAAACTACCGACCCAGTCTAGACATGGGGGCACTTCCCCTCGATATCGTGTCCCCCCTCCCCCGCTCGCGCCCCGCCACACCGCCCCGTTATCCTGACGCTTTCACCACCGACTTGCAGACATTATAAAAAGAGAACTCACTGAAGCTTTTGAGTGACGCGGTGTGTGACATGCGAACAAAAAACTTGGGGATGGAGATGAAAAATTATAAAAGGTGTTTTCACGTAGCATTTGAAATGAGCGCTTTATATGTACCTCGGTATAATGTGCTCTACTGCCGCAAGTTCGGACAGAAACTTTGTAGCTCGCTGTAGTTTTTACGTGTTCATTCGTTGACGTGCACTTATCGAATTACTGTTACATTGTTAACTGGCTTTTACTCAAAACTTAACTATTGTAATTAATTTTCTGCTTTGAGCTTTTTATTGCCTCGTTAAATAATCGTAAATTAGGTACTGTTAGAAAATAAAAATTCTTTTAATTTATTCTCTGCTTTTTTATTTTGTTGTAGTGATTGCCGTAATTAATTTTTGTATCGACAGAAGTCTATCATCTTGAGTGAATGAAGTCTAAAGAATACCTAGGAAGACAACTACCACTACCTAGATGTGAACAATTACTTTGGAGTTAAACAAATAGACTGGAATTACGTATTTACATGCACCATAGCTTGATAGCTATCCTTGAATTAGGTAGACAAGTACAATATGCATGATTGACTGTGCTGCAGTGGGTTAGTGAGAGTGAATTACATCCGAGAGGGGGGAGGGGCGGTGCACAGTGGGTGTGGGGGGGCAGGCGGGGGGTGCTTGCAGACAGGGTGGCTCCGGAGTGTGGGGCCAGACGGGAGAAGCCCGACGCACCTCGTTTCCGCACCAAAGTGTAGTGTAACCGAACATACACAAATATACTCCTGCACGTACCGACTTACCGAGGGTAATCGGGGCTACAATACAGTCTGCAACATTGCAAGCCAATGGAATACGCTTTTACCCCGTTTCAAAGGCTTTCCTCGGCGATATTTAAAAGAGGAATTGCTAAATGTGCTCGATTAAAGTTATTTAAAGCTTACTATTTGTAACGATACGAAATATTTTTAATTGTACAATTTTGTTAAGCGACTTCTAAAAAGGAGGAATATTTATTCAAATAAGTCGTAAGGTCACTTTTTAAATCTAAATTATTAAAAGCCAGAGCCTTAAGGGGGAAGCGCCAGGACAGCCCGCGAAATTCAAATTTTCTTACTTTTTTTGCAATCTGTAAGTCAGTCTTAGGTTGTATGTTGATTAAAGTATGATTCGCTACCGTAACAAATATGTATTTACAGAATTATAATCATTAGAATCAGTAATACAACTCCTTAAGTTAGTACAATCCTCAAATGTCAAGATTTCATGAAATAGTCATTCAACAGGATTACCTGGTCTTAAAGAGTTGTATTGATGACTTTAATGATTATAATTCTGTAAATATAATACATACTTGTTACGGTCGCGAATCAAATTTTGATCAACATAAAACCTAACACTGACTTGCAAATTGCAAAAAACTTAAGAAATTTTGAATTTCGCGGGCTACCCTGGCGCTTTCGCCTTAAGTTCTACTATTTATTGTGTATACAAAAAAAAACTTTAAAAAACTTATAAACTTTCTTTCTAAACTAAGCACATATTTGCTGAGGTAAGTATGGCAGTTTATGCATAATCCATTATGGTAGGTATTATCTATACAGTGTGTCCGGACATGGACTAGCGAAAATTAAGGGGGTGGTACAGACGATCAAACTGAACAACTTTCTCCCGGGGACCAACATCGTAATCGTGAAAAAAAAATCAGTCGTCCCATACATTTGGCCGAGTAGGTATTGAAGTTTTGTATGGGATGACTGATTTTTTTTTCACGATTACGATGTTGGTCCCCGGGAGAAAGTTGTTCAGTTTGATCGTCTGTACCACCCCCTTAATTTTCGCTAGTCCATGTCCGGACACACTGTATATATAAAAGAAGAAACTGACTGAGTGACTGACTGACATGGTGAAACGGGGATCCAAAGTTTGTATAAAAAATTTTATTCCTGAGTTAATAAAATTTAAACTTGACACGACTATTTATCTAAGTAAATTATAAAGTTTTTCATTTTTAGTTTTCCTAAACTACCCCTTAGGAAGGGATTGGGGGATTTCAAAGTTTGTATTGAGGAATTTTAACGCGCGGTCCGATTAACTCTAAACTCAGTTTAAAAACTTGAGACCAAACTTAAGAATAATATGTTTCCGAGTTTTTCGAAAATAAGGGGGTCAAAGGGAGTAGTCAATTTTACAGGCAGGAAAGACAGGGCAGGGGCAGGTTTTTACTGCGGGGCTTGATTAACTCGAAAATTGGTGTAAATAATCTTTCAGTCAAGTTGCGGAAATATCCCAAACGATTTTTTAAAATTCCACCCCTTGGGGGGGTGAAAACAGGGAATATAGTTTATAGGAAAAATCTTATTCATTTGGTTAATTAACTTAAAACTTGGCACAAATACTTGCCTAAGCAAGTAATAAAGTTTGCCATTAGTTTTTTCCCCAGAGGAAAGGGTATAGGGGATGGGGAATGGGAGGGGTTGTGAGGGGGAAGGGAGCAGAGGTATGGTGAGGAGGGATAGGAGGGTGTAGTGAGGGAGGGGTGTGTGGAGAGGGGGGAGAGGGGGAGGGGGAGGTTAGCAGGAAGGGGATGAGGTGAGGGGGGTGAAAGGGAGATGGGGATGGGGAAGTTCAGGGGGTGAGAGGAGGCGGTGAGGGGATGACAGAGGTGGGTGAGAGAGATGGGAAGGGGAGGGGTGAGAGGGGGTTTAGAGAGAGAGGGGAGGGGACGAGTGCCTTTACGCCTTAAAGTTGCTTTTTGTATAGCACTGATTCATTGAAGAAACCCAGCCCTACAGAAATAACCAAAAAATAGAAAGTCGGAAACTCGGAATGGCACAAAAAACAGAAGTAAACTCCAGTCGTGCGTCCGAGCTGACACACACACTTTTTTTTTGTTTATTTAAACTCGCTAATCTCTGGAACTACCATCATCTACCTAGCCTTTTCCCAACTATATTGGGGTCAGCTTCCAGTTTAACCGGATGCAGCTGAATACCTGTATTTTACACGGAGCGACTGCCTATCTGACCTCCACAACCCAGTAACTGGTTAAGACTGGTTGTCAGTTTTTCGGACTTCTGACGACCCGTAACGACTGTCAAAGATCCACGAATGACAGCCGGGACCAACGGTTTAATAACGTGCTTTCCGAGACACGGAGAAAGATGGTCACCCATCCATGGACCAACCGCGGCAAGCGTAGCTTAACCTGATCGATCGACCCGTGCGGCTGTTATTACTTAGCCACGAGCCCCTCTGGAACTACCAGTCGGACATTAATAATTATTTTTACATTTTATAGCTCAATTCTTAAGGATATTTAACATCACTCTAGAAGTCTTAGGTGCCGAGCAAAAAGAAAAAATTCAGAAAGAACGCTAAGCGTAAGCGAAGTAATAGCGTGGGCAGGCAATACGATGCGACGGGGTGGGTCGGGGGAACAAGAAATTTCACGCGGACGAAGTCGCGGGCAGAAGATATCTCAATACATAAAAACAAAAGTCCTGACTCACTGACTGACTCATCAACGCCCAGCCCAAACCCTTGGACCTATAAAGCTGAAATTTTGCACAAACGTTCCTTTTATAATGTAGACGAGGAATAAATACGGATTTTTGTTCCCGTGGGATATTTTCCGACATCCATGCGGGCGTAGCCGCGGGAAAAAGCTAGTACCTAATGTATAATAGCAGAGTAACTACTATAGTATTCGATAGTTACTTAAATCAATGTGTTAAGTATTATATGATAATATTTAATACTATAGTAAGTAACACGTGTCACGATCAATGATCGTCAGCTATATGTATAGCTTGTTAGGGGCATTATAAGCTCGACAGGGCTGCAATTTCATCTACGACGTATGAAATCAGCATCTTACTAGAATTTCACACATAAGTAACATTTTTTAAGATGTACTTATGTTTTTTTTTTTGTCTACAACACATACAGCTTTAGATTGGTCTTAGGTGCAGAGTAACTATAAACTACTTATATTTGGTGATCATATTAGATCTTGATAAAAAGTCTAAGATTACTCTGCTGCCCTTCATTCGTTACCTTTTCGCCTTCACGGTAGGGAGTAGCAAGGTTATCCTTTCTGTTACACCCCACAAGTACACATCGAAGTTACAGTTGGGTCAATTTTAATTGTCTGTATCCGCCAGTTATTTACAATGTCTAAAGGAACAAGGCAGACCCCACCTTAAACATCGGTTTCATCATTCTCCTGCTCTTATCCCATTGAATGATGATAGGTATATATTATACATGCGTAACCTTATCCAACAATTATTAAAATCTTGGAACGAAATATTAAAATTTTCTGTGCGACAAATCCATTGCAGTATTTTATAGTACGAATAAAATAATATTTTCTAAGAAAATGTCGTTCTAGTAAATATTCTAATTCTGTACCGCTCCCGCCTTCTGGTTTTCATCGGTGGTAGACTTCATTTTTGCGTTATCAGAGATGAACTTCCATCTCCATAAATACCCGACTTTTAGGAAATTATTATATCCCTGTATTTTTGGAACTCGCGGCAAAAAAAGAAACTGGGGGTAAAATCAGGAATCCGCACAAATAATTTATTGTGTAAAGTCTATAAATAGGAACGGTTTAAGTAACTTCTATACGACTTATATCGTCATTGTACTGAAAACTAATGAAGGGGACATAATCAAGTTAATCACGACTCTTGCCAGAAGAGTTTGTGATTCAACAATCACATTTATGATTTGATTTGACATTTGGTTGATCATAGTTATGTCGTTGTTAAGTCACAGGTGTTGCAACCCACCCGCTTGGCATAATCCTTACTAAGGGGAGAGACCCTACCTCTTCAGCCCTCGAGTGTCGCAAAATGTGATCAGCGCTATTCTTAACCAGGAACAAATTATATTGTGTTATTAGTTACGAAAGTAATAAACTCTTCTGAACGTAAATTCTGAATTCTTTATCACAAAAATAATACAGTGTCTATACATATAACAAGATTGAAAGGAAATATCTAGAAATATACATAATGGAACACGGATTTGTATCGCTAAGAGCTCTAATACTTGTAGAGCTATCTCTAATACGCCGAGTTAGTATATAATCGAGTTAGATGGAGTGTCCCTGACCGACGGGCCTTGGCCGCGGACGACGACTCGGGCGCCCGTGTCGCAGCCCTACTATCACATCTCACTTCAAACTCAGAGCATTATTTTAAATTAAACTAATTAGAAGCTCTTTCCGTGTCATTCAGAAAGATGAAGCTAGTTGCCGATTCCAAAGCGTAGTAGGCTCCTATGGAGAAGAACTGGCTCGAAACTCCATTGAAACACCTTTAAATCAAAACTCATTCTATTCCCACTTTAAACTAAATAGACATACGAGACAAACTGATGTAACACATTGATCTGAATTAGTAACTAACTAGTTGACACACAGAACAGTTGTCTATGGCAATAATCAATCGGCTAGTAACTTAGTACATCGCTGTTCACAGCTGCACTGCCTTGAAACGCCATTCCCAAATGGCTAGTCAACTGCTATTTTAAGAAGTCTTTAATAATAGGTATCAGTTGATATATGACCTTCAGAAGTATTTCCGAGTGATTTACTGTCTTACTCACATCTTATTGAAGAAACTGCAAGATAACTGCACCAATGACTGCATGTTGACTTGCAGTTGTTGTACATTCACTATGCCTTTAGCACTGACTGCATATAATGTAAGTACATCTACTGCAAATCTACTACAAAATGTAAGTACATTTTGTAGTAGATTTGCGAAACCGAAGTCTACGTGACATGAAATCTACTTCGACACGTAAGTAGCGTTAGTAGGATTCTGAGGATCTTTCTCTCGCCATGATAGCTCCCAACTCCGTAGAAAATTCTACTGCTCTTACGAGTATGACTCACTGCTTAAAATAAATGAATCTTGTTCTGATGTGTCACTAAATTCGTAGCTTTTGTGATTACTATAAAATCAATTGATAACGAAGCTTTCCTTAGTATAAACATTATATAATCTACTTTTTGCACCTAGTATATCTGAATTATTCCGATGTGTCCCCCTGCTTTGTCCCCCCGGGGGGACCTTTTGAAATTGAAGACCTTAAAACTACGCTTTGTGTTTCAGGGTAAAAATAAAAGATTAGGTACTTACAATGATAAAAAATATTTTCTGCTAGAACTACACAAGGGAAAAACTTTCTAGCTCTTGGTTTCTACAATTTCCTCGCCACGTGGGCGAGAGATAGATTCTCTTTTCCCGCAGTTCCAATGTATTGCAGAAGCTCTGTTATTATTTATTGCATAACAGAACAACAACACAACAACTTTTTTTTTTAAACATTGCATAACAGGGTTTTGTTAAGCACCCCTAATAGTAAGAAAACTGTGTAAGTGTAAAGCTTTGGTGTAGTTTTTCCCAGGGCGGCGTGCAGCGGGGACGCGGGGTCAAGCGCCGGGCGCGAGGAGCGCGAGCAGGGCGCGGGGGGCGGGTCGTCGGCCGCGGGGCCCCGGCCGCGGGCCGCGGGTCGCGCATCAGTATGCGCAAACGCAACACACTGCAAAAACTGACCGAGCCCGCGCCTGCGCACCACTGAATTCATCCTACATCGCTCCATTATCATCTTTACTGCCACCTATCTACGTGCTTCAAATATTTAAACTGGATCACAAGTGACAATAAAAGTCAGAATGCGACAGTTTAAAGCACGATTCATTGTAGTGTTCAAAGAAAAATTCCAAAAATAAACTGATTCTCTTGCGAATCAAGATTGTCTTTGCGGCGTGACTCTTTGAAATTGACATTCCAGTATAAAATACAAAACAAACAACAACAAGTACAAAACAAAACAACACAAGTACAAAATTAACGTTTTCTCTAATATTTAATCGAGCCCGTTCAAGCATCGGTTACGAATATAAAACATTTGCTTTGAATCCATTTCGTTCAATTAGCTATGAATGAAAGGCGTAGGTACTACCATACTTAATGACCGACGACGACGTTTCAGAGGAGTGGAAATGTGTGTAATTAACATTGAGGTGTGTTGCTGTGGGCTAGGAAGCTTAGTAACTACGAGCCTAGGCGGCTAGGCATGGCTAGGACAGGTTTTCCGGATAAATAATTAGCCACCTGTTGGTAACGCTAGCTGGGCAGTAGCTGGCCAGTGGGCAGCTCAGGTAGCGCGGTTAGCTGCACATTTTCACTCGCACTTTCCACTCGGAGTCGATGCACCCCTAACATAGTTCTGCTCATTACTCCGCTCACCGCATTCCAATATTTACGACTCACGTCTTACATAACATTCTAAGCAAGATCTTTAATTTTTCTCTTCATTATTTTTATTGGTCATTTCCATTTACCTATAGAGTATAATTAAGCTAAAATTTATCTAATTATATGTTTAATTTTATTTAATTATATGTTAGGTTATCCTAACCTAACTAAAACTATTAAAAAACTAAAATATGGCTTCGAAAAATTCCGCCGCATCGCTGTCGACTGGTAAAGTACCCAAGAGACTGACGGCATTGCCACGTTGTATGGCAATGCTAAGCCTCTGGCCAAGGTAAAAGCCAGCCCTTGGTTCACGGGAAGTGTCAACCAGCCGTATCTTGCATCTTATTTTAATTTCTAGACAGTTTTAACTGCATTTTGAAAAGTTTAATTTGTGAAATAAACGACGAATGGGTTTGGTCTAATAATAATAATTAACATCCGATACTATGAGACAAATTATGAATAAATATTAAATTATATAGTAAACTAAGCTTCGAATCGTACGAGTCGAATCAATAATCGATTTAAACGAATTTTAATGTAAAGTGTGAGGCGTCGGTCAGTGGCGTACGATGACACCGCGAGCCCCGATACCCTTCGCTCACTGTATCGCAAATCAATCTGAATTCATACATCCATTTGCTGAATCCATAATTCCATACATTTTATAAGGCTTATGACACCTATTATAAATTCAACAATGTGGTCATTATTTTACGATCGGACACTCGATCGTCGGTTTTCCAATTTTTTTTCACAAAAAGGCAATTTGAAACCTAAAATAGTAGACAGTAATATACTATTTACACTAAGTACTAAATTAAATGACTACCAACTAACTATAATTATACAAATAAATACAAAAACAAAAGGACATTTAGGCGTCGAAGTATTCGTCCGCATATAATATTGCTTTTAATAACTGTGTTATAATTGCATTTATTCAACTGTAACGTAGATACTACAATTATTTAGATACTCTTCATACCCAAGTCCCGAAAACGTAACCTTTTCAGTTAGTTGCGGTGAGTCATCGTAGTTTCAGGCTCAACAGGGATTTCCAATATTGATCAAGACACGTCATGTTTTCTCCCTCTCCCTACAGAAAAACAAGATGACGCATCCCATTTCACCAAAATCATTTATATTTTCTTAGATTACAATATCGTCCACATATAATGTAGGTATGTCGTAAAACACGAGGGTACAACATAAGTCAATCCCGAATGATTGAATCCCGACAAAATGCAAAAAAGAAAGATAGAAAAGTAGTTTTAAAAAATCAATCTGCCTAGCTTTTTCCTAACTATTTGGGGTCAGCTTCCAGTCTAACCGGATGCAGCTGAATACCAGTATTTTACATGGAGCGACTCCCTATCTGATCTCCACAACCCAGTAACTGGGTAATACAATACTCCTTGGTAAGAGTTGTCGACTTTCGGGCTTCTGACGACCCATAACGACTGTCAAAGATCCACGAATGACAGCCGGGGCCAACAGCTTACGTGCTTTCCGAAGCACGGAGAAGTCTCGTTATGTAAAGATGATCACCCATCCACGGACCAACTATACGCGTAGCTTAACCTGAGGGATCGACCCGTGCGGCTGTTATTACTTCGCCACGAGCTCCTATAAAGAAAAATACTTTAGATAAGATAAGATAGATAAGATAAGAAAGTCTTTATTTGCCTTAAACATGGTATAAAGTTGTTACAGTGGTTTAAGCTAATCATTAATAATTTTCACCTAGAAAACGAACTTTTCAAGACGTGATCTACGCTCGTAGCAGTTTCGTAGCGGTTGGCTACGAGTTCTCTAGAGCATTCATCGCCGTCGTCGCGTTCACTAGCAGGTCACTGGCACTGCTCGGCCACTGCACCCGACTTGCTTAGATACTTCTAACATTGCAGGTTTTTTTTCTATTGCTAACATTCCCAACCCGCTGCGTTCAAACCACTTTTATAACGTATATACTATACTGTGCTAGCTATTCTAGCTACACTAACTAAACCAGGTACTTGGGTGAAGGTTGTTGACTTTCTTAGTCCCATTAATTTTGGATTTTTATGCTGGCACAAGGAATAACAAACTGCTTCGTCGGTCAGTTATTTACGTATACACTTAAAAGTGGGCACATCAGGAGCATAATGCAATTATGATTTTTTTAAAGTTTAAGACTACGAGAATATTAAAATACATTGTGGAGGTTTTGATACCAACATTTATTATTCTGTCGTCCCCTCAATAACTTAAAGTTAGACAATTTTCTGTATTCTACGTATTCGAACAAATCAATTAACCACCATAAAATAATGAACTACATAGTGTCCATAATAATAACAAAATAGGCGTTGAAATGCATAATTAATTAAACATTTAAAAGCCTTGCATGACTTATGCGCAAGACATCATTAAGAAAAGAAATACGATGCGCTAGAGAATTTATATGAATGGCAAATGCAAACAATAGAAGTGCACGCTGCACCGCACAGATCACATAATGAATCACTTTCGCGGCCGGGCTGCGCGCGCGCCGAGGAATCGCACAGAAAGTGCAACGCCCCGATGAACTTCGCGCTACTAAGTGGGCCGAGCTTATAAAAAGTATTGGCAATCAATTGTGCACCATTTAATTGTTTCGCATATATGAGCCGATCATTGTGTTTTAGATTTATATGGACTAATAGAATTTCGTTACGCACCTTACTGATTCTTTGTATGATCCACCACATAATTTGGAGTTGGGTAGAGCTGGCTTTTAAAAGCAAAATGCGGATTATTCGAGATTACTAAAAAAGTTCACTATTTTAATCAAAACTTATTATAATCACACTAAACGAACTAAGTCTACACTCCGTCGACCCTTCTTATTCATTGAAGCTGTCATGGTTTTTTCATGGCTGCTTCTCACATTACAGGTAAGTCGTTAGTTATGGCAAGGCACGGGAGCGCTCGCTATATAACTAAGCAGGCATGCTCTGAAATAGTCGGGACGGGATCTATTTCCCGGGCAGCTGCGTGCGTTCGTTGCCCCTGCGCAGGGCGTTAGAAGTGCAACGATCTCTGCAATTATCGCTGCGCCCGCGCAACTCTAAACTTGAACTGCGAGCAATGCGCCGAGCGTGCACCTCACCTTCACTGCTTAGAAAGCAATGCCTATTACGTCTAACGCTCACTAATACAGTCTCGCTTATAACCGACTTGGAATCAAGTAAAAGCGAGAGCACTACTCATTTCAATATTATATGTTATTCAATAAGAAGATTTGCTATGTTTCCGTACTGAATCATCATCCGGTCGGTGCAGGTGATGTCCGTGTATTGTTGATAGAGTAGTGCGATTTGTTCCCACGCTTTCCCATATTCAAAGTCGTCCCAATAACAATAATTAAGTGTCTCAATGACAATAAAGAAAAATATTTGTATAAGAGAGTGTTATGATTATATACCAATCAAATTGGGTTGTGTACACCTGCAGCTTGGACGCTACAATCCAGTGAGTGTTTTTCAAAACAACTCGTCTGAATGAAAAACGACGTTTTGTCTTGACATGACCAGTCGTCGTTGTAAGTTTCATAAACCGTGTTAAGATCAATAAGATGCTTATCTCGAAGGATTTATTTTCACTTCTTTTAATGCAGAATAATTTAATAATACACATATTGGTCATAGATCTTAAGTATGATGATTTTTTTTAAAACTATCACCTATTTGGTCACCGTATTTTACCGATATCTAATAAACACATAAACATTTGCATATATTCTATTAATATATTCGGCACGTGTATGTACAGATGTTATTTATAGGTTACTATAATATATTGAGCATTATGTAGTATGCATGTATACATATAGTTAGCGAGAGAAAAGTGCATACAGATCTCTTGTTGCGTCGTGTTGCCCTGGTACTCGGTTGCACTGAACTGCATTCTCGGTCGAGCGCCCAGCGGCGGTCTTGCGACTTCACTTTTATTCAAATTCGTCACACATTAATTATGATTTAGTAATCCAAGTGCTTAGTAATAATGTTTTAGACGTTTATGATAATGATTATGTTTAGTTGCAGATACTAAGAAAGTATAGAACCTCCACAAAAGAACAACGAAAACACAAGTGTCTTCCATTTCGACCCATCAAAATCCAAATCATGCAGGGTAAATCTATTATAAACAAAACTGAGAACACCCGTTCTCAGTTTTGCTTATAATTATTAAATTATTAATATTTAGCGCAAGCAGCGCTCTTGCAAGGCGGTCGAAACGTCGGGAAACAAGTAGGTACCTGTTTACCTCGTAAAAAGGAATATCGCGAGAAGACCCGTTCTCAGTTTTGTTTATGTGTGCAAATCGCGAAAGTTTAAAAAGTTTAAATCTATAATTATTTAGTCTAAATTGTCATGATTGAATACCAGATTACATATATTTTTAAAATTTTCAAACGACACTGCATACGTTTTATTTCACCCATGCGTGCATTTGTTGGAAAAGTCACTAACATCATCGTGAACTGTTAAGTTTCACTGCTATCTACTAGGGCAACTGAACAAGCAAAGAGTTTGCACGTGCCAAGAAAATGGCGCAATGCATTCGCATACAGTTTGAAAGAGGTATCGCCGCCTGCAAGTGTAAAAAGGATAGCCATAATAATGCGCATGTGTGCAGCTACTGCCAATGCGATAATCATGTGTAAATTGCATGAATTGACGTTTGTAAGCGTTTCGATACATTCACAAATTTGATTGGCTGTGAACGTTGTTGTTGCATTGTGATTTGTTGGTAATTCAATGTCATAACAGACGACTTTACATAGATCTAAATATGTTGAATTAATTTATTTCTGAAATATCAAATGTTGGTCGTCGGTCGACATTCAGCGCAAAACATATTGTGGTAGGTCGTGTACAAATGCAAAGTAAACTAACGTTAACGTAATGCAAAGTTAACTACGGAACATTTTCAAGTTTCCATTGCCAAATGTAGGTATATAATTATCAAAATGAAGTTTTGAATGGGTAATTAAAATTAGCTGGCTAGTTAGTCTAATGGTTGCAAGCGCTACTGCTGAGCATGAGGTCCTGGGTTCGATCCTGGGTTCGGGCAAATATTATTGTGATTTTCCATCTGGAATTTCTCAGTAGCAGCCCGGAGTTTTGACTTGTGCCCAGTTGATATCAATGCTCGCCCCTTAATATACATTATTTATGGGACTTAAAAAAAAACTGACGAAACGTGGGTTCACTATAGGTACACCTCTGCCCAACCCCTCGGGGATTACAGGTTAGGTAAGTTATTTGAATTTAATAATAAATTAATGCTGTTTTCGATCTTTTCTTATAAGAAAAATCTAATTGATTTATTTGTAACAACAATAAATAATAATTATATGAATTAAGATTTTGTCTTCAGTAAAAACAAATATTTAAAATAAAATTATATAAACTGCCTCTATGTAGATCGTGCACTTATGAAATGCATTCGCGTTATGTACTTGTGCAAGTGGCTCGACGCAATTGACGTCGTTATGACGATGATAGGGCAACGTGGACAAGCGATCGCCTCGCGAGTTATGCTCTCCTGGTGGCGAAGGTTCTCATACTATACAACCCTTTTCTGGTCCTAAAAGCATCAGAAAAGGACTTGTTCGATGTGTATTGTTTTTAAATCATGTCGCGAATATTTTGAGACGAATAAACCTTAGCTTTTGGTTTTCCTGCAGACCATACCACAAATTCTCATTCTGTAGTGTATTTTTCACTTAATTTTGTTTTTGCCAACATTCCAACAACACATGACATGCTCAATCAATTAATTTATTTTTAAGTACATTTTCTTTATTTCTTTGAAGGTACGTGTGTTGTCAATTTATTAAAAGCTAAATGGAAACAAGAGTCAATGAATTACAATATTTAAAACCAAAGTATAAATAGAAAACCTATTATTTTCTGTATAAAAGAAACTAGAGAATGAAAGCATATAATGAAAAGGTCGGTAAAGTTATAGGTAGGTTTAGTTGGTTTAGTAACTCACTCCTAATTTTTTTTATTTTTTTTGTATAAAAGATTTACTACAAAATGCGACTGTTGGTGATTTTTGTTAAAATGTCGATTGTTTTTTTAACAAAGGATTTTAGTAGCTGCTTATTATCTTATCTGTGTGTTCATTGAAAATGGGAAAATATAAAGAAAATCCTTTTATGATTTTGCTCAGTCCATTCAAAGGTTGAGTAGATCGCCTTGTGTGATAAGATCATTTATCTTATTGTGTACATTATTAATTTAATAGCTATTTTTTGTCGTCATTACCTGGCCGCCCGTCAGAGGTAACACTTTGACCTTAGACTTACGGAGTTTCATTAGCACAATTCTGTAACCACTGACGTACAATTAAGTAGAGTAAGTAGGTACATATATGTAACGAGGATGTACATTTTGTAATCATGTGACTGTATTTTACTTTAAGGAAATAACTGTAAAATATTTACAAAAGATTGATTTCTGTCTAAAATAGATTCTAAGGGCTAATTTGACCAAAGTCGGATATCTTTTATTCGTGGAATAAAATTGACGACTGACAGTTTTTGTTTGGAGAAACTGTCAAAAATTCAAAATTTAATCGAAGAATAAGACTTATGCTGGGTATAAATGTTTGGTCGAATTCACTCTTAGACATACAACATTGATTTATTTTTAGTTTAACATACACCACTAATTTTTAATTAGTACAAATACTTAAAGGGCTTATTAGAGAAGGTCTTGTTATTATATAATATGTAAAGTCTCAATAAATAATATTCATAAACAGCAAAGTTGTTAGCGTTTGTTTATATCCCAAAATGTCACGCAGTTTATGGAAATATTGTACAGGCTACATAGTAGTATTAATTAATCATGGAAAAGCACTGCGCGTAGTATTTTCTAGTAGCAATTGTTATGAATGATTGATTCAATTATGAATTTACCAATTATGACATGTTTTTGTGGACAACTTTGGGATTTCATTTTTTTGGCTTTTGTCTCCACAAATATGATCAGTAACGGGTACGGATAGAGCCCAATTTTTTTTGTACTAATTAAAAATACTAGTGTATATGGTCAATGGAACCAGTTGGAATACTTATGCGATGTTTTAAGACGAATCCTGTGACGTCACATTATTGAGTCCACCATGGGCATAGCGTGGGCTTGGGTTAGGGATGTTAGGGTAACAAAATTATTATTATTATTTAGAGTGTCTTTAACGTATATTTTGGAACACTATGTAAATGCACTCAAAGACAAACCCCGGTTGGTGTAGGACTATTGCAGGATAAGGAAACAAAGATATTGGAATATGCGTTTAGATGGCTAGCGTGGACTGGTTACCTAGAAGCCTAGAACTAAGAAAGAACCATAGCCCCTGCTATTAATGTTTTATTATACACGGAAAAATGGTAGGGGGTGACTTGCACACTCAATAATGGGCCCCCGGAAACTGTCGCCAGCACTTAGTTTCGTAGCGACAAGGGGGCAGCATATCCTTAGGTGCTTGTGGAGTAAAAAAAAAGGCATGAAAAAAAATAAAGGCAAGAATGAGGTGGGGCTCTGTTCCTTGTCAGTGTTAATTCCAGCCGGTCAATCAAGGCAAGCCAGAGATGAGGAATAAGACTTCTACCAGGAGATAGGGTCCGTGGGGTCGCTACTGCCCAACAGCTCGCTACATGCTGTCCTGCGAGTTTCTGTATCTCTCTTGGTCTGGCTCCTCATCTTAGATCTGTTTTGGCAAAGTATAGATACTCTATCGGCACAGACCTAGAGTTCGGAGCGCGCAAGCCCCTCCACTACGTCAACCTAGAGATACGGCTGAACTGATCCAATCATTCAACGTTTAGGCACATCTTGAAATTATTCTGTTTGAGCAACTTTGACCAAGTCCCAAAAGGATTGAGAGTGTCCTTTATTTTTTCTGATCAAAAATAAAAAGTTTGATCTACCTAAATGCTAATAACATTGTTAGTTGAAAGATTTTCTGTTAAAGTTTTACCCGGTTGTATTAGATTCTTCAATGGCAGCCCGAGTTTAAATGTACGTGGCATGTATAGGGAGCTCTTTATTTTTATCCGGCCGTTCGTTGACCCAGTCCTCTAACAAACAAATGTGTAATATCGTTACAGAAACATCTCGTCTCGTACTCTCGTCATCTGTCCGGAATAGAATGAATTCAACTATTTTGTTACACATGCCACGATAACGCTGTGTTTTATGTTCGAAAACTACGTGTTTGCTATGTATTTTTTTAAAACATTTGTAAATTAAAATGTTTCGTTTTTATTAAGCCAGTAGCGAACGTAAGTATTCCTACACTAACACCGGTATTTCAGTTCCAGAGCCAATATTTTCACATTTTCCGCATGAGTATACCGTAGTAGTCCCCGGAAAAAGCTCCCACTGCCAGCTACACGGCATCCTGTCCTTGGAGTTGCCCAAGGACGGTGTGCCGTGTGGCAGGGCGGGGGGGAGGGGGGGCTCCGACTATATCGAGGCTTTTGTCTGTGAACAACCTTGTTACGACGTACCTATGTTATTTCAGTTGCGCCAATAAATACAAGCTTTAAAAGTAATTAACGGCATTTAGGATGAACCTTTGGTGCTTTTACTTGTGCTTACTGAGTCAAAATCAATCAATTACATAATCAGCAGCCTTTATTTTTAGTATCCTTGACGCTAACATTATTTATACGTTAAACAACCTAATATAGTTAATACGGCCCGCAAACTCCTTAAATAGCGCGCTGAAGTTAAAATACCTTCGTTATTCATAAATATAGCGCCAATAAAGAGCCAGCGATTTATGTAACACAATGTTACGTATAGATGTAGTTACCTACTTGTTAATAGTGGTAAGAACTAAGAAACCTTGAGTACGGATATTAAATTGAATTCCGGGTGCATCCCAGCTCGGATCGATCGGCCGTGACCATGGCAACGCGGAGCGGAGTGCGTGGGTCAGGGGCGCCGCACCCGCCCGCTTCCATGTTCGCTCGTATAACACACTTAATAAAACTACTAGTTCCTCCTCCCGGCTTCGTCAGCTTGAGAATCGCAGCACTGGACTCTCTAGGTCTTATTACAAAACGAGGTTTTTCTCCTGTCATGGTTTAAACCATCGAGCCAGTTTTTGTAATAATAACCTAGCTGTGATAGAAATACAGTTCTTTATTCAAAACTGACAACATAGTCCGGTACTAAGTTGTCAGTTTTGTAAAACTGACCACTTAATGTGTCGGAATAAAGTTCGAAATTCAAAAAAGGGTCCATGGTTGAAACCTCGGTTTGAAGATGAACCTTGTTTTGTAATAAGGCGGTTTAGGTTTTATACAATTTTTGTTTGTGCAGAGTGTAAAATAATTTTCAATAGATTGTGCAACTCTTGTGAGAAATCTATTTAGGGAGTAGAATTTATTTACAAACCATTTTCAGTCCGTAAATCGGTGGGTGCTACAAAACCTCATGTTGTCTGTTTGCCACGAAAACCCCTGCGGCGCGGGCAATGAAAATCAACCAACATTGTGTACTTTTTTTCTTTCAGACATTATTTTTTTCTGTCTGACTCTCCGTAATGGGTTCAAATGAAACGATGCAGCTTAATCGACTCGACTTAGCCTCCACTGAATATTGCCAACTTTTACAACGGATTAGCATCTGCGCCAAATTGTTTTTAAGAAAAAAGAGACAGACAAAACTTTTTAAATTATGTCATCTTTTAAAATTGCGTACTAAAAATAACATGTCATACGAGTACCTACTAAGTAAACATAAACCAACCTAATATTATGTTCCAAATTATTTGTATCATATGTAATGCTTCTAATGTAGCCATCTAGCCATAATAAGAAAGACATGGATCGTCACATGTGTTACGAAAATAACAATCCGTAAAGTATGTGTACCATCACCGCAAATACCACAAATGTCGGATAGTAATGACATCTTTCAGATTTTTCCATAAGAGAATGTTTACCATCGTAGTTTACAGGATGAATTGTGCCGCTAACAATCTGCGCTAGACGTGCTAATTCAGAAATCGGTTTTTCAAATATTTTCTAATCATCGACGACAGTTAAAGATTTTAAATTCTGTAGAAGTAGGTACATCTTTCTGTATAATAAAACTACATGCCCGCTCAAATGACTACCAACTACTAATGCCAATAAATTTCCATCATCTAAACTTTAATTGGCAACTTACAATAAACGCTTACTCGAAAATATTTTCCAAAACATCGAGAAAAGTGAGAAAATTCTATACAGACAAAAACGGAGAGCTTTTTTAACACCGGATTCCAGAAAATAAACTTTAGATGAAGGTGAGTCTGCTATCTAATTTAATTTAAATGTTTAAAGTGTATTTTTTTTTTACTTTACTTGATAAATGAAAATACAAAACAATACATTTGTTGTGAGTTTTCATTACACAGACATGGCTTAAATTAAAATATTATAATTAGTAACTCATGGCGAAAGTCGAGAAACCGATGTACCATAGTTTGTAAGATTTCCGTAATCAATCTTCTTTTTAAGGGTTCCGTACTCGTCCCGACGGGTCCAAACGGAGCCCTATTGCTGTCACTGACCTGTCCGTCGTCTGTCACGCAGGTTTTACAGCCAAATGGTTGGAGCTACAGTCTTCAAATTTTCACAGTATAAGCATCATGTTGACCCAAAGCCATATAAATTGTCAAAAAATACTTTTAAATATTTTAAGGGGGGCTCCCATACAGATAAAGGGGGCGCCAAAATAAAATGTTGATTTACCCCATCGAGTGGGGTATCTTTGTTTAGAACTCCTTGAGTAGATAAATACTGTATTTTTGTTTAAAAAATATTGTAAAACAAAATTTTGTTCCGAAGAATTTTTTAACTTCCCGTTGACCTTGAAATTTGTTGATAATGTTTATTATTACGTATATTTTACTAACAAATACCAATATATTGATAAATCAGATTTGGTACGAAACCCTAAATGTGCGAGGTCCGACACGCACTTGGCCGGTTTTTTTAAATAGTTGTAAAGATGTAATCACAATAGACGGAAATTAGCTTTGACTTCACCACTGTTCTGTGGACGGACAAGGCTGAGTACACCCTTGGTCGAGTGCCAAATGAGGTCCCACCTCATAGTCACCTTGACAAACGGTTGGTACAAATTAAATACTCCTTTAGCTTTAGGGATAAATCTGTAACGTCATGGCAAAAATAATAAAATGGAATATATGTAAAGATCGTAGCAGGTCGCGTTCTGTAGTTTCTGCCATGGGAAGAAGGCTGTTTATGTATTTAAGTAAATATGTTTCATGGAAAACAAATGAGAATATTGTTGCGCTACATTATTTTAATGTAATGTGTAATTCAATCTACGAAACATGTTCGTATGCAAATAAAACGTGATCATTCTCCAAATGCAATAATCTGCCAATATCGAGTGTCAAGGATATTCATATGTACCTATCGAAGATAATATACGATTGAATATAATAATGATAAGTACTGCTGTTTTATACTTTCATTGTTTACTACTGTACCTACGTAGGTACTGTGCTCGTTTGGTCATGCTAACATTATAGGTACCTACTTGTTTTTTTGTAGTGAATAATTAGCGTCACTTCACCTTGAAACCTAAAAACATGATTTTAATAAAAAATGTATTAATTAATCAAAGAACTATGTGTACCTACATAATATGATTACGTATGTTTTTATTACGTTAAGGCATAAGGCACCTCAAACATCGTTTGTAACATTGCAGACTTCTTATCAATGACCTTCATACAATTCTCGGACTTGCACAATCAAACAAATACAAAAGTATAATAAATTTTCATTTTCTGATATTGTCTGCTTCACGATGTTTTTGTGTGCGAATGTGTGCCAAAGTTGTAATTAAATACGTAACACGTATGACGACGTATTATATTTGAAACATGTATAAATGTACAAATCGAAACAGGAAACGAGACCATCCTTATAGGAATTTATTTATTTTATTATTTATGTTCACAAAGTAAAATAGATACACATATGACTTATAAGTATTGCGTACAAAGGTACTGCTTATTTCTTAAGAAATTTCTTCTAGCAGTAGACCTACGAAAGGAGAAATTAAAAAGATTCTGTTGAATAGTGAATAATAATTGTAATATATAACCCCACCGACGTATCTCTAGGCTCTACGTTGACGTCGTGGTTGGGCTTGCGCGCTCCTGAACTCTAGGTCTGTGCCGGTAGAGTTTAAAGCAGGTCCAGCAGGTCTAGGGTGAGGATCTGGCTCCTCACCCTAGACCTGTTTCGGCAAAGTACACAAGACACAGATACAGGAACCCGCGGGGCAGCATGTGGCGAGCTGTTGGCCATTAATGACCCCACGGACCCTATCTCCCGAGAGAAGTCTTGTTCCTCACCTCTGGCTTGCCTTTATTGGCCGGCTTTAATGAACACTGACGAGGAAGAGAGCTCCCACCTCTTTCTTGCCTTTATTGGCCGGCTTGAGTAGAGATTCGCAAGAGCAAAAGTGCTCGGAGGAAGGAAGTATTCCAATAAGATGATGGTAGAGATCTTGACAGTAACTCCGGGATTTTCCTGACAACTGTGGAATACCTTTCCACTCCTCAAGCATCTCAAGAAGTATTGCCTGCCTTTTCGCTACGTCGCTATTTGCTAGAGTCCGTGTTCGGGGGCCCATTTTATCCGTGTATTACATAACATTGATCAGAGTCCTCCATAGGTAACCAATCCATTATAGCCACCCAAACCCATAGCCCAATATGTTTGGTTTCCATGTTCTGCAATAGTCCTGCACCACCCGGGGGTTGTCCTTGGGTGCACTTGCATAGTGCTTACAGAGATAATCGTCGGTTGGTGCCTCAACACTTAACATTTTCTAAGGGGCTTCTGCGAGTTGACTTGGGCCCCTCGTACGCCTTCCAAAGGTCCGGGAAATTTAAAGAAAAAAGTAATATTAATACAATAGTGAATTTTACCAAAACATTGGCAATTAGGAAAGTTTTTAGGCACGTGGTTATTTATTATTCAATGACAAATATAATACACTGTCTGTGTTATTAATTAAGTACTAACATAGATTAAGATTATTTGTTACTAACCCAATGGATCTTTGTTGTCTAAATAAATGAAAAATGAATGAATGAATACGAGTAAGTACAAGTATTACTTTTTTGATTCCAAATCTATAGTCGTTTGTAGGCCAAATTCAGTTTTACCGAACATATTTTTATGAAGTAGCTGTAATAGCTATTATGTGCGGCCACCACGAGACCTTTCATGAACTTATAATCGAAAATTGATGGAGCACGTGCTTCGAAAATATGCGTGGCCATGACCTCTGCTCGGTCACAGCAGCGAGGGTGGAGCGGGCGCGGGACAGGTTCAAAGCGAAGGCCAGCGCCGCGCGCCCGCGCCTGGTGGGACCCCGGGGGGCGCAGACCACCAAACATTAATACACCTTTCACAATTTCCGCCGTTTCCATACCAACTGCTAAAAGCCTTTCAGGAAAACACCGCACTGAGCAATTAGTGGATTCACGAATGAGTTGTTATGAAACAATTTATAAGTGTTGCGAGTGACGCTTCGCGACCTCGGCCAAGGTTGCGAGCCAACACTTCCCTGTGTACTCAGTCGTTTATAACGTAGTACATACTTATGTAAATCTATACATGCAAGGTATAATAGCGCAGAGCAATCAAATCACATGCCCAGTTTATTATTTTCCGGGATATTATATATTATAAAGATCTAGTAAGATCCTGGATTATTTTTCGCTATTATACAGGGTGTACCAGAAAGGTGTGGTCAAATTTAAGGATGCGGTACAGACCATCAAACTGAACAACTTTCTCCAAGGGACCAACACCGTAATGGCGAAAAAATTATGAACTGTCCCATAGAAAACTTCAATACCTGCTCGACGCAAATGTATGGGATGACTGATTATTTTTTCGCGATTATGATGTTGGTTCCATGGAAAAAGTTGTTCAGTTTGATGGTCTGTACCACACCCTTAAGTTTGACCACACCTTTCTGGTACACTCTGTATATTCAGTTTCCGCTAACGTTTCCGGTTCATTAGAAATAACTTGCTATGGTACTTTGAATAACGATTCATATTCATTTTTATCAGAACGATTTTAAACAAGTGCTTGTGTCGCAGAATATGTAAACTGTCCTTCAAGAAATATTATCGATCCAATAACAGGGTCGTTAAAAAATACTGTCGTTGAGTAGAAATCCTGTGTTAATATTATAATAATGCTCGATAAATAATGAAATATATATAAATATATCTACTACTAGAGTCAGCAGGAAGTAATTTGCACACTCAGAAGGTTATGGCGATATGATAACACATCATTTGCGCTATATATCTTTGCACACAGATTATTCACGTACCTACGCATAATTATAGTTCAGCTAACCCTGAAAACCGGGAAATCATGATTACCTACACCATTTGCTATTTTCTGATAATTCTATTTCTACGCAAGATACCTTTAAAATTCTATTCCTTCCTTTTCTGGGGTTAAATCAACATTTAATCAGAAACCATCTAACATTATTTCCACTTTGGCTCTCATAGGTGCTGCTGGCGATAAATCATTGAAGGAGCACGAAGCATATCGCGTGACTCATCTGAATGATTGCTGTCACACCGTTTAGTGCGCGTCCGAAAGAGTGTTCGCAAACAAGTAGGGTGCAGGGGTCGCGCGCACCTGCTGCGCCCGCGACTCTGACATTGCCAGATAAGATACGGCTATTATTTTGTCACTGCTATCGGTCCAATGTCACAGTGACCTTAATGCCACCAAATGACGCGCCGCACACGTTCGTCGCTGTGACCTTGCGATATTTATCTAATCTTATTCGCGAAAATATTGTCAGCACGATTATTTTCCATATATGTCAGTGTTTACAT
The DNA here is from genome assembly GCA_946251885.1 of Cosmia pyralina. Taxonomy (NCBI): domain Eukaryota; kingdom Metazoa; phylum Arthropoda; class Insecta; order Lepidoptera; family Noctuidae; genus Cosmia; species Cosmia pyralina. Next base: position 15,105,228 of record OX276352.1, on the reverse strand, counting down.
AGAATGTATGTATAATTGTATATATAGAACAAAACAAAGGAGTACTTTTAAGAATATGTTCATGTTCAAGCGTAGGTATGTTAATGAGTCGCGATTTTATATTTGATTATATTTTCCGGATAAGTAGACCACCTCGCTCTATAGAAAACCATCATTGATAATTAATTGTTTAATTACTTATAACTCCAAGCTTGTAAGATTATTGTAATATATTATTCTGTTATAATTATAGAGACAGTTAGTTTCTCTAATGGAAGATCGATTTTTAAATTACTATATTTATAGATTTACTTTTGCAATAAATAGATTACGAATCTGTTCTACACTTATGAATTTTTTTCGTGGTAATTACCGAGTAAGAACCTCTTCTTGTGGGTGTATAGCTGCAGAGCGATGCAGAGTAACATATTTTTAGATGACGGATCACTACTGAAGAGGCACGTGCGTTTTCCAACTGAAAACGTGAGTACGTTTTTTCTCATGTTTTTGGTCAGTAGAAGTGTAAAGAACTGTCTATGATTTTATTACATTGGTTTCGCATTAAAATAATCAATTTATTTAGTTTAAAAAATTAGGAAATGATTATAGAAAATTGTTTGGAATTTTCTCACGAAGTTACGTTATTCTAACTTATAATTATGTACTGAAAAACAAAAAAAATAATATTCAAAAGTTTAATATTATCTGCGATCCTCGACAACAGATCAACGACAGGCAATCATGGCAAAATATTAATTTACAGAGAACTCGATCTATAGAATTAGATCGATTAAGTGTAACGCTATTTATAAAAACAGCTTACGTTTTCATACTTCTCATCCTTTTGCCTGCTAGGAATTGAGGAAAGTTAAAAATAAATCACATCCTTGCTTGTGTTTGTTTAGATAATTGTACGTTATAATTAATCAGTGCAATAATATATGTGTCGTTTATTTAATAAGTGTGACCTTCATCACGTGTCGTCATCACCCGGAAATTGCTGTGTGGCAGTAGTACGCTGTTACAATTTTCCGAAGCAGGAAGTATGAATTCACAGCGGCCAAGGCGATGTTAAATTATTATACGCAATCATTTTGCTATAGATATTACCTGATGTTCTGAAGGTTACCGCGAATGTTACCTAAATACCACTAGATCTTCTTTGCATAAAGAGAAAAAAAAAACTGATTTTGTTTTTTCTGCTGATTCTTGTTTAATTAATTGTTATGTATGACATTATGTTAGCCACTGCGTGGATCTATATTTAGCGTGTTGGAAAGAAGATACATTGTCGTTGGTACGTATTTTTAACCGACTTCAAAAAGGAGGAGGTTCTCAATTCATCGGAACCTTTTTTTTTATGTATGTTCCCCGATTACTCGAAGATGGCTAGACCGATTTGGATTTTTTTTTGTTTTATTCGAGAGGTTAGACAACACAGTTGGTCCCATATAAAATTGATTAACTTTGCTTGGGTAGTTTTTGAGTTAGCTTCAATAATACGTATTTTTTCCCCACTTTTATATGGATGATGTTCTAGTTTGTTTTGCAGATAGTGGTATTAGAATTTGTGTGGGGTAGGTACACAACTAAAAAGTGAAAAATAAAAACTTTTTTACAAAAAAATACAACCGACTTCCAAAAACAACACTACAAAGTGAAAAATAACTTTAATTTCGGAAGTCGGTGGCAAAAAACGAAAATACATTTAACTAGACACCGACTTCCGAAATTAAAGTTATTTTTCACTTTGTAGTGTTGTTTTTGGAAGTCGATTGTATTTTTTTGTAAAAAAGTTTTTATTAGGGTTCCCTAGTCACAGTAACTTATGAACGCTTAGTTTTGTGTCATGTCCGTCCGTTTGTCACACCCACGTAAAGTCTACAGTTTTTGCCTCGAAATTGATTACATTCACTTAATAGTCTGCGTTTGAGTTAGTTTTTGTTGGATTATTTTGCAGACGCAGGTGCTTGAACGCAACTTATTACTTTTAGATAAGTAACTCATATTTCGTAGGGCCTATCTACATTTCCATGTTTTCCGAATTTAATACTACGCTGATAATTTACGATGTTGGAAAGTAGCATTAAAAAAAACATTTTGGCTCCTTTTCTGATTTTGGCGTAAATTGAATTTCTCACTGCGTATGGAAAAATCAAGCAGAAACGCATGAAATCTATCTATATAAATACAAAGAGAAGTCCTGACTGACTGACTCATCAACGTCCAGCCCAAACCCTTGGACCTATAAAGCTGAATTTTTGCTCAGAGGTTCCCTTTATAATGTAGACAAGGAATAAGGTAGGGATTCCAGGTAGTACGTTCCCGTGGAACATTTTCCGACATCCACGCGGGCGTAGCCGCTGGCAAAAACTAGTATTTAATAATATTAGTACATAAAAGAAAATATTCCGTTTGCTTTTTAGTTTGACCAATAGATTTAAATAAATTAATTAATAAATTAATTAATAAATTAATTTTTAATTTTAGATTTATTTATTAATCGTTGTTATTAATATAATATGAGGTTCAAAAAAAAACGGCAGTTTCTCTGATTTTCTGAGGTTCCGAGTAGAACGTACAAACTAACCTTGATAAAATCACTTTTCGTAGTTAGTTTACGAAATGGTATGGTGAATGCATGCCCATGTAAGTCCATTAATAAACAAATTGTTTTTTTTTGCATGAGGTCCTGTGGGTTCAATTCCCACGTCAGGCAAAGTGTTATTGGGTTTTTCTGTCTGGAATTTCTTAGCCCGGAGTCCGGATTTGTGCCCGGTTGATAGCAACAGGCTCGCCCCCTATTGCACAGGACTTAATCATAACTGGCGAAATGTGAGTCTACTATAGTTTCACCTCCACCCAACCCTTCGGGAAACTTGTGATGATGTGTTTTTTTTTTCTATGATTAAGTAAAAGTTAGTAGTTTTATTTTTGTATAAAACAAATAAATAATAAATAAAACATTATTATCAGACACGAATAGTCCCTAAGTGTTACAAAAATTTAAAATAAAAAAACACAACACATATCAAATAAAATACACATGCATGTTAAATAAAATAAATACAAATATATATAAATTATTTAAGGCATTGGAATGACGCTCTGTGAGTCGTCATCCAATGCCACATTATGGGGCTGTCCATCCTGCTGGTCACAGTAGGCAAAAGACTGTTGGGACTTTCGCGCTCATACGCAAACGCATGAGCGCGTAAAAATCCGGCACGCCGGTTACCGCGAACGTCCCCGACGCACTGCAAAAGCGCGGCAGTCCTAACATTACCCTGAAGGCATTGGACTCGCAGAGCACTGTACGAGTTTTTTGTTATAACTGACCCATAGCCCCGTACGTGTACAGAGACTGGCAATATGCCCTAAAGAGTCATTTTTTACCTTTTCTGTGCATCGTGCCTACGGGCCATCATGTCACATCTAACTGCGTCTCTGCGTTCCCTCTCCAAAACCGTATCATCGGACAAACCGTCCGTCGGTCACTCATTGTCCCAGGTACTTGAACCGTGTCACTCTGGTAAGCGGGATGCCCCCTAAGGTGACTGGTGGGACTGTGTCATAACATTTATTACCCGCCTTAAAAACCAAGAGCTCACTCTTGCTGGCATTGTACCTGAGACCATGGGCCACCGCATAGTCCTCACAGATACGGAGAAGTCTGCTCAGGGTACTGATCGATGGGCTCACCAACACCATATCGTCCGGGTAGCTGATATTATTAATAGTCCAATAGTCCATCAATGGAGCATCCGATATTGGAATTATTGGATTGTATTAGAATGTCCCTTTAAATTGCAAGCTGGAAGAAACGGTGGTATTTACATCACCAACGGAACCCTAGTCTGTCTATCTGTATGTCAGTACCGAACCTTTGGTGCGCGATTTCGACTCGAACTTGGCCGTTTTTTCACATTTTCTGTGTGTATTACTATTTTAAAAATAACTTATCTTTAACTTAACTTTTAAAATAGTGCAATCCTAAATGTAACGTAGTTCGTACAGAAACAGTAGGTAATAGAATTTGTTTGGGTAAATAATGTTAATTTCCTACCGAAATAGATATAATTAGTAAGTTTTCATATCTTTTTACGTTATTTATACACATTTGCGTACTGGAAATATTTTAGGGTGTCTTGGTTTTCTAACCCAAAAATAATAACTTTATCTTGTGTTTTATGCTGACATAATATAATTATCTGCTACAAATGTAACAAAGATGTAAAAAAAATACGTGTTACATATGTGTGTACGCTGGTATCATATTCTCAAGACTGAGATAATAGGATAACGGAAATATAGACTAAGATAATATCAAAATGCACTTCAACAATCCTTGACAAACGTTTTACCTTTAGTAGGAACTGACCTTCACAATGCAATCTTTTAAAGCTTCATTTCATTGACAAAAAGGTCATTAAATGAATGATTTTGTTATAATCTATGCATTATATTATGCTTAGATAATAATCTGGAGATAAAGGTAAGTTTGTGTTTTGACAATGGTCCTTGAATTACCTGTTCAAGGTTTTCTTATTTTTGTTAAAAATAATTCTCTGTCGTTCCTGTCCTGTGTCCACAGCACTGAAAAGTTGACCGGGAAAATTTTAGCTCCCTCCCTGGTTTACTCTGAAGTGACGTTCTTGACTGATCCGATGAATGCCTGGATAGCGGCTTGCCGGCCCGTAAATCCATCTTCCCAGAGACAGTGGGATGAGCCGCTCTGCAGGTTGGTACGGAATAACCTTATCAACACGTGCACCTCTGCTGAGCTGCCTGCTGGCTGTGGGTGAGTGGGAGTCGGGCTTCAAGCACTACCGTCACCCAACACGGGTACTACGCTCCACCTTCCGGCTGGCTACTTGTCTGCGTCTGGGCGCTCCTTGCGGGGCTCCAGTGCGGTGGAGCTGTCGACTGCCTCGGACACCATGGCCTAGCTTGCTGTAAGAGCATAGGCCGGATAGCAAGGCACGCCAGCATTAATGGCATCATCCGTCGTGCTCTTGTCACCTGTTTTAGAACCCAACGGCTTGGCAGGCGACGATGGGAAGAAACCAGACGGAATTACTATAATGCCTTGCAGGCCTTTGGTGTGGGTTGCAACATGGGTCACCACACACCCTTGCGCCATCACATCTTTCTAGTACGGTGGGCTGTGCTAGGGCGGCTGCTGCAGGAATGGAAAACCTCAAACGGCGAAAATATTACAATCTTACTGGGAGTTATATGTTCGAACCGTTTGTGATTGAAACACTAGGACCATGGCATGGGGTCGGTCCCCATGGTCCTAGTATTTCAATTTCAAACGGCTCGAGTGCCCACTTGGTTTTTATTATAAGTCTGTTTGTACATGTAAGTATTACCCAAATATGTAGTATTTTTTCTGAGTTCCGGGGTAATTTTTAGCCACCTCCTTTATAGAAGCAATTCATTTAGATAATATCATATTGTCTGATTTGTCTGGACTTTTTTTAAATAAATATTCTCTTTGAATTTATTGCACTAAAGGCAGAAAATTAATTAATATTTAAATGATCTTCGTAGATGAAGTAATACCAACCTATCTATAATTGTGATGCCAATGGTGCGATTTCTTTATTAACTCTTAAAATGTCGATTGTACACCATGTGTACAGATAACAATAGAATTTCAATTGTGTCTGCTAATTGGCGCGCGACGGGTTAACGATGTTCTGTGTGTTCGAAGTGCTGTTTTCAAATTGCGGCGGTTTATTTCTTATACGTGTTCGTACGTATAAATGAGCATTTCCCGCAATTCTAGCATTTTTTATTTTTTTATTTCTTCAAAACAAAATGCTGGTAGGTTTGGTCAGCCATCTTTTCGATAATTATAGAATTAACAAAAAGCGAAAAATCTCTTCATACAAATATGTTATAGTATGTTGCATCATCAGGCATACGAACGAACACGTCAAGTTGGTACCTACCACGAAGAGACGCTTACCCTTTGGAAAAGAGTTTATATACCTATTACAAAGTAATTCGTCTAAATTTTACTATACATGTTGATGCTATATAACCTAAACTGGATAAATATACATAAAACAAATTACTTGTATCTTCGCTACGGATTTGTTTCAAGTATCCAAGGTCAAAGGTGAATGAAAAAGTAAACAAACTTCCGTAATTCCGAAAACCAAAAATATTATAGTAGCGCTTATCGTATTTATTTATTCATACTAGCGACCCGGCCCTGCTTCGCACGGTTTTGACGACTTGACAAAACATGAAGGCTTCTATATTATATATTTTATAAGTTAAATATTAATGTATTATACATATAAACCTCCCCGAATAAATTCACTAAATGATAGTGAAAACAGCATCAAAATCCGTTGCGTAGTTTAGAAGAACATCGCGGTCACACAGACAGACACGAAAAGCGACTTTATTTTATAATAAGTACCTATAAAAGTGAAGGTATCTGTAATTATATGTTTTTGACGCAAAAACATAATAAGTTCCTGTTAATTCACGTCTATTTGCATTACGTTTACGTATGCTCTTAACAAAATGCTACGCGAACTTACGTCAAAATAAAATGATGCTGTCGCGGTACTGGGTCTAGTATCAGATAGGTTCTGTACTATAAAATAAATACTTACGCATCGAGTCAAAATATTTTTGCTTTGACTGAACTATTTGTCTTCTTGTTGCTCGGAGCCTCGCAGCACCTCCACGCAGCGTATTTCTTGCTTATAAGAATTAATAGTAACATTCATGACGTTAATGATTGGATGACTTACCTAAATCTGGAATGGAGCTGGAAGGTTCCTCGAAGGACGGCGGCTTGTGGAGACGTGGTGGCGGTGGTGGTGGCGGCGGCGGTGGCGGGCGCATGCACTGGATCACCGAGTGCGCGGGCGACATGCTAGGCGCCGCCAGCAGCACGGGCGCGCGGAACTCCTTGCCCGGGGGCGCCGGCAGCTCCAGCCTTCGCGCTCCAGGAAGCATCTCCGACTCGTATACTATGTCCATCGGCTCGCGCTTAGGGGATAACTTAGGATAACACTGCATCGTTCCTTAAATACTGATAAGTCACTACGTCTTTTAAATTGTCTATTATAGTCTCGATAAATACCGACTATAAAACTATCAATTACTCCACAAAAGTATCGAAAGTAAATTCACATGCAATACGGAAATCTTCTAGAGATGGGACATTTCAGCGCATTGTTTACGTGGATCGCGTACGAAGTTGAAGGGCAAGTGTAGGCCGGGCGCCGTAGTTCGAGCGCGGTTACGTGCGTGCGCGGCGCGCGCTCGACGCGAGACTCGTTCGCTCGCCGCGGCCAACTTTCTCTCACTGGCGTGGCGGGCGGTCGCAGCCGGACGAAAGTGAATCTGCAGCGTGCGCCCCTCGCCCTCCCGCCCTCAGGTGTCCTGCACCGCCCGCCCAACGCCGCCGCCGCCGCTGCAACGCCCATCCGACATCAACTTTAACCTTAACTGTGACCTTTACGGGAGTGCAGTGCACTCACGATACACCTTACTCATTTACAAATAATTCATCGTAAACACACTCACATAAAAAATATCGAGCCCTTGCACCCGTTTCATTATTCAATAACCAAATAACCAGCCGTAAAATTACACTTACATACGTACCTACGTGAACGGTGGCACCAAAAATAAATCAAAGAGCATGGAATGATTCTACTTTTGTGACTTACGAATTAATTACGGTGCATGTCGCCCTTGAACTTGAGGATGGTGACGTAAGTACCAACGAGGCTAACATTCAATTATTCAACGTGTTAATCGTACCAGTACCTGTGTAGTTAATTATGTATGGAATTATAGCATTGACTAATCACCTATTTGTCAACGAAATTAGTGAAATTTTATTGTAGATCACAATAAAAATAAATATTATTTGAATGTAGTTGGCCTCCTTTCCTAAAGTAAAATTTTAAAAAATCAAAGAATTATTTTATTATTTTATACTTTTTATTTGTTTTGTCAAGCTATTTTTATTACAAAATCAAGAAACGCTCACTTTTCCTCTCGAAAACCTGAACATGTTTGTAAATTTTTCTATAGATACACAATATTCGTACGTAGGGACATAAAACTTCTTTGGTACCATTTAAAACCATGTTCTATTTAAAAGATCCAGTTCTGTAACAAGTAAAAAGAAAATAAACAAATCCTGACATCTCATATAGGTACCTAATGAATATCAAGAATATTATGAAAAAATTGGTGTCTTTCAGTCTTCGATCAATAATAACAAAGCGTTCAGTGTTTATTAATTCTATTGAGAATTGGCTATCCTAACTAATATTATAAATGCGAAAGTGAGTTTGTTTGTTTGTTTATTACGCTTTCACGCTAAAACGGCTGAACGGATTTGGATGAAATTTAGCAGATGGGTAGACCATGACCTGGATTAGGACATAATATAGGATACTTATTATCCCGGTTGTACGGTCCCGTGAAATAATTTGCGACCTTCACGCGGGCGAAACCGCGGGCAAAAGCTAGTAATGTATACATAAACATTGTGTTGCTAAGCGCAACACTCGAGAACGGCTGGGCCAATTCGGCTATTTATTTTTAAATATTCTTTGAAGTCCGAGGGAGTTTCTTAAGAAGAGAAAAATTGGAAAAGTTGCCGGGAAAATTTAAATATTCGGGAAAACTGAAAGTGCATTTTCTATGGGAATTTTGTATGACGTTTTGAAATTTGGACAGGATAACGTCTGTCGGGTCAGTTTACTTGCCATATTTATGCAATGTCCTTGAGTGAATCGATTAATTTCAGTTGTTATAGATCATTCAATCAACCTGCCTAGCCTTTTCCCAACTATGTTGAGGTCGGCTTTCAGTTTAACCGTATGTAGCTGAATAACAGTATTTTACATGGAGCGACTGCCTACCTGACCTCCACAACCCAGTTACTGGGTAACACGATACCCCTCGGGCCCTCGGTAAGACTGGTTGTCAGGCTTTTGGGCTTCTGACTACCCGTAACGGCTGTCGAAGATATATCTAAAAGTTATTGTTGTTGACTTTAAAAGATCGCTGTTAGCGATAAGACCTCCCATTGTGTCACCCTATGTATCTAGATTTATATCTGTAATTCGAATGGTACACCATTGTATACATATATACACATGTATACCAGGCAGGGCACACCAACACATTTGTATGTGAATTGCTTCATGTTCAATCACACTATCACACTTCACACTAATATTATAAAGGCGAAAGTTTGTGTGTGTGTGTGTATGTTTGTTACTTCTTCACGCTCAAACGGCTGGACCGATTTGGATGAAATTCGGTATGTAGACAGCTTATACCCTGGATTAACACAAAGGCTACTTTTTATCCCGGAAAAATGTAGTGCTCCCGTGGGATGAGCAAGGAATTCAAATATATTTGTTACTCCTTCAAACTCAAACGGCTCGACCGTTTTTGATAAAATTTGGTGTGGAAGTAGCAGACATCCTGTGTACACATAGCACTCATAGACTACTTTACATCCTGAAAAAATATAGTGTTCCCGTGGGATGAGCAATTTTTTTGTGAATACTTTTCTCACCGATTAAATAATACACGTTTTAGTGTATCTCATAAACCGCGGGTAACACCGCGGGGCGCAGCTAGTTATACATATATTACTTTGTGTTTGCAATACACCAACACAAAATTGTATATTTTCACGAAATTGAACATGAAGCAATTCACACAGAAATATGTTCCAAAGGGGGGTTCCTTTTCTCTGAAGCTTACTGTACATAATGAAGAGTATTCTATTCATCCATCGCATATCACGAGGAAGATTACGACTTCCAACATTCTTTCATGAAACATTTCCGAATTTCAATCGGTACCTATCTTAAATTAACCCGGTCAGTGTTAATGTCGAGAGACGTAACAACCACAGTAACAAGTATTATCTCTTCCGCGAAGGCAAGGAGTGATACAGTGTGCTCGACCGGTGCTCGCTGGACAAACGAGCACGCTCGCTGATAACGACTGATAACCATCTAGTTGATAACACACCAACTGGACACGAGTAAAACTGTTATGTGCTTTATAGAACAGTTTTTTATCGCCGATTTAAGATAATACACGATTTTTTTATCATCTCCATGACGTGCACGATAGGGCGTTCGTGAGGCTGATACAGCATGATGCTCTGTCGATTGTACACTTAGTACCTTCAATTATGCGTCTATTACATTCTAGGAATATTTTATCGAAAACTTTCCTTATCTTCTACGTTGTGTAATTGTGTTATCCAGATCTCTTATCAATGGAATTTTCTTTTTATTGCCACTTCTACCAGTAGATTTTTCTAAAACTTTCCTCAAGTTCTAAATAAGTATTCTAAACGTCTTTATTATAAACGATGTTTGTTTAACTCGACTGTACATTTTTTACACTAATTACATGTATAAAACCAACTGAATGGCTATAATAACTTGTCCACGTAGCATTGCATTAAACTTGCTCAATTTTCTTTGGATGGGTACGTACTATAGTTTCGAAATTAATATCGTTCAGATAATATTGCAGATAGTACTACAATGAGTGCTATCTGCATTCTATATCATCATTCTCCATGCTCTCATATTTCGTAGCACATGTGCTATGAAAGGACTAACCTATATAAACCCTATCGTTATTAATATTCAGTTGTGAGACTCATGGCTTAGCACGTTGTCAATGGCAAGAGATGGATGGATATGTAAAAAAAACCCGTAAAATGCGCGGCAACAAACATGAATCAGCCTGCGTCGTAGATAGGTCGTAGCCACGCTACAACGGGTTTCGTGTAAATCCTGCCAAAGAATATGGCATAGTCTCTCCATCATGGTTTTATAAAAAAGTGCCCAAGGAATTATAGCAACGTGGACTCATGCACTGAGTAGTAAGAACACAGACCAATACATTAGCCAATCATGCATGTTATGTGTCTTACATTACTTTTGTCGCGATTAAACTAATCTCTGCTCTTTTGGTGATGACAATAGTGATGATGGAATTTACTGTAATTGAGTACCTACATGATTATTTTCTGTAATTTCTGACGTAGACTTCTATCATTGAATAAAAAACTCTATGGCTCTACCAACACTTGTATTTAAAAGTTTAATGAAGCTTCTCAATGAACTATTTAGTAATCGATTATTAGCGCCTTTGTACTTTGCAAATCAGTATTCAATAGGAAAATCAAATGACAAATCTAATAAGCAGCCAGACCCAAAACTGAAATTAATCCATGTGAACTAGGACACAGACATTCGCTATACAAAGAAAACAAGTGCATGTAGAAACGTTTCAATTTTCTGCAATTTAACACAGCATTTTGAAACATAAACATGAGAAGGCGGCGGGGGTGGCTGGGGGTGTAGCGGCATCAGGCGTGCGGGTGGTGCGGGGGTGGAGCGGCGTGCGGGGGTGGGGGGTGCGGTGCAGTCGCAGGGTGCGCCGAGGTCACTGCCACCGGCGGCTCACGGCCGGATTCAGCGTTCACGACTATTTTGGCGAGAGTCTCACTGAACTCCAGCTACTGTCATGCATTGTAAACATTGACTCCACATTATAATTACTTTCTAATGTACATACAATTTAATGACGCTATAATCAATTTATGCGAAGTTATCTTCACTTTGTAGGGCTGCAGTAATTAATTATGTTGAAAATTATAATAGTACCTACTATGTCTATGATTAAGTGATTATATTTCTCATTCATCGAGTTTGTACGTGAAATGTATTTTTTTTTATTACTGTCATTAAATTGATGATATTCAATATACGTCTGACCTTAATTAGATTTCGTTATATCTTTATAGTTACGTAGATTTTAGATTACTTTCGCAGTTATGAGCACGTACGAATATTAAAATGTACTTGAACGATTGCATTGGTTCTAAATATTAATCGACCTTGGCGAAGGTTAAGGTAATATTAATTTTTAGGGTTTCATGGGTGACTTTAGGATTATGTTGATTATTTTTGTCACGCTTATTATTGCTAAGCTATTTCAGTAAGTGAATTGCTGTCTACTTTATTTTGTTTTAACATTGAAAAATCAACATTGCCATCCAAATTGGCAATGCTGTCAGCCTTTTGGGCACTTTTTTGATGCCCAATAAGCTCTTCCCCTTTTTTATATAAGTAGGTACTTGTGCATAATATACACTTCTGGACACATCTTTTGGCCCACCTTGTATTTTCAGTTTCGGTTGGTCCTAGCTAAAATTTTATATTAGGTCGAGCAAAAAGTTTTTATGCAGTTTTGAACCTGGCACATTCACAATTTCATTCAATAGTCTTTTTTTGAATTTCGAACACAGAATTTAAAGAAACAAAAGACAATTTGGAGCCTGTTTGTTGATATCAAACAATCGAATACTAAGAAAACTTGGTTTTATTGGTTTACTTGAATTTAATTCTTGAAAAAGTGATTGATATCTTTGGTTTTGCAACAAACATTACTTATTCTTAACATTAAGGTGAGGTTCTATCAATAATCTATGGATACTTCACCTGAAGTCGCCGCCCAAGCTGTGGCACTTATTCAGGCCGGACACAGCCAAAGAAACGTGAGTGCTCAACTTAATTTAAGTCGATCTGCGGTCCGAAATGTTTATCGGAGGTACCTAGAGACTGGCGGCTTTGTTCGTCGCCAAGGAAGGCCACGATCTCGGGTTACAACTGAAAGGCAGGATCGATTCATCGTGACGACCAGCTTGAGAAATCGTCACCTTACCTCCATTGAGACACAAAACCAACTTCGCGACTTCCACGGAGTATCTGTGAGCGCTCGAACTGTTCGGAGAAGGTTAAAAGAACGCGATATGGTACCACACAAGCCAGCTAATGGCCCCAAACTAACGCGAGCCCACCGAACAGCGCGCCTTCATTTCGCACGCAGTCATTTAAATTGAACACAGCAAGATTGGAGCCGTGTACTCTTTTCTGATGATTCTAAAATTGTGTTACATGGCAATGATGGAAGGAAGAAGGTCTACCGACGTAAGGGAGAGCGTTTCGCACAATGCTGCTTTGAAGAGAGGGTTGCTTATGGCGGTGGCTCATGGACTGTCTGGGGCGGTATATCCGCGAGCGGCAAAACTCAACTTGAGGTTGTTACAGGACCACGGCTGCCAACATTAAATGCTGAAAGGTACATTCGTGAGTGCTTAGAACCTCACGTGAGACCATACGCGGACTATGTGGGCCCAAATTTCCTTTTTATGCATGATAATGCAAGAGCCCATGCGGCCGGCATCGTCAGGGAATATCTTCGGGATGTGAACATTACAGTTATGGACTGGCTAGCCAGAAGCCCAGACATGAACCCTATTGAGCATATGTGGGACGAGCTAAAAAGACGTGTTAGGGCTCGTCAGCCAGTTGCCCAGACGATGCAGGAGTTGAAAACTGCCATAGAAGAGGAATGGGAGATGATCCCTCAAAATTTCATAGAGCGGTTGATAAACTCTATGCCTAATCGTATGAGAGCTGTGGTAGATGCCCATGGAGGCAACACGCGTTATTAAATTAAACCTTTATTTGATAAAACATGTTTTTTATTCAAAAATCAATTGCCTTTAACAAGGCGCATATCCGACTTGTTAGGCGTTGCTCCATGTCGTATGGTATTCTGAATTCAAATTTAAAACAATACGATCGAAAAAGATGGTAAAATGTATCAGGTTTAAAACTGCATCAACAGTTTTGTTCAATCTAGCAATCATATTTCGGTAGGGGCCATCGAAACCTAAACTCTAAGGTGGGCCAATAGATGTGTCCAGAAGTGTATATTTATATATATTTATTTGAGTGTTAGCTTACTTTATAAATATAATATTACCTATATTATATTTAAGATGACCAGTTTGTACCATATTTTTAATACGGTACTTAAAAACATTTTATATAAATAAATCCTTTGTTTTATCAATAGGTTTTTATGGCTTAGTGTGTTGGGGAGTGAAAGTTGGATGGCATGGAAGGGCACCAGGACACGGCGTGATGGGGTGGGTGGCAGTGACGGCAGCGGCTCACGCATGCGCGTGTGACGCCATGGTGCGCTCACTGCCGCGAGCCCCCGACCTGCGCTCACACCGATCAATCCGACAATGCATTAAACAAATCTGGTTACAGTTTCAAACTCAAAGCATTTATATCAATTAAACCATTTATAGGCGCTTTTGCATTGCCAAGGAGTCGGTTAGTCAGAAAGATGAAACTCATTTCAAAACGGAGTAAATTCCTATGGAGAAGAACGGGCTAGAAACTGCTGTTCTTGTTGCAAAGCATCACCAACCTGACGCTTTCAATCTTATAACTGTTGCGATGTGAATACTGTTCAGCTATGAAACAACTTTCAACTTTTGCACTTGTCGATTTTGTGTAGGAATATTTTATATCCCTAATGCCGATTTTCACTAACACTAGGCGACACCTAAATTTAATGGCTAAATAAAAGTGCACACAGTTGAAAATTCAATAGTGTAAGAATATTTAGCTGAATATTACTCCTAAAACAAAAACTTTTCAAACTTTAAAAAAGGATTTTTCAAGAAACTATGTTTTATATGAAAAATGAACTTTCAGCCTAACCGAAAAAGGGTCAATATCGGTATCTATGGGTGCACATATGCCGCTCATTTATGGGAGTCGACGCTGCCTCTACACCGCCTCTATGGGGCCCCTACGCTGATTCCACGCGCCGCCTGTACGGTAGTTCTACGTCGCTGCTAAGCCGCATCTAAGTTAGGGTTACGCTGTTGCTACGCCGCCTCTACAGTGGGGTCTACGCTTCTGCTACGCTTCCTGTAAGCGAGGTCTAAGTTTCTGCTACGATGACTCTACGGCTGGATCGAGGTATTACTATAATAAGATTGTGTTATGTAGATAACCAAAAAAAATATCTTATCTTTACACTTTTTTGTGCCAAAGACAAAGCAATATCAAGGCTAGATGCATTGCCGAGACGCTAGTACCCACGTGTAGGGCAACGTGTCAAGTTTAAAGATAACATTTCAGCAATGTTAAAGGAATAAGCCGTTGAATTCATTTTGATATTTTTTTGGTACAAATAGCTTTTTAAGTAGGTAAACATAATTTTATTATTTTTTTTAAATATTTGTTCATTGCTGGAGCGAATTATTCATTTAAATAAAAAAAAAATTGTAAACAATTTTGTATTTTATCATAACATGGAAGAAAAAAAATGCATTATTTTATTTTGATGTTATTTAGCATGCTGACTGCGACGGTATGTGTCGGTAACTATGTTGAATTGTAATTAGTCATAGCCGAAGTAGTTATTATGATAAAGTAGGTACCTAGTTTAGCTGCCATGGCTTATTTTTAATTTTAATATTTAATTTAGTTGTTTTAGTTATTATCTTTTTATTACGGACGCTTTTTAACGTGCACGTCTTTCTACATTGTTCTCACATGTATATTTTCAACTTGAACGATGTAACCAATATTTTGTAAAAATATTATGATTTAAAAGAGTGTCCGTGGAGTTTCTTGCCCGTTCTTCTCCATAGGGATCTACTACGCTTTGGAATGGGCAACTAGCTTCATCTTTCTGACTGACCGACCCATTGACAATTCAAAAGTGCCTGTAATTGGTTTATTTGAAATAAATGCTTTGAGTTTGAGTTTGAGTTTGAGTTTACATTTTTATATTATAAACTCCTTCGAAACTTTCTACAAGTAGTACCTATATATTTATTACCTGCGCTTACTGTGACTGTAAATGAATTAATTTACGGTAGACAATTAGTATTTTGATGTATTATTGTGTAAGTTTATGATCTTATGTTTGTTATAGATTAAAAAACTTTTTTACAAAAAAATACAACCGACTTCCAAAAATAACACTACAATGTGAAAAATAACTTTAATTTCAGAAGTCGATGTCGGTGTCTGGTTAAATGTATTTTCGTTTTTTGCCCTATACGTTTGTGTTTTTTGGTGTATACCCTCTCGAATAAAACAATAAAAATCCAAATCGGTCCAGCCATCTTCGAGTAATCGGGGAACATATTATTTTTTATTATTACATAAAAAAAAAAAAAAGGTTCCGACGAATTGAGAACCTCCCTCTTTTTGAAGTCGGTTAAAAGTGAGAGAGTACTTATAATTGTCAACAAAATTATTCCCATACGCTGCCTCACATAATTAGACATAAAATAAAAGTTATAGCATGGATTTGTGCTCCGTTGAGCGTGGCATGCATATAGCGTCGGTGTGAATGCGGGCTGCAGCGGCAGCCGGCGGCGTCGCGGTCCCCGATCAATATGCAACGTCGGGACATGTATTTCTTCTCCCAGACATAACAGGTCCATTGCACTAATTTACTCGACTCCACCCCTAAAAATTTTCACACATATTTTTGCCCACAGGCTGATCGGGTTAGAATAAATTGGCGAATGCGTTGAAATCAACGCTATATTTCCCTGTCACTCAAAATATTTTCACTACAATTTCTGGAGAAAAGATTTAAAACACAAGATTACCTCACTTGATTCGCGATGACAATCAATTTATTATAATTAAAGCACCGATGTTGTTCAGTGCAATTATTTTTGGTTGAACTGTTCATATAATTTGATATATTTAAAGCTTGGAACCTTGAGGAGTGCAGCGGTGGAATGCCCTCGTGAGGGTACCTCAATGTCGGGCTCTGGGTGCCAGTCGACGCCCTCGGATCACTACCCCCGGCCATCGCACTCAACCCTGCACCACTACCTTAACTATATTACCACTTTGTAAATAAACATTGCCCTATTATTTCGTAAAATGCCATATCTCACGCACAAATCTCGAACAAATAGGCTATGTGGCACGCTTTGAGTAAAGCCTAAGTGTAGCGAAAAGGGTTAATTGCGATATTATCTAAAATAATGGAAAATTAAAAACAAAGGAAAACTATCCACGAAAATTAAAATGAATAATTCATAATTAATTGCGCCTGGGACAGAACTAGGTCTAATTTATACTTGAGGAACTGAAGTTAGTCCGACTCAACTGTGTTATAAGTATGGACTTTCGTATTTATTAGGAATTTGTGAAATTTTTGGAAATCGGTTGTGGGCAGGCAGAGCTGTGGTGGTGAGGTGGTGAGAGGTGAGGGGAGGGTGGTATTCAGCACGCCGAGGCCGAAGTCTTCGCTGTCGTTGACACGGGCCGAGGACGCGGTTCCCAAGGTCGCTCGGCCCTCAGTAATCCCTTTACAAAAGTTTGGCCATCGCTAGGAATGGATGCAACCGCACATAAAATTGAATAAACCGAGCTTAGAGCACTTTAAAACCGTGTTGGGTTACCAAATAAACAATTTACTTAAAAAGATTGTTTATAACTAGGGCGTGGTCTTGTTGGGCTAATACGTGCATTTATGAAACGGACACCGTACCAATGCTCAGTAGACATAAAAATAATCTGCTCATAAATCTAATCAGCTTCCTGATATTCTGATTCTTAAAAAAAATATAAAATAACTTTTATAATATTATTTAATGTTATGTACAAGTTTAAATAAAATATAAAGGGGAGAGCTCATTGAGCATTCAAAAATTCGTCCGCATCTCTGTCAGTAGGAAAAGTGCCCAAAAGACTGGCAGCGTTGCCGCCATGGCATATCATATACAGGGTGTATCAGAGAGGTGTGCTCATATTTAAGGGTGTGGTACAGACCGTCAAACTGAACAACTTTCTCCATGGTACCAACATCGTAATCGAGAAAAAATTATCAGCTTCCCGTACAAAGCTTCAATACATACTCAAACAAAATGTATGGGACGGTGCATAATTTTTTCTCGATTACGATGTTGGTCCCATGGAGAAAGTTATTTAGTCTGATGGCCTGTACCACACCCCACATCCTTAAATTTGACCACACCTTTCTGATACAACCTGTATCTATTTTAGTGTTAGATTAGTACCTATATTGTATTTAAGTAGACGCCTATATAAAGTAGGTTTACGTGTTGCCACCTCAGTTCAGGGGCAAAAATCCAAAATCCTTGAAATGCGTTCAATAAGTTTAGTCAACCCAAGTCGAAGCTAACTCTTCTAGCGTATAATACATTTGCATATCTATATTTACAGCATTTACTTTCTACTACTTAAATGAAAGTTTATTGCGTGAAAACCACAATAAAGGTTTTACCGCCATGATAACCTTGAGACCTCTTCAAGACTTATAAGAGCTCTCGTAAAAATTGCTAATGATTGGGCGATTTCGATGAATTTTCATATATTTTCTAATTTCTAACTACTTTGAAGGACGTCTTGGATTCAAACGGAGCGATGAACGTTAAAGTTGGCAGCGTGGACCATTGAACGCAGTAGCCCTTAGGGTGGATACTTTGCAATTCTGTATCTATTTTCAATCGATCATTACTATTAATTCAAGAATTATAATATAATTGGTAAAACCATGACAAGTTTAGCTAACAGTGTATTCAAGTCCATCTTGTCGCAGAAAGATTCCCATTTGTATTCTCGTAAGGTTAGTAAATCTACAATTGAATTTTACTGGAATTTAACTTATTATAAATATCTTATGAAATAACTTATGTTGAAATGTACACAAGAAAAAGCGGTTAGTTGTGATTTCAGGCGCTTCTGAGTTCTGAGCTACGATAATTCCCAAAACGTTTACGTTGCTGGCTTTGCTTATCAAAAGCTTATTGGTTATTGCGACTTTTCAATCTTTTCTTAAGAAACTCGTGAGTCATTTTTATAAAGTTATTTTGGAAAAAAATATAATATTACAGTAATTGGCCTAAACTATTTCCTTGGTAATGCCCTATTAACTACTTAAATGTTGTAAAATAGAATATAGCTTTTTTCTTGTATTAATTATCACAGTTTTGTGTTCAAATTGCTCTCCTGTAAAATCATTATTTTGTATATAGCCGTATATAGGGTATATCAGAAAGGTGTGCTCAAATTTAAGGGACAGTACAGACCATCAAACTCAACATTCTCCATGGGACCAACATCATAATCGAGAAAAAATTATCAACTGTCCCGTACAAAACATCAATACCTACTCGACCCAAATGTATGGGACAGCTGATAAATTTTTCGTGATTACGATGTTGGTCCTATGGAGAAAGTTGTTCAGTTTGATGGTCTGTACCACACCCTTAAGTTTGACTAAACCTTTCTGATACACGCTGTATACTTTGCGGCCATCAATTTATACTTACATAAAACATAAAGTATCCACTATATGTTAATAACTTATTATGTTTCAAATACGTTCGAAATTAAAATTGTTTGCAATATTATTAACTTTGTTTTAGAATGTAATTTAGCTTTGATTTTGCTTTTCATAAAATTCAGTTATATTGTAATTTAAAAAACAAGAGGCAAAAGATAGAGGTCTCTGTACCTTTATTTATAATACCTATTTTTACACTTAGGTAAAAACCAACCTAAAACCTAAATAAAAACTGACTTTGACTTTGTTGCAACTGATCCTTGTTTAATTAATTATTAAGAGATACGAGTACATTATTAATTTCGATAACGACGTAACGCTTGCTTGAGGTAAGGCTGCCAATAGTTTTCTGTAAGGATGCCATAACGTAGGTAACTATTTCTTCTTTATTTGGTATGCAATAAAGGGCATTCTATCTATCCATCTATTTGACTTACTAATAAAATTAAATATTTGAAGAAAAGTCCCGCTAACTATATTTTTTGCAAATTCGTATCCCTTCAGTCAATTTTATAAGTCTTATAAAACATAACATC
The DNA here is from genome assembly GCA_946251885.1 of Cosmia pyralina. NCBI lineage: Eukaryota > Metazoa > Arthropoda > Insecta > Lepidoptera > Noctuidae > Cosmia > Cosmia pyralina. Next base: position 15,085,462 of record OX276352.1, on the reverse strand, counting down.
ATCGTCAATTTTACCCGCAGGATTAGGCAGAGGTTGTATGTACACCCACCTTTCACCAGTTATTTTTAAGTTCCATGTAATAGGGGGCGAGCCTTATAAATCAGAGCAAATTAAAGTATACATCGACGACCAATGTGAAGTACTAACTAGTCCAACTTGTACATCTAAGAACAATCAATACAACTGTACTTAAATAAACTGGTCATATAACAATGCTCAATAAACAATGAACGAGACATTGTGAAGGTCCTTACACTGCAGGTTCAAGGCTTGTCGGCCATTACTTACTGCTATCGTTATCACGCGGCCTCGGCTCCTGCGAACGACCACTGCCTAGCTCGTGGTTTACTACTTCCAGTAATTATAACTTCCAATGTTAACTTCATACTACCTTATCTTAATTTGTATAATGTGTTACCAAATCATACACTGCTTTAGGGCAAAATTCATAGTTTAATCGATTACTTTCTTTGAAAGCAAATATTTATAGATCGCTCGTGTAAGTATATTATTTACCTTAGCTTTTCATGATAACACTTTCATGACTAGTAAGCAATAACAATTACAAAAGAAGCACAAATAATTAAGCTCTCAATCGCTAATAAGATTAACTTGTATCTAATCGAATAAAGTTCATCGACCCCACCAAAACATGTTTACTTTCTTATTTCAGGTCAATAGCAAATTCTAGAATAGAGGGGGCTGCAGTAGTCTGGTGGCCCCCACAGTAAGGGTGGAAGGAGGGTTACGGTGCATCGTACGAAAGGGCAACTGCAGATAACGCAGCCAGGGCCCAGACAGTCAACGTCCCGATGCATTCCCGTGCCCCGCGCCCCCTCGGCTGCCCGCACCGCGCGCTCCAACGGGAACCCGTATCCGGCGCGCCACGCACCACGCTTTTTGCAACGCTCCCATCGGCGGTCTCTCTCCACTCTCGTTAGTTCGTTGAGCTAATGAAAACGATTACTCGCTCGCATACTTGAGACAATGAAACACTCACCCTATTAGTTTTTTTGTCGATTTGTTTGATTTATTATATGCTCCCTAAAGACAAGCTTCCTACAAAATGTACACTAGATTCTACCAGAAGAGGACTAGGCAGAACAGCGACAATTTAAAATAAGTCAGGAATGGGTTACTCAGTAAAAACTTAAAGTAGAAGTCATACCAATCAATCTGCCTAGCCTTTTCCCTACTATGTTGGGGTCGGCTTCCAGTCTTACCGGATGCAGCTGAATATCAGTATTTTACATAGAGCGACAGCCTGTCTGATGACCTCCACAGCTCAGTAATTGCCAGTAATATAATACGATACGAGTACCTCATGGTAAGACTCATCAGACTTTCGGGCTTCTGACGACCCGTAATGACTGTCAAATCCTTTCCAGGGCTTTCCGAGGTTCGGGAGAGTCTATGTCAAGATGGTCACCCATCCACGGACCAATCCCGGCAAGCGTAGCTTAACCTGATAGTTCGACCCGTGCGGTTGTTATTACTTAGCCTCGAGCTCCGTCCTAGAAGTCATAGCATGGAAATTATTTAGCAATCAGAGAAGACTTTTAGTTTATGTTAAGGTATTTAATCGTTCAGTCGTATTTTAAATCGACCAAACACAACAGTTGACAAACGATTTGAAAGCAGCAGAAGATTAAATCAAGTAGTTATGCTTTCAGATGGGGAAAGGAGGATGAACAAATAGATAATATGGTACGCTCTTGGCTACGTAACAGCCGCACGGGTCGACTTGCCGCCCTTGGTCCTTGGGTCTTTTCATACCGAGACTCCTCCGTGCCTCGGAAAGCACGTTAAGCCGTTGGTCCTCCTCTCTCCTAATTTTGCTGTGCCCGACAGGTTCCATATTGATATTTTACTTTGTTACACCATTTATTTAATACATATGGAATGCAATAAAGAATTGAGTAATGAGTCCCGGCGGCGACAGTCGTTACGGGTCGTCAGAAGACCGAAAGTCTTACAACTAGTCTCACCAAGGGGTACTGGGTTGTGGAGGTCAGATAGGCAGTCACTCCATGTAAAATACTGGTATTCAGCTGTATCCGGTTAGACTGGAAGCAGAAAAGGCTAGGCAGATTGGTACGCAATGGCAAAAGGTACCACAGAGCTTTGTTCAACTCATATTTTAATTGTACTTTCAGAACTTCCATGTATAACACAGTAGGCACCTTCTTAATTGGTATTCTATTTTCACACTACCCCAACGTTGCATTTTGTGTCTGAAAGTCTCGCCAATAATAGCATTTTTCTTCGGAAAAATTAAACTTATGTCTCGTCTGCTAAACTGAATTAATGCTTCCGCAAAACCTAAAATAGGTACCTATATTCGGGAACGTCAATTGAATTCCAAGTCTGCTCACACATACCTAATGAGTCTTAACAAACATATGCAATAAGTTTGCCCAAAATAAAGGTTCATAGTTTCAGACCGTATAAAATGTCAGTGCATTTTTACGTCCAATTGAAAATGCGTGGGCACAACACTGGGAGGACGTACGGTAATAATAAGTGTAACGTAATAAAAAAAAGTCGGGAGGGTGTCGTGGGACACCCATTCGTTGTATATTATGTATTAATACAGAGCCATCTAGTATGGTCTCAAAGTCTTGAAAAATATTATAGTTTTCAGCTGTCCGCGGCTTCGACCGCGTGGATGTCGGCAAATATCCCATGGGAACATACTACCGGGATTAAAAGTACCCTATGTGTTAACCCAGGTAAACAATGTCTTCTCGCACTGCTTATTATAGTATCCGAGGAGCGGCGCGCGGATTGATAATAATAATAGGTCTTTACCTATGAAATTGCCGTTTTGTATGAAAAAATTTATACGAATTTTTTTCATGCATTTTTTATTTGTATTAATCGAAGTAATCACCCATGCAATCAATGCATCTTTGCCAACGCAGTGGCAGTTTATTGATGCCCTTCTTAAAGAAATCAGCTGAACGGGAGGCAGCAAATTCTTCAAAGGCATTTTGTACTGCCTCTCGGGTATTGAATTTTTTTCCCGCCAAGAAGTTATCCAAATTCTGGAAAAAGTAGTAGTCTGTAGGCGCAAGGTCTGGTGAGTAGGGCGGATGACGGAGAGCTTCCAACCCCAGTTCTTGCAACTTGGAGACCGTCTGCTGTGCAGTATGAGGTCGCGCGTTGTCGTGCAGGAGCAGCGGAGACGAGCGATTGACCAATGCTGGTTGGAGATGTGCCAGCTTCTCCATCATTGTGTTCAGTTCTTCACAGTACACATCTGAAGTAATGCTCACCCCGTTTGGTAAGAAGCTGTGATGAATCACACCGGCGCTAGACCAGCAAACAGTGACCATCACTTTTCTAGGGGTAAGTTTTCGTTTAGGGCATTGTTTAGGTGCTGAACCAGGATCCAACCAACTTGCTGAGCGCTTGCGGTTATCAAACAGAATCCATTTTTCATCGCAGGTAACAATGCGGTTCAAAATTCCTTCATTTGTGTGTCTGTTGAGCAGTGCAAGGCACGTCTCGACGCGTACTTCGCGCTGGCGATCATTGAGTTCGTGGGGCACCCATTTGTCAAGCTTTTTTACCTTGCCAATTTGACGCAAATGGACCAATATTGTTTTGACGCTAACGTCGAAAGCTGCTGCTAATTCAGCCGTAGATTGTGTATCATCAGCTTCCACAATCGCCTTTAATTCGTCATTGTCGACCAAAGTCTTCGGACGACCGCGAGGTTCATTTTTCAGGTCGAAATTTCCAGAACGGAAGCGAGCAAACCAATAACAAGTGGTGCGTTGGTTTGTAGTGTTAGCTCCGTAAACGTCGTTGATGTTGCGTGCCGCTTGTGCCGCGTTGCTGCCGCGACGGTACTCATATTCCATAATTACTCGAATTTTGAACGTATCCATGATGACGAAAAAGATTGAAATGCGATGAAAATGTAACACTAATCAATAAACAAATGACTACTTTTGGAAAAAAAAATCCATGTTTTTAAAATAAAATTAATTTGAAATTAGAATTCTTAGCCAAACAAAAATTATTTTGATTTGAAATGGCCAGTACTGCAGAACGGCAATTTCATAGGTAAAGACCTATTATAATAAATATGATTGCTATTGGAGGATGAAAATTCCTAAACCCTAAAAATAGTAACGGAATATATAACGCAACGGAAAATTACCAACTTGCATGCCAAAGAAGGCATCTTTAAAGCGAAAATATAAATCCTCTTTATTCCCTATCCCGTGAGAATTTGGAAAAATATGGTTACCTAAACAATTACAGGTAGTAAAACTTAGTAAAGTTATTTTTCTCTGAATGACTAAAGTAGTGTCTTTGGCGATGGCGGAAGTCGGGCTGAGCGATGATGAGTAAGGATTTTTACCCCCTAGGCGATGATTTTCCAAAAACGCCAAACACATCATTCGTAGTTTCTAAACAAAAGGCTTAATACCATTTTGCTGTGGCTGAAACACGTGATTTTTTACTTTTAACCAGAATGCTAAATACCAATTTTCATGGGTTTAAAATACAAAAAAGACGATGTTTCATACAAACTTTCATCACCTAGTTTACTCCCTTGCGAGATTGAATTTCAAAAAACTATTTCTTATTCCTTGTCTACATTATAAAGGGTACATCTGTGCAAAATTTCAGTTTTCTAGGTCCAAGGGTTTGGGGTGAGCGTTGATGAGTCAGTCAGTCAGGACTTTTCTTTTAATTTATATGCTGACCTCCATTTTAGAAGCCCGTCCTTACACCACACTCTAAGTGCCTCTTTTTCTAATCACATTATCAAACCCAAAAATGCAAGTGCGTCTTCTCGTCTTCCGTTATTCCCGAAAACATGTTTCACGCGCGAGCTTCTTCTGCGGAGAACTGATGAAATGACGATCGCGGATCGACACAGACAACGGTAGCGAGTCGAGAATATAGGCCCGTCCGATATAACAGTGCAAAATAAAATCGCTACGATAAATATATCGTTGTCGTGTGTGGCGGGCTTAAAGCTCCCAGTCGGCATGCTTTTTTTCCGAATTCTTCAATAATCATCGTCATATTGCAGCCAATTTATATAAAAACATAACAAATTATACATTGAAACCTTTCTCATAAATCACTACGTCCATTGGTGAAAACCATGTGAAAATCTGTTGAGTAATTTTTGAGTTTATCGCGTTCAAACAGACAGACAACCATTGCGGGGGGACTTCGTTTAGTTAAAATTTATTATGCCGGTTACGCTATGCTCTATTTCTCTAAATACAAATAACATTTAACCGAGTGTCCACTCTGTCACAAGTTATTTGTTGAAATAATTTCGTCGTAAAAACGTTGGTTTTAATCAAATAAAGACTCAATGTTACCTCAAAATACAAACTATAACTACATTTCCATCTTAAAAAAAGAGGTACTTACACAAAATTTTTAATATTATTTGTGAATTTTAAAATCAATCCCTATTTTACCCCTTAAGGGATGATTTTTCAAAAACTCTGTAACTACCACATATTTCTTTATGTCCTACCAAAAGCATAAATTAGAATTTTCATATACATAACTTAAGTAGTGCTGGGTTTCCCATACAAACTTTCATCCCCTATATCACCCCTTTCCCAGGATGTCATCTATAGCGTCACCGCGAGCGTCCCTGGCGCTCCAAGGATGAAGCCTATGCCTGAGAAGGCGCCGAACAAGGCTGATAATGATGAGGGCTTCGTGACGCTGCATAGGAGGAAGCGCCAATTGCGAATTAATAAGAACCGCTGTGGCAAAGCTCCTGCGGAGCCCGAAGTGAGTTTGCGTGCCAACACATCACACACATCTCCCGACTGCATTACACCACTAAAGCGGCTGACATCGTGGAGTACGTACGCCAGAAGACTAGGTACGCGCCGAGGGTGCAGTTACTGGAGTCACGCCGCAACGTCAACTTCAAGGCATTTGTGGTGCGTGTACCGTACTGTTACCGCCCCTCGTCATAGAAGACGAATTTTGGCCGCAGGACGTGGTGTTCCGGCGCTTCCGCGGACAAGTTCCACAGGGTAGCACTTAAAGTCAAGCTTCTGCAAAGAGGAGGACTTACATAGTCTTAAGCCTATTTTAATAACACAAGTTTTGTTTATATTCAAATATGTATGTTTAGGTTAAGGTCCAGGTTATCTATGGGCCTGTGTCGCCTGAAATAAATGGTTTATTATTATTATAGCCTTGCCAAATTTTATCAAAATCCACATTATAAACAAAATTGAACGGGTCTTCTCGCGATATTCCTTTTTACGAGGTAAACAGGTACCTACTTGTTTCCCAACGTTTCGACCGCCTTGCAGCGATCGTGGTCACGGGAGGATCGCTGCAAAGCGGTCGAAATGTCGGAACACAAGTAGGTACCTGTTTACCTCGTAAAAAGGAATATCGCGAGAAGACTCGTTCAATTTTGTTTATAATGTGTACTAATCGCAAAAGTTTAAAAAGTTTATCGAAATCCATTCAGTGGTCAGCAGCATCCATTTATAATTTCTTTATTTCCTATCCAAGAGCATAAATTTGATTTTTCATAACCCTAACATAAGAAATGCTGGGTTTCCCATACAAACTTTCATCCCCTCTATCACCCCCTCCCTGTATTAGGATTATTTTTGAGACAAAAAGTAGCCTGTCCTTCCCCAGGACCCAATTAAAGCCTTCCCAAATTTTATCGAAATCTGTTCATTGATTTAAACGTGAAAAGACAACAGACAGACAGACAGACAGACAGAGTTACTTTCGATTTTATAATATTAGGATAGATGGTTCTGCATTAAAAAACAAAAACTTTCGACACTTGAAACTGACGGCTTAACGATTTTTCTTTACGTCACAATTTCTGCCAGTTTTCTCCTATACCACAAGCCGCGTTAAAGAACTTCGCTCCAAAAATATCGAATCCGCTCCTAACCCCTTAAACTTCAGACACAATAATGGTGTGTCCAATCCATTGATGTTCAATGTAAACTAGAGCAGACACCGCGAATAAAATTCTTGTGCAACATATTTTTGTCCAGTCAGCTATTACGAACTAAAGACGTGTCCCACGGATGTCAAGTGTGACAACTGCAGTGTATGCGTATTCAGGCAGTAGACTGAGACGTTTGCTGTCCCGGACAACAACATGTTGCGCAAAAATTTTGTTCGCGGTGTCTGCTCTAGTTTACATTGAACCTCAATGGGATGTAATGCGATAAATGCGATAGCAACTCTGTCTATCTGCTACCTTTTTACGCTTAAAGCTTTGGTTTCCTAGAAAACCGTCATATTATAACGGCTGCCATGAAAATCTGTCATATTCACCAGTGCTTGACAACAGTGTTTGTTTGTTTATAAACCCCGCTGCCCAGATTTAAATCGCTTGATTTGCCCACACGTAGGTACTTAGTTACAAGAAAAAGTGTCCATACTGAGAAAAGTGATCTCACACATTATTAAATAACGTTTCCATGACAATCAACTATAGTCAATGCGTCATTGTGTGTCAGAGGTGTCAAAACGAATCAGAAATGAATGCGACTATCTTTTGACGCGATAGGACGAATCTAACGATTCAAATCTTTGCCACTACCATCATTTTCATGACAGCCGTCACTGCGGCCGTCAATGGCGGCCACAGCTCTTCTAGGAAGCCGTAGCTTAAATCACTTGTACCGATCGTTAAATGTTGGACAGATACGTGCGCGTGAATGCGTACGTAGCCTGTGACCTGGACACTTTTGGAGGCAACTTTTCACCCTGGATATTCGTATAAAAAAAGATACCTACACGCAGTCCAAGTCGCGGGCAACAGCTAGTGTACATGGTGCCTATTTCAATCTCATCTAAGACATTTGTTTTTACTTAGCAAATTCAAGACACCACTAGCCATGAAGGAAATTTTTATGAATGAAACCAGGAAATGAAATCCCCGTACTTGTCAGAGCACATCGAGTAGGTTAGCGTAGAGCGAAGCGTGGCGACGTTGTCAACACGATTAATTATCTCTTTTTAACCGACTTAATGTATGAAGAGTTTCAAGTCAATCAGACAGGTATAATTCTAAACGAAAACGATGTAGGTACATCCCTGGTGCACAGGTTTCGGTCTAGTTCTAGCGGCATCCTGAGGGCATTCGCGCAGAAGTTCGATTGTCAGTACCTGAACCATTGCTGTTTGTTTCACGTGCTGAGCAATCGAAATTATGAGAAGTCTTTTTACTACGGCGAAGCAAAAAGGAGGGTTATGATTTTGACCGGTATGTAAGTATGTATGTATGTTCCTCTGTTCCCTCATAACTTCTAAACTACTTATCATAATTTGACAAATGAGGTATTGTTAGAAGCGTCTTGATTGTCCGCTGGTTATAGGCTATGTGATGTCACATTAAATTGAGTAAAGCCCCCTAAAGCGCCCTCTAAAGGACATAAAGGCATAAACTAAAAAAAATAAATTGTAATGATGTCGTGTTGAGTATCAAATGAAAGGGCTTAATTAGCACATTTCAAATATATATTAGGTCTTTACCTATGAAATTGCCGTTCTGCAGTACTGGCCATTTCAAATCAAAATAATTTTTGTTTGGCTAAGAATTCTAATTTCAAATTAATTTTATTTTAAAAACATGGATTTTTTTTTCCAAAAGTAGTCATTTGTTTATTGATTAGTGTTACATTTTCATCGCATTTCAATCTTTTTCGTCATCATGGATACGTTAAAAATTCGAGTAATTATGGAATATGAGTACCGTCGTGGCAGCAACGCGGCACAAGCGGTACGCAACATCAACGACGTTTACGGAGCTAACACTACAAACCAACGCACCACTTGTTATTGGTTTGCTCGCTTCCGTTCTGGAAATTTCGACCTGAAAAATGAACCTCGCGGTCGTCCGAAGACTTTGGTCGACAATGACGAATTAAAGGCGATTGTGGAAGCTGATGATACACAATCTACGGCTGAATTAGCAGCAGCTTTCGACGTTAGCGTCAAAACAATATTGGTCCATTTGCGTCAAATTGGCAAGGTAAAAAAGCTTGACAAATGGGTGCCCCACGAACTCAATGATCGCCAGCGCGAAGTACGCGTCGAGACGTGCCTTGCACTGCTCAACAGACACACAAATGAAGGAATTTTGAACCGCATTGTTACCTGCGATGAAAAATGGATTCTGTTTGATAACCGCAACCGCTCAGCAAGTTGGTTGGATCCTGGTTCAGCACCTAAACAATGCCCTAAACGAAAACTTATCCCTAGAAAAGTGATGGTCACTGTTTGGTGGTCTAGCGCCGGTGTGATTCATTACAGCTTCTTACCAAACGGGGTGAGCATTACTTCAGATGTGTACTGTGAAGAACTGAACACAATGATGGAGAAGCTGGCACATCTCCAACCAGCATTGGTCAATCGCTCGTCTCCGCTGCTCCTGCACGACAACGCGCGACCTCATACTGCACAGCAGACGGTCTCCAAGTTGCAACTGTTGAACTGGGGTTGGAAGCTCTCCGTCATCCGCCCTACTCACCAGACCTTGCGCCTACAGACTACTACTTTTTCCAGAATTTGGATAACTTCTTGGCGGGAAAAAAATTCAATACCCGAGAGGCAGTACAAAATGCCTTTGAAGAATTTGTTGCCTCCCATCCAGCTGATTTCTTTAAGAAGGGCATCAATAAACTGCCACTGCGTTGGCAAAGATGCATTGATTGCATGGGTGATTACTTCGATTAATACAAATAAAAAATGCATGAAAAAAATTCGTTTAAATTTTTTCATACAAAACGGCAATTTCATAAAATAAAGACCTATTATATGTACTCGTATATAGATTGTGCATGCTATTCCTGTAAAACATGACATTGTTTTCAAGACGGTAGGTATTTAAAACCAGAATTGAGCTTATTATTAAGCACTATTTCATATTTTAGTTTAAAAAATTGTGTAGACATATCGATTGATTGATGATGTGATGTGTGATGTGATGTGATGTATGTGTTGTGTGACCTCAAACTATTTTTGTTTTGGTTCTAACCACTATAACTTCGTGGTTCCTGTACTTTCAGTTACCCAAAATAAGCTCTAAAATCTTACACAAAGCTTTAAATTAAAATACTAATCAAATCTTGGAAGAATTCTAGCTATTTCAATGCCATTCCACACTAAAACCTGCTTTGTCGTCTGCTGACTACGATCTATAGCAATTACGTGACCTGACGATATCAACCTTGAACTTCGTAAGCACTGCCAAGGTTATCGGGACAGTTTGAAACAACAAAGGTTTAATCGTCACGCGGTTAGTAAATTGTAATCCATTGATATAAATGAGTTAATTTTGTGAACGTGTCACTGAGGTGTCATTTGTTAATATTATTTAATATTTTTATAATATATTTTTATACAGAGCTTTTAGTACACGACTCTACGAGTGAAGAAGTTAGGAAGAAAGACTATGAAAGTAAACTTATTTATATATAGGCGTCCTGAAGGGACAGTGAAAGATTTTAAGAATAATTGATTAAGCTTCAGAAATTAGAAACCTCAGCAGTCGACCCTTTTCAACTAAAAACCCTGCAATTGATATAGTATTTCTAGCAGCAAGGTTTAGCTTATGATCGATATTTGATAACATTCCAACTATTATTATAACTAGTTATACGTATACCAGTAAAACAATGTTTTGCTAATGTTAGAATTCAAAATTAACGAGCGATACGAGCTGTTGTTTCGCAAGTTAATTTGCATTTGCATATTTTAGTAGAAATAGACTTAAATAATAATGCTTTCTTTTGGAACGCTAATAACACCTTCAAAACGCCCTGTTCAGCGTCCTTGTCTTTCTTACAGACACCTCAGCAATAGGCGTCTTTTATAAGTTTTACCTAAAATATAATATACAACGTGTCGTTTTGCATCCTCGTCAAATTTAAGGGTGTGATATAGACCATCAAACCGAACAACTTTTTCCATGGCCCCAACATCGTAATCCCGAAAAACTAATCAGCGGTCCCATACATTTGCGTCGAGTAGGTAATGAAGTTTTCCATGGGACAGTTGAAAATTTTTTCGCGATTACGATGTTGGTCCCATGGAGAAAGTTGTTCGGATTGATGTTCTGTATCAGACCCTGAAATTTGACGAGGATGCAAAACGACACGTTGCATAAAGACTTGTACCAAATGTACCAATTACCATACCTAAATTATTATATTATATATTATTGTAGACTAGAACGTATACATTACACCAATATAAACCTTTAAAATATTTTTTTTTTATATAATTTAATTACCAACTTAATGTTTCAAAAAAGCGTGCATTGATAGCGCGTCGAAATGGCATAAGGACAAAAACAATTAAAACTCTGGTAGTAGCATCTGCTTTGTCCAGAATTGAGTAGTTATTACAGCCTTCGATAATATAGCGTGACGTGACGACACAAAAGTGTGGGCTTTTATTACGGCATTACCCAAGGTTACATACCATAATCTTTTATAATTAAGTTATCGTTTCATACATCAGGCAGTTAACCACATAACCCTTTCTTATTAAAAAATAATTAACAAAAGCTGCTTCGGTAATTGATACCTATATTTTAACAAATTAAACGCAGGCGTTTAATTGAAATGGGAAACACTTTCTTATAGGTACAATATTTGTTCATAATGCTTCTCTAAAAGAAAGATAATGTTCAGTTTTCTTTTGTCTCAAGCAAGATTAACTTCAAAAACAATTAAGTAAACAAGAAAACTAAGTAATTCTTTACTTTGGATGAAAACATCCTACTTATGTCTTCTAAAAAGCTTTTCATACGTTAGGAAAGCGCTAAAAGGAGTAATGGCAGAAGCTTACAATATTATTTATGTAGGCAGGAAGTATCGCTATAGGTATACAACAATATTATATCCTACATTTATATCTTCAGAAATTGAGCATGTTTAAGATGTCCAACATATCTGTGCACTTCAAGGTGGCGCTGCTTGCTAAGGCAAATGTCAACAATAATGTCAAATTCAGTACATTTCAATTTAGTTCCCCATTACGCCGAAAGCCGAGATACTTTGTAGGGGCGAGAGGGGGCAGCGTGCGGAGGCTGCGCGGCGCGTGTCAAGGCCGCGTCCTCGACCGTGACCGCCCCCTCCCGCCGCCCGCGCTCCCTCTCCTCACCCGCGCGCACCAATAAACTTGCTGACGTATAAGTATTTCTACACAATTAATTATTTTATTGACCCTGTATTCCTAGGACTTGCAAGTGCGCTTTTAAATTTGTATAAACTCATTACAGAATTCTATGGAGATGAGAACATATTGTCTTAACGTTCGAAAGTAACCAACCGTAGAGTTTCCAGTTAATTACATTGCCGTGAGCCATCATTAGTAAGTTATTTCAAAAATAGCAAGTATACATAACAAATCTGAACACAACATTTCCAAAACTCATAATCACTATGGACGAGAAAGTCAGTAAGACGGTAAGGTGCCATACGTTCATCAAATGATCACAGAGCTGGCACTGGTCACTCTACTCTCAGCTCGGGATATAATTATGAGATAAAGGTCGGCAAAAACCACCATTGCCAGAGGTTGTCTAAAATCGAAAACATATATGTTTAGAAACATCACATATTATTTGCTCCCCAATGGTAGTATATTTTAACAAATAAAAACTAATATAAGTAACTAGAACAAAACAGAAAAAACTTTGTGGTTTGAAACAACTTTTCGACAAACCAAAATAAGTTTCTTGTTTACCGAAATACTGGCTGTTTCTAATGTCACCCACGTAGGAACAGACATTGCCATTGGGGTTTACGTAATGTTACGATATCCTCCGCGCCACAGATTTTTAGAAGGACGGGTGTGGCGTAGGTCTTCCTCGAAAGCCTTTGTAGCGCCCAACCCGATGAACAACAACGTCATCTTCCGATATCATTGCTTATCAAAGCAAAATTATTTACATCATTTTTGACAATCGACATTTTGTGATCAAACAAAAATGAGTAAAGGTGCCTACAGATTTGCTCGATTTTTGACGTATACTTATTGTAATAAAAAAAATCGAGTAATGTAAGCAAATCAGACTATCGGTTTTTTGACGCTACTTTGGATCGTTTTTGTCGATCGATAAATCAACAAGTGACAGTAACAATCGATAAAATCAAGCAACCCTGTAAAACGCTGACAGATACCTTAATGTATACTATCTTCTCTTAATCTTTGAATCATATAAATTGTCACGACTATTTTACTCTTAGAAGAAGGATACGATCATGTACTGGCAGGTACACACCCACGCAACCTCGCTGATGACTTCACAATGTTACGCAACGGGGGGTGAGTCTATTCATATTATATCTAAATACATAGAGATAATGTATCTACAGAAGATAATAATCGCAGCGTAGTTCCTAAATCCAAGGTACATCATATCTGTTGTACCAACACTGCCAAAGCGCCGCCATCACGGCTACAGAAAAAAAAACTTGTCACTGCACAGCTGATAAGCATGTGACCAATTTAATGCTCATCTCGAAAACATAACATTTTCGGTCATCCGTAAAAGTTATCATCTGGTAGGTTCATAGCAATTACAAAAATGTTTTACATAGTAATTAGTCTCTGAACCGAATCACACGTGAGTAATAACGTGCGAGATAACGTTTGATAATATTTAGCTAATCGAAATTATTAATCATAGTTACATATTACTTATCATATTTTTTTTTTTTTTGTTGTCTAAATATATAGGACGATCGTGTCCTTTAATTACGATTACTGATAATCTAAACGCGTGATTGAAACAAAGTATATCTGTTTCTGTTTGAGTACCTACGTGAATAAGTTCGGTTAATTGCGTCGCAATCTATACCAGCTACCATTGTCATTGTTGTCGACCATGACGTCTTTTTACGTTTTCGGTTACTGCTTCTATGGAGAATGCCTTGTGGAAAGTCTTTCTAAAGTTTTCGTCAGGTTTGTAAGCTTTCTAAACGCCTAACACCTCTGAAAAATACTATAAAGGTCCTTCCCCAAAACTTGCTCTTCAAGGCTGTGATCTGAGAATGCAATTGACCTAGCGAATGTTTTTAAAAACCCTAGAACGCAGACCAAAAGCCTGCACTCCATCTTTAAAGTACCTACTGAAAAAGTTGCGTTTTAAACCTATAATTAAGGCCTCAATCTTAGCTGAAATGGAGGCCTTAAAATATGAACGCAGATCATTATTTCGAAATCTCGGAAAAGAGAGAATGAAGAATCCACAAGCCACTTTGATAATTAAATTGAAACTAACTTTGACGTAGATGAAAGTGAATCCAACAAATGATTAGTACATTATCAAATAGGCATCGGTAACGCTAACACAGGCCTATAAAGTTAACGCCTACGCACGCTAATACACGTGCCGCGTTGGGGTCACATCGCGGTGAAGGTCGCGGGTCCCGGACCAGGCCTCTGAAAATAAGCGCCTCGGACGACGACCCCGAGGAAATCTTCCAGGGCACCTGACCTTGACCTTTACACGCGCACGCGCTGTCACCGTCACATAGTGCCCTGACCCTGTTACGAAAGGATCTTCTTATGTACTACGCAACAGCTATGTTGTTCGTATATTATATACACTGGGGTGTAAAGACGCGGCCTTTGCTCAATACTTCCTGTTTACTCGAGTTTACTCGACAACGAAATACCGTTAGCCTAATGATGTTGGTTATTACTTTACAATTTGCGATGAACTTGATTTTACAGCTCTAAAAACTTTCAGCTCTGGTGTTGTTTGATGCTTTTAGGCTTCCGTACCAAAATGGGAAAAAGTAACCGTTATGGTGCGACTCAGTCTATCTGTCTGTCCGTCTGTCACTGCCAACTTGAAATTAGGAACAGTTTTAAATGATGTTTGCCAAATTATTTTGCAAATAAGAAAGAAATTTATTTTTTTTGTAACACGGACTGAAAGGGGGTCTTAAAAATTTGAAGTGGGGCTACTAGAGCATGTGGGGTATCATATGAAAGAGCGCTGTTTGCACATTCTCAAACATTTTATTTTTCTTTTTTTTAAGCCGCCCAGTTTTTGACTTTTGATCAAAAATGTAATTTAAAAAAATGCCGTTCCCCTTATCTCCGAAGTTTGCATAGAGAAAAATCTGAAATTATTCTATGTGATACAAGTTTATGTAAAGATTACAGGACAAATAAAACGATGTCTCTAAATATCACACTTTTTCAGAAATCGGAACGGATCCCTCGGTGCACGAGTCCGACTCGCTCTTGACCGGTTTTTTTTTCAATAAAGTTTTTATCGAGGCTGATTGCAAGCGCGCGCACACTCGTCACAGCGCATGTTAAATTCTATCCAAATGCTTTTGTAATCTTATTGCATGTGCACACATGCAATAAGATAACGTACCTAGTCTGAAAGATTACATATCAAGTTGTCCATAATGCCAAATCGAATGTAACCTTGTTGTTTATGCTGCGACTGGAGAAGCATATATCTAGCAGCGGACTGCTGCAATAATCTTATGACGATAATGAAAACCAACCATATAAGTATCCCTTTAGCCTAGACTCCTAGATAAATAAACTACTTCAAAATAATATAGCTTTCACCATGTTTTTCATGGTAATTAGTTAATATAGACTGCTATTGATCCTGACAATACATTGTTCTTAAGGGGGATGCGCTAAGGTAACCCGTTTTTTGCACTTCGCAGGTCCGTGTCAGGTTGTATCTTGATCAAAATATGATACGCGGCAATAAAACAAATGTAGTTAGTTATACAATTTTAACTATGAATATCATCAATAAATCTCTTTATGTTAGAATTCGTGCAGATTCGTCGAACGAACGAAATCAAACGACTCTGCACGAATTCTAACTTATAGAGATGTATTGATGATTTCCATGGTTAAAATTATATAAATACATATGTTTTATTCCCGCGTATCATATTTTGATCAAGATACAACCTGACACGGACGTGCAAATTTCATAAAACGCAAGAAAATTTGAATTTCGCGGCCTACCACAGCGCATCCTCTTTAAACAAGCTTCGCATAGAATTGTAATTACATTTGCCTCGAGCTGTCTTATAACATAATTTAATACACTGAGCAACAAATTTTGCTTGTTCAGTAAACTACTAACTGAATTTACGCGGGGCACACGCGGAAGTGATATAAAAACAAGTGAATGATTTAGCAGATTCCCATATTTACTAATTGGGAATATTATGGCCTCGATACTGATAGATACATTTTAAGTTTATAAAATCAACCAAGAGAAGTTAAAGACATAATAATTTTTATTGAATATGGTTACCGAATATGAATACTACTTTATGGTAATAGTTCTGTCGCTGAATGGTTTTATAGCGGCTGCATCTGGAGCCTTATACAGAAGGCGATTCTGAACTTGACACGTAAAGTTAGGAGTTCCCCCTTGCTCTAGATCCCCAACATAAACTTGGGACTAAATAAGTACCTAAAGTACTATAAGTATCCGGCAATAAGTACTATAAGTATCCGGCAATAAGTACTATAAGTATCCGGCCGAAGCACTATTTTCAGCCTATTGTCAAGTCGAACGTCAGTACCTACGTGACCGCGTGGATTACAGCTGCGATAAACTTTCTAGCTAATAATGATAACTACATATCTATCTCAGTTTCAGCATGATGCTTACTAAACATAAATCAATCTAAGGGGCTTGACACTAAACAAACAAATGCCTCTCACACTTTGCTAACAAATATAAGCAGTGTTATTGCTAAGATGAAGTACTGAAAACTATCCAATTTACTAACTCTACTCTCTCAATTTTGTACTCTTTATAACTTTCCTTTCTTGTTACCCCAACGAACTGGACCATCATGATATCTGTCATATAAATAATCCCAAATATCATTTGGTGAACTTCGAATCAAGGTTTGAACTCTCACCTTGTTTTATAATTAGAAAATCAATAAATCCTTTGGGCGGCCATGACAAGCAGTAGCCGTTTACAAGATGATGATGAAGAACACTCATTTTATTTGTACCAGAACCCTAATTGAGTAACACAATAACTATTCGGAATCTGAATCACTTTGAAGCAAATTGCTAACCCATTGCTTCATATGTTCGAAAAATTTGTCTGCTCGACAACGTAAATAACACAATGAATGTTGTTGAACTGTCAAAATGAAACCGATTCCAATTTTGATAGTGTGTTACGCAATTAGGGTGGTGCCATAAGTTCCGTAAGAGGAAGATTTAGGGACTATAATGGGCAGACAGAAGGATTAGTAGGTACATTAAAATGACATGTTTTTAATCAATCTTCAAATAATTCCCATTTTGATTTCGTAAATGCCGATCGATCGTGTTTTGATACAACCAACGTCTTTTTGTGATGTATCTAGAAACTTTATGCTAGGCACATCACAAGTTGGTCACAGTTAGTAAACTGCGAGCAACTGGAAGACAACAGTAAGATATTGTAAAAAAAAATCAATAGTATAGCCTACACGACGTACTTGTGTCGCCTGGCACTTTAGAATTTACCTAGACCTCACCTACCTAGTAGTACTTTACACCACAATTTAGACGCCCTTACACCAATAACAATAGATTTTTCAAGTTTGGGTATAAGACGTCATTGTTTGTGCCTCGTTTGCAACGAAATAGACGACACAGCATGCGCGTTTATATTACTTTTTTGAAGCGCGGAAAAGTATCGTTCTACCGGCAATAAAAATATCGCCGATGCCGATACATCTGCAAACCCAAAGTATCGCCGATATATCGGCAAACCCAAAGTATCGCCAATATATCGGCATCGGTATTGGTATCGGATTCACCCCTAATATATGAAAGATCAGTATTATCGAAATAATTCCATAAGAAGATGATTGACATTGACTGCAGCGCAATATGTCAACAAACACCATAATAGCAAATATTGATATCAATAATAATAAATATAACATCAGACCTGTATTTCTCGTAGAAGTAGGTAGAGGTGTACTCTTAGTACACCTAGCTTTCACCAGTTTTTTTTATAGTCCCGGGACAAGCCTATTGTCACCAACCGCGGGCACAAATCACGTCTCGGGCTGCTGCATAAATGTCAAAATTATGGAAAAACCCAGTAACACTTTTCCCTAACCTTTTTCTCCTTTTTTTCCGGGGAAATCCTCACGGATACCCTCCGCCTTCCTCCTAGGGATTCAACCCAGAACCTCAAGCTTACACCAACGAGGCAGTCATTAATAATACCTATTCTTAGATTACATAAACAAACTACAGGTTACGACATCTGTTTACTTTATCGAATATAACAGCGATAACCACAAACCCCATGTTTATAGCGTTGACGTATTGATTTCATAGATGGCGCTTGTGTTTCACGATAGCCGTGCGCACCTCAAGCGAATAATATTATCGGCAACGCAGTTTTCTCTATGGTGGCCAATTCGGATGTACAACTTTTTTTAGCCCCCATTCTGTTTAAGGCATCAGCCTGCAGTTGTTCGATGCCTATATTATTTAGATAAAATGTGGCAAATTCGTTATGCAGTCTTTATGACCACTACTACCGCATACTTTCAGTAATTTTATCCTGAAGTTCAAATCGACCCAATTTTTCTAACCAATCATTAAGAGTAAAAAGAATACCTTTTTGATCTCTGAGGATTTCGCGACACGTCCTGACATTTTTTCTATGGCGGTTATCTAAAGGGACGTGTCGTGGTCAATCTTGAACACGAAATAAGCAGAATATTTGTGATTTTGTTAGGGGGATACCTTCCTAATAAAGTACCTATGTGAAAAATTTATGAAAGACACGATGAAAATCGATCGCATTTTTAAGATTAAAAAAAACTTTTTTACAAAAAAAAAAACAACCGACTTCCAATAAAATACTACAAAGTGATAAATAACTTTAATTTCGGAAGTCGGTGTCTTTGGATCTGTATTTTAACTTTTAGCCACCGACTTCCGAAATTAAAGTTATTTTTCAGTTTGTAGGTACATATTAAATAATCTAACAGGTTTAAAATAATAATATGTAAGTACATAGTATATAAAAAAGGAGGGGAAAGGATCATAGGGCATCAAAAAATTCGTCCGCATCGCTGTCAACAGGAAAAGTGCCCAAAAGGCTAGCAGCATTGCCACGTTGTATGGCAATGCTGATTCTTTGGCCAAAAAATATGCCAGCCCTCTGGTCACGTGAGGAGTCAACCAACCGTTTAGCGATCTCTTGAAAAACCAATGTAGTAGTTTGCAGTATTTTTTTGGAAGTCGGTTGTTTTTTTTTTTTTTTTTTAAAAGTTTTTTATTTTTCACTTTTTAGTGGGTCAGTCTGTAATTTATCTAAGTTACAATATCCTACTGTCAACTGCTCATCACCTTTTACAAAATATTGCTTTTCCCGATACAAGGACGTTAATTGTTGAAGAGTTCTCCCAGTAAGGAACCAGGAAAACTGGAACTGATGGTGAAGTCACCATCAGCTCCACTTCAATATGTGTATTGTGACGAGCATAAATTGCTAAGCAATAATCGAATCGCAACCCGTGAAATACGTATTATTAAGTATTTCTGATGGCCATCTGTGGTCTTCTTCATCAGTTCCACTTTACCAATTGGTGTTTTCCGGGAGCAAATGCAAGAGTTACTATTTAAAATACCCAAATCGCTATAGGTGTGCCTATAAAATTTGAAGGTTCCCCTCGATTTCTCTGGAATGCCATCATCAGATCGTGGTTTCCTTATCATGGTACCACCCTTGGGATATCTCCTTTCCAACAAAAAAGAATCATCAAAATCGGTTCATAAACGACGAAGTTATCCGCGAACACACATAGTAAAAAATATATAGTATAGGGTGACTGGTATTTAGTGACCGATACTTAAACACATGATTGTGCTCATGATAACAAACAACTTTTACTATGGAACCAAACCTGAAATCGCGAAAAAAAAATCAGCTGCTCCCTACATTTTGACGAGTTATGCGAACATGAATGTATGGGGCAGCTGATTTTTTTTCGCGATTTCAGGTTTCACCCTATATATATATATATATACTAGCTTTTGCCCGCGGCTTTGCCCGCGTTTATTATAAAAATAAACCTTCCTCTTGAATCACTCTATCTATTGAAAAAAACTGCATCAAAATCCGTTGCGTAGTTTTAAAGATCTAAGCATACATAGGGACAGACAGACAGCGGGAAGCGACTTTGTTTTATACTATGTAGTGATACCAATACCATTATCGCAAATAGTGGAATACTTAAACATAGTTACAATAATGAATGAGTCATTTCTTAGCAGAACTACGTAGTTCCTACAAGTTTAGAATAGTTAAGAACCTAGCGATAGAAACCGAGATGATGATAGACGGCTCAACATTTCCGTTCAGCATCAGATAGAACGTGCTATTTCTAGCATTCTCCGGTGAAAGACTGCATTTCATAATGTAAATGCTACCGTCAATTGTTGCCGTATTACCCCGTTACCTTTCCCCGTGATTTGTCCCCTAATTGAGGACATACAAAATAGAGGATATGAAACTGTACTGACTACCTAATCAGTTACGTAATATCTCATCTCCACTCCACCTCTAAAAAAATATTGTAAAACTAACATTCATAAAAGACACTAAAAAAATAATCAATAACCCTACGCTACGCTGATAATGCTACGGTGCTACGCCGTAGCACCACCATATAATTTAAAATTAGACAATTATGGCATTGCGTATAGGTACGCACAAATGTAATCCCCCACAACGCACTGAATATCTACCCTTTTGAATCTGAGGCATGAGCACATGAGTGCAAGCACACGTGCACACTAGCACAGACTCTTTTATAAAACAACTAGCTTCTGCCCGCGACTTCGTCCGCGTGAAATTTCTTGAAAAACATTTGCTGATGGAATGTGCTAAGAACAAGGATGAAAGGGAATCTTTGGCTAGGGAGTTTAAACTGAACATGTGGGATGTTGGACTTATCCAAAATATTTTGGCATACCCTAAATCAGAAAGAACTAAACGCATAATTTGTGGTTTGATGCAGACGTTTTGGCAGTGAATCTCTTTTCTATTTTCATAGTAGTGATGGTGGGTAGTGGTAGCGTAATAAAATATAGTCTATTTACCAGTTAGTGGGTGTAAATAGAGTATAAGGTACAGCAGTGCTATTCTGTATAAATCTCACCGTGAAAACTTAGGTGAAGTGAGCGTGGAGTGAGCTGTCAATAGTGTCAATCGCTAGCATCAGGTAGAATGACAACTCACTTCACCTAGGTTTTCACGGTGAGATTTGTACAGAATAGCCCTGCAGTACGGTTGACGTATCCGTGTGGATAAAAACCCCTTATTAGAAAAGAATTAAAAAACCGACTGGGGTAGTTCCAGAGATTAGCGCGTTCAAACAAACTAACAAAAAAAAACTCTTCCGCTTTACTCCACCGACATCTATGGGTAAATGTCCGCACTAAGCATGTTCTATGCTCAAGAGCGGTATGAATGAAAGTTATTTTGCGTTTTAGTAATTTTATATTATCACCGAAACTATATGACCAATTGACTTATGGCCAAATCTTGATCTCCATGATGTCCTTGTGATCATAAAAATAACTGATTTTGAAAAGGATTAATATTTTGTTGTATAAAAATAATCATCCAAAAGTAAGTGTGTCGAAAAAAATATTTTTTAAAACAATAAAAGAAGTATAAAAGATAAAATATACAAGAATAAAAATATTGTGACGCGGACTTTTTTGTAGAATTATCCAGGTTGCTATACATTGTTTTCAATTTCAAACAACCGTTTAGGCAGCGCATGCAAAGAGGCAGGCCCGGATTGGCTATATGGGCAATTCGGGCAAATGCCCGATGGGCCGGATGCCTGAAGGGCCGGTGTGGCCAATTGGTGGTCAACTTTCTAGCTATTAACTCTTAAAATGTCGATTGCACACCATGTGTACAGATAACAATAGAATTTCAATTGTGTCTGCTAATTAGCGCGCGACGGGAAAAAAGCATAGCAGTACATCGATTCAAATAATGTCCTCTACTGTCAAGTCGAGGACCTAATTCAATTTACGTTATCGTCATGGGCTCTATCTCTAGTACCTAGTAGTACACCTTGTTTTCTTAGAGATAAGAGTAAAAAGTAAAAAAAAGTTTATTGATAACATAAACATGTTACACTAGATTTGTATAACACTGGATCCCGCACTAGGATACCCTGGCCTAATAGATGGCGCTCGCCAACGCCACGTAGCGTCGCATGAATCTTACCACTAAGACACAAGTGTCAAGACAGATCACACGCACAGGTTCGACCATAGAGCAACACGGCCCACGGCGGACGGGGCTATATTACTCTATGGGTTTGACCGACAGCGTCGTTATTGTTTTCGACTCGACACTTTCGAGCGAATGTTTTCTTTATCAAAGTAGCAGTCGCACATTAGTTCATTATAATCATTGGTGCCGATTCTGTTGTGCACAAACTAAACTTAATTTAGGAGACATTGCAATCATCTGCATTATCCATCCTAGTTTCTAAGTTGTCACATTTTTAAACTTCGTTAACTAGACAAGAATCTTTAGCATTAAAGCAGCTTCCGTCGCATATTTGAAAATTGTTGGGTTTCTTACTTTCATGAAATTCTTTACATTCTTCGTATTTTGGTATTTACTTCGTACTTTTTGATATCTGTGCATTCGCCGACTTTCCTACATTCAACAAGTTTTCGGAGTTCTTCGAGATTTCTACATTCATCGAATTGCCTGAGTTCTTCTAGTTTCCTACATTCATCGAGTTTTCGGAGTTCCTCCAGTTTTTTTTTTCTTCGAGATATTTACAAAGCTCAACTTTTTTGCGTCTCCTACATTCATCACGTTTTCTACGCTCTTCAAGCTTCTTACATCCATCGACTTCAGTTTCATCTTCTTTTCTATCAACGAGTTTCTTGCATTCTCCAATATTTTTGCGGTCTTCAAACTTTTTACTTTCATCACGTATTTTGCCATCTAGAAGATTCCTACATTTGTCAAGTTTTCTAAGCCCATCAAGTTTTCTACTGTCATCGGATTTCTATTCATCACATTGTCTATGTTTTCGACATTCTTCAAGCACTCTGAGTTCTTCAAGTTTTCTACATTCTTCAACTTATCTTCGTTCTTATAATTTGCTATATTCTTCAGCTTGTCATCGTTCTTCAAGTTTCCTACATTCTTCAGCTTGTCTTCGTTCTTATAGTTTCCTATATTCTTCAGCTTGTCTTCGTTCTTCGAGTTTCCTATATTCGTCAGCTTGTCTTCGTTCTTGTAGTTTCCGATATTCTTTAGCTTGTGTGCGTTCTTCAAGTTTTATAAAATTCTCGGATTGTCTGCGTTCATTAGGTTTCCTGAAGAAGTCATCCGATCTTTTACGGTCTTCATGTCTTGTAAATTCATCTATAGCGATGAATTTAGAAGAGCAAGAGTCTTTTTTCTTTCTTTCGCGCCTTTTTTTTCATTCTTTGATGGAACGTCTACTTCGAATGAAATGCACCTTGACTTAATAATCAAATAGCTTGCTCCACTTTGCGAAATTTTCGTGACTCGTTAGGGCCAACATTTGTGTAGTTACAAAATAGTGTAGAAAATGGTTTTTTTATCATGATTTTTTCGAAACATCACTTTACAGGAGTTTTAATTTCAATCCTTGCACAAACCTGTCTAAACACGTTTTGGGGGCAACTTTCTGCATGGTAGGTACGGTGCCAATTCCAACGGCAGTCGTTTCCTGTGACAAAGGACATTGGCCTAAAAATTTCATGTTACTGTACCTACCTACACTGATTTACGAAGTATTTGTGTGCCTGTGCCGCCTGGAGTTTTCTCTAAACATGAACAAGTATCCTCACAACAACCTGTTTTTGCTTCTCCTTTACCTTCCTTTTTATCATTGTCTATAAAAAGATTTTAGAACATACATAAATTAATGCTGGCACGCACGAGGCTCAATCGATAAGCAGTATTATAGTTATATTATAATTCACATTTTTTGGAGGGCCGACCGCCTCTAACATGCCCGGTCCTGCAAAGAGGTATTTATTTCCGACTTGCTAGACAAAAATTGTGATAGCTCGGCTAATATGCATGATATAAATATAATTTATAGCCACTCACACTCACTATTAGCATTCAGGAATAATGTAGCTTTCTACCAGTGATTTTTTTTTAGAATTGGAACATAAGTTCCGGAGATTATACTCCCTACATACAAACTTACAAATTTTACCTCTTTATAATATTCATTATAATAGGTTAGGGAAAAAGTTTCTTCGCATTTTTTAAGAAAATTCAAAACATTTTTTAATATACATTATTTACATTTATCTAAAGTATGTAGGTACCATTTCATTCGATAACTTTTTGCCATCTTGTAGGTAGGGACATGATCCCATTGCTATAGAAATTTTGGGACTTCTGATCAAAATACCGCGACAAGTGGTTTTGGCAGTCCTCTCGTGATGTTAACCTGACACTGCCTAAAGAATTCTGAAAAGACCGAAACAGGTGGAAATCTGAAGGTGCAAGGTCAGGACTATACGACGGATGCATTAACACCTCCCAGCCAAAGTCTCTTAATTTTTGCTGAGTGGCTAAAGATGTGTGAGGTCTAACGTTATCATGATGAAAAACCACACCCCTTCTGTTGATTAATTCCGGCCGCTTTCTCTCAACTTCTTGCTTTTATCTCATCAGTTGTTCGCAGTAGAGTTCAGAATCGATGGTCCTGCCTGGTGGTAACAACTCATAATGAATAATGCCCTTCCAATCCCACCACACACACAGCATCACCTTGTTGCGAGTTAACCCGGGTTTCGCCACAGTCTGTGAAGCCTGACCGGCCTTTGACCACGACCCTTTTCGCACGTTCTTGTCGTACGTGATCCACTTTTCATCACCAGTTATCAGCTTCTTCAAAAATGGTTCGGTTTCATTACGTCGTAATAAAGAATCACAAATGAGTACACGGTTCATTTGGTTTCTTTCAGTGAGCTCGTGAGGTACCCAAATATCGAGCTTTTTTATGTACCCAGTTTTTTTCAAATGCGCCGAAACTGTTTTGTGGTCAATTCCTAGTTATCCAGCTACGTCGTAACTACTGATATGCCGATCTTGCTCCACTTTTTCAAAAATGGCATCCATTTTATCCGTATTAGGCCGACCAGAGCGACATGCATCTTTGACATCAAAATTTCCGGATTGAAAACGCTTAAACCAAATTTGTGCTACTCTCACAGACACTGCATTGGGTCCATAAACATCTCAAATTTTTTTCCCGGCTTGCGTTGCATTTTTACCTTTTTTGTAGTAAAATTTTAAAATGTATCGAATTTCTTCATTAGATTCACTCATCTTGACAATACGAAAAACAAATGAAAATCACACACTTTCCAAATTTGAATTTGGAATTATGTTCTTTAAAATTTAAACTTTCAATGATACCAAAACCAGCCAAATACAAATAGTTTAGCTAAAGAGATTTTATTTTAAGTTCATACATACTATAATGCGAAAAGACTTTTTCCCCAACCTAATATAGGAAAAGGCTAGGCAGATGATGATAGTATAGATTTCACTACAGTGTTGAACAACGTTGAACAAAGATAAAAAATAATAATAAAAAAAGATTCAGATAAGGATTGGGAGATTTGATTCAGTAAATAAAAAATGTGACGGCAATGATGACAAAGTTATACACCGCAAATCATTTTTGAATAAGTGTTTCTAAGTTTAGAGTAGTCAACAAAAAATAAAAAAAAGAATATTTCGATATTTTCCCCATTTTTCCTTGCCAATTATAATATATTGTAAGCTTGTAGGTAAACCGAGTGGGTGGTTTGGTACTAGAAGGATTGTTCTAAGTTGTAATAAGTACCTCTAAAGTATCTAAGTACCAAAAGATACGAATTTACAAAGTACGGCATCGTGTTTAACTTGCGTTCAAAATAACGATCGAATTGGTAAATTGCATGTTACCTACGATAATTAGCTTTAGTAATGGTAATACCGAATAATTTATCACAAAATCACATCAAGCAAAGAGAAACTTCCAAAATGATGAAAAACTACAATTCATCTTAAAACTTCAAAACATAATAACGTTTTCCCTAGACTTGGGAGATATTATACGTCATTGTTATTTTTCCAGCAAAGCCAGTGCTATGTGCATAGGTAGGTATAGGTGGCACCAAGTGTGGGCGGGCGGTGCTGCAGGGGAAGCGAACGTTAACCCTTTCTGCAGTTCATTCGCCGTCTGGCCTCACCCCTGCAGACCTCCCACCCTCCCTATCCGCCGCCGCCGACCCGACTGCACGCTTGCCATACTGCAAGCCAACACTTTTTACCTACTACCTATAGCTAAATGTACGAAAATTAAACCTACGTCCTGATCCTGATATTATAGCAGCACTTGATCAACGTAAGTTATTTACAACGAGGTAAGTAACACTCCATGGGATCCAAAAGTGCACATAACCACTGTGGTGCACCACTGTGATTATATGCACTTTTTTTTCTGTTGGATACATATTTGGTGTGATCTTCTCCATTTCTTTTCCGTAATGTCACTACACTATTGTTTAGTTTAGTGGACCGTAGTCAGTATAGACTACATATTCCTTCCTTTCATAAATAGATATATACATACATACAGTCCTTTCACAGAAGTCATGTTCTGTGTGAAGCGATTTTTGACGATTAGTGAGATTTGGCTGGAACCTCTCCCTATTTTTTGTGTAAATACGTTTATCTGTGCTTGATTGCGTTGGATTTATTTAAAAATAAGCATAATTTGCTTGATGATTTTTCATAATACTTATTTTTTATAATAAATACCCAGTTTTCTCGCAATTTTAGTCTTGCCAAAAAAATTGCGTGATATTTGCCGAGTCCCCCAGTCTCCCCCACGTGAGAATGGATGAGATTCGGCTCAACCCCCTCTCCCCCCTTAAACGCCTCACGTAATTAATTAACGTCCCCTAACGCATGCCCAGGTGGAAAGCTCAGAGATGGCTTGATAAAATTGTCAGGGGGTTTAAGCAGCTCTCACCAGAGATAACGTCTTACTGTAGAGGCGTTGCTATTAGCTGGAACCACGCGCCCGAGAAACCTTATGTAGATTGGCGTGGGCGGAACGTTCCCATATTGGACCAGGTATATTCCCCAGCGGAAAACCAAAGCGCCATTCCAGTTGTTCGCAGGACTTGGGGAGACGCTCCCTATCTAGTGGATGTTAAGCGGCGTAGTAAGGTTATTTCTGGCATCAAACAATAAACCTATATTCAAAACCGAGAAGTCGGCTACGGGTGGAAGCCGATAGTCACATGATCTTTCCACCATTGTGATCATGCTTTCTACTAGGCCATACCTGGGAAACTTCTGGTTACGAAGATAACGTTGTAATTTTTTTACGAAAACAAGTTTTAGTGCCAGGATTGCCCGCGAAATTCAAACTTATACTCCATCGGTTTAGGTAATTAAATACGTAATAAATCGGTTTAGGTAATAAATCGGTTTAGGTTAACAAAAAAAACCACGTGTCTGGTTAACCGACTAAACGTAATACCTGTCACTTCAGTCGTCATGCTACGGCACAGTAGTACTATTCAATTTAGCAACGTTATACAACGAATTATAAAGTTGCTAAATTGACAAAAAAAAAATAAATTGAATTGATTGATTGCTCGGTGACAGGGAGTGGGCCGTAATCCACCACGAGGGCCCAGTGCTGGTTGGTAGATGTCACATGTCTTCGAATTTTTGGTTCTAGGACATGCCAGTTTCCTCACGATGTTTTCCTTCACCGTTTTGAGAGCAGTGGTGATGAAATATTTACACAAAGTAAAGCGCCTGTCTTGGTTAGAATTCGAACCCACGACCTACAACTCGTAAGTCGGGGCCGTTAGGCCCCGACTTACGAGTGAGTGAGAGGCCCATGAGAGCAACGGTGGCCCAGTGGGTTACCACTGGGCCACCGTTGCTCTCAAGGGCCTCATTAAAAGGCTGAAAGTCACCCGGAAGGCCTACCACATGGTGGGCCGATGACCTTGTGAACGCTGCAGGTAGCCGCTGGATGCGAGATGCACAGAACCGGTTGAAGTGCGGTGCTTGGGGAACACTTATGTCCAGCAGTGGATGTCTTTGGGTTGAAACGATGATGATGATGAACAACATAAAAGAGAAGATCTCTGGGACGAGATAGTTAATGCGCGGCATGTCCCAGTTTTGCTGCACGTATTGCGCGCGTACATTTCTCCATACGTCTAATAGACATAGCGCGGGAGAAACTGTGTCCTGCGAATTCCGCGTGTTGCTGCCGCGCACCTTTCGCGCTCTGTTTGGACACACCTTTATGTTTTATTATAATCCTTATCTATAGAACGGAGGATCACGGCAGCTTCGCCAACATGTCCGAATGTGAGGCCGAAAATAAATTAGTGATAAGTGACTTAACGTCTGACCACTGTTATGTGATTTACTAGCTAGCTTCTCTATGCCAATTACATAAAAGCCGACCAAGTGCATTTGCGGCCAAGTCCCAAATTATCGGACTTCATTGGACGATATTTATTTATTTATTTAGGCTAGCCAACAATTGTTTACACTAAACATTTAAAAATGTTTGCTAACAATACTTACATTTATAAGTGCAACAATTACTTATAGGCTAGCACAACATGCACCGTTTATGGTTTTACATAATATATTACATTACATAATAGAAAAAGGATATAAATTACAATTATTAAAGCTATTAATATTTTTCGGTAATTAATGCTAAACAATAATAAAAACAAACGATTCATTGTAAATAATTTAAAAAAAAATAACTTAAAAACAAAACAGATTGATAACATTAATAAATTAAATTAAAATAATAATAAAAATCTCATAAAATCACATCATCTAATAATTCTACTTACATTACATTGAATCCTATCGTCTTTACAAAAATAACATTAACTGGCGAGATCATTGGTGAGTGTAGTGCTCAATAATTATTTTATAAAATTCTCCCATACTGTCATGATTTATATCTATACTGTCATGTTTATAGTTTTACACAGGCGTGAAATCGGCGAGTTAGCACCTAGAACCGTTCTGCGCAATGGTGGGCATAGCGGTGTGATAGGATTTCGCGGATATCGGGCTGGGGCAAGAAACGAGACTCAGAAGAATTGGGCAGTCAATTTTATTTCTAAGCAACTTATAGAGAAGCAAGGCATCAATGACTTCTCTTCGAGTTGATAAAGAGTGCATTTTGAAATATTTGAGACGGGTATTATAGGAGAGCAGCTGTTTACTTTTTCCTCTAGAAAATGCGAGGTGCCACAGAAACCGTTTTTGAACTCTTTCCAAAAGTAACTTATGTGTGGCGTAGTGTGGTCTCCATACAACACTGCAATACTCCAGGATGCTTCGTACAAGGCTATAGTATAGCATTATTTTGGTACCAACCCGTTTAAAGCCCCTGGTATTTCTTAGCACAAACCCTAACATTTTCGATGCTTTCTTAATAATATTCTCGATGTGGGGGACAAAAGTTATTTTTTTATCAAACAGTACTCCCAGATCAGTCATGTTCGTGAACGGGCGCCGTCAGTTGGGACTGGTCGTCTCTTAGCTGCCACGGCTTATTTTTAATTTTAATATTTAATTTAGTTGTTTTAGCTTTTATCTTTTTATTACGGACGCTTTTTAACGTGCACGTCTTTCTACATTGTTCTCACATATATATTTTCAACATGAACGATGTAACCAATATTTTGTAAAAATATTATGATTTAAAAGAGTGTCCGTGGAGTTTCTTCCCGTTCTTCTCCATAGGGATCTACTACGCTTTGGAATGGGCAACTAGCTTCATCTTTCTGACTGACCGACCCATTGACAATTCAAAAGTGCCTGTAATTGGTTTATTTGAAATAAATGCTTTGAGTTTGAGTTTGATCCCTGACTGCATCCACATCTTGTATTTTTTGATTGCCTATAAAGTACTCCGAGCGTGTAGGGTGATGTATTGTATATGTATTGTACAAAGTTTTGGCCAAGTTTTGACAAAGTTTTGACACTAATTTTAGTTCTAATTCATCTAATGGGTTTTTATATTTCCTAAAGCGCAATCTTAACTTATTTTTCTCTTTGCGTGTTCGTATAATTGATTTATTAAACCAAGGGGGGTAACGGCAAGTCATTGACTTACAATTTAGGACAAATGTATTTATTGCAGTGTTTAACACTTCATAGAACACCTTCAACATACTGTCCACATCATTACTGTTCGAAGATTGTTGAAGCCAGTCATGCTCGTTTAAAACTAGTAATATGTTCATAATTTGCCTTATAAAAGTTTTTCTCTTGTTGAGGTTATTGTATGGAAGATTGGATTCTTTTAATAATGATATAGTAAGATCGAGTGGAGGATGAAGTTTATCAACAACGGTTAAAGGACAACTAGATTCACTCACAGCGCACAAAATATTGTTGACAAAACTAGATCCAGAATACGCGCAGAACAGTTTTATACGAAGTTGTACTGAGAAAGTCTACTAACGTTCATAAACTCTAATAATCTTAAACAACTGTTAGATAACGAACTGTTAACGGCACCAGGAGCCCAATCTATTTTGCCTAAAATTAAAATCCCAACTACACATATTGGGATATTTACTGTCTCAAACACATTATTACAGTGCTCTATAAAGTGGTCAATCGTTGAAAGACATACAGGCGGAGGAAGGTAGACTGCACAGAGAGCTAGCTGCCGTGATCTATGTGCACTCGAAATATCGATTGTGACCCAAAGATCTTCACATTTACTATGCCAATTATCAATGCACTTTGAATTGATTTTGGTTGAAACAGCAATCAGAACTCCACCTCCATCTTTATTGCAGTGGAAACCTGTTGTCTCCCTATCTCTTCTGTAAACAACATACCTATCATCAAACAGTTCACTACTAAGTATACTACTATTCAGCCAGGTTTCAGTTAAAATTAATACATCATAATCCACACAACAAAGGTTACTGTAAAAGGTGTTAGTTTTAGTTCTCAATCCTCTACAATTTTGATAATAGATTGTTAAATTGTTGAATTTTAAAATATAGTTAGGTACTAAGACATGCTTTTAAACAATAATAAGAAATAATTAAAATAATTTTACTTAAGCTATTCATGTTTTTGATGAGTATGTATTCTGCGCCGTCGACTTTTCTCACAAATATTTTGCCATTTCTGACCCAAACGTACTTATAGTTCATTTCCTTAGCCTTGATCCTAGCCGCAGCGTGCAGAGTTTTGTTTGTAGGTGAAAGATGTTCAACCACATAGATTCTTCGCCTTCTGACTGGCAAATCCAAGATGTCCACAGTTAAGTTTATCCTGCGGGTTATTTTTGCTATGTTTAATAACGGACGCTAGGAGTTGATCGCGCAGCCTAGGTGATGCCAACTATGTACTACTATGGATTTAGGGCGGGTACTGGATGGATTGGTATTGGCAACTCGTGTACAATTCAATATATCTTTTTCTTGAATATCACAGTTGACAGCTTTCCCAAGTTGGGTGACAATAGTGTACACATTCTCGTTTTTTGTTTCAGGCATACATTGTACTTCAAGATTACTTGATCGAGATTGCTGCTCTAGGTTATTAATTCGCGCGATATCGGTTAAAATAGCGTAGACCGCAGTACGCACTCACTTTATTTTACAAATCTGTTCGATATTGGATATTTGCTCGTTATTGGATATTTGCTCGTTATTTTGTTTTATAACACCTCCGATGTTTCTAATAAAATTCCAATATTAGGTAGGTACCTATTTTTATTGTGTTTCGTCTGCGCAGTGCAGTATCCCTAAGTAGTCTGTGGCGCAGTGTAATATTTTACTCGCTGACAATAAGTCGACGTACGAGTACGCACGGACTGAAAAATGTCGCGGCGATTTTTTTTCGCACACTGGATTTTCTGCTTAGCACCGAGAGTGCAAAATCCAACAGTGTGTTTTTCGACGCGCTAGAATGTACTCTGTTATTGTTAAGTTGGATTCTAAACGCTCGGCTCAACACCGAGAGTTGAAAATCCAGTGCGCGATAAAATCCCGCCGCGATTTTATTACGCCCGTGGGAACGGGGGCTAACACGCTAAAAAACTGTGATGTTTCGGACGCGCGGGTGTTAAAGTACAATGGAGCCAAAGTGGGTAAGAAGGAAACAAAACTTTAGATTATTTTAGAATATTTTTTTGTGACAGCCCTTTATAGCCTCTAAGAAAACATGGCAAAGTTGACATCACTCAAACTTTGCATTGGGTTGGTATATTTGCCAACAGGGATTTCTTAGGTTACATTGCTTACCGAGACGTAAATTATCATGATTTTAATTAAAGAATACTAACGAACGTGGTATTAAAATTTGACTTACGTAGACAACGTCTATTCAAACGTTTTCAAACGGGCCACAGCAACTTCAGCAAGCGACGGTGCCAGGGGTATCAAACCAGTTCAGTCTTGTCGCTCGGCGTAAGTCTGCAAAAAAATTTTTTTTTTTTTTTTTAATGGCGGTAAATACTAAATTATTTATAAAAACGATTCAATCTAAACCAGATATATGGCACAGTAAACATCCACACCACAGTAATCGCCCAATAACAAGAAAATTACGAAGCAAAACATGGAGCAAAATAAATTAAAGTTTGAACCTTCTCTGGTGATTTTAGGTGATCTTTTACTCAGGATGTAGTCAAATGTTAACACGGGCTATCTAAAAATACCAAATCTGCAACACCTGAAATACGTCATAAACGCTACAACAGCTCGCTCACAGACGAAGTAGTATTAGCTCGCTCGTCACTGTGGCCACCGCAAGGCCCCGCCACGCCGCGCCGTCGCGCCCGCCTTAGGCCTCTGCCTCGAATTTTGCGGGCAGCGGGGCGGCAGCGGCGCCGGGGCGGGAGCGGCCGGATTTTATGCGTAAAAACAAATGGATCGGATCTCGAAAACAGCGGCGCGGTAGCGGGGCGGGACAATGCGAGACGCGCCGCCGCCGCCGCCGCCCCGCTGCCCGCGAAATTCGAGGCAGAGGCCTTAGGCCCTAGTCACCGCGCATTCACTGTGGACGCACACTTAGCAGTGTTGCCGTTAGGACCATCTAGTTTGTGGCTACATCAAAGAAGAAAGTTGTTAGTTTTGTAAATAAATTACTTTCCAAATTCCGCTAAAAGTGGCTAAAGTATTTTTGGCTTACTTTATCCTAATAATATAGGAGGAGCTCGTGGCTAAGTAATAACAGCCGCACGGGTCGATCCATCAGGTTAAGCTACGCTTGCCGGGGTTGGTCCGCGGATGGGTGACCATCTTTACATACCGAGACTCCTCCGTGCCACGGAAAGCACGTTAAGCCGTTGGTCCCGGCTGTCATTCGTGGATCTTTGACAGTCGTTACGGGTCGTCAGAAGCCCAAAAGTCTGACAATCAGTCTTACCAAGGGGTATCGTATTACCCAGTTAATGGGTTGTAGAGGTCAGATAGGCAGTCGCTCCATGTAAAATACTGGTATTCAGCTGCATCCGGTTAGACTGGAAGCCGACCCCAACATAGTTGGGAAAAGGCTAGGTAGATTGAGACTTTTTTATCCTAATAATATAATTAAAATATATAGGGATGAAGATAAGTGGATTTAGTAAAGCAATATTTAATAGTGTTGTTAAAAAATTATTAAAAACTGGTTACAAGTTTATAGCTAAAAACATTAAAATTACAGTTTTTTTAGTAAAAAATTAAAAATCAATTTGAAAGTTTACAATGTCATCTAGAAATTCTGGAATCTCATCGTTAATGGATGATGATATCCAGCGATTTCATGAAATCATGAGGTTTGAGGTCAATTATAGCTTATGGAGTTGTATGCTGATTCTAATGATTATAATTCTGTAAAGCCATATTAGCTACGGCCGCGTCTTATTTTTTAATCAACATACAACCTGACACTGATCTGCAAAATGCAAAAAACGTAAGAAAATTTAAATTTCGCGGGCTACCTTAGCGCATCCTCCTTAAATGAGTGAGTGACATAGTAACTGACACATTCATAGACTATAGTATAGTTAAAATCTCGCTGCAGACTCGGTCATAAATCATTCGAGTGTTTCGCTCTCTTTCCCACTCACGGGCCTTATGGGCAGGCCACGCCCACACGTAGTCCTGTGTATTACTGCAGTCGATGAGTGATATCGATAGTTTTATATATTTATAAATGGGTGATAGAAATAAATACACATTTTTTTTTATTTTATTACCAAATTTACTACAAAGCATATTAAATATATAAACAAAAGAACGTATATATAAAACTAAAAATAGAAAATTAAAATTCTTCGTCTGAGTCATCGTCATCATCATCCACATGAATGATGAACTCTTCGCATAAAGTGCTTTTCTTAAGTCTTCATCTTGCAGCAATTCTGCATGTTCCACACATTTTTGCCAATTTTCAATGGAGACATTGGAAATGGCTTCATCGACTAACTTCTCGACATCAGCTATCTTGAAGGTTTTGTTTCTACGAGAAGGAAGTCTCGTAAAAATACATTCGTACTCATTAGTTACCCTGCATACTTAATGAATGCAGTATGTTTACGTGATAACCTTAATGATTCTGCTATCGATAATGGCCTTGAACGCGCGCAACTAGCGCACATCCCTACTCCGATTATGATTTATGACCAAGTCTGCAGCGAGATTTTAACTATACTATAACAGTTGAATAGACAATATTTATTAAAATACTATATCGTCGTTGATATTCCAATACCGCGTAACTAACATTATTCAAAACCGCGAATGTACAAAAAAAGCAAAAATGAGATTTCGCGGCTGTAGGTAACTGATTGTGATTGGCGTCGACCCGTATGACAATTATTTGAATCGGCCAATAGGAAGACGAATAAATCAAAAATAACAATACCGCGGATCTTTTGGCGAACAAGTTACGACACGAAAGCCGCGCATCTGCGCCAATTTCTATTAGTGCGTGTAGTGTTTATGTGACGCTCCGGCTAAAAATTGTTTTTTATGTGTAATTACTGGATTATTTTCAATGTTAGTTTAACACACATATTCTATACTTTATTATAAATAAAAATAAGATGTTTTTTATTCTGAAATTGTTTGATTTCGAGTATAAAAGTTCTTATAATTTTTACGTTGTTCTTACGCGGTTTCCCTTTTTGTATCGTTTCGTACTTCCGCGGTTATATTATACTTAGTTTATTTTGTGTTAAGTACTATTTTGTCACAATTACCTTCAATAAAGTAATAAAAGACAGTTCTTTTATGATCCCATGTAGATGGGTGTTTTATGACGTAGGTACTTACCAAGATGGTTTTTTGAAACTTAGTGAAAAATAGGTATATTTTCCTTTGCAGTGTTAGTAGTAAATACTAAGATTCACAGTGAATGAAGATGAAAATGCAATACAAGATGGTTCTACGAACAATTTAGAGGGTACTGATGCTGATATGAATGATGACGTTACGACATTACAAAAACTTCAACAGCGGCGACAGGAACTACTTAAGAAGAAAAAACAAATATTAGATAATCAAACACCCCATTTAATTCAATTAACCCCATTTGTCCAGCTGGCATGTCCCGAACGTGTCGATGATACTGTAAGTATAGCTGATTACACTACTGTAGGAAACGATTGCTACAATCTCGAACCTGCAATGGACAATACTATTGTTAGCGCTACGCCTACGGTAGATCTAAATATCGACATTGCTGCGCCACATGAAAGTTTCGATTTTGGATCCGATGACTCTGTGGCAGACCCATCTTATGTTCCCCTTTCGGATATCACAAATGTGCAGCCTTTAGATAACCTTGATGTCAATTGGTTTCCTGAGAGGTATATTGAGCCAGAAGTTGCAGATGCGTCCAGAACCAGAAAACGTAAAGCTGACCGACAGAATTGGAAGAAAATTAAAAACCAAAAAAATAGGATGATAGGAAAAGAATACATAGGGTATAAAAAAAATGATACGAGGTACGTCCAAAATGCTCCAAAACCTAAAAGGATTTTAGGACCTAAATGTAATTCGCCATTATGTTTACGCAGCAAAACCCTGTTTTGCACGCAAATCAGTGAAGAAGAGAGACAGAAAATATTTGAAACTTTTTGGTCTAGATCATGGAAAGAGAAGAAGGTGTTTGTATGTTTTATGACGGATATAAAGTCAACTCAGAGGAAAACATCGGAAAATATCTCTCGGCGTCTCCATAGTAAGGAGTATAACCTGCATATAAATGGCATAAAAAAGTTTGTCTTAAAACATTTCTCTCTACATTAGGCATCAAGGAATGGACTGCGCGCTACTGGCTAGGAGATAGAAATCAAAGATGTCTTGATACCGAAAATTCAAATATTTAGCTTAGCACTGTGACTAAAAGACACTCCGTGAAACCTGAATAGTTTACCTATGTTACCATCAGACTACTGTCGTCATGCTAGTGCGCTGTATTTTAAAACGAAATTAGCAGTACCTAACTTTACAGTTTATGACCTTGGCACTGACCACGTTGATTGTTATTGGTTTGACGAGACAGCGTGTGATCTTAAAGCAGCCACGTATGCATCTTTTTATACTGATTATGTTACAAAGTTGTTAGAGAGAGACCCGAAAATTATTATCATTTGGAGCGATGGGTGCACAGCGCAAAATAGAAATAGTGTACTATCAAACACACTCCACTTATTAGCAATGGAGAAGAACGTGACTATAACCCAAAGGTATTTAGAAAAAGGCCATACTCAGATGGAGGTGGACTCAGTACATTCAGTCATTGAGAGGAAATTAAAAAACGTTGAGATTTTTTGCCGTCACAATATGCATCCATAACAAAAGAAGCTAGGAGAAGACCATTTCCATACACTGTCATCCAACCAGACCACATGTTCTTCAAAGATTACAGTACAAAACAGTACCAAATATACGACTCGATAAGACCTGGACGAGGGGTTGGTGACGGCTGTGTTGTTGATCTGCGCGTGTTAAAGTACAACCCTAATGGAACAATCGAATACAAGAATCATTTTCAAGCTGATTATAGCACTCTACCTCGGAGGCCTAAAAATATTTCTTCACCTTTATTCAACATTCCTCTACTTATAATTTTTTATACTTGTTGGTACTTAGCTATCTTTTATTCTTTCATAACTATATAATATTACTGAATAAATTTAGTCATTTAAATACTTGATTTTATTAAATAAATAATTGTTTGAGGTTGTGGCATTATTTTATTGCATTTATAATTTCGCGTAAGTACTGTTTATGAACCAGAATAGTTTGAAACTATACAGCGTAAGTGATTTTGTAAATAAACTATTGGGAATATTTACTTTAAAAATAGCACATTAGATTAAGGAGAACGAAATGATCCTATACTCAAGTTCATTCAAAATTCGGCCGATTAGTATTTTAGAAAATTAGTTTTTTGACCCTCATGTAAAATTAGCGAAAGTGTACATTCGCGGTATTTGACAATGTTAGTTACGCGGAATTGGACTATCAACGACGATATACGACCTTCTTGTATGTACAGACAACAGCAGGTTATACCAAACTGTCAAATTTCTCCAATTGATTTTAAACTTTAAAATGTTGAGGGTTAAGTTCAAAATCGAATGAAAATATTTTACAGTTTGTGGTAACGACCTGCTGCTGTGTACTATGTTGTTAAAAATAATTATTTTAAAGGAAATAACAATAATATATTCTACAGCTATATAATAAATAGGTTGAAACTTGTCAATTGTAATTAATGAGATGTACTAATATTATAAGTACATCAATTATATTGGTCACGAAATATTAATACATCAATAAACCTAATGTATTAAGATTATTATCCTTTTTGTTTTTAGATTTTGGAAGATGACTATGTCTATGAGGCATATAGAGGTCTTGCAATGGTTGCAATTAATAATAACTCGCTTAAAGAAGTTTCTGACAGTGAATAAGCTGGACCAAGTGCAAGTGGGCATACAGATGTGTGCCTTTTATGTGGCTGTACAACACTTCAAAGACGGAGTGACAAAATATTAAGAGAAAGGTTACTGAGACGCAGCAATCTATACAGTGTTGCCATTTTAGCCACTATGTGGCTAGATCTAGTGGATTTTCAACGGTTTTAGCCAAAAATAATCCGTTTTTGCCACCAAAATGAATCCAGATCATCATCCATTAACGAAGACATTCCAGAAGACATTGTAAACTTTCAAATTAATTTTTAATTGTTTACTGAAAAAACAATAATTTTAATGTTCTTAGCTATAAACTTGTAACCAGTTTCTAATTTTTTTTTTTAACAAAACTATTAAATCCACTTATCCCTATCCCTATATATTCAAAATATATTATTAACAATATTAATAGGCTATTGTAAGCCAAAAATACTTAGCCACTTATCGGAATTTCAAAAGTAATTTATTTACAAAACCGGCAACATTTTCTTTGATGTAGCCACAAACTAGATGGTCCTAACGGCAACACTGAATCTATAATTAATATCATAGAGCTGAAATAATTAATATCATAGAGAGCAAAGTAGCACCGCGAGATTTTTCTTGATGACACTATGGTTAGGGATAATGAGGAACACATTAAAAAAAGTACCTATTTTGTTTTTTTTTTATCTATACCGACCTATGACCTACCCCTACCATATAATATAATAATATATATATATATAATATATAATTTTTAAATCTATAACTGACCCGACCCTCACCTGGCCCGACCAACCGCTGGGCCTAACATTAACCTGCAAATTGCAAAAAACGTAAGAAATTTCGCGGCTACTACTGCGGATTTCCCGCTTCGAATGCACAACCTCCCGCCCGCAAAATTCAAATTTTCTTGCGTTTTCTGCAATTTTCAGCTCACTGTATGGTTGTATCTTGATCAACATAGAATTCACGACAGTTAAAAATATGTTTTTACTTAACTTTAACCATAAAAATTATCAATACATCTCTCCAAGTTAGATTTTCTTCGGATTCATCTGATTTCCGAAATCAGACCAATCTAACTTAGAGAGATGTACCTATTGATGATTTTTAGGGTTAAAATTACGTAAATACATACTTTTTATTGTCTTTAATCATATTTTGATCAAGTCAAGATACCTTAGCCGACGTCGCACGGACGTAAAAATATCGCCTCTACTAATGCCATACCTACTCAGCTGTTAACTTTTTGCCATTCTGCTTGATGCCTACTTAATGAGTTTAATTTTATCGTCGCATCCCAAAAGGCATAATTAATAACAGAGGGGCAGGAAAAGTTTAGAATGGTCATGTATTCCTTTAAAATTTGTAGGAGTAGAAGAAATACCTACTGGTAAACTGGGTTTTTTTTTTTTCACAAAAACAACTTGTCTATGAATCCACAAAAACTGCATGAGTGTCAGATATTTTTTACTAAGGGCTAATTTTTCAATCGTCATATCTGACGATACGACGACGAACGACGACGACGTACGACGTATATTTATTCCATAAATTAAAGTTATCACTATTATGGAATAAATATGGCGGTTTGACAGCTTTTGTATAGAAAATATGTCAAACTGTCAGATTTATTCTTCAAATAAAAGTTATCTGACTATTGAAAAATCAGCCTTTGATATCTTATTATTTATAAATATTATAAGTCAATATGCTAAGATTTCTAATCTGTAGTGTTTTCTTTTTATAATATGTAGAAATGTGGCATCAGTCATGATTATTAAAAGAGAAATTAAGTTTTTTCAGCTTCCTGATAAATAACATTTAATTCAGATTATGTTGTTTTTGTAAATAACCCTTCAATTTCGAAGTATTTAGGGACACAACAATGCGGCTTTTTCGCAAAAATAAAATTAACCACCTCACGCCTTGTATTGTCAGCTTTTGTTGGGCATAGAATATAGTAACTAGTAACTAATAAAAAGGAATGGCTACGACAGCGCCATTTTGACAACTGTCAAAATCCCCATTATTTTGCTTCTCATTTTGCAACACAGTGATCTTTAATCGTTTTTTCTGTTTGGTTGCCATTAGAGGTAAAGTAACTGAAGAGCTGTGAAAGGACTGCACCATCTGAAACTGCCTGTCTGAATAACACACAAAGTAAATTCGTAAAACTTTTTGTAATTCAAAAAAATTAAAGGACACTTGTTGAAAATTCTCTAATTTGTTTGGTTTTATTTTTTTCATAATAATGGTTATGGATAAATAAAATGGTTATGGTTCATATTTCTTATCTGTGCATTGCAAGTAGCAACGCAGCACGAAACGAAAAAAAAAACTATCTGTCAAACGAACCTGTCTAGAGAGCAAATTTATGAGATTTTCGTAGTCTTACTGTATATGTTTGTACTCAAAATTATATAAATTATGCCGAAGAATAAAGGAAAAGGTGGTAAAAACAGGAGGAGAGGAAAGAATGAGAACGAAACAGAAAAACGTGAGTTGGTCTTCAAAGAAGACGGACAGGAGTACGCCCAAGTCACAAAGATGCTCGGTAATGGCCGCTTGGAGGCCATGTGCTTTGATGGCATAAAACGTCTTTGTCATATCCGAGGTAAACTACGGAAAAAAGTTTGGATAAACCAAGGTGACATTATACTAATAGGTCTGCGAGATTACCAAGACGCGAAAGCTGATGTTATCCTGAAATACACTCCTGATGAGGCAAGGAATCTGAAGACGTATGGAGAATTCCCAGAGACGGTACGAATCAATGAGACAGTGGTCTATTCCGTGGATGGTCTGGATGAGGATATTGAATTTGGAGATGAAGTTAGTTCAGAAGATGAAGCAGATGCGGTAGATGCTATATAAAAATTAGCACTAATTATGTCTACAGTAAGTTTATGTAAATTGTTTTGCTGTTATGAATAAACATGACTTGGTGATTTTATAAATTTAGTTCTCAAAATTATTTCATATACCTACATTGTGAAATTATGTCTATTAATCTTATAGACAAACAGTATTTCTCCATAAATAACTAGTACTTTAAGTGTTTGTAACACATTAGGGTAAAATCATAACTTCGTACAATAATTATTCAGTTCTTAGTATTTACAGTTACATGAAATTATAGTCAAATTATTGTGCAACATTCCTTGAATTAATCCCATTTGTCCGAGATGAGAAATGATAAAAAATAAGGAATGTACATATACCTACCTATTAAATAATTATATCAAAAAGACTTGACTTCTATTATTTTCCACTCCTGATCGACAACTAGTATCATTGACACCATAATTCTAACATAGCAACAATTTTATTTTCAAATGATTTGATTATTAATGTTCACACTGTCTTGTAAGTAGTTACTCAAAAATGGAAAACAAACATGATTTATTTGTGATGTATTGAAATTTTTGGCACAGTATGCATCCGTCAGGCTTGTTGACCAATGTTATTACGTGAACTTGATTGTCCTCTCTCTAGTCTGTCCTTACATCTATTATTATGTTGAGTGAGTGTTTAATAATTATTGTATTGAATAAGATCCATTCCATTTTATGACTCATAGTGAATGTAATATTTTATTATTAATCCAGTTGGATGTTATGCTTTGGAAGCTATGTGGTATGTTTAAAACATGTCATGTTCAACACCAGCAATGTCCAAGTAACAATAAGGTATGCTATTAATTTTACTCTGTAATTTAATGACAAATTTTACTATAGGTACCTATGTTGAGAATCTAGGTTTATTTAATTAAGGGCTGATTGTTCAATAAGTTGATAACTTTTACCTGAAGAATAAATGTGACAGTTTGACATATTTTCTATACAAAAGCTGTCAAACCTCCATATTTATTCCTCTGATAAAAATTATCTGACTATTGAACAATCAGCCCTTAAAAGCATATAATGTGTATAGTTTGGGACCTTTTAACAGTTTGGATGTTTTATAAGTCTTCCCATTTCTTCACACCAGCTGAGCTATTATCATTATTTATTCCAGATCAGTGGAAAATGATACAAGGAACATCAGACTAGTACCTCTAGACTTGGCTTAGAGAGAATGGAATGCAGTCTCGGCCAAGACAGAATTCAAGCATATTTTTAATGATAAAGAGGAAAATTTACTTTAAAAAAGTAAAAACCGACTTCAAAACCAAAAACTAATAAAAACACTTAACAGCTTCTGAAGTCGGTGTCAAGCTAAAGTGCATTGAAGAATTGAAGACACCAACTTCAGAAGCTGTTAAGTGTTTTATGAAAGTTATTACCCAACTGCGCCAGAAGAAGGGTTATGTTTTTTAATTAGTTTTTGGTTTTGAAGTCGGTTTTTACTTTTTTAAAGTAAATTTATTTTTCCATTTTTAGTTGAATATACAATTACATAAGTAGGTAAGCCCAAGTCGAACGAAAAGAAGAATCATCACAAAATCCGCTTAGAAATGTCAGAGATACAGTACATTTATGCGTATAACTTCGTACATAAGAATAATTACATAATGTATTATATACTAAAACCTTCCTGAAAGTATGCAGATCACGTTAGTGAATAAATCATCAAAATCGGTTCATTTCTTTTCGAGAAAATCGCGGACAAACAAACATACATGCATAAGGTTCGAATACAGAACCTCCTTTTTTGGAGTCGGTTAAAAATTGGTATCACTGGCACGAAGTAGGTAGTTGGGACCAAGACAGTGTTGTACTGTCTATCTATGTGAATTGTGATCAAATCAGTAATGTTAAAAAACATTACCCCACTCTACCCAGAACTTATTTTATTTACTTATGTTCATTTACAAACAAGATACCAAGATACCTAACCCAATCACGTACAAAAGTTATGTTTGTTGCATAGTTAGAACCGTCAACAAATAAAACTCGGCCATGGGAAACTGTTCTGCCAGTATATTATAATATTTTTACTTTAAAAACTATGGTTAGGTCACCTATGTACATAAACTCCTGTTCAGAGCTGGGCAAAATACATGCTGTGCTTTAATTAAAATACAAATACCTAACAAAATTCTTTTTCGCCTGTATTTAAAAAACATTAAATAAAATATTTTCAATTTGCGTATTTGAAATATAAAATACATCATTTTAACCATTTTAATTTTAAATTAGCTGACCTATACAAAAACCCCATAGAAAGTAGGTACTTTTAGTTGTTTCTGAATTTTCGGAGCAGTTTTTCCAATTTTTCTTTACCAAAAAACATTTTAATGAGGAACAAAAAAAGAATTGGTAAGTATATTTTTAAGCCCTACGTTCGTTACATACCTATTTGAAATACTAATTAAATTACAAAATACCTCAGTGTCAGGTATTTGAAATTCAAATTAAATTTTTAAGAAGTAATTGAAATACATTTAGGTACCAAATGTGTT
This sequence comes from Cosmia pyralina, assembly GCA_946251885.1. NCBI lineage: Eukaryota > Metazoa > Arthropoda > Insecta > Lepidoptera > Noctuidae > Cosmia > Cosmia pyralina. The sequence continues at coordinate 15,041,992 of OX276352.1, read as the reverse complement.
TGTATTTCAAATTCTGCCCAGCCCAGCCCTTTAGGTAGTTGGGCTAAGGTAGCCCGCGAAATTCGAATTTTCTTACGTTTTTTTGCAATTTGCAGGTCAGTGTCGGTTATTACAATTTGATTCGCGGCCGTAACTAATATGGCTTTACAGAATTAGAATCAGCAATACAATTCCATAAGTTAAAATTGATCTCAAATCTAGCGATTTCAATGAAATCATGAGGTACGCGATAGAAAGATTGGCAACTTCTAGGTGAATATAAGTATACGTTCGCGCGGACGTAAAAAATCGCGGCGGGATAAAATCGCGTGGCGCGCTTGAAATAGAACAAAAATAAAGCTGTACATCTGTTCAAACGGCCGCGATTTTTTCCCATCGCGATTTATAATCGCTCGGTGTTCGATTTTCAACGCTCGGCGTTGAGCTTTGAATGAATACGACATACGAAGTCCTGTACTTGTTTTCCCACGGACGCGAAAAAATCGCGCGCGTTAGTCAGTACCAAAGACTACTACATATAGTACACTGGCAAGACAGTACTGCCTCTGCGGACGTCCCGCATGCTCAAGACCGTAGCGCACGGCGATGCCGAGCCGAAGAACGCGTAGGTAAATAAAACTTTGGAATAATTAGCAATTTATTTGGAGTTAGTTATCGGACGTCATTGAGCGATAGACGATAGCGTAGGTACGCCAATATTGGGTACCTATCGGCTATCCTACTACCTATAATATGATATACCTAATCCTAAAATAGTTTCAGCCTAAGAGTGGAGTATAGTTTTATCAGTTACGCAGACGACATGGTGCTGCTGAGCGCGTCAGTCTGCGGCTTGAGAAAACTGGTTGCTCAATGTGAGGCGTATGCTAAGGTTCATGGCTTGGCATACAACACTAAAAAGTCAGAGGTCATGGTCTTTGAGGCTGGCGGTAAAAGTCCTGATGCAGTACCTCCTGTATTACTTTATGGTACACCATTGCAGAGAGTCTACAGGTTTAAGTATCTTGGTCATATATTGGCTCCCAGCCTCGAAAGACGATGATGACATTGAATGGGAGCGGAGGGCGTTGTCGGTTAGAGCGAACATGCTGGCTCGCAGGTTTGCACGATGGTCACTTCATGTTAAAATCACGCACTTTCGAGCCTACTGTACTTCTTTTTACACGTGCAGCCTGTGGGCTAGGTATACGCAAAGATCGTACAGCGCTCTTCGCGTTCAATATAATAATGCGTTTAGGATACATATACTGGTGGGGCTGCCCCGTTTCTGTAGTGCGTCAGGGATGTTCGCAGATGCGCATGTAGATTGCTTTTACGCAACAATGCGTAAAAGATGCGCTTTCCTGGTGCGTAGGGTGTGGGGCGGCTCTAACAGTGTCTTAAGCTTGGTTGCGAGTCGCTTGGACTGTATATACGTGGGTCACTGTAGTGCCGTCTCATGGAATGCCGCAACAGTGAGCAATCGTTATTTCTTTTTGTTTTTTGTTTAGTGTCTGTGTTTACTAACATAGTCGTAAGTTTTACTAACAATCTTGTTGAGTCTCGGTTACTTGAATAAAGAAAATGCAATAGAATAGAATTTGTTTTTTTTTTTTGATTTTTTTTTTATTGTTACTATAGTATAAATAAAGTAAGTAAACATTAAACGGGTTTCAATTGAGAAAATACAATAATAAACATGCGATTTAATTGATAATTATTATAATAATTCTTCAGGATATATCCTTAAATAATTGTACGGAGTCGATAATTGGCTTTTTAAATAATTACTTAATTATTCAAGGGATGCATCCAAAATTTCTGTGCTTCTTTTGTGGTCTCCTGCCCTCTCAAATGGCTACCGCTAATAATTTTGCGGAACCCATCGTAAGTGCGCACTGTACGAAGAGTCAAATCAGTGGTTTTTTAACGCTCGTTTGTGTACACTCTGTTGAAGGTGGGAAAAAATCGCGCCCTGCGTTTTTATTACGCCGCAATTTTATTACGTCCGTGGGAACGTGGGCTAAGTGTACGTTCGCACGAACGTAAAAAATCGCGGCAGGATAAAATCGAGTGGCGCGCTTGGAATAGAACAAACAGAAAGCTGTACATCTGTTCACACGGCCGCGATTTAATATCGCGCGGTGTTCGATTTTCAACACTCGGCGTTGAGCGTTGAATGAATGCGACATATGAAGTTCTGTACTTGTGTTCCCACGGACGCGAAAAAATCGCGCGCGTTGGTCAGTACGGCGCACTGGGCTGAAAATCGACTTTCATAGACATATAATACTTTTTTCCCAAATGTTCACTTTTATGACTTGAAGATATTTTGGAAGACTAAATACATACCTAAAAATATCAAAATTATGGAATAACATTGCAAATAACGCACACAGAATTTTTCCTTTAAAAATTCCTATGGAGCTGGCATGACAGTCTTATATATCCGCTATGGAATGTTTGGCCCTAATTCTTTTTTACGTAATTAATCCTTGAATTATTTACAATTTTTTGACATAGTCCTCGAAATGACCAGAAGCTCGATTTCTTTTATAAAAATCGCTAAAGATTTAATATTAAAGATTTAATACAACAACATCAGCTGACATGATGGACTTCGGAATTTCTTCACTTGATGCGCGTATTAATGTGATGGAATGCCTTTTAAACATATCTTATCTATTTTTTCTTTAAAAATTACTATGGAGCTGCAAAAGTCTTGTATCTCCGCTATGGAACGATTGGCCCTAATTCTTTTTCAGGTGATTAATCCTTGAATTATTTACAATTTTTTAACATACTCCTCGAAATGGTCAGAAGCTCGATGCTTTTTTTAAAAATCGCTAGAGTTTATAATTTCGTCACTTCATGCGCGTATTAATATTATGGAATACCTATTACACATATCCTACAGATTGGACATTAAAAAGTGGGCTGTCAAAGGAAAAACTGACCAAGATATAAAGGACGCTAGGAAGAAATTAATTCAAGATCGCTTCAAAACAGAACTTAGCCTGCTAATTGGCATGGTGAAGCAGGGTCATGGAACGATGGCAACACGGCCAGAATATTCTTTTAATTTCCAGAAAAAACCGCAGCTATCACAGGACTAGATGAAGAACTAATCCGAAGATTTGCTGTAATTTTACAAACCATAACATAAGGAGAACACGTTAATATTTAAAAATTCAAAGATTATGCGTACAAGACTGCTGAGAGATACATGGCATTATATAATTGGTACTATATGTCTGTAACAGTCCACAAAGTGCCTATTCATGGAGCTGATATCATTGCTTCCAATGCAATTGTCCCAATTTGCAATCTTTCGGTCGAGGCATCGGAAACCCAGAACAAGCATTTTAGAAGATTCAGGGAACACCACTCTCGTAAGAAGAGCAGAGTGAGTTCCAATGAGGATATTTTTAATTTCCTTCTTTCGTCAGATCCACTTATTTCATCAACAAGACCCATTTTGGACACAAAAAGAAAGGAATCTTTCTTTGAGGAAACACTGACACTGTTAAAACTTCAAAAACCTGAATTCGAGTTTAGAGACTTGTCTCAGTTAGACTCCGACTCTGAGTTAGACTCGGATTATAGTCAAAATAGGTTTATTATTTTCTTTTTTTTTATAATTTAGTTATTTTTGCTTTAATTTACTTTTTTCTGTACTTCTTTTGTTTTTTTGTTAATATCTATATATAGTACTAGCTGCGCCCCGCGGTTTCACCCGCGTAGACCGGGATAAAAAGTAGCCTATGTGTTAATCCATGGTATAAGCTATCTACATACCAAGTTTCATTCAAATCGGTCCAGCCGTTTGAGCGTGAAGAAGTAACAAACATACACACACACACACACACACTCACAAACTTTCGCCTTTATAATATTAGTGTGATTAGGCTCATTTAGTTCTTTAAAACATTTGTTTTCGTAAAGTTTAATTTATTTTATTGAAAATTGTCTCGTTTTTTTTGCCTTTATTTTAGTATTTTTATTTTAATAAAAATATAATGATTTAAGTGTATAAATTATTTCATTATACTTACCTCCAGCCTTTACTTTATTAGTAAGAAATTAAATAAACCGTATTTTTTTATGATTATGTGGTGTGTTCATACAAAGTAGTGCTCGGGTTCATCGTTTGGGTAGTCCGTGTAAATGTTAAGCTTAAATTACGGTAAACATATATATTTTTTAAAACATTAAATCTTCAGAGAATTTTTAAAAAAGCATCGAGCTTCTGGCCATTTCGAAGAGTATATCAAAAAATTGTAAATAATTCAAGGATTAATCACCTGAAAAAGAATTAGGGCCAATCATTCCACAGCGGAGATATAAGACTTTCATGCCAGCTCCATAGTAATTTTTAAAGAAAAAATAGATAAGATATGTGTAAATGGCATTCCATCATATTAATACGCGCATCAAGAGAAGAAATTCCAAAGTCCATCATGTCAGCTGCTGTTGTATTATTAAATCTTAAATATTTAATCTTTAGCGATTTTTATGAAAGGTTTCGAGCTTCTGGTCATTTCGAGGACTATGTCAAAAAATTGTAAATAATTCAAGGATTAATTACCTAAAAAATAATTAGGGCCAAACATTCCATAGCAGAGATATAAGACTTTTTCATGCCAGCTCCATAGGAATTTTTAAAGGAAAAATTCTGTGTGCGTTGTTTGCAATGCTATGCCATAATGTTGATATTTTTAGGTATGTATTTAGTCTTCCAAAATATCTTCAAGTCATAAAAGTGAACATTTGGGAAAAAAGTATTATATGTCTATGAAAGTCGATTTTCAGCCCACAGTGCGCCGTACTGACCATAGCGCGCGATTTTTTCGCGTCCGTGGGAACACAAGTACAGAACTTCATATGTCGCATTCATTCAACGCTCAACGCCGAGCGTTGAGCGTTGAATGCGTGGGTCGGTAACCCACCCTCTTGTTTTAATTTTATGAACGAGAGTTCTAAGTACAGTCCTACTAACTTATCTGTGAACTGAAATAGGACGGCACAGTCGATTCAGTGTTGCTAATTAATATAAGGTGCCCAAAATTGAGTAAGTTTTCAAGAAGGAAATTTCACATTAGACAATCGTTTAATAGGAATTACAGTTTTTACAAATTAAAAACAATGATACCTATATAAAAAAAATTAAAATAAATAAAATGAATTTGATAATTTACAGTTACGTAGATACGCTAACAGTTTAGTCTCTCAGCAATAAACAATGGCTATATCTAAAAAGTAATCCAATGAAGTGGAAATTCAGTAGATAAAATTTTCCACGGGGGGGATACAACTTTCATTTAATGCGAAGTTAAGTAGGTACCTACCCTGCAAGAGGTACCTGGATGTCTAGCATTTAGTTATGACCGTGCCTAACCCCTAACACCAGATTTGACTAATTATAATTAGCAGTGGTACCTAGTGGTAGTGTAGTGTAATAAAAAAAACAAATTGCTTTACAATGATTTATTGAAAACCAGGTTTACAGTAATTGTGATCTTTAGATGAACCTGCATACACAACTTCATCCAGATTGTGAAGCCATACTCCGCTTATTTCCCTACCACTATCATTATTATCACTATCGCTTCCGGTTTCAGTGTCACTTACCACTTCTATAATAAAAGGTTTATCTAAATACAAATCATGTTTTAAGTATTCTCCTTCTAACCTGCCAACGTGTTTACAACGCTGTGCCCACTCATGAACTGTAATAGCGTCAAAAGCTTCTCTAACTAGGCAGGGAATTTCAGCATTTTTGTTTCCAATATTTACATCAGCAACTTTTCTTTTCTTTGTGCTCTATATGAGTTCAATAGGATTGAGATCACAGTGATAAGGTAGTAAATATAAGCATTTGTGTCTATTGTCTTCTAAATTTTTTTCAATCTCATAATTATACAGGTTCAGGCTTGTTTCTCTTAATTATTTCTAAAAGCTGAGGTTTAGTCAAATTCTCTCCGTAGTCAATTTTATTTTGAGTCAACCATAATTGCATATCTTTTTTTAAGGAATTCGCATTTGGGACTTTATTCCCACAAAAACGGTGATATCCTTATCACCGTTTTTGTATGAATCCATCACTATTATGGATGGCTCTCGTAAATTAGGCACAAGCTTTTCAATAACCCACTTTTTAAAGTTGGTACTATTCATCTCGTCATGATAATCACCACTTTTTGTGTTTGATTTAAACACAAGTAGTGAAATTAGTCCTTGACTCCACCTGAAATATAAGATAATAAAATAAATGTTAGTAGAAATTTTAAATCTGGCAAGTTAGTTTGCTCACTCACTTAGCAGGTTACCTATTAGATGTACGTTACCGTTACGCTAACCTGCAGCAAGAATAGAAACGAATATTTCGTGGACTTAATAATTAGTTAAGTTATCGGGTAATTTATAACAAGGAAGTTGACAACACTAACCTGTCGATGCCGAAATTCGTTTGTATATTTGATTAAATGGAATAATCGGAGACCCCACCCGAGCTTCTTCTTCAAAAAAGGTTATAATCGTTAGAATAATGTTTCGAGCATCACTTTTAATAGCTTTCGGCATATTTAACTTTATAAATTCAGCAATATCACGACAAAACAACCAGAGAACCCGAATGTAGAGACACTGACAATCGAATAACATTTCAACATGACGGCCGTAGTTCCAATTTTCGCCATTTCACAGAGATAAGTTGGTAGAGTGTAGCCGAAATCAAAAGCAATTCTATGCCCATTTTCTCTAAAGTTTGAATAAGTTAAAATATTTTTTTACTCAAAAATTTTAAAAAGCGGTAAAATGTAATTCACACATTGTATTAAACAACTTTCACACAAATATATTGTAATTTTTCATACCCATTGGAAGTCAAAACGATTCGTAAATTTGTGATATCTAAACCACTTACAGCAAAAATTCACAAAACAGTCGTCGGTTAAGATCGATTTAATCAAAATTAAATAATAAAAATAAAAAAAGTAGCTCATACATTAGCACCTATATTCTAAGTCATAATGGCAGGGATGTCCGCCATTGCTCCCGCGGGGTGGCGCTAGTGAGGTTGGCGGTTTTAACCACAGAACAGCCTCTGTATCTGTTCTGTGGTGTGTTCTGTGGTCATAACAGCTACACTGTTTCTCGAGGGTTTGAATATTTTTCGTGTGTTGATTTTATTTGCGGGAATTTCAAGGTTTATTAGTCCAGAGGCACGGCATAGTCCGATTGAACAAAATGTTGGTTGCAAATATTTACGAGAATTTTTTGTCGATTTGTGTTTGTCTCTTTTAATGGATATAATCCACTTTTTTCTTAGGTTTTCATCAAATCACAAAGGCACGATACAACCCTGAGGCATTTTTATTTCAAGAAAATTATCTAATTTTGGTGAAAACTTCGTCGCTCCAAAGAAATTACCAATGTTTGACAATTCACATGACCTCCAAAAAAGCCAGCGCCATCGGCTTTGAGCTTTTTAGATTACCTGCCATTGAAATGATCATTCATATTTGCATTAAAACTTATAGAAATATAGCAAGTATTATACACAACCGTAAAATCACGTAAATCAGCGAAATCGGCAAAATTTCGTGTCCAGCCTCTAAATTTGTTTTTGTGATAAATTCTTTTTAACTACGGAACCCTTCATTGTGCGTGGTGCGACACGCTCTTGGCCGATGTTTTTTTCTTTTTACACGGCTCCTTAGTGTCATAGCGTGATGTTGAATAGCCCATAGCCTTCCTCGAGAATTGGGCTATCAAATGCAGAAATATTGCGAGAATGTACTACCTGGATAAAAGATTCCTATGTCCCAACCCAACCAAGGTCATGGTCTACTCATGTGGCAAATTTCATCCAAATCCGTTCAGCCGTTTTAGCGTGAAAGCGTTACCGTTAGTTAAACGTTAGTAAAGGAAAAAGTCTGAAAATTGTTAATTTGTAATTTTATCACCTATAAAAATATTTTTTTGGGATTACAATGTTAAGTTTGTTTTTGGAATAAATTCTTTTCAATTACGGAATCATTCATTGTGCGCGGTCCAACACGCATTTGGCCAATTTTTTTATGCATAACTTGAATTGAGGGTTAAATATCGTTTTTGGAATAACGTTCGTTGGAAATAACGTTATTTCAAACTCAAGTTATTTTTCGGGATGGCATTCCTTCGGAATAATGTGATTCGGGATTGCGTTCATTCGGAATTAAGTGATTCGGGATAGCGTTCATTCGGGATACAGTGATTCGGGATAGCGTTTATTCGGAATAGCGTGATTTGGGATAGCGTTCATTCGGAATAGCGTGATTCGGGATAGCGTTCATTCGGGATAGAGTAATTCGGGATAGCGTTCATTCAAGATTTAGAGTTTCGGCCTAACGTATGAGTCCATTATTGTGCGTTTGCTCTGGCGAAACATTCACAAAAAAACATGTTGAAATCTCGGTTTCCACGGTTGACATGTCAACGTATCACCTCGCGTTCGCATGGTCACACAACTTGTTGACGCGAAATATGTTTAACGTTCATATCACTTGACATGTTTCCACCACATTTTTACAACAAATCTTGACATTCTGTCATAGGACGTAATCATGTTTCGTGCAGTGCGAAAGCAAATTCAACAAAACAAATTGTTAGATTTGTTTGACATGACAAGTATCGAAACATCTCATCTTGAATGTTTTTTAGTGCAAACACATAGTAAGAATCAACAATACATCTGTCTAAAGCTGGGTCTCCTGCAAGTGTCTTTTCGAAACTTTACACAAAAAACCTTACACATATTCATTTGTTTTCATATACAAGCTGTCTTCTGCGTAAGTATTTAAATATATGTACCCTCTTTGTTTCGATGTTTTTGTGTAAAGTTTCGAAAAGACACGTGCAGGAGACCCGGCTTAAGTTAGATTTGTTCTCTTTTGGTCTGATTTCGGAAATCAAGAAAATTTGAATTTTGCGGGCTACCGCTGCATATCCACCGTAAAGGGTCTCCGCTACGATCAATTGCATTTGTAGTAAAAAAAAAGATGTTCTATGTCACGAAGTCCGTTTGGCTATGAATGTTGTCAAGCGTGCACATGCACATTGTTTTTGTGTGCGTAATCTCGAGAGCGCTCAGTGTCGATCGGGACACGGTCCGGATCAAAGACTACTATAGTATATTGGCAAGTCCGGATCAGTAGTGCTATTCTGTAAATATCTCACCGTGAAAACATAAGTGAAGTGATCTTAAAGTGAGCTGTCAATAGTGTCAACCCCTAGCATTATGTGGAATGACGGCTCACTTCACGCTCACTTCACCTGAGTTATCACGGCGGTGAGATGTTTACAGAATAGCACTGCAGTAGTGTTTTTAGTTCGGGCCAAATTGTTTCACGGAGTAAGGTCAGCATGGCAACAAAACGAAGAAGAGTTGTCCATAGTGAGGTAATATTTATTTATACGTTTTCAATTAAAATTTTATACAAAGATACTTAATATAGCATTAGAAGTATTTATAAAATGAATGTTTTTTTTTGTGTTATAAAATGTTTATATTTCTTAATTACTTTGATTACATTTTGTTTTAGAATCGAAACATGATAGCTAGTGTTTATCATTTTCTGCGAGAAGAATATGAATTTACAAAATCATTCATGGAACCCAATTGTGATTTGTCTCATTTACGAGACATTACACGGCGTACAGCTGAAGCTACGGGTGTTAGCCAAAAAACAGTTCAGAGAATATTAAAAGAAGAGAAGGAATTGCCATCCACTTCATCAAAATTCGCTTCACCTATGAAGAAAAGGAGAAAGCGAGATAAAAAAGTGGATATAGATAATTTTACAGCCGATGTGGTTCGCAGTACTGTACAAGAATTCCATATTGTCCATAAAGAAATTCCAACATTAGCTAAGTTAAGAACAGCATTGAATGAAAAAATCGGATTCGAAGGTTGTTTAGAAACTGTTCGAAAGTTACTATTGAAATTATGTTACAAGTGGCGCAAACCAGAGAACAACCGTAAAGTCTTGTCGGAGCGTCATGAATCATGATATACAAATGTGGCGTTTAAAATATTTAAAAAAGATAACAGAGTACCGCTCTCAAAGTCGGCCCATTGTCTACACCGATGAGAGCTACGTCCTTTCGACACACGTGCGAAATAACACCTGGGCAAAAAAAAAAGAAAGCACTCCGTTTTTAAAAAAAAATAGCACAGGCACTCGCTTTATTTTAGTGCACGCGGGAACCAAGGATGGTTTTATTGAAAATGCTTCTTTGGTTTATAAGGCCAACTCAACAGCTGGTGATTATTATTCAAATATGATTAAAAAATTGCTACCCAATTTACCTCCGCGCTCTGTCATTGTCATAGACAATGCATCTTATCACAACACACGGGCTGAACGACTACCGACGCAATCTACAAAGAAAGCCGATATGCAGCAATGGCTCAGGGATAAGGGTATAGCATTTGATGAATCTCTTCTTAAATTGGAATTGTACGATATAATAAAGAACTACAAAGCCCAACACGTAATCAATCATAATTGTAATTATCACGTAATTAAGATTGATGATTTTATAAAGAGCAAGGGTTTTGATGTCTTACGCCTTCCCCCCCATCACCCAGAATTAAATGCGATTAAAAATATTTGGGGGATCGTTAAAAATTACGTCGCATCTAAAAATATCGATCAAAACATGACAACATTGCTAAATGTACAAGATGATTCTGACGACAGCAAAACGGAATCGGAAATCGAAAATTTATCTGATAGTGATTGAAAATACTGAATAGTCCTACTTGTTTCGTTTCCATTCTGTAATACCAATGCTTAATTAAATGCCTACATCTTCTTAATATTTTAGTATTTATTGCAACCTAATCTAATTTATTTACAAAAAGTATATACTTATAAAACAAAAATTTTATTTCGATTATTAAATCTCGACTTGAATATATATCAGATTTCTTTGCTAACGTTACCCACTTTTACACACACAAGCGCGCTTGTCGGGATACGTCTCTACTACAATCAAAGCCGAACGGACTTCGTGAAATAGAATATCTTATAATATTGTCAATCGCTTCCGATCAATTTGCGCATCAATGTATATCAATAATTACTTTGCTATTATTTATAATCTGTGTGTGTGTGACGCTCTATAAACTTATTTTAGTTATATAAGTGTTTTGTCTTCTTCTTTCAAACTCAAATCATAATTCGAAAGAAATTGACAAAACAATCCAAGAATAATCACGTAAAAATTAACAATTGCAAATCTTTGTGGGGACCCTTAAGAAATTTTGAATTTCGCGGGTTTGCAGTACAATTTTCCATAGAGCTCGAGCTCGACGTAGAATAGAATGAACCATAGTTTTTTTGATGTTGCCAATCTACTACACTACTTACTTCAGTTTCAGTTCAGTCAGCCATATTGAATTTTGTTGTGCTTCGAAAACATTGTGAGCACGTGGATTGTTGGATAAAATTTAGTGAAATTTGGTAGTATTAACGGTTAACTTATCTTTTTGACTTGTTTTCATAAAATTATTTAAAAAGTGGGTACATTCTTTCTTGGATATTTAAGTAAGTATCGTTTAGTTTTTGTAGCCGGCAGCATGATTCCACATTAGGATCACGGGGACTGTACCTACCCAAGTTCATAGGTTGAGATTTATCATACAAAATTATACCATATTCATATTGGAAATCTAACGTAAAAATAATAATTGGCATCTCACAATTTTTAAGGTGTTGACACGATTATAATTGCGTAACCTTTCATTTACGGTTCCACATTTGCTTACGTGTTGCTTGTGAAGGTTTTTACATATTGCTCGTGACCCTCACCAGACAGCTTTTTTATCTTGTGTTCCGAAAAAGATCAGTGGCACATGGTTGTGTAGGTATTATTAGCATTGCCCTGAAAGTACTTTGTATCACATTATCTGTAATTTATAGCGGAGTTATCTTGATCGGAAGGAAAAAATGCCCATGCTTTGCTCTAATTTCAATAACTCCGGACCCGGTATTAATTGCAAAATGTGAATGTTCCATTTTCATAAATAAAATTGAATTCTATTGATAGTTCCTGAATCACTTCAGTTAATAAATAAACACGCGAGCATTAACCTATTTATTCACATACAAAAAAGTTTTGCCTATTCTGCAAGCGTCAGCAGAGGTGCCAATGATAAAAATAAATAAAAAATATTTCAATATACTATTTACTAACACGATTTAAAAGTATGTATTCCATGATCATCATTATAAAATCGCATGTTTTGCTCTTTGTTTATGAATACACTTGAGTCTAGAATACCTATAGGCTCTAGGTCATTAGTATTGCGAAAACATATAAAATTAAACAAATTAAGGCTATATTATGTTAATAGGTGTAAACATAGATATTGCTGCAAACTAAGTAAACAAAAAGTATGTCAGCTGTGATTAAAATATTTCCTAATGATAATGTGCTTGATGATAAACATTTCATTCTAATTTCATTGCCTAAATATTAATCTTCTTACTCCTTTTAACTTGAATAACTTGTTATATTAAAATTATATTTTGACATTATCAAGGTCATTGACCCACTTAAACGGAATGTTGTTTATGTATAAAATTTAGTTGCCTAATATCAATTTATTTGCTTATGTATCCAATGGTGCAAATTATGTGTAACCTATCAATGTTTTATTAAACCTAAACTAATTCTAATAGAATTATTGCAGTTAATAATTCTTTGTGTTCATTAGAAATTGCATGCCTTCTAAAAGTACTACTTACTTTTACTTGTTTTTTATCAATAACAAATCTCTTTGTTTTAGATTGTTTATAAAAGTGGCTTATTACAATGGCCCCTTGTCGTCAATTACTGATGTGGTCAGTCCCATCCATTGCAGTTTTATTAGGAATTTTTTGGTTCAGAAAAAAAAGGGAATATGCAAAATCTGACCCGGGTGGAAGAGAAAGGATAAAAAGCTTGAAAGAGGAGCTTGCAGAGGCATTGAATGCTCAGGCAGAAGCTCAACGTACATCTCCCTTGGGCAAAGCAGACCGTTCTGTTATTAAATCGGCTCCCATTGACATCAAACCAAACGGAAGCAATTCGCAAAGGTCTTCCCCATTAGAATTGACAGATGAAGAAGTTGACATAGAAATAGAAAAAATTATTAGGAAAAAATCTATTGAAAAGGAAAAACAAATGTCAGCTGGTTTTGAAAAGTTTAACTCTGTGAGCCTATGCTCTAAAGAACCATTGTTTAAAGGAAAACAGAAGTCACCGAACATGTGCTCTACACTCCCGAATGCAGTCAATTGTCATAAAAATATTGTTGACCATTCCCCAATAATAATTAGGGCAGGTGATACAAATATTGTACATTCACAGGAAAAGCCTGGGAAATCAGGAGAGAATTTTGTAAAGCAAAAGAGTACAAAATTAGAAGCAATTGAATCTGAGGTTAATACAACTGGAGAGAGCACTGCAGGTGACACTGAAGATGCAAATATTAATAATAAAAATGTTAACGTAGTTGATGAGCCTAGTGATAGTAATGACACTGATAACAGATTTTCCACATCACAAAGTAGACGTATCTCAGAAAGAGATTCTGCTAATCATAGTCCTGTGGACCCTATGCTAGCTAGTCCATCAATGTGCCACTTCTCTGATAACCACAGTGAGGTAAGATCTACATTTCGGACCTTTACTACAATATGTAGTCAGTTGACTTGTTTAATTTAGCTTTAATTTGGAAAAAAGCATTATAGAAATAAGCTATTTAAATGGTTTTCTTTATTTATAATGCAAAGCATAATACACAACAATTATAACCATGCAATTTTTATTTTAGGGTTCAAGTGACAGTGGTAAAGGATGCTCGGAAGCTGCCAGTCCTCCCCCAGCCAATTTAAATAATGAAATGGTTCCTTCCGAAACAGCACTTAGAATACATCAATTTGTTATACCACAGAGCCTTGTAGGGCTCCTTATAGGAAAACACGGGTCTTTTGTAACCCAAATAAAAACCAAAACTGGTGCAAGTGTTTATGTTAGAAGACATCCTGATTCTGTAAAACAAAAAATTTGTGCAGTTGAAGGTAATATATAAATTGGTACTTATCAAATATGTATTTACTCCTGGTTTTGAAAATTATTAATACTGATATCCCATTTTAGGAACACAGAGTGAAATAGAAGCAGCTTTAGAAATGATTAAGGAAAAGTTTCCTGAAAAGAAATTCCCCAACTTTTCCTTACAAGAAATTAGTGCAGAATTATATCAAAGATTGGTGCCTCTTGTACCAGAATTTCTACAAGTAAGTTATGCCAGACAGGTGTTGTTTATTTCAATTTAAATAACTTATGATTACATAATTATTGTCTATGCCTTACCTGTAATACTAAGGGCCTATTTCACGATGTCCAAATAGCCACTACTCACCAAATAAATTCAAAAATGGAACATAATTTGTATAAAATTATCTGCCAAGTAAGTTTTTAGGAACTTAATCATAGGTGGTGAAACAGGCCCTTGTACTAAAAAAATAACATAAATTAAGTCAACATTTGTGCCGATCCTCTTGTACACCAAACTAAACTATCACTAAAATTTCTTTTGGCTATGAGAATCTTATAGGTAATCTGCAAAACAAATTCTCTAAAATTAAAAATAATTTTAACACAACTAAAATCGAATTTGACAATCGCGACTCGACGTAGTACTTGTAGGCGTAGGCGCGCAGGTAGGGTAGCCTCAACGGGTTTTTTAAGGAATTTTTCACTTTTTCTATGGAAAATATGAAAAATGATTACCTGCATGTTGAGTTTTAGGGGTTTATGGGTTTTATAAATGGAGTCGAAATTTTCATTATTTTTGCGATAGCACACACCCTTTGCGAGATATGAGCACAAGAAAAAAAAAAAGATACAGTACTATTTTTGCACCTGAATTCGAGGTGTTAGTGTGAATTTTAGTTCATGATAACTTATTTTATAATCAAAATTTTAGGTAAATAACGTCAAATTCAGAATAGCAAAATTGACATTTTCACTAAATTAATCATTGAGATTTATACCTATGGAGATGGCATATTCTAGAAAGAAATAATGTTCTACAAATATCTATCATATCGACACACACATGTCAAAAAGCGTTTTGTCTCTTTTTAACTAATCAAGAGCTGCATAAGAAAAAAGAGACAAATGTTTGTCAAAAACTAAATTTGGCAACACTTTTGTGTTCGTCAAAATCATGTCTGCGTGATCGGTCGCCATGTTGATTGCCGATTGTTGACGTGGTAGATGTGCTGTCAAACGGTTGCTTGCTCTCTCTTGCACTCGCCGTAATACGGCCATGTGGTAGCCCACGAAATTCAAATTTTCTTGCGTTTTATGCAATTTGCAGGTCCGTGTCAGGTTGTATCTTGATCAAAATATGATACGCGGCAATAAAACATATATACTTACGTAATTTTAACCATAAAAATCATCAATACGAAGCTGCACGAAATCTATCTCAGAGAGATGTATTGATGATTTTTATGGTTAAAATTATGTAAATACGTAGGTACATTTTTAAGTTCGCGGAATGGAGGGTGAGAAGTGAAAATAAAAATACTAAATTATTTTTCTTTTTCTATATATTCACCTGCTACCCTTATACATTTTTCAGATCTTTCAATTAGCTTGTGTATACCTTCATAAAAAAATGCTTTGTCTTTGTCCGAAAAATAAGCTGAAACTGCGTTCTTCACTTCTTCATCAGTTGAAATTTTTTTCCCACTAAGTTCTTTTTTCAGTTTTGGGAAGAGGTAATAATCACTGGGAGCCAGGTCTGGGCTGTAGGGTGGATGGTCTAAAATATCGAAGCCCACCTTATGCAGGGCAGCCAACGCAACACGGCTCTTGTGAACAGGCGCGTTGTCGTTAAGAAGAAGGACACCTTTGGTCAATTTACCCCTCCTTTTTTCTTTAATGCTTTCTTTCAACCTCTCGAGGATAGAAGCATAGTATTCTTCGGTTATAGAAACGCCTTTATCTTTATAATCGGTCAACAGGATCCCTTCTGAATCCCAAAACACTGTTGCCATGATTTTTCCAGCCGATTGTGACACTTTAAACTTCTTGGGTGGTAGTGTGCCTTTTTTGTGCCACTGCATAGTCTTGTTTCGACTCAGGTTCATAATGATGAACCCAAGTTTCATATCCAGTAACAATTCGACTTAATACTCCATCCTTATCTTCGTTACAGAGGTTCAAAAACGTGCGAGAACACTCCACGCGGTGTTGTTTTTGAGGCGGCGTGAGCATTCTTGGTACCCATCTTGCACTGACCTTTGTCATGCCAAGATGATCGTGTAGAATTTTGAAAACACTGTTGCCATGATTTTTCCAGCCGATTGTGACACTTTAAACTTCTTGGGTGGTAGTGTGCCTTTTTTGTGCCACTGCATAGTCTTGTTTCGACTCAGGTTCATAATGATGAACCCAAGTTTCATATCCAGTAACAATTCGACTTAATACTCCATCCTTATCTTCGTTACAGAGGTTCAAAAACGTGCGAGAACACTCCACGCGGTGTTGTTTTTGAGGCGGCGTGAGCATTCTTGGTACCCATCTTGCACTGACCTTTGTCATGCCAAGATGATCGTGTAGAATTTTGAAAATTGTCGTATCCGATACTCCAACCATTTCTGCAAGCTGTTTCTTCTTTAGTCTGGCATCTTCCAATATTATTTTTTCGACTTTTTTTAATGATTTCCGGAGTAGTCACCTCGATCGACCGTCCGGGCCGTGGGTCGTCTTCAAGTGAGGTCCTGCCTTGTTTAAAGAGACTGTGCCACTTGTAAACCATGGTTTTACCCGGGCAAGAGTCCCCGTAAACGGATTCCATCTCTTCCAGTATATTTTGAACTGACTTTCCTTGCTTGGTAAGGGTCTTTGTTACGGCACGGTACTCGATTTTTTTCCATAATTCACACTTTCTTTCCAATTGAGTTGTTTGCTTGACGATAGTTCAAAGACTAATGATCCAATTAGTTAGTTAGTTAGAACTGACATCTCGCAGTTGACCACTGAGGGTCGAGACTGCTTAACCGAGCGTTTCCTGTGGGTGCTTTAAGCGAACTTAAAGCCTCCGGCCAGGCTTAAAACTAAGGTAAAATATTAGACGACTGAACGTCGCTAATAATAGAGCAGCCAGACGGGGCAGGCTGGATCATGATAGGGGGGTTAAGTACAACAGGCTCGGCTGTGCCCCCAGCAGGCACAGCTTTACCGAGTAGGGGTTAGGGGGGGGGGGGGGGGGGTTACGATTGCGACCTCGGCGGCGAGGTCGGAATGTATTCCTGGGTGGTTTACGTTTGTAAACCGTACTGGTGGCCTTGCTACTCTCCTGAAGGAGGGTTATGGGGTCATCAGGGTCGGTGAGAATATGTCTCGGACGGCGAGTCCAATGATCCAATTAAGATAAAACCTGGTATTTATACTAATATTGAGTGGCTGAAGTTGTGGCCATCCCGATAATGACCTATTGTTATCCCCTCCCCCCCATTCCGCGAACTTAAAAACGCCCCCTCGTACATATGTTTTATTGCCCGCCTATCATATTTTGATCAAGATAAGTACCCGATTTTTGTAGGTATGCACGCTAATTTTGTAGGTATGGCCAGTCCATTGGTTTATAAGTCAGTGAAATTAATAGCTCAGTGCCCTCTTAGCTCCCGTACCCACGGGCGTAATAAAATCGCGGCGGGATTTTATCGCGCACTGGATTTTCAACTCTCTTTGTTGAGCCGAGCGTTGAGAATCCAACTTAACAATAACGAGAGTACATTCTAGCGCATCGAAAAACACACTGTTGGATTTTGCACTCTCGGCGCTAAGCAGAGCGTTGAAAATCCAGTGCGAGAAAAAAAATCGCCGCGATATTTTTACGTCCGTGCGAACGTCGACATAGTGATGTCAAACTAAAGTCTGATTTTTAATTCGACGGAATTCTGATAGCTGTCATTTTTTGACACTTCAGATATCCTAAACCTTTTCTGTCTTGTCCTTTTTATAAGTTATTTAAATGACTAGAATTTTTGGATATTAAATAACAAAAAATATGAAAAAGAATGAGATCAAGTAAACTATACCTATGACAATGTAAATAGTGTTTGTTCTGTGCAGTCAATGCATACTAACTAAAATAATAATGTTATATGCTTAAATGGAAAAAATAGTAAAAGAACATTGTTTTAAAATTTAAATATTTATTTAGGTATCAATATCGCTAATATCATCATCAGTCTGTCTGTAGTTACAAGAAGCAAAGATTTTACAAACAAAAAGGTATTCCTAAAAAAGGTTTGTAACCTATGGATTAGTGGACAGGGATTCCTGTGAATGAAAAATAATTACCTTTCTAATAAAATTATTGTAACATCAATAATTTGATAATAAAAAAATCTGATTACCATTTTAAAATTATCAGTCAATTTTTAAGTTTTAGTTTTTGTAATTGAAACCTTAAATTCAAGATTTTGTTTATGCATTCCATTTTTAGTAGGACCGTTTTATTATTGGCAACACTTCTGAAATGTCAGAATTCCGTCGAATTATAAATCAGACTGTAAAATATAGTTCTGCTTTTCAAGACATGGTCAGGTCTTATGGCAGTGACATTCATTTCATTACATCTGGCATGCATCACGAAAATTGGCAGGCTGAGCTTATTGTCGGACTCTGTTAAACCTGCTTCGCATTGAAGTTAACCATAAAGGCAATATAACACAATAGCCAAGACCACCAATTTTGATATCTGTGAATCTCTTGTAAAATATAAAAAATACTTCAAAAATTTATTCTAATTGTTAACTGTTGTAAGTTGTTTTAATTTTAATCTTATTTTAACGTTATTTTCCAATTTTATTACCAAATGTTTTTGATTTTAATTTTAATCTTTTGATTTTTACTATTAATTTAATTTTGTTTAATTCTATTTTTCCATTTTTATGATGAGTTTTGATTTTTATTTTAACATTTTAAATGCTACTACAACTTTGTTAGCTTAGTTATAACTCCTGTTATGCATGCTGTGGTCTCTTGTAAGTGAAAGAGTACATCTACGAGATACTTTTGTCGTTACTACTTATTTCTTGTGTTTGTGTACATGCTTTGTTGGAGATCTTAAATAAATAAAGATCAGGATTCGTCAGATGTGCTGTGGAAAACCCAACTTATTTTAAATAATATGTTGTGTCACTTTAGTCAATTTCAGAATCGGAAATCGTTGTTTGACAGTAATAAACTAAAGTTTTGTGATTTTTAGTCTAGTTTAGAGGTATTTAAGACAAGAGAATCGGCACCATTATATATGTTACTAAGATTATAAATAATTTACAACATTTAAGGGCCTCTTTCACCACCTACGATTAAGTTCCTATTAACTTACTTGGCAGATAATTTTATACAAATTCTGTTCCATTTTTGAATTTATTTGGTGAGTAGTGGTTATTCGGACATCGTGAAATAGGCCCTAAGTGAAAAGGAATTAAATTAGCTTTATGCATGCATGCTTGGCCTGTTACCAAATGTTAGGTAATATGGGCTGGTATCGGCAACTCCACGACAATGCGCATATTTTGCGTATGGATTAAGTTTATTAAAAACTTTTTTATGACACTAGATGCTAATTTTACTTTCAGCTTGTGGAGTCTGTGAACAATGATACTATAATGACGTGTCTGGTAAGTGCAGGACACTTCTTCCTACAACAACCACTTCACCCGACTTTCCCGTCTCTGCACGCACTGCACCGTCTCATGGCAGCAACATATCAGAACCCAGACGTGCCATCTTTGCCACGTCCCGTCAAAGGTAATTAGTCAATTTGGTACAGATGAACTTCCTTGTTGGTATTGAAATATTCTTGAATACTGATAAAACATCAATAATTTATGTTAAACACATACAGTAATTTACACAATTGCAAGCCCATATCAATATGCCATGCTGTAAATGGTGTTATTTAGAGATGCGCCGAGTACTCGTTTATTACTTGGTACTCGGCATACTCGGCCATTTTGTTAATACTTGTTATAGGCTGAATAACTCTGGTTTGACTGCCGAGGTACTCGAAAAGAACTCGTAAACTTATAACCTGACCACATGATTAATGTAGATTAGTCATTGTCAGAAAAATCACGTAAAAAAAAGCGATTTAATCAGTCTTTATTAGTATGGACAGGCTAGGCGTACTCCGCATTTTAGGTATGAACCTAAAAGAACGCGGCGGGCTCGACTTGTCGGGCTAAGTCAGTGGGCTGCCGCGCACCGGTCGGGGCATACGTTAGTTGGATACTCACGCGCCGCGTCTTAAAAGAAGACAACCCTAACGGGTCAGAAGGTATAAGAGTTACGCGATAGAAAGAGAGGCAACTTCTAGGTTAATATAACTGTAGCTAATTAACGCTGTGCAACCTTAATTACACTTTATTGTGTCGTAACAAGAGTCGCTATTTATTTAAATGATTTTGCGGAGTGAATCTTCTGTGCTTGAACTATTATGTATTCTGTGGTATGGATCAGGGAAACGAACGTCTGGCCACCGTTAGGACTATTTCTGCCTGCAGCGCGTAAAGTAAAAAGAAATAAAAACATTAAAAACTCTTCCTGGGTCTTTTTTTGTTCTATACATATATACATATTGATAAAAAAAGGTTGGTCAGACATAATGTGATCATTGAAACTCATTCGGTGCATGTGATATGTAAACAAATGGCAAGTGTCTGATGTGCGCGGGAAACGACCGTATGCGAGGGCCGGCCGCACGTTGGGAGCAAGTTTACACCTGTTTTCGCACCCAATACCTGTGTCAACTAAACCGAGTTACTCGGCTCAGTAAACATAATACCGAGCAATACTCGGTACCTACTCGGTTACTCAGTAAAACTTGAACTCAGCGCATCTCTAGGTGTTATGTCATAGAAATCTGAAACTAATATGAATTCAAAGTACTCGGCTCTTATTAAAACAATTTTTATTTTATAAAATTTTTAGAGGGTTCAATCTGTGCTGCACCAACTGAAAACAATTGGTATCGCGCACAAGTGATATCAACATCAGAAGAGAATGACACATCTGTTGTAAAACTGGTGGACTTCGGCGGCTATCTAACGGTGGACAATGATCAACTGAAACAGATCCGCTCAGACTTCATGACATTACCTTTCCAGGCAACAGAAGCCCTTCTTGCCTTTGTAAAACCAGCAAATAATGGTGAGTTCTTTTGTGTTTATTTTGTTTATTTTATGTTCCAAACAAGGTTGGCTTTAGCCATTTTAAATACTGTATCAATGTTACTTTAGGCCAGACTGCCTTTATTGCCTTGATTACCTATATTTCCTTGCTAAGCATAAGCATAAGAACTAGCGACACGCGGGGTTGCGACAATCGTTGAGAGGTTCCGGCAGTTGGGACTCGAGGTGGCCCTGCATAAGTCATCATGTCATGTCATGTGTGTGTGTGTGGTCATGTGTTTTCATGGTCCTCGGAACGCGCCACCGTCGGGTTCCCAAATAACGGTAGGAGGGGTTCACATCGAAGTCGAGTCGACGATGAAGTACTTGGGACTCGTCCTCGACAGCCGGTGGAACGTAGTGGAGCATTTCCGACGTTTGGCTCCCAGACTGCCTTGAAGCGCCTCCTGCCGGAGGCTTTACGCGGGGGTCGTGCGGTCCATGGCCCTTTACGGGGCACCGATGTGGGTGCGTTCCTTGAGGCTGCGGCCAGCCCGCCGGTTGGACACGTCCCAGAGGGTCATGGTCATCCGGCTAGTCCGGGGATACCGCACGGTCTCCGGTGAGGCGGTGAGCCTCCTTGCCGGATTGCCGCCGTGGGATCTGGAGGCAAAAGTCCTCGCGCACGTGTGGGAGTGGCGCGAGGAGGCGAAACACCGGGGCGTAACTCCGCTGCCGCGAGAAATCACGGTACAGCGGACAGAGCTCCGGCGGGATCTCATGGCGACATGGATAGTGCGATAGTCGCAACCCAGCGCTGGGCACGCCACATTTGCGGCGATAAGTCCCCTCTTTGAGGAGTGGTTGGAGAGGCGCCACGGCGTCCTCACCTTTCGCCTGACGCAGGTCCTCACCGGACACGGTTGTTTCGGGAGGTACCTGTTCAGGTTAAGGCGGGAGGAAGGGGATCGCCCGGAGGACAAGATGGAGCATACAGTGGTGGTCTGCCCGGCTTGGGCGGAGCACCGCCGGGTTCTCGCGGAGGCGATCGGCGGCGGCGATCTCTCGCATCCGAACCTGGTCCAGGCTATGGTATGAAGCTAGAGTGCATGGGAGGCCGTCACCTTCTTCTGCGAAGCAGTTATGCTCGTAAAGGAGGAGGCGGAACGCGTGAGGGAGAGGCCACAGTCGCGCCCTCACGCCCCTAGTCGCCGCAGGAGACGCCCTGGGCGGCGGGAATCCGTAGCCGATTCCCGGCCACCGTAGGCGCGGGCTTGCGAACGGTGAGCAGTGGGTAGCTCGCCATCCGGTAAGGACCAGGGCCCGGGTCGACGGTGCGTTGTGTTCCACGCGCGCCTTAAAGAGATGTCAGCAGTGATGGGGTCCGATAGGGCCGATGCCGCCGGGGTCACGGGTTGTTCGAATGAGATACCGTGGCCCTGGCACAGGCAACTGAAGGAACACGGGTGGGTTCAGTAATAATAAAATAAAACCTATTCGATACTTTTTTAGAACTTTCTAATCTTCATTTGTCTAAAAAAGCTACAAAATTGTGGCGCGCAGACGGTGGCGCCACCCCCGAATATTAGGCTTTTTTGCGTAGAAATGAAACTTAATCAATGCCGAGTATATTTTCTACACCGGAAATGGTTTACAAATATTATTGCCAGTGTATGATACACATTCGGCATTGATTTAGTTTCATTTCTACGCAAAAAAGGCTAATATTCGCGTGACGCCACGCGGCGATTCCGGGCAATACCGGTGCTTGAGGGGAAATGTTTTATAAACCTAACAAAAGACCAAACTACTTATACTACTGTATTTAAAAAAAAACTCTTGTCTTTTGATAAATCTCGATTAGTTTTTCCAGGCGCCAACTATTGATGTGAATACTAAATATCAACTGTCCTAAAAAAGCCTCATTGCTGTCTCCCATTTAATTATTTATAAAAGTTAAAAGTAAACACTTTGAGATATTAGAACTGATGACAAACATAAATGGTTTTACAAATCCGACAAGGCAAAAGAACGATGCCCAAACAAGCATCGTTCTTTTGCCTCTCCATTGACATGAACCAAACTAACGTTTTTGGCGCCAACAAAAACGTTAACGTAGGTATTGACAACTACTAATAAACTCTTTTTGTTCATAATATTTATGAGTTCAAACAGTAATTTCGCTTTGCTGATATATATATTTTTTTAAGTAGACCATAAACCCATAAACAAAATAGATGACATGTGATGGGATGTGTGATGATGTGTGATGTGATGTGTGATGATGTGTGATGTGATGTGATGTGATGTGTGTGTGTGTGTGTGTGTGTGTGTGTGTGTATGTGTGTGTGTGTATGTGTGTGTGTGATGATATGTGTCATTTCTGGGAAAATTAGTTTTCTCTATTTTCACCCGAGCAAAGCTCGCAAAGCTTTACGTTAGGTAGGTATATTATATGTGGTTCTGCCTTGAGTTCGAATATACTGGATGCCTTTTTTACTATCTGGAAAAAAATATTATGTTTTAAAAGTGAAATTGTCTAAGAGAATATTTTTGCTTGAAATTTGGTAATAACTGGATGACTCAAAGTTTATTGGGTTTGTTTAATTTCTTACCGGTGGCCACCGACTTCTAAAACTAGTTTGTAGTGTTTTCTTTTTTAAAGTCAGTTGTATTTTTTGTAAAAAGATTTTTATTTTTTTCATTGTTTTGTCACAAATTACAGTCAGTTATAGCAATTAGCTGCAAGAAAAGCTACCATTTATGCAAGGGACCCACCCTTGCATAAATGGTAGATTTATTTGAATACGAATCGAAAGTATTTTATAATTCTGTTATATTTTATTTAAATATCTACAACGTGTCGTTTTGCATCCTCGTTAAATTGAAGGGTGTGGATCATCAAACCGAACAACTTTTTCCATAGCACCAACATCGTAATCGGCCGTCCCATACATTTGCGTCGAATAGGTATTGAAGTTTTCTGTGGGACAGTTGAAAATTTTTTCGCGATTACGATGTTGTTCCCATGGAGAAAGTTGTTCGATTGGATGTTCTGTATCGTAAGTCCATGATCTGACGTTGACTACTGTTATGTAGCTAACTAGCAATTTTCTATAATCTTCAGTTCAAAAATCAAATCAACATACGTGTAAGTAACTACTTTTCGTTAATGAGGAGCTCCATTGTCATCTCCGAAGGTCATCGTCAGATCTTCATCAAATTTAAACGGGACCAACTCTTAAGAATACTCTTCCAAACAAAAAAGGAATCGTCAAAATCCGCGAAGATATAGCTGAACATGCATACAAAAACATTCAGTCCAATTGATAACCTTCTCGTTTTTGAAGTTGGTTAAAATATAAACAAATCATGTACCGGAAATGTTATCCTTAAAAAATGGCTAATATAGTATTTTTGTTGCATAATGTTACTAGAAACAGAGTGGAGTGGCGAAGCTCTCCGTATTATGGCCGGGCTGACGGCGGGACAGCTGTTACACGCGCAAATAGCCGGCTACGACGAGGCCGGCCTCCCACTCGTACATCTCTACCTCACACTACACCCTCAGGTGAGCTAAAATTTTCAAAATGTATTATCCTGTATAATAAATTAAGGCCTGTGTTCGCCAACATTCAAACTACCCGTTAGGTATTTTAAACAGTTGGTTTATGTCAAATTTGGAAGGAAAGTTGACATGAACCAACTGTTTAAATACCTAACCGGTGGTTTGAATGTCATCATCATTTCATTTGCAAAAAGTTGGCTTGTGTTCAATAGTTTTATTTTATATTTCAGCAAGTAATATTCCTGAATAGAGAGTTAGTGGACCGCGGCCTGGCGGAATGGGAAATTCCGTCCGATTCATGAGCGCGGAGCACAAGGGCCGGCAGTGCACGTCGCGCCAGCCGGCTTCACTACTTACGTGTTAAATACTGTAATGACGCTGATTAGGTTTATGGTGTTGCATTTTGTTTGACACAATGTACATAACTTTTACTCAAGACTCGATAATCTTTGCTGGCTACTGAAGAGAAAGAAGCTAGGTCTCTTATTGTGAGTTTTTACTTTTAGTCACACATTTTATTTATATGACTTGTGACACATAGCTTATAAATTAATAAATGTTTCCCTTCTACTACTTATTTCAGTTCTTAGTTATGTATAAGTTAGAATAATAGATACGTTATTGACGCGTTCAATGTTCATATTGTGATTACCATCCAGCCTATGTGTAAAACGATTCATATAATATCCGATCTCTAATTAAATTGTCTAAACTCCACAACAGACACATAAAATACAATACGCTTATAAAAGAACTATATAAATCGTAGAGTATGCTACAAATGTAACGTAGATAATTTTAAGAACATTCTTATTGGATTTATATGTACCTTTAAAAGGGTAAATGATCCTGTGTTTAAAGTTAAAAATAGCGAGGTTGACGATGAAAAGTTCAGGATGCTCATTATAACAAAGACCATTTACTTTGCCTTGTACAGTAAAAAATAGCGGCATTCACATTAAACCTTGGTATATGCTTGATGTAAACTATTTCAATGATAATTCGGCTATATGGTAGGCTATATGCCAAATAAAATGTGCCTTTATATTTCTGCAGCTATATCATTTCAACTTGCAATGAATGTACTTACATGAAATATTATTTGTCACAAGTACCTATGTTGATTTATTGCTCTAATTTATTCATTTATATACAAAATTGGTTGTGACAAAATAGTATTTTATGAATATTTTTCATGAAATGGTAAATTCAACTCCAATTGTTTACTATTTGCGGAAGACTGAAAATGTATAGTTATGTACAGTTAATGCTATGTGTAAAATATGTGTAAAAGAAGTACATTATTGTGTGCCCGACTACTGGTATGATGCGATTTGAGTTTACTTGTTTTTCATTCAATTCTTTGACAAGATGACTAGAATTGTGCAGTGAACTGGGTAAAGGTCACGGTTGGTTGGTTCGGTGGTCTTGGTATCTTTGCCACAACTGAATCACTATCAGTTTATGAAAATATTACATAAATTACACTGCATTTTCTAAACAGCTTGTTAAAAATAAAACGATTTTTTTGCAGTCAGTACTTGTATTTCTTTTCTTTCAGAAGGCACTAAAGAATCGGCATTAGCATTCATGTTAAACCGAGGACTAACGCTAATGAAGCTTTGTGGTAACTCTTTAAAATCGTTGACTTATAATGAGCGCATTGATCATCCTGACGTATAATATATAGTTTTATCAGTGTACATAATAGATTTAGTGTGATAAAAGCAATTTGATATTTCATTGTTGTAGAGAATCCAGTATTTTAATACATATGTTGAGAAATAGTGTTGATTTTTAGTGATATGTTGTGTATGATATGCGTATTATGTAGTAAATTTTGATATAGAGCTTTAGCGAAAACTTATTAAATTTCATTAATTAGTTTCAGATTTTAAACAACTTGTGTCACAAGATTCAATCTGTTTCCCAAAATAAGTTCAGGGTCAAATTTAGTTGAAATTATAGTTGATCTTTAGAATCTTTGTGAACTAACCTTTTAAAATCAAAGTTATAATAAAATCGTTAAAATTATTTTAGAAACAGAAACGTAGGTTTTCGTCTGGCTCTATTTTTTTAAGCTTTTCTGGGAAGAATAGTATGTTAATTTTGTCCCCATTTTACAGCTGCGAGTCTGCTGATATTAGATTAATATATGCGATACCAAGCCAATTGCGGTATCTGGATAAATCATTTTCTTCCATCTATTGTGATCCTACCTTAGTTATGATGATCGATGATAGTAATCAGTCTGTGTAAGTACTTACTGGTTATACAAACGGATGGTTTGCATTTTGTTTACGTCACTATGTATATAACTAATATAATATAGAATGGTTAATTTAATACATTGTTTTAAAAATATAAAGGTGTTTTGATTGTATTACTAGCTTCCGCCCGCGACTTCCGCCCACGTGGTGTGTCCTTAAAAAGCAGCCTATGTCATGGTCTACTCGTGTGCCAAATTTCATCCAAATCCGTTCAGCTGTTTTACCGTGAAAGCGTTACAAACAAACAAACAAACTTAACATTCGCATTTATGTTATATAGTTAGGAGGATAAGCAGCAGTATGCCCGATGGGATTTCCCATTCCCATCGGCTACTTATTCTCTTCTTCACGATCCTTATGGGTTAAATTAACAAAAAAATATGACACAAGTGACTTTTACTTAATTACGAGAAGCGTAAATGCAAATTTCAACTATTCTAATTTAAAAAAAAATCGATTTTTTATACAAACTTTCATCCCCTACCCTTTGGGGGTGAATTTCCAAAAGATATCTCCTTAATGCTCTTTGCTCACTAGAGATGCGCCGAATTCAAGTTTTACCGAGTTACCAAGTACCGAGTATTGCTCGGTATTCCACACCGAGTTACTCCGCTCGGTAAACATAACACCGTGTTATGTTTACCGAGCCGAGTAACTTGGTTTAGTTAACTACGTCAACTAACTATACGTATTGGGCCCGAAAACAGGTGTAAACTTGCTCCCAACGTGCGGCCGGCGAGTGATTGGTACTCGCCCCTCGCATACGGCCGTTTCCCGCTCACATCAGACACTTGTTTACATATCACACGCACCGAGTGAGTTATAATGATCACAGATGTCTGACCACCCTTTTTTAGGGTTCCGTAGTCAAAACAAGGAAGCCTTATGGTTTCGCTATGTCATGTCCGTCCGCAGCTTAGCTCGGAGACTCTTAGTACTAGAAAGCTATAATTTGATAAAAAAGCATCCCAAGTAGCAAACAAATGTCCTAAAAAGGTATTGTAGATATCTTGAAGTCAAGTAGATGAATTCCAGCTGTTGTCTTGGTTAAAACCAATGTAGATATCTCCTAGATACACTCCAAGGGTCAGTTAAGTAAAAGTGGGCACAGTATTTAACAACGTGTTAAGAAAGAGTTAATAATGTTTAGATAAACTTTAACCCTATTTAAGAATGTGGTTTTTCAGAACTCTAAACACTGCCTTCAAGATATCTTGTAGGTTGACTTCAGAACAAGAAATAGACTTAAAGATATCTGCAATACCTAATTAAAACTATCAATACCTATTGAATTGCAGATATTCGATCTTATTTTAGTGAAGAAGTGCTGTAAGTAACTTTATTTTATAAAAGATGGTGAACTTTTGAACTATTACAAAAACTGTTCTAAGATTTATGAAAATTGCGATTATACAACAAATTTTTATGTCTAGAAAAGGCTTTCTTATGTCGTTGAATGTATTGGAAATTTAAAACGCATGATTATTACTCGTGTAAAATCTATAGATAGTGCTATAAAACACACGGGCTTTTAAAATACTAGAAAACAAACAATAACATTTTAGAATTATTTTAGTTTTTTAGTATTAAAGAAAGAAAAGACTTGACGAAATCCTTTATGATTTAGTAAAATCCAACTTTAATAAAGTACAGATATGTAAGATTTAATCACTATTCTTGTTTGCTACTTGGGATGGATATACATATTCATCACGCCGACAAAGTGGTAAAATAAAATCATGAAAAAAAATTTTTAGGGTACCTTCTATACCTCTATGTAAAGTGGGATGTTTTTTTTTTTCTCGTCTACTATCTTTATATGCTAGGAGACGCACCCATTCATGTGATTCAGGCAGGATTCAGGTCGCTCAGTGTTAATTAGCTACATTTATATTTACCTAGAAGTTGCCTCTCTTTCTATCGCGTAACTCTTATAGGTACCTTCTGACTCGGGTAGCCCACACTCAATTAGCCCGTAATACACTTCTGGACACATCTTTTGGCCCACCTTGTATTTTCAGTTTCGTTTGGTCCTAGCTAAAATTTTATATTAGGTCGAGCAAAAAGTTTTTATGCAGTTTTGAACCTGGCACATTCACAATTTCATTCAATAGTCTTTTTTTGAATTTCGAACACAGAATTTAAAGAAACAAAAGACAATTTGGAGCCTGTTTGTTGATATCAAACAATCGAATACTAAGAAAACTTGGTTTTATTGGTTTACTTGGATTTAATTCTTGAAAAAGTGATTGATATCTTTGGTTTTGCAACAAACATTACTTATTCTTAACATTAAGGTGAGGTTCTATCAATAATCTATGGATACTTCACCTGAAGTCGCCGCCCAAGCTGTGGCACTTATTCAGGCCGGACACAGCCAAAGAAACGTGAGTGCTCAACTTAATTTAAGTCGATCTGCGGTCCGAAATGTTTATCGGAGGTACCTAGAGACTCGCGGCTTTGTTCGTCGCCAAGGAAGGCCACGATCTCGGGTCACAACTGAAAGGCAGGATCGATTCAACGTGACGACCAGCTTGAGAAATCGTCACCTTACCTCCATTGAGATACAAAACCAACTTCGCGACTTCCACGGAGTATTTGTGAGCACTGGAACTGTTCGGAGAAGGTTAAAAGAACGCGATATGGTACCACACAAGCCAGCTAATGGCCCCAAACTAACGCGAGCCCACCGAACAGCGCGCCTTCATTTCGCACGCAGTCATTTAAATTGGACACAGCAAGATTGGAGCCGTGTACTCTTTTCTGATGATTATAAAATTGTGTTACATGGCAATGATGGAAGGAAGAAGGTCTACCGACGTAAGGGAGAGCGTTTCGCACAATGCTGCTTTGAAGAGAGGGTTGCTTATGGCGGTGGCTCATGGACTGTCTGGGGCGGTATATCCGCGAGCGGCAAAACTCAACTTGAGGTTGTTACAGGACCACGGCTGCCAACATTAAATGCTGAAAGGTACATTCGTGAGTGCTTAGAACCTCACGTGAGACCATACGCGGACTATGTGGGCCCAAATTTCCTTTTTATGCATGATAATGCAAGAGCCCATACGGCCGGCATCGTCAGGGAATATCTTCGGGATGTGAACATTACAGTTATGGACTGGCTAGCCAGAAGCCCAGACATGAACCCTATTGAGCATATGTGGGACGAGCTAAAAAGACGTGTTAGGGCTCGTCAGCCAGTTGCCCAGACGATGCAGGAGTTGAAAACTGCCATAGAAGAGGAATGGGAGATGATCCCTCAAAATTTCATAGAGCGGTTGATAAACTCTATGCCTAATCGTATGAGAGCTGTGGTAGATGCCCATGGAGGCAACACGCGTTATTAAATTAAACCTTTATTTGATAAAACATGTTTTTTATTAAAAAATCAATTGCCTTTAACAAGGCGCATATCCGACTTGTTAGGCGTAGCTCCATGTCGTATGGTATTCTGAATTCAAATTTAAAACAATACGATCGAAAAAGATGGTAAAATGTATCAGGTTTAAAACTGCATCAACAGTTTTTGTTCAATCTAGCAATCAATTTCGGTAGGGGCCATCGAAACCTAAACTCTAAGGTGGGCCAATAGATGTGTCCAGAGTGTATTATCGAGCCTGCCCCCTGCACCCTAATTGCGTAGCACACTATTGATCGAAATTTGTATCATTTTGAAACAAATTGCTAATCCATTGCTTCATAATGTTCGAAAAATGTGTCTGCTCGACAACGTAAATAACGCAATGAATGTTGTTGAACTGTCAAATTGAAACCAACTCCGATTGATAATGTGTTACGCAATTAAGAGTGCTGTACCTACTTCTAGTTGCATGCCTAAAATGCGGAGGACGCCTGGCCTCTTCATACTAATAAATCGCTTTTTCTTTACGTGATTTTTCTGACGATAACTAATCTATTGTAAAGAGGTTAGATCATTTCTTGGGAAAATGATCTTGATGTATAGTCTTTTTCTACAGTTATAGGTAGGTACATTAAAAAGTCGTTTTCCCAAAAAAATTGTCGGTTGGCTATTCAAGCACTAGGGCGGCGACTGTCTACCCGCTGCCCAATATCTTTTTGGCCCATTCTTTCAATGCGGGCACGGGCAGATTCGTGAGTAATATAAGCTCACGAAAGTGTCAAGCAGACACCACTTTTTTTGACGGATTAGCCCGTGGCCGAACGCAGCTGGTCGCAGTCTACGCCCAGTTGCCTACTCGCGCGGACCGCAAATTTTTAATAGTTTCTCTCTGTGTTCGCGCAGGTAACTTAACCGGCATCTGCGTGAGCACAGGGGGGAGCCACCGGGCTGCCCGGTGAGCTTGCTCACCGCCGCGGTCGCGGGGGCCACGCCCAGCAAGATGCCCAAACCCGGCAAGCGCGACTCGCTGGGTCGCGCTTCCGGGTCGCCTGAAGCCCGTCCGGCGTTGGACCGGGCGACGTCGATGTCGATGCCGAACATCGGCGACACGTCATCCGGTCCGCCGACGGCCGGACCATCCCAGCACAGCGGGAAGAAGAGGACGAGCGAAGCGGGGAGAAAGGGGAGTGGTGAGGATGCCGCTGCAGCTGCCGGCCCGCCGACGTCATCGGCGCCTGCGCGTGTTGCGCCGGCGCCGTCGTCGAGCCGTCAACAGGCGGTCCCGATCCGCCCCGCCGCGTTTCGCCCAGTGCCCATCGCACCTTCGGGTCCCGCGTCAAACCCAAGCCGTGCGCCACCAGTGCGCGCCTCAGTGCCTACAGTGCGCGGGGCTGCGCCCGCGCGCGCCCCGGCGCCCGCGTCGTCCGCTACGCGTGCCGCCGCGCCGCGCGCACAAACTGTATTGCCAGCCGGGCACACGCGTGCCTCCGCGCGCTCCGTCGCGCCGCCGCCGCGTTTCGCGTCGCCGCCCGCTCCAGCCACTGTGCGCTCCGGCGCACCCGATCCCCGTCTCTCGCTGGCGGGCTCGGCGATGGCTGAGCGTGAGCGGCCCGCGCTAGTGCCAGTGAACGTGAAACCAAGTGAAGTGGTGAAAGTGAAGTTAATGACAAGGGTGCCCGACTCACCGGCACCCCCCCGCTCTTCTGCATACGACTCACCCGCCGGGCTATCGGCATGCTCATCTCGCGCGGGATCGAGCATGTCGCTAGCGTCGGTGGGCTCGGCCGGGTCCGGTCGCGGCGACGTGTCCGGGGATACGACGCCGCGATCCGGGCCGCGGCCCATCGTGGGAGATGCAGAACCGCCGCTGGGGTTCGGGTTTGAGTTTGAGCTCGCCGAACCCAGATCCCAGCGGAAGCGGCGCGGGAGAGACTCCACTGAGGCAACACAGGAGGCGAAGCGACAGGACCTTGGAGGGCCAGAGTCGCCCACCTTCGCGGACATGGCGCGTACTCCGCCGCCAGGGGTAAGTTTTAGTGTGGCTAATTTACCCCCTGCCCCCATTGCATCTGATGTGCCCCTTATTACGACCACCCCCGGCGCCGCAGCGACGGCGACGACGTCGACGGCAGCGAAGCCGGGGAAGAAACCCAGGTACCCGCCGTTGGTAGTGGAGAGGCTGCCGAACTGGGCCTCCCATTTTAGGGCCCTTAGGGAGAAGCTGGGCCGGCCACCAAACGCCAGGCCCTTTGGGACGGGGGTGAAGTTCACCCCCGACACCGAGGATGAATACAGGCTGGTTCAGCGGTACCTGACCAGCCTGGAAAAAGAGGAGGGAGTCTCCTGGTTTGCCTACTCCCTACCAGCGGACAGAAGCTTCAAGGTCGCCATCAAGGGGTTGCCGGCGGATACGCCCCCCCAGGAGATCGAGGAGGAACTCCGGGCGTTAGGTTACCAGCCGGAGTATGTGCGCCATATTAAGGGCGCACAAGGACGACCCGGCTGTGTTTTTCACGCCATCTTGAAGAAGACCCCTGACGTCCGGGCGATCTTCGACACCACCGTGTTTTTATACATGCGGGGTGTCAAGATCGAAGCCTGGCGAGGTAAACGTGGGCCCGCTCAGTGCCACCGGTGCCAGCGTTTTAGGCACAGTTCGCACCAGTGCCACCGTCCGCTCGCTTGTGTGCGATGTGGAGAGGGGCACGCTGCGCGTGATTGTCCGCGCCCGCGGGATGAGCCAGCCACCTGCGCAAACTGCGGGGGCGCGCACCCCGCGTGCAACCTAAAGTGCCCCGTATTCCAGACGGAGATCAGGAATAAGCGAGCGGGGACTGTCGCCATCACTGCCTCCACACGCCGGCCACGAGAGGCCACCGAAAGGCAGGGGGAAGCAGCAGAGGAGACCCAAGGCGCGTCGCTGATGGCGGCAGCCAACGGGCCCACAGCCAGGACGGAAGCCACCTCCTCGAGGCGGAGGAAGAAGAGGCGCGGGGGGAAAGGAAGAGGGAAGAAGCCCGAAACCCCCGCGGCGACACAGGGAGTACTTCCCGAGGCCGCCGTCCCTGCCTCAGCGCGGGCTGTGAAACAACAGCCGCAGACTGAAGACGAACCTACCACTAGCGCCACCGAGGCGCAGCGGAGGAAAACGAAGGCCGCCACACACAAAGATGGCGGCGCAATCGACGCCAGCGCCACCTCGGTGCAGCGGCAACAGGGGGAACTAGAAAAGTTCCCCAAACCGACGGGTGGCGCTACTGGTAGGCAGCCACAGAAGAAGGATTTCACAGCCTGCGCCATTCAACTGTTAATGGACCTGATCAAGGCCATCAGGCAGGGACAGGATGTGGAGACGGTCATCCTCGATGGCCTGGCCACACTGCTTACGCTGTATCATGGCTAGCTCATTGAGGGTGATCCATTGGAACGCCCGCGGCCTAAAGGGAAAGGTCGCACTCCTCCGCCATCTCCTGAGGGAACAAAACATCGACGTGGCGCTCATAAGCGAGACGTTCCTGGGACCTGAGGACAGGATCAGGTTCCCGGGATATCTCGCTTATCGTAAAGATGAGCAGTCGGCAACGCACAGGAGGTACCGTGGTCTGGCGGTACTTGTGAAGCGAAGAGTCGTACACCAGGAGCTCCCCCCGCCGTCACTCACCACCTTTAGCGCGCTGGGTGTCCAGCTGCACTTAGCCGGCGAGGATATAAACTTGTACGCCTGCTACAAGCCGCCCGTGACTCCTCTGGACCTGTCAGAGTTGCGGGCCTTGCTGAGCCACACTTCACGTGCCACCATCCTCGCCGGGGACCTTAATTGTAAACACCCAGCGTGGAACAGCAGCGTCTTGAATACCGGGGGTAGGCGGCTCTTCGCGGACGCGGAGGCCTTCGGGTACACGGTGTCCGGCCCGGACACGCCCACCCACTATCCGGACAACATTGCCTCAATGCCAGACGTGCTGGATGTCGTAGTCTACCGAGGGCTACACCGCCAGATCACGCAGCAAGTCATTGACGACGAGTTGCAGTCGGACCACCATCCTGTACTCGTCGTCATATCGGGGTTGCCGACCCGATTGAAGCCTCTGGCGCCACGTCGATCAACGGACTGGAAAGCCTACACAGATAAAGTAGAGACCACTACGCCGACTCGGCCTATTACCACCGCCGCGGACGTAGACCTACTGACGGACGAAGTCACTGCTTGTATACAGGGCGCCTTAGAAGCGGCGACGATTACAACGCAACCGCAGGGGAGAGGGCTATTGCCGCCCCTGCCATCACACCTGAGAGCGATGATCGCCGCGAAGAGGCGCATACGCAAGCAGTGGCAACAGCTGAGATGTCCGACGCTCAAGACGCAGCTCAACCGTCTCGCGGAGAGGGTGAAGGCCGAGCTAAAGGCGTACACCGCCGCGGGTTGGGAGGAACGTATCGACGCCGCTACGGATAGTTGGCCGTCGGTACACAAACTCTGCAGCCAACTGATGAATACCCCAACCCCGGTGCGCCCGCTACGAAGCGGCGACGGGGCGCTTAAGTATGTATCGGAGGACCGGGCGGAGGTCTTCGCCGAACACCTGGAGCGTCAGTTCCGACCGAATCCGACCAACGACCACGAGCATGTCGCGGCAGTTGAGAAATACCTTGGAGACTACTTCGCTACGCCGATAGCTCCCGAAGAGGACCCCGTCTTCTTCTCGCCGGGCGCAGTGAGACGCGCCATCCTAAGGACGAAGCCTAGGAAGGCCCCCGGGGCGGACGGTATCTCCAACACAGCGCTGCGCCACCTGCCGTTCCGTATGGTAGCGGCGCTGGCGCGCCTGTTTACGGGGATACTGCGCACAGGGGCCTTTCCCGCCTCGTGGAAGGAGGGGCGCGTCGTTATGCTGCCCAAGGCGGGGAAGAATATTCTGAAGCCGGAGAGCTATCGGCCGATCACGTTGCTGTCGACCGTCTCCAAGGTGTTCGAGGCGCTCCTGCTGCGACACCTCCTACCACACGTTGCGCCACGACCCGAACAGTTCGGTTTTCGGTCGGAGCATAGCACGACGCTTCAGCTGTCGAGGGTACTGCACCACCTCGCAGCCGCACTTAACAAGAAGGAATACTCGGTGGCAGTATTCCTCGACATGGAGAAGGCCTTCGACCGTGTGTGGCACGAGGGCCTAATCTACAAACTGGCCACGTCAGACGCGCCCCGTCGCGTCGTAAAAGTGGTCTCTGCTTTTCTGTCCCACAGGACTTTCAGGGTGGTGGTCGACGGAGCGCTCTCCGGCGCTCGGCCGGTGCGCGCCGGTGTGCCGCAGGGAAGCTGCGTTTCGCCGGCGTGTTACTCACGCTACACCGACGACATCCCCACAACCGCTGAAGCCATGCTCGCGCTGTACGCCGACGACGCCGCGTACATTACCACCTCGCTTAATGCGAAGTACGCGGCGGTGAAGATGCAGCGCGCGCTGAACC